>OY804599.1:40132823-41505817 GCA_963680895.1 Fragum sueziense
ACCTTCTGGTGTGTGATTTATATCACTGATCTTAATTGCGTGAAGGGTTTGACAGCGTTGTGCTGTGATGAGTAAAAACAGCATTGCTAATTTACTCGGAAATGCAAATAATGATGATGTTTCCATCGATCTTAGAAATTGTAACACAATTTTCACATCCCAAGTCGTAGTGTAATGGGGCAATGATGGTTTCTCATTGCAAGTCCCTTTCATAAATCGACTGATTAGTTCGTCACTGTGAATGTTCGAATTTCCTGTTATTTTAAGGAAATTACTGACCGCAGGTCGAGTCGTAATTGTAATTGAATAACTCAATCCCATTCTAAACAAGTGAGTCAGGAATTTAATGACTGTGTTTACAGATGTACTAAAGGGATCTGCTTTCCCCTCACAGTAACGTTTCCATTTTTAATTTATGTATTTAATTGGGATTTTGTCCCTTTTCTCCCGGAGTGATGTTTTGAGCGTTTTCCGGAATTCCTCTCTTTCCAAATGCTTTCCTGATGTATTGAAAGCAGTTAGATGCATGTTTGTCAATCGATGTGCAACTCCCGGTTTGTGTTCCAATATTAGTATCGTTTGTGTTTTGGTAGTATTTGAATTTTGTTCGTTGTTAAACGTGGAATCGCTGGCCATCAAACATGTGCTGGCCAAAGTGGGGCAATGATTATAGTCTGTGGAATAATTTGTCATTCCATTGAGTACTGAAATCGTCGACTGCCATTGCATTCACTGTAGGTTGTCTTGCTACAAACGGGCAATTTTTGTTCAGCCTAGAAGCAAACAAATCTATTGTCATTCCAGGGAAATGCGAACAAATTATTTCGAGAACTTGTTGATCTAAAGACCATTCAAGATCATCATTAGTACTTCTACTAAGTTTGTCAGCCTCTTTGTTTTCTGTGCCCGCGATATGTGTTGTTGATAATTGAATATTTCTATCAATGCACCAAAACCTTATTTGCCTTGCCACCCTATCCGATGAATCGTACTTCCCCCCGTAACGGTTTATGTACGAACAACTTGTAGTATTGTCGGTATAAATGTGTATATGACAATACTCTAACGTTCTTACAGAGTGTAACCAGCCCGATTTCACAAGCTTTAAGTTTATATGTAATTTATGTTCTGACGAACTCCAAAACCCATTTATTCGTGTATTGTTCGTGAAGTTATATGCTTCATACAACATTAGGTGGTTTAGTTGTAATTGACTTGTAGCTATTGTCCACCACTGAATTGTCTCATGAACTCCGACAAAGACCGCCATAAAGCTATCGGAAATTCCCTTATGCGTTTTTAATTCTGAATCTTTAACCTTTTCCAAAGGTCGAATATACAAGGGTGCATGTTTGACGCCTGGCTCGGTTGCAATTAATCTCAATTAGATTTTGCGAATTTACGTATTGCAGTTTGTCTAATTGAAAGCATGTTACCACTTTCAGTAGGATTGTTGTTCTTTTTGTCTGAAGTTAAGTAACGGTCATCATTACGGAACACAAAAACGGAACCCGAATTTCTACAGGGCGTGAGCACCGATTTCTTAAGATTTATTGTCCTGGACTGTCCATTGAATTAACGGTATCATTTACATTCTGTCTGCATGTCTGGTATTTATCTCCTGCAAAGCACGAATCGTCTATGAAATACACACTGCTGTGACCTTTTGCCCTTAAATAAGCGAGAACTGGTTTCGTAATTTTAGTCCAGATTCGAGGGCTGCAGGAATACCCAATAACTAACGATGTGAATTCCCACTTTTGGCTGTCAAATATAAATCTTAGGTAATTCCTATCCTGTTCCCTTACTTTAGTTGAGTAATAACAGCCATTCCACGAAAATTGACCCATTTACTGAAAATGCATGTCGCCGACCTTCATTGCATTATTTAACACCTTTATCAGTTAGGTACAACAAAAAGCAAGATATCTTTTATCACGGGACATAATTTGCAATAAAGTAGTATGATTTTTAAGTTATTCAAACGATTTTATGAATGTGCTTGGTTGTGTTGAATATTGCAAAAACGTCAAAATGTTGATGTCGCCGCACAATTTTTTGTTCTAAACTACCGTCCAAATCAGCCGTTTTTTTTACTTAGACTTTGTTCTCTTGGATATTATATTCCCCAAACCCTACTACAACGACTAAATTAAGTATAATTCCATCATCATACACGAAATAGAATTTAAACATGTCTGTTTGTATGTCGCCAGATTTGCCTATGTGACCGTAACGAACTTTCAAAGGCATGAAAGAAAGTCAACTTTTCTCTCAATTTGCCGATTTTCAAACTATTTTGGTCCGAGAATGGCTTAGTTTAACTATCAAAACCCTAAAGTTTATTAATATCGTAGTATTTCTTCACTAACGCAAATAACATGGACAAATAGAATTTGTCGCATTTCGTTTACTATGCTTCCGTTACGTCCGTGTAGCCCACAATAATGAACGGACATTCCTAAATCTGTCAAATTTTGACAGATAGGTTGCCAAACTATTGAAATAGAGGCGAGTTTCAAGTATAATCAAGAGTATAACATATTGAGAGACTTGAAAGTCCTTTGGTCGCTATGCTTCCGTTACGCATATTTTTCCGTAACGTACTTCAAAGGACGCCCTGAGTTAAAGTAGCAGGAATATTTCAATACAGTGAACAATATAATACACTGCAATTATCAAAGATTCATTATATCGGCTACTGCAAGTAGAAAAATGGAATGTTGAATGTGAAATTCGACGTGGAAGTATGTAAATTTAGTATTATACAAATTCATTTCCAGATTAGCAATACAAAACTTCTTTATTTATGCTCGATTCTTTTTTAATTTGACGTGCAAAAGCTGGAATCTCAAACAAAAAACAAAGTAATGCGGGATTTACGTATCTACCCTTTTTGTTTTACGGTCAAAATAACTGTTACGGAGCATATATTATTTGATGGTAGCATGTCCTGGATATTAATGAGATTTATTTTGTTGATTAATTGAGTTTGCATAAATCAAATAGTATTTTACATTTCCGTATAGTTAAAATTTGTCTAAATATAGCTTATTATATCATGTTTTGCCACATATGCCATAAGAAAATGTTACGGAAGCATATATTTGGGTATACAATTTGTGCGTAAATTACGATACATAAAACATTTTGATGTCAATTGATCATAATTTACTCAGAAAGTATATGAAGTAGGAATACTAACAAAGCCGCTTAATTGTGTTTTTCTGTGAATTCACATAGTAATATTCCGTTACGAACTATAGACTCTTCGTTACGGAAGCATATACTATATTTTATGAAATATTGAGCATACACTGCCATCTGTTGGCGATAGATTAGCAAACATACCCCTTCAGGTTCTATCTAAGCATGTTACACAACATGTTTGAAACAGTTTGTGGCTTCTCAAGTAGACAGACATGGTTACAGCAGCTTATTGATTATTGCGAGCGAAACACATAATGATCTAGGCCATAAAATATGACCCTTTTGGTCCTAACGCCATTTCCATTTTCTTATTCCACCATTAGACATTTTCAGCTTTGTACTGGTTGTTCTTAGAAAACCTGCATACATCGCTTTTGTGGCAAATAAAGGAAGATACAAACATTTTCCTTTTCAACTGGGCCAGACGATAATGTTAACAGGAATAATTTTCTGCAAACGTGGCTTGCAACTCTCTTGTCACAGTTTAGTCCCCAAGTTCCAGGAGCAGGTATGCAGGGTGCATTTTCCCTTCTTTTTTGTAATGCTGATATTGAAGTAACACACCCAAGGCTGTGTTGTTGCACATTCTTTTTAGTTTTTATTAATCCTGACATCTTTTTTCCCGAAACTAAACCTAGATATTTTGTATTGTCGGGTCTTGAATAGTTTGTGCAGAAAGGGCTTCTCTATATTTCTTTTCCGAAAGCTGGTGTTCACTTCTACTAGGTAATTGGCTAAGACAAATTACACCGCTCTCTCACCATTGGGATTAAAAATACTGATCCTTTGACACAAATTCACACGCTAAAAGCCTAAATCTTGTGTCAACCATGGCCAATCCAATCAATCACCAGGGGGTATGACAGTCTAAGACGCTGTGATTTTAGATCAAGCTTTGGATCTAGTCAAAGTGACTGTAACATCCCAACATTTATTCTACTCCTAGTTCGTTTGCTACATTTTTATTGTCAGAATCAACATTCATCTACTTTCAGGATTTGTCTACTTCGACTTGGTCTACAATATATCATACACTTTTCATTACTAGACCTAATTGATTCATTTTAATTTTTATTTCAATATTTTTATATACGTATATGCATTTTTCTTTTATTTCCTGTCAATAAATGGAATAATTATGCTTGACATCAAATTGTATCAAATGATTCATTTTTATTTTTTCACTTTGTAATTCATATTTTAATTGTATTTTGTGGAGTTATTTGTTAACGATTTTTGCGAGCCATATTTTTATTTAGGGATATATGATTCGCATGAATAACCGATTTACTTTAAACTAGTATGTGTTCGTATATAAATGATTTAATTAGAAATAAAAGCAATTCGGAAGAGAAGGGGACGAGTAATTGCACACATACCGAACATTGTTCAATTTAACACCCCTTCAAATTGAAACATCCTTACAAATTTACACGACCAATGCACACATGTCTAGCACACCATCGAATTATATATTTCTAGATACCCTCCCAAGCCCCCCCCCCCCTCTGAAATTCATATCTTATAACATGTTCATACATTAAGAAAAACAACGCATTGTTTTTAACAAAAAATAAGATATCATACTGAAATATAAAGCAGGCGAATTTAGACGAAATGGAAACGGTATACAAAACCTGAGTAGACAAGGTGGCACTGATTTTCAAAATAGACGAATCGGGAGTAGTAGTTGTTGTTGGTTGGTTAGTTGTTGTAGATCAATCGAAATTGAATCCTAGAAATTGTCCATGGTGGTACCCGGTTGACGACTTTGTGATGCATATACAGACATATCCGTGCAGACTGTTTTGCCCGATGCTTACAATGTAATTGTTACTCTGAGTGTGATATTAAAGAATAGCAAGGGTACCAGTTCGGCAATTTTGCCAATGAGATTAATAGTTTAAGTGTACTAAAAGAAACGTCTATTGATTCATTCGTATTATTGAATTTTGTATTTGTTTTATACCAATGTATTGTTTCTTTTTGTAAGAACCTTTACGTTTAACGTTTAAAGTTCTTTGAAAGAAATGACACTAATGGTAATAAGGTTATGGAAATTATCTATTTTCCGTAACACAAGGGCCATTTTTTCCACGATCATACATACTAAGAAATAAAAGCTCGAGAGTCAGATGCACTTGAAAACATAATCTGAAGAGGCATTTCTATCGGAATATTTACTTTTGACTTTACTTTGCAAGATGGCTTCAAAAAGAATACAAACGATCACAAACACTTTTAAAATGCTCGAATATTGCGTTAAACAGTGAAATACTCGTTTTGATATCACCACATAGGGTTACAGCTGAATTGTTATCATTTTGTCCTTGTAAATTGTGTAAATGGTTGATGATGGTCAAACAAACAATCTTTTTGATGTTGGGTTATGACATTGGCCACAGCTCACGCTATATGTATCTCGAGTTGCTTTATATGCTCCGTAACAGCTAGGTTATAGTGGTATATTTGAAAATGCGATAACTCAGCAGGACTTAAAATGTTGTGGGTAAAATTTTAACCATACATTGTAGACATGTGACACTTTATTTTAACATAAAAATTGTGCTCATGCAGAAAAGTTCATTTTTCAACATTTTCGTTTTTGGAAATGAGTCAATTTTCGTGGAATTGCTGATAAGCGTCCTAAAGGTCAACAGATGCCATGTAGCAATTTTTCCTTATCATGTGGATTGCCAATTTTAGCGATTTCATCTTGAAATTCGTTTTTTTTTTCTATTAAATGTTAATTTAAGTATTTTGAATTTAATATTATTCGGACACGCCAATTTGGTTTTGGCCGTAAATAATATTTGGAATGAATTCATTTTCAGTGTCCGAAGATGCCTTAGTTATTATGCCACAGTCAATGAAACGATTGATTTCTGTGCGAATCTTATTTTACTCCTCATCAGTGAATTTTATCGGTTTTGGTACAAACGTCTGATATGGTATATTCTTTAATTCTAATGAACAACCCCTTATTGTATCTAATACCCAATTTTCTTGCGTAATGTTACTCCGTGATCGAATGAATTCTGCAGTTTTACCCCCACGGGAATTTTCTACCGTATTGTTGATATTAATTTGAATTTTGTTACTTACTTCCCCTACTTGCGGAAGTATCGCTTGTTTTCTGGTATTTCCCTTGCGTTTGGTAATTCGGCTTTTTGTCTTTGGGAGGGGGATAGGAAGGCGCTTTCTGGTTGTACCGTGGCTGTTGGTAGCGTGACTGATGGCTCCCCCTCCCTTCTTCAATAAAAAAGACGTTGTTTAACGTCTGTCAGCTTGGGTTTTGTTTCCTTCATTCTCCTCACATCTTCATCCAGTGAATCTCCGAATAGTTTTGTTGTCGAAGCAGGATTATCGCATAGCTTTTTGTATTGTGGTAAAAGGGTTTTGGTCTTTTATATTTAGTCTGAAATTCCTTAGCTCGTTCATCGTTTGGTTCATAACGCAGCGATTTATTAACCAGCGTTGCCAGTTTTTCTGCAATTGGTTCCCTAACTTCTGTATCCTGTTCGAAGAAATTCGCAATATCGGGCCATTCGCATTCTTCCCCGTCGGACGCCCCTTCATTGTTCTCGTCTGAGAAATAACAGGTGTTATCTTGATCGTTAATTGCACTGGGCTATCAAGCCTTACTCGCTTGTCCTCAGGCACGGGGTCATCGGTCATGTCAGGTCGCGCCCTTTTTAACGAGTGAACGTCACTCTTCAAGTTCTGAATTGACTGATTCATCGAGTTTATTGTGGCAATAACCTTGGACCACTCGGGGTTATCTGAGGTGACGGTGTTTATAGACATTGTCTGGGAAATGTTTCCAGTCTCGTTTTCATGACCTTTGCCCTGACTGTCAGATAGAAAAGCCTGGGAATTGTACCGTTATCTGTAGTAATGCGACGGTTAATATGGTCATTGCAATTCGCACAAATGAAAGTAGATCAATTTTAATTTCACGAATTATGCATCATATTCGCTGTGCTGTACCTTTTCCTTATTGGAATGCACGAGTGAATATGTCATTCATAAATAGGTTCTATTATGGCTGTTCTATTATAGAAACAGTCACCGATAAATATCCGGAGCTTTTTGAAGCAATGTTGATTTTTAAATATGTGACCATTTACGTTTTGTTGAAATACCAAACGGAATCCGTCGCAATTACTTGATATCAGTAGAACGTGATATTCGCTCTGTACTGAAACATTTTGTAATTATGCACATTGTAATTATGTTGAACCTGACGTGGTTTCCGCCAGAAGTAGGTCAAACAATCATTAGAACGTAGTATCTGTTCTATACGGACATAATTATTTTGTTATTACGTCCTTTGTAAATATGTTGAACCTGACGTGGTTTCCGCCAGAAATAGTTCAAACAAATCAATAGAACGCGGTATCTGTTCTTTAATGAAGTATTTTGTAATTACGTACATGTACATTGGAATTATGTTGAGCCTGACGTGGTTTCCGCCAGAAATAGTTCAAACAACCAATAGAGCGCGGTATCTGTTCTTTTATGAAATATTTTCTAATTACGTACATTGGAATTATGTTGAACCTGACGTGGTTTCCGCCAGAAATAGTTCAAACAACCAATAGAACGTAGTTTCCGTTCTTTAATGAAATATTTTGTAATTACGTACATTCTAATTACGTTGAACCTGACGTGGTTTCCTCCAGAAATTGTTCAAACAACCAATAGAGCGCGGTATCTGTTCTTTTATGAAATATTTTCTAATTACGTACATTGGAATTATGTTGAACCTGACGTGGTTTCCGCCAGAAATAGTTCAAACAACCAATAGAACGTAGTTTCCGTACTTTAATGAAATATTTTGTAATTACTTACATTGGAATTATGTTGAACCTGACGTGGTTTCCGCCAGAAATTGTTCAAACAACCAATAGAACGTGGTTTCCGTTCTTTAATGAAATATTTTGTAATTACGTACATTGGAATTATGTTGAACCTACGACGCCGCTTTCACACCAGGTAGGTCATATTTTAGAGCCATGATATAAATATTTCGAAAGGCATGCACTGAGGGTTGGGTATCGATTGGGCGGGCGTGTGAGCTCATAGGGATTTTTGTGTCGGATGAAATTACGATCAACCTTCACCTTACCAAGGTAAGTCTAGCTTAATCATTCAATTTCATCCAACACATAAAATCCCTTATGAGCCCCACAGATAGTTTAGAGATGATGCCCGAGAAATATTTTTCGGTGTAAAGAAGATATAGATCTACCAACTAAACGGTAAGCTGGAATCTATATAGGAATTTATTTCCCATTATTTACATTTCAACTTAAATCATCGTGTTAATATAGCTAAATGAACAGACGAAGTTTTAGTTTCTATCGGTTTCTTGTAGTTCTTTTTGAATGTGTCTGCATTACTCCATCCCGCAGTTTTAAAAGCATATGATGTCGAAGCAGCTCTAGTACTGCGTGCCGCGTAATCTGATGAAACACCCGATTTTTTAGGAATTGTCGTAATCCAACGAGTAACGGTTTGCTTAGAAATGTTCCAATGATGTTTCATTGTCGAAATCAGTGAATTATCACCCTGTCTTGAGCTTTCAGGGCGTTGTAAATAACAATTTAACGTTTTAATGGTGCATGAATTTTCATCGCTTTTATATGAATGCAACCCAATTGGTTCTACATGAAATCCTGGTCTGCTCTGTTTTAGTAATTGTGAAATGTTTATGATGACACCTTCTGGTGTGTGATTTATATCACTGATCTTAATTGCGTGAAGGGTCTGACAACGTTGTGCTGTGATGAGTAAAAACAGCATTGCTAATTTACTCGGAAGTGCAAATAATGATGATGTATCCATAGATCTTAGAAATTGTAACACAATTTTCACATCCCAAGCCGTAGTGTAATGGGGCAATGATGGTTTCTCATTGCAAATCCCTTTCATAAATCGACTGATTAGTTCGTTACTGTGAATGTTCGAATTTCCTGTTATTTTAAGGAAATTACTGACCGCAGATCGAGTCGTAATTGTAGTTGAATAACTCAATCCCATTCTAAACAAGTGAGTCAGAAGTTTAATGACTGTGTTTACAGATGTACTAAAGGGATCTGCTTTCCCCTCAAAGTAACGTTTCCATTTCTAATTTATGTATTTAATTGGGATTTTGTCCCTTTTCTCCAGGAGTGATGTTTTGAGCGTTTTCCGGAATTCCTCGCTTTCCAAATGCTTTCCTGATGTATTGAAAGCAGTTAGATGCATGTTTGTCAATCGATGTGCAACTCCCGGTTTGTGTTCCAATATTAGTATCGTTTGTGTTTTGGTAGTATTTGAATTTTGTTCGTTGTTAAACGTGGAATCGCTGGCCATCAAACATGTGCTGGCCAAAGTGGGGCAATGATTATAGTCTGTGGAGTAATTTGTCAGTCCATTGAGTACTGAAATCGTCGACTGCCATTGCATTCACTGTAGATTGTCTTGCTACAAAACGGGTAATTTTTGTTCAGCCTAGAAGCAAACAAATCTATTGTCATTCCAGGGAAATGCGAACAAATTATTTCGAGAACTTGTTGATTTAAAGACCATTCAAGATCATCATTAGTACTTCTACTAAGTTTGTCAGCCTCTTTGTTTTCTGTGCCCGCGATATGTGTTGTTGATAATTGAATATTTCTATCAATGCACCAAAACCTTATTTGCCTTGCCACCCTATCCGATGAATCGTACTTCCCCCCGTAACGGTTTATGTACGAACAACATGTAGTATTGTCGGTATAAATGTGTATATGACAATACTCTAACGTTCTTACAGAGTGCAACCAGCCCGATTTCACAGGCTTTAAGTTTATATGTAATTTATGTTCTGACGAACTCCAAAACCCATTTGTTCGTGTATTGTTCTTGGAGTTATATGCTTCATACAACATTAGGTGGTTTAGTTGTAATTGACTTGTACATAGCTATTGTCCACCACTGAATTGTCTCATGAACTCCGACAGAGACCGCCATAAAGCTATCGGAAATTCCCTTATGCGTTTTTAATTCTGAATCTTTAACCTTTTCCAAAGGTCGAATATACAAGGGTGCATGTTTGACGCCTGGCTCAGTTGCAATTAATCTCAATTAGATTTTGCGAATTTACGTATTGCAGTTTGTCTAATTGAAAGCATGTTACCACATTCAGTAGGATTGTTGTTCTTTTTGTCTGTAGTTAAGTAACGGTCATGATTACGGAACACAAAACGGAACCCGGATTTCTACAGGGCGTGAGCACCGATTTCTTAAGATTTATTGTAAGTTCTGGACTGTCCATTGAATTAACGGTATCAATTACATTCTGTCTGCATGTCTGGTATTTATCTCCTGCCAAGCACGAATCGTCTATGAAATACACACTGCTGTGACCTTTTGCCCTTAAATAAGCGAGAACTGGTTTCGTAATTTTAGTCCAGATTCGAGGGCTGCAGGAATACCCCATAGCTAACGATGTGAATTCCCACTTTTGGCCGTCAAATATAAACCTTAGGTAATTCCTATCCTGTTCCCTTACTTTAGTTGAGTAATAAGCGTCCTAAAGGTCAAGAGATGCCTTGTAGCAATTTTTCCTTATCATGTGGATTGCCATTTTTAGCGATTTCATCTTGAAGTTCGTTTTTTCTATTAAATGTTAATTTAAGTATTTTGAATTTAATATTATTCGGACGCGCCAATTTGGTTTTGGCCGTAAATAATATTTGGAATGAATTCATTTTCAGTGTCCGCAGATGCCTTAGTTATTATGCCACAGTCAATGAAACAATTGATTTCTGTGCGAATCTTATTTTACTCCTCATCAGTGAATTTTATCGGTTTTGGTACAAACGTCTGATATGGTATATTCTTTAATTCTAAAGAACAACCCCTTATTGTATCTAATACCCAATTTTCTTGCGTAATGTTACTCCATGATCGAATGAATTCTGCAGTTTTACCCCCACGGGAATTTTCTACCGTATTGTTGATATTAATTTGAATTTTGTTACTTACTTCCCCTACTTGCGGAAGTATCGCTTGTTTTCTGATATTTCCCTTGTGTTTGGTAATTCGGCTTTTTGTCTTTGGGAAGGGGATAGGAAGGCGCTTTCTGGTTGTACCGTGGCTGTTGGTAGCGTGACTGATGGCTCTCCCTCCCTTCTTCAATAAAAAAGACGTTGTTTAACGTCGAAGCAGGAGTATCGCATAGCTTTTTGTATTGTGGTAAAAGGGTTTTGGTCTTTTATATTTAGTCTGAAATTCCTTAGCTCGTTCATCGTTTGGTTCATAACGCAGCGATTTATTAACCAGCGTTGCCAGTTTTTCTGCAATTGGTTCCCTAACTTCTGTATCCTGTTCGAAGAAATTCGCAATATCGGGCCATTCGCATTCTTCCGGGAGACTGTTAATTATTTTAACAGCATCCCATGTTGACTTTCGAAATTTTGTTTCAAACATATTGCCCATTCAAGAGGCATTTCAATAAGTTTATTTCAAGTTTTTTTCCAGAATAATTGAGAAGAAAGCAGGCGGTGTAGGCTAAGATCAGACTGCACATCTGTGCAGGGTGATCTTAGTCTATACTGCCTGCCAAAGCTTTTGTCACAACAGGAATATGACATTAGAAGCATGAGAAGGGTTAACAGCATCTTCTGTCAAAAAAGGGGGTACAACACAGGGAGTCAAACAGACTGTCGGAGTCATGGAAATTAACCCTTTTAAAAAATAATACAAAATATGTAAATGTGCAGTATGGATAGCAAGGGCGGATCCAGAATTTTTTTCCTTGGGGTCCAAGCCCTCCAGGATTTTTCCGGGGGGGGGGGGGTCCAAGCCCAAATGATGGCTTTAAATGTGTTAAATATGTAATGTTATGCTAACGTTAGACTGTCAAAATTTGATTTTCCGCCAACGCCGGGAGGGGGATCCGGATTCCGGACCCCCACCCACCCCACCCCCTCTAGATTCGTCCATGGAAAGAATTTTGGAAACCATAATGGGAAAAAAGAAAGAAAATTGAATCAGCCGAAATTCTGTACAATTTGTGTGACCTTTGCCAACTTATTTTTTTTTTACCATTATTTTTTTAAGAGCGAAAGCTAGAAATTAGGAGACAGATCGTTAACCAAGTTTTGGTCAGTGTCTTCATATGCATAGAAATTCTGGTTCTTCACAATTCAGTGTAAGGAAACAATAGAAGGACATGGTGCTAGGTTTAGTGATAATTGATTAGAGTAATTCACAATCACAAAAACTGTCAGAATCTCATCACAGTAGACAATACCAAAATTGGAGGGAGACTTCGGCCTCCTAATCAATTGTTGGCTATTGTAGTTAAAAATGCCATATTACAGCTTATTCAAGCTGTAGTTACACCATTTTTGAACTTAATCAGTGCAATGCCATCTTTGACCTTCAACTTAAGTCGCAAAATTCCTTTTTGCTTGTTGACTTGGTGTAGTGCTCAGTGATCACTACTCTCCGAACTGGTTTTCTTGCTCATGATTACAATTATTGCTTCCTACCCCAAGTATATGTTATCTTTGACATTCTCAGATTTTGTTGTAAATCTACAGAGCAGCACTCAGGGCAAATCTACACTCCACATAGCAATACTCAGGGCAAAGCAACACTAGGGGTAAGGCAGAAAAGGTGTAAATCTACACTCTACATAGCAATACTCAGGGCAAAGCAACACTAGGGGTAAGGCAGAAAAGGTGTAAATCTACACTCTACATAGCAATACTCAAGGCAAAGCAACACTAGGGATAAGGCAGCAAAGGTGTAAATCTACACTCTACATAGCAATACTCAGGGCAAAGCAACACCAGGGGTAAGGCAGAAAAGGTGTAAATCTACACTCTACATAGCAATACTCAAGGCAAAGCAACACCAGGGGTAAGGCAGAAAAGGTGTAAATCTACACTCTACATAGCAATACTCGAGGCAAAGCAACACCAGGGGTAAGGCAGAAAAGGTGTAAATCTACACTCTACATAGCAATATTCAGGACAAAGCAACACTAGGGGTAAAGCAGAAAAGGTGTCAATCTACACTCTACATAGCAATATTCAAGGCAAAGCAACACCAGGGGTAAGGCAGAAAAGGTGTAAATTTACACTCTACATAGCAATACTCAAGGCAAAGCAACACCAGGGGTAAGGCAGAAAAGGTGTAAATCTACACTCTACATAGCAATACTCAGGGCAAAGCGACACTGGGGGTAAGGCAGAAAAGGTATAAATCTACACTCTACATAGCAATACTCAGGGCAAAGCAACACCAGGGGTAAGGCAGAAAAGGTATAAATCTACACTCTACATAGCAATACTCAAGGCAAAGCAACACTAGGGGTAAGGCAGAAAAGGTGTAAATCTACACTCTACATAGCAATACTCAGGGCAAAGCAACACCAGGGGTAAGGCAGAAAAGGTGTAAATCTACACTCTACATAGAAATACTCAGGGCAAAGCAACACCAGGGGTAAGGCAGAAAAGGTGTAAATCTACACTCTACATAGCAATACTCAGGGCAAAGCAACACCAGGGATAAGGCAGAAAAGGTGTAAATCTACACTCTACATAGCAATACTCAGGGCAAAGCAACACTAGGGGTAAGGCAGAAAAGGTGTAAATCTACACTCTACATAGCAATACTCAAGGCAAAGCAACACTAGGGGTAAGGCAGAAAAGGTGTAAATCTACACTCTACATAGCAATATTCAGGGCAAAGCAACATTAGGAGTAAGGCAGAAAAGGTGTAAATCTACACTCTACATAGCAATACTCAGGGCAAAGCAACACTAGGGGTAAGGCAGAAAATGTGTAAATCTACACTCTACATAGCAATATTCAGGACAAATCAACATTAGGAGTAAGGCAGAAAAGGTGTAAATCTACACTCTACATAGCAATACTCAGGGCAAAGCAACATTAGGGGTAAAGCAGAAAAGGTGTCAATCTACACTCTACATAGCAATACTCAGGGCAAATCAACATCAGGGTTAAGGCAGAAAAGGTGTAAATCTACACTCTACATAGCAATACTCAGGGCAAAGCAACACCATGAGTAAGGCAGAAAAGGTGTAAATCTACAATCTACATAGCAATACTCAGGGCAAAGCAACACCAGGGGTAAGACGGACAAGAGCTGTCCGAAGACTGCACGCTCGACTTTCTAAGTTGCTTAGTATAAAGGGGGCATAACTCCAAATATAGTGGAGCCAGGGTCATGGGCCCTGATAGTAAGGTAGAGGGTGTGATGGTGAATAAGTATTCCAAGTTTGGGTTGAATCCCTTTGATAGTATGGAAGTTATTGATGATTGAAAAAACTTTAACCTTTGTTGCAACGCCGATGCCAACGCTGACGCCCGGGTGACAGTATAAGCTCTCATTTTCTTCGAAAAGTCGAGCTAAAAATGTGTGAATCTACACTCTACATAGCAATACTCAGGGCAAAGCAACACTAGGGGTAAGGCAGAAAAGGTGTAAAGCTACACTCTACAAAGCAATACTCAGGGCAAAGCAACACTAGGGGTAAGGCAGAAAAGGTGTAAATCTACACTCTACATAGCAATACTCAGGGCAAAGCAACACAAGGGGTAAGGCAGAAAAGGTGTAAATCTACACTCTACATAGAAATATTCAGGGCAAATTAACACTAGGGGTAAGGCAGCAAAGGTGTAAATTTACACTCTACATAGCAATGCTCAGGGGAAAGCAACACTAGGGGTAAGGCAGAAAAGGTGTAAATCTACACTCTACAAAGCAATACTCAAGGCAAAGCAACACCAGGGATAAGACAGAAAAGGTGTAAATCTACACTCTACATAGCAATACTCAGGGCAAAGCAACACCAGGGGTAAGGCAGAAAAGGTGTAAATCTACACTCTACATAGCAATGCTCAGGGCAAAGCAACACTAGGGGTAAGGCAGAAAAGGTGTAAATCTGCACTCTACATAGCAATACTCAGGGCAAAGCAACACTAGGGATAAGACAGAAAAGGTGTAAATCTACACTCTACATAGCAATACTCAAGGCAAAGCAACAACAGGGGTAAGGCAGAAAAGGTGTAAATCTACACTCTACATAGCAATACTCAGGGCAAAGCAACACTAGGGGTAAGGCAGAAAAGGTGTAAATCTACACTCTACATAGCAATACTCAAGGCAAAGCAACACCAGGGATAAGACAGAAAAGGTGTGAATCTACACTCTACATAGCAATACTCAGGGCAAAGCAACACCAGGGGTAAGGCAGAAAAGGTGTAAATCTACACTCTACATAGCAATACTCAGGGCAAAGCAACACCAGGGGTAAGGCAGAAAAGGTGTAAATCTACACTCTACATAGCAATACTCAGGGCAAAGCAACACTAGGGGTAACGCAGAAAAGGTGTAAATCTACATTCTATATAGCAATACTCAGGGCAAAGCAATACTGGGGTAAGGCAGAAAAGGTGTAAATCTACACTCTACATAGCAATACTCAGGGCAAAGCAATACCAGGGGTTAGGCAGAAAAGTTGTAAATCTACACTCTACAAAGCAATGCTCAGGGAAAAGCAACACTCAGGTGTAAGGCAGAAAAGGCATAAATCTACACTCTACTGACCCACACTCAGGGAAAAGCAACACAGTGGAAAGACAGAAAAGGTTTTAATCTACACTCTACAAAGCAACACCAGGGGTAAGACAGTAAAGGCATGAATCTAAACTGTACAAATCAATACTAAGGGCAAAGCAGCAATAATAGTAAAGCAGGAAAGACATAAATCCACACTCTAAAAGGCGACATTCAGGGCCATTACTTAACAACACTCAGGACAAATCAACAGTAGGGATAAGACAGAAAAGGCATAAATCTATGTTCTACAAAGTAACACTCAGGGCAAAAGCAATGACAGGGTTAAGGCAAAAATGTTACAAATCAAAACCCTACGCAGCAACATTAATAGGCAAAGCAACAATAGGGGTCAGACAGAAAAGGCATAAATCTACACTTTACAAAGCAATACTCAGGTCAAAGCAACATAAGTGGTAAGACAGAAAATGTTCAAATCTACACTCTACAAAGCAAAACAAGTGGTAAGACAGTAAAGGCATGAATCTAAACTGTACAAAACAATACTAAGGGCAAAGCAGCAATAATAGTAAAGCAGGAAAGACATAAATCCACACTCTAATAGGCGACATTCAGGGCCATTACTTAACAACACTCAGGACAAATCAACAGTAGGGATAAGACAGAAAAGGCATAAATCTATGTTCTACAAAGTAACACTCAGGGCAAAGCAATGACAGGGTTAAGGCAAAAATGTTACAAATCAAAACCCTACGCAGCAACATTAATAGGCAAAGCAACAATAGGGGTCAGACAGAAAAGGCATAAATCTACACTTTACAAAGCAATACTCCGGGCAAAAGCAACAGTCTGGGGTAAGGCAGAAAAGACATGAATCTACACTATACAAAGCAACACTCAAGTCAAAGCAACACTAGGGGTCAGACAGAAAGGTATAAATCTACAATCTATAAAACAACATCTGAGGCGCGTTCTTTAGATTGAGATTTCTTAAGATATCTTGAGATTTCTTAAGATGTTTTAGGATGAAGCGTTCTTCTGGGCAAGATTTTTAAGACGATCACTGGGAGCCACCATTGCTCTATACTTATTTCGCAACCCCTCGGTAAATTCTGTAGAATCTATATGGGAGAGAATTGACCGAGTTGTTCCGAATGCCCCATGATTCATAAACTGTGGAGTTCCGAATTCTCCATACTTCATACAAATGACGTCATGATGACGTCATTTGTATGCAGAGCTTCAGATTGACGGTGCGCCCGCGCCAATCCCGCATTTTTTCAAAATATGACGCATGAAATTATGTAGTGGTGCGCCAGCCGGGCGCACGAATTTCAGTAAAAGTATGATCATGAAATAGTAGATTTCTAACAATGTTGACCTTCGCATAACGCACCCGTTATCTACATCAAGCTAAGTGACCTACTTGATAAACCTAAATTTAGATTATTATAATGACCTTCCTTGATCAACCAATCATATCCCAAATTTCAAACCGTAAACAAGCAGTCGGCCAATCTCGTGTGATCTCCGTAACCTTCACATTCGATTCGTTAACCTTCACCTTTGATTTGTTACTATTTTTAGTATCTGAGTCCGTGACGGTACCCGGCTTTGTGCTTCAAATCGGTAACCAGACAACTCGAGTGTAAACATCCGGCTGTTTCAACTATCGTTTCGACGATGTCTCAAACAAGTTTAAAACGTTGTTTTTTTTTTCAAACGAAAAGCAAAGGAAGATACGGGTAAAATCACACACAAAGAACATACGACTGCATATTTAAATCGAGCGGATAATTAGTCAATAATCGTAGAATATTCGGCGGAATGATTCGACCTTAAAAATTTGGCAAGCTACGTGACATTTACTGACAAATCGTCACGGCCTATCTACTCACTCTTTCGATACGATATTTTGTTAAACCATTTCATCTCCCTATTCATTCACACTGGAGTTAGGGGTTTTTGATTCCAGCAAATAGAATGATATTTATATCCGATTTATGTTAGCAACTCGCTTTCACTCTAGCAGAGTTTGGGGACTTTTCTACCCCTTCTACCACGCACTGATATCAAAAAATCGTGGACAACAGTTGATTACATTATATGCAATTCATTTAAAATTGGACAAGACTAGATTAAAAAAAACTTATTGATAGGAAAAAGTTAATTTAAATCATTAACACTCACAAAATAAAAAATTATAGATCTAAATAAATGAAGTGAAATATTCTTAATTTTAACTATGTTTATATGCACCCACTCAAATAACAACAATAAAGTTATGATTCCACGGCAAATAAGTCATTTACCCCAATCCCAAGTTTGGATATGAACGCTTAACTGTGGCCCATTGATTTGGAAAATGACCCCTCAAAATCCTGCGTGGTGGGCCCTGTGACCCACAGGTCTCTGAAACAATCTGAAGCTCTGTGTATGAAGTATGGAACAATCGGAACACCTCGTTTATAATCTCGGTCTCAAAGACGCTGTATCAAAAACATCTTAAGAAATCTTAAAAAATCTCACTCTAAAGAACGCGCCTCAGGATTAAGGCAGAAAAGACATAAATCTACACTATACAAAGCAACACTAGGGGTAAGGAAATGAAGCCACAAATCTACACTCTACAAAGTGACAATAGTGGTTGGTGAAAAGTTGTAGATCTACACTCTACAAAGTAACACTCAGGGCAAAGCACCACCAGGCTAAGACGGAGAAAACATATCTATGGGCTACAAAACAACACACTGTGTAGAGCAACACCAGGAAAAAAGGCAGAAAATAAATAAATCTACACTCTACAAAACAACACTCATGGTAAAACAACACCATTTTAAGGCAGAAAAGATATTTAATCTGCACCCTACAAAGAAAACTTGGGGTAAAGCAACACCAGAGGTAATGCAGAAAAGGCATAAATGTACACTCTACAAAGCAACACTCAGGGCAAAGCAATACTCAGGGATAATGCAGAACAGGCATAAACACGGTGGGGATTGTGCATGATGGGATGGATAACGAATACGAAGTATACGGACAAATTTGCCTCGCTTCAGGTAAAAAATTGTGCGATAATTTTCTTATTTCTGCTCCAATTTTCAAGCGGTTTGTTGCATGTACCCCGCATTAGTGAGCTCTTTCCTCGGATATATGACTTGTTTGTACAATCTTTGTACTTTGTCCAAAAATTGATCCCAACCAACCAGAAAAACGACAAAAAATTCAGGCCCTTTTTCTAGTCGGTTGGGATCGGTTTTTGAGAAAAGTACAGGGAAGTTCCAGATAAATAATACATCTGAGAAAAGGGCTCAGTAAGACGGAGTACATGCAACAAACCGCATGAAAATTGACGCAGAAATAAGAAAGTTATTGCACAAATTCTTACCTGAAGCGTGGTTAATTTGGCCGTAGTCGTTACCA
This sequence comes from Fragum sueziense, assembly GCA_963680895.1. NCBI lineage: Eukaryota > Metazoa > Mollusca > Bivalvia > Cardiida > Cardiidae > Fragum > Fragum sueziense. Next base: position 40,152,042 of record OY804599.1, read on the forward strand.
TTTCGCTTTCTGGTCGGTTGGGACAATATTTCGGAAAAGGTATCATGAGTTATCTAATATGTCATACATCCGATGAAAGAGCTCGATAAGGCGGGGTACATGCAGCAAACCGCTTGAAAATTGATACAGAAATAACAGAGTTATTGCAAAATGTCTTACCTGAAGCGAGGCGAGTTGGCATCAAATTTTGTGCAAACAATAGACTGAGTTCACCGTAATGTTTTGATAAACCGTCGGTGTTGTTATAACATCTCATAACTACGGTTTGATTCAAGCCGTAGTTACGAGATTTTATAACGACACCAACAAAATACTATTTATTTGTCCGAAATTACGTCACGGTTTACTTGATAAAATCGTTCCCTATTGTCGGTAGTCGTTATCCATCCCATCATGCACAATCCCCACCATGATAAATCTGCACTATACAAAGCGAAACTCAGGACAAAGCAACAGTCTGGGGTAAAGCAGAAAAGGCATAAATCTGCACTCTACAAAGCAACACTTAGTAGTCAGGCAGGAAAGGCATATAAATATCTGCACTCTACAAAGTCATACTCAAGTCAAATGATAGCGAATCATGACCTCTGCTCGGAGGGTAAAGGCAAAGCAACACTTAGGGATAATGCAGAAAAGGCATAAATCTGCACTCTACAAAGCAACACACAAGGCAAAGCAACACTGGGGGTCAGGCAAAGGAGCACAAATCTACACTCAAAACAAAACAACACATGATTAAACGAGAATAGATACGGTTGTCTTGCTTTAATTTTACGTAGGTAAAGGTAGTAGTTCTACCTAAAAATAGACCAAAACAACCGTAAACTATTCTCGTTTAACTTTGAACGTATTATACAGGGAGTTAGGCAGAAAAGACATGAATCTACACTCTACAAAGTACCACTTAGGGCAAAGCAACAATCAGGGGTAAGTCAGAAAAGACATAAATCTACACTCTACAAAGCAACACCCAGGACAAAGCAACACTCATGGGTAAGGCAGAAAAGGCATAAATCTACACTTTACATAGCAACACTCAGGGGTAACACAGAAAGGCATAAATCTACACTCTGCAACACTCAGGGCAAAGCAACACTTAGGACAATGCAATACTAGGGGTACAGTGGAAAAGGCGTAAATATAAATAAGGTGGTCTAATTCAAACGCCACTGCCAATGACAAAAAAGATGTTGAAATAGAATGACTGCGTGTGTTATATAGCATGGAAAATACTGATGCACAAGAAGAAAATGCTGATTATCAGCATTTTCTCCTTTTATTTTCTCACACATTTTGAAATAGGGGTCTCAAAGCCAGGTCTTGTTTGGGAAAGGGTTAAGAATCAGCAGGTTAATGCTCTGCTATTCATCAGTCCCACTACATAACATTTTATTGCAATTACAGCACAGCCAATTAAGGATCAAGTAATTAAGTATATCCTAGCAAAAAAAGGAAATCAGGGCTAATCAAATTCATTACCCTTGCACCCAATCAGAAAAGGTCTGATCTCGATTTCAATAAATAATGATTAACCCTTTAACGAACAACAGAAGTTCATGAAAGGAAAAAATTGTTGAGGTAAAAGAAGCAAATGATGGTAACCTATATATTGTCCCTTTGTCTCAATATTGTCTGCAGTGTAAGTACACAAATTCTATCTTTACTACATCCATTTAACCCTTTCCCAAACAGCAAAATTTTAGGGTGGTCCACTTCAAAAACTGCCACAAATGACAAAATGGATGTTTTTAAAGATAGGATTTGTGTAAAATATGACACAGAAAATATTGAGACAAAAGGAGAAACTGCTGGTTATCAGCAGTTTCTTCTTTTGTCTCAATGTTTTCCCAAGCCTTTTCTAATAGGGACGTCAAAAGCAGGTCTTGTTTGGGAAAGAGTTAAATTGTCTTCAACGATAGATTTAAAATAGAGACTGTCATCATTCAGAGAAGCTAGGGTTAAAGAAAAGTTCAAGGCTTTAAAAGCATGGCCGTGCAAAGTTAAATTATTGAATAAAGTACTGTTAAAACCAATTATTCCATTTACATCAAGCAAAGGAATAATTCATTTATAGAGCAGAATAAATACACTGCACTTCTGCGTTGTCTGTCAGTTTTGCTTATCGCAACTTGATTTGTGCATTAACCGTAAATTCTCCAAAGTCCCGTAATAACCTCATTTTGGTTTTTAATGACACAAGAATTTTCTATGGAAACGATGAAAACACTTATTTCATCTTGTCCTGGAAAATTAGGAGAGCTTATATATGTGTCCTAGATAAACTGGACCAGAAGGGGGCATTTCTAACCCATTACAATTTTAGGCAGCAAAATATTAGACTGTTCCAAAGTCAAATATAATTTCTTTGCAGACGACAATGTCCAATGAATAAAATTTCACTTTTACTGTTTTTTTTAGCTCCACTGGCCAAAGGCCAGCGGGGCTTATGTCATGGCCCTGTGTCCGTCGTCCGTGCGTGCGTGCGTCCGTGCGTAAACTTTTTCTTTAAACATCTTCTTCTCCAAAACTACTGGACCAATTTCAACCAAACTTCACAGGAATCTTCCTTGCATGAGCCTCTTCTAAGTTCCTTCAAAAAATTAAATTACATTTAGAACTTGAATTTTAATTAAATTAATTAATCTAAATTTTTGAAAAATCTTCTTCTCCAAAACTACTGGACCAATTTCAACCAAACTTCACATGAATCATCCTTGTATGAATCTCCACCAAATTCCTTCAAAAGAATAAAATCTGTGCAGAACTTGAATTTTAATTAATTTAATTGAATTAAATTTTCGAAAAATCTTTAAAAATTCTTCTTTTCCAAAACTATTGGACCAATTTCAGCCAAACTTCACAGAAATATTTCTTGCATGAATCTCTACCAAGTTCCTTCAAAAGAATAAAATCTGTGCAGAACTTGAATTTTAATTAATTTAATTGATTTAAATTTTAGAAAAATCTTTAAAATTCTTCTTCTCCAAAACTACTGGACCAATTTCAACCAAACTTCACAGAAATCTTCCTTGTATGAATCTCTTCTTAATTCCCTCAAAAAGATAAATTCTGTGTATAACTTAGTTTTTAATTAATTTAATTGAATTAAATTTTCCAAAAATCTTTAAAAATTCTTCTTCTCCAAAACCACTAGACCATTTTCAACCAAACTTCACAGAAATCTTCCTTGCATAAATTTCTACCAAATTCCTTGAAAAGAATAAAATCCGCGCAGAACTTGAATTTTAATTAATTTAATTAATTTAAATTTTCGAAAAATCTTTAAAAATTCTTCTTCTCCAAAACTACTGGACCAATTTCAACCAAACTTCACAGAAATCTTCCTTGCATGAATGTCTTCTTAATTCCTTCAAAAAAATAAATTCTGTTTAGAACTTAAATTTTGATTAATTAAATTAAATGAATTTTTCGAAAAACCATCATTTCCAAAACTACTGGACCAATTTTAACCAAACTTCACACGAACTTTCCTTGTATGAATCTCCTCTAAATTCCTTAAAAAGATAATTTCCGTGTAGAACTTGAATTTTAATAAATTTAATTAAATTAAATTTTCGAAAAATTGTTAAACAATCTTCTTCTCCAAAACTACAGGACCAATTTCAACCAAACTTCACAGGAATCTTCCTTGCATGAATCTCTTCCAAATTCCTTCATGATCGGATGAAAAGCTTGGTCGCTGTGGGCTAGGCTTATTTTTTGCTATATGAAACATAGTGTAATTTTAAGAAAATTTTAAAAACATTTCTGCTCCTAAATCACTTAATGGATTTCATTCTGGTGTAGCATGAATCTTCTTTGGATAGCCCTCTATTGTATTCCTTGAAGAAGTTCGTAGTCTAAATGTCTAAAAGCCAGTGGAGCGATACAGGGCCATCTTGGCCCTCTTGTTTTGTTTGGAACACATTTTGGGAAATGAAGATATTGCTTGTCACAAGCAATTTCTTTATTTTCCACAATGTGTTCCGAATCTCTTTCTGGAGGGGCATCCAAAAGCATCAATCTGTGTCAATGGGTTAAATTACACTTTCTCAAATGGTAGAAATTTTGGACTTGTCCATAGTCAGCATTTTATCATTCTGAATACCAACTTTTTCTTTTCTTTTAGTGATTTCTTTGTTTTGAATTGTTGATTTTATATTTAACCAACATCTATTAAATCATTTGCAACTCATTCCAATTTCGACCACTCAAAAAATTTCGCTGTTTGTGAAACAATTAACGAGAATCATGATTAGCATATAGAAACATCTAAGTACGATTGTCAAGACTGTCGACTTAGCAAAAAGACAATGAGTCATTCTCTGCAGTATGCAAAATTTGGTATATAATACTATATATAAGTTTGTCTCTAAGTTAATGGTTTTTGCAGTTGGTGATTTAAAATTCAAATCGTTAAAACCTCAAGCTTAATATTCAGAAAATTCTCTAGTTTTGGGATTAAATCTAGAAAGCATGCATTGAATATAGACATATTAAAAGATAAATGGATTTTACATTTAAATGCTTACAAGTCATTTATCAAGTATACATAGCCCATTAATTTGCCACAAAGGAATGGGTGCTTTCTACTTTCTATATTTTTCCCTGTACTACAAATTCTTTTCTTATTTGATCAGTTAAAGTTGATATATAATTATGGACAAAAAGGCAAGGAGAACCACAGGTAGTGCTATGCAATTCGTTAGAATGTGTGGGGTTTCATTCTCTTAAACATCTAAATGGTTGCTAGATATTGTTTGCAAAATGTACTTAAGGTAAGAAAGACCAAGCATAAGACTTGCCTCTTCAAGAAAAAATCTAAAATAGGTTCAAGTCTGATACCCCTACAGCCCTTTTAAAACCCATATTGTTGGTTAACCCTTTCCCAAACAAGACCTGGTTTTGACGTCTCCAATTAAAAAGGCTTGGGAAAACATTGAAACAAAAGAAGAAACTGCTGATGACCAGCAGTTTCTCCTTTTGTCTCAATATTTTCTATGCAATATTTTACACAAATCCTATCTTTAATACCATCAATTTTGTCATTTGCAGCAGTTTTTGAAGTGGATCACCCTAAATTTCTGCCGTTTGGGAAACGGTAAAACAAAGCTGCAGTTACGTATTTCTTTCTTTCAGATGATGTATCATTACGGCCACAGATGAGACAAACTTGGATACACTTCTTGCATGGCTTGGTACTCCCAAACTAGAACTGGTCCCACACACCAGCAGACTGAAGTAGTCACATCATGGAGAGCACTATGCAATGGATCTCACAAGTACAGACTAGGAATGTAATAGCACAGAAGAGATTGTGCATGCCAAAGAAAACATGGAAGGAAGTCTGACTGGACAACAGATGAAAGCTCAGAATGGATATCACTGATCCTCAGAATCGATCGGAGTGGAGAGGACAGACAGCTGTGTGGAAGATTTGACAGACAAATCCAACCCTTGGTAGTGGAGAATGGATGGACTATAAAATGGATAGTGAATGAGTGCTATGTAATAGCAATTTTTTTTTAAATGTTTTTGGCATAAAAAAAACTTAATTTCTCTGCAAAAAATTTGAAGAATGTCAAGCACATAACAAATTGTCTATTCTAATTCCAATCATTGGACAAGCACCTTCAGTCTTCTACTTGACTAAATTTGGCACAAATATTTCCTTGTCTTTTGTCTTACAGTACAAAAGTCCCCAGATATTCTAATATAATATACTAGGTCAACTTGATATATTTTTCTCCCAGGCAAACATAAAACAGATACATTTTTAGGGTTATTTTTGCTACAAAATTACACTAATTAATTCTCTAGGAAGCCGAGTTGGAATCGTAATTAATATTTGTCAGAATTTAGCTTCCTATCGAAGAGATAAAGCCAGCGGCGAGATTACACCATTATTTAATTAGATAGACGACTTATGTCAGACATTATGAAAATGTGTTTGTAAATTAACTTTTCTTATCACAGGGAATGTAGATTTCAAAATGAGTAAATATTCATTTAAACAGTGGGATATCGTGAAGATATGATTAAAACTGGGCATCTGCGAAGTCTCAAATGACAGGTCCCGGTATAAATAATAAAACATATCAGAATTACGAGTTTACGTCACTCACATATCAAAATTAACCTAATTATAACTAAAAGGTTTCTGCAATTTAAGACATTTTTAGATCACTGATTAGACCATAACCTCCATTCATAATCAAGTTTTATATTTTGTCGAAGATAAAAACCCAGTCCGCCTACTGGCATTAATTTCATATGAAAAATTAACCGCAAAAAACAAAGGAAGTTTGTGATCTCAAGAAAAGGCGCCAGCATAGAATAAGGTCAGACTGCACATATGTGGAGGCCTATTTCATTCTATGCCAAATACCAAAGCAATGGAAATTATCTGCATGACAAGCATTAACTCCAGATGAAAACTAGAAATCTATCACTGAAGGTGATAAAAATACCCCCCTCCCGCCACCACCTTTGTTCGGACAAGCATTTTTGTTGAATCAGGGGCCATAAGTCAGAAATTGTTAATCCGATTTTCTTGAAATTTTGTCAAATCAGGGGCTATAACTCAGAAAGTATTGGTGAAACTTGTGTCTTGCACATCTACAGGGGCTAATGCACACTTGTGCCAAGTATGAAGCAAATCAGACAGTAACTGTTGGAGGAGTTATCTGGACAAGCATTTTTGGTCAAATCAGGGGCCATAACTCAGAAAGTATCGCTCTGATTTCCGTGAAATTTGCGTCTTGCACATCTACAGGTGCTAATGCACACCTGTGCTAAGTATGAAGCAAATCGGAGTTGTCCGGACAAGAATTTTTGGTTAAATCAGGGGCCATAACTCAAAAGGTATTAGTCAGATTTCCATGAAATTTGCTTTTTGGACATTTACATGTCCTAATGCACGCCTGCGCCAAGTATGAAGCAAATGGGGACAGTAACTGTAGAAGTTGTCCGGGCAAGCATTTTTTGGTCAAATCAGGGGCCATAACTCAGAAAGTATTGGTCCGATTTCCGTGAAATTTGCATCTTGCACATGACCCTAATGCACACTTGTGCTACGTATGAAGCAAATTGGACAGTAACTGTGGTAGGAGTTGTCCGGACAAACATTTTTTTTGGTCAAATCAGGGGCCATAACTCAGACACTATCGGTCCGATTTCCATGAAATTTGCGTCTTGCACATCTACAGGTCCTAATGCACACCCGTGCCAAGTATGAAGCAAATCGGACAGTAACTGTAGGAGCATTTGTCCGGACAAGCATTTTTTGGTCAAATCAGGGGCCATAACTCAGAAAGTAATGGTCTGATTTTGCGTCTTGCACATCTACAGGTTACAATGAACACATGTACCAAGAATGAACAAAATCGGTCCTCAAGTGTAGGAGGAGTTGTCAGGACAAAGTTTCGGTTTTGGAGAGAGACCAACCATCCATCCATCCAACCAACCAACCATCCAACCAACCAGTGGACCGACAGGCTGATTCCAGTATACCCCCTCCAAACTTCGTTTGCGGGGGTATAAATAAAGCAAAGAATACACATAAAGTGATATTGTGATCTCCAACAATAGTGCCTACATGGCAAGCTAGCTCACCATGCTCTTGCGCAGACATATTTGCATCATTTGTGCAGAAATATTAGTCTGTATTGAAAACAGACAATGTTTTAGGGTCACCTTATAATTTTTCATTGAAACCTAATAATTAGAGCTCATTAATACAGAATTGTAATCAGGCTTTGTCAATTAGACTTAAGCCTGTGGATGCCATTTAATTGTTGCAAAGTAGAGATGCTATTGAAACAAGTTCAATTTCAAAGGACACACACAAGTTTTACAGAAATGTTTGCATTAGTCATTAGTGAAAAGTACTTATATATCTCAAAAGTAACGGTCTAATTATAATTGATCAAATCTTCAATGCAATAAACATAATTTTAATTCTTATTTTTGGTGTGTGAAAGAAACAGAAAAAGTAAGAATTACAAAAGCAAAGCATTTTGACACTTTTGAAAAGGCAGACAGAAATATATATTATCACAGTTGATGTACACCAAATATAATATGGATGTGCGATACATTTGTCATGGGCCTTCTAGTATAAACATATTTACTGTGTCATTAAAAGAATTAAAACTTCCATGACAAATGGATATGTATGTAAAGCACCCTCTGGAGAATTGCCTGCCGTCAAATTTTCTGAAATTTCCCATTTTCTTAAGAAAACAGTGTCAGAATCGCATGGATTCTTAACAAGTAAATTCTAGGCTTTGCCACCTCATCTATACAAATATATCTTCATAATTTTAAAAGCCATAACCCTCAATTCTGCACAAACAATGGAGTCTCACAACACCCTATCAATTTGATTAAAATGTAGTAACAATGCTTGTGAAGTCCATTTGAATCTGAAGTGAATTTAAGGTATTGTATCCATCATTAGATACCAAACATTTTGTGCAACTTTGGGCATCATTTTTGGCACCAGAAATTGACGATGTATGTATTGCTCTCGTCAATTTACGGGTGTCATCCATGGCAAAGAAATTTGACAAGGGATACCCTCGTGAATTTACGTTGCCACTATCTTATCTGAAATTGCACAAATATTCAATATTTTCCTCTTTTACCTTAATGTTCCCCAAGAATTTTCTATCAAGAGCGTCAAAAAGCGTCATAATTTGAGAAAGGGTTCATTTCTCTTTCAACTATAGACAGACAGAAAAGATATGAGACACGAAATTAAATAGAACTTTTCCCATTAAATTGATGGGAAAATCAATGGTAGATAAATTAAGTAACTATGTTAATTAACACAGATTGAGGGCTGTGATAGAAAAGCCTAGAAGACACTATCAAGCTAGATTGACTTCATTGAATATATCCCCTCATTAGCATTTTAATAGCTTTCTGCATATGCGAGATTTTTTTAGGTTCATTAGCCCTTTCCCAAACAACAGAACAATTCATAACCAAAGGAAGACAACATTCAAAATCTGTTATTTCGTTGAAAAGTAAAATCGCTATGATTCGGCTATTCATAAACTTTGAAAAATCTCATTGAGCCCATTCTAAAGAGTACACAATATTTAGGGTTCGATGGGAATTTTTGTATTCAAATATAACTATGCACTCTTATGTATCGTTTGATTTATTGGGGTTTTACGCCGTTTTCAACTACTAAGGTCATATTGCGGCGGCTGGAGGGATTCCTGTTGTTTCTCATACCAGTACTACCACAACACCCTTACCAAGCCTCCAGCTGCTCCCCCACACAGGTTCGCGATATCAAACCATTGATGGGAGAAATTTTTGTCAGTAAAGGGTTTTGCCGCTGCCGGGTATCAAACCTGGGACCTCTCGAAAGAGAGGCAGATGCGCTACCAACTGCACCATGGCTGCGGCCATTCTTATGTATTGTAGCTAACTCTGAATAATTCTATTGAAAGCTTTTGAGTAAGTAGATAATTGATGGCAAGCATTCCTCTTTTCCTATAAATGTTTTCTATATCATCTTATCAAAATTTCTACTCTTATAACATTCTTAGTATATTGGGGTAGTGCCTGCAAATTCCGACTGGTCTCTAATAATTATTGTCATGTATTACATTCCAAACAATTACTTACATCAAAGGCTTTGGAAAACATTGAGGCAAAAGAAGAAAATGCTGATGATCAGCATTTTCTCCTTTTGCCTCAATATTTTTTGTGCCATGTTGTACACAAATCCAATCTTTACCAGCATCCATTTTGCCATCTGCAGCAGTTTTGGAAACTGACAACCCTAAAATTTTGCCATTCGGGAAAGGGTTAGCTAGTTAATTATACACAAACTTTCCTCTCTTATTTTCATCTTCCTTTTCATATCAAAATGTTGATCTAATCATTCAAGATAGTGAATGGCTGATTGACTTTAGACTTAATAGGTGAATGTTTTTTGCTGAATGCAACATTTTGAGGTTTTGATGAGCTTTCACCTTGTCTATTTGTTTGTGTTGGATGTTGTATCACTTTCACCAATTTTTCATACTTCTTCTGTGTTCTAAAGATACCCGAACAGGTAATATTTCTTGTCCTAGTCCTTTCCAAAAGGACAATATTTTAGAACAGCCCTATTTGAAAGCTGCTGCAGACAACAAAACTGATGTTGGTAATGAACAGGTTCATGTACAACAAAGCATAGAAAAAATTAGGCAAAAGGGATGCGGTTTGGGAGGAGTTGCGATCTCAAGAAATGTGGACTAACAGACAGACAGACAGATAGATGGACATACATACATGCAGAATGATTCGTATATACCCTCCAAACCTTTCAAAAGAGTCCTCCCTGTAGAGTCATTTGTTGGGCACTGAGGAAGATTGGAGTGGAGGAGAGCATTGTACATTCTATCATTGCCAATGTACACAGCTCATGGTGTATGCGTAGGAGAAACATAGTATACATGCAGGCTTCGTTTAACTGGTAAAAAACCCATAATAACCATATATGGTAAATTAAAGTGACGTTTGGGAAAGATTTAAGACCATCATCAAGTGATCGCTTAGTAATAACTCCAAACGAACACTAAATGCCTGAGCTATTTGACATCATTTCAGCAGCAATTGTCTGACCATTAGAGAAACTGTTGTCAGCAAAACAAGCCATTACACCCAGATGAATACAGAGGACCAATCAGTGTCGACGTAAACAAAGATTACTGTAAAAGCCTATTTATTCGCTAGGACTTAATTTTCGCTAATTTTCGCGAGTAGGCTTTCTCGTGAATTCATCAATTTCGTGAATATATCAGTCTCAGAATGCCAGAGATTGCCGATGGTTCTTCGGAATCCGGAACATTCCGAAATTTTATATTTTCATTAAAACACTTCAAATCGGAAATTTTGATCGTTACCCACCTTTCAATGTATGAATATGCAATTAACATCATAATGTTATATTATTATGATGATATACATTCAATTGTACATGATTACAAATACAAAGTATAAATTTAACATGTGTTTTCCTAGAATATGGTCGTAAAAGGGTGACCTCTTTATCGTTTACAATTCAGAAGTACAGTACATTTAATGGAAAAATGAAGCAGTTACGTTCTTATGTTATTCACTTTTTGTCACACATGTAGGGACGATACATGTATTGTCCTTTTAACAGTTACATATGAAAAGGTGTGAAAACAATTATAAAGAGAAGACAGGTGTGATAAACATTTTGTCTAACCATCATTTGTGTATTTATTGGGGTTAAACGGACATGTACGGAATATAACGAAGCGAATATTTCCGGAAAACAACGGAAATACCTGAGCTTTATATCAAACACGCGCGAATTTATAAACTCGCGAATAAATCCCAGACAACGAAATTGCGAAATGTTGAGCTCGCGAAAATAAAGACTTTTACAGTATGATTGGCTGACACAGAACAGGAGGGGGGGGGGGGGGGGGTGGAGGTGGTGGTGAATCTTATAGATAGAAGAGTGGCCCTGGTTCCCAAAAATGGATCAAGTTATAGTCCACATCGAGGCTAAGGCTAATGGAGTTTTATGTCCCACTCAACCGCTAAAGTCATCAGGACCTCGGTTTAACCCTTTCCCAAACGACAAAATTTTAGGGTAATCCACTGTCACAAATGACAAAATGGATGTTATTAAAGATCATGATTTGTGTAAGATATGGCACAGAAAATATTGAGACAAAAGGAGAAACTGCTGGGTAACAGCAGTTTCTTCTATTGTTTCAATGCTTTCCCGTGCCTTTTCTATTAGGGACGTCAAAACCAGGTCTTTTTTGGGAAAGGGTTAAAGTCTCATCCGAAAGACTGCAGTCCACCCACATCGAAGTTTGCTGCAGTGCCACAGTGATGGCCTGGGCAGGTACATGTATCAAAATTGACCTATGCAATTATTTTCATTTTCGACCAGTGAAAACATTGGGTAAGTTCAGGGTTCTCCCATCGGTAACCGGGTGTATTTACCGTCGGCTACCGATGGTACCATCGGTAGCCGATGGCACTGTTGGCAACCAACAAACGAAAACTGTACCGATCGGTAAAAAAAGGCGGATAATCAATTACCAGAAGCGTATTCTCCCCGCAGAGTAATCGTTCATTTTAAAAAATTATGAATAAAAAGATATTTTCAGAAATAAATGGCTAAATAAAATAACTGTAGCTTCAACTATTACAATAAATTCTATCAAGAATGCTATTCGCTTGCTATTGAAGAAAATTATTATATGATTCGGATCGCCGTAGTTGGATTGTTATCGGATATCCGCCATCTTACTGTAATGAAAACGAGGCTACCGATGCTACCCGACTTGTCTACTCTCGGGACAATTGGTTACCAACGGCACCGATGGCTACCGATGGGAGAACCCAATGGGAGAACCCTGAACACACCCATTATGTTGTCTAATATATAAGAGCTTATATTCTGAAGAAAGGGACTGTCATTTTAATCATGTCATAAAAGATAAAGGTTGGTAAATCATTAAGTTCACCCTAAAATCTTCTCTGTTTTTCAAAAAGCTCATTAGTCCTTGTATGTGCCTCAGGGTTACACTAGCTAATGTATCAATATTTACTAATCTTCAAAAATGTTTTTAATTACCTTTTTCCACAAGTCATTTATCTTACTTAAATTGTTTATAGTTTATAATAAGTAATCAATATTTCATACAGAAAATGTCCAGGGCAGATAAAAAGAGGCTTCAAGCTCTTTTGGTAATACCAACCAATGGTTATTTCTGACAGATCATTTTAAAACCTAGAAGTTTTCCAAAACAACAATATTTTAGACCTGCATGCAGTCAACATTGAAAGTGATTGCAGATGACAAAATAATTGATGTCAAAAGATTAATGCATAGAAAATGTGGAGACAATTTGAGCAAATGAGTAAATGCCTGTAATCGTTTTTTCTTTTGCTTTAATACTTTCTTATTCTGATACTCATCCTTCTGAAAGACATTAATACCAGGGTTTATTTGGGAAAGAGACTTCTGTTGCGCTGTTCTGTACAATAATTTTTGTCACAGTCTGACCTTACCAAATTTCAGCTTTGTATGTCGAAATCTTTTGGAGAAATGACAAAATGTTAAGTTTTTGGACAGACAGACGGAGAAATGGACAGACAGATGGAAAGACAGACATGAGTAAAACAATATGCCCCTATCTCTCGATACGAGGGCATAAAAAGTCAACAGCAAGTTTTGAAGGCAATGTTTCTTAGAAGTCTGAACTCTTTTGTTAACTTTCTTATGTATGCCTGTTGCATTCCCAAACCAAAAAGGCGAGCTCGTTTCAATTTCGTATTAAGATCATATGAAGATTACAATTAAGTTAGTGCGACCTAAATTGCATTTGGAACCAATGCAAACTTGTTGCGTGCTTAGGGAATTTGTGTGCGAACTAAAACGAACATGGAGGTGAGCTAATGTGCGCTTGTGTTCTTAATCTTGTGCGCTTATTTAGTGTACTTGCGTACTTGTTAGCACATGCGCTCGCTCGCGCTAAGCTTGCATTTGGAACTGAGGCAAACTAACAATAGCTCGCACTAGCTTGCATTTGCATGCTTACTCGGATTAACCTCGCAAGCTAGCCTAAGCTTACAAGCTAACCCAAGCTCGCAAGCGCACATTCAGCCAGCTTGCGCGATCGAGCTTGCATGTGCTCGCAATCACAAATGAGCTCACCGATGCACGCTTATTTTTTTTTTATAGAAGTAAAATAATATTTGCTACACAATATGTGGGTGGGAAATTGTATGAAAAAAAGAACTTTTAAATTTGTTAAATTTAGTCAGAAGAACACTCACAAAAGTTGCCTTAGATCTCTACTTGGTCTTACCATTTAGTGAGTCCCTTAATGTCATGATAATTCATCAATGTTAATGGAAATTCTGCTCATAAACATTTTCTTTGGAAAAAATATCGGACAAGTAAAGTTCCCTCCAATTTTTTAAAGAGGAAGTGACATCATATATAGACTGGAACTTGACTGGAATTAGACTAGTAGGTCTGACTTTCACCAAGTTAATTCTATATCTTATGAACTATTTGAGATATAGCTTTAATATTTCACACATGGATACATTGTGCAAAGAATTTAAGGACAGATCCTCCATTTATTTCCTACGGTAAGATTTTTTTTATTTTTTCTATACTGATATTTCAATTTATGAGAAGTAAAAAAATGACTTAAAAACTATAGGTCACCAAGCGAATTAAAAAGTTATTGGATTTCAAGGGAGACTACTCTTGTCTAAAAATGCAAAAATGAGGTGTCACTTAAATACCCACAAAAAAGGTGTTCGAAATTACTAGGATTACATAAATAAGTCTTTACCGTGTTCAATATATTCTATCCTGTCTAAATGAGTATCAATTTGGGAAAATTTAGTGATGATTTTGAAAATTTTAGTAGAACATTCTTTCAAAAGTAGCTGAAATTGCTCTTTTTTCGCAACGTTTCTGATAATAAAAATATTCCAGCGGTAAGATTTTTTTCCCTTTTGGCATAGACATAGTGCTTGGTCATACCTACAAAAACAAAAAAAGAAAAATATATCAAACCAAGCGTTTTTCTTAGTTATAAGTAAAATTTGGTTTACTTTTTGCAACTCTGTCCAAAATTGTTTCACTTCTTTTATCCATTTTCTTCCTTATTACCAGCTTTAGATAATAAAAAGTGTCGTCTTTTGTGTCCATCTGAAGCGGACTAGCTCATAAAGACACCACTTTGCTTTTGTTGCTCCGTTTCCTATCGCTAACGCCACATGTTGAACGCGTAACAGAAAGCGAAATGTACCATCCGAGTACTATTACACTTTAATTGACCAAACAGAGAAAATTGAAATAACCGAAAAGGGTCTTGTCATCTATCAACCAAACATTAACTAAATGTAAAAAATGCATTTGCTGAAAAGGCCAATTACTGAAACAGCTTTATTTCGTTATTTAGGATATGCGCAGTAAGTTGCGCAGTAACAACTGGAGGATCTGTCCTTTAATTTAGAATCATGACCTTTGACCATGTGACCTTGACCTTGAAGTTTAACCAACATGTACCTTCAAAGGATCCAATCTTTAACCCCTTTTTTGCCAAATTCCAGGGGGGGTCAGGGGGTCCCTCTGGATCGGCGCATGCAGATATATTTTGATAACCCCTTTTTTCGCAAAATTCCAGGGGGGGTCATGACCCCCTGACCCCCCCCCCCTCTGGATCCGCGCATGCATCTTGCCAAGATCTTTTACCTTAGACCATGATCATTGACATTATTACCTTGACCTTAATGTTTAATCCATTTTACAACTTTAACCTTGCCTATATATCATACACTTTTACAATTTAGAGATAGAGCCTTGATATTTCACACATGGATACCTCCTGCCAAGATCATTAATTTAGTATGACCTTTGACCCTGTTACCTTGACCTTCGAGTTTGACCTTCATAACAAAAATCTGCTTAGTCAGTGTACATTATACATATATGTATCTATATTCATGTACCGTATAGCACTTTATTTCTGCGGGGTCCAAATTCTGCGTTTTTTCCCAAAATTAGCCGGCTTAAATTTCTGCGGAACATATTTCTGCGGTTGTTAACTTTGCTAGATTAAAGATTTTATTTCTGTGCAGTAACCAATAATGTTGGTCAATTTCAAACATATCTTGAAATACTGTTTTGAATGACGATGCTTACAATTTATTCCAATTACCCTATGATGATAAAAGGATATTAATCTTCAAATTTGTAATTGGGAAACAATACCTTTTATACAGATACGTGTGAAAATAAAAACATGTCAAACTGTTACCAATCAGTCTAACTTGTTAAACCATTGTTCATGGACGAACAAAAATGTTCTTACTACACCTGAATTAAAGATGTAGTTACACCATTTTTAAATTGCAAACATCTCAATTGTTATGAAATTGTGCTTTACATTAGATCGTAACTCTGTGTTTAACTTGTCAACGTCCTGACTCAAACTGTAGAACAACAACAACCTCTACATTCGGGGTTAATATTCTGCAGGTTTTATTTCTGTGGTTTCGTTCATGATCGCAGAAATAGCAGAGATGAAGTCCCCGCAGAAATAAAGTGCTATACAGTAAGTCTAAAAAGACTAAGTCCATAAGTGAAACTCAAATGAATTAAGCACGCAGTCAATTGCTGTCAAGATCACTGTCGTGCGCTTACTTCTTATAACCAAGCGCATACATATGCTCTTACTTGCAAATAGTATGTGCGCTTAAAATTGGTGTTAGCTCGTGCAAACAATATTGCGAAGTAAATAAGCTCACATTAGTTAATATACGCTTATTACGAGCTCGTCGCAAGCTCGCGGCGAAGTTGCATTTTGGTTTAGTTTATTTGTTAACTCATAATTCTGAAAAAGATGCCTTCAAAACTTGCAGGGTGACAAAAATTTGCAAGAATGCTATTTAGTCTACACAGAAAAAGATGGCTTAACCCTATTCCGGTCAGTGACTTAAACTTACGTTAAAGGTCAATTGGGGTCCACTGGACCCCATTACAAAAATGCATGCAAAATGCAAATAATGTGTCAATGTGAATTGTAAAATTACATTGATTTATTAGCTTACCTTAGCACAAAGTGCCGAGGATAATGTACTGTGATCATACACTGTCATTTATCTGTCTGTCTGTCCATCTGTTTACCTACCCGTCTGTTCAAAATTACAAAGAAGTCATTTTCTCCCAAACCACAAGGCCTATTTAGTCTTGAAAGGATGGGTTGCAACAAGGGCTCAAAAATAGATTTTCTTTAAGTTCTGTGCATTGACAGGGTTACATAATATCATTAATTTGAATGTGTAAAAATTCTGAAGAGGGCTTATTTTTGGAGATAATGGCTAACAAAGTGGGTGGGGTAAATTGACACGAGAAGCAAATTTTTACTTTGAAGTTGAATAACTGTTTCTGTAAAGATCAGATCAAGATGAAATTTCGCATGTACATTTAATGGACCGAGGATAATACATTTTAGGAATCATTATTCATATATATCAGTTTGTTGATTTTCTATATTCGTTCTTCTGTCAATCTCAGATTTTGCTTATTTTTGATGTACTAACTTTACGAAACTATCTCTACACCATTTAGGTAAGTAAAACACCAGTTCAAACACAACTTATTTCAATAATGTGTACAACAGAGTACATTCCTAGTTCAGTTAAAATGGAAAAGTATCGTCATTTCTTCAATATTGCCTATATAATTCTATATGGGGTCCAGTGGACCCCAACTGGGGTCCAATGGACCCCAAGCTTCTTTTTGGCTATAGTATGAAAACCCGTCAGTGTACATGGAAAATATTTTGTGCCAAGAACCATCGATGGACTGGTATAGATTACCTAAAATATAAATACTGTAGCTTTTTCAATGACACCGTAGATATACCCGAAATACCCCTTGGGGTCCAATGGACCCCAAAAGTCCGGAATAGGGTTAATTCCTTAACCCATTACCAAAAGGCAAATATATGGACTAGTCAAAATTCAAAGAAGTTGCAGACGACAATTTTAAGTGCATGAAATTTAAAATGTTTTGGTCTTTTTTGGGTAGAAAACATTGTGGGAAATGAAGAAATTGCTTGTCACAAGCAATTTCTTCCTTTTCAACAATGTTTCCCATGGCATTATCTTGTGAGGAGTCAAAAAGAGTCATTGTGTGGTAATAGGTTAAAACCCACCTCTTGTCAAAGGGACAGAACCAAGTGCATTTAAACTACTGGAGTCAATGAACTGGGCACTGTGAATGATATCAAACCTTTTCCAAAGGAGTTGTGGCTCTAGCATTCCTAATACAAAGGGTGTGGGTAAACATTGAGACAACAAGAGCTGTCACTGTAAGATGACAATGCCCCCGACACCGCTTTGATCGTCATAAGGTCAAGGTCATCCAGGGGTCAAGGTCACCAAAGTATGTGCCTACAGAAAGGTAATGTACCAAGGAATGTTGTGGTAAAGTATGAAGCGAATATGTTAAGTAATAAGGAAGTTATGGCCAATGTTAAAGTTTTTGGACGGAATGACGGACGGACAGACAGACAGACGGACAGACGGACGGACGGACAAGTCAAATTTATGATGCCTCCCTATCAGGGGCATAAAAAAAGAAAATGCTGATCTCCAGTAATTTCTCCTTTAGCATGAATACTTTCTGTGCTGTATCAAACACACTGTATGCTATTTTTAACAATGATTTTGCCAAGCAAATCCCTCAAAATTCACCAGTCTAAATAAAATTCTAACATTTGGGAAAAAAATAAATCAGATTTTTTTAATTCTGGTTACAATGTCTTGACAAACCTTTATAGGCCCAAATTATATATCTTTTCAAAGCAAATTTGATTTCAAAAGAATCTGAAATCATACTGCAATTGCAAGTTACATCAGGTTTAAGTTTTCATTGCTGTTTTGATAAATAAAATGTAAAGATTAATTGTAGTTCATTTCTTTGAGAGTGTAAGAAAAAAATATTAGAAAAGCAAATTAGCCCACACAACTCTCACTTGATTAAAAAATAAATAATTATTTTCCTTTCAAAGTATTCATCAAAACGAGTGCACAGTTGATATATGATATTTTGTATGTTCATTAAAACACTTATTTAACTTCAATTGCTCAGTTATTACTCTGCATTTTAATTTCAAGAATAGTTTTTTGCCTAGAGGCTATTATGAAACTTTACCTCACTTTATTCATGCTAGAATTAATCGCTATTAATTCTTAGAAGTGTGATCAAAATGAGAAAAACAAATTCTAATTTAGTTCTAGATTAAAAAATTATGACTGTTTCTAAGTAACGAAAGTCTATTTCATATCCAGAAAAATATAATATCAGTATAAAATTTCAAATATATATTATTAGAAGACATCACAGTAACTCTTTCCCAAACAAGACCCAGTTTGGATGTCCATAGTAAATTAATGATGGAAAGCATTGAGGGAAAAGAAACATTGCTGGATATCAGCCATTTTTTTTTTTTGCCAACATTTCTATGATGCAACATTTTCTACTTTTGACATAAATTATTATGCGGGTTGGAATTTTGAATTGGAGTTGTCTAAAATTTTAATATTCCGCAAAGGGTTTATATTCTGTGAAATAAAAGACGTCTTTATAGCATCTATAACCAAAAGGAAATTTTACAAGGATTTTCCTATAGATCTATGATTTACTTTGCATTACTTTACCTTTTCACTGTTTTCCAAATAAGACCAGGTTTGTACATAGGCTTTAACCCATTACCAAATGACATAATTTTAGGGCAGTCCAAATTGAAAGATCCTGCAGACGATAAATTCATGTTGATGGAATTTTAATTTTTAGTTCTTTTTGGATGGAAAACATTGTGGAAAATGAAGAAATTGCTTGTCACAAGCAATTTCTTCATTTTCCATGATGTTTTCCATGGCCATTATTTTTGTGGGGAGTCAAAAAGAGTCATTGTGTGGTAATGGGTTAAAAACAATGAGGAACAAGGTGTCAAACTGTCACAAGATACGCCCGTAACACTGCTTTATGTCAACAGGGGGAGCGGGTTGGTAAAAGTTTCATGGTCCTAGCTATTATACTTTTCGAGATATGCCCTGGACGATTCAAGTATGAAAACAACAAAGGGCAATAACTCAAAATATAGGCTAGGTAGAGTTAAAATTCTTGTGCACTGCACTCCTCCTTAGTGAGATCTATACACCCATGAAGTTTCATGATCCTAGCTATAATACTTTTAGAGATATACTCCGGACAAGATTCAAGTATGAAAAACAACAAAGGGCAATAACTCAAAAAATAAGCTAGGTAGAGTTACGGTTCTTGTGCACTGCACTCCCCCTTGGTGAGATCTATACACCCATGAAGTTTCATGATCCTACCTATTATACTTTTAGAGATATACTGCGGACAAGATTCAAGTATGAAAAACAACAAAGGGCAATAACTCAAAAAACAAGCCAGGTAGAGTTATGGTTCTTGTGCACTGCACTCCCCCTTGGTGAGATCTATACACTCATGAAGTTTCATGATCCTAGCTATTATACTTTTAGAGATATACTCCGGACAAGATTCAAGTATGAAAAACAACAAAGGGCAATAACTCAAAAAATAAGCCAGGTAGAGTTATGGTTCTTGTACACTGCACTCCCCCTTTGTGAGATCTATACACCCATGAAGTTTCATGATCCTAGCTATTATACTTTTAGAGATATACTCCGGACAAGATTCAAGTATGAAAAACAACAAAGGGCAATAACTCAAAAAATAAGTTAGGTAGAGTTACGGTTCTTGTGCACTGCACTCTCCCTTGGTGAGATCTATACACCCATGAAGTTTCATGATCCTAGCTATTATACTTTTAGAGATATACTCCGGACAAGATTCAAGTATGAAAAACAACAAAGGGCAATAACTCAAAAAATAAGCCAGGTAGAGTTACTGTTCTTGTGCACTGCACTCCCCCTTGGTGAGATCTATACACCCATGAAGTTTCATGATCCTAGCTATTATACTTTTAGAGATATACTCCGGACAAGATTCAAGTATGAAAAACAACAAAGGGCAATAACTCAAAAAATAAGCCAGGTAGAGTTATGGTTCTTATGCACTGCACTCCCCCTTTGTGAGATCTATATACCCATGAAGTGTCATGATCCTAGCTATTATACTTTTAGAGATATACTCCGGACAAGATTCAAGTTTGAAAAACAACAAAGGGCAATAACTCAAAAAATAAGCCAGGTAGAGTTATGGTTCTTGTACACTGCACTCCCTCTTGGTGAGATCTATACACCCATGAAGTTTCATGATCCTAGCTATTATACTTTTAGAGATATACTCCGGACAAGATTCAAGTATGAAAAACAACAAAGGGCAATAACTCAAAAAATAAGTTAGGTAGAGTTATGGTTCTTGTGCACTGCACTACCCCTTGGTGAGATCTATACACCCATGAAGTTTCATGATCCTAGCTATTATACTTTTAGAGATATACTCCGGACAAGATTCAAGTATGAAAAACAACAAAGGGCAATAACTCAAAAAATAAGCCAGGTAGAGTTATGGTTCTTGTACACTGCACTCCCCCTTGGTGAGATCTATACACCCATGAAGTTTCATGATCCTAGCTATTATACTTTTAGAGATATACTCCGGACAAGATTCAAGTATGAAAAACAACAAAGGGCAATAACTCAAAAAATAAGCCAGGTAGAGTTATGGTTCTTATGCACTGCACTCCCCCTTTGTGAGATCTATACACCCATAAAGTTTCATGATCCTAGCTATTATACTTTTAGAGATATACTCCGGACAAGATTCAAGTTTGAAAAACAACAAAGGGCAATAACTCAAAAAATAAGCCAGGTAGAGTTATGGTTCTTGTGCACTGCACTCCGTAATGATGAGAAGAATATAACTGCCAAGTTTAAAGTCAATCGGACTTAAGGTGACAGAGTTATGCTCCGGACAAAGAAGTGGACGCCGCCGGATGCCCGGATGCCCGGACGCCTGGACGCCCGGACGCCGGACGCTGGACATCACGGGTGATCCCATAATACGTCCCGTCTTCGACGGGCGTATAAAAAGGAGAACATGCTAATGACAAGCATAATTTTCTCCTTTTTGCCTTAATATCTTCTGTGCTATATTGTACAAAAATTCTATCTTTATCTACATCCATTCTTGTCTGCAACATCATTGAATTTGGACGAGTTTCAAGGGCGGATCCAGGAATTTTTTCCAGGGGGGGATCCAAGCCAAAGATTTTTTCCAGGCGGGTCCAAGCTCAAATTATGGCTTAAAGTGTAATAAATATGTAATGTCACACTTAATTTATTAGTCAAAATTTAATTTTTTGGCCAATACCAGGGGGGGTACGGACCCCCCTCTTAAGATCCGACAATGAGTTTAATATTTTGCTGTCTGGTAATGGGTTAAAATAAAATACACTTCAGAAGCCAACAGGTAGAGGAAGGGAAAGAACTCTTATAAATACTTTTCTTACTTTACAGCTTATAGCCAATAAAATTATAAGTAACAAAAATATAGAATAACTTTCTTTCTCCATTTCACACACTGTTTCAAAAGCTTTTGATGTCAATACTAAATATAAATCCAACCATTCCTTAACATGAATAAATATTTTCAAAAGCCTTTATTACCCATTCCCAAACCTTTTGACACCCCTCAAGGAAAATGCTTAGGAAGACATTGAGTAAAATGAAGAAATTGCTTGTGACAAACGATTTCTCCATGTTCAAAAATGTTTTCTAACTTACAATGCAAAATTTTTGAAATTTCATCAACTTGAAATTGTCGATCGTCTGCAACACCTTTCAAATTGGGACAGTCTATAGCTAAGACAATTTGATAGCATGGATGTGAAAGAAAGAGGAGGTAATGACTATAATTATTGTTTAGTAAATTGTTAAAGGGACAGATTTATTCCAATTTCATCTTTCTAAAGTACATCGTGATGCGAAGATTGTTTATTCTAATGCATCTAATCAGTTTTTAAAAGTTGTTGCTTATAAGCGAAAAATGTGCCTTTAAAGTTTAAGCCTTTAAAGAACTGACAAATTCCATATAAATCTGAACTGCATGCTGTGGACATCAATTTGTTTACTTTTAGCACAAAAATATAAATTTCTCGTAAACAGCGCAATATGTTGGCTTGAATTTTTTTTAGAAAATTACATAAGTAAATATTGTTGCTTTTCAACGAAAAGGTCGTAACTGCAGCTTGTTTTAAGCTGCAGTTACGAGGTTTTCCTTGAAAAGCATGGAAATGCTCTTTCAGATAAAATTAAAGTAAAATTTATGAAAAAGTATCTGTGAAATGTCACTTTAAGGCCACATGTTTTCATAAAAATCATGGAATAGGAAATTCACGAAATAAAAAATTATTTACAGAATTAAGGAAGGTCTGGGTCTAATTCAAATTCTGGGATAAATCACTGAAAATTGAGTTCACCCGTCATTTTACGTACGTCTCTAGTTGCCATTTACAGAAAAAATGTTTTCCTAGCCTGTGTCAGTCTATTACAGAAGGTTCTAAATTAATGCAAATTACCAATTAAGGTGCTAGGCTAAGTCAATTTACTAATACTTCTGTTCTGAGTTCCACACTTTGTGAGCTGACCCAAAACTAATTTACTTGTTACTTTTCCTGACAATACTTGACTGCCGAGATTTTCTCAATCAATTAATGCCGAAATAGGCAGGGGGCTTGATTAGAGAATTTTCGCATTGACGTTCCTAACTCCGTTTTAACAAGCACCGAGGCTTTCATTACCATTAGGGAGTTCAGATTCCTGACCTCATTTGCATATTTAGACTCGTATCTTGGTTTGGGATTTTGTGTTTTAGCGATAGCGTATTTATTAAAGAGATTGCCTCTGTAATGTTTCCTAAACCTTGTAATGTTTTTGTGAGAGTTTGATGACTGAATTATCTTTCATCCAGTATGTTGCTGCTTAAGTTTACCCTTGAGAAATTAAGATTTGTCCTGAATGCTGACATTTTTCATGATTGAACAAAAGGTTGAATTAGTCCATATTTCACCCTTCCCCAAACAACAATATTTAAGACTAGACTCTATGTAGTTTGTACTCCAATTTGACAGCATGCAGCTGCTAGATGATGAAATGGATATTGAGAAATATAGAATTTGTATACAAAAAATAGTACAAAAATATTGAGGCAGAAGGAGAAAATGCTGGTTATTGGCATTTTGCTTATCAACATTTACTTTTATTGTCTCAATGTTTTCCTACTTCCAACTTTTTTTCTAATGGAGTCTCCAAACCAGCTCTAAATTGAAACTAGAATATCACTGAAAGTGATCATACCCCCCAACAGCACAGTGTTGTGCATTTTCATTTTAGAGATGTATATTTCCTATGAACTGTGATCTGATCAATTGAGAAAAAGAGCAAACACTATAAAAACAGACTGACCAACATATGTTAATGTTGCAAAAATTACTAATTTTAACAAAGGGCCATAATTCAGTAAAGAAAAACAACAACAATGAACCGAAACCAATATTTGATATGCACATATTTGAGAGCTAGTAAGCATACTTGTAAAGTTATAATTAATAAAATCTATTTATTATTTACCAAGAGTTGAAGCGGACAAGAAAATTCACTCAAAGGCCATAACTCTGTGAAAAATCAATAGACCATGACCAAAATAGAAGATGCAAATCTTCACTTTGCAATAAGTTCACATGTGAACTTTGAACAAAAATTTGTCCAGTAGTTAAGGAGAAATAGAGCAGACAAAAAATCAACAAACTGATCAACACATGTTAATGTTGCGAAAAATGCCAATTTTCAACAAAGGGCCATAACTCAGTCAAAAATCAATGAACCATTACAAATATTTGGCATGCACATACTTGAGAGCTACTAAGCATTACTGTAAACTGTAAAATATCTTTGAAATCCATCAATCACTTTTCTAGAAATTGAACGGACAAGAAAATTCACTCAAGGGCCATAATTCGGTTAAAAATCAATGGACCATAACCAAAATAAAACATGCACATCTACACTTAGTAATGAGTTCACATGTGAAGTTTGAATAAAATTGGTCCAGCAGTTTATGAGAAATAGAGTGGACAAAAAATTGAAAAAACAATCAACACACATTAATTTTGCGTAAAATGGCAATTTTCAGCAAAAGGCCATAACTCATTCAAAAATCAATGAATCATCACCAAAATTTGATATGCACATATTTGAGAGCTGCTAAGCATAACTATAAAGTTTGTTTTTTTTAAATCCATCCATTAGTTTTCGAGAAATTGAGCGGACAAGAAAATTCACTCAAGGACCGTAACTCCGTCAAAAATCAATGGACCATGACCAAAATATAATATGCACATCTTAACGTGATAATGAGTTCACATGTGAAGTTTGAACAAAATTGATTCAGAAGTTTATGAGAAATAGAGTGGACAAAAAATTGAAAAAACAATCAACACACGTTGATTTCGCGTAAAATGGCAATTTTCTGCAAAAGGCCATAACTCGGTCAAAAATCAATGAAACATCACAAGAATTTAATATGCACATATTTGAGAGCTACTAAGCATAACTGTGAAGTCTTTTTGAAATTCGTCCATTAGTTTCCGAGAAATTGAGCGGACAAGAAAATTCACTCAAGGGCCGTAACTCCGTCAAAAATCTATGGACCGTAACAAAAATTTAGTATGCACATCTCAACTTAGTAATGAGTTCACATGTGAACTTTGAACAAAATTGGTTTAATAGTATATGAGAAATAGAGTGGACAAAAAAATTGAGAAACCGATCAACACACATTGATTTTGCGTAAAATGGCAATTTTCAGCAAAGGGCCATAACTCAGTCAAAAATCAATGAATCATCACCAAAATTTGATATGCACATATTTGAGAGCTATTAAGCATAACTGTAAAGTTATTTTGAAATCCTTTTTTTAGTTTCCTAGAAATTGAGCAGACAAGAAAATTCACTCAAGGGCCGTAACTCCGTCAAAAATCAATGGACTATATAAAATTTTTAAGTATCAACATCTCAACTTAGTAATGAGTTCACATGTGAAGTTTGAACAAAATTGGTCCAATAGTTTATGAGAAATAGAGTGGACAAAAAAAATGAAAAACCGATCAACACACATTGATTTTGCGTTAAATGGCAATTTTCAGCAAAGGGCCATAACTCAGTCAAAAATCAATGAATCATCACCAAAATTTGATATGCACATATTTGAGAGCTACTAAGCATAACTGTAGAGTTTTTTTGAAATTCGTTGTTTAGTTTTAGAGAAATTGAGCGGACAAGAAAATTCACTCAAGGACTGTAACTCCGTCAAAAATCAATGAACTGTGACAAAAATTTCACATGCACATCTGCACTTGGTAATAAGTTCAAATGTGAAGTTTGAACAAAATTGGACCAGCAGTTTAGGAGAAATAGAGTGGACAAAAAATTGAGAAACCGATCAACACACATTGATTTTGCGTAAAATGGCAATTTTCAGCAAAGGGCCATAACTCAGTCAAAAATCAATGAATCATCACCAAAATTTGATATGCACATATTTGAGAGCTACTAAGCATAACTGTAAAGTTTTTTTGAAATCCGTCCTTTAGTTTCCGAGAAATTAAGCGGACAAGAAAATTCACTCAAGGGCCGTAACTCCGTCAAAAATCAATGGACCGTGAAAAAATTTTTTAGTATGCATATTTCAACTTAGTATTGAGTTCACATGTGAACTTTGAACAAAATTGTTCCAATAGTTTATGAGAAATAGAGTGGACAAAAAAATGAAAAACCGATCAACACACATTGATTTTGCGTTAAATGGCAATTTTCAGCAAAGGGCCATAACTCAGTCAAAAATCAATGAATCATCATTAAAATATGATATGCACATATTTGAGAGCTACTAAGCATAACTGTAAAGTTTTTTTGAAATTCGTCCTTTAATTTTTGAGAAATTGAGCGGACAAGAAAATTCACTCAAGGGCTGTAACTCCGTCAAAAATCAATGAACCGTGACAAAAATTTCATAAGCACATCTGCACTTGGTAATGAGTTCAAATGTGAAGTTTGAACAAAATTGGATCAGCAGTTTAGGAGAAATAGAGCGGACAAAAAAGCTACAGACCGACCGACAGACAGACCAACGGACAAGCTGACTCCTATATACCCCCCAAATTGAATTTGGGGGGTAAAAAAAAGTTGAAAGTATAATTATGTCTGAAAGGATTAAATTAAATTCCTTGAAAAATTAAAAAAACTTTTTTTGCAAAAAAAGCTTTCAATAAGAACGAAATAAAATGCAGAAAAAAATCTCATTTAGTTATATTTTCCTACCATCCTAATTCTGAAATCATATTTCTTCAGTTGTAAAATTGTTGTTAATACAAATTTACCATGTTTTTGTTTCTAAACACGGAATCTAATTGTATCGCGCCTATGGCGCGATACATATTGTGGTATACATATTCTAATTTTAGAAATTACGTCATGAGGGATAATTATTTGTACTTGAAAGTCGTATATATAACCTACACATAAACTGTTTACACGGTATAATTTTTCAAGCAGTACTATAAGTATACATTGAAGTTCGTTTAATCTCAGACCACGCTGAAAATTCGTGTAAACGAAATTCTTGTATAGTTTTATACTTTGCATAGCAATGGAAAGTCCCTACTTCCGGTTTGCCCATGGTGGACATGTATTTTTCCTATCCGTTTAAATGCAACGCATTTATGCATACCATTTCGGGTTGGACTAAAACACGCAATGGACCTGTTTTTGGCGCAAAGGACGCAAAGGACATGAAGGTGACGCAAATGAGATTTATATCAGTCCAAACTCCTTAATCATGATTTTTTTTATCGCATTAGATTGTTATATTCGTGTATTTTACGATTAAATCTAGTCAGTAATCTTTGTTTTGGGACATAAAGTGTCTGATTTTTGTGTTGAATCCGATTTAATAGGCTACTCACGGACGAAAAGGAGCTGGCTGCGGCGCAAAGGAGATTCATATAAGCCCAAACTCCTTTATCATTATTTTTTATCGCATTTAAATTGTAATTTTCACGTATCTAATCCATAATGTTTATTTTTTTGACAAAAGGGGTCTGTTTTCTGTATAAATTCCGATTTTCATATGCTAATCACAGACGAGAAGGAGCTGGGTGGCGCAAAGGAGATTTGTATCTGTATAAACTTTTTAATCATAGATTTTCGTCACAATTGATTGTAATATTCATGTATTATTAGACCATAGCTATTCAATAATAATTATGTATTCTTTAGAAAAAAGTGTCTGTTTGTTTTATTAATTCCGATTTTCATAGGCTATACTCACGGGCGAAAAGGAGCTTGCGGTGGCGCAAAGGAGATTCAAATCAGCATAAACTCCTAAATCATGAATTTTTATTGCATTAAATTGCTATATTCATGTATTGTAAGATCATATCTAATCAATAATGTTTACGTTAGAACATAATGTGTCTGGTT
This sequence comes from Fragum sueziense, assembly GCA_963680895.1. NCBI lineage: Eukaryota > Metazoa > Mollusca > Bivalvia > Cardiida > Cardiidae > Fragum > Fragum sueziense. Next base: position 40,180,125 of record OY804599.1, read on the forward strand.
TTTGTATTAATTCCGATTTTCATAGGCTATACTCACGTGCGAAAATGAGCTTGCGGTGGCGCAAAGGAGATTCATATCAGCCCAAACTTCTTAATTTTGAATTTTCATCGCATCAAATTTTTTTAGCCCAACCATACCATTTCGAATCGCAATAAGAAATCAAAGAACGAGAAGTACCTTACTATTGAATGACCACTACATGTTGAATTTGGACTGGTCAACTTGCATTGTTACAAGGGATCGTATTATCTGACTAGATATGTATATTGCTAGTAGAACAAATGGGTTTTCTCAAGCGTTTTTCAAAATTGCATTACAATGTGAATTCCTACTTTCGGTTTGCCCATGGCCTATCCGATTCACTGCATCGCTTCCTAAGAAATCAAAGCACGAAAAAGACTTACCCGGTAAGTATTGAATGAACACTGCATGTACAATTATGGATGATTCGATTCCATAATTTCAAGGGATCGTCTGAACTAAATAGGCATGTGTATAACTAGTAGAACAAATAGGTTTTCTCAATTTTTTTTCTAAAAATTACAAACTGTTAGGGGTTTTCACATAAAAGAACAAGCCAATTTTAATGTCTCAACAGTTTTTGACTGGATGGATTTCAAAACCGTTCAAAAGAATACTTTATGCGCAATCAATTCGCCGCCACAATCAAAACTTTAGTCCTGTACTTTTTGTTACACTCTAGTAAATCTCCTCGTATGTGTCGCTCGTTCTTTGTGTTTTTTGTGTGTGATAAGTACAAATATAGGTCCCGATTTATGACCCGGCAGAGATGATCTGCGGGTGAATTATTGAGACATATTCATGGTATTGCTTGTATTGTGTTACAGCTTAAATCCTAAACATTAGCGGCTGGTAGTTGTCACTTTATATGGCATTTCTGTATTTATCTTTTTTGCATTTAATTTATTGCAAAAGTAATAAGGATCATATCCGTGGCATTGTGGCTGCTGTGCGTTCGTTCATCTATGTCTGTTATCATAAACGTTTCCTATTCCTGCTGTTATCAAAGCATTTTTAGATTCCATAGACTAAGATTAGCTTGCACTCTGATCTATTCAACACAGTCTGTTCTCTATTGAATGATTATATGAAGAACAAATAAGCTATAGTGGTCAAAATGTTCCGGTTTGGAAAATTTACTTGATACGATTTTTATATTCAGAAGGCTAATGGATAAACAAGTACTTTTTTTCTATTTAATTAAAGTATTTTACCTATTCTGACCAAAGGCTAGCGGGGTTTATGCCACGGTCCTGTTTCCGGCGTGCGTTCATGTGAAAATTTCTCCAAAATTACTAGGCCAGTTTCAATCAAGATTCAAACAGGAATCTTCTAACATAGGAATCTAACAGGAATCTTCCTTGCATGGAGCCTTTCGAATTGTTTTTGTTTTATTTTCTTTTCTTTTTTTTTTTCGAAAAATATTTTCATAGTGAACTGTGGTTACTATATATGGTGCACTTTCAATTCATTTGTGTGTGTCTTTTTTTCCTTCTTTTTTTTCCAAAGAATAATTTCACGGAGAAACGATTCAGGACCATCTTGGTCCTAACTCCTTGCTGAAATATTCGGTTTCTTTTCTTGTTTAAGTTAATTGTAATCCCCATTTATTCAACTGCAACATTTAACACTTTTGTATTTGCTTACTTCCCCTCCTATGTTGTTTGATTAATGTATAATCTGGCTGAACACACAAAAATAGACTAGATCTAGCACCAGCATATGCATACATGCAATCCTGTTTCGGTTTTCACTGCATGTTGACTTAACCAGACACTTGTACCATTCAGTACTTTGGTATAATTTTTTAAGCGCGATACAATTCATTTTGCTGTACATTACAGCAATTTTTTACTTGTATTTCTTTGTTTATCATATATAAATGCCAATCAACCCATTACCAGACAATAACATTTCTAAACAACAATTTTAAGTTCAAACAATTTTTTATTTTTTTGTTCTTGTAGGGGGGGGGGGGGGGGGGGGGGGGCATAAAAAATAACAATATGTTGGAAATATAAAATATCTTTTTCATGAAATTTAGACTGGTCAGAAATTAAGGTACTAAAATTTTGCTTATTATTATAGCAATTTTTCCGTACATCAAAAACAAAACAATGCCAAGGAAAGGGTTACATGTAGTAACAAAAGCAAAACACCAAAAGTGTTAAATAGACATGTTAATAACTTCTAAGGGGCCATGTTCTTTTCCCATGAACTTTGAATTACAATTGCTGCATCAAGTTACAGTTAACAGGTACCTCTTTAATTGGCCCTAATTAAATCAAGAATTCCTCCCTTATCTTTATTTTCATCTGGAGGGAAATTTTTTCTTCACCCATTATTCTTATCTATCATATTTTAACACCCAAGAAAGGATTTCTTTTGAAACCATGGAGAACAAGGTGTCAAACTGTCACAAGATACGCCCGTTACAACAACAAAGGGCAATAACTCAACAAGAGTGCCATGGTCACAATATACGCCGCCACAGGGACTAAGTTTTAAGGGGGCATAACTCAGGCAAAAATCAATGAACAATAAAATCCTTCCTTCATGCACATCTACCAATTGAGGTGATAACATTGACCAAGTTTCAAGAAGATCCAGCCAGAAACTTAGGAGGAGTTGCGTTGACAAGAAAAGTGGACATACGTACGGACGGATGGACGGACGGATGGACGGACGGACAGACGGAGAAGATGACGCCAATTTACGTCCGCCTCCGGCGGCGTATATGCACATATTTGAGAGCTATTAAGCATAACTGTAAAGTTTTTTTGAAATCCGTCCTTTAGTTTCCGAGAAATTAAGCGGACAAGAAAATTCACTCAAGGGCCGTAACTCCGTCAAAAATCAATGGACCGTGAAAAAATTTTTTAGTATGCACATCTCAACTTAGTATTGAGTTCACATGTGAAGTTTGAACAAAATTGGTCCAATAGTTTATGAGAAATAGAGTGGACAAAAAATTGAAAAACCGATCAACACACATTGATTTTGCGTTAAATGGCAATTTTCAGCAAAGGGCCATAACTCAGTCAAAAATCAATGAATCATCATTAAAATTTGATATGCACATATTTGAGAGCTACTAAGCATAACTGTAAAGTTTTTTTGAAATTTGTCCTTTAGTTTCCGAGAAATTTAGCGGACAAGAAAATTCACTCAAGGGCTGTAACTCCGTCAAAAATCAATGAACCGTGACAAAAATTTCATATGCACATCTGCACTTGGTAATGAGTTCAAATGTGAAGTTTGAAAAATTGGACCAGCAGATTAGGAGAAATAGAGCGGACAAAAAAGCTACAGACCGACCGACAGACAGACAGACAGACAGACCAACGGACAAGCTGACTCCTATATACCCCCCAAATTGAATTTGGGGGGTATAAAAAAGTTGAAAGTATAATTATGTCTGAAAGGATTAAATTAAATTCCTTGAAAATTTAAAAAAAAACTTTTTTTGCAAAAAAAGCTTTCAATAAGAACGAAATAAAATGCAGAAAAAAATCTCATTTAGTTATGGACGGATGGACGGACAGACGGAGAAGATGACGCCAATATACGTCCGCCTCCGGCGGCGTATAAAAAATAAGCCAGGTAGAGTTATGGTTCTTGTGCACTGCACTCGGTAATGATGAGAAGAATATAGCTGCCAAGTTTAAAGTCAATCAGACTTAAGGTGACAGAGTTATGCTCCGGACAAAAAAGTGGACACCGCCCAAACTGCCAGACGACCGGACGCCACAGGTGATACCATAATACGTCCCGTCTTCGACGGGCGTATAAAAAATTTAAGGCAAAAGTAATAGTAACAAAATTAACATTTCTTTCATTTTTCTCTCTTTCTTCAAAGTTTTCTTTCCATAGAGGAATCCACATTGCAGTGTACCACAAATATTGGCCCATATATGTATAAAGGGGTTTGTCATGTGAAAAAGAGTATGTTCAAGGGCAGGTAATTCAGGAACAAAACACAGAGCAAACTACTAATGGTCAAATTCGCACCTAGACTTCAAACAGTTAGCTAGACACACTGCAGCAAGTTTTAATGTAACATATCTGGATATTTTTTGCAATAATTTGGCCAGTGGCCTACATGTACAAAAGACTAAGAAGTTGTTCTTAATTAAATTGAATTCTGAGCATAACATGATGGTTGAAGGTTATTCTAGGAATCAAATCCACTTTAATGTTAATTACCAGCCATTGTGAGGAGCCTGGATTATCGGAGATTATCTAAAATCTGCCAATGATGTTCTAGCCATAATTGGGTTTTATGGTAGATTAAGATAATGAAGTTATGAAGCATAATCAGTTGATTAAAATGGAAAAAATGATGAAATTTGATCATCACATTGCAAGTTTGGAGCAATTAGATACAGTTCTTGTGAAATGCGGAGATAGCTATTCAGGCCCGTAGGAAGCAATATTTCATATTGGGTGGGCTAAAGCCCCTGTGTCTGAATGGGGGGGGGGGGGGGCTAAATTGGATTTTCCCTAATTTTTCAGTGTAGGATAAAGAAAATTTGACATTTTTGGCCAACATTGGGGGGAGGCTAAGCCCCCCTAGCCCTCCCTGTTCCTACGGGCCTGCTATTTGTTACTTTTCAACAAAAACCTCGTAACTGCAGCTTAAAACAAGCTGCAGTTACGAGGTTTTAGTTGAAAAGCAGTGTTTTTTTTTTTGATGATTAGTCATCTGAAGTTGGTTAAAGTAGGTTGAAGAATTATTATCTGTTACGAGTTACAAGGTTTAGGTGACACACCAACAATATCGCATAATTTAGGTAAACAAGACTTTTTTTTAGTGTTTGACTGCAATAACATTTTAAGTTATAATAACATATGGCTTACAGCAGTTTCGACATTCTTTGGAAAGTGGAAATTAGGGTATAATTATAACAGGTAGTTTTAGAGACTGGTGTTTCTATTATTACTATGATGCCAGATGGTCACAAAACTGATAGAAAAAACACACAAAACAAGTGCATGTCATATTGCAATGCAATACAGGAGTCCCCAACCTGATAACAAAAAGTCCATTCTTATAATGTATCTCCTACTTACTAGATCTATAACTGTATACAAAGTTTGAAGTTGCTAGAACTTTAGGTTTTGGACAATATGTCCAGAACAAAAATATAAGGGTAAAAACAACAAAGGGCAATAACTCCAAAAGTGGGCGTGGCAGTAACGATTCTTGGAAATGATACTTCTCCTCAGTGATATCTATTAGTGTACCAAGTTTGAAGTTGCTAGCATTAATGGCTTAGGAGATATGGTCCGGACAAAAATGTAAAGATTAAAACAACAAAGGGCAATAATTCAAAAAGTGGGCGTGGCAAGTAACAATTCTTGAGCATGTAACTTCTCCTCAATGAGATCTATCAGTGTACCAAGTTTGAAATTGCTAGCACTTACAGCTTAGGAGATGTGTTCTGGACAAGAATGTAAGGATAAAAATAACAAAGGGCAATAACTCAAAAAGTGGGTGTAACAGAGTAATACTTCTTAAACATGACACTTCTCCTCAATGACATCTGTAAGTGTACAAAGTTTGAAGTTGCCAGCACTTATGCTTTACACCCAAAATCACTAATGACGCCCATATTGCCCGGCAAAAAATCCAAAAAGTGAAAGTCATAACAGACATGCCAAATTGATTTTCTCCGGAACCTCCATATTTCGAGATGAAAATTCTAAAATTTTGCCCAAGAGATATCTGTCATTTAAAAGTTATGTATGTTTTCAAAAGGCTGCTATGCACACCATTCTAAAGTAGATATACATACGTTATCATTGTCTTTGTCGAGAAAAAGGTTATTCATATTCTGTATACATGCTTGTCTGGGTCACATTTTCAAAATTATAATATTTATACATTGATTTTGATTCTTATCCTGTATTTTATTCTGTCGAAATATATTTTCTGGCCATTAGTATTAAGTCACGTGTACGTGAAAATGTCGTTTTATCCCAAGGTTTAGAAAACAATGTGAATCAATTATGGTTAGGTGTCAAGCACCAATCGAGTTGTGTCTTTTAGGACCTGCGGAGCAACCACAAACATCCTTATTCTGAAAAAAAAAAAAAACAGGTTACATTAATCATTAAAATCATTCCAGACAAATCGATAAATGAGTAAATTATAACGTTTGTATCATGAAATGAGACTACTTAAATAGTTTGTCTTTCTATTTTACATTTTCATATTTTCATCCCGAATCACTGTTTTTCTATAGGTATCGTCATCTTCTAGTCCATATCGTATATTTTCTTTAATTTCCTATTACTTGAGGCCATGTTTCATCATATAAATTATGGCTACGTGATTCTCTATTGTGAAACAATCTTTCTCAATTCACAGTCGAATATCAATGTGTCTCATGTGTCACTGTAAATAAAACTTGACCACATGGCTTAAGACATGCCGGAGTGACCCATGAATTGCCTAAATTATCATTCTCAGCTCTGAATTGTGCAAATTTCAATATCACGTATGTATCGTGGTACTTTACGAAGAAAAAAGATAAATTGATAAAGGAATACCTTTTAAAATATCTCTGGTCATTTTATTTAAACAAATTATACAACGACAGAAAACGATTAAAACAATCCAAGAAGTCATATGAACAACGAAAATTGTTAATCCAGTCTTTGTGGTAACGTATGTATTGTTGACTAAAATTGCTCTGCCAGAAAATTTGTAATTGCAAATTTTACCAATAAGCAACGATATAACGAAGATCTTTCATGTTTACCTTATTTTCATACCTCCTCAATACTATAGTGTGACATAACTTGCACAGCTTGGCATATTTATCACGTATGTATCTATAACGTATGTATGGAAACAGACGTTTAAGGTGACATAGAATCTTTACATATAAATTTCGTCATTTCGCCAAGTTTTCCTTTTATTAACAGATGAAAGTTTTACTCAATCAAAAGATTACAATTCTATTAAGATGAAATTTGTCCTCTCTAGACTGGAAGAACGTATGTATCGATATAAAATTACGATCTTGCAAATTGACTATATTTGGTTGAATACAGACCATTGGCTTTAAATAACCACCAAACTGGTTTTAAGGTTCCGGTGTAACAGGGTAACGTGTCCCCCTGGGTAACGTGTCCCCGGGGACACGTTACCCAGGGGTAACGTGTCCCACCCCCTGGGTAACGTGTCCCCCCCTTGGAATTTTTTTTTTAATCGTATTGTGTATTTTCAATGCATATTTTGTTTCATAATTATTAAATATTTTAAAATAAGTTATTTTAAACAAGAAATTTAAATATTTAATTTTTTTTTTTATTCTTTCACATTTCCAAAGAAGGGAAATATCTAATTGCATTGTAATTTTTTATTAAATCACTTTCTCCAAATATTTTTCAACTATTATTATTACCATTATTAATATTTTGTGATAATACCAAAGTAAATTGCGCAGAAATAATGTGAAAAAATTTTAAGAGGAGAGAGAGGGGGGGGGGGGGGGGGGGGGGGGGGGGGGACACGTTACCCCTGGGTAACCTGTCCCCGGGGACATGTTACCCAGGCCTGGGTAACGTGTCCCCCCCCTTTGATTTTTTTCCTTTTTAATTATAATGTATATTTTAATGCCTATTTAGTTTTATAATTATTGAATCTTTTAAAATAAGCTATTTCTAACAAAAAATAAAAGAACTTAATTTTTTTCATTATTTCACTTTTCAATGAGAGGTGGGACAGGCTACCCAGGCCTGAGTAACATGTACCCCCCCTTGGATTTTTTACCTTTTTAATCATAATGTGTATTTTTATATCATTACTAATATTTCGTGATAACACCAAAGGAAATTGCGCAGAAATAATGTGAAAAAATTTTAAGAGGGGCAGGGGGGACACGTTACCCCTGGGTAACCTGTCCCCGGGGACACGTTACCCAGGCCTGGGTAACGTGTCCCCCCCTTTGATGTTTTTCCTTTTTAATTATAATGTGTATTTTTAATGCCTTTTTATTTTTCTAACTATTGAATCTTTTAAAATAAGCTATTTTTAACAAAAAATAAAAGAATTTAATTTTTTTCATTCTTTCACTTTTCAATGAGAGGTGGGACAGGCTACCCAGGCCTGAGTAACGTGTACCCCCCTTGGATTTTTTTCCTTTTTAATCATAATGTGTATTTTTATATCATTATTAATATTTCGTGATAACACCAAAGGAAATTGCGCAGAAATAATGCGAAAAAATTTTAAGAGGAAGAGGGGGGGACACGTTACCCCTGGGTAACCTGTCCCCGGGGACACGTTACCCAGGCCTGGGTAACATGTCCCCCCCTTTGATGTTTTTCCTTTTTAATTATAATGTGTATTTTTAATGCCTTTTTATTTTTCTAACTATTGAATCTTTTAAAATAAGCTATTTTTAACAAAAAATAAAAGAATTTAATTTTTTTCATTCTTTCACTTTTCAATGAGAGGTGGGACAGGCTACCCAGGCCTGAGTAACGTGTACCCCCCTTGGATTTTTTTCCTTTTTAATCATAATGTGTATTTTTATATCATTATTAATATTTTGTGATAACACCAAAGGAAATTGCGCAGAAATAATGCGAAAAAATTTTAAGAGGAAGAGGGGGGGGACACGTTACCCCTGGGTAACCTGTCCCCGGGGACACGTTACCCAGGCCTGGGTAACGTGTCCCCCCCTTTGATTTTTTTCCGTTTTAATTATAATGTATACTTTTAATACCTATTTAGTTTTATAATCATTAAATCTTTTTGAATAAGCTATTTTTACCAATAAATAAAAGAATTTAATTTTTTTCATTCTTTCACTTTTCAATGAGAGGTGGGACAGGCTACCCAGGCCTGAGTAACGTGTACCCCCCTTGGATTTTTTTCCTTTTTAATCATAATGTGTATTTTTATATCATTATTAATATTTTGTGTTAACACCAAAGGAAATTGTGCAGAAATAATGTGAAAAAATTTTAAGAGGAAGAGGGGGGGGACACGTTACCCCTGGGTAACCTGTCCCCGGGGACACGTTACCCAGGCCTGGGTAACGTGTCCCCCCCCCCCTTTGATTTTTTTCCGTTTTTTATTATAATGTATACTTTTAATACCTATTTAGTTTTATAATCATTAAATCTTTTTGAATAAGCTATTTTTACCAATAAATAAAAGAATTTAATTTTTTTCATTCTTTCACTTTTCAATGAGAGGTGGGACAGGCTACCCAGGCCTGAGTAACGTGTACCCCCCTTGGATTTTTTTCCTTTTTAATCATAATGTGTATTTTTATATCATTACTAATATTTCGTGATAACACCAAAGGAAATTGCGCAGAAATAATGTGAAAAAATTTTAAGAGGAAGAGGGGGGGGGGGACACGTTACCCCTGGGTAACCTGTCCCCGGGGACACGTTACCCAGGCCTGGGTAACATGCCCCCCCCTTTTGATATTTTTTCTTTTTAATTATAATGTATATCTTTAATGCCTATTTAGTTTTAAAATTATTGAATCTTTTAAAATAAGCTAAAATTGCACAGAAATAATGTGAAAAAATGGGTAACCTCTCCCCGGGGACACGTTACCCAGGCCTGGGTAGCCTGTCCCACCTCTCATTGAAAAGTGAAAGAATGAAAAAAAAAATTAAATTCTTTTATTTATTGGTAAAAATAGCTTATTCAAAAAGATTCAATGATTATAAAACTAAATAGGTATTAAAAGTATACATTATAATTAAAAAGGAAAAAAAACAAAGGGGGGACACGTTACCCAGGCCTGGGTAACGTGTCCCCGTGGACAGGTTACCCAGGGGTAACGTGTCCCCCCTCCCCCTCTTAAAATTTTTTCGCATTATTTCTGCGCAATTTCCTTTGGTGTTATCACAAAATATTAATAACAGTAATAATAATAGTTGAAAAATATTTGAAGAAAGTGATTTAATAAAAAATTACAATGCAATTAGATATTTTCCTTCTTTGGAAATGTGAAAGAATAAAAAAAAAATAAATATTTAAATTTCATGTTTAAAATAACTTATTTTAAAAGAATAAATAATTATGAAACAAAATATGCATTAAAAATACACAATAATGTTAAAAAAAAAAATTCCAATGGGGGGGGACACGTTACCCAGGGGGTGGGACACGTTACCCAGGGTCATTACCCTGGGTAACGTGTCCCCGGGGACACGTTACCCCTGGGTAACGTGTCCCCGGGGACACGTTACCCAGGGGACATGTTACCCTGGGACACCGGAACTGTAATGGCTGTAACTTTATAATGATTAAGCTGCACTACAAATATGCCTGGAAGTGTTTAATATCATGTATCAATTATATGAATGGCAAAACTCAAATTGATATGTTATGATGTGAATGGTAAATAATCAGTAAATATTTCTGACTTGAAAATAATGCATTATCTCCCCTTGTGATATAAATTTTAGTGGATTATCTGCCCTTGACTCACGAAAAAATCAGTTTTCACAAAATTTGTATGGCAAACAAACTATTTTATTTTATTTTATGGAGCGAAATAATAATTGGCAACTTTCTACCATTTAAAAAATTTGAAAACTTGCCTAATTTTGAAAATATTGACAAAAAAGATATTTTCTCATTGGCTCCAATGCAAACTTTAAAGCCAGTTATCTCCCATTGGTTTTACAAATTTTAAAAAGTAAGATGGTGAATTTTTTTTATTTATCAATGTCTACAACATATCCAACTTTCAAAGAGATCTATACGCTAGAAAAGTGTGTACCAAATATTGCCATTACAGTTCCGGAGCCTTAAATATGTTATCTTACATATCTGAGGAATTGTTATATGTGTAGAAAACAAGAAAATGTTGACTTTTATAACCCGTTAGTGCCTCATTTTCTAAAGTATAACGTATGCGTCCACCATCGAGCGACATCCACTTGAGAACAAGCCATGCTGGGCAATATGATGCAATTAGATAAAACACACGGAAAAACATTGTCTGAATATGTGTGTGACCAAATAATTATGATTAGATTTAACTGGTGCATCCTGATTCGTTTTAAAGTCCGATTTTCAGGCGATTATTGGGTGTGCGACAATAACGTATGTATCGTTTTTCCAACTTTGCCATGGGATTTATCGGAGAATATTTATCTCTCGCAAAAAGCATTATTTTTGAAAACAATCGGGTGCAATTGGCTGAATTTTCACAAACAGTTTTCAACCAAAATCTCTTTCTCAAAAGCTGTACCCCCCTGCGACATTTAAAATATGAAAATGGGCGTCATTAGTGATTTTGGGTGTTTAGGAGATATATTCCAGACAAGAATGTAAGGGTAAAAATAACAAAGGGCAATAACTCAAAAAGTGGGCATGGCAGAGTTACGGTTCTTGAACATGACACTTTTCCTCAATAAGATCTATAAGTGTACCAAGTTTGAAGTTGCTAGCACATATGGTTTAGAAGATATGGCCCGGACAAAAGTGTGACGGACCGACAGACGGACGGACAGATGGAATCAAGCAAACCTATAGTCCCCCAACCGGTAACTGGTGGGGGACTAATGAACTGATGCACAGCGTGACAATGGTAAGCCCATTGATGATTTCCTAATCATTTTCTAAAGGGGACATAATGGTACATTTTTTCAAAGTTTCAACTATGCCAGATTCGCTTTAAGTCTTCCTCATTTTTCTGAATTAAACCTGATAATTGAATCAAATTAGCTGTAACATCGATCAAACATAAACAGTGATTCATGCCTGGTGAAAATAAATAATCCTTTCTAGAACAATAAAGAAGTATTGAATTCGCAAAGCATGTTATGCAAAAACAAAAATTTCAACATGGGCAAATTTTTCTCCCGATTTTTGAAATCGAGGTAAAATCAGTGCACGTCGTTCTAAGTCGTAGTTGTTCGGGTTAGTTAATCGGGCTTATTCGGCGACAGATTTGGCCTATTTGGCTATACTTATTTCGTCCATGAACTACGGCGACGGAACAAACTGGTGTTATAAATAAATACACCACATATATGGATGTACCGAAAAAAGTCGGCTCTAATCATAGTAAATCGGTGACAATGCACTCTCTCAAGGCACTACGAATATTTTGGAAATCGGGCTCAGTGGGACCGGGGAGGGGGGAGTCAGACACATTTGAATAGCAGAAAACTAATACGCAGTAATGAGCTAATAAACTAATTATCTATTGTAGACAAGGCTTGACAAAACATGGATAATTAAAGCATTTTCTTCTTTAGCCCGAATATTTTCTAAGAATATATAATATACAAATCATTTCTTTATCAACATCCATTTTGTTGGCTGTCTCAGCATTCAAAGTGGACCAGACATTTGAGACAGAGTAAGAGGGTCATTTCTCAAACACCAAGAGTGGATCTAGAGGGGTTCGTACCTGCAGCTTAAAACAAGCTGCAGTTACGAGGTTTTCGTTGAAAAATGAAGATATTTAAAGTGACATTTCAGAATTTTTTGTCATAAATTTTACTTTTATTTTTATCTGAAAGAGCATATTTCCTTATGAAAATTCTGAAAATTTCGAGCCAAAATATTGCGCCGTTTACGAGAAATTTATATTTTTGTGTTAAAATTGAACAAATTGTTGTGGACAACAGTTCGTATTTATATGCAATTTATCGATTATGTCTCAACTTTAAATGCGCGTTTCTCGCTTATTGGCAACAACTTCAAAAAACCAATAGTATTTATACTCATTAGAATAACCAATCTTGGCATCAAGACATACTTTAAAAAATTGAAATTGGAATGAAATGTCCCTTTAACACATTTGAAGGTATAAGACCCATAATGGAAAAAAACTAATTCCTAAACTGTGTTACATTTCCATTCCAAATATAAACATAAGCATTTTGAACTGTCTAGAATTTTGAATTCATGCATACCTATGAAAATATTTGACACAAATGTTCAAAATTACCTCCCTTGCATATGAATATATCTAGTAAAATATTTGTAAATTATTTTCTTCTTGAAACATAATCTTGAAATCTGGCACGGTGAATCAACTTATATGTGAAGTGTATTTACATTTAGTGTGTGTAATTTGATGCATTTCGTATGGCTAGAAAGTGTTGTTTTTCATTATGGGTCTTCTACATCATCATTTGGGCTTGAGCCCAAACCCCCACTCCTCCTGGAAGAAAAACATGCATCCAAACTTGAACACCTTTTCGCTATTGGAATTAGACCAGTTCCAAATCGTCGTTGTAAATGCAAAACCTCGTATCTCGGTTTTGGAAAATTTTAAAGGGGAGTGGAAAAAGTGTAATAACTTTACCCAAACTGAAACGTTTTACTTGAAATTTGAACATATTGTTCACAAGTAATGTGTCATCAATACTGATCAGTAGAAATATCTCAAACCCCGCGAGAATCGTCTTAACTGGGTACACAAGTTTGTACTTTGAAAATCGCACCAATCGACATACGAGGTTTTGCATTTACACCGACGAAATGTTGTTGTAATGGAAGGTCTAAAGTATCTGAGCTCACTGTTGGTGAGAGATAGGGAAATCACTTTCATCAACAGACAATTCATTAAATGTAATCTTGACTGATTAACCCACTTCTGTACAGGCCCAAATATCAGTGAAGGTTCGAAAAACCAGGCATCTAATGAACAGCAATGAAACTGCGTAAAGTTATCACAAGATGACCATAGGATATCTGGTTGATATATCTGCTGGTTGATATCTAAGTTTGGTATGTTTCTCGGATCTATTGTATTTATTCCAAACAAGACTTGTTTTTGATGTCCCTACTAGAAAAGGCTCGAAGAAAACATTGCGGTAAATGAAGAAATTGATGATAAGCAGCATTCTTTTGTCTCAGTATTTTCCATGATTTATTGCATCCAAATCTTATCTTCATTAACATTAATTTAGACTACCTTAAAAATTAGCCATTTTAGAAAGGGTTAAAAATGAAGGAAGACTGTCCTTTTCTAATATATATTCCAAATGGACTGTAAAAATGACAAAAAACTGCTCTCTTATTATTCCACAATTTTCCTTCAATTATAACCATTATAGGCCTTTTCTTGTCTCCAAATATAATTTTGTCCAGTTATTCTCTAGAAAGACAGCAGCTTATTGCCCAAGAGCATTGACATCAACCCTTTCCTAATGAAGATTATGTGAGACCTAATGGGAGGAATGTATCATAAATATACCCTTTCCAATATAATGACACCTTTTGACGCCTGACAAAATAAAGGCTTTGACATAACATTGAGATGAATGAGGAAATTGCACCATGCCCAACAACGTTTTTCAAAGCCTTAACCCATTACTGCACAGTGACGCCTTTTGACGCCCTTACAAGTAAAGGCTTGGACAAACATTGTGGAAAATGAAGAAATTGCTTGTGACAAGCAATTTCTTCATTTCCCACAATGTTTTCTAACTCAAAATGAAAGAATTTTTACAATTATATCAACTTGAAATTATCGTCTGCAACACCTTTCAATTTGGATCACCCTAAAATTTTGTCGTTTGGGAAAGGGTAAAAAACTGTCAACTTGTTGGATTATTGGTTAAGAATGGATCTAACCATTCAATGGTCAGAACTACATGTATAATCCTTAGATGAATGAAATAGATATTAATTCTTATAGACTTGGTTTCATGTATGGAATGCTTTTTTACTTTAAAAAGTAATAATTTTCATACTTTTTCCTTATGAATATATGGTGTTCTTAGTTTTAGAAATAAAGAAAACTGTGCAAAGTATTTTAATGCAAAGCAATAAGGAAATACTAGCCAGTCTTTGATAATTTAATACTTTTTCTTCAAAAATGCCAAAATGTGGTAAAAGACAGAAATCCTCAAAAAAATGAAAACTTAATGTTTTAATCAGGCACGCATTTCAAGCAACAAAGCATGTATTGAGTGGATAACGTAATTACCAGAATTTAATATGACGAAGATTCCTCACGCATCTATGTCATTATTTTGTTTTTGTCGTTTATTAATGATATGCAAATTATGGTCCTTGTCCGTGATGGGCGAACAATAATCCTTCCTCCCTAAATACTTGCATGCCTCCAGATTTAATTAGCGGGAAATAATTGTACACTGTCCTTCCCTTGTCACTCACTCTTAATTCCGTTTTTTTTTCTTTTTGGGAGACCCAGGCCCTACTTATAGTAAGGAAGGCAAAATTCTCTACATTACTTTTAATTTTAACTCATTACCAGACAGCCAAAACTTAGAGCTCTCTAAATTCAAAGATATTGCAGACCATAATTTCGATTACATATTATTTTTTTTTTTCAATTTTTTGGTCAATCTGTGTAGAAAAAATTGTGGTAAATGAAGAAATTGCTTTTCACAATTTTGTCACAAGTTTGTGAAACCATGATCAACAAGCAAATTCATTGAATTGATATCTCGCGCCAAAAATATTTTGTTTACTCTGTATGTTTATGGATTCACCAATCAGGGGTAGTAACTCTATATTTAATTGTTGACACAGGTAACCCCGATGATATGCACATCTCCTCTTCGAAATGAAGCTTTCCACAAAGTTTCATTGAAATCCTGAGCCAATGGTTTCCAAGTAATAAGGCGGAAGGAATATTACTCTGTATGTATATGGCTTTACCAATCAGAGGCAGTAAGTCTAAATTTCATACTTTGTAGTGAAGCTTTCCACAAAGTTTCATTGAAATCTAGCCAATGGTTTCCAAGAAATAGTGTGGAAAGGAATATTACTCTGTATGTATATGGCTTCATCAATCAGGGGCAGTAACTCTGAATTCATAGTTGAACCAGGTGACCCCAACGATATGCCCATCTCCTCGTTGTAGCAAAGCTTTCCACAAAGTTTCATAGAAATCCAGTCAAAGGTTTTCATGAAATAGCGCAGAAATAAAACTCAGACAGAAGGACGGACAACGCAAAAACAATATCCCCCTCCCCCAGATGATTTCATCGGCGAGGGATAAAAGATTAACTTAAACAGTGCCATTGATGATATAAAACACAAATTGACAATAATAGTACACTCATCCAAATTGAGTCATACAGAAAGAAATCTTGCTCCCATGTCACAAACAGACGAAGGAGTTAAAAACACAAAAATCTATCTTTATACTGGATCCCATTATTTCTTTCTTACTCTAATGAAGTTTAACAGCATCAATAAAGAACGTCCTATATTTATGCAAATGAGTCTGGAAAAAATACTTGTTTGCTAAGCCAGTGCTTCCCTGATCAATAATAATTTACGCGTAATATTCTTCTGGTAATTAGATTGTAAGCAAAATGAGAAATATACAGAGCAACAACTAAGAGATGGCAACAGCTTTTCAAAATGAAATATCTAATATAATGTTCATCAAACCTTTTTTTTGTTGGTACTCATTAGAATCGTCTCATCAAGACGATTCAAATGAGTACCAACAACATAGGGTTTGGATTTGAAATAACAAATTGAGAATGCCTCAACCCCCTCTTATCTGTTGCTCAATATAATTTATATTTGACGGTTTGGTGCTATAGTATAGTAAATGTACACATAGAATTATATGAACTTACAATAATTGAGTACTATACTCAAGGAACAATGTTTTTTGTCTTTTTATGTCTATACCCTGAGAATTGTGACTCGTCAAAAGTGAAATTTGTTTATTGTAAAAAGTGACTCAACAATAATGACCAAATTGCTGACTTCTCAAAATGGCAATTGTTTTTGAATTTTAGGTCAAATAAACTGACGAAGAGTTTAAGTCATAGCAATTGACTGAAACTTACAATAATCTTACAATAATTTGAAACACCCTAGAATCAAATTAACCTGGCATGCTTTGTTTCTTGAAAATGTAAGAAAAGATACCTGTTAGTTTTTTGGACAACCTGCTCAAAGGGAAGTCCTGGCTATGCTGCTTCCTCAAAAAAGTCCCTTCTTTCACAGTCCTTATCTGGTGGTGTGGCCGATAACATTGTAGCGAACACTTCAGTCATCTGCAACATGGATTTAATCATGCATCTGGCCCTGGTTTCTCGAAAAATCTTAAGTACATGTATATTCTCATTAGAACATGCTCAACTTCAAAGGGATACTCTCCAACGTTGAAGGGTATTCGATTGAAGTCCACATGGATTTCATTCGATTTGAGCACGGTGCTCAGATTTGAGCATGAGAACATACTTAAGTTTTTTCAAGAAACCAGGGCCTGATTCCACTCTCATGCCAGCTACTTTTCTATATGATATAACCTTGCTAGTAGACCTAGACCTTGATTGATATCACAACAATGACACTGAAAGATGGAAATTGATAATTGATGAGATACCAAGCATAAGCACAGTAACTTACAGGAACCAGAAATAACAAAAAATAATCAAGCTTTCAGGTTTAGTTATGTATGCAGGGCTGATTCTTCGCTAGCAAAGGTTGAACCCATCTATGTTTGTATTCACCCTTAGCTGATTTATAATTAGTCAGCTTTTATTGAAATTGCAAAATGCCGCCTAGTGGTTGTCCTGCTGGTTGTGGAGAAGCAACCAATCAGACAGACTAGGTAAAAGTTAGCTGCTTTTTTATCAAATTGTCGCAAGTTTAAACGTTTGTCGAATAAAAATAGAAAATTGTTGTTTATTGGAGTGAAATTCTTAGGAAATACCGCTCATCTTCGCATTTTTTGAGTTGCAAATGCAAAGCATTTTCCCGCCCATTGGCATGAATTGTGTGACATTTGCAGGGAGGTAACTTGGTGGATAATATGCTAATGAGATTATTTGGCCATAAAAGAATGTGACAAGTTGGTTGACATATAGAAACACCAGCCCATTTAGAGTTGATCGAGGATCCTTTTCTCTGAATGGACTAGTTGTTGTCTATATGTAGCCATGTAGCTCGGAACATTACAATTGTTTACGCCTAACAAACAGTTTTATCGAGTGATCTGATTGGTTCCAGCGAGACTTTGCTTGAACCAATGAAAATGCTTTCCTGGACTCCAAGAAAATTGGACTAAATACGCCAAGAATAAACACAGAAACGATGTTACGTCATAGATTTCACCCTTGGCCTGCGAAGATGACAGGGCTGATGAAGATCCGAATATGATCTTAGGAAAGATGAGATAGTTTTGTGTGTTTTCAAGGGTTGATAAGCATCCAAAGATGACCTTGAGAAAGGTCATAAGGGATTTAACAGAAAGGCATCCAAGAATAGTTCTAAGTAAAATACCAAATAGGTAGAGTGACTCAGTCTGGCTGACTTCTGACTTTTAAAAACAAATATTTAATCACAGACTTTTTGCCTTGGAAAAATACAATACCTTTAGCCTAGACCCTGATGATGGTCCAAGTTCTACGCTCATTCTCAATAATAAGGAACATTTCATCAAACGCCATGTCTCAGTGATATTTTTTCTAAGCAGACAGCACTGGCCCGGCTTTGATTGGCTTAATTGATAGTTTAGTGGTCGTTTTCAAGATTGAAACACAAAATAGCATTAAAATAATATCTATATGTCAGATATATTGCGTCAAAGTCGTAATTTCATGCATATTTCACCTGTCTCAAGCAATAGGTATATGATTGCAGGCCCTAATTTTCAGTGGGGATACCAGTGTAACTTGACTTTACCCTCGGAAATACAAACTAAAATATTTGTTTGCCTGTAGAAATACTTGAAACTCTTATACAGTATCTTTTATTGTTAAAATTATACGATTAACGTTTGTCTCAAAATTTCGTGTGCCTACGTTACGTCGTCCTTTTTCATGCATCACTTTTCAGAATTTTACATAAAATTGTAAAATATTTTGACCAAAATTTAGCCAAACCACATTTTTATAAGATAAATCAATTTTTGACGTTCGTGCACCCAAAAAATAATTTTCATGAAATTATTTATTTCAGTGGGAAATAGGTTTGATTTTAAAGCGATACCTACGTGACATGGGTTTTTGATTCATTTATTTGAAAGATCGAGGTATGTGATACTGAATATGAAAGATAAGCATGTCAATTACAGTCAGATATTTGTTACTTTCAATAGAAATGTAATAGATGAAAAATATTCTCCGACAATGTCACGAAAATGCTTACGTTACCGGTGCTTACGTTACCGAAAAAACATTGTGTTCCAAAAAATCCTTGTTTTCGATGATTTAATATACATTTGACGTCATATTTAACTGTCTCCCTACTAATATGATACAAAAATACTTGATCTAACATGTTATAGATGTAGAATCTTTACATTTCACTCAAAGACTTAAGTAGACCCCAGTGTACAGATTGGGGTTAAAGTGTAGATATAGGTTATTCAACTAAAGATTCCGAGCAGTAGTTCTATAGTTGGATATTGTTTCCGTATGAAAAAAGGAAAACACTCACCAGAATCAGTATCGTTCTATAATTTTGCTAGCCGTTTAATTGTCATGCCTACGTTACATGGAGGTAACGTAGGTACCGTAATGCTTTTCAAAAGATTTGAAGATGAAATAATGATTTTTTTCGATATTTTACTATTACACCGCAAAATAAGAGTTGTATGCTTGAAAAAAAAAGACAGCATGTTTGAATAAATCATAATCTAAGATATTTTTATAATGCCGTATTTTATTTCAATGGATGTGAACACGAATTCGTTGTCTCTAAAGGGTACATACAACTGTTATATCCAAGAAAATCACCTTTTTTTGTCTAAACAAAAATTTGTTTATAAGTAAGAAAGATAATAAATAAAAAGTAATCTAATAGATAAACAATAAACATGCTATTTGAAGGTCAAATATCTAGGAATATGTAAATGCAATAAATCTTTGAGCTGGGCGTCGAACAGGGATCATGTTCATGCACCATTTTGCTTAAAGTTTGGGTAGCACGTCCAAATTCAAAGACAAAACAAACATAAAGTAAAAGTGTATCTCGAAGACACAACCTAGGAATGAGATATCAGTTTTAAGAAATATGAGTGAACAAACAACATGGAATTCAGAAAGGCCGGTTTTCCATTACTTTGATTGAAGGGAAGTTATAGTTAAGATTAATATTTGTATAGAAAGGGAAAAGGCCGGCTACGAATATCATTCAAAGAAATTATCAAGTCCTTCAAAATAACTATATACAAACATTTGTAAATATAAAATGAATATCACACAAATATTATTCACGTATGAATTACATCTTACCTTCTTTATCCCTGGTACCTACGTTACCATATAATTGGTATTTGATCTTTAAAATCGATAGTGTTTATGTGCAGCGAATAGAAGATCACATAAGAAATGAATAATTCAATCTACACTTACAGTATATCATCTATTATGACGTTGTTTAGCCGTACGATACGTACAAACAATTCAAAATATGTGAATATCATTACACAAGCATATGACCAGAATATGTGAACACTTCCTGGTTAGAAAAGATTATTAGTCTCCTTCAGTAACGGGCATGTCATTTTCGAAACGAATTTACATTATTTTACTTGTTTGAAACGCTAAAGACTAAGATTTTCAATGTGTTGGTTATATTTGGTTCATTGTGATGCCTACGTTACGTTACCCCTTGAGAGCATAATTTACTCACATCTTCCTAAAAAGAATATGAAACGTCTCAAAGGGATATTGTTTTTTAAAATAGAGAAGTTTCACTTTGTGAGCATACTAAATACAAACATGTATACTTAAGTTGTAGAAAATGACCAGAGTTGAAAAAACTATGTACAAGTTTTGGAAGAAAAAATCACATTTTTAGAATCTCATTCTACTTTTTAATGGCCCCAAAAACAGACAATTTCTTTTCTCAATCGGAAAAAGTTAGTATTTCACAAATCTTCGGGCATTCTGTGACACGTTTAACATTAATTGGCTTAAAAACGAACCTGGTGCATTAAATGTGTAAGATTATAAAAGGCAACATGTTAATGGTAACGTAGACATTTATGTTGTTTTAGTATACAGTTTCAAAAGCCCGTAACTTTCAAATTACTTCAATTATGTACACAAAACTTTACCAAAAGTTGCAAGAGGTATAGTGTAATCCAGAAAAAGAATAAAAGTTTAAGCTTTTAAACTTTTATTTTTTGCATATTACGAAATTTTTTTGTTCCTTATTATTGAGAATGGGCGTCTAGTAGAATCATTGTCTCAAAGAAGCCCTTTCCTTCACACAATAGGTCGCATTCCCATATTTGGAGACATGGTAAAAACATTGGTTGTCTGCAAAAGAGATGGATTTAATTGCCTGTTATTGATTAGGTCTGTAATAATTGTTATATTTATACTGTAGGTATTATATCAATAAGAAGCTTTCTAGCAATTTATAAAACTATTTCCCGACAATTATTCCGCGATAATTAACATGATCGATAGCCGTGAATGTCAATCAGGTATGGAAAATTGTTCAATCTGCGCAATTATCTCCCAAATAATTGTTTTCTGCTTGATAATTCCAGTCCATTTGTTCGAAACGTGGGCGATAAAAAATATATAATGTATTGAATATACTTAATTACGGCAGCTATTGTTCATGGCTAAATTAATTGCCTATGTTTCCCAGGCCTTGAGGACAATTGATATTTGCATTCCACTCATCTTCTTCCTTTTGTTTTCCTTGAATCAGGTTTAAGTCTCTTTAACCCATTATCAGACGGTTAACCCATTTCCAGACGGAATAATTTGAGACTTGTTTAAATAGATGTTGCAGACGACAATTTCAAGTACTGATGAAATTTTTACTTTTTTAGAGCTTTCTGGGTAGAAACATCATGAGAAATGAAAAAACTGCTTGTTACAAACAATTTCTTCGATTCCCAAAATGCCTTTTAGTCAGGACAAAATTCTGAAAAAGTCGCTTAGTTTTGAAGGTATAGGCATTTCGTGAAGAAAAGGGTTTGAGATCATTTCTAGGGGTATTTGGGTATGCTGAATCCGAAAAACAATGTTGCCAAGCTGAAAAATGACTCCTTCATCATCTAATTTGCATATTTTCAAAATGGCCGCCAAAATTTTAAAAAATGCAAAAATAATGTTGTTATTTATCATTTTTCGACATCTTTTGTTCTAAATATCGCACATTTCATGTTTAAAGACTAAACATAAATGATTTAACACGTAAATGAGAAAAAAATGAGATTCATTTTGGCAATTACCGTATAAATGGCATTAAATCGCATTTAGACAATAACAATTATCTACATTTTATTTTCACGTATGAAATGCAGTGAAAGTATTCAAAATACTATTTTAAAAATGTTTTGCATTAAAGGTAAAGTTTCAGAGGCAAATATGATACAGAACGCAACTTTGAGCGCAAGTCCTTTTACCACGTATTTAAGCTTTTAGCAAACCTCAAACATGCCAATTTTAAAACCATGTACATAATGTTTCACATAATTCTGCAAAAATAATGATAAATCTTATCCTTTATATTGAAATCCAAAATTGTTGCCAAGATATCTACAATTAATTCTTAAGAATATGAATCAGTGTCCAAACATTTTGGAAAACGGTTTACCATATTCATTGTAATTAAATACAGTGTAGTGAGGAAAAATTCATTTTGTGGGAAATTCCACTTTTTGCACTTTCATATACATACACTCCTGATTCCAAACTGCTTCAGAGATAGTAACCAAAATCATTTTAATTTACACTTTTGATATCCTTAGAAATTAAAACGTGTATATTTGAAATCTAACACATATTAAACAGGTAATCAACTTAGGCATTGAACAATATTAAAAAAGTACCAATATCCTAGGTTTTAAATTTTTTTTAAATTACCAAAAATAATTGAGTGTGGCAAACTTAATTCACTATGGCATGTTGAGCTTGATTTTTTCAGAGGAAAAACTAGTTGTTTACTTTGACAATATTTCAAAGAGACAACTTATTTATCTAACTACGACAAAGAGAAGACTAGAATTTGGATATAGTCACTAATATACTATATTATACAGATTTTCTAGTCAACAGATGCACAGCACATGAACGTTAATGATTGAATTGGGTTAAATTTTCAGTATGATTACAGTGTCTGGTGCTAATTTCCATTATGTTCCTGACATTTTTCGCACAGGTAAAGTACAAGATCCAATCAAAGCCAATAGCTGCTTATCACACATACATGTACTCGTAGATAATATGTAAGCGAGTCATCCTTTGGTTACAGAATCTTTTTTGCAATATGGCAAAAATGATGTTGACACCCATGGGTTCGAACCAGTAAGCCCTGTATAGATAGTCTCTGATGTTATTTATTGAAGTATCGCAGCTATATCCGAAACTGTTAGGACTATATCATCTATTTAATAATAATATGTAAATTATTGACAGTTTTATTGAGAACCCTATCATAAGTTGTGTGCTGTCGAAGGATAGACATGAGACATTTGTTTAAAAAATAGTTCCCTTTTTAGCTATGCTCGTGGTAAGGGCCATATCATTTGCCATGGATTGTCATACAGATACAATATGAATTTCTTGGTGTATACCTTCATGCTTTCAAAGTTGATACATCAAGTTTAAAATGAAGGGTCAAATATGGTTGCCATACCAGATATTTTGATAAGAATGGCTTAGACAGAGGCATTTACGTCTTCAAGACTTAACATTTCTTCACACAGGGTAACCTCAACTGAAAGGCAAGTAAGAAGGAAATGGTTATGAATAGAGAAATGGTTTTCCGCTTGATGCTGCACAGAGACATGTTTAGCTTCACAATCATAGACATGAAGGAATCAAATGCTGACATGTCAAGTTTGCTTTGTCATATAATCAGTTTGAAGAATACAGTCTGAAGCTTTTGTTCAAGTATTAACTCATATTCTTCATATGTATACGTCATTTCATCGGTTCTCATGTATGAATAATCTCAAATAGGTACACTAAGTCTCAATATCCAGCTCCATCTGTTAAGAAAGTTTATTCCGAGTGACGGAAAAATCAGATATGTTACACGGAATGAAATATTGTAATGACATTTTTGGAAACGAACGTTAGGTATATTTCATATGATGCCTTTGTACTGAATACAAATATTCTGTTCAATTTCTTTGATATTGCTGCACTTCGTTGCTGACCAAAGATTTGTAAAATGTATTTAAATGTGGTAAGTTTTTTTAGCATCTGCACTTTTAGTATTCTTAAAAATACAATAATCGACTTATCTGCATGTATCAAAAATGTTGTGTTTGTTGAGATCGCCTACGTTATTTCTGATGAAGACATCTGACTTACATCTTCTATTCAAAAGTTTCATTTTAATACTCCTTGAGATCAGTGTAGTTGTCATTTTTTCATGTGTGTTTCTAGACAACTGTTTGACGTCCTAACAGGGGCCCATGCTAGTATGTCAAACATAAAAACAGGTAGAATATATTTTAAAAAAATATATCGTATGGGTTGGTCAACCTGTATATGTAGATACTTACTGTATGATAAAAATTCGCATCAAAATTTAGTTCTAAATAATGTTTGTATTTAACTTTACTTACAACATTGTTAGTTTCTAATAACGTTTACAAGAAACTGATCCTCGATGAAAATCTTAGTACCAACGATATAATCCTTTTTTGGCACAGAAAATATGATGTGCATACCTCTTAGCAAATTGTAAATGTTTCCATGTTGTTCTGATGCCTGAAATATCTAGCATGGCCCCATTGAATAGAAAGGGAGATGTCTAATCAACAGCGACAAAAAAATTATTTTGTACAGGATCGTTATACGCTAGCACTTACAGTTAGATTATATGAACGCAACAATTTCCTATTTGAAAATTGGACACATTCACTTTCTTAATAATGCAACTCAATTAAAAAACCGTTTATAGGGTTTGTTATAAACCGTATATAGGGTTTGTTATTGGCTTTATTGGAATAAGTACGGTATTTAGCTCTTATGACATTTTATGTTATATTCTGGTATCAATGAATTCAGACAAAAATTTTCCATAATGCAAGTGGGATTACGGAGCTCTTTCCGATGGAGTCATACGTACCCAAGATTTGTTAAAATATTTTAGCTTTGCATTATTTTGAAAATGACAAATCATCTTACGTAGGCTAAAATTAAATTGTCCAAAATGTTTGGGTTAATCAAATTGTAGATGTAAACATCTAAAATGGTACTGTTGACAAAAGTTGTGTGTTTTAACAGCGCATTTTAAAAAAATGCAACATGAAAGTGATATTTGTATGTTTGAAATGGTTTTATTGCCCGTGATACGGTAAAAGATTATCAAAAATAGTGCCAAAGAGATTCTATTTACTTTAGGAATTATTTACTCATTAGTTTTAAACAATTTATAGCATTATATCTGAACAATTTGGTTAAGATTATGCCAAAACCTTTGATATTATATGGCAGATTTGATTTTTGGCGGCCATTTTGAAAATATGCAAATTAGATGATAATAGAGCCATTTCTGTTCCTCGTTCTCCTAGTAAACCATTTAGTTTTAGTCTGTAAACATGAAATTTGGGATTTTTAGAACATAACATGTCAAAAAATGATTAAAAAACAACATTATTATTGCATATTAGAGGTTTTGGCGGCCATTTTGAAAATATGCAAATTAGATGATGAAGAAGCCATTTTTCAGCTTGGCAACATTGTTTTTCAGATTCAGCATACCAAATTACCCCTAGAACTGATCTCAAACCCTTTTCTTCACAAAATGCCTTTGGGTGATAACTTTTCTGAATTCGTGCCCTGACTATTTTAAATCTGTTATTTTGTGTGCATCAATGCAGGAATGGCATAGTCCTTTCCCAAACAACCAATTTTAGACTGGTCAAATTTGAAATCTGTTTCAGATGGCAAAATAAACATTGATGACAATTAAAGTTGTATAATTATAGCCGTTAAAATATTGAGGCAGAAGGAGAAAATGCCGATCGCTAGCATTTTCTTCTTTTGCCTCAATGTTTTCAGTTTCTCGATCAAGTGATGTTAACTTTCGTGTTTGTGTTTCTTGCAAATTTAGATATAGATCTATATAGATCTTTGTCGTCTCTAAAAGAGGATTATGAACAAAGAAAGGGAGACAATGATTATGTGTGGATATCGCGAAAGACGAGATAAAATCATAAATGGACAATGTGTAACCTTGTCATTACAACTTGGCAATCAACGCGCCGTCTGTGCATTTTGGCTTCCGCAAATAGGCTAAGCCCGCATCTTAATCTAGAATCTGTTATAACTCTTCGTGCAGAATGTATCGTTTACTCATGATTTATACTAACTTTATAATAATTATTTAGACAATCAGTATATCTATTTGAAAATATCTGGCTTTGAAACTCTACAAGAACGACGTCATATTTGTTAAGCGCATGCGCCAATTAACAATGAAGTAGTTCTACAGGTAAATTTTGAGTGCTTTGGTTCGTCGAACGTCTTATTCTACTAAATCTAGATCTATCATTATAATTGTCAATCATTGATATGATAAAAATCTCATTTTAAAAGATTGTCATTTTATGCTGCGAAATAAATCAAATAAAATGTAGATTTATACGTTCAAAATGTATTGATTTACCTGGGACTACTTTTCGTGGCGTAATACAAGGTACTCAAAGTATGGTGCTTCAGAAATGCCATCCTAGCCAATATCGGATATTGTTCATAATTATTGGGGTTTGAAATCAGATAGTCTATATTATAAAAAAGCTTTCAAATCTTTGATTATTCTTAGACAACTGTGCATGCTCGCAGTCCTGAACAGGGGGCGTCTAGGGTGTGGGTGGGGTGCTATGCCAAAATTGCCGAATTTCCCTTATATATGCCCTTGTATAATTAGGCTACATTGAAAATTTAGGGAAAGTCCAATTTAGCTCCTCCAATATTCAGACACTTAAGCTGAAGTCCTTGTACGGGCCGGTGTCTGAATATTGAAGGGTCTTATTTGGATTTTTCCTAAATTTTTCAGTGTAAAACAAGGAAACTCGACAATTTCGAGCAACACACCCCCTGTTCCTACGGGCCTGTAGGTAGGCCTAATGATATTGACCGAGCAGAACATGCATAAACCTAAAACTGTTATCAAACATAATGAAAATACAAACAGAAAAGAGAAAATACACGTTCTTAAATCTACTGATTTATTTTGTCCAGTTCGCACGTCAATGTTTGTACCATCCATTTCATGTGGTGAAATCCTCGACGTAATGTGGCTGTGTCACCTGCTGTGAATACATTGCTTTTCATAGTCAACCTTAGCTATCGAAGATGTAGACAAATTATGCAATTCAAGATACAGGTCAAGACCAGGCCCGGGCATCCTCGGAAACCAAGCGGTCATAGCTACGCTACATGACGCCATGTAGCATAGCTATGACCGCTGGGTTTCCGAGGATGAGGCCCGCGGGAACAAGAGGACGTGTCTAGGGAGGCTTTCGCACCACCCATTTTAGCGCAGTTTTCAAATATAAAAAAAAGAAAAAAGAGAAGAAAAGAATGAAAAAGAAAAGAAATAAAAGCCTACTTAGATCGTGCTTATGTCCTACCAATCTGATTAAAACTCGGTGTTAACTTAGAATAACATCTGACAGGCACCAGTAAAGGATCTTCATCTTCAATGACATTTTCTTCTGACGATTTCAAGATTCTTTTCAGCGATAAAAACCGACAACTATGCCACGAGGACATCACAATTCATTGCTTTGCACGTGCTTGTCATGGAAAAGCATGATTTATGGGGCGCCGTGGTCTAATGGTTAAGACGCGTGCTTTGGGATCGAGGTATCCCGGGTTAAAATCCCGCCAGCGCCACGGGAATTTTTCTGAGCAAAACACTTACCCCACGTTGCTCCTCTTCACCCAGGTGTATAAATGGGTACACGGGAGAGTTGAAAGCCAAAGAGCTGTGGCTGCCGAAGGCGCCGACTGTTAACAGCCGACTTGAGACTCAGTGATCGTGGGTTAAAGTGTAAACAAGGTGGTCATACCACGTGATTAATGATGTCATAAACTGACGGTGTTAATGTAAATTGTCACCCCATATCAACATTTCAAACGGCTGTAATTACTTTATCTTTTGTTTAAAATAAGCGAGACTGGGTCTATTCGAAGCGCAATTTTGTAATCTATAAACACATGTTTACACCTTGTTCCAAAAAAGTGCGGTTTAAGCAATATTCGAGGACAACTTCGTGAAACCGGAGAAAATCTGGTAGAAGACCGGAAAAAATCTGGTAGATACTACGGTAAGCAAACCCAAAATTTGTAAGAAAAATGGCATATTTGTATCAATAATATGTTGATAACTTCATAGTGACATTGAAATGAGTCTTAATTTACCTACATAAGAACGTGCTATTGGTAAAACTGTACGAGGACATCGTAGTAAAGGCCGTCATGAATCGGCTACAACGGCAAGCAATTTCTACCAAGCTACATTGGAAAGCATAATTATGAATGGTTTCAGAAAACAAATGCAAATGAGTATCTTTTGCTAACCATAATGTTTTATTCAACTGTTTATCACATATTATGTCTTTTTCGGTGTGTTGAATTCTTCCTTAAGTAGGGTTCCTCTTACTTATTTTGTAGATGACTATTTGGTTGGTGTCTGTTTCACCACCGACTTCTTTCCACCACTTCTAATTCGCTTTAGTTGACGAGGTGTAACAGGTTTCAATGGTGAACGTTTGATATCTATGACATTTACGTGTCTCACAGGGAATTCCACGTAATTGGCAATTTTCATCATTACAAATTGTTTTAGAAGTTAGGCAACTTTTAGTTCTTCTTTTCTCGATCTTTATTATCTTTTTTCACAAGTTAGGCCTACCATCATCCGAAAAATAAACAAAGATTGAATGTTAATCGTTTATGAATAATCCGGTTTATTATTATTATTATTTTTTTTTTTGACTTTTTTTTTGATAACCTAGAAACGTTTAAAGTAACGATGGAACTGTCGTCATATAATTAGACACATGGACAGGACTACTAAGGTTTCGTTCAAGAACGAACACGAATTTCAGACAAAGTTTATAGATCTTTAAGTTGAAAATGTGGTTTCATGTTTACATTTCAAGTCACTCGGAAATATACGGGACTAGTCACACAAAGGGGGACCAAATGAGAATGGTGAAAAGTAACGACCCGTATCAGACTGTGCAGTTTGCATAGACTAAACGGGAATAGAATTCCATTGTGGTCTTTTTACACATGACTGGTCAAAAACTCAGCTGCCAGGGAAAACACAAACAAACTAGATGGTTGTCCCATGAAAATTGCTATCGAGTCCGCAAAATGCTTTAGATGAATTTCATTTTGACATTTTGACAGTGAGCTGTTACCTTGATCTTGTAGTTTTCTGATATTTCTTCCAAACATCAGGTCTACATTGACAGAGAACAAAATTTTCCGCTATTTTTGCTTAAAATCCATTCATAAATGTTGGAGTTATGCCACGGACTAAAACGGGCGAACTGACGGACTGACTTACGCACGTACACCTAGCTGTTATATAGTGACAAGGAACTATGTCTCGCTCACCGCAATCGGGCTCGAAAAAAAAACCCCAAACAAACAAAAAAAAAAAAAAAAAAAAAAAAAAAAAAAAAAAAATACATAAAAACTATGGTAATAGAGTCGGGTGTGAAATATTTATAATTTCTGCTTTCCAATATAGCTTCCTAATATCTGCTGCCCGATATAGCTTTCTCATAGTTGTCCTTTTACCGACAAGATTTTATTTGCTTTTCTACTTCTGATTTATCTAAAAAAATAATTTAAGGCTAAAATACTATAAACGTACAGAGATATCATGTAACCAGCTCATAAATAGTTAATTTGTATCAATTTTGATTTCGCTTTCCGTTGTAGCAGGGTTTATTTTTGTCGTTTTCAATCAGTTGTCCACGATTTTTGCAAAAACCGTGAATTTTGGGTACAAGATGTAAATATACGGGTTAAGCTTACAAAATTGCGCTTCGAATAGGCCAGGTCTTGTTTAATTTGAATAAAAAACAAAGTACTTACAGCCGTTTGAAAATTCCAGCCGTGGTGTGTCGGGGTGACAATTTACCATAACACCGTCAGTTTATGACGTCATTTATCACGTGGTATGACCACCTTGGTAAAGTCGGTTTCAAGAACACGTCAGTGAAAATATACTTTAAATAGAAACTTTAACTTTAGAAACTTTATTTATACTGTAGATCTATGACCAGGTACACCGGATTTTAATCAGATTGAGGCCATACTTACCTAGATATATTGGATGTAACAAAACAATGTTCATTGAAACCTAGATCGAGACTACAATTATTTTACGAAGAAAATTTAGGGGAAAAAAATCCAAAATTAGTCCCATCAAGCAGCTTTTAATGCAAGACTTTTAGTGCGTAATACGTTTGGCTGGCACCACAATGTAAATTTTATGATAAATTTAAAACATTGTGGAAAATAAAGAAATCGCTTGTAGCATGCAATTTCTTCATTACCCACGATGTTTTCTACACAGCGCACATGGACGGATTAAGAGGGGGTCGAGGATCCGGACCCCACCCGCCTGGCATTGGTCGGAAATTAAATTTTGACTATTTATATATAGCGCTAGTATAATGTTACATAATTAGCACATTTAAAGCTATCAATTAGACTTAGACCCCCTGGGAAAAAATCCTGGATCCGTCTTTGGAACGATTAAAACATGTAAAATTTCATTCACACGAATGTTCGTCTGCAACATCTTTGAATTTTGACAAGCGTACAATTTTGACTTCTGATAATAAGCTGAAAACATGCATCAGAATGCGAACACCTATTTCAATGTCCTGTCATACATATTTTCTTACGGGGAGCCCCAGTCCCCTACCTGCGATAGGGGACGCCCCTCATACAGTCAAGGGACATAATTATTCGCCATACTGCTGGTTTTTTTTTGTTTTTTTGTTTTTTTTTTTTGTTTTTGTTTTTTTTTTATTTTTTTTTTTTTGATTTTGTTTGTTTGTTTGTTTTTTTCATAAATTTTACGCATAATTTTAGACTAAAACTGATGTTAAATTTTCATAATCTTATACACCACACAATATTGGATACTATTTAAAAGTATAACTAATTGCAGACAAAATCTGTATTTTTTTTCAAATGGTTCATAGACATGGTTGCTAGGCAACTAAAGAAAATCTGTGAAAATTTCTGACCAGTCCCCATAACATTGTTGCCATAGTGACATAAGTTTCACTAAAGTTATGATTTAATGAAGTGAATGGAGCGTTGCATTTTTCTGTGGTACCTTGTAGTAGGGTCTACCTTGTAAACTTGTAGCCATCCAATCGCATGAAAAATTGGTCACTTTCATGTCTAGTATGTTGTGCATATTTTTATTTGCTTAGTTATCAAAAAAGTGACTATCTCTTACCATGGCAACTGGTTTACGATGGATTGGCAGAAATTTTCATCGATTTTCTTATGTTGCCTAGCAACAAGGTCTTTGAGATATTCCAAAAGAAATTTCAAGCAGACTTTTAAGTTTATCCGGTAATGTTTATACTTTTGAGTCATATCTATGTTTTTCTGCTAAGTGAAAGAATAAAGGCTCTGTGACAGTTCTAGTCCAGAAAATCACTCAATTTTTCAATGAAAAATAGGTGGGTGGCAAATAATTTTGTCCCATAAGTGTACACCCCCAGTGGCGGATCCGTGGGGGAATACGGGGGGGGGGGTCAAACGAACACCCCTATGTAGCCTGATTATTTCATTTTCATGCAGAAATTCAGTAAAAATTTGGTAATACTTAAAAAATGAACCCCCCCCCCCCCGTTTTGTAAAAACGACCCCCCCTCACAGAAATCCTGGATCCGCCGCTGCACCCCCTCTTAGCCTACTGCACACCTTTTTTTGAAACCATTGTCACGCCATTGTTAAGGTAGAATACCCGTATCATGGCCATTTTTAGATTTATAAAACATCGGATATGCCTATTTTCCAGAGGCTTCATTATGTATCCGAACTTATTCGGGAGCAGTCGTAAACATTCGGCGGTGGAAAGTTCCACCGCTGGATGTTTTCGACGACGCCCGAATAATTTCGACGTCGCGCGAATCTCATTAGGGGTATACTACCTTAATAACTGTTTCAGACGACGCCAGCCATCAGTAGATCTAATCAACATTGGTTTTCTGGTTGTCAAAAGTTGCAGTTGAAGGCAGGGGCGTAGCTACATTTCTTTATGCGAGTATGCAGCTGAATCCACATTATTTTGGAAATTTGACCTTTTACAGACGGATCTCTGTAGATCTAGATCTATATTTCAAATGAAAGCATGGTTTAGATAGGCTACTTAGTCATCTTAATTTTCATGTTTAAACAGGTAGATCTTAGATCTAGTCTACTCCGTTGGTCGACAAAGCTCTCACAAGAGACGCCAATTCACCAGTTTTAAAGGTTTTTTTCCAAACTCTCCATGGAGGCATGTCCTCTCAGCCTGTCCTAAAGGGACATTCTTGAATCCACATTATTTGTAGGTTAGCTACGGCCATGGACTGATATCGTTTACCTATGTGTGCGAGCACCTGGATGCTCGGTTAGAGTGTTGTGGTAGTACTAGATCTAGATCTACGAGAAACACCAGGAATCCATGGTTAGCAGCTCCGGCCGCCGCGACATGACCATATCAGTTGAACATGGCGTAAAATCCCAATAAACAAAACGCCCACGGAAGTACGTTAATTCATAAGTTAAAGAACTGATTAGTAGATCTATAAAAACAGATAGGTCTAGATCTAGACCTTTTTAATTTCTTTAAATTTCTCTTTCAAATTTTTCGAAAACTTTCGACAAAAGTCTAAGAAGATAAGCTAACGAGAAGACATGCCCATTTCAAATTTGGCGGGAAATTGCATGATGGGATACTATACCATTAATGGCGACGACTGTCAGTTTCAGAAGTCCTAGACCCTGTATGGAACACGATTTATAGGTAATCTCGCATCCATAAAGGCCCATAAGCTAAAAGATTTTCAGTTGGTCGAAAATGGACCGATTACTCAACAATTTGTGTAATGACATCGCGCCGATTGTCCAAATACCACGAAATATGCCGGTAAATTGGAAACCGGAAGTGATAAAATGAGTAATGAATAGCATAATACAAGACAGAAAATTAAGACATTAATTATCAGCCAGACGCTAATTGCTGAAGATCTGAATGTGGTATTCCCCATTCACACCCTAAGCTGTGATTGCTGGTTTGAAATTGTAGATCTAGATCTATTTTGACACGAAATACAAAGGTGAAATCCCGACTCTATGGTTGATTCATTAATTGACCCGGTCGGCACAATTCTTTCAGCCAATCAAGAACGTCGTCAGCGGACCTGCACTCATTCGGTGGAGGTGAAAGCTTCGGTCTTTTTCGTTGAAGCATAACCAACTTTCAGCATTAATATCTCGACGACTACGCCTGATTATTAAAAATGCGTTGGTAGTTAGAAAGTTTAAATCACATTCTTTAAAGAAAGAGTTTTGTTTATGAATTTTAACGATGGATTTTTGAAATAATCTGCCTCAAAGTTGGTATCCCGTAACGATAAAGACCGAGGTTGTACCCTCGATGAAAAAATGAAAGTGAGGCTATGACGTCATCCCGACTGATTCTATAGATCTATGTAGACCTAAGCTGCGTGCGATTTAGGCCAGAAGTTGTCTTCTGGAAGAAGAAGATGCAGCCTGGTTCCCGCCTCTGATACACTACGTAGTATTTTTTCTACTACGTAGTGTATCAGAGGCGGGAACCAGTCTCTTCTGGAAGAGCTCTACCGGCCTAAATCGCACACGGCTCTAGAGCGAGTGTACCTATTACCGAACACCTAAGCCACTATTTTAAATGTTCGCAAATACAACCACCTTCGCTGAATTCTGTGTTGCCTATGGCAACATCAATGTTTATGACATTGTTTTGTCATATATTGAGACCAATAAGTGTTGTATTAGGATAGATATTCGCTGTGAAAGTCATGGGGTGAGTGATTGCAATTCCGAACGGTGGTTGTAAATCCGAATACAAGTGGTTCTAATTCCGAACATTTACAAGATTCCTTTTAAACAAGTAAAAAATTGCTGTAATGTACAGCAAAATGAATTGTATCGCGCTTAAAAAATTATACCAAAGTACTGAATGGTACAAGTGTCTGGTTAACCCATTCCCAAACGGCAAAAATTTAGGGTGATCCACTTCAAAAAGTGCCACAAATGACAAAATGGATATTATTAAAGATTAGAATTTGTGTAAATTATGGCATAGAAAATATTGAGACAAAAGGAGAAACTGCTGGTTATCAGCAGTTTCTTCTTTTGTCTCAATGTTTGCCAAAGCCATTTCTATTAAAGGCGTCAAAACCAGGTCTTGTTTGGGAATGGGTTAAGTCAACATGCAGTGAAAACCGAAACAGGATTGCATGTCTGCATATGCTGGTGCTAGATCTAGTCTATTTTTGTGTGTTCAGCCAGATTATACATTAATCAAACAACATAGGAGGGGAAGTAAGCAAATACAAAAGTGTTAAATGTTGCAGTTGATTAAATGGGGATTAAAATTAACTTAAACAAGAAAAGAAACCGAATATTTCAGCAAGGAATTAGGACCAAGATGGTCCTGAATCGTTTCTCCGTGAAATTATTCTTTGGAAAAAAAAGAAGGAAAAAAAAAGACACACACAAATAAATTGAAAGTGCACCATAGTAACCACAGTTCACTATGAAAATATTTTTCGAAAAAAAAGAAAAGAAAAGAAAACAAAAACAATTCGAAAGGCTCCATGCAAGGAAGATTCCTGTTAGATTCCTATGTTAGAAGATTCTTGTTTGAATCTTGATTGAAACTGGCCTAGTAATTTTGGAGAAGTTTTCACATGAACGCACGCCGGAAACAGGACCGTGGCATAAGCCCCGCTAGCCTTTGGTCAGAATAGGTAAAATACTTTAATTAAATAGAAAAAAAGTACTTGTTTATCCATTAGCCTTCTGAATATAAAAATCGAAATCAAGTAAATTTTCCAAACCGGAACATTTTGACCACTATAGCTTATTTGTTCTTCGTATAATCATTCAATAGAGAACAGACTGTGTTGAATAGATCAGAGTGCACGCTAATCTTAGTCTATGGAATCTAAAAATGCTTTGATAACAGCAGGAATAGGAAACGTTTATGATAAGAGACATAGATGAACGAACGCACAGCAGCCACAAAGCCACGGATATGATCCTTATTACTTTTGCAATAAATTAAATGTAAAAAAGATAAATACAGAAATGCCATATAAAGTGACAACTACCAGCCGCTAATGTTTAGGATTTAAGCTGTAACACAATACAAGCAATACCATGAATATGTCTCAATAATTCACACGGCAGATCATCTCTGCCAGGTCATAAATCGGGACCTATATTTGTACTTATCACACACAAAAAACACAAAGAACGAGCGACACATACGAGGAGATTTACTAGAGTGTAACAAAAAGTACAGGACTAAAGTTTTGATCGTGGCGGCGAATTGATTGCGCATAAAGTATTCTTTTGAACGGTTTTGAAATCCATCCAGTCAAAAACTGTTGAGACATTAAAATTGGGTTGTTCTTTTATGTGAAAACCGCTAACAGTTTGTAATTTTTAGAAAAAAAAATGAGAAAACCTATTTGTTCTACTAGTTATACACATGCCTATTTAGTTCAGACGATCCCTTGAAATTATGGAATCGAATCATCCATAATTGTACATGCAGTGTTCATTCAATACTTACCGGGTAAGTCTTTTTCGTGCTTTGATTTCTTAGGAAGCGATGCAGTGAATCGGATAGGCCATGGGCAAACCGAAAGTAGGAATTCACATTGTAATGCAATTTTGAAAAACGCTTGAGAAAACCCATTTGTTCTACTAGCAATATACATATCTAGTCAGATAATACGATCCCTTGTAACAATGCAAGTTGGCCAGTCCAATCTCAACATGTAGTGGTCATTCAATAGTAAGGTACTTCTCGTTCTTTGATTTCTTATTGCGATTCGAAATGGTACGGTTGGGCTAAAAAAATTTGATGCGATGAAAATTCAAAATTAAGAAGTTTGGGCTGATATGAATCTCCTTTGCGCCACCGCAAGCTCATTTTCGCACGTGAGTATAGCCTATGAAAATCGGAATTAATACAAAAACCAGACACTTTATGTTCTAACATAAACATTATTGATTAGATATGATCTTACAATACATGAATATAGCAATTTAATGCAATAAAAATTCATGATTTAGGAGTTTATGCTGATTTGAATCTCCTTTGCGCCACCGCAAGCTCCTTTTCGCCCGTGAGTATAGCCTATGAAAATCGGAATTAATAAAACAAACAGACACTTTTTTTAAAGAATACATAATTATTATTGAATAGCTATGGTCTAATAATACATAAATATTACAATCAATTGTGACGAAAATCTATGATTAAAAAATTTATACAGATACAAATCTCCTTTGCGCCACCCAGCTCCTTCTCGCCTGTGATTAGCATATGAAAATCGGAATTTATACAGAAAACAGACACCTTTTGTCAAAAAAATAAACATTATGGATTAGATATGACCTTAAAATACGTGAAAATTACAATTTGAATTCGATAAAATATAATGATAAAGGAGTTTGGGCTTATATGAATCTCCTTTGCGCCGCAGCCAGCTCCTTTTCGTCCGTGAGTAGCCTATTAAATCGGATTCAACACAAAAATCAGACACTTTATGTCCCAAAACAAAGATTACTGACTAGATTTAATCGTAAAATACACGAATATAACAATCTAATGCGATAAAAAAATCATGATTAAGGAGTTTGGACTGATATAAATCTCATTTGCGTCACCTTCATGTCCTTTGCGTCCTTTGCGCCAAAAACAGGTCCATTGCGTGTTTTAGTCCAACCCGAAATGGTATGCATAAATGCGTTGCATTTAAACGGATAGGAAAAATACATGTCCACCATGGGCAAACCGGAAGTAGGGACTTTCCATTGCTATGCAAAGTATAAAACTATACTAGAATTTTGTTTACACGAATTTTCAGCGTGGTCTGAGATTAAACGAACTTCAATGTATACTTATAGTACTGCTTGAAAAATTATACCGTGTAAACAGTTTATGTGTAGGTTATATATACGACTTTCAAGTACAAATAATTATCCCTCATGACGTAATTTCTAAAATTAGAATATGTATACCACAATATGTATCGCGCCATAGGCGCGATACAATAACCAAAGAAAGAGATGCAAACTTCTTTCATGATATTCACCATCGTTTAAACTATGTTTTACTCACAAACGATTAATAACAGGTCGCAGATTTCAATGAAGAAAATTTACAAATCAGATTAAGGATGTTCCTATTACTGAACACCCAAGCCGCAATTCTAAGAGTTAGGCAATTACACAAACCCTCCCCAAACCTTTTAAAATATGAAAAAGTATGATCCCAGGTGGCATATATCACAAGACAAGTATTTGCTGTCTGTGAGTTCTCGCTAAATTGGTATTTAGTGAATATAAATAGCATTTTGAAATGAATGTTCGGAAATGAAACCACGGCACAAAATCTGTGGTTTTAATTCCAAACCCCAACTTTCTGATACTTAGATACATTGTAGCCTTCCAAACACAAAATAACATGGTAAAGCAACACTTATTCACTATTAAAAGTTATTTGGATTGGGAAAGAAGCGTAGCCGTTGATAATGAAAACCTTAAGAAATGTCCGAGGTAGAATTGTTTCATGCTTAATATTACTTGCCCATTTGAGTTAACTTCAAACTTCGGCATTTATCTCGGCGATTTACATCATAACTAGACCCAAAATAGCAAGAAAGGGAGAGGATGACATATGCGTCAAGAATAAAGAGGCTCCATGTCATTTGATTGCATTTTGGGATGTTGTGGGATGTCAAAAAATTTGTTCGGATTTAAACGCTGTTCGGAAATACGTTCACCCGCTCTAGTTTGAAATACATTTGATATGCATAAAAGCAGAGCTACAAATAAGATGGAGTGAAGGCATTCTAAATTTGCAGCGGAGGATCCAGTGGGGTGGCTTGGTTTTTGGAGTTTAAACGAACACCCCAGGACACTGCAATGGCTTACTGAAGGAAAGAAAATTAGATAGATCTATATCTAAATAATTTATTCATGTAGTAATCACCAAATTTCTATCAAATGAGGATGCAAACGGTCATGCTAAGCACATTCAGAGCCCAAATACAATTCATGCGCGGATCAAGAGGGGGGCTGGGCGGTCATTCGTTTCGGTGTGCCACGATAAACCGTTGTTATATTTAGTCCTTCATGATATGACATGTATCTGCATGGATCTGCATGGATCCAGAGGGGGTCAGGGGGCCTAGCCCCTCCTGGAATTTGGCGAAAAAGGGGCTTAAGATCGGACCCCCCCTGGAAAAAATACCTGGATTCGCGCTTGCAATTTGTCATTCAACGATGACAGCGCTTTTCATTTGGACATTAGTCAGTTAAAAGCAAACAATTGTCCTTATCCAGAAACATTTTTGTTGTAGAATTCTGTTGTATTGAAGTAAATCTGTGTGGAACAACATTTTACCCTTTTTCAAACGACAAAAAATTGGGGTGATCCAATTTGAGAGCTGCTGCAGACGACAATATGGATGTTAATTAACCCTTTCCCAAACAAGACCTGGTTTTGACGTCCCTAACAGAAAAGGCTTGGGAAAACATTGAAACAAAAGAAGAAACTGCTGATAACCAGCAGTTTCTCCTTTTGTCTCAATATTTTCTATCCCATATTTTACACAAATTCTATCTTTAATAACATCCGTTTTGTCATTTGTGGCAGTTTTTGAAGTGGATCACCCTCAAATTTTGTTGTTTGGGAAAGGGTTAAGGTTGGATTTGTGCACAATATAGCTTTGAAAATATTGAGGCAAAAGGAGAAAGTGCTGATTATCAGCACTTTCTTCTTTTGTCTAATGTTTTCCCAAGCCTTTTCTATTAGGGACATCAAAACCAGGTCTTGTTTGGGAAAGGGTTAACCCGGGATGGATTTGAACTCACAGCCCACAGAACTCTAGTCGGATGCTGTACAACTAAGATAGCCAGACAATCAAGTTTGAATCAACCATGAGTCTACATAAGTCATGCTGCTGTGGATTCAGGATTTCTATGAGGGGGTTTCAAATTGAAAAATACAAATAAGGGGGGTTCATTTTCCTATTATTACCTAATTTTTAGCTCACCTGAGCACGAAGTGCTCAAGGTGAGCTATTGTGGTCGCTTTTTGTCCGTCGTCCGTCTGTCCGTCCGTCTGTCCGTCCGTCCGTCCGTCCGTCTGTCCACAATTTGTTGTTACCACTCTAGCATCCACAAATATTGACCAATCTTGACCAAACTTGGTCAAAACATGTATGACCATAAGTTCTCGGATGAGTTCAATTTTGAGTCAGATCGGACCAGGAAGTCTAGAGTTATGTGCCCTTGAACGCCAAAAATGGCTAGTTTTGACTTTGTTACCACTCTAGTATCTACAAATATTGACCAATCTTTACCGAACTTGGTCAAAACATGTATGACCATAAGTCCTCGGATGAGTTCGATTTTGAGTCAGATCGGACCAGGAAGTCCAGAGTTATGTGCCCTTGAACGTCAAAAATGGCTAGTTTTGACTTTGTTACCACTCTAGTATCTACAAATATTGACCAATCTTAACCAAACTTGGTCAAATTATGTATGACCATAAGTTCTCGTATGAGTTTGATTTTGAGTCAGATTGGACTAGGAAGTCCGGAGTTATGTGCCCTTGAACGTCAAAAATGGCTAGTTTTGACTTTGTTTCCACTCTAGCATCTACAAATATTGACCAATCAAGACAAAACTTTGCCACAATGTTGGTTACTATAAGATCTTGGATGAGTTTGATTTTCAGTATGATAAGGGCAGGAAGTCTGGAGTTATGTGCCCTTGAATTTGACAAAATTGCTGTTTTCGACTTTGTTTACACTGTAGCATCTACATTTATTGACTAATCAAGACAAAACTTGGCCACAATGTTGGTGACTATAAGATCCTTGATGAGTTAAATTTTCAGCTTGATTTGGCCAGAAAAACAAGAGTTATTGGCCCTTTAATTTCATAGAATTACTGTTTGCGACTTTATTTTCTCTCTAACAAACAAATATGGACCAATCAAGACACAACTTGGTCACAATGTTGTTGACCATAATATCTTTAATGTTTTAATTTGTCAGATTGATTGGACTAAAAAAACAGAGTTGTGTGCCTTTGATGGTTACAAAATTGTTGTTTTCGACTTTGTTTTCTCTCAAACAGCAATAAATATTAACCAATTAAAAAACTTGGACAGAATGTTGATGAGAATATCTTTATCAGAATAGAGTTATGTGCCCTTGACTGTGACAAAATTGTTGTTTTCTTCCATTTTGTTTTTACTGTAACAGCTACAAATATTGATCATTCAAGATTATGAAAGCAGTTTTCATCTGGATCATAATCTCGCATCTTAAATTATGTGCTCTTGAACTTGACAACATTGGGACTTTCATTCTATCTAGGTGCAGGTGAGCGATTAAGGACCATCATGGTCCTCTTGTAACTAAATTTCTGCATGGAAATTAATCAGGCTACAGAGGAGGTTCGTTTGTTACTCCTCAAACCCCCTCTGGGTCTGCCACTGTTGTGTCCGGCCGCGGCCTTAGCCCAGTTAATAGTGCATTCTGCCACTCATTCGAGAGGTCCTGGGTTCGATACCCGGCTGCGGCAAATACCCTTTCTGACAAAATTGTCACCCACCAATGGGTTTGAAATCGTTAACCTAAGTGGGTGAGCAGCTGGAGGCTCGGTAAGGGTGTTGTGGTAGTACTGGTTTGAGAAACAACAGGAATCCATGGATAGGTGCTCCAGCCGCTACGATATGACCCTGGCAGTTGAAAACAGCATAAAACCCCAATAAACTCAAACTGTCGCTGGTCCATCTATCTCTCTGTCTGTCCGTCTGTCCACAATTTGGTGTTTACACACAAGCATTCGTAAAAGTAAGCCAATCTTGATCCACCTAATGGCCAAAACAAGTAGGATCATAAGTTCTTAGATGTGTTTGATTATAGTCTGGATCAGATTAGAAAATCTTCTGTTATCTGCCCTTGAATGTCAAAAATAGCTAGTTTTGACTTTGTTTACAATCTAACATCTACAATAGAGAAACCGGGGCCTGGTTTTGATGTCTCTAATAGAAAAGGTTTTGGAAAACATTGAAACAAAAGAAGAAACTGCTGATAAGCAGCAGTTTCTAGTTTTGCCTCAATGTTTTCTGAGCTGTATTATTCACAAATTTTACCTTTAGTAACACCCACTTTGTCGTCTGCAGCAGCTTTCAAATTGGATCACCCTAAAATTTTGTCGTTTGGTAATGGGTTAACCCATTACCAAACGTCAACATATTGGGTTGGTCCAAATTCAAAGATGTTGCATACGGCAATTTCAAGTGAATGAAATTTAATTTTTGTTGTCTTTTGGGGTGAAAAACATTGTGGGAAATGAAGAAATTGCTTGTCACAAGCAATTTCTTCATTTTCCACAATGTTTTCGAAAGTCATTATCATGTGAGGAGTCAAAAAGAGTCAATGTGTGGTAATGGGTTAACAGATGTTGACAAAGAAAGGTTGTTTGTGTAATATTGCTCAGAAAATATTGTGACAAAAGGAGAAAATGTTGAATACCGTCATTTCCTAAATGTTTGTCTAATTGCTTTCTCAAGCCTTTTCTATAGAGGACTTTTCAGTCTTAATGGGAAGGGTTAAATGATCTCTTGCATTCAAATACTCAAGTTATTCCACCATATTTCAGAGGGAAATTCGCATTTTGGAATTTTTCCTCGAATTCGTCTCATTAAAGCATTTAAATGGGAGTTAAATAGCAGGTCTGCATTAAAACAATGTCTAACGATGAAAATATTTGCATGTAATTGTATTGTAAAACAAAATTTCAGAATTAGTCCGTTACCACATGATAGCAAGTTTTTAACACCCGATTGAAAGAATGACTTGAAACTTTTGTGGAAAAAGAAGGTAGTGTTAATTACCATTATTTAATACTTTATATACCTAAGCTTTTTCTCCTTTTCCACAATACTTTCCATGCTTATGTTCAAATATCCAACTGTTTAAAACACATCATAAATTTTGTCACCCACAACACTGAGGAATTTGGACATGTCTGAAATTTGTCATATAGGAAAGGGTTAACAAAACACAGGTTGTCTTGGTAACCAATCATATATGATGTCGCCATTCATTACATACAAGTTGATCTAATTATTTATGCAAGCGGACCTCAAAAACAATTACAGTGATCAATGGCTCCATTTAGTGGTCCCAATTTGCAAGAGACCTCCATTATCAGAATACATAATGTGCATTTTTGATGAAAAATATATCAAAATCTAATTTCTTTGGAGTCATTTGGGAGCTTTGATGCTTCACATAACTACAGTCGGGCTAATTGATTTGATACAAGTCGGCAGAAACAAATACCATTACTGTGAATAATCTTTGCTAATCCAGTTTGGGATTCCACAGCCACACAATTATGAATGGTACAAGGACTCTGTTTTTTTAGCCAGACATTATGTTGGCAACAAAACTTCAGTTATGTCCAAGATTTAAAGTAAATGATTAGAATTATAATGTTCACTTCATTCAACAATCATCCTGTCATATTGCAACAACTGGTGCACCTAACCATGATGCTGATCATTCAAGTCCAATGATTCATTAGCATATAAACAATTCATCAAATTCGTCAACGTCATCAAATTTGTCAAATTCATAAAGGATATCATCTTCGCTAGCCAAGGTTGAACCCACCTACGTTTGTATTCACCCTCGGCGGATTTAGTCTGATTTTCTTGAAATCGCGAAGCGCCGCCTAGCGGTTGTTCTGCTGGTTGTTTACGTCCATTATTGATGACGTCATTAACGGGCGTTGTCTTTCGCGTCATACGTAATGCGGATTATGTGAAAGTTAGCTGCTTTTTTGGTCGAATTGTCGAAAGTATAATAATTCGTCGATTATAGTTAGGGAATTCCTGTCTATTGCAGTGAAATTCTTAGGAAAAATCGTCCATCTTCGTGTTTTTGAGTTGCAAATGCAATGCTTTTTCCCGCCCGTTGTCATGATTCGGTTACTCATAACAAATGTATCAGTCGACAATCTGATTGGTTCCAGCGAGACCTCGCTGGAACCAATGAAAACGCTTTCCAGGAGACCAAGAAAATCGGACTAAATCCGCCAAGGGTGAATACAGAATTGACGTTACGTCGTAGATGTCAACCTTGGCTTGCGAAGATGAAAGGATATTGGCTGAGCTGGGATTTAAGACAACAACAACCCCTGTATTGATACAGGTTGTGTTTTGGAATTAGACAATGCTAAGGACTACCAAGGCAAGGGTTAGTTACTTATTATAGGTACCTATTTTCATGCAGATATTCAGCTTTGTACAATAATCTTTGCTGTAAGTAAAAGTTCTTTGATCACTTTTGCCCCAAGCTACATTATATTGCTGCTTTTCAACAAAAACCTTGTAATTGCAGCTTAAAACAACCTGCAGTTACGAGGTTTTCATTGAAAAGCGACGATATGAACATAATGATCGTAGCATAATCAGTAAAGTATGTATACAGAAAATTCTGGATCTTATATTGTACATGCTCATTGTGTAATTTAGCAGGTAAGATTTAGCCCTTTTTAAAAGGGCTATATGCCCTTGTGTTTAGTGTATATATATGCGCCTTTGTGCTAAGATCTTGTTAACCATTTGTGTTAAAACTTTTATATACATAGTTCAAGGCCAATTTAAGATTAAAAGTTGTTAAATTGCATATTCTTTTCAAAAACAAAGTGTGAATTTGCAATGAAGAAATCAAAAGAATTTTAAACA
Organism: Fragum sueziense; assembly: GCA_963680895.1. Taxonomy (NCBI): domain Eukaryota; kingdom Metazoa; phylum Mollusca; class Bivalvia; order Cardiida; family Cardiidae; genus Fragum; species Fragum sueziense. The sequence continues at coordinate 40,224,118 of OY804599.1, forward strand.
ACTCTGATAGGCGTTCCTCTAACTTAAAGCGGGGATGTAAAAAAGCCAAACATTTATACCCTATTGTTTGTTCGAAAGTGTATAAGTCTTGTGTAATTTTGACCTCAAGATGGGCTCTTTTATTGAGAAAGACAAGACTGAAGATATATCAAGATATTGTCGCTTTTCAACAAAAACCTCGTAACTGCAGCTTAAACCAAGCTGCAATTATGAGGTTTTTGTTATAAAGCAAAGATATATGGATTATGGTTTGAGGGGAAGATTGCATAAGGACCTCTACGGATAAGGCGAGAATTCTCCCTAAAAGGCTCAGCTCGATGGGTCAATTCTCAAAACTAACAAATTGAGAAACAAAATTAAGCTTTATGGTTAGGTAGACAAATAAAGGAAATAAACACCGATTTTTATGTCATTTTAAAAGTTCTATAGGTGCAGATAACTCTTGATTTTAGTACCCACCTAAATGGTTTCGTTTTCTTACACTACACCGGTATTCAAAGAGGTAAAATGAAGATTCTTTTATTTTTATTTGCAATTTATTTTCTACAGATACAGGGATAAATGGTGTTGACATCATATGGCAGCTTTAGTTTTGTCCGTATTGCGCATGCGCACCATTGAAACAACTTTAAACGCGAACTTTCCCGCCAAAAACCGAGGCATACCTACCTTCCCAAGGCTGGCTAACATCGTTCCCCCCCTTGACCCAGCTTCCCATTGACATATGTTGTGTAACTGGATCACAAGCTTCCTTGGTAAAAAGGATTTGCTGGGTCAAGGGGGGGAACGTACTTTTATATTAAAAATAGTACTCATATACCATATGCCATAATTTTGGCGGGAAGATTTCGCCTTTAAACTCGTTTCAATGATGCGCATGCGCATTAAGGACAGATCGAAAAATGGTTTATGATTTCAACACCAATTGTCCTTACATTTACAGAATTTTTTTGCTTATAAAACTAAAGAAAACTTAAATCTGGTTTAATGAATAACGGTGGGGTAAGAAAATGTAATTTTGGGGGTAGGTACAGAAACCAAGAGTTATCTGTACCTGTCGAATCTTTTTGGTCGTACAAAATCAGTTTTCATATGATTTAGATACATATCTAACAATACAGTTCGAAATAATAATCAATTTGCATGTTTTGAAAAATGACTTTTCCATTTGAGCCTTTTAGGGAGATTTCTCGCCTTATCCGTAGAGGTCCTTTGTCTTCCTAAGTTTTTACAGTAGCCCAGCTTGTCAGATCACATAAAGAGAAAAATCCACAACAGCGCAAGCGATTGCTAAATGAAATTAAGAATGGGGCACTGCGACTGAATTCTTAATTGATGATATGCTTTTATGGTGATTTCTTAATGGAATTCATAGAGATGGGCCAGAATCGCTTAATTGGGTTGCATGAATGACATGGGGAACATTTCACGGAGCGGAGAAAAATGCACGAGATTTTATGACATGCTATGCTGGTGCCAAACTTTCTCGCTTTTTCTCTGGTCTTGAATATTGATGACAGGTTGAGAAGAGATTTTATTATGTTTGTTTTTAACCCTTTTGTGATTAATCTTGTCCATTATACAAATAATCAAGGCTGCAGATAAATTGCACCATTTTGATTTGAAGTTTTGTTGCTGCATTCTTCAATGCCATTTTCAGGTGAAAATTTTCTGCTATGGTATTAGACTTGTATTACAAGTTAGCTGCGACCATAGCACAGTTGGTAATGCATCAGTCTCTCATTCATGAGGTTCCGGGGTTGATCCTTGGCCACGGCAAAAATCCTTGCTGGTAAATTGTCATCCATCAATGGTTTGATAATCGTTAACCTATTTGCACAAGCAGCTGGAGGCTCAGTAAAGATGTTATATGTAGTACTGGTATAAAAAATGACAGGAATCCATGTTTAGGTACTACAGTCACCACGGTATGACCATAGCAGTTGAAAGAGGTGTTTAACCCCAATCAATCATTGCATTAAGACTTTCACAAAGACTTGCACATGTATGGCAGAAATAGTCTTTGTTGAAACTAGTCTGTCATCAGTATTAATTTTAAAGTAAACAAAGCATTTTTATGCCCTCGCATTGAAAGATCTGGGGCATATAGTTTTACTCATGCATGTATGTCCATCTATTTGTCTGTCCAAAAACTTAACATTGGCCATTTCGAGGGCATTATTGTGTCTTACAAACACATCCTGTTTGTAACTAGAATATATTTTGAGGACTGTTGGTATTTCAAATTCAAACTTCAAGTTCTGTATTTTATTATCCATTCTATATCTATTGCACAAGACTTTGAAAGATGCCATTAAAAATTGATTAGAAATCTACTTCTTTTAGAAATTCAAAATGCAAGGAAGCACAATTTTGTATTAGATTTTATTTTAAAGCCCAAGAAGGCGTAAGGAATAACTCTGCATTATTAAATTCAAATGCTTAAATTACTTAAAAGTAAGAAACATGCCTTTTAAACTTTCTTACAAGCAGAACATAAAAGTTAATTTTGTAAAGCACACTTGAGACGTTGATACCATTTGGAAGATTTTAATTGGTCATATGATCTACTTAATATCACTTGGGAAACTGGAATTGCATTTTAATGATGTTGCATCGATACCGGCAGAGTTCGACATGCAATTAGAACCTTTTAAGAAAGATGCTATGAAGATGCAGTATGTTACATAATGAATTTATGACGGCCATTACCATGTTTTTGGAACGAGAGCATTTAAAGCGGTATTTAATTATAAATGACTCTGAAAGTTTTGCAACCATCTGCGGTTTACCCTGTTGTCATTATTTTAAAGTCGGTTTGAGACCATTATTAACCCTTTCCCAAACAAGACCTGGTTTTGACGTCCCTAATAGAACAGGCTTGGGAAAACATTGAAACAAAAGAATAAACTGCTGATAACCAGCAGTTTCTCCTTTTGTCTCAATATTTTCTGTTCCATATTTTACACAAATCATGTCTTTATTATCATCATTTCTGTCATCTGCAGCAGCTTTCAAATTGGAGCGCCCTAGATTTTTGTCGTTTGGGAAAGGGTTAAGGGAATAAAACCATGTATTTGAGGTTAAGGTAAATGGGTTTCTTTTGCCATCTCTTCAGGTTTGAAATAGGGATAAATTTTATCAAGTAAACAGAATCTGTTTTTAGCTCAATAAATCACAATTTACTTACAATATCCATAAATACCTATTAGGACTCAAGATTAACCCTTCCCAAACAACAAAATTTAGGGTGATCAACTTCAAAAACTGCCACAAATGACAAAATGGAATCTATTAAAGATAGGATTTGTGTAAAATATGACAGAGAAAATATTGAGACAAAAGGAGTAACTGCTGGTTATCAGCAGTTTCTTCTTTTGTCTCAATGTTTTCCCAAGCCTTTTCTATTAGGGACGTCAAACCTGGTCTTGTTTGGGATTGGGTTAATACCTATCAGTTTTGCTTCCTGGAAATTTTGCTAAGCGTAGGTAGTTCATGAGTAGGTAATGTTGGAATCTATCAATCCATGCAGGATTCTTTGGTTTGATACCATGAGGCTTGAACAATATCCATTCTGCCATTTGACCAATGTCATTTGTCTCTCACCAATGGAAGTGAGAGAGCAGCTGCCAAAGAACCTTGGATTGGATATAGCTGTAACACTAGAGAGAAATGCCAGTAATCCTTGGTTAGGTGCTCAAGCTGCACATTATGACCGATTGTATTAAAAAAGTGGCATTAAATCCCAGTCAGTCAATCAGTGTCAAACACATAGGTCAAGGACAAAATTAGCCTTTCTTTCTGAAGGTCATATTGTAGCCACATGATGCAAGGTGCTCTATCTCTTGACTACCTACACCACATGTATATAATTCATGGATACAATATAATCACGATGGATAATCACGTGATACATTATTTTCAGAAAATCTTCAATAATTTTGTAAATACTGGACCATGGATTTGAATTCGGTTTGAAGCAGAAAATGCGGGAAGACGCTACGCATTAGATAGATGTGGTGGATTTTTAAAAAAATCAACTGACAAAAAAGTTATTGAAGATCAACCAAAATTTTGGTTGATCTTCAATGACTTTTTTGTCAGTTGATTTGGTTGATCTTCAATGACTTTTTTGTCAGTTGATTTTTTAAAAATCCACCACATCAAGGTTTTTCCTAACATTTTTCCACCTCTGCTTCAAACCGAATTCAAATTGGTCAAGTATTGACAAAGTTATTGAAGATTATTGGAAATTCTTAGTCACGTTATTATACACCATTATACACCTTGATAATGGAACAAAGAATTAACCCTTTCCCGAACAACAAAATTTTAGGGTGATCCTCTTCAAAAACTGCCACAAATGACAAAATGGATGTTATTAAAGATAGGTTTTGTGTAAAATATTGCAGAGAAAATATTGAGACAAAAGAAGAAAGTGCTGGTTATCAGCAGTTTCTTCTTTTGTTTCAATGTTTTCCCAAGCCTTTTTTATTAGGGACATCAAAACCAGGTCTTGTTTGGGAAAGGGTTAACACAAGCAAGTCATCGCTGGCAAAAGCTATATTTTGAAAGTTTCACAAAAACCTAAGTTTGAAACTAATTTTATTTGGCAATTCTGAAAAGCCGTCCAAAATATTCAGGGCCAATGAGGAAGAAAGGGCATTGTTTGTATTCCAAAGAAATTGGCGAGCTATGATTAATATCTTGATGGCATTAACCCTTTTCCAAACAAGACCTTATTTTGACGTCCCTATTAGAATTGACTTGAGAAAATATTGAGACAAAATAAGAAAATGCTGATGAATCAGCATTTTCTCCTTTTGTCTTCATATTTTGTATGCTTTATTTTATACAAATCTTTAGCAACATCTTTTTTGATGTCTGCAGCAGCTTTGAATTTGGACCACCATTAAAATTTGTTGTTTGGGAAAGGGTTAATTTTATTCAACTGGTGTAAGAGCCAGCATTTTGGTGGCAGAATGTGAAAGAAAATTCTGCGGAAACCATTTCTTTTTATATTGTCTAATTAATACGAGTTGTTGGGTTAGTTCCAAACTATTGTACTAGCAGGTGCCATATTTGGGCGTGTTTGATAGTTTTGCTTTAACCATAGCACGATCTTGGGCAAGATTGATTGAATTCTATCGGATGAGAAGCACAAATCTTCTCAGTTTTTGATGGAATATATGGTATGGTTATGGCAAAACCATGTTAAATATCTTCTCAATGTTGAAGGCTTTACAATTGTCTTGCAGTGGTTATTGAATATTGTCACTTTTCAACAAAAACCTTGTATCTACAGCTTGTTTAAAGCTGTAGATGCAAGGTTTTTGTTGAAAAGCGACAATGTAGAGAAAATATGCAATCTGATTAGGGGTTTGCTTCACTTCTGTGCAATTTTAATTGCAAAATGTGTCATGAGAGAGAGATGGGGTATTATAAAGTTCTCAATTAACATGAAAAGAAGATAAAATCTGAATATCTTTGTCTTTTTCATGATTCATTTCCAACATCAGTCCGTCAGAGATAGTGAAAACGTGGAATTATTTCGACGGTAATCAAATTTACAAGAAGTTCCCGTCATATAATTCTTTGAAGCAGGCAAATGGAATTAATATTGATAGCTCCCCAGAAGGTATAATTGCATAATACAAAGTATAATCTAAAATTTTATGACATTTACACAAATTTAGGGGAATTATAGTCCAGTCTGGCTTAGGATGTAGGTCTGTAAGTATGTTTGCCCTTTCCAAAACAACAAAATTTTAGGGTGGTCCGATTTTAATTAAAGCTACTGCAGATGACAAAAGAGATGTTGATGAAGATTGAATTCATGTTAAATATAGCTTAGAAAATATTGACACAAAAGAAGAAAATGCTGATTATGAGCATTTTCTTCTTTTGTCTCAATGGTTTCCCAGGCCAATACTGCTAGGGACGTCAAAATCAGGTTTTGTTTGGGAAAGTGTTATAGACTCACATAGCGCCATATATAAGGTCATTAGACAGAGGTTACACCTCATTTGACCAGAGTTGTTGATATAGAATTATCACTTTACGACCTTGACCCTTTGATAGAAATATCTTTGAACAAAATCTGGAAAATATTTTAGGGAAAACAAGCACAATGCTGCAAAGCAGTTTTTCGTATTTGATATTGCAAAGCCTCGTAACTTGTAATAGCTTGGTTAAATCATTAACACCGACAATATACTTGTTTTTGCTAAACATTTTCACATCTTTATGGATCTATTCCAAATTTGATTTCATAAGACAAGTTAAAAGTTTGTAATAGACTCTGTAGTTCCATATATGTAAGGTCATTTAAAGGTCATTAGACAGAGGTTACACCTCATTTGACCAGGGATATTTTGTTGCCATATATGATTTTACAACTTTGACCTTTTGAAATGTCTAGAAATCTTTGGAAAATACTTACTAGTACATTGAATTGTATATTTAAGTTTGTTACAGCTAGGCTCTAAGCTGTAGGGTCATTATGGAAGGTCATTAAAAGGTCATTCAACAGAGGCAACGCCTCATTTGACCGTAGTGACCATCGTTGTTACATAAAATTATCACTATATGACCATTACTTTTTGTCAAAAGAAGAAATCCTTGAAAAAAATATTTAGCAAAAACGCTGCAAAGTTTTTCATGCAGTGCCATATATATAACATGGTCTATATTATTATCTCAAACCTAATTGTTGGAAGAAAGAAATTCCAGACGGTTATAGAATAAGTTTTGACGGTGACATGTAGTAAGAATGTACGCTGACAAAATATATATTTCATATTTCGTGCCGGAGGGATATGTCCCTCATTTTTTTCCCAGTTTCGTCTAATTCAATTTAACCAATATTCCAATATGACCATGTGACGGGTTTAACTTCTTTTTACGAAAAATTTATCAAATCTGAGAAAAAATTATAAAGTCTGAATGGTCCTTTGATAATTGGTAATTTGTCATAAAAGAATTTTGATAGATATTTCTTACCGTATGATGTACCTATGTGCCAATAATTTGATAATTGAAGAAGATAGAAAATATGTCTTTCAAAGAGTGTAGCTTTGCCCCCAAAAATGGTATTGTTCTTTTTATAAATCTTATAAATGCTGATCCAGGGAAGTGTTATAATGTAGGAGTCTGTCAATACAGGGGTCTTGAGTTTGAATCCTGGCTTGGCCAATTTCCTTTCTGACACTCGACAAGTCATTTGTCTCTCGCTAATGGATGTGAATCATCTGCTGGAGCTGGAGGCTTATAAGTTTGGATATTGAGGTAGTACTGGTGAGAGAGAAATACCAGGAATCCATGGGTAGGTGCTCCAGCCACCGCAATATGACCATAGCGTTTGATGTGTTTATGTATTTACTTTTGATAATTCTATTTATTTCGGTTTTCAGATTGTTTGAATTCTACACAGACTTGGAGATCATTCAGCACTAGTCTTGTCCCCACCCATCACTTAATTCATCTTGTGTAAGACTGTTTGTACCAAATAAAGGAGAAAATTATCAAGGTATGTACATATTTCTCCAGTCTGCATTTAGTTAGCAGCAAAGGGTTGTTTTAAACTTTAAAAATTTGTGACATAACATGTTTCTGTTGTTGGTCTGTCTGTCCATCTGCCCATCTGGCCATTTGTTTGTTGTCACAAAATCTTGATACCACATTTTGAGAAACACAGTTGTTTTTCCTGACTTTCCATGAATTGTAGAATTCAGTATGTTTATCAAGATGTGCAGAATAAGTACTGCAATAAAAAAGAAAATTCCAAAACAAAACATGATATCAGACAAGCGCTTTTTAATGAAAACAATAAAATTATAAAAATGTAAATGCCAACAAATCAAAACAACAAAAATCAGCTGCAATTAAAAATAATGCATCATAAATGTCAAGTACCTACAATTCAATTCATTTTAGATTTTTACAGCTAATTTACGGGTACTTTTTATAGAATTTTATTTCTAAATTGACTTTTTTTTTTAAAGTTTTAATGCACTCAAGGAATTTTTCTCGAAGTCATTTAGTATGATTTTCCACAATTACATCTATTTATGGTAATTTTGATACATATGAAGAGTTCATCAAAAAAACAGAAATGGAAAAATAAGGCCATAATACCACTGTCAAGACCTATTACCTAAGAAAAATGGATGTCTTTAGAGGCAAAATTACAGGCAACTGAGGAAATAATGATCTATAGTCCCTACTTTCATACTTGACGAAGCTTGAGATATCATCAAATTTGGACCCATGAAAACATTCTTTTAAAAAAGTTCATTAAATCCTTTGTTGTGGGTACACATTAGAATCGTCTCTATGAGACGATTCTAATGAGTACCCACAACATAGGGTTTTGGTTAGATATAAAGGATTTAGAATATTGTTACTTAAGGCCAGACCAGAGCTTTGGTTGTCATAATTGTCCTTGGAAAGTATAAAGAAAAAAAAAAAAAAACTGAAGAGATTTTTGGTTTTAGAGCTTAGAGAGAATGAATTATAAACATTTATGATATCAAGTAATTATATCCTTCATAAGACAAGCTTAGTTCCCGGAAGATTGGTGACTTTTTACGGAGGATATAAATCTCTAAGTGAAGCTAACATGGTTATCTCGAGACCATTTCAGATGCGTCGACCCAACTTAATTTATTTCATATTGCTTATTTTCCATATAGATAATAATTTTTATTGCCGTAACCAAAAATTGACTTCCACAAGGGACTGTATTTTTGCAGAAGCTGATAATTTTCTTATTAGGCAACAAAACGTAATGAAAGTTTTCCAGATGGGATCATATTTATTTATGGAGTGTTCTTTATCAATTCTGGTTTTGATTATGAGAAAATGCTTCAACATTTTGCTGTATGTATCATACTTTAAAACTTATCTTCACTATATTTCGAAGAGACGATTCCAATGAGTACTCACAACACAGGGTTTAGATTAGAAAAAAAAGGATTTAGAATGTCTTTTAAGTCGAGGCCGTCCAGAGCTCTGGCTGTCATAATTGTCCTAGGAAAGGATAAAGAAAAAAAACCCTATATTTTTGGTTTGAGAGCTTAGAGAGAATGAATTATAAACATTTATGATATCAAGTAATTATATCCTACATAAGACAAGCTTAGTTCCCGGAAGATTTGTGACTTTTTACGGAGGATATAAATCTCTAAGTGAAGCTAACATGGTTATCTCGAGACCATTTCAGACGCGTCGACCCAACTCATTTCACATTGCTTATTTTCCATATAAATAATAATTTTTATTGCTGTATCCGAAAAAAATGACTTCCGCAAGGGACTGTGTTATTACAGAAGATGATAATTTTCTTATTAGGGAACAAAATGTAATGAAAGTATTCCAGACAGTGTCATATTTTTTTAGCTCGACTTTTCGAAGAAAATGAGAGCTTATACTGTCACCCGGGCGTTGACGTTGACGTTGGTGTTGGCGTTGGCGTCGGCGTTGCAACAAAGTTTTAAGTTTTTTCAAACATCAATAACTTCCATACTATCAAAGGGATTCAACCCAAACTTGGAATACTTATTCACCTTCACACCCTCTACCTTACTACCAGGGCCCATGACCCTGGCTCTACTATATTTGGAGTTATGCCCCCTTTATACTAAGCAACTTAGAAAGTCGAGCGCGCTGTCTTCAGACAGCTCTTGTTGGATGTTTGGACTCGTCAAATCTAGATTTTTTAGAAAAAAAATGTTTATTAAACCCTTCAAGACGATTCTAATGAGTTCCCACAACAAAGAGTCTGATAAGAAATATAGCATTAAGAATGCTTTAGAGAGGCCCTTCTGGAGCTAAAGTGGCTCTCATAATTGTCCTTGGAAAGCATAAAAAACCCTGAAGAGATTTTTGGTTTGAGAGCTTAGAGAGAATGAATTATAAACATTTATGATATCAAGTAATTATATCCTACATAAGACAAGCTTAGTTCCCGGAAGATTTGTGACTTTTTACGGAGGATATAAATCTCTAAGTGAAGCTAACATGGTTATCTCGAGACCATTTCAGACGCGTCGACCTAACTTATTTCATATTGCTTATTTTCCATATAGATAATAATTTTTATTGCCGTAACCAAAAATTGACTTCCACAAGGGACTGTATTTTTGCAGAAGCTGATAATTTTCTTATTAGGGAACAAAATGTAATGAAAGTTTTACAGACAGTGTCATATTTTTGGGATGTTCTTTATCAGCGATTGTTTTGATTATGAGGAAATGCTCAAACTTTTGTTGTATGTAACATACTTTCAAAGTTGTCATCACTATATTTATGCTTGATGTCTGGATTTCCATTTGCTGACTGAACCATTTCTAAGAGATTTTTTTTTACAATTATATGGGTAATGCTGGAGTCTATCAATCCAGGAGTTGTTAGTTTGAACCATGGCTTTGAAAATGTCCAACACCATATTTGTTGTCTGCAGTAGCTTTCAAATTGGAACAGCCAAGCTTAGTCAACTGATCAGCCGGTATTGTCAAAGTCTATCGATCTGAGAGTCATTGGTTAGAACCCTGAGGTGCGTTCTTTAGAGCGAGATTTTGTAAGATTTCTTAAGGGGTTTGTAATATAGCGTTTTTAAGATCGAGACTTTGACCGAGCTGTTCCGAATGCTCCATATTTATACAAATGACGTCATTATGACGTCATTTGTTTAAAGTATGGAGCATTCGGAACACCGCGGTTTATGAATTATGGGGCGTTCGGAACATCTCGGTCAAGTCTCTTTTATATTGTTTCTACAGAGTTGACTGAGGGATTCCGCATGAAGTATAGGGTAATGGCGCCTCCCATTGAGCGTCTTAAAAATCTTGCTCTAAAGAACACTTTATCCTAAAATATCTTAAGAAATCTCAAGATATCTCAAGAAATCTCGCTCTAAAGCGCCTCAGGCTTATCCAATATTCTTTCTGACACATTATGGCAATAGTCATTTGCAGTCTCTCACCACACAAGCCATGGTTTTACATCGTCAGATGTAAGCTTTGAGAAAAATTTTTGAGGCAACAGAAGAAAATACTGATATCGAGCATTTATCTTTTTCACCGTAACATTTTTGTTCTGTTTGGTATAATGGTATTCAAATTTTATCTTTTTCAGCATCAATTTTGTCATCTGCAGCAGCTTCCATATTGGTGCAACCCAAGATTTTGTCGTCTGAGAAAGGGGTATATGAGACAGGTTAATGTGACCTGTCACGCTAAAAGAGACCATGAAAGACAATCATGAGGAAGGGATCAGACTCAGGAGTTGTCAAACACATTTCGCATTGGTAGAATGAACACAATATACCGTAATTATTCTAATAAACGCCCGGGCATTTATTAGAAACTTAGTGGATGGAAAATTAGGGGGTAGGCGTTTATTAGAGGTATTCTAACTTTCTCAGTCAAAATTTGCGAATCAAGTGTCAATTCATAGACTGCAAGTTTAGCAAGTTGAATTCGGACGATATTGGTTATAAGGACTGCAAAATACGATTTTTCGTTGAAATTCCTTCATTGCCAACAGATTAAGGACTTGACATCTTCTTTTTCATTTCTTTTGATAACGATTTTAGTTATGACTTGCATTATTTTGATACGAAATCGGGGGATGGGCGTTTATTAGAATCACCCCTTTTCACTGAAATTGCGCTTGAAACAAGCAGATTTTCAGTTGAGATTTAGGGCATGGACGTTTATTAGAATATGGGTGTTTATTTGAATAATTACGGTATATGTATTAAGATAGGGAAAACAATCTAGATCTAGAAAACTTTCTGGAAAAAGTGAAATGTTTTGAACTAGGTCAGTCTGCGCGGACTAAGGTCGATACTTTTCAAACTTCCAGGAAAGTCCCTTTTAGTGTGACGTGTCACAAATGAATGAGTTATTGCAGATAGATAGTAAGTTTTCTGGTCCAGACAGCCCAGGTGTAAATTAGATTTCACAAGTCCAGGTAAATCTGACTTTCTGCATTCTCACCTGATTACAATTTACAGGCAATCATTACATATTTCCTTGTGATAAAATCTTCAAGGAATCACTATTTTCCCAAAAGACAAACATTTAGACTGTTGCAAGTTAACCCTTTCCCAAACAGCAAATTTTATGTTAGTCTGGTTCAAAAGCTGATTTTGACAACAAAATGGATGTTTATAGAAGTATGATTTGTGTATATTATAGTATAGAAAATATTGAGGCAAAAGGAGAAACTGCTGGTTATCAGCAGTTTCTTCTTTTGTCTCAATGTTTTCCCAAGGCTTTTCAGTTAGGGTTAAAATGCTGCAGCATGTTGGTAAACTGATTGGATTAGTATATAATATGGCACAGTAAATATTGAGGCAAAAGAAAAAAAATGTTGGTTAGAATGTGCCTGAATAGCCTTTAAATTGTGCCATTGTTTGGGACATGGAAAACCCAATCCCACATAATGGCGCTTTTTGATGCCTTACAAGATAATGGCTGTGGAAAACATTGTTTAAAATTAAGAAATTGCTTATGACAAGCAAATTTTTCATTTGCCACAATGTTTTTAGCTCCACTGGCCTTTCAGGCCAGCGGGCTATTGTCATGGCGTTGTGTCCGTCGTGGGTGCGTCCGTCCGTCCGTCCGGTCGTCAACTTTTTCTTTAAAAATCTTCTCCTCAGAAACTACTTGATGGATTTCAATCAAACTTCACAGGAATGATCCTTGGGTGACCCTCTCTCAGATTCCTTAAAATGATTCAGATTGAACAAGAAAGTCTGGAGTTATCTGCCCTTGAATATGAAAATGTCCGTTTTGGCTTTTTATCACTCTAGCAACAACAAATATTGACCAATCAATAGAAAATTTGGACAGAATGTTGGTGACTGGTAGATCTTGCATGAGTGTATATTTCAGTTTGATCGGAATTTCACTGCCTAAGTTAAGAGCTCATTTATAAGGCATAAACTCAGCCAGGTAATGAGTAAAGTGTGAAATGGGTGGAAGTGTTACTCCTTGCAGTATATTTATCTTAGAGGTTATGAAGGGGTGTATTTGGAAGTGCAGAGAGGGTCACCCAAAGGGTATTAATTAAACAACAGAGTGGTTATTATTGTGTTGTTTGAAGCTTTGTTTGTGACTATCATGAAAATGTGATACAAGTTAACCCATTACCAGAGGGCAAAATTTTAGGCTAGTTTAAATTCTAAGACCTTGCAGACAACAATTTTAGGTTAATTTTTGGTCTCGTGGGGAAGTTAACATTGTGGAAAATGAAGAAAGTGATAGTCACATGTAATTTCTTCATTTTCCACAATGTTTTCAAATCTGTTATCTTGAGGAGCGAGAAAAAGTGTCTTTGTGTGGAAATGGGTTAAAATAGCTATAGATAGTTTCAATTATTGTTCATTGAGCAATTTTATGGACTATGTATAATCTGTTTACATTGCCAGTATCATCCTAAGCTGGAATTTCCACTCTTTCCTTTACTTTCTTCTTGTTTGAGAGTCACTGTGTGGTAATGAGTTAAGGGTGTACTTAGAAGGCACAGTGTGTCCCCAAATGTGTTAACTAAATAAAAGAGTAGGTCATAGTGAAGTGTTAACCCATTAGCAGATGGCAAATTTTTATACGCCGCCGGAGGCGGACGTATATTGGCGTCATCTTCTCCGTCTGTCCGTCCGTCCGTCCGTCCGTCCATCCGTCCGTCCATCCGTCCGTCCGTACGTCCGTCCACTTTTCTTGTCAATGCAACTCCTCCTAAGTTCCTGGCTGGATCTTCTTGAAACTTGGTCAATGTTATCACCTCAATTGGTAGATGTGCATGAAGGAAGGATTTTATGGTTCATTGATTTTTGCCTGAGTTATGCCCCCTTAAAACTTAGTCTCTGGGGCGGCGTATATTGTGACCATGGCACTCTTGTTAGGCTGGGTAAATTCAAAGACCTTAACAGTGAATGGAATTTCACCCTTTCCCAAATGGCAAAACATTTATTAGAAATATGGTATATTTAGGAAAACCTACAATTCATAAGTTTTAGATCTATTTGGCACAAGGAAGATTTTCATTACTAGTATCATCCTAAACTGGAATTATCTCCCATTTCATTTAACCCTTTCCGAAATGGCAATTATCTGGTTAGAAACATAGGATATAAAGGAGTAATTGATAAGTAAATTTAGATCTGTTTGGAAGAAGGAAAATATTCATTGCTAATATGGACCTAAGCTGGAATTTCCTTCAACCCTTTCCCAAGTAGCAAACATTTAGTTTTACATTCTTCTTGCTCTAAAAATCACAAGTATTGAACATTTTAATCAAGATTTGGATTGAATATTAAATGAAGCTCAGGCCTGTGGAGCGACTCAAGACCTTCAGGTCTTTCTAGTTTACAGAGAAAGCTGAAATAATAGTAAAATTTCATTCACTTGAATTGATGTTTGCAACATCTTTGAATTTGGTAAAGTCTAAAATTTTGCTGTCTGGTAATTGCTAGTGCTATGTTTCCTATCCAGTCATTTTGCAGTATTAATGCTAGTGAAGTTATGTGTTGGATGTCAGAATTTCATCCAATTTCCAGGTCCAAATCAATTAATTAAATTATCAAACTGATTACGATTTTTTCAATAGCTGTCAGATTGCATAATTCAGCCAGCTAAATTAATTAATCGGTGAAACGGAAGAAATTCCAGAATTTCACATAAAATTATGCTGTAACCAAAAAAAGAAATAATTAAATGCAAGCGCCCCAATCACATGCTCTTGAGTCATCCCCGGAGTAACAAACTCACAAATTAATCACATTTTTAAGATAGTGCAGGATGTCAACTAAATTCTTTTAATCCATTACAATCTAATGGAATGCAATTAGCATTCACTAGGGCCCAGCATGATTTAACCTTGCTCGTGATAGCCTAGATTTGCACAAATTCAGGTTCTATGGAAGAGAAAAAACTCCTCTGAAATGCCAATCATTTTTCATTGGGAAAAAACGTAATTAAACATTATTTTTTTAAAACCTAAAAAAGCATAATTACTGATTCTAAATATTAAAAGAATCAGTTGATAAGAACTAAATCTTTATAACCCATTCCAAAACATTTACGCCTTCTGACCCTACAAGATATAGGTTTTGGAAAATATTGAGGAAAATGAAGAAATTGCTTGTCACAAGCAATTTCTTCATTTTCCACAATGTTTTCCTCCCAGGAAGACCAAAAAATGTACTATTCCATTCACTTGAAATTGTCGTCTGCAACATCTTTGAATTTGGACTGGTTGAAAATTTTGCTGTCTGGTAATGGGATAAACTCCCCCAAAGTTTGGAGGGAGTTGTTTATAGGAATCACCCTGTCTGTTGTCTTTCTGTTTGTCTGTTCATCCAGATATCTAGTGGGCGCAATACCCCATGGGCCTCTCAAACTGCTGGACAGTTTTTGATGAAAATTTGTTTGATGGATCAACATGACAAAGACATTTGCATGAAGTAGTTCCTTTGCTCTTTGAGGTTAAACAAGGGAGATAATTTGACTTTAACTTGTGACCCACACCACATGGGGGTAATAGTCCACTCTGCCATTGATCTTGTTGTTACTGCTCTTCTACTGTAACACATTCCAACATGATGATGTTTTTTGACGCCCCACATTGTAGATAAAGGATTTGGAAAACAATGAAAAAATTGCTTGTGATAATTCCTTTATTGTTTTCTTCTTAAAAAAAACCCATCAAACTGTAGAAGCACATTTACTCGAAATTGTCTTCTTCAAATGTCAATTTTGATGAGTTGAATAATTTGCCATCTGGTAATGGGTTAAGGATGTTTTCTAGGAGAACATAAGTAAAAGTATCATAATAAACATTATTTATGATCTTAACGCCTTTCTATCACCACCTATATATGGTGTTAAAACATGTTTATGACATGAAGTATTATGGCTTATTGTACATAAATGATCGTTAAAGTCTTCTGTAACTAATTGCATGATACCCTTCTTTCTGTCTGGAGGGTCTGCAGCTCTCTTATGGACATTAGAGAGTGGGTTAAGGACTGTTTCCCAAGCCTATTCAATTAGGGACGTCAAATCCAGGTATTGTTTGGGAGAGGGTTAAGGACTGTTTCTTGTAAGATAAGTAAAAGTATCATAATAAACATTATTTATGATCTTAATGCCTTTCTCTATCACCACCTATATATGGTGTTAAAACATGTTTATGACATGAAGTAATGGCTCATTGTACATAAATGATCGTTAAAGTCTTCTGTAACTAATTGCATGATACCCTTCTTTCTGTCTGGAGTGTCTGCAGCTCTCTTATGGACATTAGAGAGTGGGTTAAGGACTGTTTCTTGGTAAGATACTGTAAGTAAAAGTATCATAATAAACATTATTTATTATCTTAACAAATTCTCTATCACCACCTATATATGGTGTTAAAACATGTTTATGACATGAAATAATGGCTTATTGTACATAAATGATCGTTAAAGTCTTCTGTAACTAATTGCATGATACCCTTCTTGCTCTCTGGAGTGTCTGCAGCTCTCTTTTATGGACATTAGAGAGTTGGTTAAGGACTGTTTCTTGGTAAGATACTGTAAGTAAAAGTATCATAATAAACATTATTTATGATCTTAATGCCTTTCTCTATCACCACCTATATATGGTGTTAAAACATGTTTATGACATGAAGTAATGGCTCATTGTACATAAATGATCGTTAAAGTCTTCTGTAACTAATTGCATGATACCCTTCTTTCTGTCTGGAGTGTCTGCAGCTCTCTTATGGACATTAGAGAGTGGGTTAAGGACTGTTTCTTGGTAAGATACTGTAAGTAAAAGTATCATAATAAACATTATTTATTATCTTAACAAATTCTCTATCACCACCTATATATGGTGTTAAAACATGTTTATGACATGAAATAATGGCTTATTGTACATAAATGATCGTTAAAGTCTTCTGTAACTAATTGCATGATACCCTTCTTGCTCTCTGGAGTGTCTGCAGCTCTCTTTTATGGACATTAGAGAGTTGGTTAAGGACTGTTTCTTGGTAAGATACTGTAAGTAAAAGTATCATAATAAACATTATTTATGATCTTAATGCCTTCTCTATCACCACCTATATATGGTGTTAAAACATGTTTATGACATGAAGTAATGGCTTATTGTACATAAATGATCGTTAAAGTCTTCTGTAACTAATTGCATGATACCCTTCTTTTTGTCTTGAGTGTCTGCTGCTAGCTAGCTCCCTTTTGTGGCCAATAGGGAGTGGGTTCAGGATTAATTCTTGATGGGAAAGATAAGTAAAAGTATCATAATAAACATTATTTATGATCTTAATGCCTTCTCTATCACCGCCTATATATGGTGTTAAAACATGTTTATGACATGAAGTAATGGCTCATTGTACATAAATGATCGTTAAAGTCTTCTGTAACTAATTGCATGATACCCTTCTTTCTGTCTGGAGGATCTGCAGCTCTCTTATGGACATTAGAGAGTTGGTTAAGGACTGTTTCTTGGTAAGATACTGTAAGTAAAAGTATCATAATAAACATTATTTATGATCTTAATGCCTTCTCTATCACCACCTATATATGGTGTTAAAACATGTTTATGACATGAAGTAATGGCTTATTGTACATAAATGATCGTTAAAGTCTTCTGTAACTAATTGCATGATACCCTTCTTTCTGTCTGGAGGGTCTGCAGCTAGCTAGCTCCCTTTTGTGGCCAATAGGGAGTGGGTTCAGGATTAATTCTTGATGGGAAAGATTATAAGTAAAAGTATCATTATAAACATTATTTATGATCTTAATGCCTTTCTATCACCACCTATATATGGTGTTAAAACATGTTTATGACATGAAGTAATGGCTCATTGTACATAAATGATCGTTAAAGTCTTCTGTAACTAATTGCATGATACCCTTCTTTCTGTCTGGAGGGTCTGCAGCTCTCTTATGGACATTAGAGAGTGGGTTAAGGACTGTTTCTTGGTAAGATACTGTAAGTAAAAGTATCATAATAAACATTATTTATGATCTTAATGCCTTCTCTATCACCACCTATATATGGTGTTAAAACATGTTTATGACATGAAGTAATGGCTTATTGTACATAAATGATCGTTAAAGTCTTCTGTAACTAATTGCATGGTACCCTTCTTTCTGTCTAGAGTGTCTGCAGCTCTCTTTTATGGACATTAGAGAGTGGGTTAAGGATTGTTTCTTGGTAAGATACTGTAAGTAAAAGTATCATAATAAACATTATTTATGATCTTAATGCCTTCTCTATCACCACCTATATATGGTGTTAAAACATGTTTATGACATGATGTAATGGCTTATTGTACATAAATGATCGTTAAAGTCTTCTCTAACTAATTGCATGATACCCTTCTTTCTGTCTGGAGGGTCTGCAGATAGCTAGCTCCCTTTTGTGGCCAATAGGGAGTGGGTTCAGGATTAATTCTTGATGGGAAAGATAAGTAAAAGTATCATAATAAACATTATTTATGATCTTAACAAATTCTCTATCACCACCTATATATGGTGTTAAAACATGTTTATGACATGAAGTAATGGCTCATTGTACATAAATGATCGTTAAAGTCTTCTGTAACTAATTGCATGATACCCTTTTTTCTGTCTGGAGTGTCTGCAGCTCTCTTATGGACATTAGAGAGTGGGTTAACCCTTTCCCAAACAAGACCTGGTTTTGACGTCCCTGATGGAATAGGCTTGGGAAAACATTGCGACAAAAGAAGAAACTGCTGATGAACAGCAGTTTCTCCTTTTGTCTCAGTATTTTCTAAGTCATATTTTACACAAATCCTATTTTCAATAACTTCAATTTTGTCATTTGTGCCAGTCTTTGAATTGTTTTCCCCTAAAAACTTGCTGTTTGGGAAAGGGTTAAGGACTGTTTCTTGGTAAGATACTGTAAGTAAAAGTATCATAATAAACATTATTTATGATCTTAATGCCTTCTCTAACACCACCTATATATGGTGTTAAAACATGTTTATGACATGAAGTAATGGCTCATTGTACATAAATGATCGTTAAAGTCTTCTGTAACTAATTGCATGATACCCTTTTTTCTGTCTGGAGGGTCTGCAGCTCTCTTATGGACATTAGAGATTGGGTTAACCCTTTCCCAAATGACAAAACTGTATGGTTATAAAACTTGAATGCAGCTGAAGACACCAACATGGATGTTGTTTGAAAAAGAATTAGTGTATAATACAGCTCAGAAAATATTTAGGCAAAAGGAGAAAATGCTGGTTATCAGCATTTTCTTCTTTTGCCTCAATGTTTTCCCAAGCCTATTCAATTAGGGACGTCAAATCCAGGTATTGTTTGGGAGAGGGTTAAGGACTGTTTCTTGGTAAGATACTGTAAGTAAAAGTATCATAATAAACATTATTTATGATCTTAATGCCTTCTCTATTACCACCTATATATGGTGTTAAAACATGTTTATGACTTGATGTAATGGCTTATTGTACATAAATGATCGTTAAAGTCTTCTGTAACTAACCCCAATTGCATGATACCCTTTTTTCTGTCTGGAGGGTCTGCAGCTCTCTTATCGACATTAGAGAGTGGGTTAAGGACTGTTTCTTGGTAAGATACTGTAAGTAAAAGTATCATAATAAACATTATTTATGATCTTAATGTCTTCTCTATCACCACCTATATATGGTGTTAAAACATGTTTATGACATGAAGTAATGGCTCATTGTACATAAATGATGGTTAAAGTCTTCTGTAACTAATTGCATGGTACCCTTCTTTCTGTCTGGAGGGTCTGCAGCTCTCTTATGGACACTAGAGAGTGGGTTAAGGACTGTTTCTTGGTAAGATACTGTAAGTAAAAGTATCATAATAAACATTATTTATGATCTTAATGCTATTCTCTATCACCACCTATATATGGTGTTAAAACATGTTTATGACATGAAGTAATGGCTTATTGTACATAAATGATCGTTAAAGTCTTCTGTAACTAATTGCATGGTACCCTTCTTTCTGTCTGGAGGGTCTGCAGCTCTCTTATGGACACTAGAGAGTGGGTTAAGGACTGTTTCTTGGTAAGATACTGTAAGTAAAAGTATCATAATAAACATTATTTATGATCTTAATGCTATTCTCTATCACCACCTATATATGGTGTTAAAACATGTTTATGACATGAAGTAATGGCTCATTGTACATAAATGATCGTTAAAGTCTTCTGTAATTACTAATTGCATGGTACCCTTCTTTCTGTCTGGAGGGTCTGCAGCTCTCTTATGGACATAAGAGAGTGGGTTAACCCTTTCGTTTGCAGAATTATTTCCCAGAAATGACTTTTTCCCTATTTCCAAGCACTTCATGTATACACATGCTTAATAAATAGATTTTACTAGCAGAATACCCATAAACCTATATATCATTGGAAAGGTTATTCAATTTCCTTTAACAATATGATAAGTAACTGATAGAAAATTTGCATCTCATCAAAATCTCGACCTCTAGCACCATGACCCCTGTCCAGCCCCCTGCCATGACCCCCGACCACCCCACCCCTACGATTTTGGACTGGATTCGGTTTAGGGTTATTGGAATCACTATCAGAGTCACTATTCAAAGTCTCCGAAACATTTCTAATGTTCAAATCACCTTTTTACCCCCCAAAAATCAAGGAAATTGCCATCATCATCGTCTGACACTGACATGGTGATTCGCCGGACCTCTTCTGCAGAATATTGAACCCTCCTGACCATCGTTACAGCTCATACAAACCCAAAAACTGCATTTTTCTTCACATTTTACGAGAACATAACAATATTGCGCAATATTTCCGGTGTCATAATAACTTCAATAGTGTAAAAATTGCTTTTAAAAGCCCATGCCCCCCTAAACAGTATAGGCGTTCCTGAACCATGCTTTAAAGCGTGCTTGCAAACGAAAGGGTTAAGGACTATTACTTGGTAAAATACTGTAAGTAAAAGTATCATAATAAACATTATTTATGATCTTAACAAATTCTCTATCACCACCTATATATGGTGTTAAAACATGTTTATGACATGAAGTAATGGCTCATTGTACATAAATGATCGTTAAAGTCTTCTGTAACTAATTGCATGATTCCCTTTTTTCTGTCTGCAGCTCTCTTATGGACATTAGAGAGTGGGTTAACCCTTTCCCAAATGACAAAACTATGGTTATAAAACTTGAATGCAGCTGAAGACACCAACATGGATGTTGTTTGAAAAAGGATTAGTGTATAATACAGCTCAGAAAATATTTAGGCAAAAGGAGAAAATGCTGGTTATCAGCATTTTCTTCTTTTGCCTCAATATTTTCCCAAGCCTATTCAATTAGGGACGTCAAATCCAGGTATTGTTTGGGAAAGGGTTAAAGACTGTTTCTTGGTAAGATAAGTAAATGTATCATAATAAACATTATTTATGATCTTAACACATTCTCTTTCACCATCTATATATGGTGTTAAAACATGTTTATGACATGAAGAAAAGGCTCATTGTACATAAATGATCGTTAAAGTCTTCTCTAACTAATTGCATGATACCCTTCTTTCTGTCTGGAGGATCTGCAGCTAGCTAGCTCCCTTTTGTGGCCAATAGGGAGTGGGTTCAGGATTAATTCTTGATGGGAAAGATAAGTAAAAGTATCATAATATACATTATTTATGATCTTAATGCCTTCTCTATTGCCACCTATATATGGTGTTAAAACATGTTTATGACATGAAGTAATGGCTCATTGTACATAAATGATCGTTAAAGTCTTCTGTAACTAATTGCATGGTACCCTTCTTTCTGTCTGGAGGGTCTGCAGCTCTCTTATGGACATTAGAGAGTGGGTTAAGGACTGTTTCTTGGTAAGATACTGTAAGTAAAAGTATCATAATAAACATTATTTATGATCTTAATGCTATTCTCTATCACCACCTATATATGGTGTTAAAACATGTTTATGACATGAAGTAATGGCTTATTGTACATAAATGATCGTTAAAGTCTTCTGTAACTAATTGCATGGTACCCTTCTTTCTGTCTGGAGGATCCTCATGTTCCTTTTATGACATTTTTTTCTTTGTGCACAACAACTTCTTCTACCGGTATGCTTGTTTGTCAAAATGCAAATGAGTAAAAATATTCATAGGAACTTTCATAACAAGTTGGTCAACCTGTATGTTTTAGCTGGCCTGTTCTGAGTAGTACAAGACTTCTTTATGGCCCAAGACGATGCTGTGCATCAACAACTGCAAAATTTCAATGTTCAGTCTTGTCCACACATTGTTCTGATGCCTTTATCATGGTGGTACAATATTTTCAGAAAATCTTCAATGATTTTGTTGATATATGACCGATTTGAATTTGGTTTGAAGCAGAGAATGTGCCATGAACAGATGTCGCGCATTAGATAGATGTGGTTGATTTTTGAAAAATCATCTGATAAAAAAGTTATTGAAGATAAACAAAAAAATTGGTTTATCTTCAATAACTTTTTTATCAGTTGATTTTCCAAAAATCCAACACGTCCAGCTTATTCGTTGCATTTTCCCACATTCTCTGCTTCAAATGGAATTCAAATTGGTCAAGTATTAAAAAAGATATTGAAGATAATCGGAAATTGTGAGTCACATGATTATACACCGTGTCTATTATGTACCATGAGTCTTTTTACCGTTTACCAAACAACAAAATTTCAACTTTTCTTAATTCAAAGATGTTGCAGACGACAAATAAAAAAGAATGAAAAAGTACATTTTTTAATCATTTTGTATGGAAAATATTGTGGGAAATGAAGAAATTGCTTGTCTCAAGCAATTTCTTCATTTCCCTCAATGGTTTCCAAAGCCATTATCCTGTAGGGAGTCAATAAGAGTCACTGTGTGGTAATGTTATATGAACCCCATGTAGTTCTAGCATTACCTAATGCCATCATTGTTCATTAGGTTTTAATTGGTTGATTTCCCGAAGGTGCTGTAACAAGGCCTATTAATTGAGTTTTAATTGTCTTATGCTATGAACTACTGCATTATATTTTGGGATCATATGACTGGCAATGCAGCAATGAATGCTTTCATTGCCTTCATTATTGTGCAAAAAATTGCTTTGTAAAAGTTTGTTACTAAAATAAGACCCCAAATTTTCAAGATTGTAATGCTATGATAGACAAAATTTATGATACATTTTTCGTTAAAAAGACTGTAATCAACTTCAATACCTATCAATGAAACATTTTAGATTTCAAAAATTGCATTAAAGCTGCTAAGAATTTGATTGTCAAGACACAGTCTACAAATATCCTGAACTTTTCTTGAAACTAACAAGAACTTCATGTAGGTAATCAATGCAACAGTTTCATGTGAAATTAGTTGCCAACGTTTGACATTTGATTGCATCCTGAAGATTTAATAGAATTAAAGCTTGCACTTTGGTTTGCGTCTCTTAATTTACAGAGAAGTTTTTTCTTCTCTCCACACACCGAGATTGGAGGCAACTTGATGAGTTGTCTTAATTTTCTCGCTGGAAACTACTAATGTTGCCAAATAAATACAGCAAAATCAATTAAAATATTTTAATGTTCCCTGGGTAAGAAAACAAATACAATTTGATTATTTTTAACAGGAATTGTTCCTGCAGGGTGATTGAGGGTTGCTTTTTTTTCTGGAAATGCTTTATAAACTTCTTGAATTTTACTTGTATTAATTTTGATTTTGTGTATATAATTGATTGTATGTCTAGCTTTATATTTTATGCCTTTAAAGAATTTTCAGAGATTAAAGCAACCATGCAAATTTAACATTGGAGAATTTGGTTGATTCCCTTGATTGTATGGAGTTTTATTTTCTTCTCAACAGCTAATGTCATATCAGAACTTAAGCTGAGACTAAAGTCTCATCCAAAATACTAGAGAGGCAAGGGCTCGAACAAGAGAAACTGTGTCACAAGTTACCACTGCACTAAATCCACCCTTCTCAAAATCTGAGCTAAGATGAAATACATATGTGCAAGGATCTGGAAAAACGTCCCTTATAGTATACACGCAGTCTGACCTGGAACCATGTTGTTCTCCAATAGCGTCCTCATGGTCTGTTGCAACTATTTAAGAGTAACATGGATGCTGGCTTAAGACCGTAGCATTAAGACACAGCATGGTCTTGAAACCTGGCTGTCTCAAATGCTATAAGGGGTGTTTTTCCAGATCCCGGCTCATATGTATAGTAATTTTGAAGCTTTTCAAATTGAATCAGCATGGCCATGATGAACCAGAAATTTGCATGTTGCCTAAATTTACCTTATAAATTTCCTATCCAGAGTGCTACTTAAATGAACAGCCTTAGTGTCAATTACACTCAAAAATACATAAATGGTCTATATGATATGAACCTTTAGAGACAATCTGACTGGTGTATGAAGATGGGGACCCTTGGGGGGGAGGGGGGGCAGGCCCTCAATAATTTAGAAGGGGGCCAGCATATCCTATGCCCCCAATAATACACCAATACTTAAACATTTGCCCCCTCCCTCCAAATATTATAAACCGTCCTACGCCTATGAATCTTGGTATTTCAAACAAGGATATATGTAGCTCCTGCCTTGACCTTTCTTTTGAAACCATGACTTTTGACCCTGTGACCTTGACTGTGAAGTTTAACTGTCTTTACATAATCCCTAATCTGGTATTTATCTGAACCACTATTTAGAAATAGAGCTTTGGTATGTCACACATTGATATTTCCTGAATATACCTTTCATCTGAGACCATGACCTGTGACCTTGGAGTTATGACAAGCTTCTGTAAAGGTGAGCTTTTGTCTGATGAGACATTTTCTATTATTTATTCTCCATGTTAGGGGATCGAGCTCCAGACCCAATGATTAAGATTGATCTTAGACCAAAGTAATCAACTCAGAATATCAACTAGTGTTTTTAATGAGCCAGATTCTGTAATGGAGGAGATTTCTACGTCTACAACAACCACTTAATGTGACAATTCAAGCCTAAATTACCTTCATTATTGCCTTAATTGGGACGCATCAGTAGTTTTTCCCCCAAAGTAATTAAAGTACATCAATCTAGGGACGTATACAATTACCGGGGTAAATTTGGTGACAGTATTAACATTTACATTGTCTCTCTGAAATAATGATCTCTTTCTAGAAATTCACAAACTTGTAATATTCCCCAACTAACTTTCCAAGCAAAACCTGGTTTTGACGCATATGATATCCTTGAAAGAAAATGCTTTGGAAAAACATTAAAGCAAAAGAAGAAAATGCTGGGAACATTTTCTCCCATGTCGTTTCAATATTTTCTTTGCTATAATTTGTACTAATCCTGTCTTCTGCAATGGGCTCTAAGTGAATCTAGCATTCAAAACTTTCTTGGTGGGATCCCCTTCTAGTGCTCTCCGTGCCATAATGCGCACTTTTCAAGCTTGGAAAGAATGTAGTATAGTATAAGTGAGGAATACCAAAAATTGTTGGTAAATATATAGGTACCCAAGCCGAGTGATCAGGTAACTGGAAAAAAGTCTGTTAAAAGTTACTTTAAGGGGGAATGCTCCAGTTTCCTAATTTTTTTCCCAATAATAGAATTTATTTATATTTTGTATGCTGAAATATCATGATATTACCAATCGAAAAATAAAATAAAAATGGAGGGTCAGCGATCTTGTTTTAATTTTATAGGTATTCGTATCACATACCCCTACATCGAAAAAATGCACAATTTCTTGCACCTGTCCAAGGCCACTAAAATGCTAATAAAATGCTGTATATTCATCGTTTAGTCCCAAAAACGGATTTAAAGTAACGTCTTACATTTAATAAGAACAGAAAACTCAAAATATGTGCTATTATAAACGCGTAAATCTATAAAACAGCATGCTCACGTGTTCGGTTTGATCGACGAAGCTGGGGTGTTTTATGTCAAAATTTGCATATTTTTGGAAATATTTCAAGTTCTACATAATAGAATTTGATAAAACTCCCTCATTGTATTGAACAACATGTCCTGGTAATAATTCAAAAAGAAAATGTATAGGTCAGCGCACTTATTAGTGAATTACAGCATTTTTTATCAGCCACACATGATTAAAATGACGCAAAACAGTGGTAACTGCATACACACTTACGACTGTCTTGCTCTAAATAATCGATTTCCATCTTGAGGAAAACAGTTTCGCATAATAAATACACTTTTACCGTCGAAAAACGAAAATTGTAATGATCTGTTGTTTTATTGAAATTATGGTAGCGAAACATATTGGTACGAAACATTTAATTTACTACAGTAAAGACCGAGTGTTCCGAAAAACTGGAGCATACCCCCTTAAATCAATCATCTTACAAAGGACTATGATATTATCATTATTGTCCCTTTCCAACAAAAAACTCATACTTAGAGCTTAAAACAAGCTCGAGGCTTTTGTTGAAAAGCATCAATATCTAGTATGTCTTGACAAGGGTTGATAATTGCCCTGTTGATTATGGTTCTATGTATTTTGTCCATCTACTGGTTGAGATGGTGCCACATTTATAATAGTAATTTTCTTCATGATGAACATTTGGGAAGATTTTCAATTAAGACATTATTTTCCTGCTTGACAGAGTAGTATTTAGAGTTTCAGCCTAATGTCCTGTTTCCAGTCTAAAAGCAATATTAGACTAGTCTACCTGTCAACCCTATATGACCATCAACCATTCTAACCCATTACCAACCCTAATTTTTATGCCCCCGTATCGAAAGATAGGGGGCATATGGTTTTACTGTTGTCTGTCTGTCTGTCCGTCTGTCTATCTGTCAGTTAGAAACTTAACATTGTCATTAACGCAACAACTTAACGTTTGCCTTTTCTCCAAAAGTATTCCACATACAAAGCTCAAGTTTGGTATGTAAACTTCTTTCAATGATATCTATCTACTCCATGCAATTTGACCTTCCTTAAGGTCATCGTTTAACCCTTATCAACCCTGAATGTGAAAACTTAACGTTACAACTTAACATGACAACTTAACGTTGGCCTTTCCTCCAAAAGTATTCCTCATACAAGATCAAATTTGGTATGTAGCCTTCTTTCAATGATATTAGGTTAGAGGGTCAAGGTCAAATATCAATTAAGGTAATAATTTTAGAAAAGCCATTTCGGGGACATTTGTGTTTCACAAACTTATCTTGTTCCCAATGTTTTTCTAGTATGAATTTCAGCTGAAGCCATGGCGCAACTGTTGCTAGCACATTGCAGGGGTTTCATTTAGAGTTGGGGGCGGGTATTTCCCCCTCCTATTTGACTGAATTTGAGTACAATTCCCCTGCTACTTTTGAAAATTTTGTATGGGGTTAATAGGGAATATATAGAAAATCCCACATCTACTTTAGATTCTGACCCAGGTGGAAAAAAAGTTGTTGAAACCCCTGCATTGGATCTTCATTCATGAGGGTTTGATCCGGTCCCTGGTTGGATTCCGGATCACTGCAAATATCCTTTCACACAAGATTGTCTTCCATCAATGGTTTGATAGTATTAAACTTTTGTAGGCAAGCAGCTGGAGACTTGGTAAATATGCTTTCATGGTACTGGTATAAATCAGAAACAATTGGAATCACTGGTCTTGTGCTCCAGTCAGTTTGATATGACCATATCAGTTGAAAGATGCATTAAACCACTATCTCTCAATTTGTGAATGTTCCTATATGGATTTCTAAACCCATATCTATTTAAGTCGTCAAAAGTGGTCACCATTTGATAAGGGTTAAAGCCAGAAAAATTAAGTTTTCTGCAGAGATTAATTTTGAAATCATTCCAAATACTGGTAAATTAAGATTAAGTTGTAATAAGATGTAAATTAGATAATTTATTACAGACCACTCTGTTTAAGATCAAACAACCCTTTGTAGAATTACTTAATTCACTTTAATTTTTGAATTAACCCTTTTAAATGCAGTGCCTTGTGAATTGCTTGAATTATGAGAATGCAGAAATTAAGCTGAATTAAAATCTAAGTAAGGAATGTATTTTATCATCAAAATATCAACTTTGCAAGCATTATCTAAAACATTTGTCAAATTGTAACAATAGTTTTGCACCAATAATTGATCGACAGAGTGTCTAACCTACTCCCACAGAGACGCTTTTTGACGCGGCCTCACCAAAAATGCTCCGTAAAACATTGTGGCAAAACGAACAAATTGCTTGTAACAAGTAATTTGTTCATTATCTACAATGTTTTACAACCCAAACTGCAAAGATTTTCAGAATGTCATCAAATTGAATTTGCTGTCTGCAACACCATTCAAATTGGAGGGGTCCAAAATTTTGCTGCCTGGTAATGGGTTAACTTTCAACAATCACAAAATTGTTACAATAGTTTTGCACCAATTGATCGACGAAGGGTCTATCTTTCGAGAGTCCTAAGAGAGACAAACGCAAGATTAAATGTATTTGCTTTCTCTCAGATGATTATTCATCAATGGGCCTCGCTAATGATTGTCGCTGTCAAATTGCGTTTCGATGGACATGTCAATGTTCACAAAGTTTCGTGGATTAATCAGATTTTTGCGTCCAATCCTCTTAATGGGGTTTTATCCTTGATTGCATCACTTTGTAAAGGAAATTTTGTTTTTTTGGGAAAAATTATCCCCCTAAATATTGCAGGAACGCATCCAATGTGTTCTAAATACAGCTGGATTATGATGTACTTATAATATTGTTGATGAAATTGTGAAAAAGAAACATAAAGTCATAACGAACTTGTTTTCACCCTATAGACCAGTAGAGCATTATAGATAAGTGGGGATGAAGACGTTCTGAATTCTTTATTTCAAATCCAATTCTTAAGTTGTAGGTACTTATAAACTACTCCCCATCTAAGCATGAATTCGTCATGCCAATGCATCAGAAACATTCTAAAATGTCCAAAACTCAAAATTATGCACAAGCCGCCTTCAATGCACATCCACCTACAATCACCAACTGTCAATGTTTCTTCCAATGTACAATCAATTACGCATACGACATAGGCCGTACGCAGAAACGAGAATCTGCGTATAATGCAATCATAATTCATGCATTCTCGCTGTGTGACTTGGTCTTTAGATCTTATTCTAAGTGTAACAACTTATATTTCACTGCATCATGCCATGTTTAATTGTTGATCAGAATCAAAGCAGAGACACAGGTGCAGATAGCTAATTAGATTTTACACCAATTAATTTAACCCTTTCCCAAACAGCAAAATTTTAGGGCGATCCACTTCAAAAACTGCCACAAATGACAAAATGGAAGTTATTAAAGTTAAAATTGTGTAAAATATGATACAGAAAAGATTGAGACAAAAGGAGAAACTGCTGGTTATCAGCAGTTTCTTTTTTTGTTTCCATGTTTTCTCAAGCCTTTTGTATTAAGGACGTCAAAACCAGGTCTTGTTTGGGAAAGGGTTAATCTCGTATAAGTATGGGGCGTAATCAAATATCTTAAAACTAAAATCATGGAAATATTATATTTTATGATCTCAGCCTTTTCTGTATACATAATTTCTTGGAACTTGCCGTGGAAAATAGAGTTTCTGCGAATCACCCCTTACCTAAACATCAGCAGTAGGTTAATGGCTACTTATGTTCAAAATAACAAAATAAAGGTTTTGGAAAGTATTGGGAGAAAAGATGATATGCAGGATTTCATATAAATAAAAGTGAGCCAAGATTTAGAAAAAGGTCTCTTAACCCTTTCCCAAACGACAAAATTTTAATTTGGTCTAATTTGAAAGTTACTGCAGAGGACAAAATGGAAAATGCAAAAAGGAAGGATTTGTGTACAATATAGCTTATATTATATTGAGTCAAAAGTTTCTTCTTTTGCCTCAATGTTTTCTCAAGCATTTTCTATTAGGGACGTCAAAACCAGGTCTTGTTTTGGGAAAGGTTACAACAATTTAGAAAATCCAGTTTCGGCAGATCAGTATGTGGTCAAATGCAGTCTGATATGGATCCATTCTGCTAACTTACAGTTGCTTCTGTTCATGAACAACCTATTTGAGAACAATATGGATCTTGATCAGACTGCGTGTAAACGCAGGCAGGTCTAGATCTATGTGGGTCTCAAATGCTGTAAGGGCCCTTTTTCCAGATCCAGGCTCATTAGTGTTTGCAATATTCATTCAAAAAAAGTTTTAAGGATAATTAAGAGCTTTATGAGAAATAAGCTTTACAATGATGGGTCTTGTTACTGTCATCTGAGCTGCCTCATTTGTTGTTGCAGATTGCTGCATTTAGAAACCAATTAATTCTGCATTTATGTCTTTTAAAAAGAATCAAATTTATTTTGCGTCTCTTGAAAAGACAAATGACCTATAGAACTTTAAATTAATTGTTTCATGTATGAACGAATTGATTACTAATGCAGATTTTTTGTTGTTGAAGACTTTCAGAATAGGTATAGTCATGAGAAAATCTTCAGGTGTCAGCAATGAAATTATTTAGGACAGCATAAGTCAGCATCATCTCATTTTTACCTCAATATTTTTTTGGCAACATTGTACACAACACTTTTTCATCAACAGCCATTTTGTCAACTGCAGCAGCCTTGGAACTCATGAGGACCACCCTAAGATTTTGTGGTTTGGGAGAGGGTTAACCCATTTCCAAACAGTGACGCTAATATTACGCCACACAAAATTTAGGCTTTGGAAAACATTGTGGAAAAAGAAGAAATTGCCTGTGACAAGCAATTTCTTTATTTCCCACAATATTTTCTAAACAAACACACCAAAAAATGACAAATTCCATGCATGTGAAATTGTCGTCTGCAACATCTTTGACTTTGGATTGTCCAAAATTTTGTTGTCTGGTAATTGGTGAAATAAAGAAAGTGTGCTTACAAATCTATTTGTAATTGAATTATTTATATGTGCACTATCTATCTTGTGTGAACTGATGTCTGGCCACAAATGTGTGGAGGATTATACAATATTTATTCCTTAATGCCACAAGAACACAGCTTTATTGCCTTTTTTCGGCAGCTATTAATTTGTTATTTTTCTGTTAAGTGCACATTTTTTCGCAGTCTTTTTAGGTCATCATTCTAAGATATATATTTTAGTTAGTGGGACGTCCCCATTTACATCATGTCCAAGAAAATGCCTGTCCTTTTTATGGATGTGCATGTGCTGCGAGAATGTTCTTGGTTTTTAGCAAAATTTGCTGTGACTATAATGTTTTAGGAAAGTTCAAATTTCAATCAAGTAACTTCAAAATTATGCCTCTGTCTCTTTTCATGTAAGATAAAAATGGCAAAAAACATGGCGCTAATCATTTTATAGGATTAATGTCTTTCTAATTCTTGAATAATCAGAGGTTGACACCTTTATGTTTTAATCCCTTTTATCCCATTACCAGACAACAAAATTTTGGACTATTCGAAAGGTGTTACAGATGACCATTTTTAGCTTGACTTTTTGAAGAAAATGAGAGCTTATACTGTCACCCGGGTGTCGGCGTCAGCATCGGCGTTGGCGTCAGTGTTGCAATAAAGGTTAAAGTTTTTTCAAACATCAATGACTTCCATACTATCAAAGGGATTCAACCCAAACTTGGAATACTTATTCACCATCACACCCTCTACCTTACTACCAGGGCCCATGACCCCAATGCTCCACTATATTTGGAGTTATGCCCCCTTTATACTAAGCAACTTAGAAAGTCGAGCGCACTGTCTTCGGACAGCTTTTGTAAGTAGATAAAATTGTAAAAATCTTTGCATTTTGGGTTATACCTCACAATAATTGACCTGGCAGAGCAGCCCATGCTAATCAAATGGGGTGCTCTGCCGGGTCATTTATCGTGAGGTATAGAATACATTGTGGATAATAAAGAAATTGCAATTTCTTCATTTTCCGTGATGTTTTTCCAAGCCTTTATCTTGTGGGGCATCAAAAGGCGTCATTGTGTGCATGGTAGTGTGTTAATTAAGAGAATTTTGACAATCGGATCAATTTCATTTTCTACAACAACTTTCAAAGGGGGGGGGGGGGTCCTAAATTTTTGCTGTTTAAGAAAAGGTAAAGCAGCATGACATTAAGCCCTAATGTCATTGTATAAATGGGTGTTTAATTCCATGGACTTTTTTAACCCCTTCCCATGCAATATATTAACAAATGAATTTGAAACAATCGTTTTGCAAGTTAGAAAATATAAATGCTGACCATTTCGGAAGCTAAAGTGTTTTTTTTTGGCTTAATGCTTTAAAAAGCTGCATTACATATATTGTGGCACTTAAATGACTATATATTTTTGTAGAACTAAAGGGTGCATTAACCCATTCTCACATAATGAAGATTACCTATTTTCATAGGAGAAGAAAAAAGGTGCATTAAAATGTAATTCTTTGATAAGATTGAAAAATGGAATTTGCAGATTATCTCTTTTTCACAGATTGATTTCATTCAAACCCATTGGAAAATCTTCCTTTTTGTATGATATTCTGTTTTCAAATTGTTAGTTATATGATTTATTTTAAAATCCCAAATCATAACTGAATTCATTAAACTTTTGAACTTTCATCTTGTGGCTGCTCTTAAAGTAAGGATTAAAACCATTAAAGGTTTGTAAAATTTGAATAATTGTTGCATTTAATTCTCCGACAAAATAAATTAGCAAAATATGGCCTTGAAAAGGGGCATTTATGGCATTTGAGACCAACATAGATCCAGATCAGTCTGTATATACATGCAGTCTGATCAGGATCCATGTTGTTCTCTAGTTGCTTCTTCATAACATATTACACTTCAATCTGATCTGTACAGGAAGATTTGGATCATGGACTTTCTCACAAATGCTTAACCCATTACCAAACGACAAAATTTTAAAGCAGTCCAAATTGAAAGATGTTGCAGACGACAATTTCAAGTTAAGAAAATTCAAATTCTTTTGGTCGTAGAAAATAATGTGGGAAATGAAGAAATTGCTTGTCACAAGCAATTTCTTCATTTTCCACAGTGTTTTTCAAAGCCATTCCCTTGTGGGGAGTCAAAAATAGTCACTGTGTGGTAATGGGTTAAGGGCGCTTTTTCCAGATCCTTGTGCAATGGTTTCAAGAGAGATTTCTGTCTGCTTGTCAAAACAAAATGGTTCCGAGTTCAAAGCCAATTGCTAATGCTAGTGCGCTGGTCTCTCGATCATCGGGTCCCTGGCATCGGCAAATATCCTGTCCGTAACATTTTCTCCTGCCTAATGGTAGATTGTAGAAAACCTAATTGGGATGACTGCAGCTGTAGGCTCAGAAAGGGTGTTGTGGTTATACTTAACCCATTGCCAAACAACAAAATTTTAGCCTAGTCCAAACTTATTGGTGTCGCAGACGACAATTTCCATTGAACAAAATTTAACATTTTTGATCTTTCTTGGTAGAAAACATTGTGGGAAATGAAGAAATTGCTTGTCACAAGCAATTTCTTCATTTTACACTATGTTTTCCAAAGCCTTTATTTTGTGGGGTTATACTTATAAGAGAAATATTAGGAATCCTTGGTTATGTGCTCCAATCTCCACAATATGACTAATTATTTGAAATATTGTAGAGAAGTGACATTAACTCTTTCCCAAATGACAAAATTTTAGGGTGGTCCAATTTGAAATATGATGCTGACAACAAAATGGATGAAATTAAAGATAGGATTTCTGTACAATATAGCACAGAAAATGTTGAGGCAAAAGGAGAAACTGCTGGTAAATATCAGCAGTTTCTTCTTTTGTCTCAATGTCTTCCCAAGCCAATTCTATTAGGGAAGTCAAAACCAGGCCTTGTTTGGGAAAGGGTTAAACCCCGCTTAACCCATTAACAGATGGCAACATTTTTGACTGTTCCAATCTGAAAGGTGTTGTAGATGACAATTTCAAATTGAAAAAATCTTAAAAATATTACCATTTTATGTTAGAAGACATTGTGTAAAATGAAGAAATTGCTTTTTCTACAAGCAATTTCTTCATTATCCACAATGTTTTCCCAAGCACTTTTCTTTAGGTGTGTCTAAAAGTGTCACTGTGTGGAAATGGATGGATTAATTTTAAAGAAAAAAATCTATTTGTATTGATACATTATTTATGTTGAGAAATGGTGAGACAAAAACTAAGAGAAACTGAGTTTGGCATGTTTATTTGTCGTCTAATTAATTGACAGTTCGGAAATTTCTGTCGCTAGGAGCTTTTTTCTGACCCGACAAGAATGTTATCTCATTTCAGCGACAAGCGTTTGATTTTACGTGCCCGTGGCTTAATTCGCGGGGATATTAATTATTTTAAGACAAAATTCCTATGTATTAACATTGAAGAAGAATGGAAAAATCATTTATCTCGAACGGCATTTCGTGTTTAATTAAATCCGAATAAATACGAGCTTCCTGTATAAATCTATCAGCTTAAGAAAACGACTGCAATTATTTTTTCGGAGTCTTTGTTAAGTTTTAATATGATTATTTCCGACACATGTTTGGTTTCTTTTGTGAATGAAAGCTATAAAAGCATGAAATGGATTGTACGGGGACAAAAATTTGAATGACAAATGAATCAGTTTCAGCTACCCTATGGCTAAAATGTAATTAAGTCTTACATGGATATAGATGGACGTTCTACAGGGGTCATAACCCTTTGCCAAACAGTTGGTTTCTCTTTGATCAGGCCAAGCCAGATTATGATAGCTCATTCTGTAAAATTGGGGCTGGTCAATCCAGGGGATGTGGGTTCTAAACCCGGATTGACCAATATGCTTTCAAACATTGACAAAAGTCATTTGTGTCTTAACCCATTCCCAAACAAGACCTTGTTTTGACGTCCCTAATAGATGCGGTTTGGGAAAACATGGAGGCAAAAGAAGAAAGTGCTGATCATCAGCACTTTCTCCTTTTGTCTCAATATTTGCTATGCCATATTTTACACAAATCCTATCTTTAATAACATCCATTTTGTCATTTGTGACAGTTTTTGAAGTGGATCAACCTAAATTTTTGTCGTTGGGAAAGGGTTAACAATTGCTGAGAGTGTATCATGGCTCTGATTGGATCATGTGCATTTCCTCCTTTTACCTCAAGGGTTTATATTGCAATAGATTGTGGATATTTGTTTTAAAAAAAAAAACACTCAAGATTTTGTTGTTTGCAACAGATTTTCTATGGACCTGCTGAAAATGAATAGGTCAAAGAGGATTCAATCAGTTGTGGTAAATCTATTACTTTACAAATGGACTAAGGGGAACAACTCTTGTGTAACAAGTTCACGGTGTATAATCAGGTGACTCAGAATTGCCGATAATCTTCAATATCCTTTTTAATACTTGACCAATTTGAATTCAGTTTGAAGCAGAGAATATGGGAAAATGCCAGGAATAAGCTGAATGTGTTGAATTTTTGAAAAATCAACTGATAAAAAAGTTATTGAAGATAAACCAAAATTTTGGTTTATCTTCAATAACTTTTTTATCAGTTGATTTTTCAAAAATCAACCACATCCATCTAATGTGTGACGTCTGTCCACATTCTCTGCCTCGAACCGAATTCAAATCGGTCCAGTATTTACAAAATTATTGAAGATTTTCTGAAAATATTGTATCACATGATTATCCACTGTGAAGTTGTAGACACTAGACATTGGGGAGGGGGAGTCACATGGAAAGTGATATTCATTCTCAAACTGGTCTGTGATAATGAGGGATGCTCGGTCTGGTTTTGATGTTTTTAACCCATTACCAGACAACAAAATTTCAAACTAGTCCAAATTCAAAGATGTTGCAGACGACAAATTCAAGTGAATAAAATTTTACATTTCTGGTCATTTTATATAGAAAACATTGTGGTAAATGAAGAAATTGCTTGTCACAAGCAATTTCTTCATTTTCCACAATGTTTTCTAAAGCCTTTATCTTGTGGGAAGTCAAAAGGCATCACTGTGTGGTAATGGGTTAAAAGGAAATGGTGGAAAAATTTTAGGTAAAAGAAAAAAATGCAGCATTATTTCCTTTTCCCTCCATCTGTGCATTCTCTAACAGATATTCTAAATCATTTATGTTGTCATCTATAACAGCTTTAGATTTGGACTGGTCCACAATCTTAGTTTCTTGTTTGAGAATGTGTTATCTTAGCAAAATATCCATTTTGTGTAAAAGAATAATCATAATCTGCTTTTGCCTCAATATTTTCTGTGCTATATTGTTCACAAATCCCACTGTCGTCTGCAGCATGCAGCTTTCAAATCAGTTATAAGAAAAATTCTTTTGTTTGGAAAGGTTTAATCAGTCCTGACTTCATGGTCTTGTTAATTCTAATTCACACTTTTTCAGCTTGCATTTTTTGTACGCATCAGAACACATGTTTTGTTTGATCGTACATTACTGCATAATTTGAATAATTTTACAGAAGCATGGCTAAATTAACCATTTAGCAAGATTGGCTTTGAAGTCGTTCCAATCAAGGCTGATTGTATTAAGCATTATCATATAACACTTGAAATTTAAATGAATTAGGTCAGTTTCCTTTAACCCATTACAAAACGGCAAAATTTCAGACTGGTCCAAATTCAAACTAAGATGATGCAGCCGACAATTTCCAATTGAAATTGAATTTTGATGCCCCTGTATCAAAAGATCGGGAGTATTTTGTTTTACTGGTGTCTGTACATCTATCTGTCTGTCAAAAAATTTTTACATTTACCATTTCGAGGGCATTGATGTTCACAAATACTTCTTGTTTCAAAATTATTCCGAGGTGATTTTAAGCCCTATTTATTTCATCACCTATTTTTTCACCGAACTCCATCAAATTTTAAAATTGTTAACAAAGAGGATGTTGTAAAACTGTAACATCTAATTATTTGAGATTAAATGAAGTAACCTGAGAAATTAAAAACTTTTAATTCAAAAACCTAAAGCACACCTGTCTTGGCTAAACTTATAATTTGCACTTTCTGTGTATAATTACAATTAGGGCTTAACAGGTCACTTCATTTAACAATTTCTTAACCCATTACCAGAAAGCAAGATTTTAGACTGATCCAAATTCAAAGATGTTGCAAACAAAATTTCAAGGGAATGAAATTCTAAATTTTTTCCCTTTTAGGGTAGATAAATGTGGTAAATGAAGAAATTGCTTGTTACAAGTAATTTCTTCATTTTCCACGTCGTTTTACAAAGCCTTTAACTTTTGGGGTGTCAAAAAGCATCAATGTGTAGGAATGAACTGAAACAAAGCCTGGCTTTGATGTTTCAAGTAGAAATATCGATGCAAAAAGAGAAAATGCTGGTCATCATCATTGTCTACTTTTTTAGCTCGACTTTTCGAAGAAAATGAGAGCTTATACTGTCACCCGGGCGTCCGCGTTGGCGTCGGCGTTGCAACAAAGGTTTTTCAAACATCAATAACTTCCATACTATCAAAGGGATTCAACCCAAACTTGGAATACTTATTCACCATCACACCCTCTACCTTACAACCAGGGCCCATGACCCTTGCCTCACTATATTTGGAGTTATGCCCCATTTATACTAAGCAACTTAGAAAGTGGAGCGCGCTGTCTTCGGACAGC
This sequence comes from Fragum sueziense, assembly GCA_963680895.1. Taxonomy (NCBI): domain Eukaryota; kingdom Metazoa; phylum Mollusca; class Bivalvia; order Cardiida; family Cardiidae; genus Fragum; species Fragum sueziense. Next base: position 40,261,708 of record OY804599.1, read on the forward strand.
TCTTGTTCCTCAATGTTTTCACAAACCTTTCCGATACAGGACATCAAAATGCCAGTCTTGTTTGAGAAAGGGTTCATTAAAAAACTATATCCTGAAATTGTTTGAGATGTCACAGAATCTGGAAACAAATCCCACTGTGAAAGTCTCTCTGATGAACCCATTCCCACATAATGGCACCTTTTGATACCCCCACAAAACAACCTCGTGAAAACATTGTGAAAAATGAGAACATTTCTTGTCAGATGCACTTTGTTTTCTAGCCAGAAAGAGGAAAGACCAGAAAAGGTAAAATTTCATTCACATGAAATTGTATATTGTCGTTTGCAATACCTTTGATTTTGGAAATATTTTGCTGTCAATCTAAGGTAGGAGTTAAAGTCTCTAATTCCAATTAGATTGTAATAGAAAACCCCTTTCCCAAAACAAGAGTTGATTTTGATGCCCTTAAAAAGAAAGTATTTGAAAAACAGTGAGAGAAAGGAGAAAATGCTGATATGTGACCATAGTTTGAATCATTTCCTCGAAAACGACAGAAATTATGTCAAGAGTTTTTACGCCGAGTTCCAGAAATCCACTGCATTTCTATTGATTAATGGCAGAAACTTTGTAATTGTAGATCTATTTCTGAATATACCGTCACTTGTGTTCGAAGATGTCGTAACTACAGCTGATTTTAAGCTGTATTTACTACATTTAGGATCAAAACCATTGATATACAGATTCAATTACAAGCCCAGACATTTTACTTATACTCTCTTAATTTTAACGACTTTTAACAAAACAAGTTCATTAAATTCTAAAGATTCCTCTTAAATTACTTTAAGTAATGTTTCCTATAGCTTTCTAACAGAAATGTAGGTTAATTCTAAGCCTTTTATTTTCCGGCAAGATTGTGACTGCGGCTATAGCCCATTTTGTAGCACATAAGGTTCTGACTCATGTGGTCCTGGATCAGATTCCCGCGGCTGCTGCAAACATCCTGTCAGACATTTGTCTGCCGTCAATTGACGAAACGCCGACTGTCAATCAAAAACATCGATTAGCCAATGGACAATCAGAAAAATGTCATGCCCCAATTGTTCTTTGTTGCACGTGTTACTGTATCAATTTATCGACTGACAATCAAAACAATTGACATGCCAATGGCAAAGAATTTTGTGCTAACAATAGACTAGGTTTACCGTTATGTTTTGATAAACCGTCGGTGTTGTTATTAAATCTCGTAACTACGGCTTAAATCAAGCCGTAGTTACGAGATTCTATAACAATTAACACCTACGAAATACTATTTTGTTTGTCCGAATTTATGTTACGATTAACTGGATAAAATCTTTCCCTTTTAATGATCACATCCCCATTGTTTGTCTTAAATTCTATGTTGGGCGGAGCAATCTGTCGATAGGCGTTTGGTCAATTATTATCCCCCGCCGAAAAAATTTTTCGGGGGGGATATTGTTTTTGCCATGTCCGTCCGTCCGTCCTTCCGTCCGTCCGTCCGTCCGTCCGTCTGTCCGTCCGTCCGTCCGTCCGTCCGTCCGACATTCGTTTCCGCGCTATTTCTTGGAAACTATAGACCGGATTTCGATGAAACTTGGCACACAGCTTCACTACAAAGAGGACATGCGCATATCGTCGGGGTTACCTGGTTCGACCATTGAATTCAGAGTTACTGCCCCTGATTGTTTAAGCCATATACATACAGAGTGATATTCGTTTCCGCGCTATTTCTTGAAAACTGTAGACTGGATTTCGATGAAACTTGGCACACAGCTTCACTACAAAGTGGACATGCGCATATCGTCGGGGTTACCCGGTTCGACCGCCGAATTTAGAGTTACTGCCCTTGAGTGTTTTAGCCATATACATACAGTGATATTCGTTTCCGCGCTATTTCTTGGAAACTATAGACCGGATTTCGATGAAACTTGGCACACAGCTTCACTACAAAGTGGACATGCGCATATCGTCGGGGTTACTCGGTTCGACCGCCGAATTTAGAGTTACTGCCCCTGACTGTTTTAGCCATATACATACAGAGTGATATTCGTTTCCGCGCTATTTCTTGAAAACTGTAGACTGGATTTCGATGAAACTTGGCACACAGCTTCACTACAAAGTGGACATGAGCATATCGTCTGGGTTACCCGGTTCAACCGCCGAATTTAGAGTTACTGCCCTTGACTGTTTTAGCCATATACATACAGTGATATTCGTTTCCGCGCTATTTCTTGGAAACTATAGACCGGATTTCGATGAAACTTGGCACACAGCTTCACTACAAAGTGGACATGCGCATATCGTCGGGGTTACTCGGTTCAACCGCCGAATTTAGAGTTATTGCCCCTGACTGTTTTAGCCATATACATACAGAGTGATATTCGTTTCCGCGCTATTTCTTGAAAACTATAAACCAGATTTCAATGAAACTTGGCACACAGCTTTACTACAATGCGGACATGCGCATATCGTCGGGGTTACCCGGTTCGACAGTCGAATTTAGAGTTACTGCCCCTGACTGTTTAAGCCATATACATACAGAGTGATATTCGTTTCCGCGCTATTTCTTGAAAACTGTAGACTGGATTTCGATGAAACTTGGCACACAGCTTCACTACAAAGTGGACATGCGCATATCGTTGGGGTTACCCGGTTCAACCGCCGAATTTAGAGTTACTGCCCCTGACTGTTTAAGCCATATACATAAAGAGTGATATTCGTTTCCGCGCTATTTCTTGAAAACTATAGACTGGATTTCAATGAAACTTGGCTCACAGCTTCACTACAATGAGGACATTCGCATATCGTCGGGGTTACCGGATTCGACCGTCGAATTCAGAGTTACTGCCCCTGATTGTTTAAGCCATATACATACAGAGTGATATTCGTTTCCGCGCTATTTCTTGAAAACTGTAGTCCGGATTTCGATGAAACTTGGCACACAGCTTCACTACAAAGTGGACATGCGCATATCGTCGGGGTTACCCGGTTTGACCGCCAAATTTAGAGTTACTGCCCCTGACTGTTTAAGCCATATACATACAGAGTGATATTCGTTTCCGCGCTATTTCTTGAAAACTATAGATCGGATTTCAATGAAACTTGGCTCACAGCTTCACTACAAAGTGGACATGCGCATATCATCGGGATTACCCGGTTCGACCGCCGAATTTAGAGTTACTGCCCCTGACTGTTTTAGCCATATACATACAGAGTGATATTCGTTTCCGCGCTATTTCTTGAAAAGTATAGACTGGATTTCAATGAAACTTGGCACACAGCTTTACTACAATGAGGGGATACGCATATCGTCGGGGTTACCCGGTTCGACCGCCGAATTTAGAGTTACTGCCCCTGACTGTTTAAGCCATATACATACAGTGATATTCGATTCCGCGCTATTTCTTGAAAATTATACACCGGATTTCAATGAAACTTGGCACACAGCTTTACTACAATGAGGACATGCGCATATCGTCGGGGTTACCCGGTTCGACCGTCGAATTTAGAGTTACTGCCCCTGACTGTTTTAGCCATATACATACAGAGTGATATTCGTTCTGTTGAAGCCATATACATACAGAGTGATATTCGTTCTGTTGAAGCCATATACATACAGAGTTATATTCGTTTCCGCGCTACTTTATTGACAATGAAAATATATTCGGCGGGGGATATCAATTCAACGAATTTGCTTGTTGGATGTACTGCTCCCAGATTAACCCCGGACATCTGCATATGTAATGACCCCACTTCGGCAATGTTTTGTTATTGTTGAACGGAAGTGACCACGCGCTCATCAATATTTCGAACGATTATCTTTGTTTATAAATATTCACAGCGCACGGTAACTTCCGTTAAACAATAAGACGCTCAACTAATAAACTTAAACAACAAAAATAAAAATATCCCGAGTTAATATTGGTCCACTTTAATGGTAAACTTATAATGTGCGACCAGCTGATGGCTCAGGAAGGATGTTATTAGCTCACCTGAGCACGAAGTGCTCAAGGTGAGCTATTGTGGTCACTTTTTGTCCGTCGTCCGTCTGTCCGTCCGTCCGTCTGTCCGTCCACAATTTCGTGTTTACACTCTAGCATCTACAAATATAAGCCAATCTTGACCAAACTTGGTCAAAACATGTATGGCCATAAGATCTCGGATGAGTTCGATTATGGGTCAGATCGAACTAGAAAGTCGGGAGTTATCTGCCCTTGAATGCGAAAAATACTTAGTTTTGACATTGTTTACACTCTAGCATCTACAATTATTGATCAATCAAGACAAATCTTGGACATAAGATTGCAGACCATAAGATCTTGGATGAGTTCAATTTTCAGTCTGATCTGACCAGAAAGACGAGAGTTATGTGCCCTTGAATTTGACAAAATTGCCATTTTCGGCTGTTTTTGACCTTGTTCACACTCTAGAATCTACAATTATTCATCAATCAAGACAAAACTTTGACACAATGTTTGGGACCATGAGATCTTGGATGAGTATGATTTTCAGTCTGATCTGATCAGAAAGTCGAGAGTTACTTGCCCTTGAATTTGACAAAATTGCTGTTTTTTAGCTCCACTGGCCTTCAGGCCAGCGGGCTATTGTCATGGCGTTGTGTCCGTCGTGCGTGCGTGCGTGCGTGCGTCCGGTCGTCAACTTTTTTCTTTAAAAATCTTCTCCTCAGAAACTACTTGATGGATTTCAATCAAACTTCACAGGAATGATCCTTAGGTGGTCCTCTATCAGATTCCTTCAATTAATTCTGATTGAACCATAAAGTCTTGAGTTATCTGCCCTTGAATTAAAAAAATGGCTGTTTTCACTTGTTTTCACTCTAGCCACTACAAATATTTATCAATCAAAACAAAACTTGGTCAGAATGTTGGTGCTGATAAGATCTTGCCTGAGTGCAATTTTCAGCTTGATCTGAATATTAAGTCTTGAGTTATGTGCCCTTGAAATTGGCAAAACTACCATTTTTGACCTTATTTTTACTCAAACAACCATAAATATCCACCAATCAATATAAAACTTTCACATTATCTTACTGGCCATAAGATCTTGTGTTGGTGTAATTTTCAGCTTCATATGAATCTTAAATCATGATTTATCTGCCCTTGAATTTGACAAAATTGTTGTTTTCGACTTTGATTTTACACTCTTTACACCCACAAATATTGAATAATCAGGTCAAAACTTAAATAAGGTGTAGGTAAAGTTAGGATCTTGCTTTAGTGTGATTCTTAGCTAGATAGGAATATAAACTTCTCAGTTATATGCCTTTCAATTTGACAAAATTGATAATTGTGACTTTTTTCCCACTCTAACAGCCAAACTCACTCTAATAAAGACTGTTGCAAAGCTTGGTAACTAATAGATTTATGAATGTATTTCCAGCTTTCTTGTTACTTTGTAATTGCTTTAAGAGCAACACGTGTTGAAAAATCTAGTGAAAACTTGTACTTGATTTTACAAGAAATTCAGGTTTGACAGCCATTTGCATTATTTTTGGAAAAGGGTTTTTCCCAGAATCTATTTTTAGCTCAAAATCTATTTTTAGAAATATGAAATATTTTGGAGTAATCAATGTTCTGTTAATTTAGATCTGTTGGGAAGAAGGAAAATTTTAATTGCTTGTGACATCCTAAGCTAGAATGTTCTCCCATTTCCTTTTACCCTTTCTCAAATGGCAAACATGTAATTTTACTTTCTTTGCTTCAAGAACCACACATTTTGAACAATCTAGTTTTGTTACTTTCTTTTAGCTCTATGAAACACAAGCATTGAACAATCTAATCAAAACTTGGATTAAATATTACATGAAATTCAGGCCTGTGGAGCGACTCAAGACCTTCAGGTCTTCTAGTTGACTGTTTTCGACCTTATTTACACTCTAGAATCTACAATTTTCGACCAATCAAGACAAATCCTGGACACAAGGTTGGAGACCATAAGATATCAGATGAGTTTGATTTTGAGTCTGATCTGACCAGAAAGATGAGAGTTATATGCCCTTGAATTTGATAAAATTGTCGATTTCGGCTGTTTTTGACATTGTTTACACTCTATAATCTACTATTATTTATCAATTATGACAAAACTTGAACACAATGTTTGAGACCATAAGATCTTGGACAAGTTTGATTTTCAGTCCGATCTGATCAAAAAGTGGAGAGTTATGTGCCCTTGAATTTGATCAAATTGCCGTTTTCGGCTGCTTTAGACCTTGTTTACACTCTAGAATCTACAATTATTGACCAATCAAGACAAATCTTGGACACAATGTTGGATATCATAAGATCTCGTGTGAGTTTGATTTTCAGCCTGATCTGACTAGAAAGTCGAGAGTTATAAGCCCTTGAATTGACAAAATTGCTGTTTTTGGCTGTTTTCGACCTTGTTTATACTCCAGAATCTACAATTATTTATCAAACAAGACAAATCTTGGACACAATGTTGGGCATGATGAAATCTTGGATGAGTTTGATTTTCACAATGTTATTGACTATAAGTTAGTTTTCAGTCTTTAAGTCTTAAATATTTTTTGAATTGAAGAAAAGTGTTGCTTATATCATTTTGGTTCAGGTGAGCGATATAGGACCATCATGGTCCTCTTGTATTAGTACTGCATGGTGAAAGAAATGACAGGAATCCATGGTTAGGTACTTCAGCTGCCACAATATGATGACCATATTAGTTGAAAGAGGAGTTAGACCCATTCAATCAATCAACAAAGCAAGATTATTAAAACTATCCACGAAGGTAAGCCTTTTCCCATTAACGAAGAGATTTTTTTAGCTCACCTGAGCACGAATGTGCTCATGGTGAGCTATTGTGATACAGCTGTGTCCGTCGTCCGGTGTCCGTCGTCCAGCGTCCGTCGTCCGTCAAACTTTGCCTTGTGTGCACTCTAGAGGCCACATTTTTTGCCCAATCAACCTGAAACTTGCTCAGAATGATTGTCTTGATGAAATCTCGGACAAGTCGAAATTGGGTCATCTGGGGTCAAAAACTAGGTCACGGGGTCAAATCTTAGAAAAACCTTGTGTGCACTCTAGAGGCCACATTTTTTGCCCAATCACCCTGAAATTTGCTCAGAGTGATTGTCTTGATAAAATCTCGGACAAGTTTGAAATTGGGTCATCTGGGGTCAAAAACTAGGCCACGGGGTCAAATCTTAGAAAGACCTTGTGTGCACTATAGAGGTCACATTTTTTGCCCAATCAACCTGAAATTTGCTCAGAATGATTGTCTTGACAGGGCGTCAACTTCTGTCCTATATCCTATATTTGTCCTATATGTTGATGGCTGTCCTATATTGTCCTATATTTAAAAAGTGTCCTATATAGTTATCACCAATACTATATTTTCATGAGAAAATATAGTGTGGAAAAGAAATTGAAGAAATAAAGATAGCTTCAGACTTAAAACAGATGCAGATTAAAGTGATGAGTGTTGAAATATCTGTCAAATGATTTAGTACCCTATTCAGACCATAGACTTTATTTATTTTTACTAACCAATGTAAAGTAATTTTGCTGGATGGATGTATCTGCAACATAAATATTGATTCAAAATATAAGATGGCGCTTTTTAGCTGACCTAAGCATAAATTGCTAAGTTTGAGACATTGTATTGGATCACCAGCTGTCTGTCCAGCCTCTGTATGTACACACTTATAAAAAAAAAAAACTTCTCATCACAAACCACTAGCTTTAAAATTTTGCATTTCACAACAGTTTTGGATTCCTAGTATCAGTATATTTAAAATTAAGTCAATGAATTGAAATTTAGCCCAGTATTAATGGTGCCCAGATTTGATGAAGATGGAAATTTTATACCATATTCTTCTGTTCTACAATTCAGAGCTTTGAAATGTTGTGAGTAGAATAATCACAAAGAACTATGAATACTAACAGAATTTATGATTACTTCAAACTATCACTATGCATTGAAAATTAGCAATTATGTTGCGGGATCCCTGATTTTACATAGGAAAGAATAGAGAGATCTTTGACACTCTTCCTCTCCCAAATCATAAGGCAGAGACCTTTCAAATTTTGGTTGTAAGCATCAACTTATAGCTCCTTACCAGACTACTTAAACTTATCACTTTGCATTTAAATTTGAAAAATAGCCCTATGTTGTGTGCTCCCAAATTTCATGAACAGGACAATTATTTCTCCCCAGCTATTAAAACTTTGTCTAGTATTGTGTCATGGAACTGTACCAGGAAATGTCAAATTTCATTCATGTTTTGATTAAAATCCTATGTTGTGGGTTCTCAGATTTTAGAGAGATAGAGGATAATCTTCCAAACCCTCTGGCCTGCACTTACTGTCTCCTAGGTTTAATAGGAGGCATTGTCCACATCTGTGAGATCCCCTCCATCTATCTTGCTGTCCTCTTTCACGTTCTTATAATCTTTCTTTTGAGGGTCTATGTCTAATAAGTTCCTTGGCATTCCCTCTCTGATAGTTGCTTCTACATCATCTTGGGCTTTACTGGTCTGCCAATGCAAGGGATTCACAATAAAATCTATTTTAATTGACCAATTTGATCTCTCCTCATGTCCATACCACCTAAACCTCCTTTCCCGTAAGCTCTGTTCCATGTCCTAGTTGTGGAGCTTGCTGGATATGGTATTTGAGATCCTGTGGTGGTCTTTTGCATTCTGTCTGAACAGCACTGGATCACTATGCTGCAGACATTGTTATTTCGGATTGGATTGGGGCTATGTCTCACTTGCATAAATTATCAAGCTACAGACAGGGTTAAAGATATTTGGCTTGGTGTTTGGTAATTGAGATGGGGTGATGTGAGGATTGGCATCAGCTCAGCCTCTTTAAAGTTCTTCCATACAGATTTGACTTTGGACATTGTGGCTAAGTTACATCTACTGGCTGGAAAAAGCTTGTATCCAACATAGCAAAATGATGCCCCTACCTCTGGCTTATCTTGCCCAACTTGCATCTCAGACTGGAGTCTTCTGTCAAACTGGCACATCTAAAGTTTGGATCCTCAATGAGTTTTTTAATACTAATGCATTTCTTATTGACCCACTTTCTGCAACCACTGCATAGGATGTTACTGACGACACCAGTGCATCATAAAAGGCATGGGAACTTTCTAAACTCTCCAGAATATCCAGCCAAGAAATTGTGTGTATGATGGTCTAAAAGATGCCTCAAATTATCAAGATTGGTCCTATGTTGTAGGTTCCTGGTATTTACATAGATTTAAAGATGGATGTCTGTGACAAACTTTTCCTTGCCTTACTAAATTAAACTTACAGGTTTTATTCATGTAGCATCACCTAATGGGCCTCTTCTGGAACACTTAAAATATCACTTTGCAATCAAATTAGCCCATTTCATAGGTTTCAAAGTTTCAGTGAGAAATAAAGAGGGAATTCATTGACAAATTCACAATATTCTCTTTCCTAGAAACATGCGTGTAAGGCCCATAATGGCATTAGCCATTGACATTGACCATTACCATACTCATGAGAAATTTAACTTTTTGTGTGTAACATGTCTTGATGCCCTCCTTGGATTGGTACAATAGAGAAACTACATTAACAAGGTTGTTTTAGGTGTGTTTTGAGAAGGTTGAGGCCGTGAGTAATGTCCTATATTTGTCCTATATTTTTGCTCTAAAATGTCCTATATTACTATATTTTTTTTCAAAATTTTGAGTTGACGCCCTGTCTTGATGAAATCTCAGACAAGTTCGAAATTGGGTCATCTGGGGTCAAAAACTAGGTCACGGGGTCAAATCTTAGAAAAACCTTGTGTGCACTGTAGAGGCCTCATTTTTTACCCAATCAACTTAAAATTTGCTCAGAATAATTGTCTTGATAAAATCTCGGACAAGTTCGAAATTGGGTCATCTTGGGTCAAAAACTAGGTCACTGGGTCAAATCTTAGAAAAGCCTTGTGTGCACTATAGAGGTCACATTTTTTGCCCAATCAACCTGAAATTTGCTCAGAATGATTGTTTTGGTGAAATCGTGTACAAGTTTGAAATTGGGTCATCTGGGGTCAAAAACTAGGTCAGGGGGTCAAATCTTAGAAAAACCTTGTGTGCACTCTAGAGGCCACATTTTTTGCCCAATCAACCTGAAAATTGATCAGAATTATTGTCTAGATAAAATCTCGGACAAGTTCGAAATTGGGTCATCTGGGGTCAAAAACTAGGTCACGGGGTCAAATCTTAGAAAGACCTTGTGTGCACTCTAGAGGCCCCATCTTTTGCCCAATCAACCTGAAATGTGCTCAGAATGATTGTCTTGATGAAAGCTCGGACAAGTTTGAAATTGGGTCATCTGGGGTCAAAAACTAGGTCACGGGGTCAAATCTTAGAAAAACCTTGTGTGCACTCTAGAGGCCACATTTTTTGCCCAATCAACCTGAAAATTGCTCAGAATGATTGACTTGATAAAATCTCGCACAAGTTTGATATAGGGTCATCTGGGGTCTAAAACTAGGTCACAGGGTCAAATCTTAGAAAAACCTTGTATGCACTCTAGAGGCCACATTTTTTGCCCAATCAACCTGAAAATTGCTCAGAATGATTGGCTGGATAAAATCTCGCACAATTTTGAAATTGGGTCATACGGGGTCAAAAACTAGGTCACGGGGTCAAATCTTAGAAAAACCTTGTGTGCACTCTAGAGGCCACATTTTTTGCCCAATCAACCTGAAAATTGATCAGAATGATTGTCTTGGTGAAATCTCGGACAAGTTTGAAATTGGGTCATCTGGAGTCAAAAACTAGGTCACGGGGTCAAATCTTAGAAAAACCTTGTGTGCACTCTAGAGGCCACATTTTTTACCCAATCACCCTGAAAATTGATCAGAATGATTGTCTTGATCAATTTTCAGACAAGATTGAAATTGGGTCATCTGGGGTCATAAACTAGGTCATGAGGTAAAATCTTTGTAAAACCTTGTGTGCACTCTAGAGGCCACATTTTTTGCCCAATCAACCTGAAAATTGATCAGAATGATTGTCTTGATCAATTCTAGGTCACGAGGTCAAATCTTAGATAAACCTTGTGTGCACCCTAGAGGTCACATTCTTTGTCCAATCAACCTGAAAATTGGTTTACAAAAAAAAGTTATTATATCAGGTGAGCGCTTCAGGGCCAATGGCCCTCTTGTTCAAATAATGAAAAGGCAAACTTTCAAATTAGAAAAGAAAATGAAAAAAAATGACTTCAACCCAGCTTCATAGCAAAATTTCTAAAAGGCACTATAGCATTCATCTATTTCGAGTATTAGAACTGATATTATCCATGCACAATTTTCAAACAAACTTTCCTATATATAGAGAGGAAAATAGCGAATGCCTTTATTCTATCTTATATTATTTAATTCACTCCTAGACAATAAAAAGTAGGTAATAAAACAGTGTTTTAGCTGAAATAATTGCTGATGTTCTGTATATATTCAGACAAATCATTAAAATTCTAAATGCAAGCAGACTTGGGATGCCTCAAACATACTGGATTGGCAGATAGAATGTTTCCCTTATGGGAACATATTATGGCTTTTCAACAAAACCTCATAATTGCAGCTTTGTTTAAGCTGCAGTTACGAGGTTATTGTTGAAAAGCAGCAATATCATAAACCCTTTCCCAAAGAAAAGTACAAATTAAAAGGTGAAGCAGGTAATTATACCATTTTTATGCTCCCCGAAAAAATTTCGGGGGAGCATATAGTCGCCACGCTGTCTGTCCGTCCATGTGTCCGTGCGTCCGTGTGTCTGTGTGTCCGTCCATCCGTCCACAGCCATATCTCAGCAACCCTTGGACCAAATTCAATGAAACTTCACATGTGAACTCCCTTGGTCAATACCTAGAGACCTTTTTCTCTGTTTGTAAATTTAAGGCTGCGTGATGGAAAAAGGGGCCTTATTGTAAAAATTAGTTTTTCTGTTATTTCTCTTCATCTAATGGGCAGAATTTAATGAAATTTTGTGCTCATGTAATAAATAGGATGTTCTAGACCATATTCTATAAATAATGCGTGTACAAAAAAGCTGTCATGGGAAAAGGGGGCTTAATGTATGATAGTTTTTATTTTGTGACAAACGCTTATTCGGGGAGCATAATCCGTCTTTGACGGCTCTTGTTTTATACCAGCTTACAAACTGTTACATTCACCCATTTTAAATAAGTCTGGAATTAGATGGACCTGATAGAAAAAGATTGGGATACATTCAAGCTGCTTACATGTAGAAACTCACTGAAAGTTATCAAGACTTAATTCAAGGGAAAAGAAAAATTAAGACTCCATGGCATCAACTGATTCTAGCTGTCTTAATGTCCATATTTTTTCCTTTCGGTCCATCATTATTTGTCTCATGTAAGGCCTGATAAAACTTAAAAGATAATTACCGAAGTTAATGTGAGGCTTGATTCAATTAGTCCATTAAGAAATGCCATTGAATGGTTCAGACATAACAGGGAAAACATGCATAATTGATACTTTAGTCTTCCTTGTCAATGATGACTGCCCATTTTTCCTTTCCTCCAGTTTTCAAGATTTCTTGTCTTTTAACATAGGAAACATTTTGGGAAATGAAGAAATTGCTTGTAATAAGCAATTTCTTCATTTCCTACAATGTTCCAAAGAATTGATACTTTAGTCCATCTAATTGTCAATGTTAACTGTCCATTTTTCCTTTCCTCCAGTTACCAAGATTTAACCCATTACAAGACAGCTAAATACAAGACAGCTAAGGCGTGTGCGATTTAGGCCGGTAGAGCTGTTCCAGAAGAGAGTGGTTCCCGCCTCTGATACACTACATAGTAGAAAAAATACTACGTAGTGTATCCGAGGCGGGAACCAGACTGCATCTTCTTCTTCCAGAAGACAACTTCTGGCCTAAATCGCACGCGGCTCTAAATTCTAGACTGGCTGAAATTCAAAGATGTTGCAGATGACAATTTCAAGAGTATGAAGTTTTACTTTTTTCGGTCGTTTGGTATAGAAAACATTGTGCGGAATGAAGAAATTGCTTGTCACAAGCAATTTCTTCATTTTCCACAATGTTTTCCAAAGCCTTTATCTTGAAGGGCATTAAAATCCATCACTGTGTGGTAATGGGATGATTACTACTTTTAATCTTTCTTGTCAATGATGACTGCCCATCTTTCCTGTCCCCAAGTTATCAAGATTCAAGATTGAACTGTTAAGTTTCCAACAAAACTTATATTAATTCTGTGTTGACATCAAGATATTTCTTGAAACTGTTGAAAAAGCCATACATGATCTTTGACATTGTTTTGAATTGTCATACTTTTTAAGCAAAAAAAGAAATTTGAAACACTGAGAGAAAAGAAAGAAAAGCCAACATCCAGCTTGACAATGTTAAAGGTTATCTCCTGTATTGGAGACAATCAAATAATTTTGTAAAGGTGTAAGGGAAATAAATCTTACCTGTACATGTATTAGTTGTACTGCATTGGAACGAGGGACCTCTTAACCTTAGTCTGCTGACTTGAATTTTTTCTTCAAACAAATAGCCAATTTAACCCCTTCCCAAACAAGAACTGGTTTTGACGTCCCTAATGGTAAATGCTAGGGAAAACATTGCGACAAAAGAAGAAACTGCTGCTAACCAGCAGTTTCTCCTTTTGTCTCAATATTTTCGCTGCTATATTGTACACAAATCCTATCTTTATTCACATATAATTTGTCGTTTGTAACTGCTTTCAAATTGGAACACCCTAAAATTTTGTCGTTTCGGAAAGGGTTAAGAGACATTTCAAAAAGTTTATCCCATTTTTTTCCACAATAATTTCATAATAAAGCAGGCAGTGTAGGCCAAGATCAAACTGCATGTCTGTGCAGGCTGATCTTCGCCTATATAGTCTGCCAAAGCTTTGATCACAGCAGGAATATTATGCGAACAGCATGAGAAGGGTTAATTTCTTCCCAAACAGCAAAAAAAGGCATTTTCAGTTTGCATAAAAATTAAAGTTACACATATCGAAATGATTGATGTACAAAGTAAAAATGGCACAAAAAAAATAAGGTGAAAGTAGTTTCTGAATATTTACACCCCCGCAAAATGAATGTTTTATTATACCCCCGCAAAACAAATGTTTAAGGGGTATACTGGAGTGAGCCTGTCTGTCCTTCTGTCTGTCCATTTGTCTGTCCGTCAGTGTACAAATCCTTGTCTTGGGCATAACTAAAAAACTATTAAAGATAGAATCATGAAACTTCATAGGTGAATAGAACTCATTGTGGAGAGGTGTCGTGTACAAGAACTATTACTCTGCTGCTCATATTCTTGGAGTTATTGCCCTTTGTTGACAGAAACGCTTGTCCGAACAAATGTAGTGGCAGGAGTATTTTATCACCTCTAGAGATATATTTGTGGTCTATACATTTCGGTAATTTGCAATTTGGCTGATTGAGTCAATCGTATATTTCATGTGTTAAGGTTAGTCATTTTGGGTATTAGACTGTGGACTTCCAGGCCTGTATTTATTAAACCTTTCCCACACAAGCCATGGTTTTGATGTTCTTCATTTACAGGGCTTTTGAAACTATTGTTAGTTGTATGCAACTCATTTGAATTTAAACCAGTTAAAAATCTTGTCATCTTTGGAAAAGTTTTAAGGCTTGAGGATTGCGGACCAATTAACATTCTTTAACAAGTAGATGTTATTTGATGTTGCATCTGATATTTTATAAGCTTCAATTTATACACCTGCAACCTAATTATGCAGTTTAATTGGAGAATATTTTTGTGGAGGTGATAAGAGAACCATTTACTTAACCGTCTTCAATTTATACAAAGCATGAAAAGCAAAATAAGTCATCACTAGTGGCAAGTATATTTGAAAATCATTTTGCGAAAGAAGAAAATGCTAGTAATCTGCATTTTCTCCTATTGCCTCAATATTTGTTGTGCTATATCATACTCATATTACAAAAGTATATCTTTATCAGCTTCTTTTTTGTCATCGGATATCAGCGTTAAAATTTGAACTATTTAAAAGTCTGCTGTTCAGGAAAGGATAAAGTTGGTAATGGTAAATGTTTTCAAGTTCACCCCAATTTGTCTGACAAAAACAGCAAGCGACACAGCTTGTTTGGGGTTTTTCGCCTAATTTGGTTGTCCGTTTGATAAGTATAAAAGAAACAATAGATCAAATGAGATTTTTCATACGAGACAAATTAATTTGCCCCGGTCACCCGACTAAGTCTACATAAATTTGTGAACCCCGCTTACATCAGATGCATTTTGGGAATTAATAATCGTCATTGTCTGTAACTTGTCTATGATTGAATAATATTATAAGTGTCTATACATTGTGTTTGAATATAGAACAGTTTTGCGTTGATTTTGTCTTAATGAAAGCAATTTATCGCTAGCCTCTGTGTGATACTGGGTTCCAGTCTAAAATGTAGCTCTGTGGGATAGTCTAAATATTATTTAGTTGATCTGTAAATCCTTATCTTCGTGGGCTAGTCTGTGACAGACTTTTAACCCTACCACCCTAGTTTTTAACCCATTACTAGACAGCTTTTTTGGTGAAGAATCCCCCAAAACGCAGAAAAACTGTGCAAAAGCCGGCTTTTACGCAGCTTTGTGGAAGAGCTGCATTTCGTTTTCCCAAGGGTTGATCAAATGCAAAGATGTTGCAGATAACAATTTCAAGTGAATAAAATTCAGCATTGTATAGTCTTTTAGAGTAAAAAAAACATAGTGGGAAATTAAGAAATTGCTTGTCACAAGCAATTTCTTTATTTTCCACAATGTTTTCAAAAGCCATATCTTCAGGGGCGTCCAAAAGTGTGAAAGTGTAGGAATGCGTTAAGGAAAAGGTACTGACAGAAGAACTAGATCTTTAATTTTTTATGGAGAGCAGAAAATGTGTAAAGACAATAAATAATTGTTAAAAGTCAAACTGTTTCAGAAATCTCTTGCTAAGCATGTTGACCTTTGAAGTAGATCTAATTTTAAGATATACCAAACAGTTAACTTGGCATTGATGGAGAGTAAATGCCATTTAAAATCCAGACATATCAAACTTCTTGATAGTGGGAAAAACATGGCATAAAATTCCAGGTTTTCATATTGTTAAAAAACTATGCTTTGGTGCAAAACTATGAAGATAGAAATAAATATACAAATCTAAAAGTACTGATAACCATTTTTTATGCTAAATTTTCACAAATCATGATCAACATAGTACATACTTGTTATCTGCGAAGAAGAATATGCTGATAATCACCATTACACCCTCTTCATTCAATATTTTTTATCTACATGTACATAAATTTAAGAAAGTCAAAATTTTGCTGTCTATGATAGGGTTTAACCCTTTCCTAAACAAGACCTGCTTTTGACATCCCTGTTAGAGAAGACTTTGGAAAACATTTAGGCGAAAGAAGGAACTGCTGGTAATCGGCATTTTCTCCTTTTGTCTCAATATTTTCTGTCCTATATTGTACACGCATCTTATATTTATAATTGCTCATTTTGTTGTCTTCAGCATCTTTCAAATTTGACCAAGCTAAAATTTTGTTGTCTGTAAAGGGTTTAAAGTAACACTAATGTCCTAGGTCTAGCACAAAATGTACATAAAGCTGATGACCTGAGAGCTAATTTACCCAATAACCAAATTATCATGTCTAAGACGAACATTAAGGATATTCAATTAACGATTCTAGACAAAAAGGACCAACAGCCACCTACAGGAAAATCCCCATCAAACATAAAACATTGACCCTTTCCTTGCGATAACAAACTTTGAGACTCACAAATTTTAGGGTTTCATGTAATGAATCTTGAAGATATGAAATTGATAACATCAAGCAAATGGGACTCCAGGGTTTTCCATGACGCACAAATCATGCGTCATTGTCACAATTTCAAAACAAATGACCCCTAAGAAATTTACCTGAGGGTCATTTATGACGCAAGTTTTAAAATCCAGATTTTCGAATGATACATGAGTCCTAGGGCATTTGACCCACAAAATAGTAGAAATGACCCCTATCTTTGAAGGCAAGGGGGTCACAATGACCCCCAAATTCTCATGCTCAGGGAAAACCCTGGGACTCGTACCAGTAGTAGTCTTTGGACAATTTTCTTTAAAGATATTACAATTTGTCTTTCAAAACCTACTAAATTAGCTGATTCAAATTGAAACTATTGCGGGGAAAATATATATTGAAATATCTTACTGTATCAAGACAGAAAAGTATCCTTCAACGTTTTCAACAGTTCTTTTCAAGTACTAGAAATACTAGAACCAGAGGTTATGAGGAAAAGGAAAATCCCCATCAAAGATGAAACATTAATCTTGTTATCGAGACAAAAAGACTAGTTGTAGATCTCTCCCTATGTCAGCCATTCATCATTGAAAATAAAGAATCCGTCTGAAATGTATTCCGTAAACTAATTACATGTGTTAGATCAAGCTCTGTCACATTGGACGTAGTTGCTTTGTCACAGGCTTGAGCTTGAATTATATTGTCATGGACAATACTGCACTAAGAACTTACTGATTCAGTTTGAAATAAATAGATTTGAGCAGGGATCTGGGAAAAGGTTCCTTACAGTATTTTAGATCAGCATGGTTCTAAACCAGTCTGTGCATTTACACAGTCTGATCAATATCCATGTTGATATCCAATAGCTCGTTCATGACCATTAGCAACTGTAAGTTATCAGAAAGTATCCTTATAAGACTACATTTGACCACAGGTTGATCTGGAAACTTGGTTTTCTATTCTTCAGATCCTGGATCATAAGTAATATTAACGCTTTCCCAAACAACAAAATTTTAGAGTGATCCACTTCAAAAACTGCCACAAATGACAAAATGGATGTTATTAAAGATAGGATTTGTGTAAAATATGGCACAGAAAATTTTGAGACTAAAGGAGAAACTGCTGGTTATCAGCAGTTTCTTCTTTTGTTTCAATATTTTCCCAAGCCTTTTTTTATTAGGGACGTCAAAACCAGGTCTTGTTTTGGAGAGGGTTAAGGCTCCATCACACACAAATCTGGATCCACTTAGAGTCCAAAGAGTTTAAAAAGAAATCACATGAAATTGTTGTCTGCAAAATCTTTATTTGACAAGTTTAGAATCTGGTAATGGGTTAATATTTTCCTCTCTGTGAAAGAGAACTTTCACTCTGAAAGTAGCATTCATATAGTCATCATCTGCAACACCTTTGTATTTGGGAGGGCCCAAATTCCTATTGTTAGGGAAAAGTTTACAGGGACTATTTTGTGTTTTTCAGGTTCCACATAGAAGATGGCAGAGCAAGACATAGCAGAAGACAGCAGATTTGTTGACCATGTCGAAACTAAACTACTCAGTCCAGTCAAAGAATCGTGGACACCGTCCAAGGGTTTTTTCATGCAAGTAGAGGACACCATTGAAGGGAAAACTGAAAATAAAAACTCCACAAGGAAGCAAGATGTTGTTGATGCAGCAGTAAATGGAGTTGGTTCAAATGGCGACGGTCCACATGAGATTAAGGGAAATGGCATAAAGGAAAATGGCATTGCAGAAGATTCCAGATCTGATGATCATAGTATTGAACATTTTATAGATAGGCAAGAAAGTCTGATTGAATCTGATGAACCTGATACTATTAAATCTCCTGTGAAAGTTGTGGACACGGCATTTGGTTTTGTTAAAACTGAAACAGATTCTCTTGATGCAGTGAATAACAATAGTGACTCTCCCAAACCATCTTCTGACTTTGATAAAAATGATATCAATAATGCTAATTATAAATCTGAAATAAATCAATATTTAGGTAAAGAGGTTGTGCTACATGGAAATAAGATTTCACAGCTGGATATGGAAATAGGTGGAGCAAAGAACAATAAAACAAGTACAGATAATGATCAGAATGACCAGAATTCCGGTGAAAATGATGCCTCTGTTAATTTGTACTGGTACTCGTCAAATCTGGAAATAGATCCTGCAGAATTGGAGGCTTTTAAACAATCGCAGGATGGGGCAAGCTACACGTCCACTCTCAATGTGTCATTCCAAGATGGGTATTATAAAGACAAGCTTGGAACTTCCGAAAAAATGGATAGTCAAGAATTGAGTAAATTAGCATCAACAAAGAAACCAGCAGAGAAAGATACATGGTCAATGGCATTTGGATCTGTGTCTTCTCATTGTTTGGATGTTGCGACTGCTCTGAAATCTGAACCTAAAACAAAGAAGAATAATGAAAATGTATCCATCAAGGAGGCAGGATTTAGTCATCCATGGGGTTTAGAAAGAGAAAATAAAGTTATTGAGAAGTCAGAAGCTTTTGATGAACTGCCATCTATAGATTCAGAATTTACAACAGATTTGATGACTAAAGTAGATAAAAACACTATTGAATTAGATGATGCAGATGGAATTGGATACCCAGAGCTAGATGATAAAGATGAGATCAAACGGAAAGTTATGGCAACTGAACTGAAAATTGTTGAGAATCCAGGTGATATAGGTGCACAATTAGATGAATCTGATGCAATAGGGTACATGGAGCTTAGTGACAAAGAGGAAATTAAAATAAAAATGAAATATCAAGAAGATCTCGAAAAAGGCAAAAATGGAAATGTCAAAGAATCACAAAACAAAGTGAACAAAAGAGATTTGGACTTAGATCTTGATGAATCAGATGCAATAGGATACATGGAATTAAAGGATAGAAATGACATTCTTCAGTCAACGCAAGGGACCACTGATAGAAATACAGACAATCAACAAAGAAATGTAGATAATGACGATACTAGTGAACAATTTATTGAAGAGGTTATATCTGTAACAGAAACCAGTGTGTCATATTCAGCTAACACTGAATCAAACATAGCCATAGAAACAACTGAAAGATATGCGCAGGATATGTCAAAGCAGATTGTTACAAGTGTTGCTAAACACATAGATGAAAATGACAGTAATGTTATGGGTGTAGATCAGCCAGATGGCACCAAAAAGTCAGTAGAAGAGCCAATACAGCGTAAAGTTCAAAAAGTTACAAAAACAGCTCTGAAATCATTTGATGTAAAACCAACAGAAAAGTATCATCCACTTGATGTCAAGAGAAAGTTTAATCTATCAAATGATACAGAAAAAAGGATCAAAGATTTAGGAGGAAAACTAGTCAACACAGAGGTTTTTGTAGATGAATATTTAGATGATTCTTTCTATTCTATTCTACTTCATGACTGCTGGCTGAGATTGAGAAATAAGGAATTTCAAATGAAAATGAAATCTAATCTCCATGGAAACCACTATAATATGTATCCAGAAACAACGGTTGAATCAGAAATCAAAGAAGTGATTGGGTCCATCTTTAAGAACAAGAATAAAAAAGACGATAAGCCACTAGATGTTCTTATAGACGAAATTGGACTAACTGAATTTGTTACCATAGAAACAACAAGAAAGACTTACCAGCTGAATGATTTTGTAGTTGACCTAGATTTGACCAGTCTTGGGGCTACAGTAGGAGATATAGGTGTTGTTATAGATAGACCTGGCAAGATTGTACCACAACTCCAACAACTAGACCAATTAGCTAAACAAATAGGTAAGAACAATAACTGTTCAGTCCTTTTCCAAGTTTATAGTTGACCTAAATTTGACCAGTCTTGAAGCTGCAGTAGGAGATATAGGGGTTGTTATAGATAGACCTGGCAAGATTGTACCACAACTCCAACAACTAGACCAATTAGCTAAACAAATAGGTAAGAGCAATAAATGTTCAGTCCTTTTTCAAACTGTTTGAATATTTTGGCTGTGTTTAATTCATCACCACACAGTGGCGCCTTTGCACACCCTAAATAAAGGTTTTAGAAAACATCCTGGAAATTGAAGAAATTGCTTGTAGCAAGCATTTTTCATTGTCGACAATGTTTCCTACAAAGAAAGACCAAAATATGAAAATTTTATTCACCAGAAATTGTTGTCATCAACATCTTTGAATTAAGACCAGTCAAAAACTTTGCTCTCTGGTAATTGGTTAAAGGTAAACTTTTTAATTAAGATTTCATGTGGATGTCCCCTATGCTTTTGAAAGCATTGAGACAAGAGAAGAACAATTCTGTATGGATAGTCTTTAAATGTTTACTAAATTAACTATTTTGCTTGGGGTTACTAAACAATCTCTTGTTATTATGTCCATAGTAAACAAAACTATGGAAACATAGCGGCAAAAGAAGTAAATGCTGTAATTCTTAACAATAATATAAATATTCTATAATAGTACAGTTTGTTGTCTGCAACTGCTTGCAATCTAGACCAGTCAACATAATGTCATTTAGTGGTCTTGCCATTGCGAAAATTGTTCAGAATGTTTATCTTCATGATATTTTTGTCACAAAGCCCTCTCAGGTGAGCCATGCAGGGCCATCATGGCCCTCTTGTCTAAAGAATAATACAAACATTACAGTACATTTTGTTTTTTGCAACTGCTTGCAATCTAGACCAGTCAACATAATGTCATTTAGTGGTCTTGCCATTGCAAAAATTGTTCAGAATGTTTATCTTCATGATATTTTTGTCACAAAGCCCTCTCAGGTGAGCCATGCAGGGCCATCATGGCCCTCTTGTCTAAAGAATAATACAAATATTACAGTACATTTTGTTGTTTGCAATTGCTTGCAATCTAGATCAGTCAACATAATGTCATTTTGTGGTCTGGTAAGAAGTTAATGACATTAAGGCTTTTGTCTGTCAACCTCAGGTGTTTTAGCACTTTTTTCTGACATTGTTTTTATCCAATTTATGTCTGTGCAGTCTGCTACTTTAACATACATTAACCCTTTATCAAATGGCAAAAATTGGACTAGTCTAATAATTTTTTTTTCAGCTTGCATAACATAAAGGTTTGGGAAAACATTGAGGCAAAAATAAGAAAGTGCTGATAAACAGCACTTTCTCCTTTTGCTTCAATATTTTCTTGGCTATATTGTACCCAAATCCAGCATTGATTATAATTCATTTTGTTGTCTGCAGAAGCTTTTGAAATGGATCACCCTAAAATTTTGTCGTTTGGGAAAGGGTTAATTATTTTCCTTTCTCTTTCAGGCATGCTTCCCTTACAAAGTGTATAAATGGAATAACTAGGTAAATATCTATCTGCAAACCCATTTCTAAACTTATATAATACTGTACTGAATAGATGCCAAGTGAATATAAGCATTTTCTTCTATCCACTCAATGTTTCTTCCTTTGTTTAACTGAATATACCATTCAAAGTCAGTTTCATCAGTAATGTTTTCAATCAGTTTAGAATGCTGGAAACACAACACAATTCAGAACAGCAAAATTGATCAGGCACAACTCCACACATTGGCTAAAACAATGCGACATTTTGGGATTTCACTTTAACTGTTGTGTGGTCTATAGGTCAAGCCTTGTCCAGTCACTTAGTAAAAATAGAAATATAAGAGAATTTACATCTTGCAGTTGCATTAATTTTGTTGTCTGCAACACCATTTAATTTTGAACCTGCAGTCCACATTTTGAGCTTGACTTTTCGAAGAAAATGAGAGCTTATACTGTTACCTTGGCGTTGGCATTGGCATTGGCATTGGCGTTGGCGTCGGTGTTGCAACAAAGGTTAAAGTTTTTTCAAACATCAATAACTTCCATACTATCAAAGGGATTCAACCCAAACTTGGAATACTTATTCACCATCACACCCTCTACCTTACTACCAGGGCCCATGACCCTGGCTCCACTATATTTGGAGTTATGCCCCCTTTATACTAAGCAACTTAGAAAGTCTAGCGCGCAGTCTTCGGAAAGCTCTTTTTTGTTGGTTGGGGAAAGGTTAATGCTTGAATTATTTTGATAAAAACAGGGAAAGCACCATAAAGTACATACATATTAGAAAAAAAATAACTATAAGAAAAACTCCTCAATGTGCCAAAAGCTGTTAACTTGCATTAAAACTTATGAATACTGATAGCGCCTCATTTCTAGAAAATTTTCAAAATGATTCCCAAAAGAGGTAATAAGAATATGTAAAAGTTTCTTACTGTTGTGATTTATAGCTTTGCCCTTTCCTATTTGGCAAAAATTTAGACAAGTCTAATTTCAAAGGAGTTGCAGACGACAAAATAATCCAGATCAAAATTGAAATTGCGCATTTCATAGCAAGAAAAATTGAGGGAAAAGAAGAAATTGCTGATTATCAGCAATTTCTTCTTTTCTCTCAATGTTTTCCAAGCTGTTTCTATGGGGAATGTCAGCATTAACTGGGTCTTGTTTGGGTAAGGGTTTTGTAAATTTTGTCTATATATCTATATTTAGAGAAATATATTCTGTCAGATGCATGTTTTTGTGCGGTTCTGAAATTCGTTAAACCTTTAACTTACACCAACTGGTTTAGTCGAAGACTAGCTTTGACAAAATACAAAGGGTAATGATTTTGACAATATTGAGGAAAAAGAATCAAATGCATCAAATACATCTCGAGCAAAATTATTGTTGCCTCGAGCCTCTTGATCGCTTTTAAGGCTTGCATAGAATATATCAATTTGCTTAATATACATGCAGTAAGAAAATCAGTTAGGCATACTTCGTTCAATTCGACAAATTATATTCAAAATGATGATAAGCAATAACAACAGCAGAAGAAAAAAATATATTGGAGATTAGAAGTTACACTGCATGCAGATCTTGTTCATAGATCGTCTTGAAAAAAGTTCAATGAAGGGATTGTTAAGATAAATGATACCATATTACCTTTTTCTAAAGAAGACATGGTTTTAATGTCCATAGCAGTAAAGGCTTTTGAAAACATTGAGGCAATGGAAGAAAATGTTGATCTCCATCGGCCTCAATTTTCCTGTGTTACGGGGTATATCCTACTTACATCCCAATTTTATCAAGATGATCCACTTTGTCACCTTGAGCAATTCGAAATTGGAACAGTCCAAATTGTAAGTGTTTGGAAAAAAGGTTTAGATGTATGATAACATTTTAAATAGTTTACAGTAAAATTCTGTCAAATGTTATCTCTTGAGTTCCAGCAGTCTATATATAACCCTTTCCTAAACAGCAAAATTTTGACTCCAAGTTTGTAAGCTGCAAGAGATGACAAAGTTGATGTTTGTAAGATAGGATTTAGGTACGATGTAGCTCAGAAAATATTGAGGCATAAGGAGAATATGCTGATCAGAGCATTTTCTTCTTTTGTCTCAATGTTTTCCCAAGCTTCTTCTGTTAGATATGTCAAAACAAAGTCTTATCTGGGAAAGGTTTAATATCTGATAGGCATCAAAAATGTAAGACTTTGGTAATTAAGAAGGTGATAATTAGAAAAAAATACAGCTGCTACTCATTTATCAATCCAAAACTCTGATTATTATTAGCTCACCTGAGCACGAAGTGCTCAAGGTGAGCTATTGTGGTCGCTTTTTGTCCGTCGGCGTCCGTCCGTCCGTCCGTCCGTCTGTTCACATTTTGTTGTTACCACTCTAACACCCACAAATATTGACCAATCTTAACCAAACTTGGTCAAAACATGTATGACCATAAGTTCTCGGATGAGTTCGATTTTGAGTCAGATCGGTATAGGAAGTCCAGAGTTATGTGCCCTTGAACGTCAAAAATGGCTAGTTTTGACTTTGTTACCACTCTAGCATCTACAAATATTGAACAATCTTGACCAAACTTGGTCAAAACATGTATGACAATAAGTTCTTGGATGAGTTTGATTTTGAGTCTGATCGGTATAGGAAGTCCAGAGTTATGTGCCCTTGAACGTCAAAAATGGCTAGTTTTGACTTTGTTACCACTCTAGCATCTACAAATATTGACCAATCTTAATCAAACTTGGTCAAAACATGTATGACAATAAGTTCTTGGATGAGTTTGATTTTGGGTCAGATCGGATCAGGAAGTCCGGAGTTATGCGCCCTTGAATATCAAAAATTGCTAGTTTTGACTTTGTTACCACTCTAGCATCTACAAATATTGACCAATCTTAATCAAACTTGGTCAAAACATGTATGACTATAAGTTCTTGGATGAGTTTGATTTTGGGTCAGATCGGATCAGGAAGTCTGGAGTTATGCGCCCTTGAATATCAAAAATCGCCAGTTTTGACTTTGTTACCACTCTAGCATTTACAAATATAGACAAATCTTGACCAAACTTGGTCAAAACATGTATGACAATAAGCTCTTGGATGAGTTTGATTTTGGGTCAGATTGGAGTAGGAAGTCCGGAGTTATGCACCCTTGAATATAAAAAATAGCTAGTTTCGACTTTGTTACCACTCTATCATCTACAAATATTGACCAATCAAGACAAAACTTTACTATAATGTTGGTAACCATACAATAATGAATGATTTTGATTTTCATTGTCATCGAAGTTGGAAGTCTTGAGTTATGTGCCCTTGAATTTGATAAATTTGCCGTTTTCGACTTTGTTTACACTTTAGCATCTACATTTATTGACCAATCAAGACAAAACTTGGCAACAATGTTGGTAACCATAAGATGCTGTATGTATTAAATTTTCAGCTTGATCGGACCAGAAAAACCAGAGTTATTGGCCCTTGAATTTCACAAAATTGCAGTTTTCGACTTTATTTTCACTCTAAAAAACACAAATATTGACCAATCAAGACACAACTTGGTCACAATGTTGGTCAGACTAGAAAAACCAGAGTTGTGTGCCCTTGATGGTGACAAAATTGCTGATTTCGGTTTTAATTTCACTCAAACAGCAATAAATATTGACCAATCAAAAAAACAACTTGGACATAAGGTTGATGAGAATATCATTATCAGAACAGTTATGTGCCCTGGATTATGACAAAATTGATGTTTTTATCGACTTGGTTTTCACTTTAACAGCCACAAATATTGATCATTAAAGATTAAGAATGCTGTTTGCAGCTTGATCATAATCTTGCATCTTGAGTTTCGTGTTCTTGTCTTAGAGATACCTAGGTCATGTAAAAGGTGGGTCTTATTCTGCATGGAGAAAGTTTCAAACTTCTATCAGGTGAGCGATCCAGGGCCATCTTGGCCCTCTTGTATATTATTTGTAGCTTGAATTTCATCATGTGGAAATGGACCCTGAAGCTGCTTAACCCATTCCTAAGCGAGAAGATTTTGGACTTGTCCGAGTTCAAACATATAATTATGCAATGTCCCTCTCCTTATTGTTTGTGAAACCTTTCCCAAACAAGATCTGGTTTTGATGTCCCCAATAGAAACGGCTTGGAAAAGCATTGAGACAAAAGAAGAATCTGCTGATATCCAGCAGTTTCTCCCTTTGCTTCAATATTTTCTTGGCTTTAACATAAACATTTTGGCATTTTGTGATCATTTACTTTGTTGTTTGCAGCAGCTTTCGAATTGGACCACCTTGAAATTTTGTCGTTTGGGAAAGGGTACCCTTTAAAGGATTAATGCAAATAATGGAAATCGCATACTTAGTCTATAACTATATGCAATCAGCTCTCAAATTCAGATAACTCTTGTCAGTTTTCTGAATGATACTTAAATTATCTGCCCTTGAATTTGAAAAGATCACACGCAATGCACAGCTCTTACAGTTTCAATCAGAACTGGATCAAACTTTCCACAACCAATCTTATTGGTGTCTAGTTGTGTATGTGGCTTCCAAATTCTGCAAAATTTTGTCGTCTAGTAATAAAACGCCAAATTTCACTGATGGTCCGTATCTTAGAGATTTCTTCTATGAATGGTTTATAAAAATAAAAAGAGTCTAGCAATTTTACTCTGGACCCATTTTCAAATGGAATGACTTCGGAGATATGGTATGAAATTTTGGTCTATGTAATTTGGTTTTTCTCCCAAACAATGTTATATCACCTCGGGTCTGTTTTCGTAATTAAGAATATAAAAGGATTTTGGGGAGAAAAAAACCAATCTCGCTATTTGTTTCATCTAAATATTAAAGTTTTAGGCCCGCTGTAATTACTATGTATGTAATTATGGACTGTGTATAAGTATTTGGAAATGGTTAAAAGTGCCTAGAGTGACAGACAATTTCCGGTTTAAGATGTATTTGTCTGGAAGTTTAAATGTGTTTGCCTACCTTAATTAGTTGAACTGATTCTCCTTCTAAACTATTTGTATGTGTCCATGGCCTACTTTATGTCCTTAAAGATTTTAAATGAAGAAGGTTGCGGCAAAAGCGGAGTTGGCAGTGCATATGACTCTCATTCATGAGATACCCTGCTCACGGTGGATAATCATGTGATATAATATTTTCAGAAAATCTTCAATAACTATGTAAATACTGGACCAATTTGAATTTGGTTTGAAGCAGAGAATGTGGACAGACGTCACGCATTAGATGGACATGGTCCATTTTTGAAAAATCAACTGTTAAAAAAGTTATTGAAGATAAACCAAAATTTTGGTTTATCTTCAATAACTTTTTTATCAGTTGATATTTCAAAAATTCAACAAATCCAGCTTATTCCTGGTATTTTCTTACCTTCTCTGCTTCAAACCGAATTCAAATTGGTCAAGTATTAAAAAAGATATTGAAGATTATCGGAAATTCTGAGTCACGTGATTATACACTGTGCTGCTGCTGCAAACAGATTCCTTTCTGGGATTAGTCTCCCACCAATGGTTGAATAATCGTACAACTAAGTGGGTAAGCAGCTGATGGCTTTCAAAGGTCATTGTGGAAGTAACTGGTGCTCCAGACACAGTGATATTAACAAAGCAGCTGAAAGCGGCATTTAACTCTGTTCGATTTGTCAATTAATCAATCAATCTGAGTCAATTAATTTATATGAAGAGAATGTTAAAGGATCTCAGGGCTTGATAATTAAGGTATCATAACAATTTCAGGGGAAGGGGGTGGGCTGAGGCAGAGCATTTATAGTCGCATGGTGTGCCACATTAAATATATAATCTCGGCCAAAAAGAAAGAAATCTTTTGGTACCAAGTTGATCTCTTTCAGTTTCTGCTGTTCCATCTTACCAGACCAGTTGCTAGAAAAATGTATATAAATGTGAAAAGCAGCGTAGATAAAGGAAATGTTTTAGAACTCATGGAGAGAAAGGAAGAAAATGCTAGCCATTAGCGCTTTCTTTATACCTCTCAATGCTTTTCAATGCCTCATTAGGCACATCCAAACCAGGGCTTAATTGTTTCGGAAAGGATTCAAGAGCCTAAAACATGTGGAGGAATTAGAAAAAAGAAAAAAAAAAGGCTACATAACTTTTTGTAATCAAACTTGTCATTAATTATTTTTTCCAGCTTGTCAGATTGTTGCCGATAGCGGGGAGAAAATTTATAATTATTGTGGATATTTTGTTGATCTCTCTGCCAGATAAAGTGCAATACAAATCACATGACGTGCACTATGAGGAACCAGCCAATTCCTCACGATTATTTTGTAGCTTTTCAACAAAAACCTCATAACCTCAGCTGAAAACAAGCTGCAGTTGCGAGGTTTTGATGAAAAGCAGCGATTTTTTGGTACACTGAAATATTAATTGCTGGTTGAACGATGTTGTTGCTTTAATCATTTCCCAAACAATATCATTTTAGGCAGGTTGTGGCATTGCGCAGTTGGTAGCACATCTGCCTCTCACTCAAGAGGTCCTGGGTTTGAATACCAGCCTTGGCAAATACCCTTTCTGACAAAATGTTACCCATCAATGGTTTGATATTGTTAACATATATGGATGGGCAGCTGGAGGCTCAGTAAGGATGCTGTAGTACTGGTATGAGAAACAACAGGAATCCATAGTTAGGTGCTCCAGCTGTGGGAATATGACCATGGCAGTTGAAAACAGTATAAAATCCCAACCCAATAAACAATAAACCTAAACAACATTTTAGGCATTTGAGACGAGCATATTTCCAGATCAGCTTGTACCTTAGAGCAGTTTGATCCATATCCATACTGCTCTATTCAGTTACTACATGTCATGAAGAAGCTATAAGAGAACAACATGGATCTTGATCAGACTGCATGTAGATGCAGGCTGACCAGATCCTTGTTGTTCTTAAATGCCATAAAGGTCCTTTCTAGCTCTACTGGATGTCAGGCCTGCAACGGGCTATGGTCATGGTGATGTGTCTAACATGCATTTGTCCGTCTGTCCATCCAAAAACTTTTTTTAAAAATCTTCTAAAAGATTACTGGTTCCAAATTTTAGCTCAATCATATAAATTCTACCTCAAGTGGTACTAAAGGTAAGAAATGAATTTTAATTACTGCAGCTCCCTCCTGCCAGGACGGGTGGGGTAAAAGATTGATTAAACATGATAATCTAGAATTACATGTTCTTGGAATGCATGTAGACTTGTTGAAAGTTTTATGGAATTATACCCATTACCAAACGGCAAAGTTTTTGAGGGGTCCAAATTCAAAGGTGTTTCAGAGTACAATTAATTTTAAGTGCATGAAATTGAATATTTTTTGGTCTTGCTTAGTAGAAAACAATTATTGCTTCGTAAATATTATTTTGAAAGAAATTATTTTTCTAAAGTAAAATATGATATAACATCTTCATTTTATGTAGTTCTTAATAATCTTGTCCATTTTAGTCATTGCAAAAAAGCCTGAGCCTATGATTATTTTTGGTAAAAACCTTTCTCAAACCATAACTGATTTTGACATACCAAATAGTCTAGAATATGCCCAGGGAAATAGTGAGGTGCCTGAAATAGTGCCTTTACATTTTCTGTGATATATTGTTTGTAATTGTTAACTTTCTACTTCCAGTTTATCGTCTGAAACAGCTTTCAAATTGGACCACCCTAAAATTTTGTCGTTTTGGAAACTGTTGTAAAAGGTCAAAAGCCAATTGTGATTCTGTTCTAGGAAGTTTGTATAAAATATGAATCAAGAAAACAGAAATAATCTGACATTGTAAACACTGTTCTAACATTGAATAGCTTTTCTCGCAATAAATTTTACAAAAGACAAACTCATTTTCGACACAGAACACATCCATTTTACGAAATTTCATCCTAAAACATGTTTTGTTTGTTCTGTCTCTGTATTGATATGATTTTTCGTACATTGTCTCCCTGTTGGTGTGAAGAAATGCGCCAGAAATGACAATTTGGATTGGTCCATTGTGACGTAAAAGGTGGGATTCTCTGGAGTTTTAGAAAAGGCACTGCCAAATATGGCCGTCATAAATTTCTCTGTGATTGTAAAGGCATTCAGCGCACAACAGTTTGCCGGTGTCCTCGTATATTGCCGTCTATTTTACATTGTCCTAAGACAATCAACCCTCGTATAATTGGTGTAAGAACTTCAATATTTTAGTCGCAGGATCAATTCAGCGGCACCAGAGTTCTGACAGCTCATTATACGTCACAGTTCTAGCCTTAATTAACGGCCCAAACGCTTTCCAGAACGGCAAAATTTTAGGGTCCTCCAATTTGAAAGAACCTGCAGATGACAAAATGGATGTAAACAAAGATAGAATATGTGTACAATATAAGCAAAAAAATATTGAGACAAAAGGTGAAAATGTTGATTATCAATATTTTGCCAAGCCTGTGCTATTAGGGATGTTAAAAGCACATTATACATCACAGTTCTAGCCTTAATTAACAGCCCAAACCTTTTCCTTAACCATATCCCAAACAATACATAGTTTTGACATCTATAAGAAAGTTGGGAAACATTAAGGCAAAAGAAGAAAATGCTGATAATCAGCATTTTCTTCTTTTGGCTAAATATTTTCTTGGCTGTATTGAATACAAATCCTGTCTGTATCGGCGCCCATTTTGTTGTCTGCAACATGCAGCTTTCAAATAGAACCATCCGAAAATATTTTTGTTTGGGAAAGGGTAACAATAAAATTACAGACCAGTTCAAATTCCAAGGGGATGCATAAAACAAGTTGATGCTTTCTTAAAGGGCAAGACCTAAGACTGTTTCAATTTCAAAGACAAAATGAATATTGATAACTATTGTATTTGTACAGAAAATATGGCACAGAACATATTTGACAAAAGGAGAAATTTTTTTTTTTTGCATCACTGTATTCTCACTGTAATATGTGTTTTATTTTAGACAAAAAACATTAAGAAAAGAAAAAATGCTTGTAAGTGGTTCCCATGAGCTTATCTTGTCTCCAATTGTAGGGTTATGAGATATGAAAACAAACCAACAAGTGTGCCGAGTAAAGGTTTATTAACGGTCTAAATGTCGGGACCAGAAAACGTTCACAATACTCCCTAATGAAAGGAAGAAAATGATCAACCAAACTCGTATGACGCTAACTAATCACTTTCTTAGAAATCATTTGCGTAAAAGGCATTTTCTTGTTGTTTAATTATGTAGCGTTTCCATTTGGGCGCAAGATTTATAATTTGTTGATATTGATCCAGGGGCTGAGGTTATGGCTTAACCATTTTCCAGACAACAATATTTTTGACTGCTCCAAATTAAGAGAAGTTGCAGATGACACTTCTACGTAATAAAACCTCTGACTATTTTAATTAAGTTTAGTTTAAATGTTTTTGCAACATTAGTTGTGATTAAAGTCCGTTTGATCTCAAATTTTTCTCTTGTTGATCGAAGTATTCCAATAATGGCAACAAGTTTAACCCATTACCACACTGTGATGCCTTTTGACACCCCACAAGAAAAATGATTTGGAAAACATCGTGGAAAGTGGATAAATTGCTTGTGACAAGCAATTTCTTCATTTCCTACAATGTTTTCTCTCCCAAAAGACCAGAAATAATAAAATGTACCCCTAAAGACCAGAAGATGTAAAATTTAATTCGCTTGAAATTATTATCTTAAACATTCTGATTATGGGTTAATTTTCCCAAAAACATTATCCCTTTTGATCGCAAAATTCTGTCGTTATTTGGTGAAGGGTTTTTTAATCAAATTACTGGGGGTTACAATAAAATGAGAATACAGTTGACTCAACAATGCAAACATATAAAGGGCCATAACTCATTACAAGTGTGCTGATAATCAACAATTTAATGAATCTTTCCCAAGATTGAGAGTCACCCATCATTTTGAGATTCTTATTGCCTTTTCCAGGTCCGCATTAATTTCTGATGTTCTGTTGTATTTAATCCCTCTCATTCTGTTCATGTTTATTTACTGTTTTGACCAAGGCTTTGGCAGGCAGTATAGACTGAGATCAGACTGCCCAAATGTGCAGTCTGATCTTAGCCTACACTGCCTGCTTTACTTGAATGTAGGACGTTTTGGCCACGGACGTTTTGGCCAGGACGTTTTGGCCACGGACGTTTTGGCCACGGACGTTTTGGCCACAATATATTTCAAGGTAGGACCTTTTGGCCAAATATAAATTAAATTGAAATACTAATAATTGAAACCATTCATACTTATTTTTTTCTTAATATATATCATTTTTATTATCAAAATGACTATGACAACTATAAAATAAATTAAGTTGGTTCAATTCCTTTTATTCTTAAAAGAATATTTTTTGGCCAAAAGGTCCTACCTTGTAAAATATTGTGGCCAAAACGTCCGTGGCCAAAACGTCCTGGCCAAAATGTCCTGGCCAAAACGTCCGTGGCCAAAACATCCGTCCACCGCTTTACTTCATTATTGTGGCAAAGACTGAAGTTGTCTTTTATAAATGTCTTTTGAATTGGCAATCTGTTTGAAACAAAATTTAAAGTCAGCAGGGCAAGTATTAATTTGGAGGTTCTTTTTAGCTCACCTGAGCACGAAGTGCTCGAGGTGAGTTATTGTGGTCACTTTTTGTCCGGCGTCCGGCCGTCTGTAAACATTTGGGGTGTTTACACTCTAGCATCCACAAAAATTAGGCAATCTTGATCAAACTTGGCCAAAACAAGTAGGATCATAAGTTCTCGGAGAAGTTCGATTATGGGCCTGATCGGACCAGAAAGTGCGGAGTTATCTGCCTTTGAATATCAAAAAATGCTGTTTTTAAGTTTGTTTACACTCTAGCATCTACAATTATTGATCAATCAAGATAAAACTTGGATAGGATGTTGGAGAACATAAGATCTCGGATGAGTATGATTTTCAGTCAGATCTGACCAGAAAGATGAGAGTTATGTGCCCTTGAATTGGGCAAAATGCCATTTTTGGCTGTTTTCGACCTTGTTTACACTCTATAATCTACAATTACTAAAAAATCAAGACAAAACTTGGACACAATGTTGGGGAGCATAGGATCTTGTATGAGTTTGATTTTCAGTCTGATCTGATCAGAAAGTCGAGAGTTATGTACCCTTGAATTCGACAAAATTGCCGTTTTTGGCTGTTTTCGACCTTGTTTACACTCTAGAATCTACAATTATTAGCTCACCTGAGCACGAAGTGCTCAAGGTGAGCTATTGTGGTCACTTTTTGTCCGTCGTCCGTCTGTCTGTCTGTCTGTCTGTCCGTCCGTCCGTCCGTCCACAATTTTGTGTTTACACTCTAGCATCTAGAAATATAAGCCAATCTTGACCAAACTTGGTCAAAACATGTATGGCCATAAGATCTCGAATGAGTTTGATTATGGGTCAGATCGAACTAGAAAGTCAGGAGTTATCTGCCCTTGAATGCGAAAATTACTTAGTTTTGACATTGTTTACACTCTAGCATCTACAATTATTGATCAATCAAGACAAATCTTGGACATAACATTGCAGACCATAAGATCTCGGATGAGTTCGATTTTCAGTCTGATCTAATTAGAAAGACAAGAGTTATGTGCCCTTGAATTTGACAAAATTGCCATTTTCGGCTGTTTTTGACCTTGTTTACACTCTAGAATCTACAATTATTCATCAATCAAGACAAAACCTTGACACAATGTTTGGGACCATGAGATCTCGGATGAGTTTGATTTTCAGTCTGATCTGATCAGAAAGTCGAGCGTTACTTGCCCTTGAATTTGACAAAATTGTCATTTTTGGCTGTTTTCGACGATGTTTACACTCTAGAATCTACAATTATTGATCAATCAATCCAAAACTTGGACACAATATTGGGGATCATAAGATCTGGGATGAGTTTGATTTTCAGTCTTATCTGATCAGAAAGATGAGAGTTATGAGCCCTTGAATTTGACAAAATTGCCGTTTTTGACTGTTTTTGACCTTATTTACACTCTAGAATCTACAATTTTTGACCAATCAAGACAAATTTTGGACACAAGGTTGGAGACCATAAGATCTCATATGAGTTTGATTTTCAGTCTGATCTGACCAGAAAGGTGAGAGTTATGTGCCCTTGAATTTGATAAAATTGCCGATTTCGGCTGTTTTTGACATTGTTTACACTCTATAATCTACTATTATTTATCAATTAAGACAAAACTTGAACACAATGTTTGAGACCATAAGATCTTGGATAAGTTTGATTTTCAGTCCAATCTGATTAAAAAAATGGAGAGTTATGTGCCCTTGAATTTGATAAAATTGCTGTTTTCGGCTGTTTTTGACATTGTTTACACTCTAATCTACTATTATTTATCAATTAAGACAAATCTTGGACAAAATGTTGGATATCATAAAATCTCGGATGAGTTTGATTTTCAGCCTGATCTGATTAGAAAGTCAAGAGTTATGTGCCCTTGAATTTGACAAAATTGCTGTTTTCGGCTGTTTTCGACCTTGTTTATACTCCAGAATCTACAATTATTTATCAAACAAGACAAATCTTGGACACAATGTTGGGCACGATGAAATCTTGGATGAGTTCGATTTTCACAATGTTATTGACCATAAGTTCGTTTTCAGTCTTAAAGTCATAAATATTTTTTGAAATGAAGAAAAGTGTTGCTTATATCATTTTGGTTCAGGTGAGCGATATAGGACCATCATGGTCCTCTTGTTAATCAATCAAGACAAAACTTGGACACAATGATGGGGAGCATAAGATCTTGGATGATTTTGGTTTTCAGTCTGATCTTAACAGAAAGTCGAGAGTTACGTGCCCTTGAATTTGACAAATTTGCCGTTTACAGCTGTTTTTGACTTTGTTTACTCTCTAGAATCTACAAATATTAATCAATGAAGACAAATGTTGGGGACCATAAGATCTTAGATGAGTATGATTTTCAGTCTGATGTGATCAGAAAACCAAGAGTTAAGTGCCCTTGGATTTGATAAAATTGACGGTTTTGGCTGTTTTCGACCTTGTTTACAATCTAGAATCTACAATTATTGACCAATCAAGACAAATCTTTGTCACAATGTTGGAGACCATAAGATCTTGGATGAGTGTGATTTTCAGTCTGATCTGACCAGAAAGACGAGAGTTATGTGCCCTTGAATTTGATAAAATTGCCATTTTTGGCTGTTTTCGACCTTGTTTACACTCTAGAATCTACAATTATTTTAAAAAAAACCCAATGTTGGGCACCAATATTAAGAGCTCGGATGAGTTTGACTTTCACAACGTTATTGACCATAAGATCATATTCAGTCTTAAAGTCATAAATATCAATTGAATTGAACATAAGTGTTGCTCATATCATTTTGGTTCAGGTGAGCGATATAGGACTATCATGGTCCTCTTGTTCTACTTGTTTAATTGCTTTGCTAGTTTATAGCAAAAGACAGTTGGTCTCATACTGGTTAAGGCCAAGGCCATAGCACAGTTGGTGGCATGTCAGACTCTCATTCATGAGAACATGGCTCGATCCTGTGGAATCCATGGTTAGGTCCACAAGCCACCATGATATGACCAAAGCAGTTGAAAGAAGCATTACCGTAAACCCCAATCAAGCAAACAATCATGTGGGTAATGACAGAGTCCATCAATCCAAAGGTCATTGGTTCAAACATCTGCTTTGCCAATGTATTTCAGTATTATCATAGTGGCTGAACCACCTGACCATGGATTCTTGGTATTTCTATCACCAGCACAACCACAGCATCTTTTCCAAGTCTCTGACTACCTAAAGCATTTAACCCTTTCCCAAACAAGGCCTACTGGTTTTGACATCCCTATTAGAAATGGCTTGGGAAAACATTGCAACAAAAGAAGAAACTGCTGATAACCAGCAGTTTCTCCTTTTGTCTCTATTTTCTGTGCCATATTTTACACAAATCATGTCTTTATTATCATCAATTTTGATGTCTGCATCAGCTTTCAAATTGTATCACCCTAAAATTGTGTCGTTTGGGAAAGGGTTAAGTTTAGGAATAACCCACCCAGTGGTGGTACACAATGATATAAAATGATATTTGCAGCTTTAGAAATAATGAATAAACAGAGTACATGTAAATTTTATTGTTGCCCATGTTAGATGTGTTAGATGGAAACTTTAAAAGGTATGTTTTGGAGAAAGCTTTAACATAATCAAAAGATAGTTATTTTCCCCATGAAGATTTTGCACCATCAGTAGATTTCTATTTAAGGTTTTACAGACTAAAATTATTTTGTGCATATTTCAGACTTTACAATTTGGAAGGTTCTGCAGATTAAATATTGGATGTTGATAAAGATATAATCTATGAACGATATAGCACAAAAATATTGAGACTAAAGAAGAAAATTAATGCTGGAAATCAGCAATATGCTGGTTATCAACATTTTCTTCTTTGACCTTATCATTTTCTCAGGCATTTTATATTAGGGACCTCAAAACCAGTACTTGTTCAAGAAAAGATTTTACAAAGTTGCATGTGACAAATATATAAGATAGATGCATTAGACGGAATAAAAAAGCCATACTTCGTAGAAAGATTTAAAATAATGAATGATAGCTTAATTACTCCATTAGGATTCAGCGCCATCTGTGCATGCGAGGATTTTACAGGCTATTTTGCATATTAGCTAATTGTTTCAGAAGACGATTTGTAGGAATTACATTCATCGTGATTCCGCACACAAATGAACCAATTTAGAGATTTCGAAACCTTTTTTTTCTATGTTTGTGATTAATTCGCATCCTGAGGGGCTTTTAAATGGCAAAGTTAAGTCTTTTATCCATTAACCTTTTCCCAAACAAGACCTGGTTATAACATTCCTAATTCATCATCATTGGGAAAACATTGAGTCAACTATGAAAAAATTGCTTGCGAAAAGCAAACATTGTGGGAAATGAAGAAATTGCTTGTGAAAAGCAATTTCTTCATTTTCCACTATGTTTTTTATTCAAATAGATCAAACAACTTTATTTAATTTGTTTGAATTTGTTGTCTTCTTATTCTGTCTTTTCATGCTGTAGAACAGTTGGTGAAAGCAGCCAGATTCCTTAGAAACTGACAAAAAGATATTGAAGAACAACATTACATTCATGCGTTGCAGTGGGTGAAAGCAGCCAGATTCCTTAGAAACTGACAAAAAGATATTGAAGAACAACATTACATTCATGCGTTGCAGTGGGTGAAAGCAGCCAGATTCCTTAGAAACTGACAAAAAGATATTGAAGAACAACATTACATTCATGCGTTGCAGATACAAACAACTAAATGCTATTTCCATAAATAGAAAAAAATGCCATAAGACGCTTTCAAAAATGCCAAACTACACATGCGCGGATCCAGAGGGGGGGTCAGGGGGTCATGACCCCCCTGGAATTTGGCGAAAAATGTGGTTATCAAAAAGATTACTGGTTATGTCCCAAAATAGCTGCGTCATTCGTCCCTGTGTGCTACCACAAACTGTTGTTACATTTAGTCCTTCATGGTATCTGTATGCGCGAAACCATAGTAAACCCCTGACACCCCTGGAGTTTGGCAAAAAAGGGGTTAAAGATTGGTTGACCCCCCCCACCCCCACCCCCGGGAAAAATACCTGGATCCGCGCTTGCTACAGCTGTTGTCATATTCTCGAACATGGCAGAATTATTGTTGATGGTGTTATAGCAATTTTGTCATGAAATGACAAATGTTTTATCTATTTTCTATGGGCAGAATGTCTTACTATAGCATAATTTCAGTAATATTGTTTTAACTTTTATAATCTTTTGTACTGGAATAGAAATGTCTACCTTATGTCTATATTATAGAAATAATAATGTATATTCTATGTTGTCAAATAATATAAATGCATAAATGGCTCACATTCTGTTAAAGATCTGTATCTTTGGTTACTATATATCTTTTATGTCACTCCAAGAAAGTGCTTATTGGAAGACTATATGGTATGGTTGGTTTTCTGTCGTGAATGATCATTTTATCTTGCCAGATCATTAACTAAACTTTATGTTGTGGGTACTCATTTGAATCATCTCATCGGGACAATTCAAATGAGTTACCACTATATGGAGTTTGGATTTGAAATAACAAATGAGCCGGGCCGGGATCTGGAAAAACGTCCCTTATAGCATTTGAGAACAACACGGTTCCAGATCAGCCTGCAGTCTGACCAGGAACCATGTTGTTCTCCAATGGCTTCCTCATGGTCTGTAGAAACCATTTGAGAGTAAAATGGATGCTGGCTAGACTGTATCTAGGCTCAGCCTGATCTTGAAACCTGGCTGTCTCAAATGCTATAAGGGACGTTTTTCCAGATCCTGGCTCAAATTCTGAATGTCTTTATCACATCTTATATGTAGCTCTGCTGACTTATACTAGTTTTGTGTTAGGCTATTGAGTTCCAATAAGCCTTTCTGTGACTTATTACTTATATTTGACATATCTTTTCTTATTTGCACATTCCCTGTCTTTCAAATTTTTGTGTTTCTTTAAATGCAATTCATCAAGCTATAGGGGACTCCTTCAGAATTGTGACAAAGACTGGGTCTAATTATAACCATGTAACAAATTCAGAGTTACAATAAAGAGGGGAAATGAATTCTCAAAACAGAAAGTTATATTTATTGTTCATCGAAACCTATGTCATGAGTATTCTGCACACTCAACTTGGGTTTGGAATTGAAATAACAAAGTTAAGAAAGCTTTTAACCCTCACGTATGTTGCTCTAATATGATGCAAACATTTATTACTTCTTGCAATATTCTCTGATTCTATTTCATCACTCGATCATGCAGATTCACATTGTTAAGGGGATTTGATATGTTTTGTATTAGCATAATCAGTTTAGAATATTAGACAGTGTTTAATATGCTTCACATTTCTGAAAGTTTCTCAATGCTTGAAGAATGCATGATTATGGTATTTTTGGTGCTCTTTTAGCCTGTTCTATTCTTTATTGTCTTTACTGTATACATTCATTGTGATTTACAAATATATCTTGCAATATTGCTTAGATAGATAGATCTGATTATTCTGTAAATGGGCATAATATTACAGAGGCATCTTTTGATGCACTCGAAACAATTCTGTTTTACAATTAAACAAGAATTATTGGTATTATGGTAGTGAATCAAGACAACTAAAACTATTCTTGATTAATTGTGAATCTATTATAGCCAAAATCTCATAATACTAGGAATAACATGTTTTGGACATACGTTAACTTCTTCTTACTTATTGAGCATAATAAATGGCTGCTTTTCATCGAAAACCTCGTAACTGCAGCTGAAAACAAGCTGCAGTTACGAGGTTTTCGATGGAAAGCGACCAAATTCAAATCGTTCCTTAGACAACTAATAAATGTAATTTTGTGTTTGGAATTTGTATACTTTACTGTGGAAAAATTTAGAGAAAAGGTGAAAGTTCTGGATTTTAGCATGTTTTTTGCTTCAATGTTTTTCGAAGCCTTTTCCACCAAAAACATCGAAAGTCTTGTTTCTGAAAGGATGAGGAGATTATAAGCTTTCTTCCAAATGTTTATTACTTTGATTATACTTGTTTGTTTTAGAATGACTACAGTTGTCACCACATCGTATGGCACAATGTTTATATTTAGTTCAAATGTAATTGAACGTTAAACAAAACATAAACATGTGCCATACGATGTGGCGCCAACT
Organism: Fragum sueziense; assembly: GCA_963680895.1. Classification (NCBI taxonomy): domain Eukaryota; kingdom Metazoa; phylum Mollusca; class Bivalvia; order Cardiida; family Cardiidae; genus Fragum; species Fragum sueziense. The sequence continues at coordinate 40,301,531 of OY804599.1, forward strand.
GTATAACTTTCTATAATTTTGTGAGTTGTATTTTCATGTTAAGTTTATCTTGATTTTATTTTTTTGGTCAATGCATGTAGTCATCTGTTGTGTGTTCATCTGTATTTGTTAGGTCCACTAGAACTCGTTTATGAAAAATATTGTACATATTTGTAGTATAGAAACAGGGTTATTCTTACAGTTAAACTTTTGAATAAATTTTGTGTGAGACATGTTGCCTACACATTAATATGCAAAATGAAACTTTGAATATTTTGAGGAATAATTGTGGTTGTACCAGTACAGATTTATAGTAAAAGGAAAGGCATATGATATAATATAATTCAGTCGTGTATTTAACTGTCTCAAATAAGAACAAATCCCTTGAATTTTCACATAATAATTGTCTTTATGTTGTACAAGTTTTAAGTTTATATGCCATCTAAAGATGGATATATCATTGGTTAGAGGTCAAAAACTTGTAACCATGGCTGTTTCAAGCTGTAGTTACTAGGTTTAGACCTACCATGAACGATATGTGACCCGTCACGCTAAAACGGACCTTATAGGAAGTGTGAAAAATATCAACCCTAGTCAGTCTGCGCAGTCCGCGCAGCCAGACTAGGGCCGACACTTTTCACTTGTATGCAATTTTCTGAATCTGGAATGTTTTCCCTATCATACTATATGTTCATTTTTCCATACGAAAACTGCTTAACCTTTACAGAGTCTGATAAGATTGTCAAAATTTGGATCTTTGGAATTCTGATAAGGTTCCTTTTAGCATGACGGGTCACATATGTTTGTATCATCTTTTCCATCTTTTCCCATAATATTGTGACTGTGGCTCTCTTGTTAGCTCACCTGAGCACGAAGTGCTCATGGGGAGCTATTGTGGTCACTCACCGTCCGTCCGTCCGTCTGTCCGTCTGTCCGTTCACATTTCTTTAAACATCTTCTCCTCCTAAACCATTTGGTCAATTTCAACCAAACTTGGCAGGAATGTTCCTTGGGTGACCCTTTTCAAAACTTGTTCGTGAATTTTTGATTCGTCAAAAAATGTGGGCGTGGCAGGGCGTGGCTTATCGGACTTAGAGAAATCCTAAGAAAATTCTTTAAAAATCAACCATTGGCCCAATTTGAACTTAATTTGGCAGAAATGTTCCTTGGGTGACCCTTTTCAAAACTTGTTCGCAAATTTTTGATTCGTCAAAAAAAGTGGGCGTGGCTTATCGGACGTAGAGAAATCCTAAGAAAATTCTTTAAAAATCAACCATTGGCCCAATTTGAACCAAACTTGGCAGAAATGTTCCTTAGGTGACTCTCTTCAAAATTGTTTGTGAATTTTTGATTCGTCGGGAAAAGTGGGCGTGGCAGGGCGGGACTTATTGGACTTAGAGAAATTCTAAGAAAATTCCTTAAAAATCAACCATTTGGTCAATTTTGACCGAACTTGGCAGAAATGTTCCTTGGATGACCCTTTTTAAAACTTGTTCACGAATTTTTGATTCGTCAAAAAATGTGGGCGTGGCAGGGCATGGCTTATCGGACTTAAAGAAATCCTAAGAAAATTCTATAAAAATCAACCATTGGCCCAATTTGAACCAAACTTGGCGGAAATGTTCCTTGGGTGACTCTCTTCAAAAATTTTTTGTGAATTTTTTATTTGTCAGGAAAAGTGGGCGTGGCAGGGCGTGACTTATTGGACTTCTAAGAAAATTCCTTAAAAATCAACCATTTGCCCAATTTGAACCAAACTTGGCAGAAATGTTCCTTTGGTGACTCTCTTAAAAATTGTTTGCGAATTTTTGATTCGTCAGAAAAAGTGGGCGTGGCTTCTTAGGCTTAGAGAAATTCTAAGAAAATTCCTTAAAAATCAACCATAAGCCCAATTTGAAGAGAACTTTGCAGTAATGTTCCCTTGGTGACTCTTTTCAAAACTTGTTTGCAAATTTTTGATTTGTCAGAAAAAGTGGGCGTGGCAGGACATGTCTTATCGGACTAAGAGAAATCCTAAGAAAATCTTCAAAAATCAACCGTTGGCCCAATTTGAACCAAACTTTACAGAAATGTTCTTTGGGTGACTCTTTTTAAAATTTGTTTGCGAATTTTGATTCGTCAGATAAAGCGGGGGTGGCAGGGCGTGGCTTATCGAAGTTAGAGACACCGTAAGAAAATTCTTTAATAAAAAACACAATGGGCCAATTTGAACGAAATATAGCAAGAATTTTCCTTGAGTGACTCTTAAAAATGCGTACACAAATTTTCTTAGTCGTCTAAAAATGTGGGTTTGGCAGGGCAGGGTTATCGGACTTAGAGAAATCATAAGACGACTCTTTAAAAATCACGCATCAGGGCAATTTGAACCAAACTTGGCAACAATGTTCCTTGAGTGACCCTTTTCAAAATTTGTTCACATGTTTTAGATTTAAAAAAAAAGTGGGCGTGTCACAAACTTCTTTCAGGTGAGTGATATAGGGCCATTCTGGCCCTCTTGTTTGTATATGTGACCCGTCATGCTAAAAGGGACCTTATCCGAACTCCAAAAATCCCAATTTTGACAAACTTATCAGACCCAGTACCGGTCAACCAGATACCGTATGTGAAAAATAAACATATAGTAAGATAGGGAAAACATTCTGGATTGAGAAAATTACATAAAAATGAAAAGTGTCGGCCCTAGTCTGGCTGCGCAGACTGCGCAGCCTGACTAGGGTCGATATTTTTCATACTTCCTATAAGGTCCCTTTTAGGGTGATGGGTCACATATATTTGCACGTTGTAAAGGCTTGTGGAGTTATAATGCCGCATCCAATCAGCCTCCAAAAATATGTTGTATGTCTGACCATTTTCGGACATGCTATGGCTGTGATGTGGACGCTGAATTCTGTATATGACTAAGCCTTAACCCATTACCACACAGTGACTCTTTTTGACTCCCCACAATGTAATGGCTTTGGAAAACATTGTGGAAAATGAAAAAATTGCTTGTCACAAGCAATTTCTTCATTTTCCACAATATTTTCTACACAAAAAGACAAAAAAATGTAAAATTTCATTCAGTTTCAATTGTCGTCTGCAAATCTTTGAATTTGGAGGAGTCTAAAATTTTGTCGTTTGGTAATGGGTTAATATTGCTAATTGTTTCTATGTGGAATATTGTTGTGATCATATATAGCTCATGATAAATGACCTGGCAGAGCAACACTATTGCCTAGCTAGAGATGCTCTGCCAGATCATTTATCATGAGCTATACCTCGCTTGTGATTTTAAGTTTTCTATTCATATAACTGTTGCTGATGTATGTTTATATTGTTTTGTATAAAGGAACAAATGGAGATCTATAATTGTTGCTGCATATTATTTCATTTTATTAACAGTGCCTATTGTAGGATTTAAAAAGTAGGGTGGAAATTTGTTGAAAATAGACAACATTGCGACAAAGATGGGAATCTTTTCTCTTTGTCTATATAAAAATCCCCCATCATCTTCAAAAATATAATAAGGGGGGATTTTTTCAAAAGTATTTGTTAAAATGGGCAATCCCTTCTCCTAGAATAATTGCACTGCATTAAAGGTCTTGATAAATGACCTGGCAGAGTATCTCTATCTAATAGCTAGCTAGTGATGCTGAACTGCTTTTAATGTGTGTACTTATTTGAATTGTCTATATTACATTAAAGGATTTGACAAACATAGAAAAATATTTCCTATTTTGAAAAAAAAGTCGTTACCATCCTCTTATTTGCAGCTCTGTTCATGTTATAATAAGTAATACATCACATAAGAATATTTCGTTGCTTTTGTTTGAAAACCTTGTAACTGCACCTGAAAACAAGCTGCAATTACAAGGTTTTCGAAGAAAAGCGACAATGTTTTGCTGTATATTTTATTGATCCAAATTTGTCTGCTGCAACTGCACTCATTTTCCATGGAAACCATGTCCTCTTTATATAGATATTCGATAGATTTTAAAGAAATTTTATTGCCATAAGTAAAAGAGAGGGTCTGGCATAATTTGTTACATATTCAAATTGCAGACATAAATGTCATCAAACAAAATTTCTGACAAGAAACAAGACCAAATATTATCTTCCCTTATTATTATATGCCCGAAGGGTCGTATTATGTTATGGCCCCGCTCGTCCGTCCGTCCGTCTGTCTGTCCGTCCGTTAGCAATTTCTTGTGTGCGCAACTCCTCCTACAGTTTTGATCGGAATTTGATCAAACTTGCCACAATTAATCTCCATGGTGTCTAGTTGTGCACCGCGCTTACGGATTTCGGATAACTATTTTCGTTCTTGAATTATCTGCCCTTGAATTAAAAAAATGCCCATTTTCTTGTGTGCGCAACTCCTCCTACAGTTTTTATCAGAATTTGATAAAACTTGCCACAATGAATCTTCATGGTGTCTAGTTGTGCACACCACTTACAGAATTTAGATAACTGTTTTCGTTCTTGAATTATCTGCCCTTGAATTTAAGGAAAAATGCCCATTTTCTCAAAAATGCCCATTTTCTCCTGTGTGTTACTTCTACAGTTTCAACCAGAATTTAATCCAACTAGCCACAATGAATCTCTATGGTGTCTTGTTGTGCAAACAAAATTTTGATTACTTTTCATGTTTAAATTATCTGCCCTTGAATTGAAAAAATGGCGAATTTTTACTGACAAGCCCCTCTCGGGCGTATATGCGCCGCTCTGCGAAGCTCTTGTTAAGAGAGTTTTGAAATGCATTGTGAGAACAGGAAAAATGCTGATATTATACACATATCCTACCTCTTTGATTACAAATTGCTTTCAAACTGAAACACCCCTGAAAAAAAAGTTCAAGAAGGCATTTCTAGTTCTAGAACTGTTCTAGAACATTTTAGAATGTTAAGTGGCACTTCAAGAACTGATCTGGGACAGTTCTAGAAGTGCCATGTAACGTTCTAGAACAGTTCTGGAACTTAGATGAACTTTTCGCAGGGGCAGTGTAAATGTTGTAGCATTTTGACAGATGGATCTTGATTAGAATGCATCCATGCACATGCTGGTCTTGATCAATGTTGGTTTCCAGTTTAATTTATGTGCATCAATATTGCAAGTGTAATCATTTTACAAGACAGCAAAAATTTAGGATGGTCGAATTTGAAAGCAGCTGCAGGTAATAATTTGGACATTGAGAAGAATAAAAATTGTGTACATTATAGCACGGCAAGTATTGAGGCAAAAGGTGAAAATGTTGGTCCTCATCATTTTCTTCTTTTGTCTCAATAGTTTCCAAAGTCAATTCAATTAACCATTTCCAAAACGGCAAACTTCAGAGGCTGATCCATTTTGATGACTGCTGTAAATGACAAAACGAATGTAATTTACGGTAAAACTCGTGTTTGATATTACACAAGAACTTTCCGCATTTTTAGCTCACCTGAGCACGAAGTGCTCAAGGTGAGCTATTGTGGTCACTTTTTGTCCGTCGTCCGTCTGTCTGTCTGTCCGTCCGTCCACAATTTCGTGTTTACACTTTAGCATCTACAAATATAAGCCAATCTTGACCAAACTTGGTCAAAACATGTATTGCCATAAGATCTCGGATGAGTCCGATTATGGGTCAGATCGAACTAGAAAGTCAGGAGTTATCTGCCCTTGAATGCGAAAAATACTTAGTTTTGATATTGTTTACACTCTAGCATCTACAATTATTGATCAATCAAGACAAATCTTGGACATAACATTGCAGACAATAAGATCTCGGATGAGGTCGATTTTCAGTCTGATCTGACCAGAAAGACAAGAGTAATGTGCCCTTGAATTTGACAAAATTGCCATTTTCGGCTGTTTTTGACCTTGTTTACACTCTAGAATCTACAATTATTCATCAATCAAGACAAAACTTTGACACAATGTTTGGGACCATGAGATCTCGGATGAGTATGATTTTCAGTCTGATCTGATCAGAAAGTCGAGAGTTACTTGCCCTTGAATTTGACAAAATTGTCATTTTTGGCTGTTTTCGACGATGTTTACACTCTAGAATCTACAATTATTAATCAATCAATCCAAAACTTGGACACAATATTGGGGATCATAAGATCTGGGATGAGTTTGATTTTCAGTCTTATTTGATCAGAAAGATGAGAGTTATGAGCCCTTGAATTTGACAAAATTGCGGTTTTTGACTGTTTTTGACCTTATTTACACTCTAGAATCTACAATTTTTGACCAATCAAGACAAATTTTGGACACAAGGTTGGAGACCATAAGATCTCATTTGAGTTTGATTTTCAGTCTGATCTGACCAGAAAGGTGAGAGTTATGTGCCCTTGAATTTGATAAAATTGCCGATTTCGGCTGTTTTTGACATTGTTTACACTCTATAATCTACTATTATTTATCAATTAAGACAAAACTTGAACACAATGTTTGAGACCATAAGATCTTGGATAAGTTTGATTTTCAGTCCAATCTGATAAAAAAATGGAGAGTTATGTGCCCTTGAATTTGATAAAATTGCCGATTTCAGCTGTTTTTGACATTGTTTACACTCTATAATCTACTATTATTTATCAATTAAGACAAATCTTGGACACAATGTTGGATATCATAAGATCTCGGATGAGTTTGATTTTCAGCCTGATCTGACTAGAAAGTCGAGAGTTATGTGCCCTTGAATTTGACAAAATTGCTGTTTTCGGCTGTTTTCGACCTTGTTTATACTCCAGAATTATTTATCAAACAAGACAAATCTTGGGCACAATGTTGGGCACGATGAAATCTTGGATGAGTTCGATTTTCACAATGTTATTGACCATAAGTTCGTTTTCAGTCTTAAAGTCATAAATATTTTTTGAAATGAAGAAAAGTGTTGCTTATATCATTTTGGTTCAGGTGAGCGATATAGGACCATCATGGTCCTCTTGTCTTCTTTGCCTCAATGTTTTCCTCAGGCTAATTTATTGGGCACATAAAACCAGGACTTGTTTTGGAAAAGGTTAAGGATTTCAAAACCAGCTTTTGTTTTTGAAAGGGATAACCCTTTTCCTAACAAGACCTGGTTTTGATGTCCTTAGTAGAATAGGCTTGGGAAAACATTGAAACAAAAGAAGAAACTGCTGATAACCAGCAGTTTCTCCTTTTGTCTCAATATTTTCTGTGTCATATTTTACATAAATCCTATCTTTAATAACAACCATTTTGTCATTTATGGCAGTTTTTGAAGTGGATTACCCTAAAATTTTGTCGTTTGGGAAAGGGTTAAGCTTATTTGATGAACAACATTACCAGTGTTAGATATTATGCAGTATTTTGTTTTGGTATATTTTGTATATGGCATATGTCAAGTTTTCCTGTAATTTCCAGCAAAACCATCTATATACTTATATTTAATGGGGGAGCATTTCTTAAACCCTTTCTCAAACAGCAAAAGTTCAGGGAAGTCCAATTTGAAAGCAGCTTCAGACAGCAAAATAGGTGTTGATATAACCAATATAACCAAGAAAATATTGAGGCAAAAGGAGAAAATGTTGATCATCAGCATTTTCTTCTTTTGCCTCAATGTTTTCCCAAGCCTTTTGTGTTTGGCACTTCAAAACTAGGTCTTGTTGGAAAAAGGTGAATAGGGGATCATTTCTTTAACTACTTTAAGCCATAATGGGTTTTATGGTTTGCATATTCTTGGATCTTTTTTCCCTTGCATAAAAGTTTTTCTGCTATCACAGAAGCAATGTCTGAAATTTTCTTCGATCTTTTCCAGTTTTGTTGTCCCTGATAGAGAACTTTAAGGCTTGGGAAAAACATTGGGGCCAAAGAATAAAATTTTGACAACTCTTACCTCAATATTTTCTGCGCTATATTGTATTGCTATATCTGTTGTCTTTATCAACATCAATTTGTTATGCTCATCAGCTTTTAAGATAGAAGATTAAAAAAAATCGGAAAGGGTTAGGCAAGGTTGAGGCCAACCAATTTTGACTAGAGATTGTATTTATTACCATATTTACATGTTAATTTTTTGTCAAATTTGAATCTTTGACAGCCTTATTTTAATGCAACAAATATTGCATGGTAAATTCTCAAAGTCTGTCATGATAATTATTAGTCATAGGAGGTTTTACCCTTTCCCAAACAACAAATTTTTGGACTCTTCGACTGAAATTGTTGAGGTGAAAGCAGAAAATGTGCTGTCATACTATAAGGAACCTTACAGAAAGTCTGTAAACTTGATATTTTAGAAACAAATCAGACTTTGCAAACTCTTGGTTGAAAACTTATCCTTTTATCTCAATGTTGTATAATTATGGATATAACATACATACTTTCAATACTTTATATTGAATGTAATGGCTTTCAAAATGGACCAAACAGAATGATATGCTATCATTTTAGAAAATGGTTAACCCATGATATGAAGAGAAAACTAGTAAAAGTTTCCCAAGAAATGCAAGGATATTCCCTTCCACCGAGTGAGCATGACAAATCCATATAAATTATATTTTACTTATATTCTTCCTTCAAAAATATATCTGTATGTAAAATAACACCCCAAATTTAACACGCTTGGAATTGTTTTTCTCATTTAAATCTTTAAGAATTTGGGTCTTGCAGACAAAGACTCATAATTCAGCCAATGACATTTTTAACCTTTTCCCTAATGATGATGCCTTTTGAAGCACCTGATAGAAAAGATATGGGAAAACATTGGGGCAAAAGGAGAAAATGCTGATAATCAGCATTTTCTCCTTTTGCCTCAATATTTTCTGTATGATATTATACACAAATCCCATCTTTATCAATATCCATTTTGTTGTTTGCAGCAGCTTTTAAATTTGAACTTCTATATTAATTTTGCTGTATGGGAAAGTGTTAACAATTTTCTGCCTACAAAACTGTAGGATACTTCTAGGCATTTTGTAGTAAGTATTTTCTCTCACGAATTTTGAATTTTTGTTTTGCAATTCGGTCAGATTATGTCTGGCTTATGCAGCATTAAGCGCCATTATGACAAAAGACTTTTTGGAAGTGATTGTTCTACATACAACTTTCCAAAACGACAAAATTTAAAGACAATAACAAAATAAAGATCGAGTTACCGAATTTTTTATTAACTTTGATATGAAATTGGTTTATATTTTTGTCTGTCTGTCTGCAATTGGTCAGCTGTTGATGGAAAAGTATTCAAATGATGTCTACTTATTAAATGGTTCTGATTCGGTCAACTTTTCTCAAACTATAGACCTGGTTTTGAAAGTCCCTTGAGCAAACATTACGAGTATAGAAGATATATTTACAAATAGCAATTTCTCCTTTTGTCATAACAATTTCTATGTATTATTGTACACTTATACTGTTTTTACCAAAATCAATTTTGTTGTCCGTAGCATGCTTTCAAATTGGAGCAGTCTAATTATTTGCCTATTTGAAAAGGTTTAGTCTTGTTAATTGATAAGGATGAGTCACAAAATAAAGCATTTCTTTTAAAGGATCCTTTGATATTCCCAACAATTCAGACAATTTTTATTTCATAACAAAGAAGAAACAAAGGAATTACATTAAGACAAAAACTGTTATATAACATACTTATCTGGCAACTCTGTAATAAAAACCCTCATAAAACATTTTATTACCGTAAAAAACTTGTTTATACAAAGATGTACAAATTTGGAGATAATCAGCAGAATTATGTAATTGGGGTTCAATTTTGGGTATAAGAAATGAGGTTTTATTCCATCAGTTTAATGGTTCTTTCTCAACTTGTTTTCACAATTTAAGTATGATTCAGTGTTCAAAATGGATTACATAATTTACTTTATTATTTCTGGGAAAAACTTTTCAGATATATAGGTCTAGGAATGCGGAATTAACTCTTTCCTTATTTTGTGCTTTGTCTTTTTTTCATACATTGCCTTCAATAGCACAATGAATAGGACAACCTAGGGACTGATTGAGATGTTTGAACTTTATTATAGTGTCAAACAACAACATTTTAGGGTAGTCCAGCTTTAAAGATTTTGCTCAGGACAGAATTATTGTCTCAAAAATCAGATAATTTGAATGCCTAAGCTTGGAAAGAATTATAGGAAAAGATTAAAATGCATTTCGTCGTTGTAAATGCAAAACCTTGTATCTCGTTTTTGGAAAATTTTAAAGGGGAGAGAAAAAAGTGTAATAACTTTTCCCAAATTAAAATCTTTTACTTGAAATTTTGTCATATTGTTCACAAATAATGTGCCATTAATACTGATTAGTAAAAATATCTCAAAACATGCGAGAATTGTCTAAACTGGGTACACAAGTTTGATCTTTGAAAATCGCAAGAATCGACATACGAGGTTTTGCATTTACAACGACAATTTTCTTCGTTCTTTCCCTATAATTCTTTTCAAAGCCTTCTGTATTTGAGACGGTTAACAAGATCAACCGATTTGGTTCATGAGATGCTAGTATTGCCTTAGATTGCATGGCATTTAATTCTCATTTACAATTTCAAAATACTGGGCTTATGACAGAGATTGGGTCTATGGTTGCCACTCTTACACCATTAACCCTTTCCTAAATAAGACCTGATGTTGATGTCTCCAATAGAAAAGGTTTGGGAAAACATTGAGACAAAAGAAGAAACTGATAACCAGCAGTTTCTCCTTTTGTCTCAATATATTCTGTGCTGTATTGTACACAAATTCCTTCCTTTTTAACATCAATTTGTTGTCTACAGCCTCTTTTAAATAGGACCACCCTAAACTATTGTTGTTTGGGAAAGGGTTAATGAAAACTCATCAACTGGTTGCTTCTCAAACAAGCCTTGCGTTTGACAAGCCAACGCATAAAAACAAAGAAAAAGGAACATGCTTATAAACTTCTTCATTTGCCTTAATGTTTTCCCAAGCATTATCTATCAGGCTCGTCAAAACCAGGTTTTGTTTGAGAAAAGATTTTTACTGAATAAAGCCAAAAACTTGGGAAAAGCTGCGGTGTCTGGAAAATGGGAAAGGAAAAAAAAGGTTATTTCTCACTTTTTCTAATATCTGAAGAAAATGAGAAGAGGTTTATCTTGTATATTTGGGTTGATTGATTATTTTGTGCACATTAATATAATTGGTGTATTGAAATTTTCCAGTTAGTAAATCCTGTTTGAAATTTCGTCTGGCTCAATGCCCGCGGGACCTATTGCGGTATATTTTGCAATATTCTTAATTTGTGTATATATTGATTGCGAAAGACATTTATTTTTTGTTATATAATTAAGCTAATGTGTTCCACTGTCTCAAAAGCCTAAATTGTTTTAATGATGTTTTTATGTTCTAGCCTGTTTTGGCGAGCAATGCCCACAGACATTTTTATGGCGTTATTTGGAGAAAAAATCCTTTTGTTTTTGTGGTGGTATTATAGCATTCATTAATAACCCTTTACTGGGAAGGGAAACTTATAAAGAAATGGGATCATAGTCTTGATTGCATCTTTTTCCTCCAATGTTTTGTAGTCTCTTCTTTTTCCATTATCAGATGGCAAAATCTTAAGACTTGTAGTGTCACAGTCCTAACTTACCCCTTTCCCAAACGGCAAAATTTTAGGGTGTTCCAATTCAAAAGCTGTTTTAGACGACAAAAATAAATACTAACATGGAAAGAATTTGTGTACAATATAGCACGGAAAATATTGAGACAAAAGGAGAAACTGCTGGTTATCAGCAGTTTCTTCTTTTGTTTCAATGTTTTCCCAAAGCGTTTTCTACTAGGGACGTCAAAACCAGGTCTTGTTTGGGAAAGGGTTAAAGGTGTTACAGACAATGTGTAGTAAAGGAAATTTTACATGATTACGAGGGTTGTCCTGAAAGTTCGTGGACACACACTTTATTTTGCTTTATAATACTTTGGTTGTGACAAAATCTTTATCACATGAAAGCTAGACATTTATCAAGTACTTTTCCAGCAAAAAGAAATAAATTTGATATGCAATTATTTTGCAATAGGACTTAACACGACCCTACATATGGGTACCCGGAGCACGTCAAATTTTGAGCATTTTGGCTACCCATGTCTGTATTTTTTAATTTAATTTATCGTATGAAATTGGCGGGAAACAAAATAATAAAAGTATTAAAATGTGACCTCACATTCAGACTCCATATTGTTTTGATTTCAATGTTGTCGCGCTAAAAATTGACATTTGAGGATGGTTTAAATAAGTTTGATATGGAAGGAAATTTGTCAAAAATGACGACGTCGGACGTTTGGCTGGAGCAGCGCGTTCTTGTGAAATGTTGCGTGGAACTAGGAAAACGCCTGCAGAGACCAGCGAATTCGTCAGTTCTTCTACGAAGTGACCATGTGTGCCGTATTATCTCGTTTGCAAATGTCACAAACGTTTCCGGGGAAGCAATGGCTGATTCGAGGTCTCAAAGATCGAGTTTTATAACAGATAGAAATGTTAATTTGGTGAGTGACGTCGTGAATGACGATAGGCAAAATACGGTAAGATATATTGGTGGGAAAATGTGAACTGTCAAAAACAATTGTTAACGAAATCCCCACAAAACATTTGGAAATGAAAACTGTGTGTACACGAGGGCGCGAAGAATGCTTTCTGAAGAAAATAAAGTAGCACAAGTCTTCATGGTAAAGTGACTTCTTCGTCGCTTGAGCGTCGTAACGTCATGACGTGCTCCAGGGTGCATCAACCTTCTGCACAAAAACATGTGTAATTCTGCTAAAAATGGAGGGATTTTGTTCAAATTTTGAAATGTTGTTTCTAAGATATTGTTCAATGACATCATGTGTCTGTTATAAAATCATCTATTCTCATGTTCATGTATTAAACAGTGTCCACGGACTTTCCGGACAACCCTCGTATTTGGAAATGGATCATCTACAATTTATATCGCAGAGATCTTTGAGGGAAAAGGAGAAAAAGTTGATTATCAGCATTTCCCTCTTTTCCCTCAACATTTTTTTATCAGCATCCTGTTATGTCTTTAAAACCAGAGCTTGATTTGGAAAGGCTTAACCCTTTTCCAAACGGTAAAATTTTAGGGTGATCTACTTCAAAAAGTGCCACAAATTACAAAATGGGTGTTATTAAAGATAGAATTTGTGTAAAAAATGCCATAGAAAATATTGAGACAAAAGGAGAAACTGCTGGTTATCAGCAGTTTCTTCTTTTGTTTCAATGCTTTCCTAAGCCTTTTCTATTGAGGACGTCAAAACCAGGTCTTGTTTGGGAAAGGGTTAAACCAAGACAATTTAGCTCTTTCGTGAACGACACATTTCTTGAGTGATCCGTTCTTAAAGCTGCCACTAAAAACACCATGGACAACAACAACAGGGGAAATTGTGTATACTAAAGAACAGAACATATTCGAGGCAAAAGAAGAATATGTTGGTTATCAGCATTTTGTTCCTCTGCTTCAATATATTCCCAAGCCTTATCAAATCGGATCATCAAAAGCAGTTTTTGTTTTGGGAAAAGGTTAAGACAGGGTTAGATTCATGCAACAAGTAGGGGAAAGCCATAATTGGCAAATTTGCCATTATCTTTGATGATTATAAACCAAATTTGTTTTCCCATATTAATATTGGTTACCAAATTATGAGCCTTTATGACGTAATTTGTTTGACATTAGAGAACAAATTACCAGAAATTTATGAAAACACATGGCTCATTGGAAGATGGACCTGTCTCTTGTAATAGTCTTTGTTCGCCATATATATAATTATCCTTCTCTGCTATTTCATCGACTCCAAAACAAGACCCGGCTTTGACTTCCCCAATAGAGATGTGTTTGGTAAACATTGTGGCAAAAGACGAAATTGCTGATAATCACAAATTTGACAGACCTGTAACTGGTTAACATTTGGTCTTGGTTCGCCATATTATCCTCTTTTAACAAACGGCAAAAATTTTAGACTGATCCAAAGTCAAAGATGCTGCAGATGACAATTACAAGTGAATTAACTGTAAAATATTTTGATCTTTAGGGATAGAAAACCTTGTTGGAAATGAAGAAATTGCTTGTCACAAGTAATAATTCTTCATTTTCCATAATGCTTTCTAAAGCCATTATCTTGCAGGGAATCCAAAAGAGTCATGGTGTGGTAATGGCTTAACACCTTCCAAAACAAGACCTGGTTTTGTCATACCCAATTGAGCTGTCTTGGAAAAGCATTAAGGCAAAAGAAGAAATTGCTGATAATCAGCAATTTCTACTTTTGCCTAAATGTTTTTATGCTATATTGCACACCAAAGCTATCTTTATCTATATCCATATTTCATCTGTAGAATATTGCCAATATTCTTTCTGACATTTGACAAAAGTCATTGGTCTCTCACCAATGAATGTGAATCATCTAAGTGAGAGAGCAGATGGAGGAACTGTGCATGCAGTATTAGGATGTTGTGGTAGTACTCATGGAAGAAATGTCAGGAATCCATGGTTAGTGGCTCCAGCTGCCACAATTTGACACTGTTGAAAGTTGTGTCAAACCCCAATCAATCCTTACAACTAGTTATCAAAACTAAGAAAAGAATATTTTGTTTAAAAAAAGAATAATTATGGCAAAAAATTCTGCAAACTTTTAACTAAACTACAAATGTTATAAAATCCCAAAAATGGACATCTCAATTATTAAAAGACAAAAGTATAACCTCGAAAAGGTTGTTGTCTTCAAGTCCAATTCCTTTTAGCAATACATCAAAACAATAAAGCAACAATTTTTTTTACGACAATGCATTCTGGATTTTAATACGTCCCTTACTCAATAAATGGTCTCCGTTATTTTGCAACGACTCCCAGATTAGCAATCAAAAGACGAAAATGATGATTTTCGATATAATCAGTCTTGGCAGGATAGAGCCTGTGTATTTCATGGCAGTTCTCTCTCCAATGCTAATCACTTCGGTTTATGGTCTTGCGCAATCGGATGTGTCCGATTTCATTTATGAGACTTTGCCTTGATATATTTAACCCTTTCCCAAACGGCAAAATTTTAAGGTGATCCACTTCAAAAATTGCCACAAAGGACAAAATGGAAGTTATCAAGGATAGAATTTGTGTAAAATATGGCATAGAAAATATTGAGACAAAAGGAGAAACTGCTGATATACAGCAGTTTCTCCTTTTGTCTCAATATTTTCTATGCCATATTTTACACAAATCCTATATTTGATAACATCCATTTTGTCATTTGTGGCAGTTTTTGAAGTGGATCACCCTAAAATCTTGCTGTTTGGGAAAGGGTTAAAATATAAGGCATGGAAAATTATTGAGGCTATAGAAGAAAATGCTGATTAACTAGCATTTTCTCCTTTTGCCTCAACATTTCCAGTATTTTATTGTACACAAAATTTTGATACTCTCTTAATTAACACCAATTTTGTCATCTGTAACAGCTTTCAAATTGATGCATTCTAAATTGTTGATGTATGGGAATTAAAGGCTTAAGATCATCAAAGTTGGATATTGCTAGAAAAATGTCATAATCAGGTTGTTTTGTAAATTTAAAAAACATAACAAATTATAGTATGCATAATACTGGCCTTTAGTATTCCAGTAGCGAAGTTTTAACCACTTTTCTTAGAACTTGAAAAAGGTTCATTTCCATAAATCTCATAATTCTTGTTAAAACCAATGTGACATGTTTTGGAAAGGAAATTTGAATTAAGTCAACAAATCTGAAAAAAAAATCTAGCCATGATGGAAAGTTTTGTTATGAGCAAAGTTTTGAAATGTATAAATAATAATAACAGCCGTGAAAAATGAACAAGTTTTTTAAACAAAAGTAATGTAAGCAAAACGACACATGATAGATTAAAGAAAATTGCCTAAGTCCCAATTTCTGTTCAAAGATAAAAATTCCCTTGAAAAGAGTTCAGTATGGAAATGATGGAAAGGGTTAAATGAATAAAAACAAATATTTTCTGTTTCTGAAATGGCCTCTCAATTAAATGAAATGGAATTTGCCTGGTTCCGTGATTACTACAATGTTATCATCGGAGATTTTTATGATGCAATTATTAAAGAAAAACGAGAAAGATTCTTTGTCCAAAACGTAATTGGCCGACAATAGAAATCAAGATTTTCCGTATTAAAGCATGAGATATGAGAGACATTACTTTGTACGTGTTTAAATTAGGCTCGTAACTCATATCCCTGATATACATCTTTAATTGTTATTCAATATTGCCTAGATTCCTCTATTTCTTTAGATTGAATTTGCTGTTACTCATCCACTATCTCTTGATTTCTTTGTTACTGGATTTGCGTTTTTAGACACTTGTACATGCAAATTCTGACAGTCAGCTTTTGGAAATATTGACAAAGACCGTTCTGCGCTGGTACAGCTGAGCCATAGAATAATCTAGAATTGTGAATTTATGCAAGCCAGGCATTGTATTTCACAACTGTATATTTAGTTGAATACTAGTATTTATATAAAATGTTTTCTTTTTGTCATGAACATATGTTAAAGATAAATATGAAGTTGTAATTAAGATCATTGTTGTTGATTAATTGATGTTTTGCTCACCATGTATTTGTAACTGCTTTTTTGTGCCCACAGAGTATTCTATCAGTATTTTGCATTTTTGCTCCATGTGAAATAGTGGGAAAAATTTTTAATACAGCAATATTATCATTGCATAATGATATTCATTTGTAAGTGCACATCTTTTTGTATAAATGACCTGCCAGAGCGTCTCTAGCTAATATTTGGGTGCACGCTGTTCTGGATCATAGTTTGTCATAACCCATTGCCACAGTGACTATTTTGACTCCCCACAAGATAATAGCTCTGGAAAACATTGTTGAAAATGAAGAAATTGCTTGTGACAAGCAATTTCTTCATTTCCCACAATGTTTTCTACCCAAAACAGACAACCAAATGTAAACTTTCATCAGCAAGAACATGTCATCTGCAACTTCTTTCAATTTGGACCTGTCCAAATTTTTGTCATTTGGTAATGGGTTAAAGATCCTTGCAGACCTCCCATATCTCATGTTTTCCCCCCATCATTGGCTTAATTTGAAGATGTCCCAACTATGCTATGCTTGTGGTACATAATAACATGAATTAGAAAATAAAGACAGAGACAATTGGCTCTGCAAATGAAATCTTCAAAACAATTCCTTTGCAGAGCCATTGGTTCTGTCTCTGTAGGTCCCATACGGTGATAAGAGTATTAGAAAACAATGTAATTTGTATTTAAATTTAAATTCTATAAGTTTATATGAAATATGAATACTATATACATTAGCTTGCTTATAGATATATGTTGCCAATATTATTTTTTTCTAATTTACGCCGCTATGTGATATGCATACTCGCCTTAGTCCTTGTTAATGAAGTTGTTTATTATTTGTAGCAAGTTTTTGATACATTGGGTCATTTCCCAAACAACCGCTTATTCTGATGTCTCTAATTAACCCTTTCCCAAACAAGACCTGGTTTTGATGTCCCTATTAGAAAAGGCTTTGGAAAACATTGAGTCAAAAGAAGAAAATGCTGATGATCAGCATTTTCTCCTTTTGCCTCAATATTTTCTATGCTGTATTTTACATAAATACTCTCTTTATTTTTGTTCATTTTGACCTCGATAACGGCTTTGAATTAGGACGACCCTAAAATTTTATAATGTAGGAAAGTCTTAATAGGAAATGTTTGGGACAACAATGAGGCAAATGAAAATGACAAGCAGTAGTTTCTCCTTTTCCCACAAATGCAATATCCTCTTTTCCAACAAAGCTCATGAATCCTTTTTAGCTCACCTGAGCACGAATGTGCTCATGGTGAGCTATTGTGATACCGCTGTGTCCGGCGTCCGTCGTCCGGCGTCCGGTGTCCGTCGTCCGTCGTCCGTCGTCCGTCGTCCGTCAAACTTTGCCTTGTGTGCACTCTAGAGGCCACATTTTTTGCCCAATCAACCTGAAATTTGCTCAGAATGAGTGTCTTGATGAAATCTCGGACAAGTTCGAAATTGGGTCATCTGGGGTCAAAAACTAGGTCACGGGGTCAAATCTTAGAAAAACCTTGTGTGCACTCTAGAGGCCACATTTTTTGCCCAATCAACCTGAAATTTGCTCAGAATGATTGTCTTGATAAAATCTCGGACAAGTTTGAAATTGGGTCATCTGGGGTCAAAAACTAGGTCACGGGGTCAAATCTTAGAAAAACCTTGTGTGCACTATAGAGGTCACATTTTTTGCCCAATCAACCTGAAATTTGCTCAGAATGATTGTTTTGATGAAATCTCGGACAAGTTCGAAATTGGGTCATCTGGGGTCAAAAACTAGGTCACAGGGTCAAATCTTAGAAAAACCTTGTGTGCACTCTAGAGGCCACATTTTTTGCCCAATCAACTTAAAATTTGCTCAGAATAATTGTCTTGATAAAATCTCGGACAAGTTCGAAATTGGGTCATCTTGGCTCAAAAACTAGGTCACTGGGTCAAATCTTAGAAAAACTTTGTGTGCACTATAGAGGTCACATTTTTTGCCCAATCAACCTGAAATTTGCTTAGAATGATAGTTTTGGTGAAATCTTGTACAAGTTTGAAATTGGGTCATCTGGGGTCAAAAACTAGGTCACGGGGTCAAATCTTAGAAAAACCTTGTGTGCACTCTAGAGGCCACATTTTTTGCCAATCAACCTGAAAATTGATCAGAATTATTGTCTGGATAAAATCTCGCACAAGTTCGAAATTGGGTCATCTGGGGTCAAAAACTAGGTCACGGGGTCAAATCTTAGAAAAACCTTGTGTGCACTCTAGAGCCCCCATCTTTTGCCCAATCAACCTGAAATTTGCTCAGAATAATTGTCTTGATGAAAGCTCGGACAAGTTTGAAATTGGGTCATCTGGGGTCAAAAACTAGGTCACGGGGTCAAATCTTAGAAAAACCTTGTGTGCACTCTAGAGGCCACATTTTTTGCCCAATCAACCTGAAAATTGCTCAGAATGATTGGCTTGATAAAATCTCGCACAAGTTTGATATAGGGTCATCTGGGGTCAAAAACTAGGTCACAGGTTCAAATCTTAGAAAAACCTTGTGTGCACTCTAGAGGCCACATTTTTTGCCCAATCAACCTGAAAATTGCTCAGAATGATTGGCTTGATAAAATCTCGCACAATTTTGAAATTGGGTCATACGGGGTCAAAAACTAGGTCATGGGGTCAAATCTTAGAAAAACCCTGTGTGCACTCTAGAGGCCACATTTGTTGCCCAATCAACCTGAAAATTGATCAGAATGATTGTCTTGGTGAAATCTCGGACAAGTTTGAAATTGGGTCATCTGGAGTCAAAAACTAGGTCACTGGGTCAAATCTTAGAAAAACCTTGTGTGCACTCTAGAGGCCACATTTTTTACCCAATCACCCTGAAAATTGATCAGAATGATTGTCTTGATCAATTTTCAGACAAGATTGAAATTGGGTCATCTGGGGTCATAAACTAGGTCATGAGGTAAAATCTTTGTAAAACCTTGTGTGCACTCTAGAGGCCACATTTTTTGCCAATCAACCTGAAAATTGATCTGAATGATTGTCTTGATCAATTCTAGGTCACGAGGTCAAATTTTAGATAAACCTTGTGTGCACCCTAGAGGTCACATTCTTTGTCCAATCAACCTGAAAATTGGTTTACAAAAAAAAGTTATTATATCAGGTGAGCGCTTCAGGGCCAATGGCCCTCTTGTTTGATTTATGTGTATCATGATCAGGAACTATTATGGTAGCCTGTAAAAGGTGTTTAGGGTGATGGAGTATTTTAAACTCCTATCCTTAATTTAAAGAAACGCTGTCATTGTCAGAAACTTGCTACAAAAGAAGTAGATCTGTTGTATTTAACTGTTGATCAATAAACGCTTTTTGCTTCAACATATCATAGTTTGTTATTAGTTGCTTTATTGCCAATAAGAAGCATATCTTACCTCACAACAAGTATTAACGCTTATATAAAGTCGAAGAACTTGCAGACAACAATTTTGAAATTGTTCATTGTCATTTGGGGATAGAAGACATTGTGGAAATGGTGAAATTGCTTGTAACCAACAATTTCTTCATTCTCCTTGATATTGTTTATCCTTTCGGACATCTAAAAGCAGTACATGTACTTTGTGAGGATGGGTCAAACAGATTTTCACTAACCAGAATGAGTTGCATTATGTTACATGCATGGAACATCTTGACCTTATATACCAGAAACTGATTTACCCACTTCCCTCTTAATGATGCTTTTTGACGCCCCACAGAGACATGTTTTGGAACCAAGAAATTGTGAACAAGAGATGTTTGTAAAACATATATGCCCCCTCAAGGGCCTACCTTTGATGTAGGTCAAACTCTGAGGTCAAGTTTATAAGGTCCAAGGTCATGGTCAAATGTGAAAGGTCTTGGTAGGAGGTGTCTATATAATGTGTGAAATATCAAGGCTGTATGTGTAAAAGACTAAAATGACATAAGATATAGGCCAGGTTAATGATTTTTAAAAGTAGTTCAAACTCCAAGGTCAAGGTCACACAGGTCAAGGTCATGGTTAAATGTGAAAGGTCTTGGTAGGAGGTGTAAAGGTGTAAAGTATTGAGGCTGTATAGGTGACAGGACATGAGATATAGGCCAGGTTAAAGCCTTTTAAAACTAGGTCAAACTCCAAGGTCAAGGTCCAAGGTCATGGTAAAAAGTGAAATGTCTTGGTTGGAAGTGACAATGTGTGAAATATCAAGGCTGTATGTGTAAAAGGACATGAAATATAGGCCAGGTTAAAGTTTTTTAAAAGTAGGTCAAACATCAAGGTCACAAGGTCCAATGTCATGGTCAAATGTGAAAGTTTTTGGACTTAAGTGACCATGTGTCAAATATCAAGGCTGTATGTGTAAAAGGACATGAAATATAGGCCAGGTTAAAGTTTTTTTAAAAGTAGGTCAAACTCAAAGGTCACAAGGTTCAAGGTCATGGTCAAATGTGAAAGGTCTCGGTAGGATGTATCCATGTGTCAAATATCAAGGCTGTATGTGTAATAGGACATGAGATATAGGCCCAGTTTAATGTTTTTAAAAGTAGGTCAAACTCAAATGTCAAGGTTGCAAGGTCCAAGGTCTTAGTCATATGTCAAAGCCTCAAAGGTCTTGGTCGGAGGTGTCCATGTGTCAAATATGAAGGCTGTATGTGTAAAAGGACATGATATATCGGCCAGGCTACAGTTTTTTAAAAGTAGGTCAAATTCCAAGGGCAAGATCCAAGGTCATGTTCAAATGTGATAGGTCTTGGTAGTAGGCGTCTATGTGTGAAATATCAAGGCTGCATGAGGTATAGGCCCTGTTTATTTTTTTCTTAAAGAAGGTCAAATACCAAGGTCAAGATCACAAGGTCCAAGATCATGGTCAAATGTGAACAATGTTGATAGGAGGTATCAATGTGTGAGATATCAAGGCGGTGTGTGCAATAGGACATGAAATATAATGATATGTCAGGTTAAGAGTTAAGTGTAAAAATCATCAAAGGGCAATCACTCAAAAAATTTGATCGGTAGAGTTACGGTTCTTTTGCACTGCACCTCTCCATAATGAGATCTATCCACTTATGAAGTTTCGTGATTCTACCTTACATACTTTTCGAGTTATGCTTCGCACAAGGTTTGGTCTTCGGACCGACCGACCGACCGACCTACAGACCGACCGACACTTGCCAAACGATATACCCCCATTTTCTTCGAAAGGGGGCATAAAAATGAAAAAATTGCTTGTCACAAGCAATTTCTTCATTTCCCACAATGTTTCATATACCCAGAAAGACTAAAAAATTATATGTATAATGACATTCACTTTGAATGGTCTTCTGCAACATCTTTGAAATTTAACAAATCTAAAGTTTTGTCATTTGGTAATAGGCTTGTCATGATGATCCCGGATCATTCTTGCTTTAGCCGCAGCATAGATGGCAAACAAGTACAGTCTGATCTTTTTCTTCTCAACTTTATAGTTCCTAGATAGTTTGGCTTCAACAGAATAATGTTAGTTGCTGTATTAGCCATTGTGTCGGCATATAATGGAACACATATCCTTTAGAATGCGAGAATCTTTTGTCATGCTGATCGTAGATGGGAAAAGGACGCACATAATAATTATGTAATGCACAGAATATCAAAATTGTTTAAACTCTTGAACCAATGATCCCTGCTTTGGAGCACAATTTTCGCTACAACAAGGTATAGATATTTTGCGTTTAAATGTGAGTTTATAGATTTTTAGCTCCACTGGCCGAAGGCCAACAGGGCTTATGTCATGGCCCTGTGTCCGTCGTGCGTCCGTCCGTGCGTGCGTAAACAATTTTCAAACATCTTCTTCTCCAAAATTACTGGACCAATTTCAACCATGAATCTCTACCAAATTCCTTCAAAAGAATAAAATCTGTGCAGAACTTGAATTTTCATTAATTTAATTGAATTAAATTTTGGAAAAATCTTTGAAAATTCTTCTTCTCCAAAACTACTGGACCAATTTCAACCAAACTTCACAGAAATCTTCCTTTTATGAATCTCTTTTTAATTCCTTCAAGAAGATAAATTCAGTGAATAAGTTAAATTTTAATTCATTTAATTAAATTTTCGAAAAATCTTTAAAAATTCTTTCTCTCCAAAACTACTGGACCAATTTCAACCAAACTTTACAGAAATGTTCCTTGCATGAATTTCTTCTTAATTCCTTAAAAAAATAAATTCTGTGTAGAACTTAAATTTTGAATAATTAAATTAAATTAAATTTTCGAAAAATCTTCTTTTCCAAAACTCAGCTAGACCAATTTCAACCAAACTTCACATGAATCTTCCTTGCATGAATCTCCTCTTAATTCCTTAAAAATAATAATTTCCTATTAGAACTTAAATTTTAATGAATTTGATTAAATTGAATTTTCGAAAAATTGTTAAACAATCTTCTTCTTAAAAACTACAGGACCAATTTCAACCAAACTTCACAGGAATCTTCCTTGCATGAATCTCTTCCAAATTCTTTCACGACCGGATGCAAAGCTTGGCCGCTGTAGGCTAGGCATATTTTTCGCTATATGAAACATAGTGTAATTTTAAGAAAATTTTAAAAAACATTTCTGCTCCTTAATCACTTATTGGATTTCATTCTTGTGTAGCATGAATCTTCTTTGGATAGAGACAATGGCGGATCCAGAGGGGGTTCAGGGGGTTCAAACGAACCCCCTCTGAAGCCTAATTCTTTCATTTTCATACATTAATTCAGTCAAAACTTTGTAATAATAGGAAAACGACCCCCCCCCCCCAATTGTAAATTCGACCCCCCCCCCCCCTTTCAGAAATCCTGGATCCGCCACTCTAGACCTTGAAGAAGTTTGTAGTCTAAATGTCTAAAAGCCAGTGGAGCGATACAGGGCCATCTTGGCCCTCTTGTTTTCCTAATGACAATGAAATTGTTCTAAAAATAGACCGGGTTTACCGATATGTATTGACAAACAGTCGGTGTTGTTATAAAATCTCGTAACTACGGCTTTATCGAAGCCGTAGTTACGATATTTTATAACAACACCGACGGAATACAATGATCGCGAAAAAAACGTTCCATGATTTTGTCGAGTTCACCACCAGTGAGAACAGAAGAGAACATTTCGGATCTGTAGCAGGATTAACCACTATTTACATTTTAGTCCTTTGATTTAACCCTTTCCCAAGCAAGACCTTTGTTGGTGCCCCTCATATTGAAATGCACAAGAAAACATGGGCCAAAAACAAGACCTTTTGTCTCAATATTTTCTCTGCTATGTTACACACAAATCCTATTGTAGCAACGTCTTCAATGTAGTAGCTATCAAATTGGACTGGTCCAAATCTTTGCCGTTTGGGAAAAGGGATATCTTTAATATGGGCATACAATTTTATGGTTTGAAAACCATTTGTCGAACAGTTTCTACGAAACTAGGAAATTGCAAGAAATAATTTTGAAGTAGAAAAATGATTAAATCAACACGATTATTTAGATGTCAGCAATGAAGAAAGTTTGATTGAATGGAATTTTACGTCCCATTCAGCTGACAATGTCATATGGAGACGGGACCTCGGTTTAAAGTCCCATCCGAAAGACTGAAAAGGCGGGGAGAACGAACCTGCGACCTCTGTGTTACAAGTCCAGCGCGTTACCACTGCACCAAATCCGCCCCATACTGACCGCAAAATTTTAGGCTCGCCCAAATTGGAAGATCTTGCAGACGACTATTTTGTATAAATGAAGTCTGCTTTTTTGGTCTCTTTGTGTGGAAAAC
Organism: Fragum sueziense; assembly: GCA_963680895.1. Taxonomy (NCBI): domain Eukaryota; kingdom Metazoa; phylum Mollusca; class Bivalvia; order Cardiida; family Cardiidae; genus Fragum; species Fragum sueziense. The sequence continues at coordinate 40,325,762 of OY804599.1, forward strand.
TTTGTGGAAAATGAAGAAATTGCTTGTCACAAGCAATTTCTTCTCTTTCCTTAATGCTTTCCAAGGAACTTATTTTCAGGGGCGTCAAAAAGCGTCAATGTGTGGGAGTGGGTTAAATGATTTCATAGTCTTTTTTATGGAAAACATTTTGGGAAATTAAGAAATTGCATGTCACAAGCAATTTCTTCATTTTCCTCAATACTTTCCAGTGATTTTTTTTTTCAGGTGCGTCAAAAAGCGTCATTGCGTAGGAATGGGTTAAACCAACACGATTATTAGGATGTCATGAATGATGAAAGTCCTGTGTAATTCATAATATTAAGTAGACGACTGATTCCAGCGTTCTGTGAACAAACGGGAATATTGTTCAATTAGTTCTCTCCACAGACATTCTGATTCATTTCGTCGCTTTTCAACAAAAACCTCGTAACTGCAGCTTAGTACAAGCTGTAGCTAAGAGGCATTTGCTGAAAATCAGCGATTTGCTTGATGAAAAATCCCGAGGCTTTGGTTTTCACAAAATTGTCGAAATTTTATCGAAGAATAACCCGGGCGTGTTTTTGCTTCGTCTGTGACCAGGGAATAAGGTACTTTTAAATGGTGTAAGGGAAGTAACTCGTACATTCCTCTTTTTGGAAAGAGACCCGATGAACGCCAGTGGTCTGGACTTGTCAAGCTAAAAAGGCCCATTTGAGTCTATCTCATGATGTACGCCAAATTCTACAATGACTCAAATTGAAAGGAGTAGGATACTGCACAAGATATTAACCATTTCCCAAACGGCAAAATTTTAGAGTGGTCCAAATTTAAAGATACTGCGGACAACTGTGAACAATTCCAAGTGAATGGAATGTTATATTTTTGGTCTTTCTGTGTAGAAAACATTTTGGGAAATGAAGAAATTGCTTGTCACAAGCAATTTCTTCATTTTCCACAATGTTTTCTAAAGCAACTATGTTGTAGGGAGTCAAAAATAGTTTTTGCGTGGGAATGGGTTAATCAACGTGCGTTTTACTGGAATTTTTCAAGCTTCCCGTATGCTCCATTCATATGGTATATGAGACAGGATCGGGATCAGTCTACGCCTTTGTGCAGTCTGGACAAGATCCATGCTGATGTCTTTTGGTGGTCTCATCTGAACCCATTTGGTCTCTAATACCATAAGCAGATCAACAGATGAGGGGGTGAAGACAATATTTAAAATTGTTATTTCAAATCAACCCCCTATGTTGTTGGTACCCATTTAAATCAATCAGTTTTTCTCTCGGTATCTTGAAAATTCCCTTTGGCAGAGACGTCACAACGAGTAAGTTAGATAGATAGATTTATTTGGTACAAGATGATGACAATACATGGTACATGTTATGAAACATAATGGTAAAACGTATCACAGTATGTTATATAACCCATGTCTGTCCCATCCAAACCTGGGTTAACACAAAAAAGAGATCCGTGATCTCTTACTTCCATTGTGGACCCACAATTGAAAAGAGTTAATAATATTTTGTATTATTCGTAGATGATATGGCCCTTTCCAAAACAAGCGCAACATCCCTAACGTACAAAAAGCTTTAAAACATCGACACAAAAGAAGCAAAGCTGAAAACAGCAGTTTTCCCATTGTTGATCTCTACGTTCTTTTCTATTTATCAATCAATTTCTAAACCTCTAATTCTTGATCAAAATATCCAGTAGGATCCTGCTGCAATAGGCCTCAGTACTATGCTCGTTTAATTGGGACAATCGTTTGTGGAAGGGTTAATCTGCGTTAAAAGTTTCATCACTTAGAACACGGTTAGAGTTCGTCGTCTGGTAAAAAAGTTCATATGTCAGAACAAAACACTCCAGAATAAAAATCCAAATATAGGAGATTAGCCCAAAATCTCGTTATGAAGTCCCGGTGCCAATAAATTTCATACATTCTGAGATAATAACTGCGAGTTCTGATCAATCTACGGCCCTAAATAATACACAGCCTGTCTGATTTGGTTCATCTTTTAATTCCTCTCCTAATTATATGTCATATTTGGCTAGACCGCCCGGCTCCATTCACCCACTTTAACTCTTTTTAATAATTCTGACAATTCCGCGAACTTTTCAATCCTTTCAGACAATGTTGATAAAGATCAGACAGCACGAATCTTACGATTCGATCAGTCTGATCTTGATCTATATTGTCTAATTAATTATTTTTTCAATATTTTTTTATGAAAATATTGAACGGAATTGGGGTCAATACGCCCCCTTGCAGTACACCAATAATTCCGCAATATAGAGGATAGGGTGATTGTCAGACAACAACAAATCAAGAGAATCGGATTAATAACTTTTTGAGGAGAAATGATGCAGATTCATTTACATAAATCTGCGAAGCTTCTTTTAGCGCTCTAGATGTATTATTTACGCAAAATATCACTTCTTGTTCTCCCCCAACTCGTTCGTGTGTTAGGCCTAGACATCCGGACTTTTAAAAGTGCAACATATATCAACAGATTTTTGTAAAAAATAAATAAATAAAAAAAAATCGTAGAATCATTAGAAGAAACGACACCGAAAAGGGATGGAATTCGCTTAAGGAAACAGTCAAAATATGTACCGATTACCCCGACACGAATAGACCAATTTTTTTATATCAAAAAAGTTGAAAACTAATTTTCTTTATCCTAATTCAAATTTTATATAAAAGTACTTGGAACACTAAACCTTTAAAATGATTGGTACGTCGCCATGTTTAATCGAAATCATGTTCATCAAATGACTTATATAATTATGACCCCTTTTCAAAAAAGTATATTGTGTAATAATAGTGTCATTTTTGTCGTCTGCAGCAGTTTTGTAATTAAAGTCTTCAATATTTGCCGTTTTGATGATAACCATGGGTTGACTAACAAGACATGAATTGGACATATAAGGGCATACGGGACTCCTGTAGTCTAGAATTAAAGCGTTCAGTCTCCATAAAATGAAGAAAAATGGATTTGAAAGAGCCAGGGGTTCTAAACCTAGACAAATTATGTTTGGTTACCATATAACAGGGATAAGTAACTGTTAATTATTTATTAGTTTCCATAACACTTCCCCAAACAAGAATTTTTCAGAATATTTCAATTTGAAAGCTGTAGCAGATGACAAATGGGCAATGCGGATTGCAAATATGAATTTTGTGTACCTTGTTACACGAAAGCATTGAAGGAAAACGAGAAAATGCTGTTAATAATCATTTGCGTTTAGTCCCTAAATGATTTCCGAGCAATATGGCTTACGATAGTGTGGTCACAGTCTCGTTATAAAAATACTGCCTCTATCTGATTCTATGTAAAAACGAGTAATTTACAAACGGCATTTTCAGCCAAAATAACACATTAAATTGCCAAAAAGTGTATAAAAACTTAAAGCTAAATAGTTATATTTTATTACGATAAAATACTTTTACCGTATACACGTTCTTTTCGTGTTAAATTTCTATTTGAAAAAGTGGGTCAACTCTGCGTTTCTTTGTTTGAACTCGGTCGTTACCTTAGAAGGACGCGTGGACATGTGTGATAAAATTGCTTTGGCACTGCCATTTCTCAACGGATTTTCATAAATCTTATATCAAATTAAAAAGGGAAAATAGATCTATGCATCCGTGTATGTTAATACGATAAACCGATGAATTATGAGTCGATGATTAGGTATTCAAAATGGGTCATTTTACTCGGCTTCAAATGGCAAGAACTATGCGACAGAAAAGCCTAGAAAAGCGTATATAATTATGTTCTTCAACATCCTATCTATTCAAATAATAAAACATCTTGTGTTTTTAGCTTAGCGCATTCAAGCGCAAAGGCTTTAACAATGGGAAGTGTTTTTCAATTCCCCGTGATTTATCGATAATTTCTGTGTAAACTCCATTTATCCTAAATTTATTCATAAATGTTGACGACAGTGACTCAAAGAACATTCTTGCAAAGTTTGGTTGAAATTGGCCGAATGGTTGATTTGTTAAGAATGATGTCATGATTTCTCAAAGTGCGATAAGCCTTGCCCTGTCACGCCCATATTTTTTGACGAATCAAAAAATCGCGAACATTCTTTGAATATGGTCATCTAAGGAACATTCATGTAACGTTTTGTCAAAATCGGCCCAATGCTTAAGGAGTAGGAGGTGTTTCAAGGAATTATGGGCGAACAGGCGGACGGACGGACAGTGAGTGACCACAATAGCTCATCTTGAGCACTTCGTGCTCAGTCCAAAGGGGTTTACAAAATCGGCATTTCTCATGGGCTTCCTAAACATCCATTTAACCCTTTCCCAAACAGCAAAACTTTATGGTCATCCAACTCGAAAGCTGTGACAGGCGACAGAATGAGTGTAAAAGAAAATAAGATTCTTTCGCCTCAATCTTTTCACCTTCAATAAAATCCGTTCAGGACGTCAAAATCAGGTCTAACCAGGTCTTGTTTGGGAAAGGGTGAGGCAGCCAAAAATTAGATTGAATTTAGATGTTGCAAAATGGACATGTTCAAATGTATGGTGCTCTTTTGGGTCAATATTTTGAAAGCATATTTCTTCACGAACCAGAGATATAATGTTAATAATCGATCACTTGAAAGTTTGAATTAATACTTTTTGTTTGAAATTCCTATTTTATATGTCGTAAAATCTTGTTTTTATAGGAGGCAATGACACGGAAATGATATGCGCACAACGAAGCGCAGAAAATATTTACGCAAAGGGAGAAAATGTTGGTTATCGGCATGTTCTTCTTTTGTCTCAATGTTTTCCAAAACCTTTTCATATATGATCCTGATAATCATGTCTTGTTCGTCGAAGGGTTGAAATAATGTAACAACTATTTATATGATTGTTGTTGGGTAGAATTTGAAGAACTAAATTGTTTGGTAGAATGATTTCATCCTTTGTAAAACTTCAAAGGGGTGTAACTATTTTATTAAATGTCCGATTTTAAAAACGTAAGCAGTTTTGAGTTCCTCTAATTCAGACCTTGAAAATGATATATAATTTGTTGAATGTCTTTGAGAAATAAACAATAACGTAATTCGGCAGAATTATCTCCACTTTGTAAAAATCTGAATAAGCCTTATTCCATAACGCAATGTCCGATTTTCACAATTCAACCAGTTTTATGTTTCTCTCAATATTCTCTGTAAGCTGGTATATATTTTGTAGGGGCTGGAATACTTTTGGAAAAAAGTGTGACCACCCTACTTACGAGAAGGGTTAAAAACGACAAGATATTAAGACGGCCCAATTCGAAAGCTTCTACAAACGACGAAATAGAGATCATTAAGATTGGATTGGTGTGCTATAGGATACAGAACAGAAAATATCGAGACAAAAGGAGTAAAACGTCGATGTTTTTTATTTTAAAACCTCGTAACTCCAGCTAGATTAAAGCTGGAGTTATGAGATTTTGAAATAACTGTTTGTCAGCGTTTTCGTCTATTCCGTCGATCTTTCCCCAAATTAACCCTTTCCCAAAACAGTAAAATTTGGACTGTTCTTATTTGGAAACTGCTGCAGATGACAAAGTGGATGTTCATAAATGTAAGATGTGTGCAAATCATAGCCCAGAAAATATTGAGACAAAAGGAGAAAATGCCGATTATCAGCATTTTCTTCTTTTGCCTCCATGTTTTTCCCAGGTCTTTTATTACAGGGACGTTAAAACAAGGTCTTGTTTTGGAAATGGTAAAAGCTTTCTTTACCAAGGACGTGAATTTGGTCGTCTTTGATAAAGGGCTAAAGCGCGGGCAGTACGTCGCCCTTCATCATAGACTGGTTCCCTGTCCCTAGATCTATCGTTCATACATAGAGAAGACGGGGTACCAGTCTACCTTCATCAAGGCAGTTTGTATATAAAATACACCGAAAGAAACTTACAACGAATCAAAGTACTGAAAGTACTGTTAGAGAGCGTATTTGACACAACATAAATTTCAAACTGTGACAATATTGCATGCTTACATAATTGGGAGCATTCTGTGTGATCGTCATGCAAAACCATCATCGAATATAAGTGGAGTTGTGTCAGGCCCGTAGGAAGCAATTTCATATTGTTGAAGCCCATGTGTCTGAATTATTGCGGGGGGGGGGGGGCTAAATTGGATTTTCCCTAAATTTTCATTGTAAAATAAGGAGAGTTCAGCACTTTTGGCTATGCATTCAACCATGAATGGAGGAATGTATTAACTATTGACAACATAATTGAAGCCTCTTTTTCTGTGATGCAGCATAGTGTCACCATACAACAAAAAATTTCCGAACAACAATTTTTGAAGTGGTCTACTTCAAAAGCTGATGCAAATGACAAAATATTTTTAAAGTTTAGAATTGTGCATAATATTGTTCAGAAAATATTGAGGCAAAAGGAGAAAGTGCCTCAATGTTTTCAAAACTTTCTCTTGGAGACACGTTTGATTGGGAAAGGGAAATTCAAATCAACCCATTCATAAATGTATGAGAAGTTAAGTTGATAAGGAAATTTGCTCTAATGACCCTTTTATCCACGACATAACATACTACGGCTTTACTACCTTATGGCTTTACTACACATTACCCAGATAGACACTCACTATGCACTAGAATCTGTCTGTGGAATGTGATTCTATTTTAGACTGTTTGCATTGTCCAAAATTTAGGTTACATGACTTGACTGAATGACCTGCATGACCCAATTGTAAATGACAAATTACTACACTGATCTTTTTTCTATTTAATTAAGACTTGTTTACTTGAATTTTTTGCATAGATCATACAAGTCATATATTTTTATATAATGACATGTATGGTTGTAGACTATTCCAATTGTTGTTTAGATCTATTTTGTCTTCATTGGAAGGAACTATTTCTGTTGTTCGGTTTGCAAAATATTGGCTTGTGGCCTCTGGCTGCTAATAGAGAGACTACGCTCTCTAAAAACCAAACATATAGACTTATATTTATGTATGTCAAAGGTCACAGTCAAAGGTCGACCCAACATATACACGGTGGGTAACCCACGTGACTTTTTGGAAGCGTACACACGGAAAAATCGCCCGCTTCAAGGTATGTTTTGTTTAATTTCTCAGCTTATACTCTACGGATTTTGAAGAGATAAAGTGCACGTAACGCGCCTTTGAGAGGGATATTCCCGGCTCTAACTCACTCTGCCCGAAATCCAGTGGTTTCTTCAAACATTCGAGCCAAAGTTTTTTTAAGTGCAAACCGAACGCGGGAAGCGTTCACATTTATAGTCCTAATTGTCAAGTTTTAGCTTTACCAGCCCATTTACACGAATAAATTATGTACGCACGTACCGTCTAGTCAATATATTCTTTAAAAATCCAAGGGTTTTGGTCAGAAAAGCGTTAATTATGATGTGATCATTAAAATAACGAAATGGGAAGCGTACACATCTGATTCAAAATGGTAAGCGTACACACACAATACGCTGAGAAGGGAAGCGTACACACCGATGTGTTTCCCTTTTTCAAGTGCAGGGTAATATTTCTAATCAAATATAACCAAAATAAAACCATATTTTATTGATAATGGCTACATTTGTGGCGTATAACAGCTTCAGTTTATAGTGACATTTCACAATTATTTTTACATAAATTTTACTTTTATTCTATCTGAAAGAGCATCTTTTCAAATGAAAATTCTGAAAATTCCATGCCAAAACATTGAACCGTTTACGAGAAATATATATAGTGCTAAAACTAAACATATTGCTGTGGACAACAGTTCAGAATTATATAGAATTTGCCATTTCTGGCTCAACTTTAAAGGTGTATTTTTCGCTTATAAATAACAACTTCGAAAAACTGATAGCATTTCTACGCATTAGAATAAACAATCTTTGCATCAAGACATACTTTTAAAAACTGAAATGAATGTGAAATGTCACTTTAAAAAATTGGATTGAATGGATTTTTACGTCCCGCTCAACAGCTAAGATCATATCTCATTCGAAACATTGTTTATTTCGTCCAAAAGAAGTTAAGCTTCAGGGTGTGCATGCTTAAGAAATGATCGAATTTCTACCATGATCTATCGTCATTCAACAACAGTTCTGTGTACAACGGTACAATTAATAATCTATGAGGGCGATAGCCCGAGTGGATTATTTATTGAGAAGCCTTATTAAGAACAATAGTTAAATAACAAAAGACTACGGTAGAAATTCTACCATTTCAATTATAATATGAAAACATAATCAAATCTTTGTGAAAATTAGCACGGAACAATTTAATTTACGTGTGCAGTTTCCGTTAGTTGAGGGTCATATAATTTATTGATTTCATTAAAATCCGGGAGTTCCGATTGGTTGAGAAAAAAAATGTCATACCTCTATGAACAAAAATGCCAGAACTACTTTCCCTGTCAAACATTGAATTTCGCCGCATTATTTTTTAGTCTTAGACTATCAAGTTATAAGAAATGAATGTATTTTTATTTACGGTGTTCATGCAGGTATGAAAAAGAAAATGTAATCACACTTTTGTATGAACCGCTTCGTGGATTCATACAGTGTGATTAGATTTTCTTTTTCATACCAGCATGAAAAAAAAAATGCATTCATTCCTTGAAACAAAACATTGCCGAATTTTGGTCATTACAAATGCAGATTTCCCAGGTTAATGTTGTTGGACTATATCAGTTATAAATATGGTTTTGCTATTTTCATCAATATTATTTCGTTGTAATCAATACACCCTGATACAGTTCCAAATTTCTAACCGTGACCTGCGCATGATAAGAGCAAACAAAAGGTCACGTGGTCTTTTTACTATATAATTCATTGTGCGAGTCGTTATTTTCGCGCGAGCATTTTTCATTTATTCTGCCAAGTATTAAGAATATTTTATACAGTCATTTGCGTTAATTATTAGAGTTTTAAGTTACAGGAATATTTTTGCAACTTTGATTGAAAAAAGAGATTTTTTGGCTTGTAATCATTCGTACCCTGTCTCCATCGCCCATTACCACCATGCAAGTTCAGGATGAGCTATTGCTTTTGAAACCCATATAAAAAGAATTTTGCAGAAGCAAGTGAGCTCCTTAGTACTGTCCAAGTGTGAGCGGTAATATTTTGCATGTGTTTGTGCTCTAGATTAGAGCCAATAATGGACAGGTCACAGGATGGATTCCCAGCCGCGGAGCGTGGACAATTATAAATTAACTTATTGCTGAAATATTGTTGAGAGGCGTTAAATTAAAAAAAGAAATGAAAAGAAAAATGTTTTAAACTTTTACCAAACAAGAAATGTTAATGTTTTGACTGTCAAGGGCGGGTCCAGGATTTTTTTTCAAGGGGTGGGGGGTGAGGTCTAGCCGAAAATATGGCTTTAAATTTGTGAATTTTGTAATGTTAGATACCATACTAACGCTGTGTAGTTAAAATTCGATTTTCGACCTATTCAAGGCGGGGTCCGGACCACGGACCCCCCCTTTTAGATCCGTCTTTGACTGTCTTACAGAGATTGTTTCAAAAATCATTTCAAGGGGCAAAATAATGAAATACTTTTAATCAGCATTTTCTCCTTTTGCCTCAAGGTTTTCGTTACTAAATTACTATTTTTTCATTGGGGTCCAAGCCCAATTGCTAGGGGGGGGGGGGGTCCGAGACCAAATGATGACTTAAATGTGTTAAATTATATATAACGTTAGGCCTATATTGACGCTTTAATTATAGTCAACATTCAATTTATGGCTGATTCCAGGGGGGGGGGGGGGGGTGCGGACATCCCGACATCCCCCCCACTCTAGATCCGCCCTTGCACTTAAAAAACCTACTTTCATGATACCCATTCTGTTATCTGCAATAACTTCCAAATTGAATCAGGTGCCGTTTAGGAAAGGGTTAAGCCGCTGTCAAACTTGAAAAGTCTAAATGATTTGTCGTTTGGGAAATTGGCTTTAACAGCTATGTTTTTATTATCAATTTGATCTACCATAATGAATTATCTTTCTTCATAAACCTTTCGGTACTGACATAATCATCTTCACACTGAAAATGGCATGTTTCGTACTATTTTTCTTTTGTTGGGAAAGGGGGGGGGGGGGTTACGTGAATATGACAGTTTAACCTTGCGGCTAGGTCCTCAAAAGATCCGAGGATACTACTTTTTCGGAGGGTCAAAAATGACTTAAAAGCCGATAAAGGCCATAAATGGAAGTCAGTCAATGATATCCCGTCGAGATTCATAGAAGAATCATCACTAAACGGTGTGTGATTCCTCTTAAACTTCTTCTTTCCTCCGTTCATTTCCATTGCACGTTGGATGCTTTACTCTCATTTGGGTCACAGCCTCGATCTGGCATAAAAAAGTGTTACTATTTTTAGTAACAAATTGGAAGTGTATTTTTAGCCGTGTGCGATTTAGGCCGGTAGAGCTCTTCCAGTAGACTGGTACCCATTCGTGTAAATAACTGAATTTACGACTGGGAACAGGTACTGCATTCTGTCCTTTGATTGGTCAATCGATATAATCGATAGACCAATGAAACGGCTCGGTGTATGGAAAGCGTCACCTGTCCAGGCCGTCTGAGTGACCGTCAGATATTAGCTATTACCGTACTTAAATCCGTAGTAGATTTCAGGTACGGGAACCAGACTACTCTTCCAGAAGAGTGTGGTTCCCGCCTCCGATACACTACGTAGTAGAAACTAGAACTGTCGCAAAGCGGACGAATACCCCCCACAAGGGCCTTTTCACTGAAAAAGTGCTATCGGTCAAAATGTTCTTGACTTAGAGCATGGAAACGGATTTTAAACAAAGTCCAACTGTGACCTTGACCTTTGACCTTGGGGACCCCAAAACAATAGGGCACATCCATTGGTCATGGGCAACAACTGTGTAAAGTTTCATGATCCTAGGTCAAACAGTTCTCAAGTTAGAACACGGAAACGAAATTGTAAATTTTGACTACTCCCCCCCCCCTTATTAAAAACTTCAAAGTGGCATAACTCTGAAACTAATGACTGGATCAAGATGAAAATTGCAGGTGCACAACTTCATATGATAGGAAACATCCTGATAAAATTTCAGAAAAATTGGTCAAAAACTGTGGGAGGAGAAGAGGACACAAGATTATGTCCAACCCCCCCCCCCCCCCCCCCCCCCCTTAAAAACTTCAAAGTGGCATAACTCTGAAACTAATGACTGGATCACAATGAAAATTGCAGGTGCACAACTTCATATGATAGGAAACATCCTGATAAAATTTCAGAAAAATTGGTCAAAAACTGTGGGAGGAGAAGAGGACACAAGATTATGTCCACGGACGGACGGACAGACGGACGGACAGACGGACGGACGGACAGACGGACGGACGGACGGACGGACAACCTGATTCCAGTATACCCCCCCATAACTTTGTTGTGGGGGGTATAAAAATACTTCGTAGTGTATCAGAGGCGGGAACCAGGCTAGCTCTTCTTCTTCCAGAAGACAACTTCTGGCCTAAATCGCACGCGGCTTGGGTGAATTTGTGGTTAGAGGGAACTAATTGCTTTCCCATAGACGACCATTATAACGTTTTGGCATGTAGCTCAGCCCATGAGTATGCAACAATGTAGAGTCATACCTCAAATTCAAGAACAATCCTTCACACACCCAAAACAATCAATTTTAATATGGGTTGAACCCTTTTATCACTGACTTTTTGGCCCCTTTTTGACATGACCCTCAGCCAACAGTCATTTGGACTGGCCTTTTCACAATATGCACCTACATCTAAAAATAGCTCTTGGACTGCCAAAATGTACTAAATTCTTGAAAAAAATTACTGCAATTGTTTGACAAAATATCAAATTTTATAAATAAAAAAAACTAGAACTGTCGCAGAGCGGACAAATACCCCCCACTAGCGCCTTGTCACTGAAAAAGTGCTGTAGGTCAACTGGTTCTTGACTTAGAGTACGAAAAAGGATTTTAAACAAAGTCCTATTGTGACCTTAACCTTTGACCTTCGTGACCCAAAAACAATAGGGCACCTCCTTGGGTCATGGGCAATAACTGTGTAAAGTTTCATGATCCTAGGTCAACCGGTTCTTGACTTGGAGCACGGAAACTGATTTTAAATAAAGTCTAATTGTGACCTTGACATTTGACCTTCATGACCCAAAAACAATAGGGCACCTCCTTGGGTCATGGGCAACAACTGTGTAAAGTTTCATGATCCTAGGTCAACCGGTTCTTGACTTAGAGCACAGAAACGGATTTTAAACAAAGTCTGATTGTGACCTTGACCTTTGACCTTCGTGACCCAAAAACAATAGGGCACCTCCTTGGGTCATGGGCAACAACTGTGTAAAGTTTCATGATCCTAGGTCAACCGGTTCTTGACTTAGAGCACGGAAACGGATTTTAAACAAAGTCTGATTGTGACCTTGACCTTTGACCTTCGTGACCCAAAAACAATAGGGCACCTCCTTGGGTCATGGGCAACAACTGTGTAAAGTTTCATGATCCTAGGTCAACCGGTTCTTGACTTAGAGCACGGAAACGGATTTTAAACAAAGTCCGATTGTGACCTTGACCTTTGACCTTCGTGACCCAAAAACAATAGGGCACCTCCTTGGGTCATGGGCAACAACTGTGTAAAGTTTCATGATCCTAGGTCCACCGGTTCTTGACTTAGAGCACGGAAACGGATTTTAAACAAAGTCCGATTGTGACCTTGACCTTTGACCTTCGTGACCCAAAAACGATAGGGCACCTCCTTGGGTCATGGGCAACAACTGTGTAAAGTTTCATGATCCTAGGTCCACCGGTTCTTGACTTAGAGCACGGAAACGGATTTTAAACAAAGTCCGATTGTGACCTTGACCTTTGACCTTCGTGACCCAAAAATAATAGGGCACCTCCTTGGGTCATGGGCAACAACTGTGTAAAGTTTCATGATCCTAGGTCAACCGGTTCTTGACTTAGAGCACGGAAACGAAAAAGTCTACGGACGGACGGACGGACGGACGGACGGACGGATGGACGGACGGACGGACGGACAGACAGACAGACATGGTGAAACCAATATACCCCCCTCTACTTCGTAGGTGGGGGGTATAATAATTCTAAATTATTACATTATTGACCAATCAGAGCTCACCTTGATCCTTGTTTATAGTGCGGACGTTCAGTGGACAAAATTTTGACAGATGCCGGGAAAATGTATTGGTTCCCTCAAACCTGTGCTACGAAAAATGTACTGGAAAAAATAGACTGGGTTTGCCGTTATATTTTGATAAACCATCGGTGTCGATATAAAATCTCGTAACCACGGCTTGAATTACCCCAGCTTCGGGTAAGAAATTGTGGGTGCAATAACTTTCTTATTTCTACGTCAAATTTCAAGCGGATTGTTGCATATGCACCGCCTCACTGACCTCTTTACTCAAATGTATGACATATTTGTAAAGTTATTTTACTTTATCAAAAAAAATCCCAACCGGCTAGAGAGAAAAATGGTAACACTGCAGCCAAAATAGCCCCGCTTCAGGCCAGAAATTGTGCAATAACTTTCTTAATTCTGCGTCAATTTGTGAGCAGATTTTTGCATGTACCCCACATTACTGATCTCTTTCCTCTGGTGTGTGACTTAATTGAAAACGTCTGTTACTTTTCCCAAATTCGACCCAGACCGAGCAGAAGTATGTCCTGACCCTTGTGTCGTCTTTCCTGGTCTATTGGGATCATTTCTAAGCTGTATTCATTTATGACTCATACAGCAGAGGAACTGCAACAATCCACATGAAAATCCACGCAGAAATAAATAAATTTATTGCACAATTTCTTACCTGAAGCAGGTCAAGTTTTGCCTTAGTTCTTATCCACCCCGCGATGCACAATATCTCCACCGTGCTGTGTAAAGGTCTGTAAATAGGTGACTAAATCAGTGACTATGCGACCAACCCAAAAACCAACAGAGTGTACGCTTCCCTTCTCAGCGTATTGTGTGTGTACGCTTACCATTTTGAACCAGATGTGTACGCTTCCCATTTCGTTATTTTAATGATCACATCATAATTAACGCTTTTCTGACCAAAACCCTTGGATTTTTAAAGAATATATTAACTAGACGGTACGTGCGTACACAATTCATTCGTGAAAATGGGCTGGTAAAGCTAAAACTTGACAATTAGGACTATAAATGTGAACGCTTCCCGCGTTCGGTTTGCACTTGAAAAAACTTTGGCTCGAATGTTTGAAGAAACCACTGGATTTCGGGCAGAGTGAGTTAGAGCCGGGAATAGCCCTCTCAAAGGCGCGTTACGTGCACTTTATCTCTTCAAAATCCGTAGAGTATAAGCTGAGAAATTAAACAAAACATACCTTGAAGCGGGCGATTTTTCCGTGTGTACGCTTCCAAAAAGTCACGTGGGTTACCCACCGTGATATAGTTTAGTCATGGTGCCTTCAGGATAGGCCTACCCTATGCCTTTCACATTTTTCCATGTCATGGGTTATTATTTTTCTTGAAAAAAAAAAAGTTAGATTGGCGACTACAGCACGGGCAATACATCACCATTCATCATCCAGTTTGTAATTACAGACTTTGTCATAGCAACATTTCGCCGCTTTTCAACAATCAAAGTACTGAAAGTACTGTTGGGAAGCAAATTTGTTAATAATGTAGGCACGTCAAGAAGTAGAGTACTTTGATTAGGCACTTTGATTATCCATTTGAATACTTTGATTCGTAGAGTATTTTGATTAGGTACTTTGATTATCCATTTGAATACCTTGAATACTTTGATTCCATGCATCTATTTATAGCTCTGAATATATTTCACAGTTCAGTAAATTGACTGACCAATTTACAAGGAAGGCCATTGGACTGATTTTTGAACCATAATAAAGCAAATTACTACGTCGGTCTTTTCTTTTCTTAGAGACATGATAAATTGAATGTTTCATTTTCAGTCACACAATTCAATATCTACGTGGTTAACTTCAGACTTACACATTGCATATTCGAATGACTGTTACAACTCACCAGTGAGCATAACTCACTGGTGAGCACCAGTGAACACAATTCACCAGTGAGTACAACTCACTGGTGAGCATTACTCACTGGTGAGCATGACTCACTGAAGAACACAACTCACTGGTGAGCATTACTCACTAGTGAGCATTACTCACTAGTGAGCACAACTCACCAGTGAGCACAACTCGTCGGTAAAAATTACTAAATTGACAGGGGGAGAGGGATGTCAAGTCATGAAAATATTAGTTATGTTTGTAGACAGTTACTTTTCTGCCGTCTGGTATTGCATGGTTATGCTTTCAACGTTGTCATATATCTAGATTAGCCTTGGTTTAAAAGTGGGCTGATGCTACAGGTCATCAAGAACTTAATGTATCCTCATCAGACTTTTGAATTAATGAAATTTAACAGCCCCTTGAAAAATGGAATTTGAGACTAAAAGGCTGTATTGTTTCAGACATAATTGTCTCCCAATTGCTTAATATGTCAGCTAGCTGCTGGAGGTTCTGTTAGGATGTTGTGGTAGTACTGGTACGAGAAACAAATGGAATCCATGGTTAGGTGCTCCAGCTGCAGTGATATGACCAATCCATAGCAGTTGAAAACAGCATTAAGATAATTTGAGTTTGAGTTTATTGGGGTTTTACGCCGTTTTCAACTGCCAGGGTCATATCGCGGCAGCTGTAGCACATAACCATGGATTTCTGTTGTTTCTCAAACCAGTACTACCACAACACGCTTACCGAGCCTCCAGCTGCTCACCCACTTAGGTTAACGATTTCAAACCCATTGATAGGTGACAATTTTGTCAGAAAGGGAATTCACCGCATCGGAAGAATCATTGTGGCAAGTTTGATGAAATTCTGAAAAAAAAAAATGTAGGAGTTGCGCACACAAGAAAATGGGCATTTTTATTCAAGGGCAGATAATTCAAGAACGAAATGGGTTATCTGAATTCCGTAAGTGGTGTGCACAACTTGACACCATGGAGATTCATTATGGCAAGTTTGATCAAATTCAGATCAAAACTGTAGGAGTTGTGCACAAGAAATTGCTAACGGACGGACAGACGACTGGGGCCATAAAGCCCCGTTCCCACTGTCACGGTGTTGGTCCCGGACGCCTACGGTACCTCCCGGTGGGGAAAGAGCCGGTATTCCGGGATGATCCGGGATCTTTTCTCTAAAAAAATGATTCATATTCCCATATTCCCGACATTGCCCCGGTGTACCCCCGGTTTATTACTAGCAGGATGTTCCCGTTCTACCCCGGACTATCCCGATTTGTTCACGGTTTGCCACGGTGTATTTACGGTGCAGGGGCCGGCGTGATCCCGGATGATCCCGGTACGAACCGGTGTAACCCCGGTTGTCGCCGGTAGCGCACCGGTAGCCGCCGGTATCGCTCTTTCATATCACGGTTTTGCGCCGGTGACAAGCCGATGTTTCCCGCTGGTCACTCGTGGATCAGCATCAGTTCTCTTTTGAAGTTCTGGTTTATGAGATAGTTCATCTTGTTTGCTTGTGCTTGCATCAGAAAATGAAACTACATTGATTAAGCTGAAAATGTCAACGGATCATCAGGGACTATCACGGTTGAGCCAGGGTAGAGAACCGGACTTACCCCGGAATATGCTGGTGTTTCCCCGGATAAAGCCGATTCTTGACATCCTCCCGGTGAGTCCCGGTGACTGCCGGTTGTATTAAACATTTTAAAACATCCGGGGTCGGTTGCCGGATCAACAAGGTTCATCCCAGATGGTCCAGGATGTTCACGGTGCCGCCACGGTTGTACTCCCGGTTTGTCACGGTTTCCCCCGGACCACTCATCCGGGACTAACCGGGGGTCCAAACAGTGACAGTGGGAACGGGGCTTAACATAATATTTACGACCTTCAGGCGTATAAAAATTAGTATTTCTCTAATTTCTCTTCATCTAATGGGCAGAATTTAATGAAATTTTGTACTTATGTGATAAATGAGATGTTCTAGACCATATTCTATAAATAATGTGTGTACAAAAATCTGTCATGGGAAAAGGGGGCTTAGTGTATGATAGTTTTTATTTTGTGACAAACACTTATACTTATACTTATATACACTTATTAAATGTGAAAACGGGAAAACTGACTCGGGAAAAAACTTTCTGTTCTTACGACGATTGTCAATAGATCTATCAATTTTTCAAAATGCAATATCGAATTGACTTCTATTGTCCACCCAAATTAACCAGGGACAACTTAATTTTCGTGCGCTAAGTCCGTTAGTTGATCGCCTTAACAAAACATTGCCGAAGTAGGGTCATTACATATGCAGATGTCCCGGGTTAATCTTGCTGGACAATACTAAGCTCGAGTTGTTTTTTATATTTTGTGTTTAGGGATTTACCGGATGGTTCCCACTCCAGACTGGTCACAAATTATAAACAAGAGCCGTCAGAGACGGACAATGCTCCCCGAATAAGGCATTGTCACAATAAATGTATGCCATGCAGACCTAACATAAAGCTAACAAATGTTAAGCCCCCTTTTTGCATGACATAATTTTTATACCCAAATTTCACAAGGTTTATTGTCAAGGGCATCTGATTTACTACTCAAATATGAAATTTCATCAAGTTCTGACCATTAGACTAGGAGAAATTAGAGAAAAACTGTATTTTACCTTAAGTCCCCTTTTCCCATGACGAGGCCTCAAATCCAAAAACCAGGAAAAGTACATCAGCATTATGTCATAGGGAGTTCACATGGTAAGTTTCATTTGATTTGGCCCAAGGGTTATGGAGAAATCACTTCGGACGGACGGAATGACGGACGGACAGGACGGAAGGACGGACAGACAAAGCGGCGACTATATGCTCTCACTTCGGGGAGCATAACAACATAAGTCAGACCAACCACTCACGGGTCAATGTAGACCAAGGTGTAGCCTCGTAATTTGGAACAATGGGGTTTACTTTGATAAATGATTTAATATAATATTCAACAGCACAAATGTAAACAGCACATAATTAATTTATACACAGGTATCACATTTAAGCATGATCATTGGTACCTTTCCAAAACAAAAACTTAAATCCTGCCAAATGCCATAATGGGTCCCTTTTCCGTATTCTGACTCTTATTTCTTCACAAATACTGATTGCTTTTGATAATATTGCAGTAAAATCTTGGTGGAACAAAAAATGTTGTTGACCAATGTTTTCTTCGTTTCTCTCACTATTTTCTATACTATAATTCTAAATCTATTCTTATTAGTATCACTAATTTGTCTGTAACATGACTAGTCTACAATGAATATTTGTGCTACAAAAAGCATAACTGTCATTGCTTGATACGGAAGAAATCTTGGATACATGATTTTAGCATAACACAATTCTAATAATTCAGGCAAAAGGCAGAACATTGGTAATGCACTTAAATTTCCTACTAAGTTGCAGTTTGGGAAACCATGGAGAATAAAAAGAAAGAAGAGATGTTTGTAAAACATATATGCCCCCTCAAGGGCCTACCTTTGATATAGGTCTAACTCCAAGGTCAAGGTCACAATGTCCATGGTCTTGGTTGGAGGTGTACATGTGTGAAATATCAAGGCTGTATGTGTAATGGGACATGAAATATAGGCCTGACAAGAATTAATTTTTCAAATCAACAAAGGGCAATAACTCAATAAATATGATCGGCAGAGTAACAGTTCTTGTGCACTGCACCTCTCCATAATGAGATCTAACCACCTATGACTTTTTGAGTTATGCTCCTGACAAGAATCAAGTTTGAAAATCAACAAAGGGCAGTAACTCAAAAGTTTGGTCAGCAGAGTAAAGGTTCTTGTGCACTGCACCTCTCCACAATGAGATCTATACACCTATGACTTTTCAAGTTATGCTCCGGCATAGTTTGGTCTACAGACCTACCTACCGACCGACACTTGAAAAACAATATACCCCCACAATTTCTCTTGTGGCCTCAATATTTTCTCATGTAAAGTTTTGTCTCCATTTCATCTTTCACAAGCTTTTATAAGGGACACAATAATTCTTCTTTGCAAATGGGTTCATGCAGCAGCTTAAGATGACAAAACAAGTCATACCCCTTAAATGCACTCCAACACTGAATATCATTTAGTTGTTTTTTTCTTCCTTTTCTGGAAATGCAGTCAACACTGTCAATAGAGATTGTTCTGTCTAAAACTTAATTCTTTGTTATCTTGAACAATAAAGTTTTCGTAGCGGATCTAAGGCCAAATCCAACCATCAAGTGACTTGAGACAATCCCATACTGGACCAATTTAAACATCGACACCCGCAGCCTGTCGGACATTCTTCCTCTGTTTTGAACCAGGCCATCATGTGATTTGTATGTCCACCATGACCACAATATAGACAGAAATTCAACAAACCTGCAGAGAAAAAGAAATCATTAGTTTAACCCATTACCAAACGACAAATTTTGGACTGTTCCAAATGCAGCCGACACTTCCAAGTTAAGGAAATTTAAAAATATTTGGTCTTTTTCGGTAGAAAATATTGTGGGAAATGAAGAAATTGCTTGTCACAAGCAATTTCTTCATTTTCCACCATGTTTTCCACAGTCATTATCTTTTGGGGAGTCAAAAATAGTCACTGTGTGGTAATTGGTTAAACATTGACACCCGTAGCCTGTCCGACATTCTTCCTCTGTTTTGAACCAAGCCATCATGTGGTTTGTATGTCCACCATGACCACAATATAGACAGAAATTCAACAAACCTGCAGAGAAAAAGAAATAATTAACCCATTACCACACATTGACTCTTTTTGACTCCCTACAAGATATTGGTTTTGGAAAACAGTGTGGAAAATGAAGAAATTGCTTGTGACAAGCAATTTCTTCATTTCCCACAATGTTTTCTTTAAATAAAAAAGACAACTGTGTGAAAAATTTCATTCACTTAAAATTGCCGTCTGAATCGTTTTTGAATTTGGGCCTAAATTTTGTCGTTTGGTTATGGGTTAAGGTATTACTTAAAATGTTTGTATTGTATGCTGATATAACATTGTAGTTATATGTTAAGCGATAAGGAATAAAGTACTTATACAAATATTTAGTCATAATAAATTAGGGGCAAGCAAATTTAGTTTAAAGCATCATTGCATTTCTTCAACAATAGCGCCATGGTCACAATATACGCCGCCCCTCCTAGAGACTAAGTATTAAGGGGGCATAACTCGGGCAAAAATGAATGAACAATAAAATCCCTCCTTCATGCATATCTACCAATTGAGGTGATAATACTGACCAAGTGTCAACAAGAGCTGTCACTGTAAGATGACAATGCCCCCGACACCGCTTTGATTCTAAATTATGGCCAATCTATGTTCAAGGTCAAGGTCATCCAGGGGTCAAGGTCACAAAAGTATGTGCCTACAGAAAGGTAATGTACCAAGGAATGTTGTGGTAAAGTATGAAGCGAATATGTTAAGTAATAAGGAAGTTATGGCCAATGTTAAAGTTTTTGGACGGAATGACGGACAGACGGACGGACGGACAGGCGGACAGACGGACGGACAAGTCAAATTTATGATGCCTCCCTATCGGGGGCATAAAAAGATCCAGCCAGAAACTTAGGAATAGTTGTGCTCACAAGAAAAGTGGACGGACATACGAACGGATGGATGGACAGACAGACGGAGAAGATGACGCCAATATACGGCCGCCTCTGGCGGCGTATAAAAACCTCAAAACTGAAGCTTGTTTAATTCTGTAGTTACGAGGTTTTAGAAGAAAAACATGAATGTAAATGATCCTCTGCTGCATGTTGGCTTTGAAGTTAATAATAAGCATAATAGATCTACATTGCAACTCATATCCATGGCATTCATTTTTCTTCTGACTTCATTACTTTGAGATTAACATCACAAGTTCTTAAAAAATTGTGAGCACTTACAAAAGTGACATTCTTAGATTATAATACAATTATACCTACCTTTCACACCTTTGTTACATATTGCACATTTTAGAGCCTGTATTTTACATCTTTCACATTTCACACCTCTAACCTCAGCACCGCAATTACGACACCGAACTCGGAACTCTGAAAAATTTGAAATAGTGTTAGATCTATCAGCATTATTTGCTTTCTCGACATTTCATATGGCACTTGAGAAACATGTTTAACTACAAACAATGGAAACACAATGAGGCAAACTGAATAAAGTACTGATATGATAATCAGCATTTTCTTCTGGCTCAATATTTTCTGAGCATTATTTCACACAAATCTACATCATATCTATCATAATATATTTTGTCCTCTGCAGCAGCAGTTTTTTGCCATTTGTGTCAGGTATACGTAGAACATTTACCTAATCCAGAGTGAGGTTCAGGAGGTATAGTAACAAACTTGAGTATTTCTACAGATTTATTCCTGAGACCCCATCTATATAGTATGTCACCGTAAACCTTTAGAAACAGGTCATATTGTAGGTACTTAGCTGGGTCCAACATCCTGTAATAAAGGGTACACTTTGTTATGGAATAAAAATACAGCACAACATTTAAGTATTTTCATTCATCTTTGAAAACATGTTAAAATCCAATCATAATATTTTGTAAGGATTATAGCTGAGACAAATAGAAGTTAAATACACAGAAAATACTAGTTTGCTCAGGTCTTCAACCATTTTCCAACCAACAAATTTTGGACAAAGTCAACTAGAACTGTCGCAAAGCGGACAAATATCCCCCACTAGCGCGTTGTCACTGGAAACGTGCTAAAGTTCAAAGTGGTATAACTCTGAAACTACTGCCTGGATCAAGATGAAAATTGCCAGTGCACAACTTCATATGATAGGAAACAACCTGCTAAAATTTCAGCAAAATAGGTCAAAAACTGTGGGAGGAGAAGAGGACACAAAATTATGTCCACGGACGGATGGATGGACGGACGGACAGACGGACAACCTGAATCCAGTATACCCCCCCATAACTTTGTTGTGGGGGGTATAAAGATCTAGCAGATGACAATAACCCTTTCCCAAACAAGACCTGGTTTTTACGTCCCCAATAGAAAAGGCTGGAGAAAACATTGAGACAAAGAAGAGACTGCTGATAACCAGCAGTTTCTCCTTTTGTCTCAATATTTTCTGTGCTTTATCATACACAAATTCCATCTTAAATAAGGCCCATTTGTCGTCTTCAGCAGCTTTTGAAATGGAAATTTTGAAATTTCGTTGTTTGGGAAAGGGATATTTGTTTGACAAGGCAGAGAATTTTTATGACAGAAAAGCATTATCTTTTTTTCCTCAAAAGTTTCTAATCTTTCTCTTATCAATGAAATCAAAACAAAGTCTTATATGAGGAAGAATTCATTCTACTCAAGGCTTAAGGTAGAAAACGTGCAATGTGGCCATTATTTGGGCACGGTTGTAAACCTTCGGCAGTGGAAAGTTCCAACGCCAAATGTTCTTAACGTTGCCAAAATAATTCCAAAATTGTGCGAATCTCATTTGGGGTAGACTACCTTTAGCGCATTTTTGCTACATGTTTTATTAAGATTTTTACATGCTATATCTAGTTTAATATGTTATCTTTGTAGGACATGTAAAACCTTTGGCTTTACTTTTATCACAATAATTTTATCAAAAATAAAAGAAACAGTTATTTTACTTAGAATAGTTTTCATGCTGTTTCCTCTCCACTTCTTCTGCTTTTTCTTTTGGGTCTGCATCATCTGAGAACTTGTAGTCTTCAAATGAAAACTCAGAAATACTGTTAGATCTTCGTATTTTAACCATAGCTGCAAGTTTAAAGAGAAATGTTAGTAAACAATGTATATTAAGAGCCTTCACCTTTGTTATGCTGAACATTAACCCTTTTCCAAACAGCAAGAATTATAATAACTGTTTTATTGTTAAAGCTTCTGCAAATGATAGAAAGTATGATGATAAAGATTGAAATCCAGCACAATATATACTGAACGGCAAAAGAAAGTATACACTTTTTGTTTGTTAATATCTCTCTTAATTTCCGTCATATCAACTCAAAATTTTGTACTTTTTATTTTTACCCATAAACCAATAATATAGTGTTGATAAATTTTACCGAAAATTGCATGACTACCCATACTTATGCTATAGGCCGATTTTGAAAACTTTGCACGTGCAACTTAGTGGAGCATCAAATGTTGCCGTTAAACCGTATTTGATTTCTTTATTCTTTACCACAAGAAAACACAACGTTAATTTTTCTCTAACATTAAACCCAATTCCCGATGGCTGGTAGAAATCAACAAATAAGCCACTTTTTGCATTATGACCCATTTTCCTATGACGTAGTATGATATGAAAGAAATTTGACACTATTTACACTTAGTCAGGTGTCTAGAAACATTCTATGCAAATCTTTATAAAAATCCTTAAATAAGTTTAGAAGGAGTTATGTGAGATAGCTTTTCATCAAGCCCCCTTTTACCATGACACATCGAAATAGGGAAAAACAATAACAATGTACGCATGGCCTTAGGTGACTCAAAACTTTCTGTGAAAATTTTATCCAAATCCGTTCATAAATGTAGATTTTGTGTCACTGTTGATGCTTGCATTAATTAATTGATAATATCCCCTTTTTCGGTGACACTGTATGCTATGAAAAGACCTTTGCAGCGGAAAGACGAACAGATACACAGATAGGCGGAGAAGGTTTCATCAATAAACGGCCACCTTCGGTGGCGATTTAAAATGGCACATACTATATGAATCATTTTCTCAGAAAACGTGGAATAACTAGGGTGTATACTTATTTTTGCCTCTCAGTATATATCGAGTACCAGAAAATAGTAAGGCAAAAGAAGAAAATATATGTTTCAGCATTTTACATTTTCACCTTTTGTCTTAATAATTTCTTAAGCCATTTATGGTAGACACGTCAAAACTAGGTCTTGTTTGGGAAATGCTCAAAAGTAGACTGATATTGTGATATGATGCCTTCTAGCAAAGCAAACCAAATATGGTATTTCCTGATCAACATGACAAAGATTTCAATGTACAAGTATCCTGAAAAATTCTCTTGAGTATGCATTTCAAACACTATTGCCTAAAAATCCCCATTGACATTTCTTGAGTAATCATTGTAAGGTACCTTCAATTCAAATACAAATTACTTTTTATAACTATCAATAACTTGAGTAAATATTTCGTAATAAAAAGATGCACATGAAAAAGTCAATTTTCAGTCATCAATTTTGCTTTGTATGCCTCTTTATCAGACATCCAAGAAAAGCAATTACGAGTATTGTATATTCATAAACAAAGAAACACACTGAAATAAATATTATGACAATGTCTTATTTTAACCCTTTCCCAAATCACACATTTTTGGGGGTGTTCTGATTTCAAAAGCTGATGTAGACAACAAAATTGATGCTGAAAGGAATTTGTGTACAATATTGTACAGAAAATGTTGAGACAAAAGGAGAAACTGCTGGTTATCAGCAGTTTCTTCTTTTGTCTCAATGTTTTCTCAAGCCTTTCCTATTAGGTACATCAAAACACGGTCTTGTTTGGCAAAGGGTTAACCCATTACCAGAAAGCAATATTTCAGACTCCTCAAAAGTTATTCAAATATATTATAGTCAGGGCACGAAATCAGAAAAGTTTTCACATAAAGGCATTTTGTGAAGAAAAGGGTTTGAGATCAGTTTTAGGGGTATTTGGGTATGCAGAATCCGAAAAACAATGTTGCCAAGCTGAAAAATGGCCCCTTCATCATCTAATTTGCATATTTTTAAAATGGCCACCAAAACCTCAAATATGCAATAATAATGTTGTTATTCATCATTTTTTTGACATTTTATGTTCTAAATGTCGCATATTTTGTGTTAACAGACTAAAACTAAATGGTCTACTAGGTAAATGAGGAACAGAAATGGCTCTTTCACTATCTAATTTGCATATTTTCAAAATGGCCGCCAAAATATCAAATCTGCTATATAATATCAAAGTTGTTGGCATAATCTTAACCAAATTGTTCAGACATAATGCTATAAATTGTTTAAAACTAATGAGTAAATGATTTTAAAAGTAAAAAAAAGAAAAAAAAAATCACTTTGACACTATTTTTGATAATCTTTTACCGTATCACTGGCAAGAATATTGTTCTTGAAAAGCACACAAACAATGAATGCACAGATGCATAAAACAGCACAATTTAGAACACAAAGTAACTTGGAAATTATTGTAAAAAAAAGCAAAATTCTGTCTTGAATAATTTTCTTTTGTTTTGACAACATAAACTTTATGTTTAACAACCTTTCGAAAATTCCTTTTCACAGCAAATTTCTGAACGCTCTTAAATCATCAGCATTATCTTGTTTTCTCTCAATGCTATCCAAAGCTCTTTAATTTAAGACATCAAAACAAGGCCCTGGTTTCCCAAAGAAACTTAAGTACATGATATACTCTCCAACAATGAAGGGTAATCAATTGAAGTTCACATGGATTTCGTGCGATTTGAGCACGGTGCTCAGATTTGAGCATGACAACGTACATAAGTTTTTTCGAGAAACCGAGGCCTTAGTCTTGTTCAGGTAAGAGTTGAAAGGGGTCATAATTTTTTGGCAAGACAAGAATCGTAGACAGACAGACGGAAAGACAGAACACTCATAATAATTAACTCTTCCCCAAATCAAAGCTACAGATAGGAGGGGGTTAAGAGTTTTCAAAATGCAATATTTTATTAACTGTTCATAAAACCCTATATTGTGGGTACTCATTGGAATCGTCTCATCGAGACAATTCAAACTAGAACTGTCACAGAGCGGACAAATACCCCCACTAGCGCGTTGTCACTGAAAAAGTGCTATAGGTCAAACGGTTCTTGACTTAAAGCACAGAAACGGATTTTAAATAAAGTCCAATTGTGACCTTGACCTTTGACCTTTATGACCCAAAAACGATAGGGCACCTCCTCAGGTCATAGGCAACAACTGTGTAAAGTTTCATGATCCTAGGTAAAGCGGTTCTCGAGTAAGAGCACGGAAACGAAAAAGTCTACGGACAGATGGACGGACGGACAGGCAGACATGGTGAAACCAATATACCCCCCCTCTACTTCGTAGGTGGTGGGGTATAATGAGTACCCACAACATAGGGTTTGGAGTTAAAAGAACAAATTTTGGAAAAGCTTTACCCCCTCTTATCTGTAGCTCTGCCAAATGACTTAATTTTGGGGTGAAGCAATTTGACAACTGCTGCAGACCACAAAATGGATGTTAGAAAGGCAAATTTTTTTTTCATAATATAGCCAAGAAAAGATTAAAGCAAAAGGAGAAAATGCTAATTATCAGCATTTTCTTCTTTTGCCTCAATGTTTTCCAAAGCGAATTCTATAACAAACATCAAAACCAGATCTTGTTTGACAAAAGGTTAATTTCGTATGAACTTGACACTGAAGACAGAGCCTTTATAATGTTATGAGAATATACAACATCTGAAACAAGTAAAAAAATGCTGTAATGTACAGCAAAGAGAATTGTGTCGCCCTAAAAAATGTTTCGGCAATATTTGATTTTTCTCTGTGTTTTTTCAACATTTACTTCTTTGCTGAATATATATTTTTCAAATCTTAAATCTGATCGAAATTCCATCGATGACTCTAATAGTGGCCTATCCCCAAACGAAACACATGTTTTATTACAATTGAATCCAATAAGCGGTTTATAGCAACCAGAGTACTGCATGATTTTTTTTTTAGAAAATTTGAATGGCTTCATGCAAGAAAGATTCCCGTATAGCCTATTTTAGTTGAACTTTTGAAGAATAAAATGTTTGTGATAAGAGGTTTACAAATGAACGAACGCCCGTAACGGGACCATGCAATTAATCCCGCCAGAGGGGGTAAATAGTACGGTTCAAAAGAAAAAGAAATATAGATCTACTTGTTACTCGTTTAATCATTATCCTTTTGAAATTTTATTGTGTTTTAATTCAAATCCCAAAATCGGGACATTTTAACCACTCAGACGTTCCTATAATTATTTAGTAGAGAATAGTCGGTGTGTCTAAGATCAGACTGCATGTCAGTGCAGGCTGATCTTAGTCTATGCAATTTGAAAACGCTTAGTGAACAGGAGGAAAAGGAAACGTCTATTATTAAAGACATGGTTGCACAGACGCACAGCGGACACAACGCCAGCAAAACATGTAGCCCAAAATAGATTAGTATTGTTTCGGTTGTAAGATGTAACGCAATGAAAACAATGCGATGTATAAGTTTCGATAAATGGCCTGGTAGAGCAATATAGCTAGAGGGGCATTTCTTTAGAAATTGGGCAAAACGTGTTCCACAACTTAAGAATTGGATTAATAAACAATTACAACCAATATGATTGTGAAAAAGATTTATGTATGCATTGTATGTGGACTAAGATCAGGCTGCAGTTATAATGATATTGATCTTTGTCTACACTGCCTGTAAACGTAGCCCTGTATATAAGGGATCCGACTGACTGGACAGAAATAACATAACCATAATTATATAACACAATGTAGACATATTTTACCCTTTTTCCCAAAACACGAAATGATTGAACTGTTCTGATTTCGAAGCTGCTACTAACCTGCTTAAAAACTTTCCATTAGAAACATCAAAACCAGATCTTGTTTGGGAAAGGAATTATGTTAGTGTGTGAAAAAAGCCTAACTGTCTACTATTTTTTGGGAAAAAGTACGAGAAAACCCATTTTTGTTAGGAGAATGATTAATTATTTTAGTGTGGGAATCCCCTAAAAAGTATAAATATAAATGTTCTACTAGCAATACACAGACCTGTTCAGTTAAAATTATGTAAGTTGGTCAGCCGAAATTTTATATTCAATACTAAAGTACTTGTGGTACTTTGATTATTGAAGTATACATCACGATTAGCGATTTTTATTGTATGCATTCTGGTCGTTAAACAGATAGGAATTAGACATTCCCCTGGTATGCATTAATCTGGTCTTCAAATGGATAGGATTTATCACATTCCCCTATGGCCAAACCGGAAGAAGGGACTTTCCATTGCTATACAAAAATAAAACAATTAAAATTTTGTTTACTTGAACTTTTTGCGTGTTCTGGGATTGGATTAACATCAAAGTATACTTTGTAGTACTGCTTGAAAAATATATCTAGTAAACAGTATATGGGTAGGACATATACACAATTTTCAAGTACTAACAATTATCCCTCATGACGTAATCTCTAAAATTAGAATAAGTATACCACATAAGTGTCGCGCAGAGCGCGACACAATAACACCATAGTAACACAAGCAATACAAATGTACATATAAGCATACACAGAGCTTCTGAATACTATCAAAGCAAAGAATATATAAAACACTATTTTTTACAAGATTTTGTGCATGTTGTTACAGTCCATTTTGGGAAACAAGTTGAAAGACTATTTCACTACATCATCATAGAGGAAACTGTTACCTTATACAATATGACCTACTCACGGTGGGTAACTCACATGACTTTTGGGAAGCGTTAACACCGAAAAAATCGTCCGCTTCAAGGTATGTTTTGTTTAATTTCTCAGCTTATACCCTATTGATTTTGATGAGATAAAGTGCATGGAACGCACCTTTTAGAGGGCTATTCCCGGCTCTAACTCACTCTGCTCCAAACCAAGTGGTTTCTTCAAACATTCCAGCAAAAGTGTTTGTAAGTGCAAAACGAAAGTGGGAAGCGTTCACATGCACCGAAGAAAACTTTCGCTTGAATGTTTGAAGAAACCACGGGATTCGGAGCAGAGTGAGTTACAAACGGTAATAGCCCTCTCAAATGCGCGTTCCATGCACTTTATCTCGTCAAAATCAATAGAGTATAAGCTGAGAAATTAAACAAAACATACCTTGAAGCGGACAATTTTTTCGGCGTGAACGTCATGTGGGTTATCCACCGTGCTACTGTTTGCTTATATTTTTTTTTCTTCTTTGATGTCCAATTATATTAGTATTTGTTAAGAGAAAACGGAGTTGATAGGACAATCAGTGAGGTGCAAACAAGCATTACTCTCAAACCTTGGATTGGAATATCCCCCTCCCAAAGGCAAGTGAAAACCAGCATGACAAAAGAGGGGCGCTGGGTTAAAGCTGTAAGGGACATAACTTGGAGAGATCTAGTGATGTTACTATGCTCTACTTAGAGGAGTCAAGAGCTGAAGGAAGTATTTGAACCTTTCCAACATGCCAAAGTGATCAGACAAGGGACACATACAGACACATACATGTACATATGTAATATTCTATAGACATTAAGGTATTTCATCAATCAATAGCATAATGAAGAAAGCGGTGAAACAATATGTGACCCGTCACGCTAAAAGGGACCTTATCGGGTGTGTGAAAAATATCGACCCTAGTCAGTCTGCGCAGTCTGCGCAGCCAGACTAGGGCCGAGACTTTTCACTTGTATATAATTTACTAAATCTGGAATGTTTTCCCTATCTTACTATATGTTCATTTTTCACATACAGTATCTGGTTGACCTGGACCGAGTTTGACAAGTTTGTAAAAATTTGGATTTTGAATTTCGGATAAGGTCCCTTTTAGCGCGACGGGTCACATATACATTTGGAATCAGTATGGCATTTATCCCCAACTATATGGATATTTTCATCAACTTTGACTGCAGTGTTTTTGAGTAATTTCTCGGGAATTTGACAATTTTAGATGTTGTGCCTAGATTCCGTTCATCACAAGTAAACTTTTAAACACACAAACAGATGACAGACACATACAAATAAGCCGGGATCTGGAAAAAGGTCCCTTATAGCATTTGAGACAGTAATGTTTCAAGATAGGCTGGCATGTTGCTGAGTGCAGTCTGATCTGGATTCCTGCTATTCTGATATGGTTGCTACAGACTATGAAGAAGCTATTAGAGAACAACATGGTTCCTGATCAGACTGTGTGTATACGCAGGCTGATCTGGAATCACGTTGGGCTCAAAAGCCTTAATTAAGGGATCTTTTTTCAGATCCTTGCTCAAATGTACAAATAGAATATTTCATAGACATTAAGAAGTGATACAACATACAACCAGATGGAGTGAATATCAAACTGTAATGTTTCACTGCAGCTGAATTTATAGTGCAAGAAATACTGATGATGGGTCTTCTAAATTCAAAACTTCATAGCATATGACTATTGGAAGCAGATTTTTTTTCAATTAATCATGCCTAAAATGACATTCTGAAATATTACACCAATTTTGTAATAAAACGTAGATTCAATCCATCTTCCAAATCTAAAGATAACTTCTGAAATGAGTCTCAATGCAGTACAAATTAAAGTTGGACTGTTTTATTTGCTTGAACATTGGATCTGGTTGCCTTTATTAAAGGGACATTTCATTCCAATTTCAATTTTTTAAAGTATGTCTTGATGACAAGATTGGTTATTCTAATGAGTATAAATACTATTAGTTTTTTGAAGTTGTTGCCAATAAGCGAAAAACTCGCATTTAAAGTTGAGACATAATCGATAAATTGCATATAAATCCGAACTGTTGTCCACAACAATTTGTTCAATTTTAACACAAAAATATAGATTTCTCGTAAACGGCGCAATAATTTGGCTTGAAATTTTCAGAATTTTCATAAGGAAATATGCTCTTTAAGATAAAAACAAGCAAATTCGTTGAATTGATATCCCCCGCCGAACATATTTTCATTGTCAATAAAGTAGCGCGGAAACAAATATAACTCTGTATGTATATGGCTTCAACAGAACGAATATCACTCTGTATGTATATGGCTAAAACAGTCAGGGGCAGTAACTCTTAATTTGGCGGTTGAACCGGGTAACCCCAACGATATGCACATGTCCTCATTGTAGTAAAGCTGTGTGCCAAGTTTCATTGAAATCCGGTCTATAGTTTTCAAGAAATAGCGCGGAAACGAATAACACTCTGTATGTATATGGCTTAAACAGTCAGGGGTAGTAACTCTGAATTCGACGGTCGAACCCGGTAACCCCGACGATATGCGCATGTCCTCATTGTAGTGAAGCTGTGACCCAAGTTTCATTGAAATCCAGTCTATAGTTTTCAAGAAATAGCGCGGAAACGAATATCACTCTGTATGTGTATGGCTAAAACAGTCAGGGGCAGTAACTCTAAATTCGGCGGTCGAACCTGGTAATCCTGACGATATGCGCATGTCCACTTTGTAGTGAAGCTGTGTGCCAAGTTTCATCGAAATCCGGTCTACAGTTTTCAAGAAATAGCGCGGAAACGAATATCACTCTGTATGTATATGGCTTAAACAGTCAGGGGCAGTAACTCTGAATTCAACGGTCGAACCGGGTAACCCCGACGATATGCGCATGTCCTCATTGTAGTAAAGCTGTGTGCCAAGTTTCATTGAAATCCGGTTTATAGTTTTCAAGAAATAGCGCGGAAACGAATATCACTCTGTATGTATATGGCTAAAACAGTCAGGGGCAGTAACTCTAAATTCGGCGGTGGAACCGGGTAACCCCGACGATATGCGCATGTCCACTTTGTAGTGAAGCTGTGTGCCAAGTTTCATCGAAATCCGGTGTATAGTTTTCAAGAAATAGCGCGGAAACGAATATCACTGTATGTATATGGCTTAAACAGTCAGGGGCAGTAACTCTAAATTCGGCGGTCGAACCGGGTAATCCCGACGATATGCGCATGTCCACTTTGTAGTAAAGCTGTGTGCCAAGTTTCATCGAAATCCGGTCTATAGTTTCCAAGAAATAGCGCGGAAACGAATATCACTCTGTATGTATATGGCTTAAACAGTCAGGGGCAGTAACTCTAAATTCGGCGGTCGAACCGGGTAACCCCGACGATATGCGCATGTCCTCTTTGTAGTGAAGCTGTGTGCCAAGTTTCATCGAAATCCGGTCTATAGTTTCCAAGAAATAGCGCGGAAACGAATATCACTCTGTATGTATATGGCTTAAACAGTCAGGGGCAGTAACTCTGAATTCAATGGTCGAACCGGGTAACCCCGACGATATGCGCATGTCCCCTTTGTAGTGAAGCTGTGTGCCAAGTTTCATCGAAATCCGGTCTATAGTTTCCAAGAAATAGCGCGGAAACGAATGACGGACGGACGGACGGACGGACGGACGGAAGGACGGACGGACATGGCAAAAACAATATCCCCCCCGAAAATTTTTTTCGGCGGGGGATAATAAAAGTAGAATTTATGACAAAAAATTCTGAAATGTCACTTTAACTTATGAACCTAAAGTTTCATGTTTTAAAGGCAATCATAGTCAATATGACACCAAAATTGCATGCATAAGACCTAAGAATTAAGTTGTATAAGAGTCGTTTATGGTGTAAAGTTAAAATTGGCATACACAATATAAGCTGAAGGTATTCATCCCAGCCAGGGATCGAATAAAGGATGAGCCTGAAGCGCAACCATTTTATTGCTTCCTACTTAATTTTAGAATTAAAAAGTATCAAAAATATTATCATAAATGATATGTTAGATATAACTGTGTAGATACAGTTGCCACTATGTGATCATTTCTAGATACATTTACAAAATGGGGTCTGTTATGGAATATGCTCTACTGGCAATAATAGCAACAAAGACATAAGCCAAGATCTGGAAAAAGGACAATTGGTCATGGCATAATATAAGACTATAAATCTGAATCTTGATCAGCCTTTGTATACAAAGGCTGCATTTCTCATAAAATCAAACTTTAACCACAAATCAGCTCAATGGTTTCCAAAAGATTGATTGTATGGGATCTAGTCTCTTTTAATAAACAGTATTTCAGTCATATTGCGTCATTTTAATGCATCTTTCAACTACTAAAGTCATATTAGGGCTTCTGGAGCACCTAACCATGGATTCCTGTCGCTTCTCAAACCAGTACTACCACAAATTCCTTACCAAGCTTCCAGCTGCTCACCCATATAGTTTTACAATTATCCAACCATAGGTGGGAGACAATTTTGTCAGAAAAGATGTTTGCCATAGTTGGGGATCAAATCCAGGACCATCTGCCCTATATGGCTGCTGCAACTTTTATTTACAATACTAAAGGCACTATAAGGCCTCTGCACATTTTGACAAATTATTCTCAGAAGAATATTGCTTAATGGGTCAACATGGTCTTCTCTGACAGGGGAAAAGACATACAAAGGACAGTTGCACTTAATGCCTTGGAATAAGTTTCAATGGCTTTTAGTCAGAGAAACTAAAGCTATGTCGAAAAGCAGAATACAGATGAGTCAGGATCTGGAAAAGCAACCCTTAACCCTTTCCCAAACAAGACCTGGTCTTGACATTCCTGATAGAATAGGCTTGGGAAAACATGTAGTTCTTGATCAGACTGCATATATACCCAGGCTAAACTGGAACCATGTTGGGCTCAAAATTAAGCCTTAACTCAAGGTACCTTTTTCCCAGATCCTGACCCATAAGACTAATATCTGAAATAAAAGTGTGTTAAGACGTTTGTATGTTTGTGCCTTATCTACAAAATACCTTGGGAGAACAAAGAAAGAGTGCTTGGTGGGTGAGCATGTGCACTTTTGGGCGGACTGCGTAAGCGCACATCTCGTATTTTATTGGGTGTATTGACTGAAAATGAAAATACTTCATATATCATCTGTCAATTTTTGTTTGTCCCTCTTAGGTGTAACAATACCTGTAATTAAGTTTCTTTAAAATTTCTTAATTGGAAGAGAAAAAGTTATTTATATCCTTAGTTAAAGCACTGACATTATTTTTACCATATAATCTAAAACATGTAGCACAAAAACAACATTCATTACAAAAGCACACAGACAAATATTAAGGAAATCATAACAATTACTCAATCTTAAATAGATGCAATTTATCTAGGAACATATGATTTTTTTTACTACATTTTTTTAAGACAGAAAAAGACATGATAAACATTTATCAACACTGAAACATTCCACATAAAGATTAAGAACTTTGAACTTACAATAATCAGAAATTCTTTATCAATGTTTTATTTTCAAATTATGACAAAAATACATTAAAGAAACCTCAGTGTTGGTAATCACGTGATTTAAGTTTGGATTCATCACACGGAAAAATGGCGACTATCGGGTTAAATTGGCAGTAATTCTGAAGGTAAGCGGATATTTCTTGATCTGTAGGCAATGCCATCCAGAAAGTTATACCCCATGTCCTGGCCCACAAAATTTCTGACCTAATGGTACCAAGATATTATCGCAAAGATCCGTACTTTCAGCAAACACTCTGTCACAAAATTTCTATTGACGAGAATCCAAACTAAAACAAGAGCCGTCAGAGACGGACAATGCTCCCCGAATAAGGCATTGTCACAATAAATATATGCCATGCAGAGCTAATATAAAGCTAACAAATGTTAAGCCCCCATTTTCCATGACGTATTTTGTATACGCAAATTTTAAATAGTTTATTGTCAAGGGCATCTGATTTGCTACTCAAATATGAAATTTCATCATATTCTGACCGTTAGACTAGGAGAAATTAGAGAAAAACTGTATTTAACCTTAAGTCCCCTTTTTCCATGACGAGGCCTTAAATCCAAAAACCGGGAAAAGTACATCGGCATTATGTCATAGGGAGTTCACATGGTAAGTTTCATTTGATTTGGCCCAAGGGTTATGGAGAAATCACTTCGGACGGACGGACGGACGGACGGACGGACGGACGGAATGACGGACGGACAGGACGGACGGACGGACGGACAGACAAAGCGGCGACTATATGCTCTCCCTTCGGGGAGCATAAATATGCGAATACTGTTCACGGACGAGTGGTAATTTTGGCGATTTTGAGTTCATGCTATGACTTCTGTGCAAAAGTCGGTCTTCAAATCAAATGTAGATAGTCTCGGTAACCCAAAATATCCTTGTTATTTACTTACCTCCACCCAACTTGTGAAGAATTGAGCATTTTAAAAAAAGAATACCTCACACGGACAAAGAAAATCGAATTCATTTCACGGACAATCTTTCGTGATTGGATAGCACTCACGGATTGGGGCTTGTCGTGAACACGAGGATCGTGGCAAATTGGAATCAAACCATAAAATACTCATTTTTTGTGTAACAATGATTTAATGTATGTCTTAACATACTGTGTAATATGTCACATATGTTATAAAGATCTAATTGTCTTCTCCCCGAAAAAGGAGTTGTTTAAGACAAAACGGTGTAAAAATAGAACATTGAATAATATTAAAGGCAAATGATAAAACAACGATTGTCAGCATTTTGCTCTTTCCTTCAATACCTTTCCGAATTATTTGTAATTTGTTAGAGAAGGACAAGTCTTGTTTTGATAATAGTTTAGCATCTGCGACCTGTAAATCTGAAAGGGAAAATCTTGGAAGTCTGGAAAGTGTCACTATAAGTCAATGTTTGGCAATGAGTATGTTTTTTCACAAATTTGAAAACAGTTTGACCACGAACAGGTCTGCAAATGTCTCATATATTGCAATTTTGAACTTTCTTGGTTGTACTTTTCAGCGTGTGAGATAACACTGTTTTTTTACTTTCAGGCGCAATGTTCACAGTCCAACTGTTAAACGTTATACATGTGAGACATGCGGAAACAAGTTTGCAACGAGGGCAGATTTATCAGCACATTTACGCAGGGTGCACGCTGAATGTCCTTTTGTATGCCATACCTGCGAAAAGTCATTTGCAACGAAACAAGACCTCCAAGACCACGAAGGAGCGAAAAGACACATTTGCCTGTGTGGGAAGGCCTATCGATACAGGTCGGGCCCAGCGAAACACAATAGACTCATTTCCATTATCGTTTTAGTCCGTACCCGCAGAACACTTCCGATAATTCGAGTCTTCTCTGATGAAAATTAGCTTGTTGATATTTGGATGTCGCTATTTACATCGGAGCGCTGTCCCATTGAAAAACAAAAGAAAAGTCACAGCGACATAAATTGTGTCGGAATTTTCATTTGTTTTTAATGGGACAGCGCTCCGATGTAAACAGCGACATCCAAATATCAAAGAGCAAATTTTCATCAGAGAAGACTCGGATTAACATCCAGTGGCAAACAATGGGTTTATAGGAAATTAACTGTGTTAAATCTATAGGGAATCAAAATGGTTTTAAACTGCATCGTTTATCAATGCAAGAATCGGAAAACAAGATAAATGACGTAAGGAAAGGAGAATCTTCACTTTTTTCCGATTTCCACAAGATCAACACAAGTGTAGAACATGGATAAAGGCAGTGAATAGGGATGAATTTTGCCTTTTGCCTCTAAGGACGACTTCCGGTGGCTGTTGTGTGTGGGAGTCTTAGTGGAAACTTGTCTATTAAGGACAGATCCTCCATTTATTTCCCACGGTAAGATTTTTTTTTATTTTTTCTGTACTGATATTTAAATATATGAGAAGTAAAAAAATGACTTAAAAACTATAGGTCACCAAACGAATTAAAAAGTTATTGAATTTCAAGGGAGACTACTCTTGTCTAAAATTGCAAAAATGAGGTGTCACTTAAATACCCGCAAAAAAGGTGTTCGAAATGACTGGGATTACATAAACAAGTCTTTATTGTGTTCAATATGTTTCATTCTGTCTAGATGAGTATCAATTTGGGAAAATTTAGTGATGATTTTGAAATTTTTAGTAAAACATTCTTTCAAAAGTAGCTGAAATTGCTCTTTTTTCGCAACGTTTCTGATAATAAAAAATATTCCAGCGATAAGATTTTTTTCTTTTTTGGTATAGACATAGTGCTTGGTCATACCTACTAAAACAAAAAAGAAAAATATATCAAACCAAGCGTTTTTCTTAGCTATAAGTAAAAGTTGGTTTACTTTTTACAGCTCTGTCCGAAATTTTTTCACTACTTTTATCCATTTTCTTCCTTATTGCCAGCTTTAGATAATAAAACGTGTCATCTTTTGTGTCCATCTGAAGCGGACTATCTCATAAAGACACCACTTTGCTTTTGTTGCTCCGTTTCCTATCGCTAACGCCACATTTTGAACGCGTAACAGAAAGCGAAATGTACCATCCGAGTACTATTACACTTTAATTGACCAAACAGAGAAAATTGAAATAACCGAAAAGGGTCTTGTCATTTATCAACCAAACTTAAACTAAATGTAAGAAATACATTTGCTGAAAAAGGCCAATAGCTGAAACAGCTTTATTTCGTAATTTAGGATATGCGCAGTAAGTTGCGCAGTAACAACTGGAGGATCTGTCCTTAAGAAACAGTGTTACGGTAAACTTCTACGCACCCACAACAATATTTTTGGGTTGTCCGATTCAAAAGCTGCTGCAGACGAAAGGTGCCAATTAATGAGGGCATGATCAGAATAGGTTACGATACAGAAAGGCAGATATTTGGGCACAATGAGATTATGCTTGTTATCAGTATTTTCTCTTTTTGTCCCAATATTTTCCAATTTCATCTCTGATAAGGACGTCGAAACCAGGCGCTGTTTAAAAAGGGTTTAGATGTGTATTTACGAATCGTAATATGTTCGGCCATGTAAATATTCTGTTGAGAAAATTTCTTTTGGAATAGGGAACGATTTTATCCAGAGTACCGTGATGTAATTTCGGCAAAAAAATAGTATTTCTACAGGTGTTGATATAAAATCTCGTAACTACGGCTTGATTCAAGCCGTAGTTACGTGATTTTATAAAACATCGACGGTTTAACGATACACAACTGTAAATTCGGTTTCTAACACAAAATTCATTGTCGTCGTTTTTCATAGCTCATTAGACTCTTTCATGTTGCATTTTGTAACGTCCCATTTTTACGTTCTTTTATCCCATTTTAGACTGGTTAACTTTTCTGATACTAAGTTGCGTGTAGAAACGAAGGCCAAAGAAAGACAAAGTATAGTAGATTGGACCACACAAGAATTTGTCGTTTGGGAAAAGGATTCTAGTCAATTTTTAAATCGAAATCAATATTTATGTTTTCTTTTTAATAAGAAGTCAAGGGAATGTTTTTGGAAGTATATTATTTGAATAACTGAATATAGTTACTGCTATAATGTTCGGAATCTGAAAGTAGAGAGGATCATTAGCTGTGAAGTTTCCCAGCAGCTTATGTCGTCTTTCCTTTCAAATATACTTGTCAAAAGTTCTAATGTGCCACTTTACAAATGACAATAACTTTTCCAAAAAATGCTTTGGCTTGGGAAAAGTGAAGAAATTTTAAAGATCTGGATTCAATCGGGTTAAATGTCTGTTTTTATTTCGTAAACAGATCTTTGCATATCACTTTTACAATAAGTACAAATTAAAAATATCACTTTAACTGAAAATAGAACAATACATTGTATTACATTGAGAGAAATGAGACAACTGTGATATTCATCATTTTTCTTCATTGTCCGCAATGTATACAGAAACCTTGTTTTAATATAAAATAAGTCGCTTTGGGACTTGATAATTTTAAAGAATGAAAGTTCTATAAACGACAACCCTTATAGGAATAAAAAAAAAAGAATTTTCACCCTTTCAAAATGACAAAATTTCGACAAGCCTTCATTGACAGGAGTTGCAGACAACAAAACAATATTAATTGAAAGAACTTGTACACTGCGTATATTTCATAGCACGTATTACAATAAGAGAAAAAGATACATATCATTCTGTTTATATCGGTTATTTTTTCTTTAGCCTTACTATTTTTCCACTGCTACGGACGTCATAACAAGGTCTCTTTGTTAAGGTTATACATGTATTTGGTTATTAGCATCAATGGAATGACAATGCATCCCTTATGAAATAATACACATGTATCAAAACAACAATAAATTGTGTTTACAACTAAGTATAAACATTTTGCTTCTCAATTTAAAAGTATAACTCATCGGTTATAAAAGTAGAGTTGTATACAAACACTAAAAACCAAATACATAGTTTTAACATTTACCAAACCATTTATTGTAAGCTATACGAGCGAATTAATGTCCTAATTATTTTATTCCCAAAAGAGGAAGTGTTTGTGTTGGGCCATTTATCAACAACAAGAAGTAAAGTGTTTGTATACAAGTCTACAGTTATAGCCGATGAGTTATACTTGACCACCACAATCAGCAGCAATAAATGGACTATTCATCGTCCGTGTTCATAATAACAAATATTTCCAATTTCACGAAATGACCAACTGAATCCTATGAAATGGATGCAATTTATTGGCATTACATGTAATGGTAAACTTCGCAGGTTGGCTGTAAAATAGATAATATTATGTTATATCGGATGAAGAACAATCTGCGATTCTGTATATGTGATTTACCATTTTATTTCATAGGCCAGTCACTTTAGCATTAAGGGTACCACTAATTCTAACAGAAATAATTTTGTAACTGAACGAAAGTATTTTATATCATGATCAACATATCAAAAGTCCTCAGAGCAAATCTGGGGGGTAATGGTGTTAAATCACGCTAAAAGATGCCTTGATATGATCGTAAAACACTGGTCCATCCTAACCACCATACATTTTCTCGATTACCACGTGCTTCTCTTACGCTGTACTTGTCACATATTATTTCTAATTTGATTGAATTTTATATTAAAACTGAAAAATGTATTCGTTATATGAAAATATAAAAGGATAAATATAACGAATAAGTAAAAATAATTTAGCTTTGAATAGAATTATCTGCGATCGATTTTTAAAAGTACGGAAGCTCAATGTGACTCTAATATTATTACATCCGTCAGATATATATCATTTAAATCGGACCTACACAATTTGCGAGAAAATCATCATTTACTCGCCCCCAACCACTTGGATTGAAGTCCACACATGCTTTTTGTTATTATAAGCCAAAAGGGTCGTATTATGTTATGGCCTGGTCGTCAGTCCGTCCGTCTGCCCGTCCGTCCGTCCATTATCAATTTCTTGTGTGCGCAATTTCTCCTACAGTTTGGATCAGAATTTGATCAAACTTGCCATAATTAATTTCTATGGTATCTAGTTATGCACACTGCTAACGGAATTCAGATAACTCTTTTCGTTCTTGAATTATCTGCCCTTGAATAAAAAATGCCCATAAAAATGCCCATTTTATTGTTTGCGCAACTCCTCCTACAGTTTTGATGAGAATTTTACCAAACTAGCCATAATGAATTTCTACGGTGTCTAGTTGTACACAATGCTCATGGAATTTAAATAACTGTTTTCGTTTCTGAATTATCTACCCTTGAATTAAAGAAAAAATGCCCATTTTCTCAAAAACGCCCATTTTCTCGTGTGCGCAACTCCTACAGTTTCGACCCGAATTCAATCAAACTAGCCACAATGAATTTCCATGGTGTCAAGTTGTACACACCGCTCACGGAATTTAGATAACTGTTTTTGTTTCTGAATAATCTGCCCTTGAATTTAAGGAGACTAGAGACAACGAATCTCTATGGTGTCTGTGAAAAAGGACGGGGAAAGTATTGCATTTGCAATTTCGTAACGCGGAGATAAGCGAATTTCACTTCAATAGAGAGCATTCATCAACTTTTAGTCGACGAACTATTATACTTGCGACAACTAAAACATTAGCTAATTTTTACCCTGTTTGTATGGCTAAGGACGCGAAATAGAAGGTGCATTAATGACGTCATCAATAATGGACGAAATAACGTCAAATGCATTTAGAATGACACTAATGAATTGTTGCTACAACATAACAACAAGCAGGGCAACTAAGCGGCGTATCGCGATTCCAAAAAAATCGGACTAAATCCGCGAAGATGGGCATCCGGTTTCTAAATAATATTCACAATTAGAGACATGTATGACTGTTTGATGATCCCATGTTTTCAAACTTCTTCTTGAAGCTGTTCACCTGATTCTTACTGATTAGCTATTTACGTTTATGTGCATTCTTCATTGGAGTAATTATATAATTTTCTGACATTTTCCCTTGATAAAGCCAATTTTGAAAAAAACAATATACGAGTAGAAGACGTCAACAATGACGTAGTACTACTTAATGACGTGTTCCAGCATATTATACAATGTAAGTATGTTGCACAAAATTGCATTATCATATCTACGAATTGATTTTTAAATTCTGTATGAATGAAATACCACATGCCTACATGTTCTTATTTCATTTGAAAGCTTAACACGCCTTATGAAATACCCTTATAACAAAGCAGTTCTAGTATTTGGGTAATGTAGATCGTTAAACATTCATAAAGATCTACTATTTTTTCACGCGTAATCTTGAATTGTACTAAATAGAAAACATAAACATAATTTCATTTCTTTAATGACTTAAATTCATTATATAGTAATTTGTTTTATGGGCCGGTAACCTTATCTAAGACAATGTCATGATTGTTTGATTGTATAACAAGAAAACAAACTTCAATCAGCAATGAATAGCAGTCGTTGATTTGACATCTCTAAAGAGAACCGACTCTTAAAAAATGAAGAAAGTGCTGCTAATCAGATTTTTCTCCTTTTGCATCAATACGTTTTTCTCTTGTTATTTTTCTATAATGTATACAAATCCATTTTTTTCAAAGATTTTTTGTCGTCTACAGCAGCTTTCGAACTAGAAGTCTAATATTTAGGTACAGCGAAGGGTTTAAAAGTATTTGGATAAGTTAACCTTAATATATGAGTGGGTGGGGAAATTTCGCTCGCAAATTCACTTTCCATGTAAAATTCAAATAAAGAAAAATAGCAAAATCGATGTTTTTTTACTCTATAAACCTCTTTTATTAAATTATCCGTTAAATATACCATCCACAATAGCATACTTGGTTTCAAAAGACTGTTTTCTATGCCTAAACCCCAAAACATACTTTTGGCTTGCTTTGAAGGGGTCCCCTAGTAAAATCGATTTTTTTCATATTTCCCCTCGAGTAACATATGAGGACTTTTTTTCTAGAATGGGTCAATGGTTATAGATCATAAAAATGTTGGTTTTGTTTCTGTTAGAATTAGTGGTGGGTTGGGCCTATTTTTCGGCTAAAGTGACTGGCCTATCAGTATTGTTTCTTGGTTTGTATGTTGATGTTTATTCCTTATTTTAACAAATTGGAATTAATAAATCTTTTAAAAAATAAATGACGCATTTTGTTCACTTTATAGGAGCCCATACTTGATATTTCATGCATGGGATCAACATGTGGACAGGCAGCATTGCATTAAAACTTTAGTGCTGTTTTTCACTATCTATTATGGTCCATTTCATATTTACGTTACTATAAAAAGAAAGTGAGGATAGATAAAGTCAGACAACGACTTCATCTTAAAATGGCCATATGAACTTCAATTGAATTTTCATTGGACAGATAAATTTTCCTTGGACAGATTTAATCTACCGATTTATGTTTTACCTGTTTTTATGTTCGTCAACCTAGCATGGGGAAGGAAGGAAAATCATGATAAAGATTCTTTGAAGGACAGAGAATGAAGCATTTTAAGTCGCCTTTCATACCGTACCAGTGTACATTCAAAAGTCTTTCAGCCCAAGCGCGTCTTTGGAATGATTATCGCCCAGATAATAGGCCTGCTTTGTGTTTAAAAAACTTGACATAGTATAAGAGATGATAACAAGTCTAAATTTGCACATGCCCTAGAAGTATGTACAAAGTAAAATGGTAAGGTATATGACACAACATCAAAGTGTCTTTTATGCACTGGCAATATACGATCATTCAGGAATACCCATCCTATCCGAAGTCAGCATTTTGGACATAGTTGGTCGCGCCTTGTTATATCTGACAAGAAGTGCTTTTCATGACAGCATTTCGTGTACGTTGTCCTACCAGCCTTTTCCTGTCAGCTCTGTCAAAAACATGTATGATCTCTGAAAATATAAAGATAGAAATGTATGACACACATTGGATGCATGCATCTGAACGGATAGTGGTGAATTATTGCAACCGTATTCAAATCATTTTGCAGCGCCGAGTGTGTGTAGCCATAAATGGTTTAGGAAATCATTGACACAAATAAGGAGAAAAAGATAACCAACATTTTCCATTTTCTCCTTTTTTGTAGCAATATTTTCTGTGCTATACACAGATCGTACCATAATGTTGTCTGTAAAGGCTATCAAACTGGACCACCATAATGTTTCGCCGTTTTATGTTTTGCCTAAATGTAGATAAACACGTATGGATAAAACTGATTTACTTATCTAACTATAAAAAGCTTGTTATGTCTTTAGAACTCCTTTTTCCCGATAATGAGGGCTACATGTAAAATACCACAATTTATGTGACATGGCCCATCCCTTTCCTCATAACTATTTTGCTGTTATTGAAGGAGGTACATATAGTACTCAATTCATATCATCAAACGTTTAAATGATCGGCAGTGTCGAAACGTTACGTAAGTAGGCTCGTCAAGCTCTTGTTAGACATACCTGGTTTGTATAGATCTTAAAGCAGAGCATCCTTCGGGCTTACAATATTCGAATTCGTCAGACTCATCAACTACGTCATATACTTCAGCTTTACTCGTACAGTAGGCAAAGGATCTGAAGCCAAAAGTATGTATTATATTATTTGTATTAAAAAGAGACAGACACAGAGACAGAACACAGAGATAGACAGATAGAAAGGAGAGAGACAGATCATTGATAAAGATGGATACAGAGAGACAGATAGAGAATTTTACATGGATCCAGCAACAGAAATCACTTGAAAATTCCATTCTGTGTCTTGCAATGTCAAACACTGTTTCTTTTTCGGGGAACAGACAATTTGGTCTTTATAACATATTACATAGTATGTTAAGGCATACTTTAAATCATTGTTACACAAAAAGTGAGAATTTTATGGTTTGACTCTAATTTGTCACCATTCTCGTGTTCATGACAAGCCCCAATCCGTGAGTGCTATCCAATCACGCAAGATTGTCCGTGAATTGAATTCAATTTTCTTTGTCCGTGTGGGGTATTCTTTTTTTAAAATGCCCAATTCTTCACAAGTTGGGTGGAGCTAAGTAAATAACAAGGATATTTTGGGTTACCGAGACTATCTACATTTGATTTGAAGACCGATTTTTGCACAGAAGTCATAGCATGAACTCAAAATCGCCAAAATTACCACTCGTCCGTGAACAGTATTCGCATATTTTTAGTTTGGATTCTCGTCGATAGAAATTTTGTGACAGAGTGTTTGCTGAAAGTACGGATCTTTGCGATAATATCTTTGTACCATTAGGTCAGAAATTTTGTGGGCCAGGACATGGGGCATAACTTTCTGGATGACATTGCCTACAGATCGAGAAATATCCGCTTACCTTCAGAATTACTGCCAATTTAACCCGATAGTCGCCATTTTTCCGTGTGATGAATCCAAACTTAAATCACGTGATTACCAACACTGAACCTGATAAGGTGTAATAGTATACTAGAGAACAGACAAGAGCTGTCTCAGGACAGCAAATCGCCATTATCAAGTGCTGGATTGTGAAAAATTTTAAGTCTGAACAAGGTAAAAATTCCACTAAATTAAATGCTAGAGTAACGAATCTTTGCCTACAGGCTGATATTATGGTCAAAACATTAGTAGAAAAAGAGATTTGACAAATTTGCATGTGAAAACTTAAACAAAGTGTAACGCGGACACC
Source organism: Fragum sueziense (assembly GCA_963680895.1). Taxonomy (NCBI): domain Eukaryota; kingdom Metazoa; phylum Mollusca; class Bivalvia; order Cardiida; family Cardiidae; genus Fragum; species Fragum sueziense. The sequence goes on from OY804599.1 coordinate 40,370,331, forward strand.
TGGGTGTCTAGAATATAGCCCCCTATTCTACAAATAAAAAAGAAAACTGAAAGGTAAACTGTAAACAAAATTAAAGTTTAAAACAAAATTATACATGGGGAAAATTGATCAATAAAATCCTTCGGTTAGTAAAATATTTTTGTCCATATTTTTACATGCATGGAGGAACACAACATCAAGAATTAGAAACATCAAGTAATGATTAACTTTGAGCATTTTTTTAACAATTCATAAACTCACAGTGAATGAGGAACAAAAGTGATTGTGATTGCCTTAACATCAATGAATTAGAAATGAAAATTAATTTATACAAGTTTTAAAAGGAGCTAGGCCTTCAATAAGTCACTTGAAAGAAAACATTCATTGATGAAAAGGAAGATTCATTATATCATTGTAAATGATAAATACACAATCAAAGTATTTGATATGATTTCTATTCATCTAATGATACTTTTTACAAGAATAAAATACTTTTACATAGTACCTGTATAATTACCACAAGATAATACTAGAATATCACTGAAAGTGATCATACCCCCCAAAAGCACAGTTTTTGTGCATTTTGAGAAGTTTATTTCATTTGAACTGCGAGCTGCATGATTAATTGGGAAATAGAGCTAACAAAAATCCACAGACCAAACAACACATGTAAATGTTGCAAAAAATACCAATTTTCAACAAAGGACATAACTCATTTAACAATCCCCAAGGTCGCCCTGCCATGCCCATATTTTTCAATAAACCAAAAATTCACAACCATGTATTGATCCCAGTCAATCAAGAAACATTCCTTTAAGATTTGGTTTAAATTGCTTTTTTACAGAATTTTCTCATGATTTCGTTAAGTCTGATAAGCCCTGCCCTGCCATTACCACATTTTTTGCAAATCAAAATTCACTAACACATTTTGAAAAGAGTCACCCAAGGAACATTCCTGCCAAGTTCGGTAAGAATTGGCTTAGTGGTTAAGGAGGAGAAGATTTTTGAAGAATTATCTGAAGATTTCTCGAAGTCCGCTAAGCCCTGTCCTGCCACGCCCACATTTTTTGGCGAATCAAAAATTCATGAACATACATTAAATACAATCACTCAAGGGACATTAGTGCCAAGTTTAGTTCAAAATGGTCAAATAATTGATTTTTAAAGATTTTTCACATGATTTCTCTAAGTCCGATAAGCCCTGCCCTGCCACGCCAACAATTTTTGACGAATCAAAAATTCACGAACAAGTTTTGAAAAGAGTCACCCAAGGAACATTCCTTTCAAGTTTGGTAAGAATTGGCTCAGTGGTTAAGGAGGAGAAGATTTTTGAAGAATTATCTAACTAATTCTCGAAGTTGGATAAGCCCCGCCCTGCCACGCCCACATTTTTTGACGAATGAAAAAATCATGAACATACATTGAATACAATCACTCAAGGGTCATTCCTGCCCAGTTTGGTTCAAATTGTCCAGATAATTGATTTTTAAAGATTTTTCACATGATTTCTTTAAGTCCGATAAGCCCCGCCCTGCCACGCCCACAATTTTTGACGAATCAAAAATTCACGAACAAGTTTTGAAAAGAGTCACCCAAGGAACATTCCTGCCAAGTTTGGTAAGAATTGGCCCAGTGGTTAAGGAGGAGAAGTTTTTTGAAGAATTATCTAACGATTTTCTCGAAGTTGGATAAGCCCCGCCCTGCCACGCCCACATTTTTTGACGAATGAAAGAATCATGAACATACATTGAATGCAATCACTCAAGGGTCATTCCTGCCCAGTTTGGTTCAAATTGGCCTGATAATTGATTTTTAAAGATTTTTCACATGATTTCTCTAAGTTGGCTAAGCCCCGCCCTGCCACACCCACATGTTTTTGACGAATCAAAAATTCATGAACATACATTGAATACAATCACTCAAGGGACATAAGTGCCAAGTTTGGTTCAAATTGGCCAGATAATTGATTTTTTAAGATTTTTCACATGATTTCTCTAAGTCCGATAAGCCCCGCCCTGCCACGCCCACAATTTTTGACGAATCAAAAATTCACGAACAAGTTTTGAAAAGAGTCACCCAAGGAACATTCCTGCCAAGTTTGGTAAGAATTGGCCCAGTGGTTAAGGAGGAGAAGATTTTTGAAGAATTATCTAACTAATTCTCGAAGTTGGATAAGCCCCGCCCTGCCACGCCCACATTTTTTGACGAATGAAAAAATCATGAACATACATTGAATACAATCACTCAAGGGTCATTTCTGCCCAGTTTGGTTCAAATTGTCCAGATAATTGATTTTTAAAAGATTTTTCACATGATTTCTCTAAGTCCGATAAGCCCCGCCCTGCCACGCCCACAATTTCTGACGAATCAAAAATTCATGAACAAGTTTTGAAAAGGGTCACCCAAAGAACATTCCTGCCAAGTTTGGTAAGAATTGGACCAATGGTTGAGGAGGAGAAGATTTTTGAAGAAAAACCAACAGACAGACAGACAGACAGACCAACAGACAGACGGACAAGCTGACTCCTATATACCCCCCAAATTGAATTTGGGGGGTATAATTATCGCAGAAAATCATAATTTGAGAACAGCAAAAAATTGACAAAATCAAATTGAGGTTATTATAATACATACATATGGGCCAGGATCTGGAAAAACATCCCTTACAACATTTGAAAACACCATCGATCAATATCAGCCTGTGCGTATGCACAGTCTGATCAAGATCCATATTGTTCTCTAATCACTCCTTCATTACCTGAAGCGACTGTAAGAAAGCAGCATGTATGCCTATTTGACCGTATTCAACAATTTGATATGGAAGTGTCATTGTCTATAGCCCTGTAGGGACCCAATCTGATTTAAACCAGATGTTTCATCCTATTTCATACAGTAACATCTGACGGTCACTAGTTAGGGGTCATCTTCACTGACCCAGGCAATTCTAATATTGATTTTTAACCTACATGTAACCATTCAAGTCTCTTGTTGTACTATGACTTTTCAAGACAAATATGCACAAGCACAATGGTTCTACACTAAATGAGTTGTCATCACAGGGTAGTTATTGGTTTCAATTATTTTCAGAATGTTGCAAACATTAAAATTGATTGGTCATTTAGAAAAAGGAATTTGACAAGCAAATTTGTTGAATTGATATCCCCCGCCGAACATATTTTCATTGTCAATAAAGTAGCGCGGAAACGAATATAACTCTGTATGTATATGGCTTCAACAGAACGGATATCACTCTGTATGTATATGGCTTCAACAGAACGAATATCACTCTGTATGTATATGGCTAAAACAGTCAGGGGCAGTAACTCTAAATTCGGCGGTCGAACCAGGTAACCCCGAGGATATGCGCATGTCCACTTTGTAGTGAAGCTGTGTGCCAAGTTTCATTGAAATCCGGTCTACAGTTTTCAAGAAATAGCGCGGAAACGAATATCACTCTGTATGTATATGGCTTAAACAGTCAGGGGCAGTAACTCTGAATTCGACGGTCGAACCGGGTAACCCCGACGATATGCGCATGTCCTCATTGTAGTTAAGCTGTGTGCCAAGTTTCATTGAAATCCAGTTTGTAGTTTTCAAGAAATAGCGCGGAAACGAATATCACTCTGTATGTATATGGCTAAAACAGTCAGGGGCAGTAACTCTAAATTCGGCGGTCGAACCGGGTAACCCCGACGATATGCGCATGTCCACTTTGTAGTGAAGCTGTGTGCCAAGCTTCATCGAAATCTGGTGTATAGTTTTCAAGAAATAGCGCGGAAACGAATATCACTGTATGTATATGGCTTAAACAGTCAGGGGCAGTAACTCTGAATTCGACGGTCAAACCGAGTAACCCCGACGATATGCGCATGTCCTCATTGTAGTAAAGCTGTGTGCCAAGTTTCATCGAAATCCGGTCTATGGTTTCCAAGAAATAGCGCGGAAACGAATATCACTGTATGTATATGGCTGAAACAGTCAGGGGCAGTAACTCTAAATTCGGCGGTTGAACCGGGTAACCCCGACGATATGCACATGTCCACTTTGTAGTGAAGCTTTGTGCCAAGTTTCATCGAAATCCGGTCTACAGTTTTCAAGAAATAGCGCGGAAACGAATATCACTCTGTATGTATATGGCTTAAACAGTCAGGGGCAGTAACTCTAAATTCGGCGGTCGAACCGGGTAACCCCGACGATATGCGCATGTCCTCTTTGTAGTGAAGCTGCTGTGTGCCAAGTTTCATCGAAATCCGGTGTATAGTTTTCAAGAAATAGCGCGGAAACGAATATCACTGTATGTATATGGCTTAAACAGTCAGGGGCAGTAACTCTGAATTCGACTGTCGAACCGGGTAACCCCGACGATATGCGCATGTCCTCATTGTAGTAAAGCTGTGTGCCAAGTTTCATCGAAATCCGGTCTATGGTTTCCAAGAAATAGCGCGGAAACGAATATCACTGTATGTATATGGCTAAAACAGTCAGGGGCAGTAACTCTAAATTCGGCGGTCGAACCGGGTAACCCCGACGATATGCGCATGTCCACTTTGTAGTGAAGCTGTGTGCCAAGTTTCATCAAAATCCGGTCTACAGTTTTCAAGAAATAGCGCGGAAACGAATATCATTCTGTATGTATATGGCTTAAACAGTCAGGGGCAGTAACTCTAAATTCGGCGGTCGAACCGGGTAACCCCGACGATATGCGCATGTCCTCATTGTAGTGAAGCTGTGTGCCAAGTTTCATCAAAATCCGGTGTATAGTTTCCAAGAAATAGCGCAGAAACGAATATCACTCGGTATGTATATGGCTTAAACAGTCAGGGGCAGTAACTCTGAATTCAATGGTCGAACCGGGTAACCCCGACGATATGCGCATGTCCTCTTTGTAGTGAAGCTGTGTGCCAAGTTTCATTGAAATCCGGTCTATAGTTTCCAAGAAATAGCGCGGAAACGAATGTCGGACGGACGGACGGACGGACATGGCAAAAACAATATCCCCCCCCGAAAAATTTTTTCGGCGGGGGATAAAAATGACCCCCTTGGGGTAGCCTGTCAGATGTTACTGTTCAGTTGACATCAGATTTTATTCAGATTGTTCAAGGACCCTTTTCCAGATCCCGGCTCATCAATCATATTCATGATATACCAATGTCACAAACTCTCACCTGACTCAGGGACTGCAGGCTGCTTCTCTGCCAGTAATTCTTCTAATAATACCAAAAATGTGGTGTTAATAAACACAATACGGCAATATGTGCACCTACCCATCTCACCAATCACAGCAATCAAGTTTTAAACAATTCAAATCTCTAGATCAATAAGAACAAATGAAGAAATACTAGTTTATTGTAAATGAATTTTTTACAAATTCTTGAAATCTAATAATCCAAAGGGACCATTAATTTACAGACAGAGTGATGATAGTATTGAAAACAACCAAAGTAAAAGCAGATTAATCTTCCATTTAATCAAAAAGAGCCTTTGACAACAGAGCAACCATGAATTGTTTTGTTTTTAATATTTGAAAACGGCAAAACAATTTTTATCCATTGAATTGACAACAGCCTTGGCAGGATCTTCTAATTTACTTAATACAGCCTGTGAAAAAGAGAAACAGTAGGATAGGGGTTTGAGGTCCTTGCATTTATCATAATTTTGCATTCAACTTTTCTTCAACATTTTTAAAGCCATTATCATTCTAAAGAACAGAGCTAAGCTAGATTGGCCAGCTAGATTAATTAGAGAGCTTTAACTAAAATACCATGAATGAACAGATTAGTTCATTAGATTAGAAATGATTGATATCTATGGTTCTAATAGTACCAAGTTTAGTATTGGGGTATTAAAATAGAGAAAAGGCTTGAACATAGGACAAGGACATGTTTTAGGGAAACATGAAATACCAATGATTATCATAACATACAGTAGTTATAAGAAGTATCATAATTATAATTCCTCTGTTAGTACAAAACATTGTAAGAAGATACAAATGGATAAGTGATTACTTTTGGCCAAAAACTTTCTTGATTACACCACAGCAAACAATTTATTGAAGCACCATTATTCTTTTTATCTTTTTTTTTATTAAATCATACAATTTTGAAGAAGCAATATTAAAATGTTGTTAACAGGAAACAAAAAAGATTGTAATTGGAAATCACTCCTATTCCTACTTTATTCAAGATACAAATGGTTAGCTTTAAAGTTTTCAAGTCCGAAACTATTTCTGTGATACAATCTGATGGTATAGACACATATCTGCAAGCACAAAGGTCAATAGTTTAATGATAAGCATGAATTAGACCTAAACTGGGGTTGATAATATTAATTTAAATCTTGAATGCTTGTGATTAATGAAAAGTAGGAAACTAAAATATACAACTGAAATGCATTCAATAGCAAACAGATGATTGCAAATGATTGTATATCAAAGGGGTAGTGCATAACTATAGTAAATGCATATCAAAAATATGTTTGTACAATAATTTTACACTAAGCCATTGATATATGTATCTAACTGGATGTAACTCAATCTTTTCAAATTTTTTGACTGATCCAAATAGAAAGCTGCTACAGACGACAAAAAAGATGCTGATAAAGCAGGGTTTATGTACAAAATACCCTTTTAGAATGATCCATAGTTTAGGCAAGTATGTTTTTCTAAAGCAAATGGTTATCAACATTTTCTTCTTTTGTGCCAATATTTTCCAGAACTGTTTTGGTCAAAACCAGGGCTTATTTCTGAATGAATTAAGAATAAAAATAAAATGTTTCCAAAACACATTTTTAACACAAAAATAAAGCACAATTGAAGACACCACTTAAATAATGCTTCCAAGATCATTATCCTACCAAATATAGTAAGGAATCAGTTGAATGAAGGCCTGTAGAGGAACTTATGCCATATGAGACCTTGCAACATGTATAGAACAGTCTACAATGCAGTCTGATCAAGATCCATGCTGTTCTTCATTACCACCAATAATTGTAAGACAGCTATACATATAGGTCTCAAATGCCAAAAGGGCCCCTTGTTCTAGACCCTGGCTCATGTGTTTTTGGTTTGTGTTGTTTCATTTTTAGGAAACCCTAGTACTACGGTAGAAAACATTGGGAAAACATGGACATTTATTACTTTTTAACCAAACTTGGATAATAGTTTAACAAGGGAACAAATGCAGGGTGTGGTAATTAAGTCTTAGCACATGAAGCTTTATTATCCCGTCTTCCGAAATGCTTTTTGTTTGAGTCTGATCCGAGTTCGAGGCTGTTGCAGAAAACAAGAATACGTTTTTTATGAGACCATAAGCTTCTCCAACTAGAAGACCTGAAGGTCTTGAGTCGCTCCACAGGCCTGAATTTCATGTAATATTTAATCTAAGTTTTGATTAGATTATTCAATGCTTGTATTTCATGGAGCAAAAAGAAAGTTACAAAACTAGATTGTACAAAATGTTTGTTTCTTGAAGCAAAGAAAGTAAAACTACATGCATATGTTTGCCATTTGAGAAAGGGTAAAAGGAAATGGTAGAACATTCCAGCTTAGGATGATACTAGCAATTAAAAATTTCCCTTCTTCCAAACAGATCTAAATTAACAGACCATTGATTACTCCAAAATATTTCATATTTCTAAAAATAGATGTTGAGCTAAAAATAGATTCAGGGAAAAACCCTTTTCCAAAATTAATGAAACCTGAATTTCTTGTAATATCAAGTTCAAGTTTTGACAAGATTTTTCAATACTTGTTGCTCTTAAAGCAATAACAAAGTAACTAGAAAGCTGAGAATACATTCATATCAGATCAATTGGTTAAGCCTCTCTTACAACCCGTCATGCGTCTTTTTAAATCGTACGTTTTAAACGCTGCAAAATCGCACGATTTATAAAGATGCACGACAGGTTGTAAGAGCGCCTCATAAGAATTGTCTGGTCAATTCTTTGCTGCGTGCAGTCTGCGTCGTGGTTGCGTCCACAAAAATCGTACGTTGCACGTGCGTGCATCGCACGACTAAAGACGCAGACCGCACGCAGGAGCACGTACGACCGGTTGTAAGAGAGGCTTTACCAAGCTTTGTCTTTACTAGAGTGAGTTTGGCTGTTGGGGTGAAAACGAAGTCACAATTAGCAATTTTGTCAAATTGAAAGGCATATAACTGAGAATTTTATAATCCTATCTAGCTAAGAATCCCACTAAAGCAAGATCTTAACTTCACCCATATCTTGTTTTAGTTTTGACCCGATTGTTCAATATTTGTGGATGTAAAGAGTGTAAAATCAAAGTCGAAAACTGTAATTTTGTCAAATTCAAGGGCAGATAAATCATGATTTAAGATTCCTATAAAGCTGAAAATAAAACACATGCAAGATCTTATAGCCAGTAAGATAACATGAAAATTTCTTGTTGATTGGTGGATATTTATGGCTGTTTGAATAATAATAAGGTAAAAAACGGTAATTTTGCCAATTTCAAGGGCATATAACTCAAGATGTAATATCCAGATCAAGCTGAAAATTGCACTCAGGCAAGATCTTATCAGCACCCACATTCTGACCAAGTTTTGTTTTGATTGATAAATATTTGTAGAGGCTAGAGTGAAAACAAAGTCAAAACAGCCATTTTTTAATTCAAGGGCAGATAACTCCAGACTTTCTGGTTCCATCAGAATCAATTTTAGGAATCTGATAGAGGACCACCTAAGGATCATTCCTGTGAAGTTTGATTGAAATCCATCCAGTAGTTTCTGAGGAGAAGATTTTTAAAGAAAAAGTTGACGACCGGACGGACGGACGCACGCACAACGGACACAGCGCCATGACAATAGCCCGCTGGCCTGAAGGCCAGTGGAGCTAAAAACATTGAAAAAACTACTGATATATTTTCTATGCTGTATTGTACATATGTGACCATCATGTTAAAATGGGCCTTCTCACCTTCTCGCAATGCGACATCTGGTTGATAGTGTGATGTATTTCTCAGTCTATTTTACAAACTTCCATCAAGGTCCCTTTTAGCCTAAATGGTCACATATTTTCTCTTTTTGATGTAATTTATTTCATCATCTGCAACTCCTTTCAATTCCAAACAGTCTAATATGGCATTTGAGAAAGGGATATACATTAGACACTGAGAATTACCAATGCCTTCCTCTCTTTGTACACATTCTGGGACTGATTTATGAACAGCTTCTTTGTCTAGAGTATTAGTGAAAAGGTTATTATTCTTCACTCAGAAATCAGTATTTAATACATTTGGTGCTTGGGTGATCTCCTACAAAAGTTATAATAATTTTTTTGTGTAATGATATAAATGAACAATGTCTTATTGAAATGTTATTACATATTCATAGGAAAATTTAAATATCATATGGAGACATGGCCTGGGTTTAAAGTCTAATCAGAAAATAGATTGGAGGGGGGTGGAGGTTTCAAACCAGTGCCCCCCTCTCATGTTACAAGTCCAGCGTGTTACCACCGCACCAAAATAGGGATGGATGAACAAAGAGAAATGAAAGAGTACTACAATATATGATGTGCTAAGATGCTAATTGAAAGAGATTGCATATAAGTGATAGCTTAATTGTTAATGTGGAGTATTTACAGCAAAGAAAATTGAAAATGTCAAGAACTACATGTACCAAGGTTTTGGTAGGTTGATAGAGTTTTGATGCCGTTTTCAACTGCAATGGTCATATTGCAAGTACTGGAGCACCAAATGGATTCCTGTTGTTTCTCAATCCAGTAACCAGTACTACAACCTTACCGTGCCTCCAGTTGCTTGCCCATATAGGTTACCGATATCAAAGTGTTGGTGGGAGAAAACTTTGTCTGAAATGATATTTGCCGAGACCTCACAAGTAAGAATCCAGTGGATTATCAACTGTGCCATGGTTGCCGCACCTGTTTTGGGCCTATACCAAAAATCTTTTGTTCTACAAAAACAAGAGGACCATGATGGTCCTATATCGCTCACCTGAACCTAAATGATATGAGCAACACTTTTGTTCAATTCAATTAATATTTATTACTTTAAGACTGAAAAAGAACTTATGGTCAATAAGGTTGTGAAAATCTAACTCATCCAAGATCTAAATTATGGTGCCAAACATTGTACAGGGCTCCAGATAAGAGGGGGTGGTGACTTTTCAAACTGCAATAATGCTGTCAGTGATCATCCAACCCTATGTTATAGGTACTCATTTGTATCGTCTCGTCGAGACGATTCAAATGAGTACCCACAACATAGGATTTGAATTCGAAAAAACAATGTTAGTATGTCTTCACCTCCACTTATCTGTAGCCCTGATTGTATCCAAATTTTGTCTTGATTGATAAATAATTGTAGATTCTAGAGTATAAACAAGGTCGAAAACAGCCGAAAACAACAATTTTGTCAATTTCAAGGGCACAAAACGCTCGACTTTCTGATCAGATCAGACTGAAAATCAATCTCATATGAGATCTTATGGTTCCCAACATTGTGTCCAAGTTTTGTATAGATTGATCAATAATTGTAGATTCTAGAATGTAAACAAGGTCGAAACCAGCCGAAAAATGGCAATTTTGTCAAATTCAAGGGCACATAACTCTCAACATTCTCGTCAGATCAGACTGAAAATCAAACTCATCCAATTATAGTCCCCAACATTGTGTTCAAGTTTTGTCTTGATTGATAAATAATTGTAGATTCTAGAGTATAAACAAGGTCGAAAACAGCCAAAAACAGTAGTTTTATCAAATTCAAGGGCACATTACTCTTGACTTTCTTATCAGATCAAACTGAAAATCGAAGTTACCTGAAATCTTATAGTCTCCAACATTGTGTCCAAGATTTGTCTTGATTGGTCAATAATTGTAGGTTCTAGTGTGTAAACAAAGTAGAAAACAGTAAAAAACAGCAATTTTGTCAAATTCAAGGGCACATAACTCCTGACTTTCTGATTAGATCAGACTGAAAATCAAACTAATCCCAGATCTTATGGTCCAAAACATTGTGTCCAAGTTTTGTCTTGATTAAATAATAATTGTAGATTCTAGAGCGTAAAAAAGGTTGAAAACAGCCGAAAATGGCTATTTTGTCAAATTCAAGGGCACGTAACTCTTGACTTTCAGATCAGATCAGACTGAAAATCAAACTCATCAGAGATCTTAAAGTCCCCAACATTGTGTCCAAGTTTTGTCTTGATTGACCCTTTCCCACACATTGGCGCTTTTGGATGCCCCACAAAATAAAGGCTTTGGAAAACATTGTGACAAACAATTTCTTCATTACCCACAATGTTTTCTACCATGAAAGACCAAAAAATGTTAAATTTTGTTCAATGGAACTTGTCGTCTGCAACACATATGATTTTGGACTAGGCTAAAATTTTGTTGTTTGGTAATGGGTTAATAAGAGTGTAAATCTATTTATATCCTCTATCAAACTAGATAACTCTACTTATACGGAAGTAAAGTAGTGTCAGAGTTCCTTCCCTTAGATTAACTCTTTTTTGAATACAGCAAAAAAGTGGCAATTTTGCCCAATTCAAGGGCACATAACTCTCATCTTTCTGGTCAGATCAGACTGAAAATTGACCTCATCCAAGATCTTTTGGTCTCCAACATTATATCAAAGTTTTGTCTTGATTGATCAATAATTGTAGATGCTAGAGTGTAAACAAACTTAAAAACAGCATTTTTTGACATTCAAGGGCAGATAACTCCGCACTTTCTGGTCCGATCAGGCCCATAATCGAACTTGTCCGAGAACTTATGATCGTACTTGTTTTGGCCAAGTTTGATCAAGATTGAAAAACTTTTGTGGATGCTAGAGTGTAAACACCCCAAATGTTGACGGACGGACGGACGGACGGACGGACGCCGGACAAAAAGTGACCACAATAACTCACCTCGAGCACTTCGTGCTCAGGTGAGCTAAAAAGGTGTCAATAATAGTCTTTCTTGTTGGAGTAACCTTTTCCTTCAGTTGATTTTTATCATTCAAAGCCCATTTTCTAAAATATTTGTATCTGCAAGTTGCATGCAATTTAGGACAATAAAACACAAATATCTAGCTTAATGCCTAATATGATGAAGACTGACAAACTATGACATTGGCAGGATTGGTGCAAACTTTACTGTAGCATTAAAGCAACTTAGTTCATGCTTACTGGTTGAAGCAAGAATGATCTACTGATGGAAGAATTAGATGTTATGATGTCATGAGTTTTGTATTAGGTATTTTGATGGAATTAATTTAATTTATTGGACAAAATTTAATATATATGCACTATTTTTTGACAATAAATAACACTAGAAAGACCTGAAGGTCTTGAGTCGCTCCACAGGCCTGAATTTCTTGTGGTTTACAATAAAAAATTGACAAATTTATCTAAATGCTTAAACTGATATATTTTTAAATTCTTGTGATTCTTAGAGCAGAAACAAAGTAAAGAGAAGCAATTATGTGGTCAAAGCCAAAAGAAGGTAAATGATTGACTAATATTTTGGGGATTTATAGAGTGACGATAAAGTTGAAAACTGTCATTATTCCAAATTCAAGGGCACATAATTCAATATGTGAGTTAATAATTGTGGTAGACTAAGGGAAGTAACTTTTGATATGAGCAATTTAAAGTTCAGTAAGAGTTGTTTTTCTTTATGATAATTAGTTCAAGAAGTTGCGATTGTTCATGTAACATAGTGGTCATGAAAATAAAGACATTCTGATCTAAAAATATGATTTTGACTTGATAATTTATGTCTTGAACACCACAATAATCAAGCTGAATATTAAACTCGAGCAAGATCTTATGATCTGTCCAAATTTTGTCAGTATTAATCTATATATGTGGCCACAAAAGTGAAAAAGTGTTGAAAACTGGAATTTTATCAATTTCTAGGGCACATAACTCAGATTGTAGCAATTCAATCATCCTGAAAATTACACAAAAGCAAGATCTTGTTGTCAACAAGATTCTGTCCAAATATCATCTTGTTTGCTTAACAATTATGGTTGTCAGAGTGAAAACAAAGTCGAAAATGGAAATTTTGTCAAATTCAAGGGCACATAACTCATGATGTAAAATTCCGATCAAGCTGAAAATTGAACCCAGGCAGGATATCATGCTTATTTATATTCTGTATAAGTTTTGTCTTGATTGGTTAATATTTGTAGATTCTAGAGTAAAAATAAAGTCAAAACCAGCTTTTTTTGACGTTCAAGGGCAGATAACTCAAGTTATTCTAATTCAATCCACACTCTTTGTAGGAATCTGAGAGAGGGTCACCAAAGGATCATTCCTGTGAAGTTTGGTTGAAATCCATCCAGTAGTTTCTGAGGAGAAGATTTTTAAAGAAAAAGTTTACGGACGCACGGACGGACGCACGCACGCACGCCGGACACACCGCTATGACAATAGCCCGCTGGCCTGAAAGGCCAGTGGAGCTAAAAATTATAATTTATTTGCATATGTTTGCAAAATTATGATTCGTTCATTTTCATGCAATACTTAAGTTGATTGGGAAATATTTGCATTTATCTATTCTAAGTGTAGTGTGACAAAAAATTCAAGACATGAAAAAATTGTTTACAAGAAAACAAGACAAAAATAATTGGATAGTGAGGCCAAGTGGTTCATTCAAACAGTCAAGATAAAAAGCCCCCAAGCACCAAATGTATCTCTACTACAGGAGAGCTCAAAATGAGAACAACAACAACACACACTTACTGGTGAAGCTTCTTAGTAACCCAGTCATGGATGAAACTGTATGATATGGGTTATACTGTAGAGGAAAAATATGAAATAATATTTTAAGTAAATAGAGGATTAACTAAATAAATTTCCTTCAAATGTATGCAAGCACGCTCAACACTTTTGCTCCAACACCCCTGATTTTGAGAAACTAAATTGATGATTTGATTCAATCTGTAAAAATACAACGAAATAATTAATTAGTTAAGGTCCAATCACAAACAATTCTGTGTCCATTTCACATCTACATTGCATAACAAAATATGATATACAGCTGACAATTTTGGACATGCTATAAAGCTTAGATCTGGACAAGGAAATATGTATGTGATCAGACCTTATCATTATGATTTGGTGATAATTCAAAAAGCTTTCTTGAGAGTATGTAAAATGTTTTTACATTGTATATAATTATGCCCCCAAAAAGTTTTTTATTCACTCTGTCATCACAAGTACATACAGCTTGTGCAGTGCATTGTACATGTACTTAAATAACTCTGCTTATAAAGCCTTGATTTTGAGTCTGTACGCCATTTCTGTGTCATCAATGATAACTATGACACTTTCCTGTAACTTACAAATACACAGAAATAAGCAGCTGTAAAACTGTGCATAAAAAGTAATTAGGTTTTGTTCATGCTAAAATTTTGCAGAGAAAGAAACAAAATGGATAACAACTAACTATAAACAACAGGAATTCCAACTTAAAGCAAACTAAAAGCAACATGGGAGAATATATTTTCATCTCATACTTTGTAAGATCTTTAACTAAAGACATTTAAGCATAGCAAAGCAAATCTGAAGCAAAGTAAATCTATAAATTTCAAGTATTTTTATTGTGCAATAGATCAAGTTAGAAAATGCAAACTGCCATTTAAAGTTTCAAGAAAAACATAACAAGAGGACCATGATGGTCCTATATCGCTCACCTGAACCAAAATGATATGAGCAACACTTTTGTTCAATTCAATTAATATTTATTACTTTAAGACTGAAAAAGAACTTATGATTAATAAGGTTGTGAAAATCTAACTCATCCGTGATCTAAATTATGGTGCCAAACATTGTATCCAAGTTTTGTCTTGATTGATAAATAATTATAGATTCTAGAGTATAAACAAGGTCGAAAACAGCCAAAAACAGCAATCTTATCAAATTCAAGGGCACATAACACTCGACTTTCTGATCAGATAAGACTGAAAATCAAACTAATCCCAGATCTTATGGTCCCTAATATTGTGTCCAAGTTTTGTCTAGATTGATCCATAATTGTAGATTCCAGAGTGTAAACAAGGTCGAAAACAGCAATTTTGTCAAATTCAAGGGCACATAACTCTCGACATTCTCATCAGATCAGACTGAAACTGAAAATCGAACTTATTCGAGATCTTATAGTCTCCAACATCGTGTCCAAGATTTGTCTTGATTGGTTAATAATTGTAGATTCTAGTATGTACACGAAGTCGAAAACAGTAAAAGACAGCAATTTTGTCAAATTCAAGGGCACATAACTCTTGACTTTCTGATCAGATCAGACTGAAAATCAACTCATCTGAGATCTTATAGTCCCCAACATTGTGTCCAAGTTTTGTCTTGATTGATTTACCATTTCCCAAACGACAAAAGTTAAAGGTGATCCACTTTAAAAACTGCCACAAATGACAGAATGGATGTTTAAAAAGATATGATTTGTGTATAATATGGCACAGAAAACATTGAGACAAAATGAGAAACAGCTGGTAATCAGCAGTTTCTTCTTTTGTTTCAATGTTTTCCCAAGCCTATTCTATTAGGGACGTCAAAACCAGGTCTTGTTTGGGAAAGGATTAATAATTGTAGATTCTAGAGCACCCAGTATTTTAAGTGTCTCAGAAGCCATCAATTCTGATGAAAAGTGTAATGTAGTATAGAGTACACAGGTTTTGGAAAGTGGCACTAAAGGTAGAGACTGAGAGTGTAAATCTATTTATATCCTCTACCAAACAAGATAACTCTACTTATACTAAAGGAAAGTAGTGTCAAGTGTTACTTCCCTTAGAGTAACACTAGCTTGAAAACAGCCAAAAGTGACAATTTTGCCCAATTCAAGGGCACATAACTCTCATGTTTCTAGTCAGATCAGACTGAAAATTGCCCTCATCCAAGATCTTAAGGTCTCCAACATTATGTCCAAGTTTTGTCTTGATTGATCAATAATTGTAGATGCCAGAGTGTAAACAAACTTAAAAACAGCATTTTTTGACATTCAAGGGCAGATAACTCCGCACTTTCTGGTCCGATCAGGCCCATAATCGAACTTGTCCGAGAACTTATGATGCTACTTGTTTTGGCCAAGTTTGATCAAGATTGCCTAACTTTTGTGGATGCTAGAGAGTAAACACCCCAAATGTTGACAGACGGACGGACGGACGCCGGACAAAAAGTGACCACAATAACTCACCTCGAGCACTTCGTGCTCAGGTGAGCTAAAAACTGACAGAAAATGGCAAAACAATATCCCTTAAATTTATAGATATGAGAGCTTGAAACTTTTTTGTCAAATTTTCTTAAACTATAATCAGATTGTTTAACCTTCAACCAAAGGATAACATAAACAAGGCTGCATGCAGATATAACCCATCAAACCTTGCACTACCTCTATATTCATATAGCATGCAGAATCATAAGGCATGCTTTTCTGAAACCTACATGTTTTTTTCTTTTTTCCTTTCTTTTGAAAAGCCTAGGATATTGACAGAAATTGTGTGTTTCCTTTCAAAATATAGTAGACTATAGCCTTTAGAACTGAGTCTTACAGTTTGTCTTGAGTTAAACCCTAAAGGCTAGCCTTTAAGGTGTAACAAAAGACAAACTGTAGGACTGGTCAAAAGTCAAAGGAATGAAAAATTACTTATGAATTTTTCTTGCTTTCTCCTTAACAAGAATTGTCCGCGGACAATAAAGCTCGCCCAAACGAGAGCTTGTCACAAAGAAAAGTCATTTCCTAGGTCAAGGTAAAAAGGTCATGACCCAAAATGAAATTTAGTAAAAGTAGGTCAAGCTCCATGGTCAAGGTCACAAGGTCACAGGTCATGGTCAAATGTGAACTGTGTTGGAATGAGGTGTCCATGTGTGAAATATCAAGGCTGTAGGTGTAAAAGGACATGAGTTATAGGCCAAGTTAAAGTTTTTTGACAGTAGGTCAAACTCCAAGGTCAAGGTACAAGGTCACTGTCAAATGTGAACCGTGTTGGTAGGTGTCCATGTGTGAAATATCAAGGCTGTAGGTGCAAAAGGACATGAGATATCGGCCAGGTGAAAGTTTTTTAAAAGTAGGTCAAATTCCAAGGTCAAGGTCACCAGGTCCAAGGTCATGGTCAAATGTGAAAAGTGTTGGTAGGAGGTGTCATTGTGTGAAATATCAAGGCTGTAGGTGTAAAAGGACACGAGTTAAAGGCCAGGTTAAAGTTTTTTTAAAAGTAGGTCAAACTTCAAGGTCAAGGTCACCAGGTCCAAGGTCATGGTCAAATATGAAAGGTCTTGGTGGGAGGTGTCCATATGTGAAATATGAAGGCTGTAGGTGTAAAAGGACATGAGCTATAGGCAAGGTTAAAGTCTTTTAAAAGTAGGTCAAACTCCAAGGTCAAGGTCACAAGGTCCATGGTCATGGTCAAATGTGAATCATGTTGGTAGGAGGTGTCCATGTGTGAAATATGAAGGCTGCAGGTGTAAAAGGACATGAAATATAGGCCAGGTTAAAGTTTTTTAAAAGTAGGTCAAACTCCAAGGTCAAGGTCACAAGGTCTAAGGTCATGGTCAAATGTGAATGGTGTTGGTAGGAGGTGTCCATATGTGAAATATCAAGGCTGTAGGTGTAAAAAGACATGAGATATAGGCCAGGTTAAAGTTTTTTAAAAGTAGGTCAAACTCCAAGGTCAAGGTCATGAGGTCAAAGATCATCGTCAAATGTGAATGGTGTTGGTAGGAGGTGTCCATATGTGAAATATCAAGGCTGTATGTGCAATAGGGCATAAGATATAGGCCAGGTTAAAGTTTTTTTTTAGGCCAGGTTAAAGTTTTTAAAAGTAGGTCAAACTCCAAGGTCAAGGTCACAAGGTCAAAGGTCATGGTCTCAAATGAAAGGTCTTGGTGAGAGGTATCCACATGTGAAATATGAAGGCTATAGGTGTAATATGGCATGAGATATGGGCCAGGTTAAAGTTTTTTAAAACGGTCAAAAAGTGGGTCAAACTCCAAGGTCAAGGCCATGAGGTCAAAGATCATCGTCAAATGTGAATGGTGTTGGTAGGAGGTGTCCATATGTGAAATATCAAGGCTGTATGTGCAATAGGGCATAAGATATAGGCCAGGTTAAAGTTTTTTTTTAGGCCAGGTTAAAGTTTTTAAAAGTAGGTCAAACTCCAAGGTCAAGGTCACAAGGTCAAAGGTCATGATCTCAAAATAAAGGTCTTGGTTAGAGGTACCCACAGGTGAAATATGAAGGCTGTATCTCTAACAGGGCATGAGATATGGGCCAGGTTAAAGTTTTTGCGGACGCTGACGCCGACGCTGACGCCGACGCCGACATCCGGGGGTATGACAATAGCTCTTCCGAGACTATCGTCCCGGGCGAGCTAAAAAGAAATATTGGAGAAAGGCGCTCATCCCCTCCCCAAACCCCCACCCCCCTTGAAAGCAATCTTAATAAACATTCACAAGTCAAATACACAAATATAACAAAGGTGATTGTGTGTGTGTGTGTGTGTGTGTGTGTGTGTGTGAATTATATGAAATATACAGAGCTAAGTAGGGGTAATGGCATTTCAAAAGGCAAAATACGGTCATTTGTTCAGTGAAACATATTTTGTATGTGCTTGATTCAAAACACCTACAAAACAAGTGCATGTTGTATTGCGATGCAATACAGGAGTCCCCCACCGGATAACAAAAAATCCTTTCTTATAATATATCTACTACTTACTAGATCTATAACTGTATACAAAATTTGAAGTTGCTAGCACATTAGGTTTTGGACAAAATGTCCCAAACAAAAATATAAGGGTAAAAACAACCAAGGGCAATAACTGCAAAAGTGGGCGGAGAAGAATGATTCTTGTACATGACACTTGTCCTCAATGAGATCTATAAGTGTACCAAGTTTGAAGTTGCTAGCACTAATGGCTCAGGAGATATGGTCCGGACAAAAATGTAAGAATAAAAAACAACAACGGACAATAACTAAAAAAGTGGATGTTGCAGAGTAACAGCTCTTGTGCATTACACTTCTTCTCAATGAGATCTACCAGTGTATATAATTTGAAGTTGCTAGGACTTATGGTTTAGGAGATAAGTTCGGGACAAAAATGTAAGGATAGAAACAACAAAGGGCAATAACTCAAAAAGTGGACATGGCAGAGTGACAGTTCTTGTACATGACACTTGTCCTTAATGATATCTATAAGTGTAGCAAGTTTGAAGTTGCTAGCACTTATAATTTAGGAGATATGATCCGGACAAGAATGTAAGGCTAAAAACAACAAAGGGCAATAAATCAAAACAAGAGGGCCAAGATGGCCCTAGATCGCTCACCTGAATTCATAGTTGAGATACTGGCAAGACCATGAAATCAATCTTTTAACATTAGAAGAATACAAGAATAACAATGGCAATTTTGCAAAATTCAAATGCATAAAACTAAGGACTTTCTGTTCTGAAACAATTTGGAAAGGGCTTAAACCTTGGCTGGGAAAGGGTTTAATCTTACGACAGAAAACAAATAGACTGTTCAAATTTGAAAGGAGTTGCAGAAGACAAAATTATGTGGGCAAGAAAGGATTCATGAACAACATAGCACAACAAGAGGAGAAAATGCTGATTATCAGCCTTTACTTCATTTGATTCAATAATTCCCCAAGCCATTTTTAATAGGGACATCATAGGAAAGGGTTTATGCATAAAGATTATCTGTAGCTCCATCCTTTATCAGATAAGAGCTCCATTATCAGATAAGGCAGCCCTTTATTATTGACTTTAGACAGTCTAACTATTTACTTAACCCATTACCACACAGTGACGCCTTTTGACTCCCCACAAGATAAAGGCTTTAGAAAACATTGTGAAAAATGAAATTCTTCATTTTCCACTATGTTTTCTATACAAAATTACCAAAAAATGTAAAATTTTATTCACTTGAATTTGTCGTCTGCAACATCTTTGAATTTGGACCAGTCCAAAATTTGTTGTTTGGTAATAGGTTAAACAATGATTGCTGATAAGCTGATACCTGGTCAAAATAAATTTGTCTGAATTCCTTACTTGAAAATTCCAAAACCCACTACATAGGGCTTCTTTGCTTTTAAAGTGATGGTTTGAAGTATCCTTTTAGAGGTCCATGAAATGTTAACTCATGCAAAATTTCACGACTCTAGGCCAAACAGTCTTTGAGAAAACTGTCTCTCTGCGAAACAACATAAGAACAACATAGGACCACTTCTTCTTGTATTACAATACATGTAGTTTGAAGTATTTTGGTAGAGGGTATTGAGACAATGCCAAATATTTTGAAACAAGATATCATCAAGTTAAACATTCCCAACAAATTTCACAATGATTGAGCAAATATTGTAATTCTTACAGAAAAATCAAGATTTGACCCAGTGACCCAGTTTTTGACCTCGCATGAACCAAGTTTTCAATGACCAACAGACATCATCAAAATAAACCTAAGCAATTTTCAAAATAATTGAGCCCAAATTGGAACTTCCAGAGCAAAAGGAAGGGATTCAATATATTTGACCTTGTGACCTAGTTTTTGGCCTCACACAACAAACTTTTTTAACAGACCTAAATATCCAAAAGAAAAACATTCTGAGCCATTTTAAGAAGATTTTTGCCAAAATTGGCACTGCTTGACTAATAAATGGAGTTCTTGATATTTGACCTTGTGACCTCGTTTTTGACCTCACATGACCCAATTTTTAACCGAACCTAGATATCCACCGGAAAAACATTCTGAGCAATTTTCACAATATTTGAGCCAAAGTTAGCACTTCTAGAGCAAAAAAGAAGGATTTTATATCATTTGACCTAGTGACCTACATTTTGACCTGGCATGACCTACTTTTTAGTATGACCTAGATATCATCAAGACAAAGATTCTGGTCAATTTTCACAATGATTGAGACAATAATGTGACTCCTAGAGCAAAAATAAGATTTGACCTAGTGACCTACTTTTTGACCCCATTCTGACCCCGATCCCAATTCTTTGAAGAATTTTGAAAAAGGATGACCCAAGGATCATATCTGTGAAATTTCATCCAATTCTGCCCAGTACTTTAGGAGGAGAAGATTTTTTTATAATTGTGAACGGACGGACGGACAGACAGACAGACAGACGCCGGACAACAGACCGATCACAATAGCTCACCTTGAGCACTTTGTGCTCAGGTGAGCTAAAAAGGGTGTGGCAGAGTTATGGTTCTTGAACATGACACTTCTCCTTAATGAGATCTATAAGTGTACAAAGTTTGAAGTTGCTAGCACACATAGTTTAGGAGATATGTTCCGGACAAGAATGTAAGGGTAAAAACAACAAAGGGCAATTACTCAAAAAAAGGGCGTGGCAGAGTAACAGTTCTTAAACATGACACTTCTCCTTGATAAGATCTATCAGTGTACAATGTTTGAAGTTGCTAGCACTTATAATTTAGGAGATATGATCCGGACAAGAATGTAAGGCTAAAAACAACAAAGGGCAATAACTCAAAAAGTGGGCGTGGCAGAGTTATGATTCTTGAACATGACACTTCTCCTCAATGAGATCTATAAGTGTACAAAGTTTGAAGTTGCTAGCACACATAGTTTAGGAGATATGTTCCGGACAAGAATGTAAGGGTAAAAACAACAAAGGGCAATAACTCAAAAAGTGGGCGTGGCAGAGTAATGGTTCTTGAACATGACACTTCTTCTCAATGAGATCTATAAGTATACAAAGTTTGAAGTTGCTAGCACACATAGTTTAGGAGAAACGTTCCGGACAAGAATGTTAGGGTAAAAACAACAAAGGGCAATAACTCAAAAAGTGGGCGTGGCAGAGTAACAGTTCTTGAACATGACACTTCTCCTCAATGAGATCTATAAGTGTACCAAGTTTGAAGTTGCTAGCACATATGGTTTAGAAGATATAGCCCGGACAAAAGTGTGACGGACAGACGGACGGACGGACAGACGGACAGACAGACGGAATCGAGCAAACCTATAGTCCCCCAACCGGTAACCGGTGGGGGACTAATAAGGTTTTGATATATTTCTTTTGAATGCCATTATCCACATTGAAATATCTGTTACTCTGTATTTGTGCGATAATATTGAAGATGCTGTAGTTTGTGACAATATGTCAAAGAGTAAATTGATCAGAATTCAGTACTGGGTGAAATATAGATTACATCATTAAATTTTCTGAATAAGTTCAATATTTAAAAGATTATTTGATATATGTATAGACATACTTGTATTTTTGTGTGTAAAATTAGATATGAGCCAAGATCTGGAAAAAGGTCATTAAGGGCTTTTGAACCAAACATGGTTGCAGATCAGCCTGCATACACATGCAGTCTGATCAAGAAACATGTTGTTCTCCAAAAGATTCTATATAGCTAGTAGCAACCATACGCAAGAAAGCTGCATAGATTCCAACCAGACTGCATTTAGGCATAAATTGATCTTGAAACTAGGTAGTCAAAAATGCTATAAGGGATGTTTTTTCCAGATCCCCACTCATATGTTTTATCTTCTCAACCTTTTAACAATTGACATTTTGGCCAATTAAATTCTGACATATTGTCACAAGACTTGATTTTTTGCTGTATAAGGGATATGTTTTGCAGTCATTATCATGTTCTGAAAGTAATAGATCTTAGAGCACTAAAGTATGAACTCATTAAAGATATTTTTTTCAAAACAAAGGAGAATTGTAGAAAGTGAATGAATATAATATCACAGCAGCCATGTTATTGAATAAATTTAAATTGATAGATTGTCATGTAACCAGACGAACCAGACAAACTACCTAAAGAATACCCCTAGAGACTTTCTATAGGGCTTATAAATAGGTGATACAGCACTTTCTTCATGCCATTTTCTCCTATACAAAAATGGATGCTGAAGTTTCATGTGCAAAACATATCCCAATATCTTATGGTGTAATATACGGTCTAAAGTACCAAAATGGAAGATGCGAACTAGTAACAGCTAGGGTTGGGTCATTTAAAGTTGACCCTATATAGAGGGTGGACTTACAAGACAGTAGATTCCATCCACTATCCGTGCTGCTGCCAAACTTCTCCGTCTAAAAACACCACAAAACATAACACATGCACAAAATAAATGATGATTAAGCAGTGCCTATATTCACTGAAGATTCAAAATAAAAACATCAGAAAAGTGATTTTGAATACTGTTTATTCTAAATTAACCATTTTCCAAACAGCAAAATTTTGGACTGTTCCAATTTGAAAGATGTTGAAGACGACAATTTTAAGTCGATGATATTCTGAAAATATTTCTATTTTGAGAAAGAAAACATTGTTGAAAATGAAGAAATTGCTTGTGACAAGCAATTTCTTCATTTTCCACGATGTTTTCCTAAGCCTTTAACCTGTTGGGCGTCAAAAGGTGTCACTGTGTGGTAATGGATTAATTGACTGGTGCAAAATGCCTTTTTCCACTATTTGATTATATCACATCAGATGGAGCACCTAACCATGGATTCCTGTTGTTTCTCTCACCAGTACCACCACAATATCCTTTCCGACAGAATTTATTCCAGGACCTCATGAGTATGCACTACCAACTGCACAATGGCCACAGCCTGCTCATTTAAGAAAATAAGGGCAACATAGATATGTGAGAAAGTACAATAATAATTATTCTAAAACTCCAGTCCAATGCAGCCATCTAATTATGCAGATTATTAGGATGTCGTACCTTAACAATACTACACTTAAGTAATGCACATGCAGTTTGGAGTAAAAAAATCCATAATGAATTAAGGTTCAGAAAATTAACCATGCTATACACTAAAGTGAAATAATATATGTTCATATTGAAATAGCAACAAATAAATTAGGAATCATTTCTTAAAATCAACAAAGTGCTCCCCCTCTTTTTTAAATGTATTACTGATTTCATTTGACATGGTGCAACTAGCTATTTTTCCACATAAAATACACACTAGTCTAGAGTTTTTTCATCAAAATAATTTAGTCATATTTCCTTGCATTCCTTTTATATCTATGTACT
The DNA here is from genome assembly GCA_963680895.1 of Fragum sueziense. Classification (NCBI taxonomy): domain Eukaryota; kingdom Metazoa; phylum Mollusca; class Bivalvia; order Cardiida; family Cardiidae; genus Fragum; species Fragum sueziense. The sequence goes on from OY804599.1 coordinate 40,394,326, forward strand.
ACAATTTAGGTGTCTTTGATGTTTGTAAGACTATTTGCAAATCATGAACATGTCTTGCATAAAGCTCATTGTCATGTCAAATGAAATCAGTAATATATCTCTGGCCAGAACTATAATTCAGCAACATCCAAGGTGAGCAATAACATTGTCCTTGGTATTCCGTGTAAGAATCTTAGGCCCAAGTACCGTCTGAATTTTTCTTGGGACATCATTAACATTTGTTATGTTTCTGAACCTATTCTAGCCACATTGTAAATATGTGGAGATGGAACATTCCACTGCTGAATATTTGTGAAGTCCCCTGAGTAATCCTGATGTCGCATGAATGGACTACCATCATTTAAAAATATTTAGGCTACAAACATGCATAATGCTGTTTTATGCTGAATAAAATGTTGCATCATTTATAATCCTAATTTCAAAGAAGTTCAGTCAGAATGGTGGAGACGATTATTTAGAGCAACATGATTAGTCTGCATTGAGAGAGATTGATTGAATGGGGTTACATGCCTACTTCAACTGCTATAGTCCTATCTATAGAACAGAGTAACTAACAATAAATTCCTGTCATTTCTCTCACCAGTAATACCATAACATCCTTTCCAAGCCACCAGCAGTTCATTCACAAAGGTGAAAGAAGAACTTTTGCCATGGTCAGGGATCGAATCTGGTACCTTACGAGAGTTTGAAAATCTGGAGCTTCTCTCAAATTCAGCAGATCTAAATTTTCTGGTTTGACAAAGGATAAATATTGAAAATTAGCAACTCTAAACCATAGGTATAAATGCAAAACCTTGTATGTCGATTTTTGCGATTTTCAAAGTAAAATCTTGTGTGCCCAGTTAAGACAATACTTGCAGGTTTTGAGATATTTTTCACTTAAATGTATTTACTTATTAATGACAATTTTTTTGTGAACAATATGTCCAACTTTCAAGTAAAACCTTTCAGTTTGGGAAAAGTTATTATACTTTTTTCCTTAATCCCCTTTAAAATCTTCCAAAAACAAGATAAGAAGTTTTGAATTAACAACGACAAAATGTTGCTAAAATGATCCTATCCTGATTGAAAAAGTATTCTTTATAATGTTATTTTGTATAATTCAAATGTAAACTTTGTTGTAAAATAACAGGTAACAATAAATACATACATTTGCTGGCATGTATTCTAAAGATGCCTTTGATGCTGACTTGGACAATCCTGGTGGAGGTTGAGATTGTTGTGTCGTGTTGATAAAAGTTCTGTCCCAGAACACAATACATAGCATTGCTAAAGTCTGAACATCATATATCTTCTTGTAATAATTCATTCTGAAGAAAAAAATATGCTTGGGAATCATAAATCGATCTTGACTTCATCCATTTTTTGTCAAAAGCATAATAAGCATATCACCAAAAGGTTGCGTTGTAATAAATACAAGTTTTATATATGATAACCTTTTTATTTGAAAAGTTTCCATCTTTTTTTCTGATTTTCATTTCAAATTCCATTTCAATTCATCGATTCAAAGACTACACAGGTGCGCATCTAAGTGAAAGATAAATTGTATAAGATCTAGGAGGTAAATGGCCAAAGAGGTTCGAGAAGAATTTGGCTTAATGTATTTGTATCCTAGGGTGGCACATATCTGGGGTATGGAATTAGGTTATCAGCTTTTTTTCTTTTATCTTTGATTTCTCATTAAGTATAGTCAATCTTGCTCAAGCGACCACGTGCATTAAGCGACTTTTTGTTTGAAGCGACCACTCTCAGGTCCTCCCGATGAAAATCCTTCTTTAAATTGTTGCATTAAGCGTTTTTTCCCTAACGCGACCAACGACCGGCAATTTTGGGTCCATTAAACAATGGGATGTTATTTTAAGCGACCGTTCCACATTACCAATCATTGGGGAAAGGTGTCAAACGCATGTAATCGATATGAAAGCTGTGAAATTGCCCTAATTAACAGCAATTTAGTCACCTGTGAAGTCAATCAAAACTGTAAACAATATGGTTCGATGCTGACCAATGGGTTTCATGAAAGAAAAGGATTTCGACCAATGAAATGTCAGATTACTTTTTGTTTGTTATGCAATCTGGATAACCGTAAATAATTCGGAATAATGTTCCCCATATAATATGTTTATACTTAAATTAGAAGTTAAGAATAATACTGGATTGCAAAACACGGGAGATCATGTCTTATCGACAGGAATAAACTTTGGTCGATCAAGTATGCGTTATTTAACTATCTAAAGAACAAAATCTAATGTGAAAATATCTTTTGTTCGATTAAATGTATGAACAAAATAAATCAAGTCACCATTGAACAAAGGGAAATAACTGTAATGTTTACCAAAAATCAGCGAAATGAAACTGAAATTAAACACCCAGAGATGGTGAAATAATATCTTGTATGTAATTAATTCCTTCATTTCTTTTCACAATTTGACTAAATCAATGATTATTCCCTAAATCAGAGACATATTTATTTTAACTTAACAATAAATTGATTTATCATACAGTTGGTCGTTTTTCAATAACCCTCTTTTCCAGATGTAGAAATTTTGGATAAACGTTGTGTGTAATGAAGAACTCGCATGAAAAGTTAGACATTGTATTCAGAGACCGTTTTGTTAAGTCACCGTTTTTGAAATTCCCCCAGGGTGGTCTCTTAATACAAGATTGACTGTATAATAATGGCAAGGCCAAACCTTGTTGGAGACACAGTTCAAGTTTATTATGATAAGAAATAGACTAGCCTAAAGCTGTGGACTTACAGAGATTCCAGTAGTGGTCGCCCAAATGTATTCCTGGCCCAGGGTGGCCCATCATCAGGGTTTGGACTCGGGTTTAACACAGGGTTCTTCATTGTCTGGACTAGTGACCATAGCTTGAAAATGTACAAGAAAACTTTGATTAATATTTCCACAAACAAGTCCCAATTTTGGCATCCCTTACAGTAAAATCTTGGGAAAAAATTAAGGCAAAAGAAGAAAATGCTGTTAACCAGCATTTTCTCCTTTTGCCTAACTTTTTTCTGTCTGATATTCTTCCCACATTTTGTTTGTATCAACATGCAATGTGTGGTCTATGTCAGTAAGTGGTCGCCCAAATGTATTCCTGGCCCAGGGTGGTCCATCATCAGGGTTTGGACTCGGGTTTAACACAGGGTTCTTCATTATCTGGACTAGCGACCATAGCTTGAAAATGTACAAGAAAACTTTGATTAATATTTCCACAAACAAGTCCCAATTTTGGCATCCCTTACAGTAAAATCTTGAGAAAAAATTAAGGCAAAAGAAGAAAATGCTGTTAACCAGCATTTTCTCCTTTTACCTAATTTTTTTTCTGTCTTATATTCTTCCCACATTTCCAGTGTATCAACATGCAATTTGTGGTCTATATCAGTAAATTGGTCGTCCAAATGTATTCCTGGCCCAGGGTGGTCCATCATCAGGGTTTGGACTCGGGTTTAACACAGGGTTCTTCATCATCTGGACTAATGACCAAAGCTTGAAAATGTACAAGAAAACTTTGATTAATACTTCCACAAACAAGTCCCAATTTTGGCATCCCTTACAGTAAAATCTTGGGAAAAAATTAAGGCAAAAGAAGAAAATGCTAACCAGCATTTTCTCCTTTAGCCTAAATTTTTTTTCTATCTTATATTCTTCCCACATTTTGTGTGTATCAACATGCAATGTGTGGTCTATATCAGTAAATTGGTCGTCCAAATGTATTTCTAGCCCAGGGTGGTCCATCATCAGGGTTTGGACTCGGGTTTAACACAGGGTTCTTCATTGTCTGGACTAGTGACCATAGCTTGAAAATGTACAAGAAAACTTTGATTAATACTTCCACAAACAAGTCCCAATTTTGGCATCCCTTACAGTAAAATCTTGGGAAAAAATTAAGGCAAAAGAAGAAAATGCTAACCAGCATTTTCTCCTTTAGCCTAAATTTTTTTCTATCTTATATTCTTCCCACATTTTGTGTGTATCAACATGCAATGTGTGGTCTATATCAGTAAATTGGTCGTCCAAATGTATTTCTAGCCCAGGGTGGCCCATCATCAGGGTTTGGACTCGGGTTTAACACAGGGTTCTTCATTGTCTGGACTAGTGACCATAGCTTGAAAATGTACAAGAAAACTTTGATTAATATTTCCACAAACAAGTCCCAATTTTGGCATCCCTTACAGTAAAATCTTGGGAAAAAATTAAGGCAAAAGAAGAAAATGCTGTTAACCAGCATTTTCTCCTTTTGCCTAACTTTTTTCTGTCTGATATTCTTCCCACATTTTGTTTGTATCAACATGCAATGTGTGGTCTATGTCAGTAAGTGGTCGCCCAAATGTATTCCTGGCCCAGGGTGGCCCATCATCAGGGTTTGGACTCGGGTTTAACACAGGGCTCTTCATTATCTGGACTAGTGACCATAGCTTGAAAATATACAACAAAACTTTTATTAACACATCCATAAACAAGTCCCAATTTTTGCATCCCTTACAGTAAAATCTTGGGAAAAAATTAAGGCAAAAGAAGAAAATGCTGTTAACCAGCATTTTCTCCTTTTACCTAATTTTTTTTCTGTCTTATATTCTTCCCACATTTTGTGTGTATCAACATGCAATGTGTGGTCTATATCAGTAAATTGGTCGTCCAAATGTATTTCTAGCCCAGGGTGGTCCATCACCAGGGTTTGGACTCAGGTTTAATACAGGGTTCTTCATTATCTGGACTAGTGACCATAGCTATTGAATACAAAAATTAACCCTTTCCCAAACGACAACATTTTAGGGTGATCCACTTCAAAAACTGCTACAAATGACAAAATAGATGTTACTAAAGATAGGATTTGTGTAAAATATGACACAGAAAATATTGAGACAAAAGGAGAAACTGCTGGTTATCAGCAGTTTCTTCTTTTGTTTCAATGTTTTCCCAAGCCATTTCTATCGGGGACGTCAAAACCAGGTCTTGTTTGGGAAAGGGTTAAAGTCTGACAGATCTCTAGTGTGAAGAGACAAACGCTTACACGGAAATCTGAGCAATTTCTCTCCTATTCGTGTGAAATTTCTCTGTTTCAATATACATGTATCTCAAAAACATTTTTGTAATCCAATAGTTGATTCGCATTTGGAAACGGTAAAACAAGTCTAGTCAGCGGACATTGTAGCTTGTCTATATACAAGCTTGTCACAAAAAAATCTTACTCCAAGATCACAAGGTCAAATTTCATGGCACTAAGTGAAGTCTTGCCAGGAGTTATCCATATGTGTAAAATATCAAGGCTATACATGTAATAGTGCATAAAATATAAGACAGATTAAAGTTTTTTAAAAGTTGGTCAAACTCCAAGTTCACAGTCATAATGTAAATTCCTGCATAAAAGGTGTTGGCGAGAGGTATCCATGTGACACAGACCCAAACGCATATGCTAACACTATCCAAGTGCTTATTTTGAAAGCAGATAAGCAAAACACTAGATCAAGATGATCTAGGAAGTTGTGTTAATCCTATTTATTACATTCCTAGCAGTGAAATCCTGGATTTTCACAGCGAAATAAATTTTGATATTTCACTGCAGTGAAATATTTCACTCCTGCTGAAACTACTTTTTTTTTTATTCTTTTCTCCCCATTAATTCATTATCCTTTACAGATTCCATGCATGCATAACATCGGAAATGTATGTCAAATTAGATCTAGATCTACCTGCAAAAAAGAAAAACATCTACAGAGAACTAACCTTTATTCTTTGTTTTCGCCCTTTTTCTACATTTTTTATCATGGAAGCGAAGATCTATCCAGCGCTGGAGTGTTGAAGGGAATCATGACGAAATTTGTTCCGTGATAGGCCTACATTCAAATCACTTGCACAGACAATTATTTTCACGCCTGCTCAAAGCAACCGAACGACACATCACAGAATTGGATAAAGATTGTTGCTAGACCATCCTTTTTGTCTAAAACACCCTAAATCAATAGTTTTCCACTGAAAATTCTGTTTCTTTAGTAAATATGTCATTCCAGTTGTTGACCTTGTTGTTGTTGTTTTTATTGGTAACTTAGACTGGAGTTTTGGAAAATTTAGACTAGAAAGGTTGAAATTTATTCAGTTCGCTTTTTATTCGTTCATTACAATTATTTTTGATAATTTAATGTCCAGATAGATGCTTCATTCTTTGCTCGCTTCAAAATTTAAACAAAATGGCGGCCTTTTTTTCTGAATACACAAAGAACATGTATACATGCGCGGTGTAAAGCCTTGGATCAGATTGGAATAAGAACGTTATTTTTTAAAAGATTTTACCCCAAATTGAGGGTTAAATTCTCAAAATAGGTATGTAATAAATAGATTAACTAACTGAACAAATGTGATATGAAAATTATTTCACTCAAATGGGGTGAGATGCGGTTAAAAACCTCGTCCTAGCGGACTCGTTTTTTCAACCATATCACACCCCATTCTCGTGAAATAATTTTTATATCACATTTGTTCAGTTAGTTAATCTCTATTTACTCACCTTAACAAGATCTTTTCTGCCTGCAGCCGCTGCTTCTTTCTTATTGTGATTACACATGGCTTCTATATTGGAAACATCAGTACTGAAAAAGTTTCATTATGTATGAGAGATTAAACCCATTATCAGGGAGAAACATTTATCCCATTACCACACATTGACTCTTTTTGACTCCCCAAAAGATTAAAGCTATGGAAAACTTTGTGGAACATCAAGAAATTGCTTGTGACAAGCAATTTCTTCATTTCCCACAATGTTTTCGACGCTAAAACACCAAAATAATTTACAGTTCATTCACTTGAAATTGCCGTCTGCAACATCTTTGAATTTGGACCAACCAAAAATCTGGTTGTTTGGTAATGGGTTAAGACTGTTCCAATTTGATGCATTCTAAGCTATTTACCAAATATGAATATGTCTTACACAAAGGTCAGAACAATGTCAAATAAAGCAAGATGTGTAACTGTTGTGAAACACAAACACCCCGGTAACAACCCGCGTCAAGTTTTAGGACAGAGGGTTTGTTTGTTTATTGGGGTTTTACGCCGTTTTCATATCTGCTATGGTCATATCGCCACAGCTGGAGCACCTAACCATGGATTCCTGTTGTTTCTCATACCAGTATTACAACAACACCTTAACCGAGCCTCCAGCTGCTTGCCCACATAGGTTCACGATATCAAACCATTGATGGGTGACATTTTGTCGGATAGAGTATTTGCCGCAACAAGGTATCGAACCTGAGTCCTCTCGAGGAAGATGGGCTACCAACTGGGCTACGTCAGAAAGAAGAACATGAGTGAAACAATATGCCCCCTATCTTTCTACACTGGGTATAAAAAAAAGTAATAATTATTAACAAATTCACCTGTATTTTTCGCCCAGGTCTCGATGCATATTAAGAAGACATTCGCTATCATATATTCTGACAGGATCTAATTTGACCGTCTTCTTCTCTTTTTTAACAGCTTTGTCACCATTCTTAAACTTGCTTTCTGGGAACTCTTTGTAGGTTCTGGATTTTGTTCTAGTTCTCTGAAAATGTCATATAAACATCCATAATTTTACTGATTGTTTTGTTCAATGCACACTGTTTAGTAGAAAAATACATTTTTTTCAAAGAAGCGCATGGCTTTACAAAAAAAAATCTTGCATTTTACATGGTTTTAAGACAAAAACCTCGAGTGTCACATTTACAATCTAGCTGCCTTTTTGACCAAATCTAAACCATGATGCAAATCTTTTTAGCAATTTTGAAGAGAATAGGGCTAGAAATGTAGCCGCTACAGTGTACACAAGGTTTTTCTAAGATTCAACCAAAAGACCTAGTTCAAGACTGCATCTGATCCATTCTTACACATGTCTGAGACATGATGTAAACACAGATTCTGTGCAAGTTTCAATAGGATAGAGCTAAAAATGTGTCATTTAGAGCTCACAGTTTATAAGGACAATCATTTTGACCAATTTTCAGGTTGATATGGTAAAAACTGTGACCTCTCGAGTGCACACAACGCAAATTTGACGGATGACACATGGCGGACGACAGACACAACAGTATCACAGCAGCTCACTTTTGTGCTCAGATCAGCTTAAAAACATACCTTATGAATATAGAAGTTACTGATAGACACATGTTCTGGTTTAGGTGTGGGAGGACTTCTAGAGAATAATGTAGGGAACCCTGTAGATGTTTGTGATGTTCTTACTCTGTTAGTAGTGGTGAATGCTGCTAGATCTGATAATGCTCTGAAAAGTAGACTTAGTATTAACCCTTTCCAAAACAGCAAAATTTTAGGGTGGTCCAAATTGAAAGCTGATGCAGATGACAAAATAAATATTGATAAATTTAGATTTGTGTAAGATATAGCTCAGAAAATATTGAGACAAAAGGAGAAACTGCTGATTATCAGCAGTTTCTTCTTTTGTCTCAATGTTTTCCCAAGTCATTTCTATTTGGGACGTAAAAACCAGATCTTGTTTGGGAAAGGGTTAACAAGAGGGCCAAGATGGCCCTGTATCGCTCCACTGGCTTTTAGACTACGAACTTCTTCAAGGAATACAATAGAGGGCTATCCAAAGAAGATTCATGCTACACCAGAATGAAATCCAATAAAAGATTAAGGAGCAGAAATGTTTTTAAAATTTTCTTAAAATTACACTATGTTCCATATAGCGCACAGCGGCCAAGCTTTTCATCCAATCGTGAAGGAATTTGGAAGAGATTCATGCAAGGAAGATTCCTGTGAAGTTTGGTTGAAATTGGTCCTGTAGTTTTGGAGAAGAAGATTGTTTAACAATTTTTCGAAAATTCAATTTAATCAAATTCATTAAAATTTAAGTTCTACACGGAAATTTTTTTTAAGGAATTTAGAGGAGATTCATACAAGGAAGATTCATGTGAAGTTTGGTTAAAATTGGTCCCGTAGTTTTGGAAAAGAAGATTTTTCGAAAAATTAATTAAATTTAATTAATCAAGGTTCTACACAGAATTTATTTTTTTGAAGATTCTTTTGAAGGAATTTAAAGAAGAGATTCATGCAAGGAACATTTCTGTAAAGTTTGGTTGAAATTGATCCTGTAGTTTTGGAGGAGAAGAATTTTTAAAGATTTTTCATAAATTCAATTTAATTGAATTAATTAAAATTTAAGTTATAAACAGAATTTATCTTTTTGAAGGAATTAAGAAGAGATTCATACAAGGAATATTTCTGTGAAGTTTGGTTGAAATTGGTCCAGTAGTTTTAGAGAAGAAGAATTTTTAAAGGTTTTTTGAAAATCTAAATTAATTAAATTAATTAAAATTAAAGGTCTGCGCGGATTTTATTCTTTTGAAGGAATTTGGTAGAGATTTATGCAAGGAACATTTCTGTGAAGTTTGGTTGAAATTGGTCCAGTAGTTTTAGAGAAGAAGAATTTTTAAAGATTTTTCGAAAATTTAAATTAATTAAATTAATCAAAATTCAAGTTCTGCATGGATTTTATTCTTTTTAAGGAAATTGGTAGAGATTCATGCAAGGAAGATTTCTGTGAAGTTTGGTTGAAATTGGTCCAGTAGTTTTGGAGAAAAATTTTTTTTTAAAGATTTTTCGAAAATTTAAATCAATTAAATTAATTAAAATTCAAGTTCTGCACAGATTTTATTCTTTTGAAGGAACTTGGTAGAGATTCATGCAAGGAAGCTTTCTGTGAAGTTTGGTTAAAATTGGTCCAGTAGTTTTGGAGAAGAAGAATTTTTGAAGATTTTTTCGAAAATTTAATTCAATTAAATTAATTAAAATTCAAGTTCAGCACAGATTTTAATCTTTTGAAGGAATTTAGTAGAGATTCATGCAAGGATGATTCATGTGAAGTTTGGTTGAAATTAGTCCAGTAGTTTTGGAGAAGAAGATGTTTGAAAATTGTTGACGCACGGACGGACGGACGCACGGACGGACGGACGGACGGACGCACGCACGACGGACACAGGGCCATGACATAAGCCCCGCTGGCCTTCGGCCAGTGGAGCTAATAAAAATTACATATAACAAAATAATATTATGCCAACTATTACATGTAAAATCTATTCAGGAGCCTTTTAAACTCATGATATTAATGATGACAAATGAAAACTTTTGAATATGAAACAGTGTGACTGCAAAATCAAAACATGCCTATGTATAGCAAAAAGAATGAGCTAAGTCATGAAATCTTTGTGCTTTGACTAAAAATTTCATCTTGAGGTTGATACCAAGTCAAATGTTTTCTTACTTGAACACTTTCACAAATGTGAATATTCAGATTTTACTATTTGAAAGCTGGTGCAGACCAAAGAATGGGTGTTAATAGAGAAAATAGAGACAAAATTGGTGTACAATATAGTACGGAAAATATGGAGGCAAAGGGAGAAAAAGCGGGATACCAGCATTTTTTCAGCCTTATGTTTTCTCCAGCTTTTTTCTAACTATGTCTTGCTTGGGAAAAAGGATTAAAATAGTAGATAAAAATCTTATTACTTTGGAGTTTTATCTCTTCCTTTATTTGCTTCCCGGGATCTGCCAAAGCTCACAAGTAATCCTACAACAGATACAAGACATTTATGAGAATGAAGTTTTTTAAATAGTATTTGCACAGTTTGGATTAATTCTTTACTGTTTTTGGTTGGTCAAGAACAAAAGCTACAAAAAGACCAAAATGTAGACCAACAATATAACCAACAGATGGAAGACTACCTTTGTGGCAGTTTTTGAAGTAGATCACCCTAACAAGAGCTGTCCGAAGACAGCGTGCTTGACTTTCTAAGTTGCTTAGTATAAAGGGGGCATAACTCCAATTATAGTGGAGCCAGGGTCATGGGCCCTGGTAGTAAGGTAGAGGGTGTGATGGTGAATAAGTATTCCAAGTTTGGGTTGAATCCCTTTGATAGTATGGAAGTTATTGATGTTTGAAAAAACTTTAACCTTTGTTGCAACGCCAACGCCGACGCCCGGGTGACAGTATAAGCTCTCATTTTCTTCCAAAAGTCGAGCTAAAAACCTATAAAATTTTCGTTTGGGAAAGGGTTAAAAGAGGGGAGGGATATAACAGTGTAACACTAAACAATATGGCCCTATTCTAGCATAGAAAGGGTTCAAATAGCTGCACCATGATGTGTTGATATACTCCCTAGACAGAGTTTAACCCTTTCCCACACATTGACACTTTTGGATGCCCCACAAAATAAAGGCTTTGGAAAACATTGTGGAAAATCAAGAAATTGCTTGTGACAAGCAATTTCTTCATTTCCCACAATGTTTTCTACCAAGAAAAAACAAAAAATGTTAAATTTTGATCAATGGAACTTGTCGTCTGCAACACCTGTGAGTTTGAACTAGGCTAAAATTTTGTCGTTTGGTAATGGGTTAACTTTGTCATAACGTTATCAGATTTGAACTATTTGAATTACATGTTATTTACATTATTGTGACATCAACTTCTACATCACCATTGTTATTTTGTATTATCTATTAAAAGTCTACAAATTATGCTATCACACACTCATTCACACATCCCAACAATGATAATCATCCAATGAAAAAGAAGTAGCTCATATTTTGATTCAGTCAGATTGCTTTTATCATTTCCCATTATCACATGATCTTTAAGACCAACTAAATTCAATATCCGATTTTTCATTTGTTAAAGCATCTAAGGTCACTTAACCCTTTCCCAAACAAGACCTGGTTTTGAAGTCCCTAATAGAAATGGTTAGGGAACAACACTGAGGCAAAAGAAGAAACTGCTGAAAACCAGCAGTTTCTCCTTTTGCCTCAATATTTTCTGTGCAATATTATACACAATTCTTATCTTTAACAACATCTATTTTTGCCATTTACAGCAGCTTTCAAATAGTAAAAGTCCAAATTTTGGTCGTTTGGAAAAGGGTTAATGAATAACAAGTTCTTGTAGAGGCAATAAGATTAGGCCATATTGTGGTTAAAAGTTACAGAGGAAATTTGATTTATTAGGGATTTACGCTGTCTTCAACTACTATGGTCATATCACGTCGGCTGGCGGCCGGGGCGCGAGCATATACCAATGGGTTCCTGGTATTTCTCTAATCAGTACCACCACAATATCCAAACCGAGCCTCCAGCTGTTCTCTCACATTGATGATTCAAACCCATTATTGAGAGACAAATAACTTTTGTCAAATGTCAGAATGGATACTGGCCAAGCTTGGGTTCGAACTTGACACCCCTGGATTGACATACTCCGACTTTACCGACTGAGCTATCGGGGCTCGGCTACAGAAGAAAGTAGTTGCCCAGTGAGTACTCAGTAATGTTTATAACAGTTCTCACCAGTAGAGTTAAACCGTGCCCCACAAGTTCTAGGGAAGGGTATATAGCTATCCTGGAATGTGTAGAGTCCAGATATAAATGTGTGTTGTAGTGGGTTAGTCATCTGGGGGAAATTGTCAGAGTCTGGCGTTTTTCTCTCTTCAATCTGTAACAAGAGATGTTTGTAAAACATATGTGTGTAGATTTCTGATATAAACTTGTTGTAGTGGGTTAGTCATCTGGGGAAAATTGTCAGAGTCTGGCGTTTTTCTCTCTTCAATCTGTAACAGATATATCATGAATTCATATATGGGCCAGGATCTGGAAAAAGGTCCCTTATAGCATTTGATGAATTCATGTTTCACCAACAGCCTGTGCCTAAGTGAAATCTGTCTGGGATCCATATTGCTGTCTTATGGTGGCTACAGGTCTTAAAGAATCTGTTGGAGACCAACATGGTTCATGATCAGACTGCGTGTATACACAGGCTGGTCTTGAACCATGCTGGGCTCAAAAGCCTTAAAGGACCTTTTTACAGATCCTGGCTCAATTTATTATATAATATAAACTGCTCCAGATCAAACAAACTTCTCTGCTATTGAGTAGGGATGTTTCCTACTTGGTGCACCTTTTGCTTTAAATTCATGATTAAATTTTCTTTGCACACTTACTGGAAATTTTGATTCACAATATCTTTTTACAACAAACATACGCTTGGCGTAGGTAGGTAGTGTCATCATTTTGATTGAATATGAATGATGTCGACTATGATGCCATTTTTTTCATGTGTATATTGTTGATGAGTGTGGCGAACACAATTTCCATAAATTCTGCACAAAACAATAGCTTTCTGAAGAAAATCCAGCCTGGTAATAGGAGAGCTAGGATGCTTTATATGTGTTACCTTACTTTTGGGACACCCTGTATAAACAGAATCACAAACAAAAGTGATTTTCTCCCATAATCACTATCCAGAGATAACCTGGCACCTTATAGATAAGATTCCTTAGGTTATACCCTTGCCTTCTTTAGCATTAAAGAGATTATAGTCCGGCAGATATCCACTTATACCTTGCAGTGGAGTATAAAGTTTTTTTCTTTGCTGATTCCTGGAGTATACATCCTACTGTTAAAGATTCCGACGGGTGCCATCGTGTCACCCTTTAGCATTTTGAGAAATTCAAGATGGCCGCCAAGATGGCGGAAATCATATAAATAGTCAATATAAGGGTTTTAAATTCATATGAAAACTGATAAATTTTAGGTAAAATATCTTTAATACACTTACTGTTTCTCTAGGAATGAAAAACAATAAAGATAAGACATATTTCTACCATTTCAGTTGATATTTTTGTGTAATTTACGTTACATTATGGGAAAATTGCTTCATATATTCACATATCCCCTATAATTTGGACATAAGTTATTTAAACACAACAATAAGTAGTTTTGTTATCAATTCATTCACTTGAATCTTTTGGCGAGAGCAAAATAAGAGCTTTATAAATGTATTATGTAGTTTACGTTACCTTGATATTAGCATATTAGCTTTATTCATTTATTTATCTTCTATTATTTGACCATACATCGTTTAGACACAACAGTGTATGGTCTGGTTATCAATTCATTCCCTTTAAAGCTTTTTGTAATAGCAAAACAGTAGGTTGTATAAATGTATTATGTAGTTTACGTTACCTTGATTTTAGCATATTAGCTTCATTTATTCATTTTTCTACTAATATTTAGTCATAAGTCATGAAAAACAATAGTAAATATTTTACCAACTTTTTTACTTGAGGCTTTTGGTAAGAGCAAAACAACAATTGTATAAATGAATCACGTAATTTACGTCACCTTTATTTCGTGTACTGTTACATATTTATAAAAAACTAATTATCATAAATGCAACAGCTGGTCATAGAAGGATAAAATAGAGTTTACAGTTATTTAAACAAGATATACCTGTAGGCTGTAGTCTCTGATTCAGAAACCCATCATGCTCTAGACACAAAAGAACAGTGAATTAAACGTATCCAATTAGGGCACAATGACTAGTATTAGCATAAAAAGAAGTGCATAGTGACCTACTTTTGGTGCATGACAAACCTTGCCTGAGTCCATGACTCATCAATATACTACATTCTGTGTCTCTAGGTCAAACGGCACAAGAAATGGAAAGGGTTTTTCATTGTTAAGCACAAAAAATAGGTCACCTTATCCGGATTTTGGTACAAGACATAGCCTTTAGTCATTGAACATTTGCACATTAAATTTGGTATCTCTAGATCAATCAGTACATGAGAAATGAAACAGAAGGGAACTTCGAACTAAGTAAATTAGACTCATAGTGAATAGTAGGTCACAGTGACATCGTTTTGGTACATAATGCTTCTGTTGGTCATGGCGCGTCTTATATTAAATTTGGTTTTGCTTGATAAAATAGTGCATGAGATATAGAGCGGAACAGAAACGTTCGTAGTCTGCCCCATCGCCTGACAAAGAGTATACGATAATACCCCAGCATTTTTTATTGACGACTTGAAGAAACTAAATAATTGCCCAAGATTAGATATTAAAATTCCTAACAGCTGACCAAAATTAACATTCTTTGTAAATGATGTGTATAATATGTAAGGTGTTTCTCTATATTGTTCCATTAGTCCAGGGTTCGATCCCCGGTCGCGGCAAATACCGGTATCCTTTCAGAACAAAATGTCTCCCACCAATGGTTTGCTATCGTTAACCTATATGGGCAAGCATCTGGAGGTTTCGTAAGAATGTTGTGATAGTACTGGTATGAGTGCACCAATCGTCGGGATATGACTATAGCAGTTGAAAATGGCGTTAAACCGCAATGAACAAAACCAAGCTAATTAAAAGATGATATATATTTTTCTACGTCAAAGTTTTGTATAATACCCGTGGTACATTACTAAGGGGCCAAAATTGCATGCATGTTCTATATAAAACAATAGATTTCATTGTGTATTTGTATTTCTAGGTTTTTATGCTTTCATTGTTGCATAGCACTCCTCCTTGGCATTTACTAAGCAATGCACATCCCTTTCTAGCATAGCACATATACATCTAGTTGAAGAATATGGTCCGTCACTTCCTCACTGCCATTTTATCATTTTCGAGATATCGGTATTTCCAGGAGCCAGAGCTACACACTCGGCTTGGGGACAATCAGTTGTACTAGCTTTTGATCCCTTGATACCACGTCTAGTTGATCTTGTGAAAGAGTGTGTTTCCAATTTTGTGCTTGATTTCTTTTATCATGGTGTTAAAATGCTTCTATCTGGAGAGAATGATACTAGCTTTTTGACATGCTACCAACTAAGTACTGCATGTAACGTGACAATACAGCTTAAGTAGCATACTTGTATTACTGATTGACCTAGAAGTTGAAGGTCTAGCTCTTCAAAATGATAAAATGTCAGTGTGGAAGAGATGGACCTAGTTTTTCCACTAAATGCAGTTGTACTAAGGATAGATTGGGATGTTACAAAGCACATGCCGAGGAGGTGTGCTGTGTAACTCTAAGGCTTAATTGACAAAACGCCAATCGATAGATCGCTCCGCCCAATGAAGAATTTAAGACAAGCAATGGGTGTGTGGCATTTTTCTAATCGTCCATGGGTTTATCGATGGTTTTGATTGACATCTGGCGTTTGGTCAATTGGTGGGGCGTAAGGTTGCCGGGTCCGTCCGCTTCTGGTCTACTCCATATCTCGAACACAATTTGACATACAGAGACCAATTTTGATGTGGTCCCATACCAAAAGTAGGTTGCTATCACATACTTTTCACTTTGGTTGCTCTTAGTTAGAAATTTTCTTTCGCTCAATAGCTCATGTACTGTTTAATGTAAGGGACGCCAAATTTGTTGTCTAGATGCGCCGTGACCCAAAGCTTTGTCGTGTATCATTGTACCAAAACCAGATCGCTGTGACCTACTTTTTACGATTGTGTGCACTTAGTTCACTTTGCTCTGTATAAAACATAATGTGTGTGCATCAGTGGCTACAACAAGTACATGTAACAGTACATGAAATAAAGGTAACGTAAGCTACATAATACATTTATACAACCTGCTGTTTTGCTCTTGACATAATCTTCTAGTAAAACAATTGATAAGCAAACTATTCACTGCTGTGTTAAAATGATTTATGACAGATTTGTGGCCACATAATTGAAGACAAGTAAATAAAAGAAGGTAATGTGCTAATATTAAGGTAACGTAAATTACATAATACATGTTTAAAACCTTGGAATTGCTGTTGAAAAAAGTGTCTAGTAAAGAAATTGATAGACAAACCTTTTGCCGTTGTGTTAAAAAAGACTTATGGTCAAATGGTAGTATTCTAGTGAATACATGAAGCCAATTATGCCATAATGTAACGTAAGTTACACAAAATTATCAACTGAAATACATTCATACAACCAATATTTGGCGCTCAACAAAATATAAAGTGAATGAATTGATAACAAGACCATGCGCTGTTGTGTTTGACTGAGTTATGTCCATATAATAGTGGATAAGTGAATAAATGAAACAATTGTCCCGTAATGTAACGTAAATTACACAAAAATGTCAACTGAAATGGTAGATATATGTCTTATCTTTATCGTTTTTCATTCCTAGAACAACAGTAAGTGTGTTAAATATATTTTACCTAAAATATAGCAATTCTCATATGAATTTAAAACCCTTAAATTGATTATTTAAGTAATTTCCGCCATCTTGGCGGCCATCTTGAATTTCTCAAAATGCTAAAGGGTGACACGATGTCACCCGTCGGAATCTTTAACAGTAGGATGTCTACTTCAAGAATCAGCAAAGAAAAAAACTTTATACTCCACTGCAAGGTTCAGCTAAAAAATGGAGAATATCTGCCGGACTATTATTAAAGCAATAAGCTATAACCTGCAAATAATTTGTAATTTGCTACTAGATTCCATTTTTTTTTTCAAGGTCAAATTTACCGTCTGAAGCCTTTTTCAAATTGGAGCAGTTTCAAAAATTGTTTGGAAAACAATTAATTGGTTAACCCATTACTGCATAGACGCCTTTTGACTCCTTCATAAGAAAGTGCTCGGGAAAACATTGTGGAAAATGAAGAAATTGCTTGTGACAATGGAAAAATGGAAAGATTTTTAAAATGTTATCAACTTGAAATTGTCATCTGCAACACCTTTCAAAATAGAACAGTCCAAAATTTTGCCGTCTGGTAATGGGTTAAAATGGCACTGACACATACACTAACACTCATGCAATCAAAGACTTAGCAAACTGCCCAAGGTTCCAGACAAATAAAGGATGAGTGTCAATAAGGCCCTTTCCGTGACCCAACCCGATTTTCTTCATTTTCGCCACACATGACCACTAACATATTGACCTTATGTAGGCAAAGTATCAACTTGAAAGGAGCCTTGGTTTGGAAGATATATTAAATCAAAGTGGGTGGGGTAAGTCACCAACTATGCCATTAGATGGTAATCAATGTCTTATACAGTTTTACTAACAATTTATAACATGAAACTTGCTGATGCAGTGAAATATATGTGTATTGCACTTTAAATACATATTGTTTTTTATTCCATTGGATGCCATGTACAGGAGAAAGGGGCATTAAACCTGTTTATGATTTTATAGGATTTTTGGATGGGCTAACTTTACGAAAAACCACAACAGGCTTTTATTGCTCATTTCATTTGATTGATCTTTCTGGTGGTGAATGAAGATATATTACCGTAATTTGTAATATGAAAATTTTCAAAATAGCTTTTGTATTTTCTGGATTACTTGCCCTTGATTTCTTAATAAAAATGCCAAAAATTATAAGAAGTACTATTTCGTTTCTAAACCAAACATTTCTGTATAAATCACCATAAAATACCAAGATGAGGATGATATGAGCCTTGTGTACACAAAAACATTAGATAAAGAGGTTGCAATTGTTATCTTAACAGAGTGGGTGGGGTAATATACTCCAAAATTACGCATGAAACAGACAGGAATTTTTCATAGTTAGAATTGCTTGCATAGCATCCTAAATGTGTAATAACGTTGTTATTAGCTCATCTGAGCACAAAATGTTCAAGTTGAGCTATTTTAATCGCTTTTTGATTGTTGTCTGTCTGTCTATCTGCCCAATTGTCTGTTCATAATTTGGTCTTTACTTTGTAACATCCGCAAATATATGCCAATCTTGACCAAACTTTATAAAAACAAGTATAGTCATAAGTTCTCTTATGAGCTTGATTATGGGCCGGATCAAACAAAAAGGTGCAGAGTTGTCTGCCTTTGCAGGTCAAAAATAGCTAGTTTTGACATTGTTTCTACTATAGCCTCTACATTTATTGTCTAATCAAGATGAAAATTAGTCGTAATATTGGGTACCATATGTGTTCGAATTACATCGATTTTCAGTCTGATCAGATCAGAAAATTACCATTTTCGACTTTGTTTTCACTCTAATTTTGTCTAATACAAGGGCGGATAACTTAGCAAGTCTTACCCTAATTGTGTTGAAATTCACACTTCTCCAAGTTCTTATAGTCAGAAACACTGTGTCAAAATTTCATTCTGATTGGTTTATATTTGTGGTTTTTAAGGATAAAACAAAGTCCAAAACGGCAATTTTGTCAAATTCAAGGGCAGACAACTCCGCAAATTGTTGTCCGATTGTGCTGAAATTCAAACTCATTTAAAGTGACATTTCAGAATTTTTTGTCATAAATATTACTTTTATTTTTATATGAAAGAGCACATTTCCTTATGAAAATTCTGAAAATTTCAAGCCAAAACATTGCGCCGTTTACGAGAAATTTATATTTTTGTGTTAAAATTGAACAAATTGTTGTGGACAACAGTTCGGATTTATATGCAATTTATCGATTATGTCTCAACTTTAAATGCGTGTTTCTCGCTTATTGGCAACAACTTTAAAAAATTAATAGTATTTATACCCATTAGAATAACTAATCTTGGCATCAAGACATACTTTAAAAAATTGAAATTGGAATGAAATGTCCCTTTAAGGTCTTATAGTGACCAACATTGTGTTGAAGGCTTAACTTGATTGGTCCGTATTTCGAGGGTTGAACGGAAAACTGTCGTAACTAACATTTTTTTCAAAATCACTTTTATTCTATTTTTGTAACCCATTTAAACATATACACTTGTAAAAAAAATTGTAGCTTCAAATTCTTATTTTTTATGACTTAAAAAAGATTAGTGCAAAAATGTCGTAAGTGAAAAGTCCACTTTATGAAAACGGAAAACTGTCGTATGTGAATGTGGAATTTCTGCTAGATGCATCAATGCAATAACATACACTTTCCCATCTTGACCAAACTTTTCTCAAAACAAGTATGGTGTTAAGTTCTCGGATTAATTCCATTATGGGTCAGATCAGACAGGAAAGTGCTGAGTTATCTGCCCTTGAATGTAAAAAATGCTGTTTTTAACTTTGTTTACACTCTAGCATCTACAATTATTGATCAATCAAGACAAAACTTGGACATAATGTTGGAGACCATAAGATTTCAGATGAGTTTGATTTTCAGTCTGATCTGATCAATAAGTCAAGAGTTATGTGCCCTTGAATTTGACAAAATTGCCATTTTCGGCTGTTTTCGACCTTGTTTACACTCTAGAATCTACAATCATTAATCAATCAAGACAAAACTTGGACACAATGTTGGGTACCATAAGATCTCAGATGAGTTTGATTTTCAGTCTGATCTGATCAATAAGTCAAGAGTTATGTGCCCTTGAATTTGTCAAAATTACCATTTTAAGCAGTTTACGGCCTTATTTACACAATAGAATCTACAATTATTAATCAATCAAGACAAAACTTGGACACAATGTTTGGGACCATAAGATCTCAAATATGTTTGATTTTCAGTCTGATCTGATGAGAAAGTCTTGAGTTATGTGCCCTTGAATTTGAAAAAATTGTCGTTTTCTGCTTTTTCAACCTTGTTTACACTCTAGAATCTACAATTATTGACCAATCAAGGCAAATCTTGGACACAATGTTGGGGACCATAAGATCTCGGATGAGTTTGATTTTTCAGTCTGATCTGATCAAAAAGTCTTGAGTTATGTGCCCTTAAATTTGATAAAATTGTCGTTTGATTTTCACAACATTATTGACTATAAGTTTGTTTTCAGTCTTAAAGTCATAAATATTAATTGAATAGAACAAAAGTGTTGCTCATATCATTTTGGTTCAAGTGAGCGATATAGGACCATCATGGTCCTCTTGTCAATGTTGTTTTCACTGTAAAAGACGGACATAATTATAGACTGATCAACGTAAAACTTGGACAAAGTGTTGGTTTCCATCTGAACTTGTATGAGTATAATTTTCATCATGATTATAAGTCTTAATCCTTAGTTGTGTGTCCTTGAATTTGACAAAATTGCTGTTTTCCTCTTAGTTTCAAGTCAAATACCATCACAAATATAAATCAATTAGAATAAACCTGTGTTAAAACGGTTTGGTATATAAGATCTTGGACAACTTTAATTTTGAGCCTGATTAGAAGAGAAAGCCTTAAATTAATATGACAAAATTGCCATTTTTGCTTTTGCATATTGGTAAGGGTGGGCGATTTAGGAGCATCATGGTCCTCTTGTTCTTAGATACTCTTTCCATTACAGGAAGGTATATAACTACCGAACACAAGAAAAAATACACAGGTATTTTTGGTGATGACAATAGGGGTAAACACAAAAATAGACCTCATAAAATTTCTACCCAACAAGTGGACATTGTCAGATTGCATACAGAATCTTTTCCTATAATGGAAATTCACTTTTTGCCATAAAGATTAGAAAAGAGACTACCTCAGCAACAATCTGCACAAAGAGCATTGTCATGAAAAAAGTCTTTAATCCCTGTATCAAAAACTGAAAATTTGGGGAAAATCCAATTTAGCCCCCCCCCCCCATTCAGACACAGGGGCTTAAGCCCACCCAATATGAAATTGCTTCCTACGGGCCTGTATATAGATGAATTTTTAACACCTACAATTTTGATTTTCATTGTCCTATAAAGGACCAATGTGACATAATTGTATAGCATACAAAACTGTCTTCCAGAACAAAGATTTAATATGGAAAATCGGCCGCAGCCATTGTGCAGTTGGTAGCGCATCTGACTTTCACTCGAAAGGTCCAGGGTTCAATCCCTGGCCACTGCAAATATCCTTTCTGACAAAAAAGTCACCCACCAATGGTTTGATATTGTTAACCTATGTGGGCACGCAGCTGGAGGCTCAGTTAAGGTGTTGCTGTAGTACTGGTATGAGAAACAACAGGAATCCATGGTTAGGTGCTTCAGCCCCTGCGATATGACCATAGCAGTTGAAAACCCCAATAAACAAAATATGGAAAATAGTTACAAAATGCACATTGATTGAAAACAAAACTCTTCCAAGAGAAAATAAGAAAAAAAACTAACTTCATCAAATTAATTCAATTACAGTTGCTTGAAATTTGTATGTGTTCAAGAGACAGAAAAGTAACTTAAACGTAACAGTTGTTTCATTTATCAAACTTATAGTTTCAATCAAGATTTTTATTGTTTTAGCTTTTGCTTACTGTTAATTCATTTTTAATGACATTAAAATTAAACAAAAATAACAATATTTTGTTTTTCATTCAAGAACATGAATTTTACAATGTATGTAGATGCAGATTATGTTTATGGAAAACTGTAGCTAACTGACAGTTACGACACTTTTCCATATTCAGAAATACCAACTTTTTACAAATTTCAGTTGTAAAACTGTCGTAAGTGAATAATCATCCAATATCAAGAAAAATAAGCTTTTATTATTTAAAATCACTTATGCACATGAAAAGTCAACACATTTTAAATGTATATGCAATAAATATCTTTCATAAAAAAGATAAATAAAAAAAGTGAGATGTTTTTTCACTCTCCTGTAAAGGGGGTGTCTCACGAATAGGAAAAATAACATGGGAGTCTGCCCACGCTCGGAATTTAATGAAATTTGGCGTGAAGTTAGTACACTAGATAACGGTTCATATTCATGAAATGTTTCAAATCGAACATTCCAGAAAACAATTTTCTCGGAATTTTAAGTTTTCACCTTGAAAAAACAGGGTATAATGATTAAAACAGTGTGCAAGCGTTCTGGTTGTTAGTTTCATCGCGTAATTTATTCTAAAAATAATGCCCAGTAGTCCCTGATCCTGTATGAAACAAAAATATATATAATTATGTACAAAAAAAATGTTTTATATCAACTGATGTAAGGGGTAACCCAAAAATTCATTGTTTTTAAATATTTTAAGCAAATTCTGTTCAAAAATTTTCTTTGTTCCAGTTTTTGTCAAGATTTGAAAATTATGTAAAAGTTGCGCACAAATATACCGATGATTATCGTGAAATATCGAGAAAAAATAAAACCGGTAAAATGTTGCTTTTGGAATTTCCCCCTGAATAGTGCACATTTCCAAGAATGGACAACATTAAGATTTTTTAAAAATGACTTTTTTCAAATGTTTTGTTTACTTTTTTGGTTATTTTAGTTTACCTGAGGATAAATCAAAATGCAATGCATTTTTTCGGGTATTTCCTGTCATCTGTCCGTGTGTCTGTCTGTCTGTTGGCATTTTCTCAAAAAATCTTTTTTCTCCCAATCTGATATGTAAATCTTTTTGAAACTTGATAAAAAGTATCCTCAGGTTAAAGGAGTACAACTCTGTGTATTAGAACTTCTTTTTGTCATAAACTTTTGTTGCTGTGGCAGCATAAAAGGGGAAACATTTCATATAATAAAAATAAGCTCTTTTTGTAAAGCTTTACACAGCCATGAGGTTTTAAATTTTTTATGTAAGTTTGCTTACGGGTAGACTTCAAAGTTGGTTACAATATTTTTGTCCGGGGTCACATTAGATCTTGTCCCAGGTGTACCTACTTTACAAAAAAGAGAGGAAATTGTCTAAAAAAATCATTTTGAATTATTCAAGTCAGCCGTGATTCATGAAAGCTAACAGCAAGAGTTATTTATAGATCTTTTGAAACATGAGAAAGCAAATAAGAAAAAGCACCGATTTCTCTGATGGCATTTGACAATCGTGCAAAAGTGAAAATATTGTTGTGATGCATAAGAAACAGATAATCCAGCTCCCATGTGACTATTAAGGGCTATTGATGGCTAAACAACATGTTAATCATATGACATCATTGAAATGTGTATAAATTGTGTATCAATACAGGTTAAGCTATGGTCAGAAAAATAATTTGAGGAAATAATTGCACCCTGTTTTATCCCAATAGGGCCACGTTTTGATATAAACAAGCACATTTTCAACTGTGTAAATGAAAAGATAACAGTCTTTTACTGAATCAAAGGGGGCCTTCCATATCATGTCAGTTCATTAGGGGCGCTTAGAGCAAAAATATTTGGTTATGTATTGGTTACCCGGAAGGGCACCTTTGATGCTTTACCGTACCGGTTCTAAGCGTCTTTTCAATTTCATAACATTTGGCTTGACATTTATTGCATGTCATAGTCTCACTAAAAATGCTGCATAGACAATGTGACCAAATAGTAAAGAAAACTTGCAATGTGTATATGTTTGCCTATCTTGGCTTCCATACATGTAATTTTGTAAATATAAGTAATATTTATATTAATTCTATGTTTTTTCCAATGAGTTGTTTGGGCATGAATATTGCTGTAGGTTTGTACTGTATGCTACAGTTGATTTCACTGAATATAAAAATGTTTTTAGGAGCACAATCAAATTTTTACTGAATACAAGTTTTGGACCAAAACATCACCTTCATCAATAATATGTATTATATGACATTGTTACCGGTTTTGGATTTCTATATAATTTGGCTCAAAGTAAGAGGAAATATGTAGCATGTTTTTGTGATGATATGGAATCTTGACAAAGACTCCAACATACTTAACTTTGGAATTCAATTTTACTCTTTTCCAAAATTTTGCTGAAAAATATGCATTTTTTCATGATTAATTCAATAAAAAACATTCATAATAATTTCCTCAAATACCTTTTCTGGTATGAATGTAATGCCTTATGTGTCTCGGATCAAATTCAATTGACAGATCTTGAACATACACAAAACTAAAGTTTTGTGACACCTGAAAAAGGGGCCATGTTTCATGCCATAGTGGGAATAAGTCAAGGTGACTTTTTGGAATCCAGTTTGGATTATCTAAGAAACTAAATGCATTTTCATGGCTTGTATATGGTCCTCTATCACCATGCAGAATTAAAAGAAAATTCATGCGTGGGCAGATTTGAGACACCCCCTTTTGTAAAAGTCACTTACGACAGTTTTCCGTTCAACCCTCGATTTGTGTTTGTTAGAGTTAAAAAGTTGAAAACAGCAATTTTTTTCCAAATTCAAGGGCACATAACTCGCGATTTTCAGATTTGATCAGACAGAAATTCAAATTAATTATAGCTCATATAGTAACCAAGCTTGTTTCTAATTTTCATCTTGATTGGTTGATAAATGTAGATGCTAGAGTGGAAACAATGTCAAAACTAGCTATTTTTGACGTGCAAGGGCAGACAACTCTAGAGTTTTTATTTCGATCCTGCCCATATTCACACTCCTAATAGAACATTTGTCCATACTTGTTTTGATAAAGTTTGGTCAAGATTGGCTTATATTTGCGGATGCTAGAGTGTAAAAACCAAATCAAGAACAGACAGATGGGCAGATAGACAGACAGATAACGAACAAAAGGCGATTGAAATAGCTCAACTTTAGCATTTTGTGCTCAGATGAGCTAATAACAACGCTACCATCCATTTAAGATGCCATACAAGCAATTCTGACTATGAAAAATTCCAGTTTGCTTCACGCCTAATTTTGGAGTATATTACCCCACCCAATCTGCTAAGATAACAATTGCAACCTCTTTATCTGACGTTCTTGTGTCCATAAGGCTTATATCGTCTTCCTGGTGGTATTTAATGGTGATCTATACAGAAATGTTTGGTTTAGAAACGAAATAGTACTTCTTATAATTTTGGGCATTTTTATCAAGAAATCAAGGGCAAGTAATCCAGGAAGGACAAAAGGCATTTTGAAAATTTTCATATTACAAATTACGGTAATATATCTTCATTCATCATCAAAAAGATAAATCAAATAAAATAAAAAATAAAAGCCTGTTGTGGTTTTTCGTAAAGTTAGCCCATCCAAAAATCCCTAAAATCATAAACATGTTTAATGCCCCTTTTCTCCTGTAGATGGCATCAAATTGTATAAACAACAATATGTATTTAAAGTGCAATACACATATATTTCACTGCATCAGCAATTTTCAAGTTATAAATTGTTAGTAAAACTGTATAAGAAATTGATTACCATCTAATGGCATAGTTGGTGATTTACCCCACTTGATTTAATATATCTTCCAAACCAAGGCTCCGTTCAAGTTGAAACTTTGCCTACATAAGGTCAATATGTTAGTGGTCATGTGTGGCGAAAATGAAGAAAATCGGGTTGGGTCACGGAAAGGGCCTTATTGACACTCATCCTTTGATATGATTTATTTTGTATTAAATTCAATGATTTGCCTACTTACACTCATGCTTTCAAAGACTGTAGCAAACTGTCTGATACAGGGTTCCAAACAATTTGCATTTCTATGGACATGCATCTGAGCTGTCTCTCGCAACACCTAAAAAAATAAATAAGTTTTTAATTGGACGTCCGAAAGGACGTACAATTCTTATAACCACTTTTGAACAGGCGAAATGGGTTTTCATTACCAAAAAACCCTTTCTCAGACTCAATTGCCAGTTGACCAAAATTCAAAATAGATTTTGCGACCATACAGGAAAACTGTCGTATCTTTTCCTACTTTCTATGTGTTCTCTAACAAATACTATAAGATTCATTGGCCGATTCAATTCATGCCACGTCTTAACCAACTTTACGATCTTTTTTCGATTTAATCATTTTCTTGCAGTTTTTTTACTTTCGTAATATTTATTGTGTAAAGGGTAAGATCTTTAGAAAGCGATACATGCATACACTATGGTTATAATGTAAACAGACACCCTATATCATCAGCAGCAGCGATAGCTCAAACGGGAAAAGATTAACCTCGCAACCTTTTTTCAGTTTGAAATTTGGAACGCAGTTGGTTCAAAACCAGTTCGGATTATTTCTTCTGTAAAACGTTTGTTAAAACGTTTGTTTTTCTTGATGTGTTTACTGAAAACACACATTTTAGAATGATTACCCAATTAAATGCACGTATTGTGTATGATAGGTTCCTTTTCTTTGATCATTGTTGTTTAAGTCTTTGACATATTTAAAGGAACGGGGTTTCGACGAGACATACTTTGGAACTAGGGTTTTGAAATTGATTATCGGGGAGTGAGTTCATTTCGCAACTCGGGTTCGACTCGATGACAAAACGGGGTTCCATCTGAACAGCCTCAGATGAGACACTAGTGAAATCCACCTATTCAGAAAAATAGTTGCTCTTACGAGTTTTTTTTCTCCAGCATCTGTATCACTGATATTTGACAGTATCGTGACCTATTTACATACTGTTCGATGATCATGACAACAATGATTATTAGTATAAGACTAAGTGACAGCGATCTGTATTTATTTCGTTTAAGTGACCCGTTTACATGTATTGAGCTAAGAAGATGAAGCAATGGGTCTGCAACAGATGGTACCTGGATGATCGTATGAATATGTGTACAGATAGGGACATTGCTATTCTCAAATTTACGTTGATAATGATATGAAGATTTAAATTGCTTATTGTACTCCACTGCCATTTTCCCGACGGCACGTTCCCAATTTCTTCTTTTTATGCACATCTGTAGATGTAAGGATGCTGCGGTAGTACTTGTATGAGGAATCCATGGTTAGGTGCTCCAATTCATCTGGTATTTTGTTTCAGGAAAAGTATGTATTGAATTTGTTTTGTAACCACAACCAGGAAAACTGCTACCGTGTTTTTTTTTTTCTTTTTTTACTCTAGACAGGAATAAAAATCAAAGTGCTTGGAGCACTATATTTAGACGCCTCTCATTGATTGAGCGGAATTGTATGTAAATGATCGGCGTTTCATTACTTTATTTCGTTGAATTTGTGTTAAGATCGATTCTAAATCATTGCGGTCGTTTTTTCGCCAACGATGGTGGAGATAGAAGTCGAATAAGAGTGCCATGGTCACAATATACGCCGCCACTTATTAAACTTGAGACAAAAAACAATGACATTGACAAGGATTTATAAATATTCACACAAAAACCTGTAAAAAGTTGTGTTCACAAAAAGGTTTTTATAAATATCCAGTCAAAAACCTGGAAGGAATTGCGTTCACGAGACTGAAATATCATTAAGCCCTAGAGACTAAGATTGAAGGGGGGACATAACTCAGGCAAAAATCAATGAACCATAAAATCCATACTTCATGCACATCTACCAATTAAGGTAATAACATCCACCAAGTTTCATAAGGATCCAGTCAGAATCTTAGAAGAAGTTGTGTTGACAAGGCTGCAATTTCAATCAGCCCAAGAGACTAAGTTTTAAGGGGGCATAACTCTAGAAAAAAATCAATGAACCATAAAATCCTTCCTTCATGCACATCTACCAATTGAGGTGATAACATTGACCAAGTTTCATTAAGATCTAGCCTGAAACTTAGGAGGAGTTGTGTTGACAAGGCTGCAATTTCAATAAGCCCCAGAGACTAAGTTTTTAAGGGGCATAACTCAGTCAAAAATCAACGAACCATAAAATCCTTCCTTTAGCACATCTACCAATTGAGGTGATAATATTTACCAAGTTTCATTAAGATCCAGCTAGAAACTTAGGAGGAGTTGCGTTGACAAGGCTGCAATTTCAATAAGCCCCATAGACTAAGTTTTTAAGGGGCATAACTCAGGCAAAAATCAACGAACTATAAAATCCTTCCTTCATGCACATCTACCAATTGAGGTGATAACATTGACCGAGTTTCAAGAAGATCCAGCCAGAAACTTAGGAGGAGTTGCGTTGACAAGAAAAGTGGACGGACGTACGGACGGACGGATGGACGGATGGGCGGACGGATGGACGGACGGACAGACGGAGAAGATGACGCCAATATACGTCCGCCTCCGGCGGCGTATAAAAAAGATGATTAAAAAGAACAATGTCTGAGTAGAATTCGAACCCAGGGCCTTTCGGATATAACATGTGTAAAGAGTACAAGGTGGGTGCTCTGCTAAATGAGCTATCGCGGCTTTCATTTATGTAGCGTGTTGGCTTACATTTTGAATTATAAATTGCTTTGTAGCGTACTTTATAAAATCAATGAAAAGTATAACTGACGACAATACTCATAGTAAACCGAAACAAGAAGACAAAAATGCTAATCGCATGGCCTGAATTGAATTTGGTAATCAAATTAATAGTGATTATTCATAGAGACAAATCAGTTGTCTTGAAACGGCAAGCAAATCAATTTGAAGCCTGAAAAGGGTTTTCTGGTATTAAGGCCGATTTCGTATTTCCGAAACCGATCTTATAGAATTAAACACAGAAGAATGAATAAAATAATATCTTTCGTTCATGTACAATCCCGCTCAATCAATCAGAGACGTCCAATTACAGTGCTCTCAGCACTTTGATTATATTTAAAGAGTTTCAAATGAACAAATGGACCAACAGGAAATGAAACAGTCTGTCCCTTGTTTTTCAATAAACCTTTCCCAAATGACAAAACTTTGGACTCTTCTAATTCCGAAGGTGTTGCAGACAACAATACCAAGTGCATGACATTTTAAATTTTTTGATGTTTTTGTTAATAAAACATTATGGAAAATGAAGAAATTGTTCGTTACAAGCAATTTCTTCATTTGCCACGATGTTTTCAAAAACCTTTTTGTTGTATGGCGTCAAAAGACATAATGTGAGTGGGAATGGGATAGGGGAGCATACAATTTTAAAAGAATGGGAGTTTCTGAATCAGTTTTTCTTGTGTGTTTTTTTTACACATTCTTTTTCTTCACCCTTTCCCAAACAACAAAATTTCAATGTTTTCCTACTTTGACACAACTGTAGATGACAAAAATGGACGTTGATAAAGATATGTTTTGTGTACAATAAAGCATAGAAAATATTAAGGCAAAAGGAGAAAATGCTGATCATCAGCAATTTCTTCTTTTGGCTCAATGCTTTCCCATGCCTATATAATTTGGGACCTCAAAACCAGGTCTTGTTTGGGAAAGGGTTAAGAAAGAAAATGTATGCCATCTATGCTTCATTTCTTAATAACAAAGTAACGTCATGTCTTGAAATTTTTTCTTTAACCTTTCTTAAACAGCAGATTTTGCATTGTTTCTATTTGAAATCTCAAAAAGTCAACAAAATGGAAGATTACACAGCAACTACTGAGGTAAAAGGAGTAAATAATGATCATCAGAATTTTCTTTTTTGCCTCAATATTTTCTCAAGATTTTTTTCCATTTGTGACACTAAAACACGGTGTTGTCAGGGAAAAGGTTTACCTGTCTCAATATTCTTATTGAGTCTTCTTTTTCTTCTTGCTCAAACAAATGCCTCTCAATAAAGAATTTTATCAAGTAGCCGATGACTTAATTTCAGACGAGCAATGATATTTCATCGGTGTAATTAGAAACCACACAACTAGAGATACATTGAATCTGTAGTTGCAAGAATTTATAACAACATGAACGATTTATCAGGTAAAACCGTCAAGACAACATTATTTTTAGCACAAGATTAACCCTTTCCCAAACAAGACCTGTTTTTGACGTCTTTTATAGAACAGGCTTAGGAAAACATTGAAACAAAAGAAGAAACTGCTGATAACCAGCAGTTTCTCCTTTTGTCTCAATATTTTCTGTGCCATATTTTATACAAATCGTGTCTTTATTATCATCACTTTTGTCATCTGCAGCAGCTTTCAAATTGGATCACCCTAAACTTTTGTCATTAGGGAAAGGCTTAAATGCTATTACCTTCATAAGTTTCTTCACAATGCCTTGCCCCATACCAGTCTGTTGGGTGATGTCAAAGTCAGGTGCTGCACCATTTGGGTAATTACTAGGGAAGGTAATCTTGAGACTGGCTGTGTATTTACCAGTACCCACAGATATCATAGCAAGCACTGACGTGACTGGCCATCCATCTATCAACAAAATATATAGAAACTAGAATATCACTGAAAGTGATCATACCCCCCAAAAGCGCAGTTTTTGTGCATTTTGAGAAGTTTATTTCATTTGAACTGCGAGCTGCATGATTAATTGGGAAATAGAGCTAACAAAAATCCACAGACCAAACAACACATGTAAATGTTGCAAAAAATACCAATTTTCAACAAAAGGACATAACTCATTTAACAATCCCCAAGCTTGCCCTGCCATGCCCATATTTTTCAATAAACCAAAAATTCACAACCATGTATTGAAGACAGTCAATCAAGAAACATTCCTGTAAGATTTGGTTCAAATTGCTTTTTTACAGAATTTTCTCATGATTTCGTTAAGTCTGATAAGCCCTGCCCTGCCATTACCACATTTTTTGCAAATCAAAATTCAGTAACACATTTTGAAAAGAGTCACCCAAGGAACATTCCTGCCAAGTTCGGTAAGAATTGGCTCAGTGGTTAAGGAGGAGAAGATTTTTGAAGAATTATCTGAAGATTTCTCGAAGTCGGCTAAGCCACGTCCTGCCACGCCCACATTTTTTGGCGAATCAAAAATTCATGAACATACATTGAATACAATCACTCAAGGGACATTAGTGCAAAGTTTAGTTCAAAATGGTCAAATAATTGATTTTTAAAGATTTTTCACATGATTTCTCTAAGTCCGAAAAGCCTCGCCCTGCCACGCCAACAATTTTTGACAAATCAAAAATTCACGAACAAATTTTGAAAAGAGTCACCCAAGGAACATTCCTGCCAAGTTTGGTAAGAATTGGCCCAGTGGTTAAGGAGGAGAAGTTTTTTGAAGAATTATCTAACGATTTTCTCGAAGTTGGCTAAGCCCCGCCCTGCCACGCCCACATTTTTTTGACGAATCAAAAATTCGTGAACATACATTGAATACAATCACTCAAGGGACATAAGTGCCAAGTTTGGTTCAAATTGGCCAGATAATTGATTTTTTAAGATTTTTCACATGATTTCTCTAAGTCTGAAAAGCCCCACCCTGCCACGCCCACAATTTTTGATGAATCAAAAATTCACGAACAAGTTTTGAAAAGAGTCACCCAAGGAACATTCCTGCCAAGTTTGGTAAGAATTGGCCCAGTGGTTAAGGAGGAGAAGATTTTTGAAGAATTATCTAATGATTTTCTAGAAGTTGGATAAGCCCCGCCCTGCCACGCCCACATTTTTTGACGAATGAAAAAATCATGAACATACATTGAATACAATCACTCAAGGGTCATTCCTGCCCAGTTTGGCTCAAATTGTCCAGATAATTGATTTTTAAAGATTTTTCACATGATTTCTCTAAGTCCGATAAGCCCCGCCCTGCCACGCCCACAATTTTTGACGAATCAAAAATTCACGAACAAGTTTTGAAAAGAGTCACCCAAGGAACATTCCTGCCAAGTTTGGTAAGAATTGGCCCAGTGGTTAAGGAGGAGAAGTTTTTTGAAGAATTATCTAATGATTTTCTCGAAGTTGGATAAGCCCCGCCCTGCCACGCCTACATTTTTTGACGAATGAAAAAATCATGAACATACATTGAATACAATCACTCAAGGGTCATTCCTGCCAAGTTTGGTTCAAATCGTCCAGATAATTGATTTTTAAAGATTTTTCACATGATTTCTCTAAGTCCGATAAGCCCTGCCCTGCCACGCCCACAATTTTTGACGAATCAAAAATTCACAAACAAGTTTGAAGAGAGTCACCCAAGGAACATTCCTGCCAAGTTTGGTAAGAATTGGCCCAGTGGTTAAGGAGGAGAAGTTTTTTGAAGAATTATCTAACGATTTTCTCGAAGTTGGATAAGCCCCGCCCTGCCACGCCCACATTTTTTGACGAATGAAAAAATCATGAACATACATTGAATACAATCACTCAAGGGTCATTCCTGCCAAGTTTGGTTCAAATTGTCCAGATAATTGATTTTTAAAGATTTTTCACATGATTTCTCTAAGTCCGAAAAGCCTCGCCCTGCCACGCCAACAATTTTTGACAAATCAAAAATTCACGAACAAATTTTGAAAAGAGTCACCCAAGGAACATTCCTGCCAAGTTTGGTAAGAATTGGCCCAGTGGTTAAGGAGGAGAAGTTTTTTGAAGAATTATCTAACGATTTTCTCGAAGTTGGCTAAGCCCCGCCCTGCCACGCCCACATTTTTTTGACGAATCAAAAATTCGTGAACATACATTGAATACAATCACTCAAGGGACATAAGTGCCAAGTTTGGTTCAAATTGGCCAGATAATTGATTTTTTAAGATTTTTCACATGATTTCTCTAAGTCTGAAAAGCCCCACCCTGCCACGCCCACAATTTTTGATGAATCAAAAATTCACGAACAAGTTTTGAAAAGAGTCACCCAAGGAACATTCCTGCCAAGTTTGGTAAGAATTGGCCCAGTGGTTAAGGAGGAGAAGATTTTTGAAGAATTATCTAATGATTTTCTAGAAGTTGGATAAGCCCCGCCCTGCCACGCCCACATTTTTTGACGAATGAAAAAATCATGAACATACATTGAATACAATCACTCAAGGGTCATTCCTGCCCAGTTTGGCTCAAATTGTCCAGATAATTGATTTTTAAAGATTTTTCACATGATTTCTCTAAGTCCGATAAGCCCCGCCCTGCCACGCCCACAATTTTTGACGAATCAAAAATTCACGAACAAGTTTTGAAAAGAGTCACCCAAGGAACATTCCTGCCAAGTTTGGTAAGAATTGGCCCAGTGGTTAAGGAGGAGAAGTTTTTTGAAGAATTATCTAATGATTTTCTCGAAGTTGGATAAGCCCCGCCCTGCCACGCCTACATTTTTTGACGAATGAAAAAATCATGAACATACATTGAATACAATCACTCAAGGGTCATTCCTGCCAAGTTTGGTTCAAATCGTCCAGATAATTGATTTTTAAAGATTTTTCACATGATTTCTCTAAGTCCGATAAGCCCTGCCCTGCCACGCCCACAATTTTTGACGAATCAAAAATTCACAAACAAGTTTGAAGAGAGTCACCCAAGGAACATTCCTGCCAAGTTTGGTAAGAATTGGCCCAGTGGTTAAGGAGGAGAAGTTTTTTGAAGAATTATCTAACGATTTTCTCGAAGTTGGATAAGCCCCGCCCTGCCACGCCCACATTTTTTGACGAATGAAAAAATCATGAACATACATTGAATACAATCACTCAAGGGTCATTCCTGCCAAGTTTGGTTCAAATTGTCCAGATAATTGATTTTTAAAGATTTTTCACATGATTTCTCTAAGTCCGATAAGCCCCGCCCTGCCACGCCCACAATTTTTGACGAATCGAAAATTCACGAACAGGTTTTGAAAAGGGTCACTAAAGGAACATTCCTGCCAAGTTTGGTAAGAATTGGCCCAGTGGTTTGGGAGGAGAAGATTTTTGAAGAATTATCTAACGATTTCTTGAAGTCGGATAAGCCCCGCCCTGCCACGCCCACATTTTTTGACGAATGAAAAAATCATGAGCATACATTGAATACAATCACTCAAGAGTCATTCCTGCCAAGTCTGGTTCAAATTGGCCTGATAATTGATTTTTAAAGATTTTTCACATGATTTCTCTAAGTCCGATAAGCCCCGCCCTGCCACGCCCACAATTTTTGACGAATCAAAATTTCACGAACAAGTTTTGAAAAGGGTCACCCAAGGAACATTCCTGCAAAGTTTGGTAAGAATCGGCTGAGTGGTTGAGGAGGAGAAGATTTTTAAAGAAAAAACCAACAGACGGACCAACAGACAGACCAACAGACAGACCAACAGACAAGCTGACTCCTATATACCCCCCCAAATTGAATTTGGGGGGTATAATAAACAATTTGATCCTTTTTCAAACAGCAAAGATCTCACAGTGGCAACAAAATCAGTGTCGATTCATGAATGAAACTTGAAAATTAAAGCATGGAAAGCATTGAGAGAAAAGAAGAAAATGGTGGTTATCACCATTTTCTTCTTTTCTTTCAATGCTTTCCAAAACAATTTGAAACACACCAGTACCAAGTCTTGTTTGAGAAAGAACGACGTCAAAGTCCTTCGCCGCACCATTTGGGTAGTTACTTGGGAAGGTAATTTTAAGACTAGCTATGTATTTACCAGTACCCACAGATAGCAAGCACTGACGTGACTGTACATCTGTAAATGGTATAAATAGAATACAAGGCTCAATGATTTATAACAAGAGCTGTCCAAAGACAGCGCGCTCGACTTTCTAAGTTGCTTAGTATAAAGGGGGCATAACTCCAAATATAGTGGAGCCAGGGTCATGGGCCCTGGTAATAAGGTAGAGGGTGTAATAGTGAATAAGTATTCCAAGTTTGGGTTGAATCCCTTTGATAATATGGAAGTAATTGATGTTTGAAAAAACTTTAACCTTTGTTGCAACGCCGACGCCAACCCCCCGGGTGACAGTATAAGCTCTCATTTTCTTCGAAAAGTCAAGCTAAAAATGAACCACTTTCAAAATGATGATCGATTGAAAACAAGCATTCACAACGATTGAACAGCAAACAAACATTTGAAAACAATAGAATTAAAAAGTTCACAATGAATTTTACGATTTGCTTCTGTTCCTTTTTTTACTAAGTTGTTATTTTTCTAAAGAAGTTCCTTCTTGACAGATTGAACGTTTTTCAGCTTTCCAATCATGTAGCTAAGAATTTTGTGGCCTGCACAGGCTGTAGAATCGGATCGGTCTAATTTTTTGCTGTTTGAGAAAGGGTAAAATTTATTTGTACCTTTTCTATTGTAACATTAGGAATATGTTTGTTGAGTAGGGAGAACTCTTGGTACAAGCTCATTGGTTGTTGATGTGGCAATCTCACATCTGATTGGTCGGTATGATTTGTGTTGCCATTGACGACCGGGGTACCTGTCTTTGTTGTTTCTGTTCCGTCATGTAGCGAGGCATCAACTTCTGACAGATCAACATCATGTCCGCATAACTGAAATTTATATTCTCATAATGTAATCCATCAAACTAAAAATGACCTTCTGGCAAGTCCTATAAACCAAATGTCCAGACACAGATCAAGATCAAACTCAGCAGAGGTCAACCAGAGGCGCATTCTTTAGAGCGAGATATTTTAAGATTTCTTAAGATGTTTTTGATACAGCGTTTTTGAGACCAAGTTGGAAAGTGAGGTGTTCCGAATGTTCCATAATTCATACAAATGACGTCATCATGACGTCATTTGTATGAAGTATTGAGCATTCGGGACTCCACGGTTTATGAATCATGGAGCATTCGGAACAACTCGGCCAATTCGATCCTATAGAGATTCTACGGAATTTACCAAGTGGTTCTGAAAGAAGTATAGAGCAATGGCGCTCCCAATGATCGTCTTAAAAATCTTGCTCAAAAGAACGCTTTATCTTTAAACATTTTAAGAAATCTCGACATATCTTAAGAAATCTCGCTCTAAAGAACGCGCCTCAGATAATGTGTTTGGAAAATGAATACACAGTAAGATGGGGTAAACATTCTAATGTGCAGACTGACTAGGGTAGATACTTTTCTCACTGCCCAGAATGTCTCTTTTAGCATGACCAGTCACATAAATTTCATTCTCAAACACTGCCAAAATATTAACCAAGAGGAAACAAGAATGTCATCTTTGATCTTTTTTAATCAAATATATGAGTAGAAGTTGAGCAAATAATTACCCAAAAATTCAAATTGATCTCAGAGTGATCACAATCTCAAAATGAAATCATTAACAGTCTCAACAGGCTTATTTAAAGCCTGGAGTCTTGTTTTATATTCGGATAAATCCTCATCACAGATCATAACAAACCTTAAATGATGTTGTTCCAGACCTGAGGCGCATTCTTTAGAGCGAGATTTTTAACGATTTCTTAAGATGTTTTAGATAAAGCATTTCTAAGAACTAAATTCTGACCAAAGTGTTCCAAATGCTTAAGACTTCATATAAATGATGTCATGATGACGTCATTTGTATGAAGTATGAAGCATTAGTAACCATGCTACCATTGCGTATTCGGAACGACTTAACCCTTTCCCAAACAACAAAATTTTGGGGTGGTTCTATTCAAAAGCTGCCACAAATGACAACATGGATGTTATTGAAGATAGGATTTGTATAAAATATGGCACAGAAAATGTTGAGACAAAAGGAGAAACTGCTGGTTATCAGCAGTTTCTTCTTTTGTTTCAATGTTTTCTTAAGCCTTTTCTATTAGGGACGTCAAAACCAGGTCTTGTTTGGGAAAGGGTTAAATCTCTTGTATTGTTTCTACAGAGTTAACTAAGGGGTTCTGCACGAAGTATAGGGTAATGGTGCCACCCATTGAGCGCCTCAAAAATCTTGCTCTAAAGAACCCTTTATCCTAAAACATTTTAAGAAATCTCAAGAGATCTCAAGAAACCTCGCTCTAAAGAACACGCCCCTTGTAAGCTATTACAAGCACCAAAGAACAGGGTCAACCTTCATACAACAAGGACTCGCAAAGCGGACTGATACCCTGTCAATGTGAGTTACAAAATCAAAGTAAAATTATCTCCCTTGGCTGACCTCGGAGAGTAAAGAAACAACTTCATGCAAATATTCACGTCATGTTAATCTTTCACACAAATCAGAATCCGTCCCAAAGTTAGGGAGAAGTTGCGCTCAAGCGATGTGGACGGGCTGACATGGTGATTCCAATATTACCCTCCAAACTTGTTTGCGGGGGTTATAATTATAAGTAGTTTGACTTAAATTCTATACTACTTACTTCTTTTAACCCTTTTCCAAACAAGACCTGGATTTGACATCTCTAACAGAAAAGGCTTGGGAAAACATTGAAACAAAAGAAGAAACTGCT
This sequence comes from Fragum sueziense, assembly GCA_963680895.1. NCBI lineage: Eukaryota > Metazoa > Mollusca > Bivalvia > Cardiida > Cardiidae > Fragum > Fragum sueziense. The sequence goes on from OY804599.1 coordinate 40,431,715, forward strand.
GATAACCAGCAGTTTCTCCTTTTGTCTCAATATTTTCTTTGTGATATTGTACACAAACCCCTTCCTTTCTCACATCAATTTTGTCCTCTACAACAGCTTTTAAATAAAACTGCCCTAAAACTTTGTTGTTTGGGAAAGGGATAAGCAATGTGATGGATAGACATGGTGATTCCAATATTACCCTCCAAACTTGTTTGCAGGAGTTATGATTATAAGTAATTTGACCTTATTCTACACTACTTAATTCTTTTAACTGGGAATGCCAAGAATTAAAGAATGCTGACTAGTAAACCTCTTTACAACTTCACACATAAGGAGTTAACCCTTTCCCAAACAAGACCGGGTTTTGACGTCCCAAATATAAAATGTTTGAAAAAAAACATTGAGACAAAAGAAGAAAATGCTGATAATCAGCATTTTCTACTTTTGCCTCAATATTTTCATGGCTATTCTCTACACAAAATTTCAAGACCCAAATTGTCGTCTGGAGAAGCTTCCAAATCGAAACAGTCCAAACTTTTGCCGGTTGGGAAAGGGTTAATTGGTAGTGTAAATTTCAATCTCAGAGCAAAAGTTGAATTCAATAACAGTCTCAACAGGCTTATTTAAGCCTGGAGTCTTGTTTAATATTCGCCTTAATTCTCATCATAGATCAGCTACAAACTCAAATGATATCATTCTTGGCTTCGTACACTCTACTCTTTATAGACAGCAAAGAATCTTGAAAATGTTGATATAGTAACAGTCCTTTTCTATTTTACATTAAGGGCCGAGGTGGTGCAGTGGTAACCGTGCTGGACTTGTAACACAGGGGTCGCTGGTTCGATCCCCCGCTTCTCCAGTCTTTTGGATGAGACTTTAAACCGAGGTCCCGTCTCCATATGACCTTAGCTGTTGAGTGGGACGTAAAACTCCATACAATCCAATCTATTTTACATTATACATGTATCATAAATCAGTTTAGGTATTTTTTACTAAAATTAACTCTTCACATGCTGTTCATTTCACATTCTTTTTGAGACCAACGCTTTGGCAAGTAATATAGACTAAGATCAGCCTGCAAAGACATGCAGTTTAATCTTAGCCATCTATGCCCACTTTCTATTCACTTAAAGTGACATTTCACAATTATTTTTACATAAATTCTACTTTTATTCTATCTGAAAGAGCATGTTTTCTTATGAAAATTCTGAAAATTTCAAGCCAAAATATTGAACCGTTTACGAGAAATATATATTTTTGTGCTAAAATTAAGCCAATTGTTGTGGACAACAGTTCAGATTTATATAGAATTTGTCATTTCTGTCTCAACTTTGAAGGCGTATTTTTCGCTTATAAATAACAACATCAAAAATCTGATAGCATTTCTACGCATTAGAATAGACAATTTTTGCATCAAGACAAACTTTTAAAAAAATGAAATAAATGTGAAATGTCACTTTAAGACAAACTGATTGAAATGTTTCTCAACACTTTCCCAAACAAGACCTGATTATGACGTCCCTAATATGATAGGCTTGGGAAAACATTGAGACAAAAGAAGAAAATGCTGAGCATCTGCATTTTCTTCTTTTGCCTCAATATCTTTCTGGAAAAATTGTATACAAATTCTAACTTTATAAAGATCCATTTTATCGTCTGCAGCAGCTATCAAATGTAATCAGTTAAATTGGCAATTTGCTTGAAATAAAATTTAAAGTCAACCGGAAAGGGGTTAACTGATCTCAGACTAAATACGGAATTCACTAACAGTCTCAACAGGCTTATCTGAGCCTGGAGTCTTGTTTAACCCATTATCATCATCATCATCATCATCATCCTGTTTTGATTATCCAGGCCTACGATTAGTCCTCAGTTGAGGGTGGGGCCTGGCTGCCCAGTCTTGATCGGAGTCTTCCTCTCCACGTCTTGCGATCGGTAGGGTTGGTATTTGTCAGTCCAACAAGCTCACGGTCTCTCCGTACAACTTCATCCCACGTCAGCTTGGGTCTGCCTCGAGTTCTATTTTCATGTACGGTTATGGATCTCACTCTGGACAAACAGCCTGTGTTACGTTCCACGTGGCCAAGCCATCTCAGTCTGTTGGCCCTCAGGATTTCGGACAGGTCCTTGATACCCAGTTGAGAGGTCAGGCACTCGAGGGTCTCGCTGACATCAGGCTTGATGCCACATATCCATCTCAACATGGCTTTTTCATTTCGGATCAGCTTCTTTTGCGTACCAGACGTCATTGCCCATGTCTCTGACCCGTATAGCATTACCGGTCGTATATAGCTGGAGTAGAGTCTTCCTCTGGTTCTGGTAGGGAGGTTCCTGCTTGTTAGTATCGGAAGGAGCTCCCTAAACTTCTTCCAGGCTGATTTGCATCGTGTTATTGCGGCTAGTTCGCAGCCACCACCAGCTGACAGAGTATCTCCAAGGTAACAAAAGCTTGGAACGACTTCAAGTGTATCCTGTCCGATTGAAACTTCTGATACTGTTTCGCAGTCGTTTGGTGCAACACTTCCCGTGCAATGTTGACATTTGTAGCTTGGGTCCGGTTTAAGAGGGCCTTTGATACCGCTGCACTTCTTATGGACCCAATGGGAACAACTGCTGCAAAGGATCGAGTTCTGACCGGTGCCACTTAGGCATATGGCACAAGGGAACTTTCCAGACTTCTTGACAGGCAGTTGAGTTGGACTGGATATCATTAGCTTGGTTTTGCTCATTACCAAACGACAAAGTTTTAGGGTGGTCCAAATTGAAAGATCCTGCAGACGACAATTTCAAGTAAATGAAATATTTAATTTTAGGGTTTTTTTATGGAAAACATTGTGGATAATGAAGAAATTGCTTGTCACAAGCACTTTCTTCATTTTCCATGATGTTTTCCATGGCCATTATTTTGTGGGGAGTCAAAAAGAGTCAGTGTGTGGTAATGGGTTAATATTCGCCCTAAACATCATCATAGATCAAAATGAAACTTTACAAATTACCAGACAGCTAAATTTTAAACTTGCTTTTATTCAAAGATGTTGCAGACAATTTCAAGTGAATGAAATTTTACATTTCTAGGTCTATGTGGGCAAATAACATTGTGTGGTAATGTTTTCAAAAGCTTTTATCTTGTGTGAGCATCAAAAAGCACCACTATGGAGAAAAAAACAACAACATAAAGACAAGATTACCCTCTGTATTTGTGTGTCAACCTTCCAGATTTTGAGTATCTGATCTTTTGACCATGTAACCAGGTAGTAGTCAGAGCTATCTGCAATGGATTATAGAAAATCAGTATGAATGCACACTTTAAATGATAAATGCTATAACATGAATAAACAAGATGTGTTTGTGAAACACAAATGCCTCCGAAATGGCCATTTTTTCTAAAATGTTTTAAAGTTTTCGTGGAGTAAAGGGTTATTAAGGGTTAAGGGATGACCTTGAGGAAGGTCAAATTGCATGGAACAAATAGATATCACTGAAAGAAAGTTGCATATCAAATTTGAGCTTTGTATGTCAAATACTTTTGGAGAAAAGGCAAAGGTTAAGTTTTCGGAGTAAAAGGTTAAGTTTTCGTAGAGTAAAGGGTTCATAAGGGTTAAGGGATGACCTTCAGGAGGGTCAAATTGCATAGAACAGATAGATGTCATTGAAAGGAAGTTGCATACCAAATTTGAGCTTTGTATGTAAAATACTTTTGGAGAAAAGGCAAAGGTAAAGTTTTCGGAGTAAAAGGTTAAGTTTTTGTAGAGTAAAGGGTTGATAAGGGTTAAGGGATGACCTTGAGGAAGATCAAATTGCATGGAACAAATAGATGTCATTGAAAGGAAGTTGCATACCAAATTTGAGCTTTGTATGTCAAATACTTTTGGAGAAAAGGCAAAGGTTAAGTTTTCGGATGGACAGACAGATGGACGGACAGACAGACGGACACGAGTAAAACAATATGCCCCCGATCTCTCGATACGGGGGCATAAAAATTTGCACAGCTACAAATACCGTATTTCACCTTATAGACGCGCCCTCCCTAATAGACGCGCCCCCACTATATTTACAATCTCGGAAGCCATGGGACACCCCTCCCACCCTCACCCGACCTTACCTTGACTGTAGAGTAGACCGTAGAGTAGGCGGTAATGACAAATTCCAAACTCAAACTTCACCAAACTTCATCTTTGTGATGATCATACTTTTGGAAAAACGCTTTATCTCAACAAGTAAAGCGTCTTATAACAGGGTATACGGCTCGGGTAATTGATTGAATAACTCAATTATGGTTATCCCTCTCTAGGTAGAATTGAAATTCATCCGGCCCCGGTACGAGCATTGATAAACCTTCCTTTATCATTCCCCTTGCAGAGTGACCGTTTATGCAGTTTATTTCAAAGACCTGTAAGAGGTCGCGTTTGATTTGTAAATTAAGAAGTGGAAAGCGAATTGATAGTACGCACACAAATGAAAAGTAAATCATTTTTGCCGAAAACGAATTAATGAATGTGGACAGATACCACGGGAAGTATGTTTTATTATTTTGTAAAGTGAAGAAGAAGAAGAAATCAAAACATTCCGATAACGAAAGTAGAACACACCCGCCTTTTCGAGACAAAGGACCATAATGCAATGCAGGGTAGAGAAGATTAGTGTTGATCTGATAATGCTTTGAGAATCTTAAAATACATATCGTAACACACACCGGGTACATGTATAAATCAGCGGAGACGAAGCGATATAGACTATAGACTGGCAGATAACTGTAGACTGGATGACCTTACGCGACGGGATATCGCTTCGTCTCCGCTGATTTATATGTGTACCCGGTGTGTGTTACGATATGTATTTTAAGATACTCAAAGCACTTTCAGATCAACACTAATCTTCTCTACCCTGCATTGCATTATGGGATCGTATTGTTGATTTACCCTTTCTTATTTACATTCAGCGAAGCACTTCAAATTCAGGAAAAGTGGTACAAAATAAGCGCGCCCCCTTGGTGTTTTGCATCGCGCCGGGGCGCGTCTATTAGGTGAAACACGGTATTGTCATATCTTTCAATCATGATAACTTTCATTGAACTCTAAGCATATAAATGAACTCAAGACAATATTACAACGAAAGTAAAATTTGGTAAAATCTTCAAACAGTTTGTCTAAGTTTTGAGGAAATTATACAAGAAACAGATAGAAAGATTTTTTTGTTCATTTCTTGCAATTGGAAAGTGATGAAATAGAAGAGTGTGACAAAATTTAATTTGATGTTGATCTTAAGTAGAAATACCTAATTATGTAACATTGACAATGATATAACTTTGTTGTAAAAGAAAATTGTCTTACTATCAATTTTTTTTCCTAAATCGAAATTACAGTACAACATCGTCATGCCCGGTAAATTGGTATATCTAGACTGTTGTTGTTCCAATACTTTACTTACCCATTACCGTATAGCACTTTATTTCTGTGGGGTCCAAATTCTGTGTTTTTTCCAGAAATCAGGCGGGTTAAATTTCTGCGGAACATATTTCTGCGGTCTCTCATTTTGCAAAATCAAAGATTTTATTTCAGCGCTATCAAATTAGTTTTAGTCAGTATCAGACAGTTTGAAAGACGATGCTTACCAAATATTCTAATTATTCCGTTAGGGTAAAAGGATAATCCCACTCAATTACCAGTATCTATAAAGGCATTATGGGAAACAATGCCGTATACAGATAGGTGTGAAAAGAAAGACATATCAAACTGTTACCAATCAGTCAAACTTGTTAAATCTTTGTTTATTAATGAACTAAAATGTCTTATCTACACCTAAGTTAAAGCCGTAGTTACACCATTTTTGAATAGGAAAGCGCTCCATTGTTATGATATTGTTCTTTCCATCGGGTGGCAACAGTTTAACTTGTCCATGTACTGACTACAACCTCTATGTTCAGGATTAATATTCCGTGGATTTTATTTCTGCGGTGCCGTCCACGACCGCAGAAATAAAGTCCCCACAGAAATTAAGTGCTATACGGTACCAGATGGCAAACTTTTAGACAGGTCTAAATTCAAAGGTGTTGTAGACGACCAATTCAAGTCACTGAAATTTTAAATTTTTTGGTCTTTCTTTGTCAAAAACATTGTGGTAAATGAAGAAATTGCTTGTCACAGGCAATTTCGTCATTTTTCACTGTGTTTTCCAAAGCTTTTATTTTGTAGGGTGTCAAAAGGCGTTGCCATGTGGTAATGGATAAACCCTTTCAGAATTATCTTCATTTTTTACAACAATTTTTTATCATGTTTCCCACATGTTTGACTGATAAAGCCCTAAAATTCTCCTTACTTTCGAATTTTTTCCTCCACTGAAATTCCAGTACAACATCGTCATGCCCGGTAAATTGGTATACCGGTTGTTCTAGGCTGTTGTTGTTCCACAGAAAAATGTTGTTCTCACCGCGACGTAACTGGGACAAAACTACTGTTACTAGACCTTCACCAAATGGCTGAAAGAAAAGTCATATTTCTATTATAACAGACTCTTGCCCTATCTCAAACGAGCCCTGATTTGACATCCATATCAGAGAGGGCTCAGAGGATGATATGAAAAGTTAGAATGATAGCAATCATTTTCTTTAATCCACTCCATTTTTGGTGCAATGAAAATCATTTAATACCTTTGAGTTAGACCAGACTAATTTCAAGCTCTAAATTCATATGCAATACACATATGAAATTTTAAAGTTCTATCATTTGCACTTCAAAAATTATGGTTTATAAGACACTTTTTGTGCATAAAAAATGGAACAGCTAGACAGTGCAAAACTTAACCCATTACCAAATGGCAATTTTTTGACTGGTCCAAATTTAAAGACGCTGCAGACGAAAATTTCAAGTGAATGAAATAGTACATTTTTGGTCTATTTGTATGGAAAATATTGTGGGAAATGAAGAAATTGCTTGTGACAAGCAATTTCTTCATTTTCAACAATGCTTTCCAAAGCCTTTATCTTGTTGGGCGTCACTGTCAAAGGTGTCACTTTGAGGGAAAGGGTTAAAGTGTTTTTTCTATTGTACAGGGACATGAAAAGGTTAATTGAGCAGACTTACGGTGTATCTTGCTCTCCAAACAGGTGATCCTGACTTCAACATGCCTTTATTGTGCCTTGGGTTGTTAAAGTCCCAAAACTGAAATATTACATCAGAGCTGTAGATTAGATAGCCGATGGCCTGTCAAAATTCAATATTTCATTCATTGTTTATAGTGGAAGAAATCTGCTGGCTTGTATAGATAGACAACGACCTGTGAATGATCAAAGATCAGCGAGTCTAAATAAACGGGGGGAGGGGGGGGAGAGGGATTTCGAATTATAGAAATATGTGACTCGAACCCGTCTCCCTGTGATAAATCGACGAGGTACTATCTGGATACAGCTACTAAACTCACACGACATCGTGGACAGCACGCAATACCTGTCATTGCTCGCCTTTATTCAGTGGAAAATAGGCTCTCCTCCCTATTTCCATGTATTGGAATATACCGTTACCTTTCGTCGAGGCTCACGACTCGATGTCCATTTATAAGTCCACAATTTCAGAATGCAAAATGTAATTCTTCAATCATTAAACCCTATGTTGTGGGTACTAGCTCAGAATAGCCTTCATATTTTACGAATAGACGCACTAACAAGAGTTGTTCGCGGACAACGTAGCTCGCCTTTACGGGAGCTTGTCACAAAACAGCTAATTTTCTAAAAGTAGGTCAAACTCCAAGGTCAAGGTCACAAGGTCAGAGGTCATGGTCACAAATGAAAGGTCTTGGCAGGAGGTATCCATGTGTGAAATATCAGGGCTCTATCTATAATAGTGCATGAGATATAGGCCAGGTTAAAGTTTTTTAAAAGTAGGTCAAACTCCAAGGTCAAGGTCACTAGGTCAAAGGTCATGGTCCCAAATGAAAGGTCTTGCCGAGAACTATCTATGTGTGAAACATCAAGGCTGTATCTCTAATAGTGCCTGAGATATTGACCAGGTTAAAGTTTTTCAAGTGAAGACGGGACGGGAGGCCGACACTAGGGCTGTGACATTAGCTCCCCGGACATAAAGTCCCGGCTCGCTAAAAAATTTTTCATATACTATATCTTATAGTTGATAAAATTGTTTAACCCTCTCCCAAACAAAACCTGGTTTTAACATTTCTAAAAGAAAATGCTTGGGAAAACATTGAATTGAAAGAAGAAACTGCTGATAATCAGCATTTTCTCCTTTTGCCCCAATCATTTATTTGCCATATTGTACAATAATCTGATCTTCATTAACATCATTTTGTCGTCTGCAGTAGCTTTCAGATTGGGCTACGATAACATTTTGTCGTTCGGGAAAGGGTTAAACCCCTAACATAAATAATTTTCATTAATATTGTGGCAGCTGGCGAACTTAACCCATTCCCAAACGACAAAATTTTAGGGTGATCCACTTCCATAACTGTCACAAATGACAAAATAGATGTTATTAAAGGTAGGATTTGTGTAAAATACGGCATAGAAAATATTGAGACAAAAGGAGAAACTGCTGGTTATCAGCAGTTTCTTCTTATGTTTCAATATTTTCCCAAGCCTTTTCTATTAGGGACATCAAAACCAGGTCTTGTTTGGGAAGGGGGAAACCATTTATTCCAACAGTTGTAAATCATCAAATTAAAACAGAGTACACACCTTAGCAGATTTGTACTGACTTGAAGTTGTAAAACAATACTTGTTGGTGGGGTTCTAGTCTATCTGATGTATTTCAGAAAAGTGGGCAGTTATACATGTACATGTATATACAAAATGTATGCTGATATAGCTAGAATATCTGGATAATACAGCAGGCAAAAAGAGAAAATGCTGATGATCAGTATTTTCTTCTCTTGATTCAACATTTTCCCAAGCCTTTTCTATTAGGGACAGCAAATCCAGGTCTTGTTTGTGAATGGGTTAAACTAAAGCAAAGTACAAACCTTAGCTGATTTGTCTTGACTAGAGGTTGTAAAGCAGTATTCGTTGGTGGGGTTCCAGTCAATGCCATGAATTTTGGACAAGTGGGCAGTTATATACACAACTGGCTGAGATCCTTTCTGGAAAAGGGAGAAAATATAGAGATTTCATTGAAGGTTGTCAAACATGTATGTAAAAATATTTTCAAGAAACATAGTATGAATTGGTCAACCTGCACAGTACAGCTTGCGCATTTTTCGCCTATTTCCATGCATCGCTGCTATTTGATTTCTTGTGGAAAAATGCGTTGGCCGCGACGCCCTCGTTTTTCCACCTGAATCCATGGGAATCACCCTGATTCTCCTCTTGACCACCGGAAATCGCCGCAAATCACATGATTTGCTCGGACAGCTGTTATTAGTCTTATCTTGCATTTTCACCCAAACACGGAAATCGCAGCAATCACCGCGTTTTTCCACCCTTTGCGGCGATGCCTGGAGATTTTGAGTGGAAAAACGTGGTGGCTGCGATGGCAAATCACCGCAATTTTCCACCCGAATTCATCCGAATGGGCGAGTGTTTTAGGCAGAAAACATGCGAGCTGTACTGTATAAGTAGATCATTTTTGTCCAGAAAAAGTTTACATCAAATTCATTCAATCCTTCTCATTCAAGTTAGTTCCTTATTTTACCTACCCACCAACTTCATTTCTAGTAAAATTTATTGGAAAATGGACCTAGATAGAAAAAGAAAAACTTAACACTGGTTAACCCTTTCCCAAACAAGACCTGGTTTTGAAGTCCCTATTAGAAAAAGCTTGGGAAAACATTGAAACAAAAGAAGAAACTGCTGATAATCAGCAGTTTCTCCTTTTGTCTCAATATTTTCTATATCATATTTTACACAAATCCTACCTTTAATAACTCCCATTTTGTCATTTGTGACAGTTTTTGAAGTGGATGACCCTAAAATTGTGTCGTTTGGGAAAGGGTTAAAGGGCGACGGTAACAGATGGTCTAATTGCAAAAAATAAATTTTTTTGAAAAAATATGCAAAACTTTTGTGTTGACCACCTCGGGATGGTTAATAATATGCGATTCAGACAGAGAATGAGCCGAAATTACAAGACAGATAGCTGAATTTAGGGAGAATCCAAACCTAAATTCAACCCCGTCTCAGATAGGGTTAGAATTATTTTCAAATTGTTGCGCATGCGCATACAGCGCGGACCATGATTCAAACGAGATTCATACTTGAATTTCAATATGACGTCATCATGTATGTTGTGACGTCATTTAAGAAAGTCGCATGTCCTACTGTTTTGACCTACTTTTGATATCGCTTCATGAATTTGGTATCAAATTGCGAAAAAATGAGTCGTTGCTTCAATAGTTTGTCGTAATCATTTAATCAGGTCATATAAAGCTTAAAAAGTGTACATTTCGTTTGTATTTGACAATTTTTGGGACCAAATCTGGGAAATAGTAGCTTTAAAATACCTTTCTATTTGACCCTAGATAATGTGATTCACATCACAACAACTAAGTGTCTTGTTGCTCTAATGGGTCCCCTAAACCTTCACACTTTGAGGCAACAGGACAAAATGCTGGTTATAAGCATGTTCATCTTTTGCCACTATGTTTTCCCAAGTATTTTCTAATAAGGATGTGAAAACCAGGTCTTGTTTGTGAAAGGGTTTATCAGTTAAATCATTGTAAAGATTGAAGACATACCCTAGGATCCCATATTCTAACATCTCCCTCATGAGCTGTAGCAAACAGGTTGTTGGTCACTTTGTTCCACTGGACTTGAGATGCACCACCTACACAACAAAATAACATATCACAGATTATAGCTCTTACTAAATAGTAGGGATGGGAACGAGTACTCGAGTAATCCAGTACTCGATCGAACGTCCGAGTATCGATTACCAATATCACTGATCGAGTAATCGGAAAGAAAAAATGATATCAGCAGAAAAATGAAAATTCGTTTCCAAACTCAAGTTGTTGAAAATATCGATAGCTCTTTTCCAACACTGTACCGTGCAAAGGGTAGAGTATGTACCACCTGGGCATCCGCCGATTATCTAATCCCTCGATATTGTCCTAATTTGCAATCAAGTGCCAACAGCTATTGTTCTCGCTGTCAAACAATGTCATAAATCTTAGCACCTTCACCGCTCTTTACTCTGATTTCGGGCGATGCATTTTAATTGGACGTCCGAAGATTTACCTTACAGTTGATTGCTTAATGCAATATTCGATCAGCCGATTATTGGATTATTGTTGAGATTTCATTCTATTGCTACTTGTTTCTCGAAGAAGAAGCATCTCATTCCCGATTACACGCAAATAAATTCAAGAAAATCTAACAATTAACGCCTCCCTATTAGTCTATAGTGACTTGTGTATATCTCACAACATGCGTATATAAAACGAACGCTTTAGAGATAAACAACAACAACTTTGCGGATTTTTCCCCATTTTTCATGAGTTTAACGGAAAGATTTTGGCACTTTCTGTAATTCTCATCACATATCTAACAATTGTCCATTTTTTTCTCATATAAAGCACTGATCAAATGTCATCTAAAGATATATTTATACCGAAGATATGCTGCATAAATCGCTTATGAACGTGTTGCAAAACACCGATACTATAACCAAAAGACGGCGTTTCTAACCGAATACTCGAGTACTCGATCGGAAGGGTGACCGAGTACTCGATTAGTAAAATTGCTACTCGTTACCATCCCTACTAAATAGACCTTTTCCATCTCTGCTGCCAATTTATCAATAAGATGATTATTCATAAAATAAAGTATGTCATAGTTGTTATTCATTAATATTCAAAGAAAGTTTACAACAAAAGTGATCATGCAGTCCAAAAGAGGACAAAGGAAGAATATGCTGATAACTTTCAGTTCCATTTTGTACATAAACCATATCTTTATCAGTGACCACTTTGTCACCTGATGCACCTAAAAAATCTAGTAGATAATATTTATGTAATTTGGGAAAAGGTTAAGTGAAACTTACAAACACTTGGGAAAAAAGAAGCTGGTCGTTTTGGATCCCTCACATCCCACAGATATGTAAAAGTATCTACAGAGCATGAGGCTACAACATTCACAAGTTTACTGTTCTTAAACCCTTTCCCAAACACCCAATTTGCAGCCAACAAAATTTATGTTTTGTTTGTTATGGAAGGTTTACATTACAACTTGGAAAGCATTGAAAGAAAGGAAGAAAATGCTGGATATCAGCATTTTCTTCTTTTCTCTAAATGCTTTCCAAACCTTTTTAATTCACAACATCAAAATTTAGGCTTGTTTGGGAAAGGGTTCAAGGGTTGAATTTGACTTACAAACACTTGGGAAAGAAGATGCTGGTCGTTTTGGATCTCTGACATCCCACAGATATGTAAATGTATCTACAGAGCATGAGGCTACTACATTCACATCAAACGGGGACCAGTCTATATCTCTGAGGAAAGAGGAAAAACATTTGAGCCAGGATCTGGAAAAACGTCCCTTAATTTTAAGGCTTTTGAGCCCAACATAGATCCAGATCAGCCTGTGCATACGCACAGTCTGATCAGGATCCATGTTGTTCTCTAATAGCTTCTTCGTGACCTGTAGTAACTTAAAGAGAACAGCATGGGTGCATATTGGACTGCATTTGACAACAGGCTGATCTTCAAACTCAATTTTTAAAAATGCTATAAGGGACGTTTTTCCAGATCCAGGCTCATTTCATATAAATTGAACAATGAGGTAGTCTACCCCTTATGAGATTCACCTGACCTTGGAATTATTCGGGCAACATCCTAAATATTAGACAAGAGTGCCTGAAAGGCACTGATATCGCTCACCTGAGTTCTTCCTGTATTTGATGGTGTGCAATATAAATTTTGTTGTAAACAAATATGTATGTCGTATCAAGCTATTGTAAATTAAGTTTCATAATTTCCAATGAAGACAATGAAGTCACATTAGTATTCAATCATATTGCATGTAGTAGCATAATTTGCATACATCTTTAAAATTGAATATCATGTGCTGTTCCAGTTTGATTTTTATGCTCCCCGAAAAAATTTCGGGGGGAGCATATAGTCGCCACGCTGTCCGTCCGTCCGTCCGTGTGTCTGTCCGTCCATCCGTCCACAGCCATATCTCAGCAACCCTTGGACCAAATTCAATGAAACTTCACATGTGAACTCCCTGGGTCAATACCTAGGGACTATTTTCTCCGTTAGTAAATTTAAGGCTGCGTCATGGAAAAAGGGGCCTTAGTGTAAAAATTAGTTTTTCTCTTATTTCTCTTCATCTAATGGGCAGAATTTAATTAAATTTTGTGCTCATGTAATAAATAGGATGTTCTAGACCATATTCTATAAATAATGTGTGTACAAAAAAGCTGTCATGGGAAAAGGGGGCTTAATGTATGATAGTTTTTATTTTGTGACAAACACTTATTCGGGGAGCATAATCCGTCTGTGACGGCTCTTGTTATAATCAGGATTAAACTTTTACAATTAACAATTTACAATTTTGAAACATCAGAATGATACATTACAGGTATTAATACGCTTAATATGATAAGCCCCTCCTTGCCTCATCAACATTTATTATCCTATCAAAAATTTATAACCAAGTGTTTGAAAAGAGTAACTCAATAAGCATTTTGTTCTCTTGGTTTAAATTGGCCCCATGGTTGATTTTTGAAGAATTTCTTTATCATTTTTTTAAGTCTGATAAGCCCTACCCTGCCACACTCAAATTTTTTAACAAATCAAAAATTCACAAACAATATTATTGTTAAAAAGAGTCACTCAAGCAACATCCCTGGTTCAAATTGACCCAACAGTTGATTTTTAAAGAATTTTCTTGTCATTTCTCCTAGTCGTATAAACATCCTGCCATGCCCACATTTTCAACCAATCACAAATTTGTAAAAAGAAAAATAAAAACGCAGTGATTTTTTTACCTGCGCATCCTGCAACTTTTACTCATAATTTGGTCTGTCGGATGCAAAGTTTTAATTCTAGCGAGTCCCAGGATGCAACAATTTTTACAATTTCCTATTGAAAACAGTGTATTGGACTCACTAAGCTAGTAGCTGGACTCATTGATATGGAATCCAGTGAGTCCCAAGGACCCACAGTCTTAAAATTGTAAAATTATCACTGAAACGGGTACCCAAGGAACATTCCTGGATAATTTGATATAATTTGTCCAACAGTTAAGGAGAAGAAAATTTTCAAGGATTCGTTTAATAACTTCTCCAAGTCTGATAAGCCCCGCCCTGCCGCACCTACATTTTTTGACAAATCAAAAAATTCATAAACACACATTGAAAACAGTCACTCAAGAAACAGATCTGCCAGGTTTGGTTTAAATTTGACCAATGGTTGATTTTTAAAGATTTTTTTCATGATTTCTGTAAGTCTGATAAGCCCCGCCCTGCCATGCCCACATTTTTTGACAAATCAAAAATTTGAAAACAAATTTTGAAAATGGTCATCCAAGTAACATTTCTGCCAAGTTTGGTAAAAATTTATCCATTGGTTAAGGAGAAGAAGATTTTTTAAGAATTACTTAATGATTTCTCTAAGTCTGATAAGCCTCACCCTGCCACGCCCTCATTTTCTGACAAATCAAAAATTTGAAACACAGGCAGTACAGACACTCACTCAAGGAACATTCCTGCCAAGATTGGTACAAATTGGATCAACATTTGGTTTTTAAAGAATTATTTAACAATTTCTCTAAGTCTGATAAGCCCCGCCCTGCCACGCCCACATTTTTTTATGAATCAAAAATTTGAAAACAAATTTTGAAAAAGATCACCCAAGGAACATTTCTGCCAAGTTTGATAAAAATTGAATCAATGGTTAATGAGAAGAAGATTTTTGAAGAATTATTTAACAATTTCTTTAAGTCTGATAAGCCCCGCCCTGCCACGCCCGCATTTTTTTAACGAAACAAAGATTTATCAAGAGGCATTGAAAACAGTCACTCAAGGAACATTCCTGCCAAGTTTGGTACAGATTGGACCAATAGTTGATTTTTAAAGAATTTTCTCATGGTTTCTCTAAGTCTGATAAGCCCCGCCCTGCCACGCCCACATTTTTTGACGAATCAAAAATTTGAAAACAAGTTTTGAAAAAGATCACCCAAGGAACATTTCTGCCAACTTTGGTAAAAATTGACTCTATGGTTAGGGAGAAGAAGATTTTTGAAGAATTATTTATCAATTTCTCTAAGTCTGATAAGCCCCGCCCTGCCACGCCCACATTTTTTGACGAATCAAAAATTTGAAAACAAGTTTTGAAAAGGGTCACCAAAGGAACATTTATGCCAACTTTGGTAAAAATTGACTCTATGGTTAGGGAGAAGAAGATTTTTGAAGAATTATGTATCAATTTCTCTAAGTCTGATAAGCCCCGCCCTGCCACGCCCACATTTTTTGACGAATCAAAAATTTGAAAACAAGTTTTGAAAAGGGTCACCCAAGGAACATTTCTGCCAACTTTGGTAAAAATTGACTAAATGGTTAAGGAGGAGAAGATTTTTGAAGAATTATGTAACAATTTCTCTAAGTCTGATAAGCCCTGCCCTGCCACGCCCACATTTTTTGACGAATCAAAAATTTGAAAACAAGTTTTGAAAAGGGTCACCCAGGGAACATGCCTGCCAAGTTTGGTAAGAATTGACCCAGTGGTTAAGGAGGAGAAGATGTTTAAAGAAATTGTTGACGCCTTCCGACGCACGACGCACGACGCACGTCGGACACAGGGTGATCACAAAAGCTCACCTTGAGCATGTTGCTCAGGTGAGCTAAAAATGGAATGTTCTACCGCCAAATATTTACAAAGTTGCTTAAACAGGTTCCGATACGTAACAAATGTCAATGTCACATGAAAAATTCCGACATCATCTGAATCTCATTAGGAGTGGACTAACTTAAATACAACTCTCACTGTGTTGTAAGTTGTACGTTAGATTTGTGTAGTTTGTACGGAAGTTTTGAGTGGTCAATCAAAGATGGCGTCGGTGGAAAATCGTAAGAGGTAGGTGTCTTAGTTTTTCGTCGATAATTTCCTTAAATGGCCGTATCTTGTCTTGATACTGATATCATTGTACAGGAGAATTGTATACCTATTCACGGTGATATATAGCCAAGTACCAGTGTTGTCCTATCGTACTCAGTCGTTGTGCAAAGACAGCCCAACACGGAAAACTTTTTTCGAAGCGAGAAAGTTAGTCTTTTCAGGATGATTACATAGTAAACAGCGAACTAGGGAACAAACTATTGCTCTAACTTGGATGTTTTTAACATGCTCTTTTCTATGGTTACTGTTATTTTACACACAATGTCTAGAATGACCACAAACGCTGTGTTTACTAAATGGCCAAACAACGGTGTAGTCACAGTGAAAATATGCAGACACAACGGTGCAGTTTCTGTGTTATCTGTACGGTGTAGTTATTATTTTCACAACAAATTGTGAACGGTGTAGACTTGGTATGTTGTATAGGGCGAACTAGCTCTAACAGATAGCAGATCATCTGCACATCTGTTTTATTTCCTTCAAATACTTTGGTCTTAGAAAACTCAGATGAAAATGCCGCCATCCTCAAAGTAAATGAAAACAAAAGTTAAGGAAATATGTTTTCTCTTTTCTTCATTCTCCTAAGCCTTAAACAGTTCAATGTATGTTTGATTTAGTTTTCGGGAGACATTTTTGTTATTTGTGATTGAATAAACATCTGACAGAAATGATAATCAAAAGGAATACCATCACAAAATATCAAACAAGACATACGATAACCGTCATTTTGAAGCCATGTTAAGTGCAACGGCAAATTCCTGGTTCATCCGTTCATTTGATTTGTAGATTCGAAATTTCGGCTCTGGCTTTGAATTTTTCTTTGTAACTGTTTTAATTGGTTATTACAATCAATTATTGTAATTAATGAAATGATTTCAACTCATGGAGTATGATAATTATTGATCGAAATGTATCTTGTTTTCAAATTGACCCCTCATTGAAAAGTCTGATTTTACCCAAAATAAAGGATTCAATCAACAAAACATAAATTATAAATAACAAAACATAAATTATAAATTTGTTTCATAAACATTTCGGCCTTTTTTTCGTCTTGTTCGACTTAAGTAAATAAGTCTTGAAAATAGAATTCTGGAAATGCAAAATTCATTTTGGAATTTTCATACGTAATGAACTTCTTCTTCAGGACTGACAATTTTCTGACCAAGATTTTTTGGGCCCACTCATAAAATGTAACCATTTGCAATGAAAAAGACAATATTCTATTCGCCAAAACCGTTTGACTATTGGAGTAAAACGCATTGAAGTACTCCCAAGACAGTGTAACTTACACACATCCATAAATAAATGAAATGCAATGTTTTCCATCGAGAGCCGACCTTCATTGACCAAAATAAACAAATACCAAGTTGATCAACGCTTCTCAATGACTTAATCACATCTGGGAACAACCTGTTCATTTCAGCCATTGTTTTCATTTTCTCGTGGGGAAAGAGAAGAGACCCTATCCGTTTCATCTGTTTTAGCACGTCCAATGGAAATATCAGGAATTAAGGTCGGGGCTTTTTGAACGACTTTATGGGGTGTTGAACTTCGTCATTTTTTATGTTCAGGGCTCATGCATTCAAAACCGGGGATATCATCGATAGAAAGAATCTTGTTAACTCCAAAATCCTTTTTTCTACGTTGATGTGGTCTATCTTGTGTATTCTATGCTCGCAAATGGGGATGATGTCCTAGTCTGACTTCTTGATAATATCAGGAATGATACTAAAGTTCAGAGTTTTCAAATCTTTTTGACCTGTCTGATCATTGATCCCCCCTGCGCACTTTTAATATCTGACTGGAATGGTCCTGTTCCGAATGCTTCACAACCTTTTCGAAACTCCCTTCGAAATGACAGTAGTAATAGGTGAACAGCATGGAACTGAAAATAAAGAAAAAAATAAAACAGACGCCAGCAGATTCTTGGTAATTTCTACTATTTGACCCTTACGGAATTGCTTTGACAAATAGCAAGGAAACTAGATTCTGATATATTTTGATTAAAGTATATTTTGTAGACATATTGCCACTTTCGTTGCTGCAAAGCATTTACAAGTCAGTCACATAAAAAATTATCATCATAATTGTTGAAGAATTTCGGTAGTAATTGTAAAACATGATTCCCAGCCGTGAAAACGTTATCATTAAACATAACAATATTATCATTCCAGAAATGATAAGTTCTGTATTACTTCAAGTCTACACCGTTCACAATTGCATTATGTCTACACCGTTCACAATTTGTTATGAAAATATAACCACACCGTACAT
This sequence comes from Fragum sueziense, assembly GCA_963680895.1. NCBI lineage: Eukaryota > Metazoa > Mollusca > Bivalvia > Cardiida > Cardiidae > Fragum > Fragum sueziense. The sequence continues at coordinate 40,450,033 of OY804599.1, forward strand.
AAAACACAGAAACTGCACCGTTGTGTCTGCATATTTTCGCTCTGACTACACCGTTGTCTGACCATTTAATAAACACGGTGTTTGTGGTCATTCTATACATTTTTGTGTAAAATAACAGTAACCATAGAAAAGAGCATGTTAAAAACATCCAAGTTAGAGAAATAGTTTGTTCCCTAGTTCGCTGATTACTATGTAATCATCCTTAAAAGGGCAACTTTCTCGCTTCGAAAAAAGTTTTCCGTGTTGGGCTGTCTTTGCACAACGACTGAGTACGATAGGACAACACTGGTGCTTTGATATATAGAACCGTTGATAGGTATACATTTCCCCTGTATAATGATATCAGTATCAAGGCAAGATACGACCGTTTAAGAAATTTATCAATGAAAAACTAAGACACCTACCTCTCATGCTTTATTGTTGTCGCCATCTTTGAATGACTACACAAACCTAACGTACAACTTACATCACAGTGAACTCTGGGGCATTGTGAAATTACCAATCCAGACATGCCTGGGAAAATATTGAAGACAAGAGGGCCAGAATGGCCCTATATCGCTCACCTGAAAGAATTTTAAGACACGCCCACTTTTTTTGACGAATCAAAAATTTGCAAACAAATTTTGAAAAGGGTTACTCAAGGAACATTGTTGCCAAATTTGTTTCAAATTGACCCTATGCTTGATTTTTAAAGAATTTTCTTATGATTTCTCTAAGACTGATAAATTTTTGAAAAGCGTCACCCAAGGAACATTTCTGCCAAGTGTGGTTCAAATTGGGCCAATGATTGATTTTTAAAGAATTTTCTTATGATTTCTCCAAGTCCGGTAAATGCTGACCTGCCACGCCCACAATTTTGGATGAATAAAAAATCCGCGAACAAATCTTAAGAAGGGTCACCCAAGGAACATTCCTGCCAAATTTGGTTTTAATTGGCCCTATGGTTAAGGAGAAGAAGATTTTTGAAGAATTTTTTAAACAATTTCTCTTGGTTAGATAAGCCCTGCCCTGCCACACCCACATTTTTTGACGAAACTATAAATTTATGAACAAATATTGAAGAGGGTCACTCAAGGAACAATTCTGCCAAGTTTGGTTCAAATTGGCCCATTGGTTGATTTTTAAAGAATTTTCTAAAGGATTTCTCTAAGGCTGATAAGCCCCTTCCTCCCTGCCACGCCCTCATTTTTTGACAAATGTAAAAATTTGTGAATCAATTTTCAAAAGTGAGACTCAAAGAACATTCCTGCAAAGTCTGGTTCAAATAGGCCCAATGGTTAATTTTTAAAGAATTTTCTTATGATTTCTCCAAGTCTGATAAGCCCCTTTCTCCCTGCCACGGCCACAATTTTTTACAAATGAAAATATTTGTGAACAAACTTTAAAAAGAATGGCTTAAGGCACATCCCTACAAAGTCTGGTTCAAATTGGCCCAATGGTTGATTTTTAAAGAATTTTCTTATGATTTTTCTAAGTCTGATAAGCCCCTTTCTCCCTGCCACGGCCACGTTTTTTGACGAATCAAAAATCTGAGAACAAGTTTTGAGAAGGGTCACTCAAGGAATAATTCTGCCAAGTTTGGTTCAAATTGGAACAATGGTTGATTTTTAAAGAATTTTCTTAGGATTTCCCTAAGTGCGATAAGCCCCGCCCTGCCACGCCCACATTTTTTGACGAATCAAAAATCCGATAACAAGTTTTGAGAAGGGTCACTCAAGAAACATTCCTGCCAAGTTTGGTCAAAATTGGCCTGTTAGTTTTGGAGAAGAAGATGTTTGAAGAAATTGTTGACGGACAGACAGACGGACAGACAGACGGACAGACAGACAGACGGACGACGGACGGTGAGTGACCACAATAGCTCCCCTCGAGCACTTCGTGCTCAGGTGAGCTAAAAAGGAGGAAACTGTTAATTTGCATAATCAATAGGGCACATACTTGGGTCAAGGGTAACAACTGTGTAAAGTTTTATGTTCCTTGGACAAATGGTTCTAGAGTTAGAGCATGGAAACATCAAAGTCTATGGAAGAACGGATGTACCCCTTTTACTTCTTAGGTGGGGTATATTAAAAGAAAAGTGATCTGTTCTGCTAAAAGGGACCAACCATGAAGTGTGAAAAATATCAACCATAGTCAATCTGTGTATACTGTGAAGGCTGACTAGCTATAGGGTAAAAGCTTTTCTCTGTAAGTTCATTTTCCGAACATAGTTCTAGAAAGCTTTTCTTCTTTACGATAAGTTCATTTTATAAATGCAGTACCGTGCATGAATTTTACTAGGTCCGGTATTTTTCATTCTTTGATTTTCACCCTTTCCCAAACAAGACCTGGTTTTGACATCCCTAATAGAAAAGGCTTGGGAAAACATTGAGACAAAAGAAGAAACTGCTGATAATCAGCAGTTTCTCCTTTTGTCTCAATATTTTCTGTGCCATATTTTACACAAATCATGTCTTTATTATCATCATCTTTGTCGTCTGCAGCAGCTTTCAATGTAATCACCCTAAAATTTTGTTGTTTGGGAAAGGGTTAAAGCTTTCCCGCCAGGGCAACAGGCCAAAAATCTTACGTGATATTCCTGGTATGAGCCTTCATGGAGCAGACAGCATCTTTGTTTGAACCAACTTCCCACGAGAACAGATCAAGTCTTTGTGTACACTGAAGTGAGAAATAGTTTGCCCTGATTGTTAACCCTTGTTATACTAAATTTAACCCTTTCCAAACAACAAAATATTAGGCTGGTCCAAACCTGCTGTAGACAACAAAATGAATGTTGATAAACAAGAGGGTCATAGTGGCACTTAATCACTAACCTGAGTTGACTGTCTTGATTTTTTTCATTTAAGTTGATTGGACAAACCCTCTAGAGTGCATACCAGGTATAGTGCCATCATCAACATTGAAACTCAAATGTACTTTAAACTATTGACTATCCTACCTGAGAGGGGTGTTGTGATTATATCTAACGGTAAACGCCTTCTTAAAACCACGAAGTTTACATACCTGGCCCCGGTTTCTCGAAAAAACTTAAATCAATTCTCATGCTCAAATCTGAGCACCGTGCTCAAATCGCACGAAGTCCACGTGAACTTCAATCGAATACCCTTCAACGTTGGAGAGTATCCCTTTGAAGTTGAGCATGTTCTCATGAGAATATACTTAAGTTTTTTTGAGAAACCGGGGCCTGGTTTACCTGTTCAGTTTGACTCGTCTGTCCAGAGGTCATGGTTTATTTATATTTCTAAGATTTGACCCCATGACCTAGTTTTTGACCCAAGATAACCCAAGACAATCAGTCTGGCCAAATTTCAATTAGATCGGGCACAAAATGTGATCTCTAGAGTGCATACAAGGTTTTTCTAAGATTTGACCCCATGACTTAGTTTTTGACCCCAGTTGATCTAATTCCAAACTTGTCCAAGATTTCACCAAGACATCCATTCTAATCAAATTTCAGATTGATTAGATAACAAATGTACTTACGGCCGCTCCAAATAAATGTGCATGTGAAGCATGTGGGTTCCATTGTACGCAGCTGACTTCCCATTTACTCTGTCTAGCTAATGTGTGTGTGTTTTCATGGGGGTCATCCAGGTCCACAAATGTAAATGATCGTCGCCTGATAACAGAAAAATAATGATACATTACAGGGCAAGACACAGAGTTAACCCATTACCACACAGTGGCTCTTTTTGACTCTCTACAAATTAATGGCTTTGGAAAACATTGTGGAAAAAGAAGAAATTGCTTATGACAAGCAATTTCTTCATTTCCCACAATGCTTTCTACCCAAGATGACCAATCCTTTTTAAATTTCATTTACTTGACATTGTCGTCTGCAACATCTTTGAATTTGGAACAGTCTAAAATTTGGCGTCTGGTAATGGGTTAAAGCATTCTGAAGATTTTATCTGAAATCCAAATTTTATGTTGTCTTGTGGTACTCATTTTAATCATCTTGGTGAGATGATAAGTACCAATAACATGGGGTTTGATGAAAAATAAATGAACTGTTGTATTCAGGAAAGCCATAAATTACCTTTTCATCTGTAACTGTCAATATATGTGACCTGTCTTGCAAAAGAGGAGCATTTAGGAAAGGTGAAAGAATTTACCCTAGAACTATTACCGTAAAAAATTGATATTTATTTTGTACAATTTGTTTCTAAGTTTATTTGAAGGTCATTTGCTGCAGCTGATCCAGGATTTTTGTGAAGGGGTTTCAGCGTTTTTTTCTCATGGTTTTAGGAACGGGTCCAGAACCAGCCAAATTGGGAAAAATGTGTAGTTTTCTCAAGAATTGGGTAAATTATTCATCACAGAATGCAAGAAAAATTGAGCAAGTAAAAATTACTGCATTTAAATGAACTGAAAGGAATTCCAGTCCTTCTTGGATAGTTTAGCTTGACATATAAAAGGATTTGAGCAAATTTTCCTTAAAAAACAATGTTGAACTTTAGAAATTGGAATTTTCTTTCCATATTTTTGGGGAAAATGAGCCTCTTTGGCATTTGGGAACGGGTCCATTATGTGTAAATAGGGGATTTGGCTTTCCAAGTATTACACAATTTTGACAGAATTTCTGCATGAAAATGAAATAAACAGGCTACAGAGGGGATTGGTTTGAGCCCCCTGAACCCCCTCTGGATCCGCCACTGACTTTTTCATGTGGTTTTAGCATTGTCTGTGAATCATCACAAATCTTACCCAGGCAGTACTGTCCACTTTCCAAGACAATCCACTCCCATTGCATTTGCCTGCAAAAAAAAACAAAATACAGACGACACTTGTTATGTCGACATCGGATAAGTCATATTTTCGCTTAAGCCGAAGTTAAAATCTGGTCCCGTCCTCATCTATTGACATAATTTTTTTCAAAACAAAATAATTTCGAACTGAATATAGCCATTGAAATATAGTAGGAAAAGGATAGAAATTGCTCGACACGAGCAATTTCTTTCCTTTTCCTACTATATTTCAATAATATTCGTACTTGATAAGTTTCAAAAACGGTCAAATATCAAATATTGCGAAGCCGAACAAAATCGGATGAGTCGAACTCCGGATATGTCAAGGTATTTTGACGGCCCCTTCGACTTCGACATAACGAGTGTCGACTGTATACATTTCAAGGGTCTCGTTTGCCAAAATTTGGGGCCGTTATTGGGCCCCATTCCTAATGGCAAAAAGTATCTTTTTTTCCCAATTCTCTGGTGAAAATTCCCAATGAGGACCCATAGTGCCCCATATTAAGACCTCATCTTCATTTACAAACATTTTGAAGACAGTTTACGAGTAGATTCTTAAACAAGAGTATGTACAAATGCATTTTGCATCACTACAGTCTAATTTGCAGCTGAAACTGAGTGACAGTATTGTAGTGACCTAGTGCTCGATCTGCCAAACAAGGTCACTTGCACTCAACTTGCATCAAAGCTAAAATCCCTTAGAACAGTCGTAGACAGTTGTAAATACACAAATCAGTAGTTTTATGTTTATATTTTACGAAGATGCATTAATTACCTGTTGTCATTCATTAGTTTATCTGTAAAAAGACGAATTGTAGTATTTTTGCTTCATCAGCGCTTGAGAAACTTTTAATGGCCGCCATGTTGTTTGTTTACATTGTTGCATTGCATGATGGGATTTGTTTAGACTAGAACCCAACGACGAAACTTTTCTAGAGCTGTCATCTGTCTTTGCAACTCGTTTTTAGCCTTATTACTAGTCTTTTTCTTATGATTTTATGCTAGAATCATAGATTAACCATTTTTCTGTGTATGTAGTATGTAATTTGCGTAACTTTCATTGAAAAAGTCCCTAGAAATGCACTTTTACGGCACTGGGTATCAAATTCCCACCATTTCCCACATGATGCGGGAATTTTGCTGGAAATGCGGGGTCTCTTCCAGCATTTTTCCCTAACACTGTGGGAAGGATTCGGCATTTTTGATTGGCTTATAATGATAGACGAAACTGAGGGAAAATCGTATGAGCCTAGTATAAATACAGACTTCCCACAGATTCCGATTGACTTCACTTCTAACTTTGGAAAGGAAACATGTAGAATTATTTTAGGTATTTGAAAACATTCTTTTTTAGTTTTTTTGTTTTATTTTGACTTTGGGAATAAATTCTAAATTAGTTTTAAGCAGAAATAAGCAATCGTAATTATTTTGTCTTTGATTTTGTTTTGGAATTAGAATTAAATTGCAGATAAGACTTTTTGGCACTGACTTTGGCATTTATTATTGATTTTCTGAATCGTTGACTTTGATCTAATTTGTTATTGAATTATTGTTGAGATATTTGATTATTTTGGTAAAGTTTAAACTGAATCTTTGTCTTTTGCTTTCTTTATTTGAGCCTGCATCTTTGGAATTTAAATTAACCCTTTCCTCTTTGGCAATTATTTTTTTTTTGTGAAGTCCAAACCCCCCTTCTTTCCCGCTTGCCATCCAACACCATGAAGGTCGAGTCGTCGAGCCACCATCGCAGCTTCCCCTAGAGCGCGAGCGGACCACTTGCGCGCCACATAATTCTGGTGTCAGAAGTGCAGATCAGTATACCTTTCCATCCAGCTGATCCAGAGAGCCGAATCCAGGCCTATCCAAACCGGGGAAGACAGAAACCGACTCAACCATATACCCTGATCCGGGCCACGATCCAGCAGACCAAACCACACCATTAGTCCTGTCCAGCCTGCAGCACCTGACCATGGGCCACTTCCAAAAACAGACAGGAGACCATAGACTCAGATCAGACTCAGGTAGGAATAATTTCTATAATTATTGCCTTGTCTCTCCTCCCCACTGTAGACCCTCTGTAGTCCAGCAAGCCAGGACACCCACTTTGGGCCATTACCAGGGCAGCATGACTGGAGAGAACACCGCCAGCCATAGAGTACAGTCTGATCCGGATCCGATCCATCGTCAAACCTACTATCCTGACATGAGTAGATACCAACCCAGGCTTACCAATGCCATGCATTACTCCTCCGGCTACAAAGATCCAAGCTACCCCTTTCAAACCTTTTATTGTAGCAGGTATCCCCATCCTAGTACCAATGAGCAGCCTGATCTGGATAGAAGTGTGCCATGCTACACATGCTATAGAGACCCCCCTAGCCATCCTACGAGACCAGCCCGTTCCTTCAAATGCACCGGCAGACCGGCCTGTATGGTAGCAGACAACAAGTCACTCCAGAATGACTACCCACAGCGTAGGCCCCTCCATGACGTGGCAGAACCAGCTGAGTATGAATCCTACCAGAAAGGTTCCAAGAGGGTCAGACTTATGTTGTCTAATAATAATTGTTCTATTAGCTATGTTTCAAAACTACCATCCAATGAAGGGCCAATCCACAGTACCCGCCGAGAAGCCAAAGCTTCCAAGCACCTGAAGCAGACGCATTCCAACCTGCACAGACAACCCCAGGACCGTGAAGAACCGTTTACCATAGAGAGTGAGGAAAGTGGGCCAGACCGAAGTCCAGCAAGCTGTAACCAGCCATTCCAGAATGACTACCCAGAGCATCTGCCCCTCTATGACATGGTAGGACCAGTAGAGTATGAATCATACCAGAAAGGTGCCAAGAGAGCCAAACTCATGTTGTCTAGCACTAACTTTTCTTTGAGCTCTATTTCAGAACTACCATCCTATGAAGGGCCAATCCACAGTAGCCGGCGAGAAGCAAAAGTTCCAAAGCACCTGGAGCAGACCCATCCCAACCTGCACAGACAAACCCGGAGGCAAGCAGAACCCTTTACCATAGAGAGTGAGCAAAGCAGCTGCAACCAGGCAGACTGTAATCCTTGCCCTGATGTCCGCCCCCTTGCTGCATGCCAAATACCAGAGAATCCAGACCAGAATCTGACCGGATATATTCCTGACCATGCTGTCTGTGCCATTGCCACTTGGAACCAGCCAAAGCCATCGGGCCAAAGCCTGGCAGACAGTAACAATGACCAAAATGTCTGCGCCGACAACCAGCCGAAACCTCAAGACCACAATTCATCAAACCATAACTGGTGTCCCAGCGTCTGTGCCTTCGCTGCCTGCAAGAAGCCTAGACCTCCAGACCGATATTCAGCGGACCATAACCCTGGTCCCAATGTTTGCACCTTCACCCCCTGTGTGAAACCGGAGCCTCCAGACCAAAATCCAGAGGACCATGACTGTGATCCAAATGTCTGTGCCTTTACCCCCTGTGAAAAGCCGAAGCCGCCAGACCGTAATGCAGAGGACCATAACTGTGATCCCTATGTCTGCGTTTTTGCTGCCTTCAGGAAGCCGAAGCCTCCAGACCAATATCCGGCAGACATTAACCCAGGCCCTAATGTCCGCACCATTGTAGCCTACAGAGAGCCAAGGCCTCCAGACCAAATACCCACACCACTATTTTGGAACTACCAACCCAGCAACACAATGTGGTTGAAGAGAGCCCGCTACGAGCACCTCCAGTAAAGTTTACCAGACCAAGGGCCAAATTTTATAACAAATTTAGTTTTAATTTTTACAGTTGTTTATTAGTTTATAGTTATACAGAGTTCCATGACATTACCAGTCATTTGGTGGCTGTTTGCTGTTACCAGTATTACCATACCAGTGTTTGACCATCTGTAGTTTCCGTGCCAGGGCCATGGTGACTGTCCAGTCCAGAGTCCAGCACCATGCCATGAGATGACCGTCCAGTCCAGTGTCAGGTCATGAGATAACCATCCAGTCCAGCATTCAGCACCAGGTCTAGAGTTGACCATCCAGTCCAGTGTTCAGTACCAGGTCATAAGATGACCGTCCAGTCCAGTGTTCAGTACCAGGTCATGAGATGACTGTCCAGTCCAGTGTTCCGTATCAAGTCATGAGATGACTGTCCAGTCTAGCATTCAGTACCAGGTCAAGAGATGACCGTCCAGTCTAGTGTTCTGTACCAGGTCAAGAGATGACCGTCTAGTCCAGTGTTCCGTACCAGGTCAAGAGTTGACCATCCAGTCCAGTGTTCCGTACCAGGTCAAGAGTTGACCATCCAGTCCAGTGTTCCGTACCAGGTCAAGAGTTGACCGTCTAGTCCAGTGTTCCGTACCAGGTCAAGAGTTGACCGTCCAGTCCAGTATTCCGTATCAAGTCATGAGATGACTGTCCAGTCCAGTGTTCCGTATCAAGTCATGAGATAACCATACAGTCCAGTGTTCTGTACCAAGTCAAGAGATGACCGTCCAGTCCAGTTTTCAGTACCAGGTCATAAGATGACCGTCCAATCCAGTGTTCCACACCAGGTTGTGTGTTAACCATCAGTTACCATTCATGAGTTGAACACCCATCGTTTCCGCACCAGGTCACAGGTTGACCATCCACCAGTGATTCCAGTCTCCTCAAGAAGACCAGAGGCAGGTTTCGTATTCATGAGTTGATGATCCGTTGATGAAGTTCCATCTGTTATCCGATGTTTACATTCTGGGCCATGGGATTTGGCCATCCGCTTTATTGGTCATGGGTTGACCGTCTGAGTGACCATCGGATGTCGTGTTAGGTCAATGGTTGACCGTCTGGGAACAGCAACCGATCGTGGGCTATGAGAGACGAAAGCCCTGCTGCGAGTCAGGAGTTGATTGTCGATCCGTGGTGAGGAGCATCGATCCGTGGTGAGAAGTATCGATCCGTGGTGAAGAGTATCGATCCGTGGTGAAAAGTATCGATTCGTGGTGAAAAGTATCGATCCATGGTAAAAATATTGTTAGAAATAAACATTTAGACTATTCCGCGTAGTGATCGCGTACTGTGTATATATCTGATGTTTGGACAATTGCGTTATCAACAGTAGTAATTATCAGAACTTTAATAATTTTTCATTACAGTGTTGCCCCGCGTAATTCACTAAGCCCCTTTTTATCAGAACACTAATTTTCCCCTTTTATTAGTCAATGATGTATGAACTCTCGTTTACATCGCGACCGTAACACATACTGATGGAGAAGTAACCTACCACCAGAGACATTCGAGGGACCTCAACGTTTACTTAAGCTTTGTAACTTTTATCTATGTATAATGTAATATGTATAAGATTTAACCCTTGTAAACCCCAGCATAAGCGCACTGTCGTTATTTAGTATTTGTTGTCTGAGTTTACTATAGAAATGTGATTTGATTGTCTCAGGAGAGACAGAGAACCTTTCTATATGGAAAGATCTCACTCCCTCTTGTGTCAGTCAAAATCATTGCTGAGTCGTCTACCTGTGCTTTTCATGTAAAATGTTATTTTTGCTCTGACATCCAACCTTTTGTTGTCTTGAATAAATTCATTTGACTGCTCCAGGAGTTAGAAAGAACCTTCCTGCCGAAGGATCCAACTTTCTCCTGCATCAGTGGAAAACAATGCGTCATCTGCAGTAAAATGTTATTTAAATATTTCTAATGTTTAAATTAATATGTTGTTGACCATTATGTGTGTTTAATTTGTGTAAATGACTGTAGCCAGGAAAAAATTTATTTTGCCACAGCAGAATAAACTATCTTCTCGCAACATTCGAAATTTAAGATGTCCAAGCTTATTTTAAAAAGACTTTGCCACTTCTCACTGAATGTAATGTGAATTTTGCTTGCTTATTTGTAAATGAAAATGTTTATTCATTAATTGGTAGTGCTTCAAGCATGATAATTTAGTCAAAAAAATTTTAGTCTTTGTAATTGGATTTATCCAATTACATTTTAAGCATTGTTGAGAATAAATTGACTGGCATGTCAGCTATTGTCAATCCTTTTCCACAATGTTTTGTTCATTAATTTCCATGCATGAAGGACTTGAAATGTTACATGTTTTGCAAAATGTAATTGTTTGTCAATTTATTTGTTGTCAAAAGGCAAAAAAGCTCACACATGTATATTGTCCTGTTATAGTATAAGCATTATTGAGGAAGAATTGATCTACATTTGCATCAGCTCTTTTTCTACAATGTTTAAGTCACTTAGTTGAATGCGAAAATGTACAATAGCATTTTTTTTGTAATAATAAATTTTAGCCTTTATTGTTAGCATTTGTTCGTTTAGACAGATTGTTGTATGTATATAATGAATGTTAATAAGATTTCTCTGTGCACATAGGAGAATTGGAAATACAAGTTTTTGCGTTTCCATATTTCCTCTTTACGCAGCGTTCTTATATAACCCAGTCTAAAGTGTATCCTTAACCGCAGCCAGGAACACGACCTTACTAGCATTGCATTTCGTCTTTGTTTGTGTGCCAGTCGGAGCTTTGGCACACCAACAGGGGGGTAATGTAGTGACCTAGTGCTCGATCTGCCAAACAAGGTCACTTGCACTCAACTTGCATCAAAGCTAAAATCCCTTAGAACAGTCGTAGACAGTTGTAAATACACAAATCAGTAGTTTTATGTTTATATTTTACGAAGATGCATTAATTACCTGTTGTCATTCATTAGTTTATCTGTAAAAAGACGAATTGTAGTATTTTTGCTTCATCAGCGCTTGAGAAACTTTTAATGGCCGCCATGTTGTTTGTTTACATTGTTGCATTGCATGATGGGATTTGTTTAGACTAGAACCCAACGACGAAACTTTTCTAGAGCTGTCATCTGTCTTTGCAACTCGTTTTTAGCCTTATTACTAGTCTTTTTCTTATGATTTTATGCTAGAATCATAGATTAACCATTTTTCTGTGTATGTAGTATGTAATTTGCGTAACTTTCATTGAAAAAGTCCCTAGAAATGCACTTTTACGGCACTGGGTATCAAATTCCCACCATTTCCCACATGATGCGGGAATTTTGCTGGAAATGCGGGGTCTCTTCCAGCATTTTTCCCTAACACTGTGGGAAGGATTCGGCATTTTTGATTGGCTTATAATGATAGACGAAACTGAGGGAAAATCGTATGAGCCTAGTATAAATACAGACTTCCCACAGATTCCGATTGACTTCACTTCTAACTTTGGAAAGGAAACATGTAGAATTATTTTAGGTATTTGAAAACATTCTTTTTTAGTTTTTTTGTTTTATTTTGACTTTGGGAATAAATTCTAAATTAGTTTTAAGCAGAAATAAGCAATCGTAATTATTTTGTCTTTGATTTTGTTTTGGAATTAGAATTAAATTGCAGATAAGACTTTTTGGCACTGACTTTGGCATTTATTATTGATTTTCTGAATCGTTGACTTTGATCTAATTTGTTATTGAATTATTGTTGAGATATTTGATTATTTTGGTAAAGTTTAAACTGAATCTTTGTCTTTTGCTTTCTTTATTTGAGCCTGCATCTTTGGAATTTAAATTAACCCTTTCCTCTTTGGCAATTATTTTTTTTTTGTGAAGTCCAAACCCCCCTTCTTTCCCGCTTGCCATCCAACACCATGAAGGTCGAGTCGTCGAGCCACCATCGCAGCTTCCCCTAGAGCGCGAGCGGACCACTTGCGCGCCACAGTATGAATACAATCTTATTTTAGATTTTCCCAATTCAGGTAAAAACGTCGCTATTTTCCCCAATTTCACTGGCCCCTGGCCCCAAACAAAAATCGGTAGCAAGACCCCTGCATTTACAGGGTCTTAATGACAAATTTTATAAAATCCCAAATTCATAATCAGACCTTTTTATTCTATATTGATAATAACTAGCATGAAAACTTGAAACATAATGAGTGCCTCATATTTCTGGTTCCTGCAAAAAACACCTGTGCTCGCACCAATTGTGATGGCAAATAAGTCAGACCCAGGTTTTTTTTTTTTAAAGATTTGTGAAGAGGCCTTAGCCTGTTCATTTTGTGAAATTTAAGGGCGCTCTTCTGAACATTTTGGGAACACATTTTTAGTAACAGAGTAAGGATTAAGTACAATCTATGCATAAATCAACGTGCTTTATTTATGAAATATTATTTTATGATCATATCAATGATAAAACTAGCTGTAAATTATAAAAAATGAGTTTTAAGGCAGAAACTATGCATGAAATTCAAATTTAAGCACAGAGTTTTGTGATTTTTTTCTGCCGTCATTGTGAAAAAATCAGCCTTTTTTCAATTGTGAAGTAGCATGTTATAGGCCTCTGCTAAAGAACGAGAAAAAGCCCTGAGACCCAACCTCCATTACCAGGGATTATCCTTTCCACTCATGCTTTCATCATGCTTCTTGCCTACTTGTGATCCAGGGTCATGGGTTCAAGTCCCCCGTCTCGTACATGTTTTCTCCCCTCATATAGTTTAATAGTGACAAGGTCAATCAGAGTGCGTAGGTAGGCAGCACCTGGTGGTCCTAGGGATCAGGGGAGTGGGGGACTCCCAGGAAATTATGAGGGGGTTGGGGGAGAGTGAAGTAAAGTTAAGTAGACTCACTCCCAGGTGCCTGGCTAGTGTTGTCGTGATCCAGGGGTTTTGGGTTCAAGCCCCAGGTGTAGTCAGAGCTCAAGATGCGACATAATTGGTATTCCCCAATAATTCCCGGTTTTGACAGGCTGAGTTGTATTAGACACTTCGATAAGCTATTTTTAGAGACCAAAATGTTACTTTTAATCCATGGAATTTCCTCTAGTATCTTTTTTTGGGGATGCTCTTTGATCTTGATATGCTAATTGACGATTATAAAATGCATTTTCCTTATTTTGAATGCCTATCAGTGCGCATTTTTATGAAAGTAAATGTGTATGCAGACCAAATCAATGCGCATTTTACGCAATGTCGCAAATACCCATCCACGCAAATACCATCCTTTCTGGAGCACTGTCAGGTAGACACGTTTTTCTCCTTATATTTACTTTAATAATATGCACATGTTGACCTCCTGTTTGTTTAGTCAAAATTATCCAAACTAAGCAGCAATAATGAAGGCTAAAATGGCAAAACTTGTTTTCTCATTTTTCCATTTTTTGGGGCAAAAAGATGAAAAGTGGGTAAAGTTCCAAGTTCAATTTCTGTGTTTTATTGTCAAAAAAATATTCGGCAGTAGTGGCATTCAATTAAATTAAACCAACTGTTTATTTCTGTGGGTAAAACAGTTACCTTGAGGTCCGCAAAATCCAGGGAAACGTAATTTTCGCCCCATTGTGCCATCAGTCGGGAAAATTTGAGGATATTTTCATTAGCAAGGGAGGTTACTCTAACCCTAATCAGAATCAAAGTTCTAAAAGTACTGAAATCAAGATCAAAGTACTCTAGTTACCGAAAACATAGTAGTAGTAGTAGTAGTAGTAGTAGTAGTAGTAGTAGTAGTAGTAGTAGTAGTAGTAGTAGTAGTAGTAGTAGTAGTAGTAGTAGTAGTAGTAGTAGTAGTAGTAGTAGTAGTAGTAGTAGTAGTAGTAGTAGTAGTAGTAGTAGTAGTAGTAGTAGTAGTAGTAGTAGTAGTAGTAGTAGTAGTAGTAAATGTTGTTGTTGCCCCTGACATTGATGATGATGTAAATGTTAATGATGATGCATCTTCGCAAGCCAAGGGTGACATCTACGACGTAACGTCTTTTCTGTATTCACCCTTGGCGTATTACAATAGTCCGATTTTCTTGGTCTCCTGGAAAGCATTTTCATTGGTTCCAGCGAGGTCTCGCTGGAACCAATCAGATTGTCGACTGATACATTTGTTATGAGTAACCAAATCATGACAACAGGCGGGAAAAGCATTGCGTTTGCAACTCAAAAACGTGAAGATGGGCGATTTTTCCTAAGAATTTCACTGCAATAGACAGGAATTCCCTAACTTAAATCGACGAATTATTATACTTTCGACAATTCGACCAAAAAAGCAGCTAATTTTACATAATCCGCATGACGTATGACGCGAAAGACAACGCTCGTTAATGACGTCATCAATAATGGATGTAAACAACCAGCAGAACAACCGCTAGGCGGCACTTCATGATTTCAAGAAAATCGGACTAAATCCGCCAAGGGTGAATACAAACTTAGGTGGGTTCAACCTTGGCTAGCGAAGATGATGATGATGATGTTAATGGTCTTGATGGTGTTGATGGTGTTGTTGTTGTTGTTGTTGTTGTTGATGATGATGATGATGATGATGATGATGATGATGATGATGACGACGACGACGATGATGATGATGATGATGATGATGATGATGATGATGATGATGATGATGATGATGATGATGATGATGATGATGATGATGATGGTGATGATGATGATGATGATGATGATGATGATGATGATGATGATGATGATGGTGATGATGATGATGATGATGACGACGACGATGATGATGATGATGATGATGATGATGATGATGGTGATGGTGATGATGGTGATGATGGTGGTGATGATGATGATGATGATGATGATGATGATGATGATGATGATGATGATGATGATGATGATGATGATGATGATGATGATGATGATGATGATGATGATGGTGGTGGTGGTGGTGATGATGGTGATGATGATGATGATGGTGATGGTGATGATGGTGATGGTGATGATGATGATGATGATGATGATGATGATGATGATGATGATGATGATGATGATGATGATGATGATGATGATGATGATGATGATGATGATGATGATGATGATGATGATGATGATGATGATGGTGATGATGATGGTGATGGTGGTGGTGATGATGGTGATGGTGGTGATGGTGATGATGATGATGATGATGATGATGATGATGATGATGATGATGATGATGATGATGATGATGATGATGATGATGATGATGATGATGATGATGATGATGATGATGATGATGATGATGATGATGATGATGATGATGATGATGATGATGATGATGATGATGATGATGATGAAACATACATCAAGTCATGTTTATCGATCTAATGGTCAAGGGGAAATAACTAGAAATGACAAAACATAATTTAGTAGTGAGTAGCCACCGGTATAAATTTGGATGGGAAAAAGTCAAATCTACTATCTAATACAAGGGAAATAACTCGAATTGATTATATTCTTCGAGTTAATTTCCTTTGACCATTAGTGAAAGTGTAAATACTCGAGTTGCCTCCCTTTGACCGTGAGGGGGGGAGGGAGAGAGAGAGAGAGAGAGAGATTAAAACTGACAAGTCAAGTAAGTCAAGTAAATTTTATTTACAAAGTCGGCACATATTAACAACAGGCAACATAAGCTCTAAAGAGCTTTTAACACCGACTTGGATACATAAAGTATACATGTAGACATAAAACAGTTTTGCATATAAGATGAAAGACATACAATTCATTTAAAACAATAGTATTTTGTGGTGTAGGGGAGGTAACCAATGATGGATAGGCTAACCCGTTCATCCTTTGTTGTCTCCCTTACTCATTTTGCAAACAGGACCACAGGTTAAATTATTTGATGAAGAGAAAATATTATCAATACTCAGTTAACTAAAAGAAAAAGATTCAAGATAAAAATCTTTATAAAAATTAAAGTTGACTTACATCATTTGTTGCATGTAGATCATTACATAAAAGCGAGTTTTAAATTTAAAGTTTGGCAGGGGGACAGTTTATGTCGGACAGAGCCAGCAGTCCAACATCTACAGTCTCCCTCCAGTAAAATCTAAAGCTCATACTTTATCCAAGCAGGATTAAAAATGCATTTTTATATTTAATAATTACTGTAAGACCTATCACAGATTCTTGTGTTATATATAAGAATAAATGATTATGAAAGACCTAAAGTGAATAATTTGACAAAAAAAGCATGGCACAATGATATTAAAAAATTCTGTTATTTTATATAGGTATCAATTTAAGAAAATGAATTCCCACCCCTTGCCATGGATAGTGTTAAACTCCACTAACAAACATGACAAAATCCTTCAAAGAGGCCAAACAACCTCTCCAAGAAGGCCCACCCCTTACAAATTATAAATAATCACAAAAATTAACAATGCTGTTATAAAATGGACAAATTATAAATAATGGCAAAAATTAATAATGCTGTTACAAATAGGCAATTTCAAAGCTGTTTAGCATTGGTAGTAATGGGCTTTAAAACCTTTCCCAGATTGCAGAGAATTTGACTGTTTGCATTTTTAGAGTAGGATCAAGTATTGAGACAATCTATGTCAGAGTAGGAGAAGTTTGTATCAAATAGCACAAGAAGAGACAAGGGGGGAAAGTAAGAAATTGCTGACTGTCAGCAATTTCTTCCTTTTTCCCCATATCCTCCCAGTCTTCCTTTTGGGACATCAGAGATTTAATTTGGGAGATGGTTTTAATAGCACTTTTAGCACAAGCAAATGACGAACCAATGAGTCGAAAAATGGAAAATCTGATTATGGTCAAAGGGAACAAACTCTTGCAAGCTTAAAAATTATCTGTAGCAAAGTTACCTCCCTGTTAACGTTGGTTTGTTGGTTCCGTTTTGAGCCGGTAACCAAATCCGATTAAAAAACGTAAACAACAAGGTGACACAACCAAACTTCAACAACTTTTAACCCGGATTTCAGACTGCATCCGTGACAAAACATTGGCAGAAAAGGCAGAGAAATCACTGATTAATCAGTTTTCTTGATTATGGTGGTGAGTTTATCGATTGATTACCTGGAATTTACCTGCAGATCGATATTTTTGTTTACCTGGATCTGTATTTCGCAACCAAACTGACCAATGGCGATGTCCTAATTTCAATTACGACTTCAATTTTATCAATTAACCCTTTCCCAATGGATATCCCGTTTGATGTCTCTGTTAGAATAAAGATTGAGACAAAAGAAGACAATGCTGATAGTCAGCATTTTCTTCTTTTGCCTCAATATTTTCTGTTCATCCTATATTTATCAACACCAATTTTGTTACCAGCAGCTTTCATTTTGGACCATCCTTCAATTATGTTGTTTGGGAACAGTGACAGGTCGAATGAGGGTTTGTGACAAGCAATGTCTTTTTTTTTTTCAGACGTTCCTTTGAACGCATTTATTTTGTAAACATCGATTGAGAAGCCAATTGAACACATTTATTTTACATCGATTGAGAAGCAAGTTTCTTCGACTTATTGTAATCACCCTCCATTGAGCTTCCTGAAAATCTTCCAGTACTCGCGCCGAATATGTGGGCCAATGAGAAGCTAAGATCAACCTCGGCTACGGGGGATCGAACTCCGAACCTCTTAGTTGCAAGGCCGATGCTCTACCTCTCTACCTCTCGACTACGGACACCAAAAATCTTCCATTTTCCCACAATGTTTTCAAAATAGAAACTCAAAAAAATGTAAAGATTACATTTACTTTGAATTGTTGTCTGCAACATCATTCTTTTGAATTTGTATCAGTCTTAAAATTCAGCCATCTGCTAAAGCTCGGATTGTTTTATTTTTCCACAGGTGGGAAAGGATGACCTATTCCCAAAACCTTTACTCCAAAGTCCGTGAATATCTGATAACATCAACCGATCACCAAAATGATGGAAGTTCGTCAAGTGCCTTCCCTGTTTTCTGGATGTTTACGCTGCCCCAGGCACCGAGCAATAGTTACGATGAAGTCTACCCCAGCATTTATATGGGAAATGAGTAGGTTGACCGTGCCCAAAATTGCAACATTTTACACCTTTCCAGAGCTACAGATAAGAGGGGATGATGGACTTTCAAAATGAAATACAGTCGACACTCATTGTGTCGAAGTCGGAGGGGGCCGTCAAAATACCTCAACATATCCGGAGTTCGACTTATCCGATTTTGTTCGGCTTCGAAAAAGTTGATATTTGACCGTTTTTGGAAGCAATCAAGTATGATTATTATTGAAATATTGTAGGAAAAGGAAAGAAATTGCTTGTCTCGAGCAATTTCTATCCTTTTCCTACTATATTCCAATAGCTATATTGAGTTCAAAATTATTTTGCTTGAAAAAATTATGTCCATTGATGAGGACGGAACCAGATTTGAACTTCGACTTAAGCGAAAATTCGACTTTTCCGATGTCGACATAACAAGTGTCGACTGTATTTCACTGAATGTTCATCAAACCGTTTGCTCTGGTGCTCATTAGAATCGTCTTGTTGAGACATCTCAAATGAGACAATTAAAATGAGTACCCAAAACGTAGGGTATGGATTTCAAATTACAAATGTAGAATGCCTTTACTCTCTCTTATCGGTTGCTTTGCCTTTCTAGTTAGAAAGCTGATGCTGATGACAAAAATCTAAAATGGATGTTGATTTAACGGACATTAGTATTCCCCGGCCTAAATCCCTAATGATCCACAAAAGTTGACTTTAAGCATATTATCACAACTTTTATAGACTTTACATGACAGAGTACAAGATTCAGTAGTTCTAAGTGATTGACATCAATCAATAATCATGCAGCGGTGTAAAACTATGTAAAATAGGTTCAGCTGTATGTGAGTATTTACGAAATGATGTGATATGGGGTTTTAAATCTGTCGTAATCTAAGACAATACAGGTCAGGCGAAGCTGAAATTTTGCACAGAGAAAAATTAAAGGCCATATTTTAATTATGTACAATTATTTTTACATAGAATTACCCCAAAAATAAGTAAGTATGTATCTTTAAATCTTAACCAAACAACCAAACATGACCCTTGATTAGGTGCTCCAGCCACCACAAAATTACAGAAATACTATTTGAAATAGTGTTAAACTGCATTTAATTAATCAATCATTTGAAAAAGGGATAATGATGGATATTTTGTGTTGTTGTTTTTTTCAGCGTGGTAGCCAGAGACAAGACATTGTTAAAACAAATAGGAGTAACCCATATTATAAATTGTTCTTGGATTAGCAAGCAATCATTCAATCAATCATTCAATTAATTAGAAAGGAATTATAATTGATATTTTGTGTTTATTTCAGCGTGGTAGCCAGAGACAAGACATTGTTAAAACAAATAGGAGTCACCCATATTATAAATTGTTCTCAGGGTAAAGGAGCCAAAGAAACCAACACAGATTCAAGGTAAAGGTTACTTCATTTCCCAAACAGCAAACTTCTAAGATGATCCAATTCAAAAGCTGCTGCAAATGACAAAAGGTATGTTTTTAAATATAGAATCTGTGTATAAGATGGCACAGAAAATATTGAGACAAAAGGAGAAACTGCTGGTCATCAGCAGTTTCTTCTTTTGTCTCAATGTTTTCCCATGCCTTTTCCATTAGGGACGTCAAAACCCGATCTTGTTTGGGAAAGGGTTGACCGATCCCCAAACAAGACTTGGTTTTGACGTCGTTGATAGAATTGACTGGGGAAAACATTGGAACAAAAGAAGAAAATGCTGATAACCAGCAGTTTCTCCGTTTGTCTCAATATTTTCTATGCCATATTTTACACAAATTCTATCTTTAATAACTTCCATTTTGTCATTTGAGGCAGTTTTTGAAATGGATCACCGTAAAATTTTGCCGTTTAGGAAAGAGTTAATTAAAGGTTCAAATTTCATCCCAATAATGCTTCATATTTGTTGGATGTTACTTCAAACTTATTTTCTCCAGGGTTAAAAAGCATAATTTTGCAGAAATAGGTCTAGCTATTCCAGCATAATGAAATTAGACATCCCACAAGATAAAGTTTTTCAGAAAATACTGTGAGAATTGAAGAAATTTCTTTCATTTTCCACAATGTTTTCTATTCATAAAGACAAAAAAGTGGAAAATTTCGTTTACTTAAAATTGTTTTCTGCAACATCAATGAATTTGGACCACCTCAACATTTTTGCCATTTTGAAAAGGGTCTAATCTCATTCCACTCTAGTAAAAATCTATTTCTAGACTTTCAAGGATATATTAGAAAAAGAGGAAAATGCTGGTAACCAACTTTTCCTTTTTCAAAATCTCTTTACTTTAGGTAGCTTTAATGCTAGGACTTGTTTGGGAAAGAATTAATCTTAAGTTAGTATTACACATAATCCATTAACCCTTTCCCCAATGGAAAAAAATAGGACGGTCCATTTCAAAAGCTGCTGCAGACATCAAAATGGATGTTGAAAAAGACTGGATTTGTATTTAATATAGCTCTGAAAATATTGAGGCAAAAGGAGAAACTGCTGGTTATCAGCCGTTTCTTCTTTTGTTGCAATATTTTCCCAAGCCTTTTTATACTAGGGATGTCAAAACCAGGTCTTGATTTGGAAAGGGTTAGACCCTTTCTGCACACATTGAATGAAGTCAATAATCAATCATTCAATGTATAAAGCAAAAACCTTTAAAGTAGATTAACCCTTCCCCAAACAAAATCTTGTTTTGACATCCTTAAAAGAATAGACTTGGGAAAACAAATTGCAACAAAAGAAGAAAACGCTAGTACATTGTATTCAGCATGTTCTTCTTTTGTCTCAATGGCTTCTGTGCTATATGATTCACATATTTTACCATTAGTTACATTCATTTTTTGGTCTATCAAATTATAGTCATTTGGGTAAGGGTTGATTTCATAATCTGAATATCAATAAAATGTCAAACAGTGAATACATTTTGTAATTCCTTTCAGGAGAAAGGCTGTCAATCAATGTTGGTTTCAATGTGCCGTTGCATGTATTCCACGTGCCAGTGCATATTTTACTTTACACCCAAATGATTCTTGGTTTTGGTGCGGTTTACAGAGAATGCTGTAGAAAATTTTGAGTCCAAGGTCTAGGTTGTTGGTCAATTTCAAAAATTAAGTCATGTTGTTAAATATTGTATTTTTGGGGTATTGGTATTTTTATAAACACATCTTGTTTCTTTGTTTATAACACCAACTTATTCTGAGTATTTTCATACTCTGGAAGGGTTGAAATGATAGTGTTATTGGCATAGTTGTTCTTCTGTCAGTCAGTCTGTATGTCCTTATGTCCATTAGCAATTTCCCATGTGCACAACTCCTCCTACAGTTTCAGTCAGAATTTGATTAGACTTGCCACAATGAATCACCATAGTGTATAGTTGTGCATGCCACTTATGGAATTCAGGTAACTCATGTCATTCTTGAATTATCTGCCCTTGAATTGAAAAAAAAAGGCAAATTTAAGTGACAATGCCCCCTTGGCATAATCAAATGGTATGTATTCTGTGATGCTGTTGTTTTTGTCTGTCTGCACAAGCTTTATATTTGAACCAGTCTTAACCCTTTCCCAAACGAGACCTGGTTTTGACATCCCTAATAGAAAAGGCTTGGAAAATATTGAAACAAAAGAAGAAACTGCTGATAACCAGCAGTTTCTCCTTTTGTCTCAATATTTTCTATGCCATATTTTACACAAATTCTATCTTTCATACCTTTCATTTTGTCATTTTTGTCAGTTTTAGAAGTTGGTCACCCCAAAATTTTGTCGTTTGGGAAAGGGTTAAATCTTACCATCTGGAAAAGGTTGAAGCGTATTGATTTTTGAAAATAATTTTTCTTGGATAATTTCTTGAAATTGGAAAAAAGAATGAATGAAAACATCCAGTATAAATTTTATCATACATGTCTGTTTGTTTGTATTTGTTGCAGGTATTACAGGGATATTGGAATAAAGTTCCACGGTATACAAGCTCAGGATAACCCCATGTTTAACTTGATGCCATATTTTAAAGCAGCTGCTGAATTTCTCGATAAAGCGTTACAGAAAAATGGTAAATGTTTATTCTTAATTTGCTGAAAAACATAAAAACGTGAGAGGATCTAACAAAAAGTCCTTTTTGCATTTGAAACCACCATCAGCCAAGATCAGATTGTGCCTATAATCTGATCAGGATCCTTAGTTCCATACTGCTGTCTTACAGTCTCCACAGGTTATGAAGAAGCTTTAAAAAACAACATGGATTTTATCA
This sequence comes from Fragum sueziense, assembly GCA_963680895.1. Classification (NCBI taxonomy): domain Eukaryota; kingdom Metazoa; phylum Mollusca; class Bivalvia; order Cardiida; family Cardiidae; genus Fragum; species Fragum sueziense. The sequence continues at coordinate 40,472,735 of OY804599.1, forward strand.
GACTGTTTGTGCAGGCTGATCATTTTGGTATTTTTATGCTCCCCGAAGGGAGAGCATATAGTCGCCGCTTCGTCTGTCCGTCCGTCCGTCCTGTCCGTCCGTCATTCCGTCCGTCCGTCCGTCCGAAGCAATATCTCCATAACCCTTGGGCCAAATCAAATGAAACTTACCATGTGAACTCCCTGTGACAAAATGCCGATGTACTTTTCCCCGTTTTTGGATTTGAGGCCTTGTCATGGGAAAAGGGGACTTATGGTGAAATATAGTTTTTCTCTAATTTCTCCTAGTCTAATGGTCAGAATTTGATGAAATTTCATATTTGAGTAGCAAATCAGATGCCCTTGACAATAAAGTGCTCTCCATGGCATACATTTATTGTGACAATGCCTTATTCGGGGAGCATTGTCCATCTCTGACGGCCCTTGTCCTTAAGTCTGTATCTTATCACACATGTTTTACCAACTTATACTGTAATCATTGATTATTTTTATGCTCCCCGAAAAAAATTCGGGGGAGCATATAGTCGCCATGCTGTCAGTCCGTCCGTGTGTCCGTCCGTCCACAGCCATATCTCAGCAACCCTTGGACCAAAATTAATGAAACTTCACATGTGAACTCCCTTGCATAATCCCTAGGGAACTTTTTCTCTGTTTCTTAATTTGAGGCTGTGTCACGGAAAAAGGGGCCTTAATGTCAAAATTAGATTTTCTCTAATTTCTCTTCATCCAATGGGCAGAATTTAATGAAATTTTGTACTTATGTGATAAATGAGATGTTCTAGACCTTATTCTATAAATGATGTGTGTACAAAAAATCCGTCATGGGAAAAGGGGGCTTAATGTATGATAGTTTTTGTTTTGTGACAAACACTTATTCGGGGAGCATAAACCGTCTGTGACGGCTCTTGTTTTTTAAGTTTCAAGTTGGCTCTTAACAGTAACGTTGGTACAACTGCCAGCGAAATCACTTTGTCTCTCAACTCTCATAATTATTCACACATCTTGTACATATTGGTGAAGAGAAGCAACATTGGGTAAATGTTATGAAAAAAAAAATACCTGGCTTCAGTGGGATTCAAATCAGGGACCTCTCGGTTAAATACCAATGCCATTTTATTTTCCAGGTAGAATTTACATCCGCTGTTTTAAAGTTGTGAGTTGATCAGCCACCAAAGTGTAGGCCTACTTAATGTTGAAGTGCAAGATTGACTTCCTAGAAGTTGTAACTCATTACCACATAATGACACTTTGACTCACAACAAGAAAAATGCTTGGGTAGACATTGTAGGAAAATAAGAAATTGCTTGTGACAAACAATTTCTCCATTTCCCACAATGTTTTCTATCTAAAAGGACCTGAAAATTCAAGATTTCATTCACTTGAAATTTTCGTTTGCAACATCTTCGAATTTAGAGAAGTCTAAAATTTTGTTGTTTGGTAATGAGTTGATAATTTGATCATTCATACATTTTCAGGAAAAGTTTATGTCCACTGTTTCAAAGGTGTGAGTCGATCAGCCACCATCGTTTTAGCCTACCTAATGTTGAAGTGCAAGATTTACCTTCTAGAAGCCGTAAAAATGCTTCGAGCCAAGAGAAAAATACACCCGAATGATGGTTTTATACGACAGTTATGTATACTAAATCATGACCTTGGTCTGGATGAGTTGGCGAGGAAACAATTTTAGGTTTCTATTTCGAAAAAGAACCCAACAAAGTTTGTTATGATTTTGTTGAAAGCATTTACATAAGAGTGAAATGGGCAAGATTTAAACAGACTTATGCCAGAGCTACAGATAAGAGGGATAGAAGACATTCAGATTTTGTAATTTGAACTCCAAACCTTATGTTGTGGGTACTCATTTGAATCGTCTCAATGAGACGATTCAAATGAGTACCCACAACTTAGGGTTTGATGAATGATAAAAGAAATTTTGCTTTTCAAAAAGTCATCACCTCCTCATATCTATAGCTCTGTGATACATGACTAATTTTGAGATAAACAGTGTATTTGATTATATATTTTAAAGTGACTTTTCATAATTATTTTCACATAAATTTTACTTTTATTCTATCTGAAAGAACATATTTTCTTATGAAAATTCTGAAAATTTCAAGCCAAAATATTGAACTGTTTACGAGAAATAGATATTTTTGTGCTAAAATTGAACAAATTGTTGTGGACAACAGTTCAGATTTATATAGAATTTGTCATTTCTGTCTCAATTTTAAAGGCATATTTTTCGCTTATAAATAAATAACAACTTTAAAAAAAACTGATAGCATTTCTACGCATTAGAATAAACAATGTTTGCATCAAGACATACTTTTAAAAAGTGAAATAAATGTGAAATGTCACTTTAAAAAGTCAATTAATAATTGTCTGTTGGCAGGGATTTTTTTTACAATGTCTATCAGCATGGGTTATAAATGCTTCTGATATAACCCTTTCCAAAATACATGTAACAACATTTTTAAAGTGTCTGAAATTATAGCTGTTAGAAAATGATGTTAAGGATTAAATCAAAATAGAATATAAATTTTATAACTTACTCTTACTATCAAAAACATTGTAGGAAAAGGAGTAAAAAGCATTTTATGTAGGATGGTCAAACTAGTCAGTGATTTGGAAAGGGCTAACTCAGATTACTAGAAATGCATGTAGAGCTAAAGATTAGAGGGTTGATGGGTTTTCAAACCCTATGTAGTGGGTATTCATTTGAATCGTCTCGTCGAGACGATTCAAATAAGTACCCACAACATAGGGTTTGGATTTGAAATAACAAATGAGAATGGTTTACCCCTCTTATCTATTGCTCTGTACATGTACAATAAATATTGAAGCATTTATTTAAAAATTTGGTGGCTTAGTGGGTAAGAAAGTGTAATAGCCATAGCAAAGAGGGTACAAATGATGGCACAATATTTCTCTTTCGGATCTTTAACCTTTTCCTGAACTGGTTGATCAGAATGATGCCCCAAGAAGAAAACACTTGCAAAAACTTTGCGGCAAAAGAAATGATTGCTGAAAATCAGTCTTTTTCCTTTTGCCTTAAACTTTTCTGTGCTATATTAATTAAATTCCTTACCAACATCAATTTCCTTGTCTGCAGCAGCTTTTAACCCTTTCCCACACATTGACACTTTTGGACGCCCCACAAAATAAAGGCTTTGGAAAACATCTTGAAAAATGAAGAAATTGCTTATAACAAGCAAATTCTTCATTTCCCACGGTGTTTTCTACCCCAAAAGACAACAAATCTTAAATTTTATTCATTTCAAATTGTCGTCTGCAACATCTTTGACTTTGGATCAGCTAAAAATTTTGTCGTTTGGTAATGGGTTAAATTGGAACAGTCTAAATTCTTGTTTCTTTGGGAAACAGTAAAGGGTCATTTAAAAATTTGATACTTTGTTGAGTTGATACTTGTTTGTGATGTTGCTTTAGATGGTTTGTTTTGTTTTTTCAAAGCATCACAGTCAAAAGTTGAAGTAAATTTAGAGTCAGTTTTCATGAAGTCAAAACTTCTTGCCAAAAATGTATCAACATATGGTAGAAAATAAGTGTGCAGAAATAAGTGTGCTAAACAATGTCAAATACACAAAAAAAAATTTATCTTGTGATATATTTTATAGATAAAATAGGACCAAAGACTAGATAACATTTATCCATAGATTAATTGTATGTATGTTTACAGCTGAAGAAATCCATTTGAGCCAATGTTTGGGAAAATATCCTTATTGCATCGTGAACCACAACATAATTATCATGAGGGTCAGATCAGATGCGCGTTCTTTAGAGCGAGATTTCTTAAGATTTCGTAAGGTGTTTTGGATAAAGCGTTTTAAAGACTGAGACTTTGACCGAGCTGTTCCGAATGCTCCATATTTATACAAATGACGTCATCATGACGTCATTTGTATAAAGTATGGAGCATTTGGAACACCGCGGTTTATGAATTATGGAGTGTTCGGAACAACTCTGTCAAATCTCTTTTATATTGTTTGTAGAGTTGACCGAGGGGTTCCGCACGAAGTATAGGGTAATGGCGCCTCCCATTGAGCGTCTTAAAAATCTTGCTCAAAAGAACGCTTTATCCTAAAATATCTTAAGAAATCTCAAGATATCTCAAGAAATCTAAAGAACGCACCTCAGATTCTTCTTAAGACAGAGTGTACTCCAATCATGATATTTCCTGCTATTAAAACTCAGACAGAAAGGTTTTAAATGTTGCAGAGGACAATTTCAAGCGAATGAAATTTGGTCTCTCTGGACAGAAAATATTGTGGAAAATGAAGGAATTGCTGGTGACAAGCAATTTATTCATTTTCCAAAATCAATTGCAAAGCTTTTATCTTGTCGGGACTTCAAAAAGCCTCATTATGCAGTTATGGGTTATTGTAATCAAGAAGCTAATAAACGTTATTGGGGAACAACATAGAATTAGATCAGATTGTTTACATGCACAGTCTGATTTCATTGGTCCATGTTGGACTCAAATGCCTACAAGGCCTTTGTTCCAGATCCGGGCTCATTTACATATTATAACCTTTTATCAAAAGTAAATTGGCCAAAAGATGTAACATTTTGTTTTCTTGGAAGTTTTTAATTATGCTAGATCTATATTCTCACTGCCAATTCATATCAACTTGATCAATCCAGATCAAATATTCAAGTAAAGATCAAGCTTTGTTGGCATGGGTGATTGAGAGTTGTCAGGGTAATCAAGCTTGATCAATATCGCCTTGGCTTCCTACCCAAAGTAGAGATCAAGATGAAGTTATTTAGTCTGGTTTTATGATGGAAATTAGGTGATTATGGTTGATCTGATCGGCAGTCGGAACATAGTATTATGAAGATGTCAACTTATCCTAGCTTTTCAATGAAAACCTCGTAACTGCAGCTTGTTCTAAGCTGCAGTTACAAAGGTTTTGTTGAAAAGCATCGTTATTTTGACAACCCCTTTGATTTTGAGAGTGCAAGTGTCACCCACAGTTTTAAGCCTTTCCCAAATAAGACTTGGTTTTTACACCCCTATTAGAAAATTCCCAGGAAAATATTGAGCAAAAAGAAGAAAATGCTGATAACCAGCCTTTTCTCCTTTTGCCTCAGTATTTTCTGTGCTATATTGTACAAAAATTCTGCCTTTATCAACATCAATATTGTCGTCTGCAGCAGCTTTCAAATTTGAATAGTCTAATTTTTTGTGGGTTGGGAAAAGGCTAAAAGAATATGTTATATATTCCTAATTGTATGGATCATTGCTTTTTCAATCTGATAGCGTATATTTGTAATATATGTACTATTTTGTAATGTTTTAGCTCAAATTTGTTTTAATGTTGTCAATAATTTAATTCTATTTACATGATATTGAAAATTCTATTTCGTTATAGAAATTATATATTTATGTTGTATACCATAATCAGTTGCATGTAAATGTTTAACCCTTCCCAAATAACAAACTTTTCCCAAACAGTAAATATTCAGACTGTTTCATTAGCGAGCCAGGACTTAAAGTCCGGGGAGCTAATGTCACAGCCCTAATGTCGGCGTCCTGTCCTGTCCCGTCCTATCTTCACTTGAAAAAACCTTTAACAAGGTGGTCATACCACGTGATTAATGACGTCATAAACTGACGGTGTTAATGTAAATTGTCACCCCACATCAACACTTCAAACGGCTGTAATTACTTTATCTTTTGTTTAAAATAAGCGAGACTGGGCCTATTCGAAGCGCAATTTTGTAATCTATAAACACATGTTTACACCTTGTTCCAAAAAAGTGCGGTTTAAGCAATATTCGTGGACAACTTCGTGAAACCGGAGAAAATCTGGTAGAAGACCGGAAAAAATCTGATAGATACTACGGTAAGCAAACCCAAAATTGGTAAGAAAAATGGCATATTTGTATCAATAATATGTTGATAACTTCATAGTGACATTGAAATGAGTCTAAATTTACCTACATAAGAACGTGCTATTGGTAAAACTGTACGAGGACATCGTAGTAAAGGCCGTCATGAATCGGCTACAACGGCAAGCAATTTCTACCAAGCTACATTGGAAAGCATAATTATGAATGGTTTCAGAAAACAAATACAAATGAGTATCTTTTGCGAACCATAATGTTTTATTCAACTGTTTATCACATATTATGTCTTTGTAACTTCGGTGTGTTGAATTCTTCCTTAAGTAGGGCTCCTCTTACTTATTTTGTAGATGACTATCTGGTTGGTGTCTGTTTCACCACAGACTTCTTTCCACCGCTTCTAATTCGCTTTAGTTGACGAGGTGTAACAGGCTTCAATGGTGAACGTTTGATATCTATGACATTTACATGTCTCACAGGGAATTCCACGTAATTGGCAATTTTCATCATTACAAATTGTTTTAGAAGTAAAGCAACTTTTAGTTCTTCTTTTTTCGATCTTTATTATCTTTTTTTCACAAGTTAGGCCTACCATCATCCGAAAAATAAACAAAGATTGAATGTTTATTATCGTGTGTGAATAATCCGGTTTTATTTTTTTTTTTTATAACCTAGAAACGTTTAAAGTAACGATGGAACTGTCGTCATATAATTAGACACATAGACAGGACTACTAAAATTTCGTTCAAGAACGAACATGAATCTCAGACAAAGTTTATAGATCTTTAAGTTAAACATGTGGTTTCATGTTTACATTTCAAGTCACTCGGAAATATACGGGACTAGTCACACAAAGGGGGACCAAATGAGAATGGTGAAAAGTAATGACCCGTATCAGACTGTGCAGTTTGCACAGACTAACCGGGAATAAAATTCCATTGCGGTCTTTTTACGCATGACTGGTCAAATACTCAGCAGCCAGTGAAAACACAAACAAACTAGATGGTTGTCCCATGAAAGTTGCTATCGAGTCCACAAAATGCTCTAGATGATTTTCATTTTGACATTTGACAGTGAGCTGTTACCTTGACCTTGTAGTTTTCTGATATTTCTTCCAAACATCAGGTCAACATTGACAGAGAACAAAATTTCCACTATTTTTGCTTAAAATCCATTCAGAAATGTTGGAGTTATGCCACGGACAAAAACGGGCGAACTGACGGACTGACTTACGCACGTAAACCAAGCTGTTTTATAGTGACAAGGAACTATGTCTCGCTCACCGCAATCGGGCTCGGAAAAAAACATGAAAACTATGGTAATAGAGTCGGGTGTGAAATATTTATAATTTCTGCTTTCCAATGTAGCTTCCTAATATCTGCTGCCCGATATAGCTTTCTCATAGTTGTCCTTTTACCGGCAAGATTTTATTTGCTTTTCTACTTCTGATTTATCTAAAAAAATAATTTAAGACTAAAAATACTATAAACGTACAGAGATATCATGTAACCAGCTCATAAAAAGTTAATTTGTATCAATTTTGATTTCGCTTTCCGTTGTAGCAGGGTTTATTTTTGTCGTTTTCAATCAGTTGTCCACGATTTTTGCAAAAACCGTGACTTTTGGGTACAAGATGTAAATATACGGGTTAAGCTTACAAAATTGCGCTTTGAATAGGACAGGTTTTGTTTAATTTGAATAAACAACAAAGTACTTACAGCCGTTTGAAAATTCCAGTCGTGGTGTGTCGGGGTGACAATTTACCATAACACCGTCAGTTTATGACGTCATTTATCACGTGGTATGACCACCTTGTTTAACCTGGTCTATATCTTGGGCAGTATTTGAGATATAGCCTTGATATTTCACACATGGATACCTCCTACCAAGACCTTTCATTTAGGACGATGACTTTTGACCTAGTGACCTTGACCTTGGAGTTTGACCTACTTTTAAAAAACTTTAACCTGGCCAATATTTCATGCACTAATAATGATAGAGCCTTGATAATTCACACATGGATACGTCCTGCCAAGACCTTTAATTTGGAACCATGACATTTTACCTTGTTATCTTGACCTTGGAGTTTGACCTACTTTGAAAAACTTTAACCTGGCCTATTTCTCATGCACTATTACAGATAGAGCCTAGATATTTCACATATGGATACCTCATGCCATGACCTTGACCTTGAGACCATGCCCTTTGACCTAGTGACCTTGACCTTTGACATTGGACAAGCCTTCGTATGGGCAAGCTACATTGTCCGCGGATAACTCTTGTTTTGAGAAATGTTACCGACAAACAAATTGGATGTTGATAATGAAAGTTTTTTGTACAAAATAGGTTAGAAAATATTGTTGCAAAAGTGGAAAATACTGGTTATAAGCATTTTCTTATTTTACCTCAATGTTTCCCAAGCCATTTTTATTACGTTCATGTATACCAGGTATTGTTTTGAAAAGTAAAAGACAATCCATAACCTTTAGAGATAACAAAGTGAAAGATTTTAAGAAATTAAAAAATCTGCAAGTTATCAAAGAAAACAATGACAGATCAGGAGAATTTCTTTTTGTCTAAAGGTTTCTTAAACCAACATCTTTTGTCATCAAAATCAGCCAAAATGTGGGGGAGGGTCATTTTTGTTAGTAACCATGACAAAATAAACCAGATTTATTAATATTTTGTAGATCTAGTTATTTAGGCAGACTTTTTTATGTTTGTCTCTTAATTCTTGTCACATATTTTATAACTGATTCATGCTATTCATCTTTTTCAACAGCTAAGCTCATGATAAGTACAAAAAGAATCAAATAAGTTGGAGATAACTATCATGGTAGGGAATCACATGACACAACAATAACAACAACAATTGAAGAAAATCTTCAATAAATTTATTAATTATGAAATAATAACAAGTTTAGAGGTCTTTATTTGCCAAATAAAACCTGATGTGCGACGGACTACATGTGTAGGTAAAAACAGAGGCGCACAGCGCCGAGGTATTTGCCTTAACATGTAGTTCAGAGCACATAGGTTTTTATTTGGCAAATAAAGACCTCTTAACTTGTTATTATCTCCATTATAACACTCTAAAAAAGAAGACGCACATTCGAAATGAGTTATTTTGTAGAAATTTTGCCATGGTCTAGTTTTTGGCGTAGGAAAGGCATGGGCTGTTAAGTGACTTCATTGATGACGTCATTTGACGTTACCTTGACGCTACGTGACGTTTTGGCACATACGCAAAGCATAATTACAAAGAGTCTTAATTGGTCCAATAAAACCTGATGCAGTTCTTCTTTCGCTATATATGAATTTTACGGTAGAGTGTTATAATGCATAACAGATTTGAAATTGTTATGAATAAGAGAATATGTAAATATTTCAAGAATTTGTTGTTTGTGATGGATCTTCTAAACAGTGACTGATGAAAAAGTTTCAAATGAACAATCTTGTCAATAACTTTTTTATCAGTACAGGTGCTGTTTAAAAGATCAAGCACATGGAGAAACTTATTCTATTTGTTGAATATTTTATACTGTTAAATCTGTTACTCAACTGACTTCTTTTTTGCTCACAATCATAAAGGCCTAATGCCTTTTCATCAAAGTTACTTTGCCAACAGTGCCTGTTTGATTTAAAGATAACTATGAATACTGTTACATATCAGCCTCTTAAGTGTCTTAATCAAACAATGATAGCTCATTAAAGTAACTTTTTTTTATTAATTGTGAATAGCTTTGGTTCTAGTTAGCTCACCTGAGCACAAAGTATTCAAGGTGAGCTATTGTGATCACTTTTTGTCTGTCGTCCGTCTGTCTGTCTGTCTGTCCACAATTTGGTGTTTACGCTCTAGCATCCACAAATATTAATCAATCTTGATCAAACTTTGTCAAAAGAAGTATGGTCATAAGTTCTCGAATGAGTTTGATTATGGGCCAGATCGGACCAGAATGTTTTGAGTTATCTGCCCTTGAATGTCAAAAAATGCCGTTTTTGACTTTGTTTACACTCTAGCATGTACAATTATTGATCAATCAAAACAAAACTAGTAGGCAATGTTGGAGGCCATAAGATCTCGAATGAGTTCTGTTTTCAGTATGATCTGATCAGAAAGATGAGAGTTATGTGCCCTTGAATTGAACAAAATTGCTATTTTAGGCTGTTTTTGACCTTGTTTACACTCTAGAATCTACAATTGTCAATCAATCAAGGCAAAACTTGGACACAATGTTGGGGACCATAAGATCTCGGATGAGCTCAATTTTCAGTTTGATCTGATTAGAAAGTCAAGAGTTATGTGCCCCTGAATTTGACGAAATTGCCATTTTCGGCTGATTTCAACCTTGTTTACACTCTAGAATCTACAATTATCAATCAAGACAAAGCTTGGACACAATGTTAGGGACCATAAGATCTCGGTTCAGTTTGATTTCCAGTCTGATCTGATCAGAAATTCGAGAGTTACGTGCCCTTGAATTTGACAAAATTGCTGTTTTTGGCTGTTTTCCACCTTGATTACACTCTAGAATCTGCAATTATTGACCAATCAAGACAAATCTTGGACAGATTGTTGGGGACCATAAGATTTTGGATGAGTTGGATTTTCAATTGGTTCTGATTAGAAAGTCGAGAGTTATGTGCCCTTGAATTTGATAAAATGCTGTTTTCGATGGTTTTCTACCTTGTTTATACTCTAGAATCTACAATTATTTATCATTCAAGACAAAACTTGGACACAATGTTGGGCACTGTTACATCTCTGATGAGTTTGATTTTCACAATGTTATTGATCATAAGTTCTTTTTCAGTCTTAAAGTCACAAATATCAATTGAATTGAACAAAAATGTTGCTCATATCATTTTGGTTCAGGTGAGCGATATATAGGACCATCATTGTCCTCTTGTTTTGGTAATTTGATCTGTTTCTTTCCATTGTACTTTTCCTTTTCAAAAGATAATATAAATATTTACCAGACCAATGTCAGATGCTGTAAAATAATGGGTACCAATTATACAGAGCTTCAGATAAGAGGGGGTGAAGGCTTTTCAAAATGCAACATTTTGTTATCGTTCATCAAACCCTACAGTATGGGCACTCATTTGAATCGTCTCGAGACGATTCAAATGAGTACACACAACATAGGGTTTGGATTTGAAATGTAAGAGTTAAAATGTCTTCTCGGGACACCCCCACTTATCCCTAGCGACTTGATGTGCTATCTTATTGATATTTTATTCTTATACTGGGCCAAACTTGCAATGCATTATTATTTTTTGTCACAAATATAATTTTTGTAGATCGATGTAGGTATAGTTTATATTATTTTGTTATTTTTGTTTTTATTTGAAAATTTAAATAAATGATCTTCAGAATAAATGTGTTGTTAAATTATTAGTTTTCATCAAATTATTCGTTATAATTGGTTTTTGATCTAAAAATAGTAACAAAAAAGAAAAGAAAGAAAAATAATGTCATATTGTCATGGAAATGTAGAAATTTCTTGTGACAAGCAATATCTTCATTTCCAACAATACTTCCTAACGAGAAAGGCCAAAAAATGTATACTTAAAGGAAAAAAGAAACACAACAAAAAATAAATTTGATCACACCTTTTGTTTTTGTCTCTCTCAAAATCACCTTCATTGGAGTACTTTTTTCAATGCATAGTTCAACTTCATCATTTGACTTCCTAGTATCAAAATTTCATCAAGGTCACAGGTTGTACGTATCATAAGTATGCGTTTAAATGAGAAGGGTCTGGCGTCAACGTTAAATACGTTCTTGCACGCAATCCAATTTGACGTCAACGATTCCTGGCTGAAATTTGATTGCTGTACTGTCCATGAATAGCATCAACAGTTTTTTTTTCGATAAACGAACGTTATTGTCCTGACGTCGTGACGTTAGACGTTCACCATCGCTTTTCGGGCGACCGTCAGTTGTTCTGTTCGTTTTAAGACGTTATCTAAAGCAATATTTTGTCAACCGATGTACACCAAAGTCAGCAGCAATTGGGGGTTGAGATGTTCCATTCTTAAACATCACAATTTCTACCGGACGACGTCTTTGAATAAGTCGCAAAATGATATGAGGGATTAAGTTCAAACGAAAATCATTGCCTTTTGTCGAGTCGACGTGCATCTACACAAATCAAAGGGGTTTTATGTAAAGTTTGGGTATCTAAAAGTTTTCACGTACAAAACGTGTAAACGTCTTTTTTGACGTTATCTCACAGGTAAGACCGGTTCTAACGTAAACACAAAGCTCAATATCAAGATACAGTACCCTGTAATAATCAGTAACAAGTTTGGCTCAATAACATGAAAGAATTAGGAGAAATAACAAAAAATAGTTGTTGCGTTTCTTCTTTCCTTTAGTATAAAATTCCATACATTTGAAATTGTCGTCGGCAACACCTTTGGATATAGAACAATCTAAAATTTTGTCGTCTTGAAACGGGTTAAACTTGTACTCAAAATCATTTCTGTACTATTCAAGTTGTTTGTAAACAAATTTTAACGTTCCTAAAATAGCAGAATTATTCCACGATGTTTTCAAAGAAAGTCGTGAAATGAAATTTTGCTTCAATGTCTCAGGGGCAGGACTTTCTAAATGGAGTAAATCAAATTTTTCAAATCTTTGTAAGGTTGTACAATCCTAGTAACGAGCCTTGTGAAGTTGTGACATTTCAAAAGTGCAAATTAACCTATTTCCAAACGACAACAATTCGGGGTGGTCCAAATTCAAAGCTGCAGCATACGACAAAATTATCTTCGCACAGAAAATATTGAGACAAAAGGAGAAACTGCTGGTTATCAGCAGTTTCTTCTTTTGTCTCAATGTTTTCCCAAGCATATTCTCTTAGGGACGTCAAAACCAGGTCTTGTTTGGGAAAGGGTTAAATTATTTCCAAAGGACAAAAAATTAGCGTAGTCTAAATTTAAGTCTGTTGCAGGCCACAATAAAGGTGTGATTTGTGAACAATATAGCACTGAAAATATTGAGACAAACGGAGACAAAGCTGATTTTCAATATTTTCTTCTTTTGTCTCATTGTTTTCTAAAGCCTAGTTTCTTTATGCCTTTGACTTAAGTGTTAACTTTCTCTCCAAAACCAAGTCCTGATTTTAGACGTTTCCAACAAAGAGCGTTTGGGGAAAATTTGACAGTTATTTTCTATTTTTTCTTTCCATATAAATTACTAAACCCCAATGAACACAAACTCAACATTTACTTACATTTGAGACTAGTTGAAAATTTGGCAGTTTGGGCAAGGGCTAATATCGTCGGTGGGAAGTCAAAACCTCGTAACTCCAGCTTTTTCAAGCTGTAGTTACGAGGTTTTGACTCCCCACCAACGATATGTCCTTGACGAAACTAGTAGATGGTGACAAATGAGAAAAGAATTTCCTGTTATAATTTACGTCAATTGAATTACCCCAAAATTGATGTAGCAAAAAGTTTGCACCATTCTCCGATATTAAGATTAAAACCTACCAAATTTTATAGACCAAAATAATTTAATTTATAGATCTATGATATGATTAATTTCATGTATGGGCCTGGATCTGGAAAATGGACTCTCACTGCATTTGATATCTAAACGCACAGGCTGGTCAAGATACAGTCTCTAGTATAAGTAGCAATCCTCATAAATTGGCACTGTTCTAGATCAGACTGTACCTATGCACAAAGTAGACTGATTCTGATGCATGGTATTCTCAAATGCCACAAGGAACCGTTTTCCAGATCCTGGCTAGTGTATTTCTTTAACGCCATGTGGATTCACCGTCGAGGATGCGATTTATGGACATTTTAGTACATTTCTGTCTGCAATGGAGTTATTTCGCATTTCATCGCTGGCCAAACAATACTGGTTTCTATGCTGTATTGTGTAATAATATAATGAGTCGGGATCTGGAAAAACGTCCCTAATAGTATTTCAGAGAGCCATGTTTCCAAATCAGCCTGTGTCCAGGTGCGGTCTGACTAGGATCCATGCTGTTCTCTGCTACAGGTCATAAAGATCGAGCTATCGGAGAACAACATGGTTCTTGATCAGACTGTGTGTATACGCAGGCTGATATGGAACCATGTTGGGCTCAGATGCCTTAAAGAACATTTTTCCAGATCCTTGCTTTATATTTAGTATTTCGTTGTCAGCAACACCAGCCTAAATGAGTCGGTGGTCTACAAGAAGTGCTCGTATGGCATTTGGGACCACAGTGGAACCAAAGCCTTGCTGATCTCTTGAAGCTCCTTAACCGATGTAGTAAATATAAGAAAGCAACAGATGTCATGAATATCTGACCCATCTTTCGCTCAATGGGATCTAGATCCTTGGTGTCATACAAAGTCTCCGACAAATGATGGTTAACCTACACGAGCGAGCAGCTGGGGGCTCGGTAATGATGTTGTGGTAGGTCTATTACTGGTAATAAGAAACGGCAGTAATCCATGGTTCGGTGCTCCAGTCTCTGCGATATGACCAACACAGTTGAAAGAGGCGCTTAACCCCCCCCCCCCCCCCAACCCCCTTTTTAATCATTAAATCAATCTTTAAACAACAATACTACTACCACCACCCCAATACAACTTTTAAAAGTCGATTCCTTTAATTTCAAAATGGATCTAAATTTTTTCCTGGGCACGATTAATAAATCATGACAAATGAGAAAATGTTTTTCTAGAATTTGAATAAATTGAATAACTCAATAATTGACGTCGCGAAAAGTTTACGTCATTTTCCTGAGATCAAAATTACACCGCATCAAATTTGGCAGACGAAAATAACTAGATTTAGATGACTTTCTCTAATGCCCATTGTCTTGTAGTCCTTTCGTAAAAGGCTTATAATCTTGATCATATATCATTGCTCTATATAACTCGCCACCAGATCGTATGAGACAAGTAAAAAGCTTTAATTGAAATTGTTAATTTTGAATTCCTCATATCTGCATGTATACCATGTATTGAGAGTAATAAAGGATGTCTATGTCTATATCAAATCGGCAGAAATAGACTACCAATTTGAATGCTAGATGTTATTGAAAAGTATTTCAGCACAGCAAATATTGAGGAAAAAGGAGAAAATGATGATCAGCATTTTCTTCTTTTCCCTCAATGTTTTCTGGAACAGTGGAACTGTCTTTCATGGACGTCAAAAGCAGGCACTGTTTGGGAAAAAAAGGTGAAATTGTTTGGATTGTCCGCCGTGCTAAGCCTTGTATGGTTTTCATCGTGTCCGTATACTTTTACATCAACCCTTTCCCAAACGGTCAAATTTTAGACTCTTCTGATTTAGGAGCGGATGCAGACGACAAAATGGATTGTGATAAAAATATTGTTGTAAGTGGCTTTCAAACAATATATTACTCTCTTAGGTTTAGAGACCCTGAAGAATTCATCACTTTCTAGCCGTACGAAATGCGTCAAATTACACACAATTGTAAATACACTTTAAATAAGTTGATTAATCGTGCCGGATTTCAACACGGGCGGATCTAGGGGTGGGGTCAGGGGGTCATGACCCCCCTGGAATTGGCCGAAAATTGAATTTTGACTATATAACTTTACATATTTAACACATTTTAAGCCATCATTTGGGCTTTGTCCCCCCCCCCCCCCTAGAAAAAATCCTGGATCCGTCCTTGTTCAAGATTATGCTTCAGGAAGAATATAATTTACAAATATCATTTTAATCTATATTCAAGGGAGGTAATCTTGAACATTTTTGTGAAATATTTCCATAAGTATGCATTCAAAATTTCAAACCGTTCAAAATGCTTATGTTTGTATTCGGAAATGTAACGCAGTTTAGGAATTACTTGCACTTTTTGAATTTCACATCTGGGGTTTTGGTTCTTTTGAGGGTCTGGATACCTTAAAACCGAGCGCATTCTCTCTTCATTCCATTATGATAGAATGATATTTGATGGTTCATATTTGATGGTTTAATCTTTGGAGAGTAACCATATACATGTATATAAAAGTAAAAGTGCTGCAAAGTCAGTCTGACACGAGTATTAGCTCCTGGCGTGAGAAAATGCATTCCGTAGAATTGCTATGCAAATTAGGACAAATGAATATCCCCGTACCATGACAAGTTACGGAACATTGAAAACCATGCCAGGAGCACTAACCCTTTCCCAAACAAGACCTGGTTTTGACGTCCCTTATAGAAAGGGCTTGGGAAAACATTGAAACAAAAGAAGAAACTGATGATAACCAGCAGTTTCTCCTTTTGTCTCAATATTTTCTGTGCCATATTTAACACAAATCCTATCTTTAATAACATCCATTTTGTCCTTTGTGGCAGTTTTTGAAGTGGATCACCCTAAAATTTTGTCGTTTGGGAAAGCACTAAATTCTATGGTGAACCCTCTGTATAACCTTCTCTCAAACGGAGAAATTCCAATGTGGTCCAATTTGAAAACTGATGCAGATGACAAAATGGATATCAATAAATTAGAATTTGTGTTTATAGTAGCCTAGAAAATATTGAGACAAAGGGAGAAAATGCTGGTCACCTTTTGGCTTAATATTTTCCTATGCCATATTTTATCATGGACGTCAAAACCAGGTCTTGTTTGGGAAAGGGTTATTATCAATGGACTTAAACAATCGTTACAGCCTCATTTCTAGGATTGTACAGCTTTATAAGCTTTCTAAAAAATGATGCACTCCATTTAGAAAGTCTTGCCCCTGAGATATCGCCACAAAATTACATTTTTCGAACTTTCTTTGAACACGTCGTGCAACATGTGGCGCAATTACTGCTATTTAAGGAATGTAAAATTTTGTTTCACAAGAACTTGATTAGTACAGAAATGGGATTAAGTGCAAGTAAACAGACTCAAAATTTAATAGAAGGACCCATCGTTACGTTTGGTCTATTGGGGTTTTAAGCCGTTTTCAACTGATATGGTCATATCGCGGCGGCTGGAGCACCTAACCATGGATTCCTGTCGTTTCTCATACCAGTACTACCACTGCACCCTAACCGAGCCTCAAGCTACTCTCCCACATAGATTCACGATATCAAACCATTGATGGGTAACATTTTTGTCAGAAAGGGTAATTGCCGCGGCTGGGTCCCATTGTTACGTATCCAAACGTATTTGGGCGACGTCGTAAACATTCGGAGGTGGAACTTTCCCAAGAGGCAAAAGAAGAAAATGCTGACTAACATGTTCCCGAGCATTTTCTTCAAGGGACGTCAAAACCAGGCCTTGTTTAGAAAAAGGATAAATACTTTCCCAAACATTGAAAATTTAAGGTGGATCGATTTGAAAGCTGCTGCAGACGACAGAGTGAATGTTGCAAACGATCGGATTTGTGTACAATATATCTTAGAAAATATTGAGGCAAAATGAGAAAATGCTGATTATCAGCATTTTCTCCCTTTGCCTCAATGTTTCCCAAGTAATTTCTTAACAAGGACAGAAAAACCAGGCCTTGTCTGAGAAATGGTTATATACATAGTAAAAAAGTTATGCATCAAAATGTAAATATCTGTAGTAACCAAAATATTTTATTTTAACATAAAATCTAACGTTTACACAATTAGATTATAGCTAGAGAACACAAACAGATGAATTTTATACCGCCATCGCGTGCGTCTAGCACTCCAGGTGCGCATTTCCGGTTTTCATGTCTGCCATGGTATTCATGTGCATGGAGCATAATTCTAGAAAACATTTAGGTGTGAACATGATTGTCTTTGCCCAGCATGAAAAAGGCCACTAAAAAGAGTTTTCTGCAACGCTATGGGACTACGCCATGGACTTACGTTAGAAGGACGTTATATCGCTAATGTGTTCCTACGTGTCAGAACCGGCGATAAAGATGTCTTTTTGAATTTTGCGCATCTCAAAGCATAAATAACAGTTTGAGGATGCTATCCGAGCCAATTTCTTGTGGTTTGAGGTAGTCCCGGTCAAGGACGTCGTAGAAAAAGGCCACTAGAAGATGACCGTCATGATTTAGTAACGTCACGGCAAAGATGTACCATATCAACACCAAAACTTCCGAGTGGCTTCCACAGAAATTTCAACATAGAGTATCCACACTTCCCATCCGTGATCGTCTCCACAGATCAACGGTTACTAGACGTTGACCATACGTTGTAATTTCCCTGACGCTACACCATGAACGCACCAGACTTGACTGGCATAGAGTCCTAAATGCTTTGAGCCAAATTAAGCGTATACAACATTGATGTACTCCAATTATCACCCTTTTCTTTCTGATTTGTCATCCATAGAGCACATACGGTGCATTTAAGGAAGACGTGTGCGTGATCGTATTGACGCGAATGACGTCCAATCTCTTGATGAAATAGTGAACGTTGATACTGTGTACAAACAATTTAAGTTGATTAGAAAACGTTTCACTGCTGTTCTTGCTCGAAAATGGCATCATAATCGATACCGAATTTTACTGTATTTTTTTTATTTTGACCCCTCACCTACGTCAAGACAGCGTTTCTAACACAATATTTAACGTTACCACAAAGGGACCTCTGAATGTTGTGCGTAAATGCACAATGCTAAAATGTATATAACGGTTGTGAAATAAATATCACAGAAAATACACGTTTTCAATTAACAAAGTCAGTGTTGCTAAACTTTTTTTACATGGTATATATCAACACCGAGCGTTATGGCAGACATGGTCCTATCATCAACCAGTGACCCCTGTCTTAACTGGACAGAGGTCAGCGTCTGGTTCTTTATTTGTACAGCTTATTAATCTTTATTTGTACCAACCAGATGCTAGTATTTCAAGAATCGACTACATTTTACAGTGATTCCATTTCGGCAGATGGTCTTATTGGGTCTTAATGCCATGAAATTGATTTTTAGCTCACCTGAGCACGTAGTGCTCGAGGTGAGGTATTGTGATCGGTCTGTTGTCCGGCGTCTGTCTATCTGTTCATCTGTCCATCTGTCTATCTGTCTATCTGTCTGTAAGTCAACTTTTTACAAAAAAATCTTCTCCTCCTAAAGTACCTGGCAGAATTCAATCATATTTCACACATATGATATATGGGTCATGCGTTTTCAAAATACTTCAAAGAATTTGAATCGGGGCCATAATGGGGTCAAAAAGTAGGTCACTAGGTCAAATCTTCTTTTTGCTCTAGGGGCCACATTTGTTGCCCAATCGTTGTGAAAATTGATCAGAATATTTGTCTTGATGATATCTAGGTCATGATAACAAATAGGTCAAGCCAGGTCAAAAACTAGGTCACTAGGTCAAATATTGTGAAATCCATCTTTTTACTCTATAAGTGCCAATTTTTGCACTAACTTTGTCAAAATTGTCTTGAATATTTATCTTGATGATATCTAGGCTATGTCAAGAAGTGGGTCATTCCAGGTCATTAACTAGGTCATGAGGTCAAATCTTGTGAAATCCTTCCTTTTGCTCTGGAAGTGGCAATTTTGGTCAAAACTTTGTCAAAATTGTTCTAAATGTTTATCTTTATGATATCTGTGTCATAATCAAAGGAGGGTCATGCAAGGTCAAAAACTATGTCACAAGGTCAAATAATACAGATCCTTCCTTTTGCTCTAGAGATGCCAATTTTGCCCGAAAACATTGTCAAAACTATCCTAAATACTTATCTTGATATCTAGGTTATGTACAAAGTGTGGGTCATGTAAGGTCCAAAACTAGGTCATTGGGTCAATTCTTGGTTTTGAACGGAGATATATACCTACACATTGTGAAAATTGTTCAGAATGTTTATCTTGACGAAATCTGGGTCATTTTAAAAGTGGGTCATGTGAGGTCAGAAACTAGGTCACAAGGTCAAATCTTGTTTTTCCTGTAAGAACTAAAATATTTACTCAATCATTGTGAAATTGTTCAGAATGTTTTTCTTGACAAACTCTGAGTCATTTTAAAAGTGGGTCATGTGAGGTCAGAAACTAGGTCACTAGGTCAAATTTTGTTTTTCCTCTAAGAACCAAAATATTTACTCAATCATTGTCAAAATTCAGAATGTTTATCTTGATGATATCTTGGTGATATGAATAGCAGGTCATTCGAGGTTAAAAACTAGGTCACTAGGTCAAATTTTGATTTTGCTCTAAGAACCAAAATATTTACTATATCATTGTGAAAATTTCCAGAATGTTTATCCTGATGATTCCTTGGTGATGTGAAAAGTGGGTCATGCAAGGTCTAAAACTAGGTCACTAGGTCAAATTTTGTTTTTGCTCTTAGAACCAAAATATTTACTTTATCATTGTGAAAATTGTTCAGAATGTTTATCTTGACGAAATTAAGGTCATTTTAAAGTTGGTCATGTGAGGTCAGAAACTAGGTCACTAGGTCAATTTTTGTTTATGCTCTAAGAACCAAAATATTTACTTTGTTGTTGTGAAAATTGTTCAGAATGTTTATCTTTACAAAATCTTGGTCATTTTAAGAGTGGGTCATGTGAGGTCAGAAACTAGGTCACTAGGTCAATTTTTTATTTTCCTCTAAGAACTAAAAAATTTACTCAATCATTGTGAAATTTCAGAAAGTTTATCTTGGTGATATGAATAGCAGGTCATTCGAGGTTAAAAACTAGGTCACCAGGTCAAAATTTGATTTTGCTCTAAGAACCAAAATATTTACTTTATCATTGTGAAAATTGTTCAGAATGTTTATCCTGATGATATCTTGGTGATGTGAAAAGTGGGTCATGCGAGGTCTAAAATTAGGTCACTAGGTCATTTCTTGTTTTTGCTGTAGGAGCCAAAATATTTACTTTATCGTTTTGAAAATTGTTCAGAGTATTTATCTTGATGATATCTGGTCAATGTTAAAAGGGGGCCATGTGAGGTCAAAAACTAGGTCACTAGGTCAAATTTTGATTTTGCTGTAAGAACCAAAAATATTTACTTTATCATTGTGAAAATTTCCAGAATGTTTATCCTGATGATATCTTGATGATGTGAAAAGTGGGTCATGGGAGGTCTAAAATTAGGTCACTTGGTCAAATTTGTTTTTGCTCTAAGAACCAAAATATTTACTTTATCATTGTGAAAATTGTTCAGAATGTTTATTTTCACAATATCTGGGGCATGTATAAAGTGGGTCATGGGCGGTCAAAACCTAGGTCAAATTTTGTTTTTGTCCCAAAAAATCAAAATATTTATTCATCATTGTGAAAATTATAAGTTCAGAATTGCTTATCTTGATGATAAATGGGTCATGTAGAAAGTGGCTAATGTAAGGTAAAAAACTAGGTCAAAAGGTCAAATCTTGTTTTTTGCTCTAAGAACCAAAGTATTTACTCATCATTGGGAAAATGTTCTGATTGTTTATCTTGATGATGACTAGGTCATGTAAAAAGTGGATCATGCGAGTTTGAAGTTTGCAAGCTGTTTGTTTCAAAGTCCTCTCAGGTGAGCGATGCAGGGCCATCTTGGCCCTCTTGTTTTCCAATTAAAACACTTCAAAGTCAATTAATCCAATGAAACATTTAAGATAAGTTGTATGCACATTTTTCCTACTACGTCAAGACTACTTTTTGGGAATTCTACTTTTTTTAGAAACCCCTGTCATGAGGAGAAAGGTCAATGACCGGCTCTGGACTTTAAGAGCTTGGTGGTAAATTCCTAAATATCATCGGCTGCCTTAATTAGTAAGCATGTCAAGACACATGAAGACCATATCTTGACAAAAATGGGATTAACCCATCTCTAGCCTGCATAATCTTTTCTTTACTGGATGAGAAGATTTTACACAAGGCCAATTTGGACGATAGTGCTGTTGAAAGTATGGTGGATAGGATGGTTATATGAACGAAGAAGCATTATTATTGAAACAGGTATACTAGTACATGTGGGCAGGTTAAAAAAAATATGACCAAAGTGTGACATTTAAATGTTAAGGTTTACGAACTGAGAATGAAATGCAGAGCCAGAGGCAAAATTTGAAAAGTGCAAGTAATTCCTAAAATGTGTTGCATTTCCATTTCAAATACAAACATAAGCATTTTGTATGGTTAGAATTTTGAGTTCATGCATACTTATGGAAATATTTGACAAAAATGTTCAAAATTACCTCCCTTCCATATGAATATAGAGTAAGATAATATTTGTAAATTGTTTTCTTCTTGAAGCATAATCTTGAAATACGGCATGGTGAATCAACTTATGAGAAGTGTATTTACAAGTGTGTGTGTAATTTGATGCATTTCGTATGGCTAGAAAGTGGTGTTTTCATTCTCAGTTCGTAAACCTTAAGAATAACAGCTAATTTTACAGAATTTCATCCAGATTTCCTAATTAGGGTGGCTAAAAACTATTCTAAATGGTTAAGCAGTGCCCAAATTATATTTTAAATTCATGTTCACTACTTTTTAGCTAAAATTGTGTGCACAATCTTTCAAAATGACAACAAAAAAGTGTTTTACTCCTGACAGCATATATATTGCACAATATGAGAAATTGTAACCCAAGAATCACTAAAAAGTAGAGTGCAGAATGTCCACAAGGTTGATGGCTTCCTAAAAAAAATTGAGTGGTAGATTTCTGGCTGAATAGACAAAAATGAGAACACATTTTGAAAAATAAAAGTGTTTCACTCCTGACATAAAATTCAGAGGGGTATTGTACAAAACAGGCTCCACATCCTAAACCAATGAAGATAAGATAAAAAAGTAATTCTAAGAAGATGATGCACATGTTGTTTTATGAATTACAAGTGCTTATTGTAGTATCCTGTCACTGTCTTTTATTTACCATAGCTTAGAAACTTGGTAAAAGTGTTAAGTGTCACACATAAACGTTTCACTCCTGACATTTTTGACATGTTTTAATGACATATCTTTTTTATTTGTGAAGCGATTTTCTTTAAACTTGGTACCCAGTATATAGACACATTAACACATCTTTTTAGCTTTGATTGGGTTGAATATATTTCTCTGTAAAAGCCATGGCATGTAAAAAGTGAATGGTCACATTTTTTTAAACTTGCCCATGTATATTTTTATTTCAGATTTTCTATAGTATCCTACAGGGTCATCAAAACCAGGTATTGTTTAAACCATTTCCGAACAAGACTTGGTTTTGACGTCCCTAATAGAATAGGCTTTAGGAAACAATGAGCGAGGAAAAAGAAGAAAAATACTGGTTACCGATTTCTTCTTTTGTCTTAATATTTTCTGTGCTATATTGTAAACAAATCTTATCTTTACGCATAAATTTTCAATTTGAATTCAAGACATCATAACATGTACATGTTTTTTTATGTTCTTTTTTTTCCTTTCTTTTTTTGTGGGAGAGGGCTAATCAAGATAGTTGGAGTTGCCGAGGCAACCATATTTTTTCAGACTTATTACATAATAATTTTCAATATTTTTCAGAGATATAAACTTTCATTGGGATCCAGTTTCCCATTGGAGTCATCAAGAACAGTTAGATCTAATTGTCTACATCGAGGAAATTAGTAGTCGATTTCCAACAAAATCCTCGTAAGTGCAGCTTGTTTTAAGCTGCAGTAACGAGGTTTTCGTTGAAAAGCAGCGAAATTCCGGATGTAAGCTAGTCCCAAATGTCAGTAATTATAATACAGTAAATAAGAAATCGATTTGTGTCGTCTGCAGCATTCTGTTTAAAACTAATTATATTTAGGTTAGATGCCGTTTATTTAATTTGTATCAAACTATCTCTCTTATTTGCACAGAAAATATAATATAACCTTTCAAAGAATAATTTCAAAATACAGCGCCTTGTACAATATGAATACATTACCAACAAACTACAGTATTCAAACGTAAATGCCTATAAAAATGAAAAGAAAACGTCGGTATAACTCATCGGCTATAACTGTAGACTTGTATACAAACACTTTACTTCTTGATGTTGATAAACGGCCCAACACAAACACTTCCTCTTTTAGGAATAAAAGAATTAGGACATTAATTCGCTCGTATAGCTCACGATAAATGGTTTGGTAAATGTTAAAACTATGTATAGTCTGTAAATATTGACCTGAACCCGACGAATATGCAATGAGTAATTGTGACACGGAATAATCAACACTTGCCAGCAATCCTCGATGTCGAGCAGCATCGATAGTTTCCATAAGCATCGGGACTTCGTATTCTGCACGTGCTACTCGTGTCAATATACGTCGGAGAGCGGTTATTTCGCATCACAGTTACTCATTACATATTCAACAGGTTCAGGTCAATATTTACGGAGTATATTTGTTTTTAGTGTTTGTATACAAGTCTACAGTTATAACCGACATACTATACAATATTGGTCCGATCAGAGAGAAACAAACTAGAGATGTCTGTTTAATTACAAGAAAAAAGTTTATCCAGATTTTTAAGGTATTCCACCCATCATTAGATACCAAACACTTCGTGTAACTTATGGATTCAACCGTGGAAACTACAATTGACGTGATATCGCTCGCCACTTCCCGTTGCCACGTATCACACCCGAAGACGCACGAAGTGTTTGGCATTTTTTGATGAATGGAATCATTAGATTTGCTGACCAATAAGTTACTTTCACGTCCGTGCAAGGTAGGTGATATTGGCAGGGGACTATCTTGGTTGAAAAGATATAGATGTCTTCGCTTTACAAGGAAAAGCTTTTATGTTGATATATCCTAGATTTGATTTAGCGATTATCTCTAATTGGATTGGTAGGCTGGCCAAATCCTGAGACACAGGTAGAAATAGAAACTGACATCAGCCATTTCTGTCAGTTTAGATTTAAAACCATTTCCCCAAACAAGGTAGGGTTTTGGTGTCCCCAATTGAAAAGGCATCGGAAAACTTTGAGACAAAAGAACAAATGCTGTTAATCAGCATTTCTTCTTTTCAATATCTAATGACGCGATTTTCATTTTTCTCAACACTCACTTTGCTGTCCTCAAAACACGACAAAGCTTTTGCGTCCTAAGTGCAAATAGTTTGGGGAAACATTGAAAGGCAATGCATAGTAGGCTATTATTTGTCTTTCCCAATTCTCGGAGCACTAATTCAGATTACCAGTGCCAATGTTTGTTTTTGTCGCCGAGTTCTGAGATCTAATATATTCGAATGTTGTCCAAACTTCTTTTGATTAGTGACGTCAAAACAATGCTTGTTTTAGAAATAGATAAAAAAGGAATCTGGTTTTTAAGTGCCAATATAGCAGACCATTCTCACCACAGAGTGATCGTTCGTTGCTCTTCACATATCATCTCTGCAAGGGGCTTTCTCGGCTAGAGTCCATGAACCGTGGTCTACCGAAGGATAACGTCTTTAACTACAGTGTAAATGTTTCATTTCTTGTATTATACATTAGAGAAAGACAATTTATTCTGTTTGCATCAGAAGCGCTCTCAAATTTAAGTATTGATCTCATTTAAATGGGACTATTTTTTTCAAACCTCTCATGTATTCCTATCGTTATTTTTCATATCCTTCCGCAGCCATGTACACATGCTAAATGAATGAGCCTCTGTGAAAGAGAGTGATAGCAGACATAATGGCATTCTCTTAAATATTCAACATAGCCAAATAAACCCCGAAGTCAACACGTTAAGTGTGGGATTGCGTGAGAACAGTCCATCGGGTATTCGACTGCGTCAACGACGACATTTTAGTTATAAACAACTTACTAATGAGGGGAGATTCTATCTTAACGACAGATAGGGAAATGACGTGAGAGAAGAGCTAGTATGACCAGAGCAACTGATAAATGTGGGTAGATACATTCTAAAATTGTTAATTGCAAATCCAAACCCTATGCTGTGGGTGCAAGGATTTAAATGAGTACCCACAAAAAGGGTTTGACAAATAATTAATAGAATATTCCGTTTTGAAAAGCCACCACCCTCTTTATCTGTAGCTTTGATGGCACATATACGAGGTACAGTCAGAAAGTTCCCGGACTGCCTTCGTACGTAAATTATATGCATTTGGATTTTTCTAAAACTTATATACCTAAAAAGAGGAAATCATGTCCGATAAGTACATATATCATTTATATTGATACAATACACATAACACAATATTTTGCAGTCGCAAAAACATACATAAACAATGTACGGATCACTTTGACGTCGTTCAGCGACGTCTACATAACGTCGTATTTTACAGAGTCAAAACAATGATTTCGGGTTAGTTCACAACTTTTCAAATTATTTATCCGAATGATCTAGATACTTCCAATCGCGATAGCCATATGGAGCAAACGAATGAATTCGGTGTCATAACATTTCACAGCTGATCTGGTCGCAGGTCAAAGCTCTTCGTTTGACTCAAACCTGCAACATCAGGGAAATTTCAATAAACGAGGGAAATGCTGAAATTACATTTTACTGAGCCCGAGCTGTATTGCGTGTTATGCGGGACAGTCTTTCATAGCTTAGAACATATGGCTCCTTTTTTCATATCGGTATGATGGATGCATTAGGTTGGTAAGGTACATTATCCTTGTAAAATCAGCGTTCACACGCTTCTTAGGAAACGTTCAAAGAAAAGACATTGTGTACACGACGGGGTCTTTTACTCATCGTCGGTCTAAAGCCGCGCCTCCCGCCCTGTGTACAGACGTATCTTATTTTATTGAAATTATTTTATGGCACCACGACAAATAGTGTATTCCACAATATTAGCCACATCGTCCGTGAGAATGTCGGTCAGACGTCTTCATGTCTAAATGAGCACGTTTTTAAGCCGCTCGTTGCTAAGATCATCGCTTATTTTCGCGCGGTAAATCCTAAATTTCTTGCGTCAGTTAAACAAAGTTGTCCTAGAATATGCACTGAAGCCGTTGCTTGGATTAAAGAACTTCTAAATTTCCATAGGCGTCATTCCGGCATTCACATAGACGTTAGTAGCGCATATTTGTTCCGTATGCTGTGGTGACGTCGCCTTGATTTCAGTTGTCTTTCATCCACGACGTTAAAATTTTGAAATTGATCAGAAAATATGTTGATGTGATGCCATATCGAGGCTGCATGTAAAAGTTTCTGTAATTTTTAAGATATGGTCCTTTGAATAATAGTGACAAAATTGGGAGCAAGCGTTATTTCAAAGTGATCCGTACTCTTGAACACTGTGCTCTAATGTCTTAAAAAAAATTGATTTTTAACAATTTTGAAACCATAAAACTTATCAAAGTGGTAGTTTACATTTCGAAATTACTTATTGAATAAAGACTTGAATCAAATACGTCGGAGAAAATACAATTCAAAGGCAGTCTGGGAACTTTTTGACTATATCTCGTACACGTAAATGTCCTTTGCAATCTGTGTAGAACAAAAATATGCGAGCCCGTATCTGGAAAAGCCACTTTGGCATTTAAAACCAACACATATCTAAATAAGTTTGCATATGCATATCAATCGTGTTGTTTTCTGATATAACCTAGAATGTTTTGATCTTGAACGTATAATAGCTTCGTCATTTGATTCGAGAAAGTGCTGTGAAAGTACAAACACATGTGAAGTAGAACATTTTCCCGGAAGTCTTTTAGTATTGAGGATCGGTTTCCGGCGACAACAGGAAACAGTCCAATTAATCACGTTACGTGTACACCAGATATGAAGTAATTAGTGCGTTCAAGATAGTGTATTTATCCTCTGTTTTGTTTTGATCCTGTTATCAAAGGTTCGAGGCCCTGGTCACATGTACGATTTCGTTTCCACATCACGGCCGAAGCAGGTTCAAAGATGGCCAGTTTTACAACATTATTTTGGACGCGATGTGGACGTGATGTTGACGCAGAATTGTATGTGGCCATGCCTTAAAGAATGCCTTCATTTCATAACATTGTTATATGTGTCATATTTAACATTGCCAAATTACATGAAAGGTTGGGACAAGAAGAACATGCTGAACTACATTATGCTTTTAAATGTCTGTGACGATCATGTGATTGTTTACCAGAACCACAATCACTCGTCACGAAACCTTTATCCCTTTGCCAAATGGCAGAATTTTTCAGATGATCCACTTCAAAAGCTGCCACAAATGACAAAATTGAAGTTACTAAAGACAGAATATGCATAAATATGGCATAGAAAATATTGAGACAAAAGGAGAAACTGTTGGTTATCAGCAGTTTCTTCTTTTGTTTCAATGTTTTCTAAAGCCTTTTCTATTAGGGACGTCAAAACCAGCTCTTGTTTGGGAAAGGGTTATATTTCCACACATAACTGGAGAATCTTTCCCTGGGATAATATATTTCACAATTGTGCCACATAACTCATCAGTATTTTTTCAATGGAACGGGGTCCTGTCTTGTAAATCGTGTACAAACAATATCATATGGAAATAAGGTTTCCAATGTCAATGACGAAACATAAAGACAGATTTCACTTGTCTTTTTCAGACAACTAATCTTTGTTTAATGATGTCTGAGGACCTTTTTCTGTGAGAAATAATCCCGTAAAGTAACCCATTTGTACCACAGTATCAATATTTTGTACCAGCGATAAGTCGTAGTTTTGTTGTAAAACTGTAATTAGACCTATCTAGGATGTTTTATGGCTGGTGTAATATTGGTAACAAATGGTGTAATATAGGCCTATTTCGAGAATAACCTTTCTTGGTTTCTTATATCATTGTGGGCATTATCAAGCCCATCATTAGTATTTATTTTATTTACTTATTAGTTGATTTATTTATTTATTTATTCATTTATTTATTTTTCAATAGATATTGACTCTCTGTTGTACATAGTGCACTTTATCAATTTAAAAAGGTTTCAACTATCTCAGGTGAAATATAAACAAACACAAAAAAACCTAAGGATTTTTGGGCCTTGATTTGTTTTAGAAATAACCACATTACGTAACTCATTAGCTTCAAAGTTTTGTTTCAATGCATGGACATGATTTGTAATAACACTTTTACTGCACATATTAGAGGGCTCTTTGTAAACACGTACTTTGAAAAGATCTGAGACGTGTTATTTCAAGAAATTAACAAACAATTGAGTTTTGAATTTGTTTCATATCAGTCATTCACCAGTCAGTACCCACTTAATGACCCTCACTTCTAGTTGTATCTATTTTAGTTGTTCGTATAAAAAGGAGTAAAAAACGAAGAAAGGACCGAATTAGAAAAGAAAAAAAACTAATTGGATCGTTTTCCTGTTGTCACCGGAAACATGTTTTCAGTACAAAAAGAGTTTCTGGTAAACATTTCAATTCATATTTTTGTACTTTATATCTAAAGTTTGTCGTTCTGAGTGCAAATTATGTATTGTGGAATGATACCACATGTGTGTGCATGGTATATAGGACATAATTATTATTTTCTATATTGCTATACAAACTTATTATTAGTTACTTGAATGATCCGTCGTGAAGATTTGTTTTGGAAGATTTGGTGTTTTAATAATTTTCGCATGGGAAAAGAAATCTTAACATACCACCGTAGCCTGCAATTGCGATTCTCTCACGTCATTTCCCTATCCGTCGTTAAGATAGAATCTTCCCTCATTAGTAAGTTGTTTATAACTAAAATGTCGTCGTTGACGTAGCCGAATACCCGATGGGCTGTTCTCACGCAATCCTACACTTAACGTGTGTTGGCTTCGGGGTTTATTTGGCTATGTTGAATATTTAAGAGAAGGCCATATGTCTGCTATCACTCTCTTTCAAAAGAGGCTCATTCATTTAACATTCAAAACGGAATATTCTATCAATTATTTGTCAAACCCTTTTTGTGGGTACTCATTTAAATCGCTGCACCCACAACATAGGGTTTGGATTTGCAATTAACAATTTTAGAATGTATCTACCCACATTTATCAGTTGCTCTGGTCATACTAGCTCTTCTCTCACGTCATTTCCCTATCCGTCGTTAAGATAGAATCTTCCCTCATTAGTAAGTTGTTTATAACTAAAATGTCGTCGTTGACGCAGTCGAATACCCGATGGACTTTTCTCACGCAATCCCACACTCAACGTGTTGACTTCGGGGTTTATCTGGACTCTGTTGAATATTTAGGAGTATTTCTGCTATGTCGTCAAACAAGCAAGTCACAAGGACATCATTTTTCGCTGCAGAACCATGTGTTTGTCATAGAAAATAATATATGACCAGAGAAATAATTGGATGTGAAGCAATCATTGCATATCTTGCGAGTTTGAATGCCTGGACATATTGCGATTATTTCTTCTGTCGTCTATTTTTACTTCTTCTTTGTTTTACTATTGGGGCCGTCTAAACCAGCTTAGAAAGAGACAGCTATCGTTTGCAGCCAATATTCTCCACTGATAACCAGTCTTTTCTTCTTGTGTCTCAATGTTTTCTCCAGCCTTGTCCAATGGTGACCTTAAAACCAGTTCTTGTTTTGGAAATGATGAACTAATCCCACACATTGACGTTTTTGACGTCCCAAAAGAGGAAGGCTATGGAAACCTTTGTGGAAAATGGAGAAATTGATTGTGAAAGGGTATCTTTTTTCATTTCACCCAATGGTTTCCACTCAAAATGATGAAAAGAAATTGTAAAATTATATTTCAATCTAAATTGTCATTTGCAACATATTTGAATTTGGACGAGTCCAAACTTTTGCTGTCTGGCAAAGGGTTAATATTTCTTGATATGATCTAATGTAGTTCAAAAATTGACAGAAATTATCTGTTCTAAAACCCTGGCGTTTTCGACTTTTCCCTTTTGCGTTTGGATTGTCTCTGTTAAATTCTATTTAATTGGATTAAAGAATGAAATATGAACATTTTCTATAACAAGGTATTGTAAAATATACCGTTTGATATTTGCATTAATTATATTCCCCCGTTTTTTGGTCTGTGTTAAAAACTCCTAAATTGAGAGAGCTTTAAATATCAGCAGAACACAAATGCCCCCGAAATGGCTATTTTCCAAAATTATGACCTTAATTGATACTTGACCTTGATCTCCATGGATGACATTGACCTTGAGGTAGGTCATAGTGTATGGAACAGTAAGATTTACATCTTGTGATTGAAAGAAGGTTACATACTTAATTTTGGCTTTGTATGTGAAACCCTTTGGGAGAAAAAGCCAATTGTTAAGTTTTCACGTTAAAAATCCAATGTCATTCCCAATCATGTTAAAAATAACCAGAAATGCTGGCTTTTAGCATTGAATTTGCCCGTTAATATACTTCAAATTAATACTAAAATGACATACACCGATAATCATGTAACTATCTAAAAATAAGATCAACCACGTTCACAAATATTTCGTCCCTTGACAGCCAGAAGTGGCTATCAGCAGTTAAATTTTAACTGATGATAGCCACTTCTGGCTGTCAAATGACGATTTTACAACTCGAATTCATATGGTATGTGTTTTTATTTCCGTCGTAAAATAAGCCAGCCGCTACAGGTCAGACGAAAATTTGGCACACATATAAATGCGAAACTTTTTTGCTCGGCAAAACAGTGCATCTTTGACATTAAAGTGACATTTCACATTTATTTCATTTTTTAAAAGTATGTCTTGATGCAAAGATTGTTTATTCTAATGCGTAGAAATGCTATCAGTTTTTAGAAGTTGTTATTCATAAGCGAAAAATACGCCCATAAATTTGAGACAGAAATGAAAAATTCTATAGAAATCTGAACTGTTGTCCACAACAATTTGTTTAATTTAAGCACAAAAATATATATTTCTCGTAAACGGTTCGATATTTTGGCTTACAATTTTCAGAATTTTCATAAGAAAACATGCTCTTTCAGAAAGAATAAAAGTAAAATTTATGTAAAAATAATCGTGGAATGTCACTTTAAGACAATTAGTTTTAATCGTCTATTACGCCATCTCCTGTTGAAAAATGTTAGTGAAATAACATTCAGTACAAAATACGATAGGAAAGACGTAAACATTTGTCAACAAGAGGACCATGATGGTCCTATATCGCTCACCTGAACCAAAATGATATGAGCAACACTTATGTTCAATTCAATTGATATTTATAAATTTAAGACTGAATATGAACTGATGGTCAGTAATGTTGTGAGAATCAAACTCATCCAAGCTCTTATGGTGCCCAACATTGTTTTTTTTTTTTTTTTTTTTTTTTTTTTTTTTTTTTTTAAATAATTGTAGATTCTAGAGTGTAAACAAGGTCGAAAACAGCCAAAAATGGCAATTTTATCAAATTCAAGGGCACATAACTCTCGTTTTTCTGGTCAGATCAGACTGAAAATCAACCTCATCTGAGATCTAATATTCTCCAACATTGTGTCCAAGATTTGTCTTGATTTATTAATAATTGTAGATTCTAGAGTGTAAACAAGGTTGACAACACGCCAAAATGGCAATTTTATCAAATTCAATGGCACATAACTCTTGACTTTCTGATCATATCACACTGAAAATTATACTCATCCAAGATCTCATAGTCTCCAACATTGTGTCCAAGTTTTGTCTTGATTGATTAATAATTGTAGATTCTAGACTGTAAACAAGGTCGAACAGAGCCGAAAACGGCATTTTTTTTTCAAATTCAAGGGCATATAACTCTCGCCTTTCTAATCAGATCAGACTGAAAATCAAACTCATACTAGATCTTATGGTCTCCAACATTGTGTCCAAGTTTTGTCTTGATTGATTAATAATTGTAGATTCTAGAGTGTAAACAAGGTTGAAAACAGCCAAAAATGGCAATTTTATCAAATTCAAGGGCACATAACTCTCGTCTTTCTGGTCAAATCAGACTGAAAATCAATCTCATGTGAGATCTTATGGTCCCCAACATTGTGTCCAAGTTTTGTCTTGATTCATTAATAATTGTAGATTCGAGAGTGTAAACAAGGTCAAAAACAGCCGAAAACAGCAATTTTGTCAAATTCAAGGGTACATAACTCTCGACTTTCTGATCAGATCAGACTGAAAATCAAACTCATCCAAGATCTTATGCTCCCCAATATTTTGTCCAAGTTTTGTTTTGATTTATTTATAATTATAGATTCTAGAGTGTAAACAAGGTCGAAAACAGCCGAAAACGGCAATTTTGTCAAATTCAAGGGCACACAACTCTCGTCTTTCTGTTCAGATCAGACTGAAAATCAAACTCATCTGAGATCGTATGGTCTCCAATATTATGTCCAAGTTTTGTCTTGCTTGATCAATAATTGTAGATTCTAGAGTGTAAACAAGGTTGAATACAGCCGAAAGTGGCAATTTTATCAAATTCAATGGCACATAACTCTCGTCTTTCTTGACAGATCAGACTGAAAATCGAACTTATCTGAGATCTTATGGTCTCAAACATTATGTTCAAGTTTTTTCTTGATTGGTCAATAATTGTAGATGCTAGAGTGTAAACAAAGTTAAAAACAGCATTTTTCAACATTCAAGGGCAGGTAACTCAGCACATTCTGGTCCCATCAAGCCCATAATCGAACTCATCCGAGAACTTATGCCCATACTTGCTTTGACCAAGTTTGACCAAGATTGGCCAACTTTTGTGGATGCTAGAGTGTAAACACCAAATTGTTGACAGACGGACAGACAGACGGACAGACGGACGGACGGACGACGGACATTGAGTGACCCCAATAGCTCATCTTGAGCACTTTGTGCTCAGGTGAGCTAATAAGTGGTAAAGGCAACATCTGAATTCCCTGTATTTATGATGTTTTACAGTCGATTACGTCAAACGTCGTGTGGTGTTGACAGGTGGCTGGTACAGAAATGTTTGTCGAACAACATTCAGAATAACATCGTTTTTCAACAAAAACTCGTAACTGCAGCTTGTTTAAGTTGCAGTTACGGGATTTTGTCGAAAAGCAGCGATAAATAAGACGTTAACCTCAGTGTATGATAGAGAACGGGGTAAGGGCAAAACCTCACCAGGACAAAGTACCACAGGACAAACACCCTCAGACAAAATCGCACCGAAAAAAAAAAAAAAAAAAAAAAAAAAAAAAAAAAAAAAAAAAAAAACCACCACTAAATTTGCAAGGTGGACAAAACCCAACCAGTTTTTTTATTTACTTACAATTTAAAAAAATATTTATATAAGCCTTAAACTGTTTTAGGCTACATTTTTGGCCATAACATGAATAATATAATTATTTTATATTGAATAACAGTATAGAACTATTATAATTTTATCAGTGGTGTAACAGTTTTAACTTAAACCTTGTTTTGTAATGATTTTGTACAATTTTTGTCCTTGAAATATTATCTCACAAGGCAAAGCAAATATTAGGATGCTGATATTTGAATACGTAGTCGAATTGTCTTTTTTTCGCAGCGGCCATATTTAAAAATCCAAAATGGCGAGTTTATGCCAAGACATCGACTGCTAGCCCTTTTTTAAATCGTCGGTCGCGTTCAAAACTGCCGCAACTACAGCTTCTCGGAGTTGTGGTTGTGTCGGTTTCGACTGAAATCAACGATTTATACCTTATCATACATGTTTCTATTTAAGTAAAAATAGCATGTCTGGGAAGTTTTAGATTGACTAGTCTAGTAATAAGTTATATGCTTCCCCATCTAACATATATCAATATACATGTACATTAATCTATTTTTTGGAAATCATAATACGAACAACCAAATCATTGAACAAGGAAAATGTAGACTGATACGATCCTGCAACTATACAGGTATGGTACCAGCCTAGATCGTCCGTTTTACTCTTGAAAAATTAAACAATAATTAGGAAAGCTATAAGGACATAATTCCACCAATGTATATATTTGTACATAAGTTTGCCATCCTTCATGTATATTGAAATTGTGTTAAGACGAGGAACCGTAGTGTTCAAGTCTTTATTTATCAATTAAACTGTTCTGTTCTGTTCTATTCTTATTCAGGGGGCCAATGAACAATTCTATACCACTAACCGACTGCACTATAATGCATGGTGCATGGTGAGCCCTATAGTCCAACGGATATAAGCCATAATGCATAAAACAAGCCGTTAGGTTATTAATTCTGATCCCAATAAAAGTCTGAAGTATACGATCTGTCTCCTTAAACGTTTATATTCGCCTCCTTACAGCCTCGACAATATTAACCCAAAAACTATTCTAATTTGTGAGCTTCTGTGTATGGCATACTCGACGTGAATAAAGATGTAATTTATGTACACTATGACAACAAAAATATTGAAGCATAAGGAGAAAATGTTGAGTATCAGCATTTTTCTTTTGCCTCAATATTTCTAAAACCTTTTATACTGGCGACAGCAGGTTTTGTTTTGGAAAGGGTAATTGTCTCTACAGGATGTGGATAAGTACACAAATTGTCCACAAATTCTCTTGAAAACCGACGAAATACTCATGTAAAGGCTCTTACAGCCAAGCAAATGGGCTTTATTGCTCTGTTTTGTGTTTATATTTGGCTACGATTGCTATGAGCAATATTGCAAAGAGGCCAAATCCAGGATTTTTTTCCAAGCCCAAATGATGCTAAAGGTATATGACCCATCATTAAAAACACCTTTTTCTAGCCATGCGACATGCATCAAATTACACACCCTTGTAAATACACTTCAAATAAGTTGATTCACCGTGCCGGATTTAAAGATTATGGTTCAAGAAGAAAATAATTTACAAATATTTTTTACTCTTTATTCATATGCAAGGGAGGTAATTTGTAACATTTTTGTCAAATATTTCCCTAGGTATGCATTAATTCAAAATTCTAAACCGTTCAAAATGCTTACGTTTATAATTGGAATGAAAATGTAACACAGTTAAGGAAATACTGGCACTTTTCAATTTCGCCTCTGGCTCTTTGGTACCAATGATGGGTTGTATACGTTAAATGTGTTAAATATGTAACATACTAAGTAACTAAAGTTACATAGTCAAAACTTAATGCCAGGAGGCGCCGCAACCCCCCCCCCCCCGATCCGCCCTTGTTGAAAGCATGTCCCATCCACGTCGTGATCAATCGAAACTGGCTACTACGAGTAGGAGTTTGTACATGTTACTACCATAGATTCGCCATACGAGTAAAACAATGGTGTTCAAATACTTCCTAAGTTGCCTTTCTCTCCGGAAAGGTTACACTCATGGAAACAAAAATAGACAATCAAAAGCTGTATTTACGACATTTATCGCGGATACAAAAATGTTTGCTTTCCCTCGTCAAGATAAATAAAAGAGTTCAATGTAAGCGAACCTTCGAATACTGATTCTGTCTGACAAAGGTGCAAATTGTTCATTGACTCCAGTGTCTAAATATTGGGGGTAGGTGGGGAGTGGCTAAGCTGGAATTTCCCCAAAATTTCAGTGTAAAATAAGGTTAATTTGACATTTTTGGCGAACTTCGGGGGGTGGGCATAGCCCCCTAGCCCCCATCCCTGTTTCTACGGGCCTGAAACAATATCTCGTTTTTGCATCCCTATAGGAAAATCTGGAAGAACATTGAGGCTAAAATGGCGGATCCATAGGGGTTTGGCGGAGGGGGTTAAAGCGATACACCCACTCCTCTGTTGACTGCTTATTTCATTTTTAAGCTGAAATTCAATCACAATTGTGTAGCCTAATACTAGGGCAACGAATCCCCTATTTGTAAGTTTGAACCCCTAGAAAACCAGCACCCGTCTCAAAATCATTTAGAGCATACAAATAACAAACATGTTATTTTTTGCATCTAAAATTCCTATTTTGTATTACACATACATCCTTTATCAAAATGCATTTTGTCGTCTGCATAATAATAATAATAATAATAATAATAATAATAATAATAATAATATTGTCCAGCAAGGTTAACCCGGGACAACTTAATTTTCGTGCGCTAAGTCCGTTAGTTGAGCGTCTTAACAAAACAAAGCCGAAGTAGGGTCATTACATATGCAGATGTCCCGGGTTAATCTTGCTGGACAATAATAATAATAATAATAATAATAATAATAATAATAATAATAATAATAATAATAATTAAATTCCTAATAGGAACAGTCCAAGTTTGTGTCGTTTTAACCCATTACCAAACGACAAAATTTTGGGGAAGTCCAATTTGAAAGAAGTCGCAGACGACATTTTCAACATGATGAAATTCTAAAATTGTATAACTTTTTGGGTAAAAAACATTGTGGGAAATGAAGAATTTGCTTGTCACAAGCAATTTCTTCATTTTCCACAATGTTTTCTAAAGGATTTATCTTATGGGGTGTCAAAGGCGTCAATGTGTTGTAATGGGTTAAAATAGAAAAGAATAATTTTAGTAAAGGCACCGAAATAGACTAAAATACGAGGAGTTGGCTTGTGAAATAAGTAGCTTTGAATGGCAAATTTCGAGGGAAGATTATTTGCGTAAAAGTCAAATTCAAATTGTCATGAACTCCCATTTGAATGCCCGCATCTCGATGAAATAGAATCCACCTAAATTAGACAAACATTTTTTCATTTTTCTTTTTTTTTTAGTTTTTTCTTTTCTCTCTCTCTCTCTTTTTTTTTTTTTTTTTTTTTTTTTTTGGCAACAAGCATCTTTAATGTTTATATCTATTTATTTTTAAGACAACCCAAACAATCTCTGGCCATGATTCCCTCACACAGATAGGTTTCAAAAATATTGAGAGAAGAGAAGAAAATAATTCCAACTTGTAGTTTCTGACGTCCTAGTTAAAGTACTATTGAACCCTTTCCAATACAAAAAAAAAATGTTACGGCATTTCTTAATTCAACGATGTTGCATACGACACAATTCGTATGACGAAAATAAGGACATTTGAATATTTGACCTATGTATCATAGAAAACATTGGAGGGCAAAATTAATGATGGTTTTCATCATTTTTTTCTTCTGGCTTGATGCTTTCCAGAGTATTCACTATTAGAGACGTCGAAACTAGACCTACGTGTTTTTGGGACATGTTCAGAAGTAAAATGGTGTATGCAATTTATTGTAAACAACGGTTGTTAATTCGGAAATCTTGAATCTGCAGCACAGATACAAAATCTAGGAAAGAAACATGTACGTGGCGATAATTGAGTATATTTTTTTTAATCTGAGTGTGATTTTAAATGCAACATTGATTTTTTTTCTAAAAAAATGACTCATATAGACTATACTGGCAGTGGGCATATTTTCAAATGTTCGATCAATTCTCTTATCACTACAATATGCCGATTTTCAGCCTGTGCGTTGCTGTATGCAATTTAAGCGTTAGATATAAACTAGTCTTTAATTCTGTAGTCTGGGAAAGCGTTACCTTTCCCGCCAATACAAAGATTGTCGGTTGTTTAACTGATTTGCAATTGTAAATGTGTTAAAAGCGAAGCAGAAATTCAGAGAAAAAAGACGGCAAAAGGGAATCGTTTGAGAAACAATTAGTCCTTACAGAATTAAAAAATCAAAGTGCTGAGAGCACTGTAATTGGACGTCTCTGATTGATTGGGCGGAACCCTATATAAGACCGGTTTCAGACATTTGAAAAAGGCTTTATTTTCACTAGAAAGCCCCGAAGGGCTTGAGTCCCTCCACAGGCCTGGTTTTCTTGTAATATCAAATCCAAGTTTTGACTAGATTTTTTCAATAATTGTGGCCAATTTCAAGGGCTCGTAATTCAGTATGTGAGTTTATAATCACGCTGAAATTCAAACTCATACAAAATCTTATGGTAACCATCATTCAAATTTTGTCTCTGATAGTCTATTAGTGGCTACAAAAGTGAAACAAGAGCTTCGCAAAGCGGCGCATATACGTTTCAATATATCGCGTGGATGTGAAAACCCCGTTACACTGAGCTGACACAGCAGGAGAGGAAAGGGGGGGAGGCATCGGATAAGGGCGGATCTAGAGGGGGGGGGGGGTGTCCGGACCCCATGACATTGGACAAAAAACAATTTTTTACTACATAACGTTACATATTTAACACGTTATTTACACAAGCCATTATTTGGGCTTGGACTCCCCTGGAAAAAAATCCAGGACCCACCCTTGTCAGGGTTGCATAGCCTTGTTAGCCTGGTAATTCAATCCCCATTCACAGCAATCTTGGGGCAATGGCGGATCTAGAGGGGGTCAGGGGGTCCCACTGAAATTGTCATAGAATTTTACTTTAGTAGATTCTAGATCTAAGATACGTTAGGCCTACATGTAGACCCCTATAGGCCCTATCTAACACATTTTAAGTCATCATTTGGGCTTGGACCCCCCCTGGAAAAAATACTGGATCTAGTCTACCCTTGTGGAGCCACCACAGCTTTTTAAAAAAAT
This sequence comes from Fragum sueziense, assembly GCA_963680895.1. Lineage (NCBI taxonomy): Eukaryota > Metazoa > Mollusca > Bivalvia > Cardiida > Cardiidae > Fragum > Fragum sueziense. Next base: position 40,511,752 of record OY804599.1, read on the forward strand.
TAATAATGACCAAAAAAGAATAATTCCACAAACGCACTGCATGCATTAATTTGAGTGATTATTTGCAAGACCTCAAAAGTTTCTGTCCGCAGAAAAAAGACAAACGTGAAACAACAAAAGTTAAACAAAATTATTGAGCTGAGCTGGTTTTGAACCCACGACAAGCTAGATCTTCAAAGGAAAAAGCTTGCGAGACGTAGGCTACGTTTTTCCACTGCACTGTCGCAGCAAACGACGACGTTTACAAGACGTTTTCAGACTTTTTATGCCCCCGTATCGAGAGATCGGGGGCATATTGTTTTACTTATGTCCGTCCGTCCGTCTGTTTTCTTAAACTAAAATGTTTTACTTGACATTTTGACATATTGTTCACAAAAAATGTGTGATTAAAACTGATAAGTAAAAAATATTTCAAAACAAGTAAGAATTGTCTGAACTGGACACACAAGATTGTAGGCCTACTTTGAAAATCGCAAAAATCGACATATGAGGTTTTGCATTTACACCGACGATATGCTAGGTTCCCACTGCCGATCAAATATTAACTCGATCAAACCCTATCAAGCGATCGAGTACCGCGGTCTAGATCGGTCGGCATGGGTGATCGGGATTAGTCGAGGTGATCGAGTTTTGTCTGCATCGATCGGTTAGGCTATCCTGCCAATTTGTTCTGACACGTCAAAAAATCCGTGTAGCGATCGAGTAGCAAACACATCGGGAAGTTGCTTGAATATCGATCGTAAAGAAGACCGAGCTGATCGACAATCACTCGTGTAGAGATTATGTGTGATCGAGTCGATATCTTTTCCCGTGATTTGATTAGATGAAAATATGGAGCAGAAGTCGACTTGATCGGGAATGCGTTCGAAAGTTACTCGCACAAGTCGAGGTGGTCGAGTGCTTCCAACTGCTCTATGATAGCGGATCAAGTCGATCTAGCCTACTCGATCGCTTTTAAAATGCCCTCAATCAAACCCGACCACATGACTTCTTCTCGATCGCTAGTCGATCAAACCCGACCTCTTCATCTGATTTGATCGAGTGAACAGATGAACCAGAGGTCGAGTTGATCGGGATGTGGTCGGAAATTAATCGAGTACAAGTCGAGGTAATCGAGTGCACGTTCGGTAAATAGTTAAAAGTACATTTACATCATATTTAAATTATGTCTATATCTAAATTATGAAGTTATGAAATTATGATAATCATAGACACTGCTGAAATATTTTCATTCAGAACACCTAGAATAGAATCAGCTCGATCTGGTCGTTTAAAGATCGAGATGGTCAGGTGCTGATCGCGTAGAGCTCGAATTAAGGACGGGTGATCGGGTAGAAATCGGAAAGATGGTTTGGCTTCAATCGGGAAATGATCGGGAGTGCTCGGGCAAAGGTCTAGTTTGATCGACTAGAGATCGGGAAGAAGTCGTGTACATACATTTGGTCGGGATTGATCGGGGAAATTAGGTGGTCGTGTTGATCGAGTTTGATCAGGTCGGGAGTGAGAACCTAGCAATATGTATATATCGCTTCCTAAAGATGGTATCCTTTTCACCATATCACGAAAGTCAAATCGCGACAAAACAGGGATTATATCGAAACGAGATCAATAAATTGGCACAAACGTTGCATGATTTGAATCGGGTGATTAATCTCAAAGTGTTCGTCCGTAGAAAGCAAATAGAGACACCACATTTGTCCTGTATGGCCATCAAATCTATTTTGAATTTTGACCAACTGGCAGTTGAGTCTGAGAAGGGTTTTTTGGTAATAAACCACATTTCGGGTGTCGCAAGAGTGGTTTTATTCAAATTAAATCAAACGTTTTAACGAAAGTTCAACAGAAGAAATGGTCCGAACTGGTTTCGAACCAAAGGCGTTCCAAATTTCAAACTGAAAAAGGTTGCAAGGCGAATCCTTTCCCGTGTGAGCTATCGCTACTGTTGATAACATAGGGCGTTAGATAACTTTATTAATATAGTGTATGCATATATCGCTTTCTTAAGATCTTACCCTTTACACAATATCACGAAAGTCAGATCAAGAAAATGGGTAAATCGAAAAAAGATCGTAAAGTTGGTAAAGACGTGGCATGAATTTAATCGGACAATGAATCTTATAGTGTTCGTTAGAGAACACATTGAAAGGAGGAAAAGATACGACAGTTTTCCTGTAATCTATTTTGAATTTTGACCAACTGACAATTGAGTCTGAGAAAGGGTTTTTTGGTAATGAAAACCCATTTCGCCTGTCCAAATGCGGTTATAAGAATTGTACGTCCGAAAGGACGTCCAATTAAAAAAGTAGTTTTTGCTATAATTATTCCTTACAGAATAAAAACACTTCTCCAAACATTCACTACTTTGACGATTCTGTAAAGGAGATCGTAGAATACTAGTACATTTAAAGAAAAGAAGAAAATGTTGACAAACTTTTTCTCCTTTTCCGTCAGTATTTGTTGTGCTGTAAAGTACTTCCATTTTGATTTGACACGTATTGTGTCGTCTGCAACACCTATAAAATTTGAGCAGTCCAAAATCTTGTGGATTTGAAAAGGCTAAAGCTGCTAAGATTAAGAATTAAACAATTTGAGCCGGGATCTGGAAAAACGTCCGTTATAGCATTTGAGACATCCATGTTTCAAAATCAGCATGCGACTAGGTACAGACTGACCTGGATATGTTACTCTCATATGGTTGCTAAAGACCATGACGAAGCTATTGGAGAACAACATGGTTCCTGGTCAGGCTGCGTGTATACGCAGGCTGATCTGGAACCAGGGCCCGGTTTCTCGAAAAAACTTAAGTATTTACTCAAATATCATGCTCAACTTTGAGTTGAGCAAGAAAATTTGCTCAACTGAGCATGTCGCCATAAGTGTGTTTCACGAAAAAACTTAAGTATATGCTCAACTGAGCACGGTGCTCAACGTTTTTTTTTCTAATTTTCATTAACACAAGCGGCCTCAATCTCGATACTCTCCGGTAAATGAGAGTAAAAAAGAACGTTTTGACATTTTGCGGGAAAATGTGTCAATACATTAAATTGCCAGATTGACGCCAAAAAACACACAATTATAGCCCTTATGACGGCTAAGACAGTCGATACTTGTCGACCAGACGAAGCGATTACCGGATGGGTTCCCCGGACGTTCAGTCCCAATAGGCCTAGTCTAACGCCAGGGGGTCCGGACCCCCCTGACTCACAGGCGTCCGTAATTTGAGCCTTGGCACCATCTAGACTATTCTTTATCAAATTGAGCCTTGGCACCATCTAGACTATTCTTTATCAAAGATAAAGATAAGATAAAGATGATTGACCTTACTGACGCAAGAAGATACTCTAACCATTTTTGGAGGTTGTTCCATACATCAATTTTGAATATTTACTGATAAAACGATTTCTCAAGTATTTTTCTCTTTTCTAGACCCAGTTACCTCCCTTTGTGCCACGAAAACCCATGACAATTTGTTTGTTTTGAAAATGATTACAGGTGTGTTAGCCCCAATTCTTATTGCAGCTTTCTGGCTCAGCATCCAGATAGGGCCAGACCCAACCATAGAAGACCAACCAGTAGCTTTGACTAACCCAAATGTTCTAAAACCTAGCAATTCGTATGTTAGTGCATGTTTGCTGAAATCAACACGGTGGTCCGTCCCGGTCGAGAAACACACAAGAAATTCTTCGCTAACATATTTATGTCTTCTCTTATTGTCTTTGTCCGCAGATGTAGAAACAAATCCTGGCCCTGACTATCCGTGTGGTTCGTGTCAATATGAGGTCCTTGATGAAGACCATGCTGTTGAATGCGACACCTGCCAGAGATGGTTCCACATCAAATGTCAAGATATTACTAATGAAACCTATTTTGATCTTGTAGCTCGAGACATGTCATTTTCCTGGATCTGCTCAATCTGTGAAGCCCAGAATTTCTCTAGACATTCGAACCTTTCAATTTCTTCTCTTTCATCACAGAATAGCTACAGCATATTGAGTGAGCAGTCCGACTTACAATATCCAAGTACCACCACCGGAAATACAGCACAGAGACAGAGATCTAAACAAAATGATATTCCTTTCCAGCTTAAAGTAATTTCAGTTAATTGCCAGTCCATTGTCAACAAAAAAGCAGAATTTCTTTGTATGATAGATCAACATAAACCTGATATAGTTGTAGGTACAGAATCCTGGTTAAATAATCAACATGCAGACTGTGAATTCTTTCCCAAATCTTTAGGATATACACCTTTTAGATTAGATAGGTCAACCAAAGGCGGAGGAGTGTTCATCCTAGTTAAAGATACTTTCCTGGCAACAGAACAAAAACAGCTAAAGACTGATTGTGAAATCATTTGGATTAAATTGCAGGTCAAAACATGTAAACCTCTTTATATCGCAGCCTACTACAGACCAAAAGAATCAGATATTCATAGCTTTAATGAATTGAAAAAATCCCTAGACCTGACAAGAAACCTTAAAGGATCTTTTTGTGTGCTAGGTGATTTTAACTTCCCAAAATTCTCATGGAGCAGTGATCATATACCAGTCTTGAAGCCAGGATGCAGTTACACTAACTTGTATGAAGAATTTAATGACTTGCTTTCAGATTTCAATCTCACTCAGATGGTAACAGAAAACACCAGAGGAGAAAATACACTGGACCTTTTCCTAACATCAAACCACACTTTAATTAAAAATGTAAAATGTCTTCCAGGTATATCAGACCATAGTATTGTCTCTATTCTTGCAGATACAAAACCACAGATGACCAAACAACAACCGAGACAGGTTCATCTCTACAAAAAAGCTGACTGGGGTAGCTTTAAGAACTACATGGACCAAGTTAAAAATGAAATACTAATAGATTATCATTCTAAATCTGTTGAAGAAATTTGGTTAAAATTTTCAGATGCAATTTCCACAGGTATCGAGAAATTTGTTCCAACTAAAAGACTGGGGAATAAGAGATCACTTCCATGGATTACACAGCCTATAAAACGTCTAATTAGAAAAAGGGATCATCTCTATTTCAGATTAAAGAAAGATGGAAACAACAAGATAAAGACTGCATTCCTGGCTCTAAAAAGAAACATCAAGAAACAAATAAAAATCTCTTACAATAATTATATAGAATACATTTTAGGCCTAGATGGAAACACTGAAGACAAGGAGAAAGCCACAAAATTCAACAATAAGAAACTTTTCAGCCTGATAAAAAATGCCAAGCAAGACGCAGCAGGAGTAGCCCCCCTTCTCGATAAAATTTCAGGTTCCATCAAATCGGACGACACAGAGAAGGCGGATATTCTAAATCAACAGTTCCAGTCAGTCTTTACCCCGATGACACCGATTTCTCTGGCTCAGTCCTGCCTTTCATCCATAAGACAAAATATGTTTTCTTCCTCTTTCAGCAAATACCCAGTCATGCCAAACATTACCATCTGCACTAGTGGAGTACAAAAACTAATTTCCAACTTAAAACCAGACAAAGCAGCAGGACCAGACAACATCAAACCTCTAGTACTAAAAAACTTATGTTATCAAATTTCCCCTATCTTACAAATTCTCTTTCAGAAATCTCTAGACACAGGCACCCTCCCCCAAGTATGGACAAAGGCAAACGTGACTCCACTCTTCAAGAAAGGAAACAAAGAAGATCCTGCAAATTACAGACCTATATCCTTAACATGTATACTATGTAAAGTTCTTGAACATATTGTAGCATCAAACCTAACTAAACATTTTGACAAAAATAATATTCTTTATGATTTACAGCATGGATTCAGAGAAAGGCGTTCATGTGAGACCCAGCTACTGCAACTGACCGACCATCTTGCCAGAAACCTTACTGAAGGAAAACAAACTGATTTAGTTTTGTTAGACTTCAGCAAGGCTTTTGACAAAGTTAGCCACTTAAAACTTTTGTATAAATTGCAGGAACATGGAGTAAACAATGCTACCCTTTTGTGGATTAAATCTTTTCTTATAGGCAGAACACAGAAAGTAGTCTTAGAAGGTGGATGTTCATCCGAAGTTCCAGTCACGTCAGGAGTACCTCAGGGATCAGTGCTTGGTCCTCTCCTGTTTCTCTTATATATTAATGACCTTCCTAATACTATCACCTCCCAAGTTCGTTTGTTTGCAGATGACACTGCCGTTTACTTAGCTATAAACAACAAGCAAGACTGTATCACCCTGCAAGAAGATCTAGACAAGTTAATGCAGTGGGAGAAAAAGTGGGAAATGGAGTTTAACCCCAGCAAATGCATTGTCCTTAATATTACTAAAAAGAAGAAAAAGATTTCCTTTGATTACAGGCTACATGGACAAGTGCTAGAGACTGTGGACAATGCCAAATATCTAGGAGTTACAATATCTGGAGATCTTTCATGGAACAAGCACATTGACAACATAACATCAAATGCAAATAAAACTTTAGGTTTCCTCCGCAGAAACATCCAGACCAAAAATAAGAAGATCAGAGAGACAGCGTATAAAACCCTTGTCAGACCTCAGGTTGAATACGCATCAACTGTTTGGAGCCCTTACACAAAAACCTATATCAACAAAGTGGAAAAAGTACAACGTAGAGCAGCAAGATGGGTTCAAAATAATTTTTCTTTCTATGACAGTGTCACCTGCATGCAGAAGGAGCTTGGCTGGCAAACTCTTCAATATAGACGAGACGTTTCCAGAGTTACTATGTTTTATAAGATCGTTAATAGTTTTGTTGCAGTGCCCGTACCAGCTTATCTTGAAAGACCAATTAGGACAACCAGACACATGCACACAGCATCCTTCAGACAGATCCACACAAATGCTTCCTTCTTTAAATATTCTTTCTTTCCATACACAGTGATACTTTGGAACAGCCTACCAGAATCAATAGTACAGCAACCTGACATTGCAGCGTTTAAAAAGAGTCTCGATTCTTTTCAGATAGTGAGCCGTCCCTGAAAAACCATAATGTTTTATCAGATCTTTTAATCTAACATTCACAATATTTTTAATTGACACCATCACCTATGACTAACAGTTTTTATTCCAGCACAGACGCGCACCTGCCAGTAATACCCGAAAGGGGAGTTAGGCAGTATATATAGATAGATAGAGATAAAGAATAGTCTAGATGGTGCCAAGGCTCAAATTACGGACGCCTGTGCCCTGACCCCCCCCCCCCTCTACACACACCCATGGTTAATCCTTACACAGGTCACAAACACAGTTTTGATCTGTTGCAATGTAAATGTGATTGATCGAATGGTGTTTAACGCTTAACAGTAGTCATGTCCGTAGGAACGGGGCGGGGGGGGGCTTAGCCCCAAGAAATACCATTTTTTTCCATATTTTACACAAAATTTAGGGAACCCCAATTTAGCCTCCCAATATTCAGACAAAGGGGATTGAATCCTCCAGATTTGAAAATGCTTCCAACGGGCCTGGTAGTTACACCATAAAAAACATCATGCCTTCAGCACCTAGCCTTGTATTCCTTTGACTAATTCCTCTCACCAATTTTGCATCCGTTCGCTCTAGAGCCGCCAGTTGTTATCCCTTGTTTACCATGATCCTATAATTGTTGGGTGACAAATGCCTGGCAGGATATGGCCATAATTGAGGATTGAACTTGGGGCCTCAAGACCCTTAGTTTAGACAGACATGCTACAGTTGTAGCCTTCTTGCATTTGTCATGCATTGCAGACGTCAAAATAGAGCCTGCAGAAAAATGGATTTTCCAGCAAGTAAAATTGAAGAAAAGGTCCATGCTCAGCATTTTCTTCTTTTGCCTTTTGTTTTCAAAAGCTTTCCTTGTACACGGTTTAAAAAACCTCAGACTGGTTGGGAAATCCTAGTGTTAAGGTATTCCACCCATAATGAGAATCGCGTGATGTCGGGCGCGGTGGTAAACATTCGGCGGTGGAACTTTCCACCGCCGGATGTTTACGACCGCGCCCGAATAGGTTCGGACATGTAATGACAACGCTCGGAAAGTGCTGATGTTCTATGAATCTAAAAATGGACACATTATGGGTATTCTACCTTGATGTAAGTAGTATCTCTGCACATGTTTGGATCCTAAAATGGCCAATGTCATTTCTGACATTTTATTGATTGAATGATTGATTGAATGGGGTTCAACGCCTCTCTCTACTACTAGTCTCTATAATCACATTTCAGCAGCTGGAGCACTCAACCATGGATTCCCGTCATTTCTCTCATCAGTACAACCACAGCATCATTTTCGACCCCAGCTGTTTTCCCACTTAGGTATACTATCATTCAATCATAGGTGCGATACAAATTCAAATAGACGAAAGGAAATGGGACGGTCACAGTAGCACCTCTTTAGTGAGACTCGGAGTTGATGCGTTACCAATTGTGCTATGGCCTCTGTCAACACTTTTTGAAAGGGGGGGGGTTGAATGTATATACCCGGTAGACCATTTTTACGATCATTCTGCAAGATAGCCATGTGATCCTATCATCTCAGAAATGTAAACGAAACAGGATCTGGAAAATGGGTATTTATGGCTATAATGTTTCAAGACAAGCCCATGCCCAAGTACTGCCTGATCAGGATACATATTATTGCTCTCTGATAGTTGCTACAAGGCATGGCGAACCCACCAGAGAATCACATGGATCTTAATCAGACTGTTTGTATAATAATGTATATGCAGGCTGATCTAGATCCATGTTGTTCTCAAATGCTATAAAGGCCCTTGTACCAGATCCCGGCTCAATTACATGTTGCTACATCCAATCTGAGTCACACAGACATGATTAAGAACTAGAAAGCCTCCATTAAAAATGGTCAAAACTGTGACCGTTGTAATTTGAAACCAACTGCTACAAACACAATGGATTTTGTTAAAAAGTTGTTAACATTGTAGCACAGAAAATATTGAGGAAAAAGAAGAAAATACTGGTTATCAACACGTTCTTCTTTTGTCTCGATGTTTCCCATGCTTCTTATAACTGAGAATGAAAACCAGTTTTTGTAAAGTGAAGAATCATCAAACCCTTTTTACAGTGGTTCACAGTATTTGCTCATGAGTTGGTTTCATACAACAAAATAACACCAGTTTTCTTCATCATAGCATTTTGCAACAGGGTCTAGGATTATAAAGAAAACAAAAGAGGAAGTAGTTTTTAACAAGTTTTTAGAAAAATTTACCATTATTATTTCCCGTACAATTTGGTCGAAAGATTGTTAATAATCATGACGTTCTGAATACCAAGATCTTGGGAAAAATTGAAATAAATGGAGATCAGCATTTTCTCCTTTTGCCTCAATTTTCATTGTAGACAAATCTAACCTTTATCAATAATATTTTTTATGTCTGCAACACCTTTCAAAGTAGTCCACACAGAAACTTTTAATTTGGAAAGAAGTTAATTAAATTACTGACTGAAAATAAAAATGTTTTGTATATCATTTCAAGAAGTAACACTTCACTACTAACAGTTCTTCAGATAAAATTTAATATGGGGCTATTCATGGAAGAAAATCGAGTTCACATGCCACATTGTGTTATGATATCTTGTATAGTGAGGATTATTTGCAAAATCAATAAATAGATAAATCAATAACAAAATAAACTTTTTAGTGTTCATTCCTCCTCACTAAATATACCTTACAGTGGCACTTTCTCGAATGTTTTAGGCCTTTCTAATATCAAAGAAAATGCAGATAACAAAACAATTGGTACCAAAAGCAGAAAGCATGTTTGAGTAGTGCATAAAAATATTGAGAACAAGGGAGAAATTGCTCATTTTCAGCATTTTCTTATTTCATCCCAATATTTTGCCAGTCAAAAATTTCCTAGTTTTGGTCACATTTATTTGGCCCTTTTCCAAACAAAAAGTTTTCTTCAATGCTTTAAAAAGCTTTCTCTGTCTGAAGTTAGGTCTAAAATATTTCATTTAAAATATTGAAGGATTTTTAGACGACAGCCATTATTATAATACATTTGACATTATATTGTCACTGCAAATATTCATATGTTAGACTTTCGAGGGCTCAGTGCAAAACTATTGTAACTGCATATTTTTCAGAAATTCACTTTTTTGCATTTTCTTAATCTTTAGGAAGGAATACATCATGAATTCTAATATAAGGTTTCAATTCGGTATACTTAAAAAGATATTTAGAAATTTAAAAACATTTTTCCTCTTTAAATTTGAGAAAATCAATAAGGTTTTTCCCTCTCCTGTAAAATTTTGCAAAATGTAGTTACAATAGTTTTGCACCAAACCCTCGTAGTGGCCAAGCCCCGATAGCTCAGTCAGTTACATCAGAGTCTGTCAATCCAGGGGTTGTGAGTTCCAACCCCAGCTTAGCCAGTATCCATTCTAACATTTGACGAAAGTCATTTGTCTCTCACCAATGGGTGTGAATCATCTATGTGAGAGAGCAGCAGGAGGCTCTGTTTAGATATTGTGGTGGTACTGGTGATAGGTGCTCCAGCCGCCGTGATATGACCATAGCAGTTGAAAACAGCGTAAAACCCATTAAATCAAATCATCTGTAAGACTGTTTAGTGTTTGTGATCCAACTTTGGAATGAGGTGATGGACTGTATCCAGGAATATACATTGTACTCTAGTCTCTCGCATAACATATCTGAAGAAGTTGAACTTTGTGGAGCAAGATCAGCTTCATTGGACATTCCATTATCTTCTGATGCTATCTTGAGCCTCATGTATATAATCTGTTTGTCTACAGGATATTCTCACAGGATTCTGTGAAGAAAGAAAGTCAGAATACTTTTAAACCTTTCCCACACGACAAAACTTTAGGGTGGTCCTATTCAAAAGATGCTGCAGACGACAAATGTTACAGAGATAGAGAGAGAGGCGTTATGTACAAAATAGCAAAGAAAATATTGAAACAAAAGGAGAAAATGCTAGTTATCAGCATTTCCTTCTTTTGGCTTAATGTTTTCTCAAGCCATTTCGATTAGGGACTTCAAAACCTGGTCTTGTTTGGGAAAAGGTTAATTAAACAAATACATGTACAAAACATATCACACAATTAACAGACTGTTCTATATTGAGAGCAGTTGCAGATAAATTATCTCTTACCCATACTGTAAACTTTAATACTGTTCGAATTTGAGAGCAAAATAATATGTATTGAGGAATAAGGATAATTTGCTCATTGTCAGCAGTTTCTTCTTTCCTCAGCAGACCAGCTTCAGTTTAGGAAAGGGTCAAATGACCCCCCCCCCCCCACCAAACACACTTGTCGATTAACTCAGTCCTCACTGAGCTATCCGAGCTCAGCTAGTATTTCAATTAAATCCATTGACAATGACCAACTTACCATATTCAGGGGAAGGGTAAAAATAGGTCCATACATATCATAAAACAAGAAAATGTTTGGAGTAAAGGTGAAAGTGCTTGTTATCAGCTATTTCTTCTATTCCCCTACTCTATATTCTGAGTAAGTATCACTGGTTAAAATGCCAAAATAAACCAGCGTCAAATCCAGGATTTCTGTAAGGAGGGTTCAAATATACAAATAGGGGGTTACTTTTCCTAGACTAGTATTACACAATCGTGACTGAATTTCTGCTGCTGCATGAAAATGAAATAGGTCTAATCTGGCTTCAGAAGGGGGTACGTTTGACAGTAATCCGAGTCTTCTCTGACGTAAATACGCTCTTTGATATTATGATTTTTCGCTATTTACATCAGAGATAATTGCATATCGAAAACAGCGGAAAGTTTGGTACAAGTAGCGAAGCTTTGTTTTTGTGTATCATATCCAATCACTCGGCAAAACACTGTAGGGTATAGATCAATAAATCATTTTTTGTCATACCTGACCAAAAATTTCATTTCAAATCGGCCTGCTGGAAGAGTATAACCTTTCGAAACTCAACAACCCCCTATTTCCACTCCATTTCGTCGCCATTGTTATTGCAGATCACGTGACCAGGTCTCGTTCAAAAATAGAGCGGAATTTACCGCCACGTGACTATCACGTGATCGCCTTTGATTACGAATTTTTCTCAAGTCACGTGACCGCCTTTGTTCAGAAATTATGGAGTGTTCTTGTTGTGGAAATCAATTTATGTCGATCTGTTCAGCTTGCAACTTGAATGGTATTGCTTTTCCTGAGAAATTCCGTTTATTTCGTTCTCCATGCTCATAAGTTATGGAATTGACCCAACATAGTAGCAAACATTATTGGTGCGAATACTAGCTTTAAAACGTTTGCCGGACGTTTCTGATATATTTCATTTATTTATTTATTCATGTTATCAGTTTTTTTAAACTCGTTATTGTTATATTATTTCAGAAGGGCCGTCAATTTGAAAAAATAAAATAATCTTATTTCTTTTTTCTTTCAAATTCTACCGTTACGTCATAATCTGGGAAAACCCGCATTCCATGTGCGAGATTTCGCGTTGATCACGTGGTTTTAAATGGAAGGTCATGGTAAACAAAGGCTGCTCAGGTGAGGGTTGTTGCAAAACATTGCCTATAAACCTTTTGGAAATACTTTTTGGTCGTATTTTTTTCAGCAGCCATGACAATAAATGGTTCATTGATCGATATCATCAGGCCTTTTACGGATAGCGTTTAAGATCGGACGGTGAACGATGCGCAACATCGAGTTGCGAACTTCTTGATGTTTTCGATATGCAGTTATCTCTGATGTAAATAGCGAAAAATCATAATATCAAAGAGCGTATTTACGTCAGAGAAGACTCGGATTAGTTTGACAGGAAAAGGCCTCTTTGGCATTTCATTTGAGAACAACATGGATCCAGATCAGCCACCATAAAAAAAGAAATGGAAAACTTGTGCAATAAAAGTGTTTCTAATAAAATCAGCATTTTGAAATTCTTTAAACAAGCATCATGTCCTTTTTTAATGAGTCTGTAAGTCTGAAAAACTGGGCATCAACAATATTAATTATAGAGGCCCATCATAGAAATCAGATAATCATTATTTTTAAATGTAAAGCTTTGATGAACTGTGGCAAACCTGTGATGCCCCAGACGGCTGATGGCCGAAACAAAATCTGTGAAAACCTGTGGTATATTGGTCAAGGACATCATGGCTGTCATGGGCTTAAGTGCATCTGAGATTCAGAAATCAGACCTTTATATTATCTTTGCAAACCATTGTTTACTTTGTAAATAAAACCAGGTCAAACCTTTTATTTCAAATATTGGTAATCTCATGGTCTAGCATCTGTTTTTCTATCAGGCTACATTCTATGATTTTCATTCTCTGATCTGAAAAGATAAATTAACAAAATGAACAGTTTCTTTCCCTATTTTTCAAAGTAAAGAATGTAAAAATGAACAGAAAGCTTGGTAAAATGAACATGAAGCTTGTGATCTTCCACTGAAAATGTTTTGTCATACACACAGACATCTATGTGTCATTTGAAAAACACAATGAAATACATTTTATCATTATCATTTTAAAAATAATCTTATCCCACCCACCAGCTTGAGCTAGGCAATGCCTGGCTGTTTCTTAAAGTTTACTGTAGGCTCAGAGTCAATCACATGGGCGAAGCATGTACCTTTGCCATGATCTAATACTGTTACAACCAATCAGTTTATAATGCAATATGTTTGCATGCAAAGTAGTAGATTTTCAAACTAGGAAATTCAACCTTGCGTCCTTGACACTGTCAACACCCCCCAACCGAGAGTCGTTTCCCTTGAGTTATAATTCGTCATTGTGACATAATTCATAATAAATTTCGCACCACAAGTTTTTTGCACCATAATTATTCTTCTTGTCATTGTTGACAGTAAATTTTGCAGTAGAAACTGCTAATTTGTTCGAATCTCGAACGATTATTTACCTCCGTTTCAACGAAACTTTGCCTCCGCTCTGTTCGTTCTAATCCCGAAAACAGCATCCATTGTACGTATACGATCGTTCATTCCGGCCTGGGACACACGATATCAATGTTGACATTTCTCTAAACAACTTATTTTAGCAGTTTGGGCCTTTCAAAGTTTCAATTTCTCTCGCTTCAAACATATCCGCCATATTTGAGCATTGTAAATAGATTTGAGAAAGCCCCTGAGCATGCTCAACTATTCGTGCTCAAATCACGTGATTTGAGCACGAAGTTGAATCTGAGGATTTTCGAGAAACCGTTCTCATCTTCCATACTCAAAATCATGGCCGATTTGAGCACGGTGCTCAGATTTGAGCATGAGATTATACTTAAGTTTTTTCGAGAAACCGGGCCCAGGTTGGGCTCAAAAGCCTTAAAGGACCTTTTACCAGATCCTGGCTCATTTGTATTTAAGCACGCCGATTCGTTTTTCTCTCCGAAATAGCAATTAATTCTAAACGATGTTCCTTTTTCGAACAGATAATGGTTTTTGGTATTATGTCGACGTGCTAATTCACATCAATTTGGAAAAGAAGAATCCTTCTTAATTATGCATCTTTTATAGTAGGCCCTATCCATGGACAAAAATTTAGACTTCAAATTTAAAAGCTGTTACGTAATGACACAATGGATGTTGAAAATATACAATATAAGCTCAAAAACATTATGAAAAAATCGATGGACAGAATTTTTGCCCTCTTCTTCTATGTTAATAGACATTCATTTTCCCACAAACAAAGCCTTGTTTTGACTTTCTTGTAATTGTGCTAGATTGATTATTTAAACACTGATTGCAAACATTTTCTCATTTTCACCACAGATAAAAATGAATATATGCCTACTTCAGCATTTGCTCTGTCGTCTGCTGAAACTTCCATTTTTTGCTATTTTTGAAAGTGACAGACGGCAACATTTAAGACTAATTCAATTTCCAATGCGTTGCAGATTATATAATTTAACTGTTTTGGGGTAGAAAGCGTTTTGGAGAATGAAGAAATTGCTTGTCACAAGCAATTTATTCACTTTCTACAATGTTTTCAAAAGCATTGATTACGTTGGGCATCAAAAAAGTCATTAAGTAGAAATGGTTTGATACATGTAGACATTTTTTATGTCAACGATCTGAATACAAATGAGGCTAATATTTCCAGACGTTTTTCTCATTTATAGCAAAATTTGACAAATTCATTTCCTATCACGAGGTAAAGTTCCGAAATATTGCTTTTCAATCTTTTTCAACACGCAAGGCAACTCTCGATTGGAATAGGACGTTGAATTCTACCACTTTTATAACGAAAATAGACATAATCATTCTCCTAGATTTCGTTGGTAACGTTCGAAATTGTCGTAACTACAACTTAAATTAGCTGAAGTTACGCCATTTTAATGGCAATTTGTGACGGGAAATTAAAAAGGGGCACTTTGGAGCATTTGACACCACTAACACGAGCATGCATGTGATCTGATCAGGATCTATATTGCCCCTAAAAAGTGTTTATCGACAATGGAAATGCGATCACATAACAATGTAGATCTTCAGACTGAGCGTACCTTGGGATGTTTTGGATACAATGTCATGCTTGTCTCAAAAGCAATAGCTCTGTTTTTCAACAAAAACCTCTTAACTGCAGCTTAAAACTAGCTGTAGTTACGAGGTTTTTGTTTAAAAGCGAAGATATGGATCAATTTCGGCTCAGTGATTTCTCCATGACGAAAAACATTTAAGTGGACTCGTTGATTGTATCCTTTCCCAAACAATTTGTTATTTTTCTCATGTTGAATTAATAATAGCTGATAATTTATGACGATTTTGTATCCTTTTATTTGGGACATGAGACATCCAATCAAAGGCATTTTTCTTTCAGACAGTCGAATTAGATTTATTGTCTGCCACACCTTTGAATTTGACCAAGTCCAAATTTAGTCGTTTGGAAAATGGTTTATACTACTCAGAATATCGTCAGCGTAATAGCAAAACCTCATATCTACAGCTTTAATCAAGCTGCAAATAACAGGTTTTGCATTAACACCGACGATATGTAGATCTATTCAGGGAATATGTTTTCGATCTGAGTGTGAATACAAAAACAAATGTAAATGAGCCGGGATCTGGACAAAAAGGTCTTTAATAGTATTTCGAACCAACGTGGATTCGGATCAGTCTAAATCTACGTGCAGTGTGATCAGGATCCGTGTTGCTCTCTATCAGTCAGGAGCTACATGCCAAGAAGAAGTTCGTAGGGAACATCGTGGATCTTGATCAGACTGCGTGTCCACGCAGGATGATCAGGATCCATAATGGACTTTTAAATGCAAAAAAGGACATTCCCCAGATGCTGGCTAAAAGGTACGAGTCAGAATCTGGAAAACGAATTTTATATGGATTTTGAAAATACTACGTAGGCCTATCCAGAGAAGCATGCATGTGTGCAATCTCCGAGCAGAGTTGTCGTTCGTTACTCTCACATACATCTCTGCAACGGCCTGGGCCTATGAATGACAAGAATCTTGTCAAACCGAGGAAAACGTGTATTATTACTGTTTAACTGTTTCATATGTAACATAATAAAGTAGACAAAGAAATGATGATTCTGGTTACATTTTGAAAGGCACTATAACTGATGAAATAACCCATATACAATGGAACTATTTTCTCAAGCCTCCTTACCAATGGCAGGAATTTTGTGCTAAAAATAGACTAGGTTTATTGTTTTGTTTTGATAAATCGTCGGTGTTGTTATATAATATCGTATCTACGGCTTGAATCAAGTCGTAGTTGCGAGATTTTATAACAACACTTACGAAATACTATTGTTTGTCCGAAATACGTCACGGTTAGCTGGATGAAATCGTTCCCTATCAGAATGAAACGTACAGAAAATTTGAATGAATGACATCAATCTAAAAAAATTAAATTATTTTCGTTGGAAAATGATATTAAATTTTAAGCAACGTGAAGTATGACATATTTTGGACTTTGGAAAAGAAAAATTATTTGTTATTGCCGTTTTGATGTGATAGAAAGTGACGTAATCTAGCAGATGATAGTCAATACTCTCTGAGGCAACTACAGAGGTGAATGTAATGAATGAACCGTGTGTAAGAGAGTGGCATGTGTGTAGTATAGTGTCAATGTGATCAGAATCATCATCTACTTTCGTCCTACGAATTTTACATACTTTTTACCCTTTACATTGAGTTTGAGTTTATTGGGGTTTTACGCCGTTTTCAACTACCAGGGTCATATCGCGGCGGCTGGAGCACCTACCCATGGATTCCTATTGTTTCTCAAACCAGTACTACTACAACACCCTTACCGAGCCTCCAGCTGCTCGCCCACTTAGGTTAACGATTTCAAACCCATTGGTGGGTGACAATTTTGTCAGAAAGCGTATTAGCCGCGGCCGGGTATCGAACCCGGGACCTCTCAAATGAGGGTCAGATGCGCTACCAACTGCGCTAAGGCCGCGGCCCCTTTACATTGAAATCTAGTTTATTTGCATATAATAAACCAAACTCATGAAATAGGCCGACTAAATCAGTAGTCCTAAACCTATATCCCCCTCCAAAAGGATAAAAAATATATTCATCACAGTATTCGTTGGATGAAAATAAAAATTTTTGGCCCAAATGGTACACCGTATATTTTCGGTTTGTACAAAAAGACGATACTATGACGTTACACGTGACGACGTCATTTTCTGTGTCAGAGTTTATTTATTTTGTTTATCAAATTGTCTGTATTCAAACAATGTTGAAATTCGACATATATTAATAAATTACAATTTAATATCTTTTATATGATACCAAATACATGTGTGTTTCTCAAATAAAAATAACAAATATGCGGTTTTAAACAGAAGTGCATAGCCAATTTTGGCTTGGTCCGCAACTTTTGACGTTACGTCTATATATTTTATTTTATATATCAATATTCATGATTCAATGAATAAATCAAACATAGGTGTATTAGCAAAGTTTGATCCGTTTCGAAAAAATGTCTTGTTTAGAGTCTAAGAGTGCTGCTTTGGAAAACGTTGAGGTAAAAGAAAATACGCCTACTCGGGGCCTGTTTCATCAAAACATTTAAGACGTATTTTAGACTTACCGATGTCTTAAATTTCGCTTAAAACAACAATCGCATAACCCAGGTCTCTATAGATTGGCGATACGCGTTTATTGCCCTGAATTTGTAGTAAGACACATGTAAGTCAAGAATACGTCTTAAATATTTTGATGAAACTGGCCCCTGGTAATCTACAATTCTCATTTCACCTAAATATTGTATACGTTCTCTATTGTACATAAAAATTAAAATGATCTTTATCGATATGTAAAATTTATGTCCTCCGTTTGAGTTTTCAAATGGTAATAGGTATGAATTTTGTGCTAAAGATAGACTGAGTTTCACCTTATCTATTGATGAACAGTCGGTGTTGTTATAAAATCGCGTAAAGTCTGCGAATTGGCTCAAGCCGTAGTTACGTAATTTTACAACAACACCCACGAAATAAAAATTGTTTCCTATTACAGGCCCGTAGGAACATGGGGAGGGGGGCTAAGCCCCTCCCCCCCCCCCCCCAAAGTTGGCCAAAAAAGCCGAATTTTCTTAATTTTACACTAAAGATTTTGGGAAAATCCAAATTAGCCCCCCCCCCCCCCCCATATTCTGGACAATGGCTTTAGCCCCCCCCCCCATATGAAATTGCTTCCTACGGGCCTGTATTATCAAACGTTTTTGTTTAGGAAAACGTTGAAATAGAAAGTAGGATTTACTTCCTTGTTTCGTATTCCACGAAAGGTACGCCATTTTGAGTTTACTTGTGGAAGAAAGGTAAGTGATATGCTTTTAAAAGTATTTAAAGTAGAGGATGAAAGAATTAAAACAACATTAAAGACAATAACAAAATCGGGGTTAATAACCCTTTCCCAAACAGCAAAATATTAGAGTGGTTCAATTTGAAAGCTGCTGCAGTCAACAAAAGGATGTTTATAAAGATACAATTGTATAATATCGGATGGATAATATTGAGACAGAAGGAGAAACTGCTGGATATCAGCAGTTTCTTCTTTTGTCTCAATGTTTTCCAAATCCCTTTCTTTTAAGAACGTCAAAACCAGGTCTTGTTTTGGAAAGGAATAAACCGTTGGCACTCGTAAATAAAAGTCGACCTCGATTTATTCGAATTAATTGCTTATGTCGAAGTGACAAAAGCCTTGCTCTACCCTAACCAATGGAAAGCTGAGTCGATGACGGTTTCATCATGCTTATAATAGAAAAAGATTCAGTGATCGTTTCTGACAGAGTAGGCCTAAATCATTTGTCGTATACAGGATTTATCCAACCATAGTTTAATTGTAGGCCTAAAGTTGAAGGATAAAGTTGCAAAACACTTGAACCAAAATGAAATCGAAATATCCTTTATTCTACCTTTCACACTAAGGATAATGACGTGCTACAACATCAACAAAATATTAAACAACAACTTTGTTAATACATGACCGATATGAAAACTGTCTGAAACGAAAACACCATAGATTTTCTGGATGTGGTGGATCTTTAAAACAAAACAGGATAGAAATGTTATTGACAACCAAACAAACTATTTTTTTTCACGTTTTAACGCGTTTTATCTTTCAGCTAGCCAAATACCGGGGTGGTATCGCCCATGTGATAATTTGTATGATATCACATGGATATTTTTAGCGACATGACGCGTAAGGATACACAACAGGCCCAGAAATCTGACCTTGTTTAATTTTAGGTCAATGCACAAATTTTTGGCCGGTAAATTTCGAGTTTTTAAAAGCTACATCCACAATATTTCAGATATAGCATAACTCTTACTGGAGGCTGGAGCGCATAAACATGTATTTTGAAGTTAATTAGGCAGAAATACAAACGCAAGATCCAATCCAAGCCACTGTTTCCCATACCATAGACTACCTGTAAGGATTTCTCAGCTGGATTTGCCTGTATAAGTGTATCATAATATGATTTAATCCTTTTCCATATAATTTTTGGTGATGTAGACAATGACTTATTGGAAAGTGCACTACATGTATGCACAGAGAAAAAATGCTGGTTTTCAACATTTCCTTCTTTTGCCTCTGTATATAGATCTGCTAGGTACCCCCAGTCAATCAACGTTGATTATTAATGGAAGGGGATCATTCTCTGGCCACATGTTGGTCTAAAATGTTATACTGACCCTTTTCCATATGTCGGCTCATTTACAATTTCAGACAATCTTAGGCAGGTATTCAACTGACCTAATGAAAATAAAGCCATAACTACAAAATATGACTGATGTATCGAAATGTACCCGCCTTGTTGTGGCCGCTATTGACTTTGGTACAACTTACAGCGGATATGCCTTCTCCTTTAGAGATAAACCTTTAGATGGTAAGTTAAAACTGTTAAAAAGTTGCAGACTGCGATATATGCGAATACGTCATATGTGTTACAAAAACGAACAGAATAAACGTGTAAACACCTGGGACACTAAGCATTTCAGTTTTCCCTAAAGACGTTCAACATGTTCAAGAAAAATAAGTATTTTTTAATTTTTTGACCATGTTATTCTTGAGAATGGTGTTACTTGTCCAAAGATTAGAATCTGCATTTGGCGTCCATAAGAAAATAACCCTCTCGTTTTCTTTTTAGAATATTGATGTAGATAGAAACAAAGGTGATTAAAAAGCAGGATATAATATTAGATCTAAGCTTTGCTTGGGGGGGACATCACCAAATAACTCTATAATTTATTACATGTACTCGTATATGCATTTAACAGTGAAGACGAACCAAAGCTGGATTGCAGGCTCAGAAAAACTTATTTCACTAAAAACACCATCATGCGTGTTGCTCAAGCCTGAAAGAACGTTTCACTCATTTGGTTATGAAGCAGAAAACAAGTATGCAAGTTTGGCAGAGGACGATGAGCATCATGGTTGGCTTTTGTTCCGTCGATTTAAAATGCTTCTGCATACAGAAGGGGTGAGTATCTAATTAGAGGATTGATAAAAACAGCTGTTCATGATAATTAGAAAACAACTGTATCCTTTTCCTCATATTATGAATTTAATGCGTTTCTGCAGGAAACTTTTTCCTTTTATATACATTTTTGTAATTCCAAATTTTTCATTGAAATTGATAAAAAAACTGCTATATGTATCCATACTTGTTCAATAGACTTGTGGGAACAATACTATTAATTAAACGTGCATTCGTCTCATTTTCTATCCAGCTTTACTGACCAACTACTTTTCCAGAAATTAAACAGACATACTCATGTAGATGACATCAGTGGAAAGTCATTCAGAGCTCTAGACATATTTGCGATGGCCATTCGTTATTTGAAAGATCACCTTCTGAGTCTTCTCAACAATCAAGTAACAGGAATCAGTATTGATGATATACAGTTTGTACTGACCGTACCTGCAATATGGGATGATAGAGCTAAGCAATTCATGAGGGAGGCGGCTACTGAGGTAAGGACAATTAGGTTTAGGCCTATAAAGTTATATCATACATACTCCAGCTGTCAATGTCGTGCAATGATGAAACCTGTACTTTTACAAATCTATGAAGTGCTATCTTCCAGACACATTCGTAGGAAAATTAATAACATTATATTACTAGTATGTTATTTTACACAGGCAGGAATACCGGGAAGTCAGTTAAAGTTGGCTCTGGAACCTGAAGCAGCCTCGATTTGGTGTCAAGTCATGTCATCAGATGATAAAATGCGAGGGTTGTCAAAGGGAGGAAATAAATATATGGTAGTGGATATTGGAGGTATGTACCATGTGTAATATAATTTAGCATAGACCTTTTCTACACATGGACTGGGTTGATATGATTTGTAGATGATTAATGGATTCGATGAAGAAATTCACGCATTTGAACATCTTTTTACATTAATGTCTTAAATGATCTATTGAAAGATATGATTTCGCAGTACTTCCACGTGTAAAACGTACTTGTATTAAAAAGAAAATAATAAAATGAGAAAACCGAGCCACTTATTATTTGTCTACCTTGCAATGTCGATTAAAAAATCCTATGAAGTAATTCGAACATTATTTAAATGTCTGGTGTGGTTATAATCTTCGCTTTTCTGATTTAGGAACATGCATGACTGTAATTCGTGTTTTTGTTGTTGCTTTTCGCTTTATATGCAAGTGTCCCCCTCCCCAAGGAGCATTTTTCCATAAAACTTTTTGATGACACTGATAATGTTTTACAGGCGGTACCGCAGATATCACAGTTCACGAGAGAATGCCCAATGGAAACCTCAAAGAAATCCATAAAGCAAGTGGAGGAGCATGGGGAGGGAACGAAGTGGACAAAACCTATGTCCAAATGTTGTCTGACATAGTTACAGATGAAACAATCGAGAACTTCAAAACGAATCAGATGGGAGACTATTTTGATATGTTACGAGAGTTTGAAACAAAGAAGAGAACTGTTACAAATGACAAAGAAGGCAAAATGACCTTCAAGATTCCGGGTACCATGAAAGAGATGTTTGAAGAAAAGGGGAAAAAGATGAAGGAAAGAATTTCAGAGATGAACTATGGGAGCGATTTGATTTGGACAGGTGATAAGATTAGACTGAATATTGAAATAGCAAAGAAATGGTTCAAAAAGCCCGTTGATGATTTGATTAACCATGTTGCCCAGCTGCTGCAAGAGGAAAAGATGCAAGACGTAGACAGAATCCTTCTTGTAGGAGGATTTGCGGAGTCAGAATTGATACAGAGCGAGTTCAGGAAGAGAATAAAGAAGCAACTGATTATTCCAGAAGAACCGGGTCTTGTTGTTCTGAAAGGAGCAGTCAGATTCGGACATCTACCTGATATTGTCTGCTCAAGGAAATCTAAAAGGTCCTACGGAATTGAAGTATGGGAGACGTTTAACGAAGCCATTCACCCGTTGAATAAACGAAGAGTGGAGGATGGCGAAATCTTTTGCGAACATGCGTATCATGAAATGGTTAAAATTGATGAAGATGTTTCCGTTGGGAAAACATATAAAAATCAGAGCAAACCGCCAACTGTTGAGACAGAAGTAGCTTGTATTAGCATATTTTCATGCATAAGTCAGTCCCCGAAATATATTACTGACAAAGGTTGTACAAAACTAGGGGAGTTGGTTGTAAATCTACCTGACGGCAACACAATGAAAGAAAAGGAGATCACCACGGAATTTCATTTTGGAGACACGGAGCTTCATGTGACTGTCTTACTCAACAAAACCGGCGAGAAATTCAGCACCACTGTAGATTGCTTCTAAACTGTAAAAAACATTCAACAGTAACTTTTTATGCTATGCAAGTCATTCTAAGGAAATGGGTACAAGTGGGAACAAAACATATTGAAATATTTTTAAAATGTTACCAATCATTCAAAATGTTCTTGTGTATATCATCGTTGCTTCTCAACAAGAACAACAAATCAAAGTGTTGTAAGCACTGTAAACTGCCTGCTTTGAATATTAGTGAAGATCGAAATTTATATATTCTTTCTACAATGGCAAACGAAAAGCAGCGTGTCTAGTACAATAAATGAAAAATGCAGTTTTAGCCTATATAATATGCAAAAAAATCAGTGCATTGGGATCTGGATCTGCACTCAAGTTCAACCCACAGCACCATGATTGGGTGGAGTTAGCTTTAACTTAAGGTATATGACCCATCATTAAATACACCACTTTCTAGCCCTCGGACATGCATCAAATTACGCACATTTGTAAATACACTTCAAATAAGTTGATTCACCGTGCTGGATTTCAAGGTTATGCTTCAAGAACAAAATAATTTACAAATATATTTTTACTCTATATTCATATGCAAGGGAGGTAATTTATAACATTTTTGTCAAATATTTCCATAATTATGCATTAATTCAATATTATAAACCGTACAAAATGCTTATGTTTGTATTTTGGAATGGAAATTTAACACAATTTAGGATTTACTGGCATTTTTTTTTCAAATTTCGCCTCTGGCTCTTTGGTGCTAATGATGGGTTGTACACATTAAGAATAACTTGATCTAGTACACATTTGGATTATACAGTATTTGAATTTGAAGATGTATTCTCATCCATTTCTAAAAAACAAAACAAGAAGACCATGATGGTCCTATATCGCTCACCTGAACCAAAATGATATGATCCACGGTCTTGATCAATTCAATTAATATTCAAGACTTTAAGACTGAAAACAAACTTATGGTCAATAACATTGTGTCAAGTTTTGTCTTGATTTGTCACTATTTGAGGTTGTTAGAGTAAAATTTGAAGGACAGATAACTGAGCAAATTCTATTCTGATTATTCTGAGATTCATTAATCCAAGATCTTATCATTACGACATCGACATCATAATCCAAATTTCGTCTTGATTGTTCATTATTTGTGGTTGTTAGAGTCGAAACAGCAATTTTGTCAGATTCAAGGACACATGACTTGACAACTTTCTCATTTGATTGAAGCAAAATTCAAACTCGTGCAAGGTCTTTTAATCAGCAGCATAGTGTCCAAGTTTTGGTCTTGGTTGATTGATAATTGTAGATTCTAGAGTGTAAACAAGGTCGAAAACAGCCAAAACAGCAATTTTGTCAAATTCAAGGGCACATAACTCTCGACTTTCTCAACATATCAGACTGAAAATCAACCTCATCTGAAATCTTATGGTCTCCAACGTTGTGTTCAAGTTTTGTCTTGATTTATCAATAACTGTAGATTCTAGAGTGTAGACAAGGTCAAAAACAGCTGAAAACAGCAATTTTGTCAAATTCAAGGGCACATAACTCTGTACTTTTTTTATTAAATCAGACTGAAAATCGAACTCATTCAAAATCTTATGGTCTCCAACATTGTTTCAAAGTTTTGTCTTGATTAATTTATAATACTAGATTCTAGAGTGTAAACAAGGTCGCAAACAGCATAAAATGACAATTTTATCAAATTCAAGGACACATTACTCTCGTCTTTCTGGTCAGATCAGACTGAAAATCAAACTCATACCATTTCTTATGGTCTCCGACTTTTGGCCCAAGTTTTGTCTCGATTGATCGATAATTGTAGATTCTAGAGTGTAAACAAGGTCAAAAACAGTAGAAAACGGCTATTTTGTCAATTTCAAAGGCACATAACTCCAAACTTTCTACTCCGTCCGATCAGACTGAAAATCAAACTCATACAAGATCTCATAGTCCCCAACATTATGTCCAAGTTTTGTCTTCATTGATCTGTAATTGTAGATTCTAGAGTGTAAACAAGGTCGAAAACAGCCAAAAACGGCAATTTTGTCAAATTCAAGGGCACATAACTCTCGTCCTTCAGGTCAGATCATACTGAAAATTGAACTCGTCCTAGATCTTATAATCTCCAACATTATGTCCAAGTTTTGTCTTGATTGATCAATAATTGTAGATGCTAGAGTGTAAACAATGTACAAACTAGCTATTTAACGCATTCAAGGGCAGATAACTCCGGACTTTCTAGTTCGATCTGACCCATAATCAAACTCATCCGAGATCTTATGGTCATACATGTTTTGACCAGGTTTGGTAAAGATCGGCTTATATTTGTAGATGCTAGAGTGTTAACACGAAATTGTGGACGGGCGGACGGACGGACAGACGGACGACGGACAAAAAGTGACCACAATAGCTCACCATGAGCACTTCGTGCTCAGGTGAGCTAAAACCAATTACAAAACAAACCTAAATTATGTCATTTTTTTCTATGTGCCCAATAATTTTGTAAAGATTTGCGTATGCAGTGTACATTTAATCTATTCTTAGACCGTTTCACGATGACATATATACTGAGAGGCAAAAATAAGTATACACCCTAGTTTTTCCACGTATTCTAAGAAAACGATGTATAGATTATTACGATTTGTAAACGCCACTGATGAATATCGTTTGTTTTATGTACACTTCTTCGCCTACCCGTCTATCTGTCCTTCCTTCCGTTGCGACTGTTATTTCCTATCATAGAATACAGCGGCATCGAAAAAGGGGATTTAAGAAATGAATTAACACAATAATTCACATTGACACAAACCCTACATTTATGAACGGATTTGGATAAACTGTTCGCAGAAAGAGCCTAGTTACTTGGAACCATGCGTATATTGTTAGTGCTTTCCATATTATGATGCGTCATGGCAAAAGGGGGCTTGACGCAAAAAGTTATCTGACATAACTCGTTCTAAATGTATAGACGGATTTTGATAAAATTTGCACAGGATGTTCCTATGCTACCTGATTAAGTGTATATTGTGTCACGTTTCTTTCGTATTACACTGCGTCATAGAAAAATGGGTCTTAATGGCAAAAATGGGTATGTTGATCGTTTTCTACCAGCCACCGAGAATTGTGTTATGATGTTAGAGAAAATTTAACGCTGTGATTTGTTGTGATAATTGATAAAGAATTCCAATAAGGATTAACAGCAATATTTGATGCTCCACTAAGTCGCACGTTCAAAATTTGCAAGATCGGCATGTAGCAAGAGTACAGGTAGTCAAGCAATTTCAGGTAAAAATTTAACAAGACTGCATTATTGGTCTATAAGTAGGAATAAATAGTGCAAAATTTTGAGTCTATATGATGGAAATTAAGAGAGATATCGAAAATCAAAAAGTGTATACTTTCTTTTGCCTCTCAGTATATTTAAAAGTAAACTTAGCACAAAAATGGAAAGAGTTTGTATTGTGCAACAAGAATAACCCGGGACATCTGCATATGTAATGACCCCACTTCGGCAACTAACGGACTCTGCGCACGAAAATTAAGTTGTCCCGGGTTAATCTTGCTGGACAATAGTGTTGTTTAGAGGAAAATAATTGACCCGGCAGAGTGAACTTAACTGTACACAAAAGTGGAAAAGTTTATTGTCCAGTTTAGATGGCAATGGTCCGTCCCGTCGTTAATTTACGTAAAAGCGTGCACTGTATCCGTTTCACAACATTGTGCCGCCATGTGAAATTGTTTTATCTAATCTAGTCAAATAAAAAGTTAAGGTACCGTGGTCTATTTGGACCGATATTTTTTGGTAAAGCTAACCATTGAAATAGGCGTAATCTCCAAAAAAACGAAAATATTTAAATACAGCTCACATCCTGGTCATACCGTACAGATGACACAGGCTGACCAGGATCGGGAATTTGCATATTCAGTTAACCAATTGCCATTTTAAGATGACGCGACAAATGTATGCACGTGCAAATACTGTTAAGTCGTTGAATAATATGATTATTAGCTGTAAATAGCGAAGCATGCGAAGTGTTCGGCAAATCACGAGGGGATTCCGGCATACCTATCACCCCTGGACGATAAGTCTGTTGACCTTTCCGCTTGGTCTGCTCTGCCGGGTCAAATCTCGCCGTCTATAGTGGACAAAATTTTATCTCTGTAGAAACAAACATATATATTTTCCACCCAAATTAACCAGAGACAACTTAATTTTCGTTTCGTCTGTTAGTTGAGCGTCTTAACAAAACATAGCCGAAGTAGGGTCTTTGCATATGCAGATATTATATCCCGGGTTAATCTTGCTGGACAATACGCCTTTTGAATTACTAAATAGCTCATGATAAATGACATGGCAGGGCATCCCATTCGATAAGCATGGGTTGCTATGCCAGGTCATTTATCATGAGCTATACCCCGGTGTTTCCTCTTTTGATAACCTTTCTCAAAACAGAAAAAAAAACATGTAGCATTATCCAACTTGAAAACTACTGTAGATCTATAACAAATGCATGTGGATAAATATATGATTTGTGTACATGATAAAACAGAAAATATTGAGGCTAAAAGGAAAATGCTGGTGTACAGCATTTTCTTCTTTTTCCTCAGTTTTTCCCAAGGCATTTCTATAAGGGATTTCAAAACCAGGCCTTGTTTTGGAAAGGATTAAACCTACTCTAATACCCTTCACCCATCACCGAACATCAGAATTTAGACTGGTCCAAATTGAAAGATCGTGCAGACGACAATATCAGGTAAATGAAATTGTGGGAAATGTAGGAAATTTCTTCATTTTCCACAATGTTTTTCAAAGCCTTTGTTTTGTAGCGAGTCAAAAAGAGTCATTGTGTGTAATGACAAGTTTCCCAACGAAAGTTTTGTAATTACTGGAGTTGACGAAATTTGATGTTTACAAATAAAATTAGCTGTCGCAGAGAGGCAAGCGTTAGCCCTTTTTCCAAATGACAGTAATAAAAGACAGTTGTAACTCGTTGAAGGTTGTTACAGAAAAATCTTTTCAAACGTTCTAGGTAAATTAAAATGGAGAAACGCCGTCTAGAATGTTAGACTGTTTTGGACAGGGAAATAAGTTACTCTCCGCTAGAGTATACATTAAATCAACATTTAGAATGGTTATTCTTATCAGAATAATGTAAAAAAAAGTTGATCCAATTATATAGGCTATACTATAGCTATTACAAGACAGCAGACTTTTAGACGTGTCGAACTTTAAAGATGGTGCAGAAGACTATTTCAAGCAAATAAATGTTACATTAATAGGTCTTTATGGGAAGGAATCTTTTGGGGATTGAAGAAATCACTGTCACAAACAATGTCTTCATTTTCCACTATGTTTCCCAAAGCAATTAGGCTATCTTGTGAAGCTAAAAGGCGCCAGAATGTTGGAATGGGTTAAGCGCACACATTGTATGAAGGCATAAGGTATGGGATAAGGTTAAAATACTGCATTATAAAGCAGCAGTAGGCCCCAGCTCTATGTGTTAAGACTGTATAGCCCGGGGGGGGAATACAACTGTGGCCATCTCATGCTACTGATATGGGTAGGTAGCTACCGATATGAAAAAGTAAAGACAATCTAAATATGTTACTTGAAATCAAACCCTATAGTAATGATGTTTCTTTAAATTACCTGGAAAAGACAGTTCCATCTGGTACAAACAGCATTTGGATATAATTATCATAAAGAGATGCTTTGCATTCTAAAGAGCAATTTGTCCCTCTTATCTGCAGCTGGTCCCCTATAGTAATGCTATCATTTACCCAATGATAGTGTTCAAATTATTGCGGAAATAGTAATGTTGCAGTTTTCAGTTTGTTGGCAAGAAGTTAGATTCAATCTAATTAGGTAAGACCCATCCATACTCGTCTTTGGAATGGAAAAATCAATTATTTTGCAATGTTTTCCAGCAGAAAAGTAGTTATGCAATGGATGTGTGTGTACTCTAGTTGTTAACGGTAGGGGTAAATTTGCAGTGGATTGATTTTCTGTAAGTTGTATTCCAGGCAGTTTAAAAACCAGAGCAGTAATATTGTAACTGCTATACATGTATTATACAGTTAACCTATTGTACGTTTCAACTCCTTTACTCAACCTAAAAGCTTGTTATAAACACTGAAAATACACACTTGTAATTACTAAATCCAAAATTACATCAAATTCTGTATTAGCCTCTACTTTATTTGTCGCAAAAGTAAATAAGATAAAACAAGTTTGTAGATTGTGACTGAAAAGGCCATTTCTTCGGTGCTTGAAAACACATAGTTTGGCTCGAAGACATTGCTCGGTGGATAATGGTAAGTTTGCAGTGTTTTCAACTGATCGACTGTCGGATTTGCAGTATAATAAACTGCCTGGTTCCCAGGCAGTTTAAAAAACTACCTCGTAACTGCAGCTTTAAACAGCATTTTGTCGAAAAGCAGCGATTTCTCCATCTATCTTACATGTTTTTTTTCCTGAAATTGTGACTCACATCGCTTATGCCGTTCATGGGAAATCTCATAAAGATATTTGAAATGTACTTATTCAATCTTCATTTTGACACCGGAAAGTATTGCCGGAATAAATGCAATGTTTGAAATACTTTGGCTAGAAATCAAGTAAAATTAAGCATTTCCAGCTCAAAAATTGAAAAGAAAATGGTTTGAAATATCAAATGTTATTGAATAAATAATAGTTAAGCGTCGCCCAACATCTGGTACTTAACTTTCAGTTGCGGGCTAGCAACGAGGAGTTTATTGGGTAAACAGTGGGTTTAGAATGAAAATAAGATAACTACTCGAGTTCCTTGTCTTTCTCCAATGGTAGATTTCTATTTAAATATATGAACAAGAGTACCAAGAGGGCAAGAAGCGCTCAGCTGGCTGAACAATAAAAGAATCATCTCATGATTTCCCGATTTCTCCAAGCTCCGCCCTACCACGCCCATATTTATAAGACAATCAAAATTTCATGCACAATTCAAGTAAAGGACCATCCAAGGAAAATTTCTGTCCAGTTGGGTGTAAATTGGCCCAATGGTTGATTTTAAAAGAATAATTTCGCGCTTTTGTCAAATTCTGATATGCTTCCCCTGCCGTGTCCACATTTATAGACCAATCAAAATTATTTGAACAATTTAAGTAAAGGACCATCCAAGGAACATTTCTGCCCAGTTTGGTGTAAATTGGTGCAATGGGTGATTTTGAAAAAAATCGTGATCTAGTCCAATAAGCCCCACCCTGTAAAGCCAACATTTATGGACAAGTTTGGTGTAAATTGGCCCGTTGCTTTCAAAGGAGAAGATTATTATAGAAAAAGCACGCACGAACGAGGGACACACCGCCATGAAATAGCTCCAATCGGCCAGCGGAGCTAAAATGGTTACTTCTGACCGCAATCAAAGAATACTATCGATGGACAAATTCTCTTCTTCTTTTTCAAAATATCTACATTCCAATTTGTAATAACGAGGGTTTCATACATTTAAAAGCCCCAAATCGTTTCGTTTGCTATCAATCATGAAGGGAAAGCGTACAAAGTAATGCGACAGTATAGATAAGATTCGCCAAGGAGACAAACATGCAC
The DNA here is from genome assembly GCA_963680895.1 of Fragum sueziense. Taxonomy (NCBI): domain Eukaryota; kingdom Metazoa; phylum Mollusca; class Bivalvia; order Cardiida; family Cardiidae; genus Fragum; species Fragum sueziense. Next base: position 40,542,491 of record OY804599.1, read on the forward strand.
ATAAAGAAGTCAATTCTACCAAATAAGTTACCCCACCATGCAATGTCCGTAATTTGAGATTCTTTTAGACCAAGTTTGCTGAGCAATCTCTTGCAAAGCTGTGGTAGAGTGCCTGTCGTAATGTCAGATTCTATTTTGTACTGCACGATTGAATAAACAATAAAGACCATACACTTCCGAGGATCAGATAAATCACGTAAATCATCAGGTGTGAGACGTAGAGAGAACTTGGAGGTAGGACGTTAACTAGTACGCTCATAAAGATGGAGTAGCCGATAAACATGACGACGGCTAACGTGCCCTTCTCTCCGGACGATATCGGCAAAATATACGGTAGACCGTTCAGCAGTGACATCATTACGGCAGGGACAACACACGTCACTGCCTCGAACGTCCCACGTCGCTTGACTTTGAAACTAACGTCGACGTATGTGACGTTGTTTTTGTAACGTGTAACCTGTTCTGCGCTGACAAGATCCCATTCTGCATTTGAGACGTAATCGTTGAGGTAAACAGATCCATGGTATCTTAGATTTACGGTTGACGTCGTTTCATCGTTAGCGTAGTACGTCATCGTGCACGTCTGGACGTCAAATGGATACTATCTCATGTTCACCTCACACAAAAAACTGAAAGACAGAAAATAATGATGCCATATTCATTATATGGCCAAGCTTTTCCAGTCTCATGTAGGCCTACCTGCTTCGAGTTTTAGGAATATTTCGATATCTTACGAGACCACGATGACGGTAATTTAACGCATTCTCAGAAAAAGAAACAATTTATTTAAACTGCAGATGCCAAGTTTAGTACAGAGAACATGTAAACTTTATTTTCGTCTTCTCCGTCTCTTTTTTCCAAGACTATGTGTATTTTTAAAGACGTCAAAAGCGGTAAGAATTAGTCTTACCAACAATCCAAGCGCAAATTACCTTTGTACATAACACTGCTCTAAAAATTAACCTTTGGAGTTTATCCAAACCACTGAGTTTGAGTTTATTGGGGGTTTACGCCGTTTTCAACTACCAGGGTCATATCGCGGCGGCTGGAGCACCTACCCATGGATTCCTGTTATTTCTCAAACCAGTACTACCACAACACCCTTTACGAGCCTCCAGCTGCTCGCCCACTTAGGTTAACGATATCAAACCCATTGGTGGGTGACATTTTTTGTCAGAAAGGGTATTAGCCGCGGCCCCTAGTTTAAAACGATCCAATTAGGAAATAGGGAAACATTAAGGCAACAAAAGAAAATGATGTTCATTTTTAAAAGTAAAGCTGGTTTTTTTATCTTTACCCTAATATGCCTATGTGATAGCTACGGCCTGAATATATTCTTTGATTGGTGGATCTGATTTTACTAGAGCGGCGACACCTAAAGGATGTCACATGAAAGAATGAGTGAAATGAATAGAACTTGTTCTACAATCTTGCAACTTGTTGGAAATATTTGATCTCAAAAATGGGAAATATATTTGTAATGACATAGAAAACATTGATGGAAAAGGAGAACATGGTGAATTTTCGCAATATCTTATTTTCTCTCAATGTTTATGATCTTTTCTCTGATTTGCAATGGGATGTTGTGATAATGGCTTTAATTTAAGGTTGAACATAGGCATGGGAACTATCACACCTAAATAAATAGTCATGAGACCTAATAGTATAGTGTTTTTCAAATTAAATGATTATGTATGGAAACTTTATGAGAAAACAAGAAATACTTCAAAGAGAGGAAACTCTCCTTTCACTAAAGTTTTTTAAGCTTTAGACAGAAAATTTCATCATAGAAATGTAGCGGAAAAAGATGATAAATTGCTTAATCAAGGCAATTTCTCTCCTTTGTCAACCATATTTCAACCATTCATAACTGCATTCAACAAAGATATATATAGATCTAGTAAATGTCGATTTTCAAAAAAGAAATGAATGTGTTTAAATTTTGGATATCTCATGGTATTTTCATATCTTATGTGACTTTGACATTACAAGTGTCAACTGCATAGTGGATAAATGTGATGGTATTACATTTTGACCTCAAGATAGCTGCCAATAACACCCACCAGGAATCCAATCTGGAATCTGCAGGATCACGCCATAATAGAGCATCATGCCAGTCGCTTTATCAATTGAGCTATAGGAGTTTGTAAAAATCTGAAATCTCAGCTTTCTAGAGTTGTCATAGACACTTAAAGATAACTTAAGTCAATACTTTATATGTCAAAGTCCATTGGCTTCTCAAAATACCTTGAGAAATTCAAAGTTACACATACCGGTACTTTATAATCATAAGAAAAGGCTAGCACCAGATTTTCTCTTTGACATTAGCATCAATTCGACTTCACCAATGTTGAAAAAAGGGTCAAGTGGATAAACTATTGCATGTACAAACAAGTTCAAACTTCTCTCTCCACCACAGAAATATTGACTGATTGGGATTTAAAGCTACTATTTCCCAGATTTGGACCCAAAATTTGTCAAAAACAAATGAAATGTACACTTTTTAAGCTTTATATGACCTGATTAAATAATTACGACAAACTATTGAAGCAGTGACTCATTTGTTTGCAATTTGATACCAAAATCATGAAGCGATGTCGAAAGTAAGTCAAAAACAGTAGGACATGCGACTTTCTTAAATGACATCACAACATACATGATGACGTCATATTGAAATTCAAGTATGAATCTCGTTTGAATCTTGGTCCGCGCTGTATGCGCATGTGTGACAGTCTAAAAATAAATTAAACCGCATCTGTAACAGAGTTGAATTTGGGTTTGGATTCTCCCTAAATTTGGCTATCTCTCTTATAATTTCAGCTCAATCTCTGTCTGAATCACATGTTATTACCCATTCTGAGAAGGACAACACAAAAGTTTTGCATATTTTTTCAAAAAATTTCATTTTTTGCAATGCAAAAATCCATCTGCTACCCTCCAGCTTTAACACCTCATTCAACAATCTCCAACTTTATTACAGCAGCTGGTGCACATAACCATGAGTTCCCGACATTTCATGCACCAGTACAAAAATATCCAATCCTAGCCACCAGTAACTGTTGCTCATCCCATTTAAACCATTACCAGACAGCAACATTTTTGACTGGTCAAAATTCAAAGATGTTGCAGATGACAATTTAGTCATTTAAGTGAATGAAATTTAAATTTGTTTGGTCTTTTTGAGTTGAAAACATTGTTGGAAATGAAGATAATGCTTGTTACAAGCAATTTCTTCATTTTTCACCATGTTTTTCGGTCTTTATGTTTTGGGGAGTTAAAAAGAGTCAATGTGTAGGAAACACATTATCCATAGGGAGAGATGATTGACAACTTTTATCAGAAAGAAGATCAACAGAACTGGATTCAAATCAACTACCACCTAGATTTATAGACTCTGATATTGCCTGCAAAGCTATCCGGGCATGGTCAACCAATGAAAGATGTCTTGCCATTTCTCAATCATCACTGACAGTGAGAGATCTCATCATTCTGTAAAATAGACAGACAAACAATGTGATTATCTCTATCTCTAACAAGACCCTTACAGTTATTTTGAAAACATTGCTAGTTTGCAGCTCCTTTCAATTTGGACCACAGAACCAGCCAAATTTATTTTTGATTCAGAAAATATTAAGGGGGAATGCTCCAGTTTCCCAATTTTTTTCCCAATAATAGAATTTATTTATATTTTTTATGTTGAAATTACATGTTATTACTAATTGAAAAATAAAATAAAAATGGATGGTCAGCGATCTTGTTTGAATTTTATAGGCATTCGTATCACATACCCCTACATCGAAAAAATGCACAATTTCTTGCATCTGTCCAAGGTCACTAAAGTGCTAATAAAATACTGTATATTCATCGTTTAGTCCCGAAAACGGATTTAAAGTAACGTCTTACATTAAATAAGAACAGAAAACCCAAAATATGTGCTTTTATAAACACCTAAATGTATAAAACAGTATGCTCACGTGTTCAGTTAGATCAACGAAGTTGGAGTATCTTATGTCAAAATTTGCATATTTTTGGAAATATTTCAAGTTCTACATAATAGAATTTGATAAAACTTCTTCATTGTATTAAGCAACATGTCCTGGTAATAATTCAAAAAGAAAATGTATACGTCAGCGCACTTATTAGTGAATTACAGCAATTTTTTTCACCTACACATGAATAAAATGACGCAAAACAGTGGTAACTCCATACATACTTACGACTGTCTTGCTCTAAATAATCGATTTCCACTTAGGGAAAATCAGTTTCGCAAAATAAATACACTTTTACCGTCGAAAATGGTAAATTGTAATGATGTCTTATATTATTGAAAATATGGTAGCGAAACATATTGGTACGAAACAATAAATTTACTACAGTAATGACCGAGTGTTCCGAAAAACTGGAGCATTCCCCCTTAAGTTTTATTAACCATTGATATAACACTGAATATAATGCCCTAGCGCCATGAACAAAAAAAACCTTGCATTTGATTTTTATTATCCCTTTTCAAAGGGGCAAAAATTTGGACTGTTCAAATCAGAAAGCTGCTGCAGAAATGGCTGTTTATATCAAGTTATGTACAGCAATCTGTTATTTTCTATTAATCCTTTTTGGGAGTGGGGATGAGTCGTTTGATTTTTTCAAAACGAGCTTGAAGACCCGTGGAGCAGCGGAATGACGCCAACGTCCATGTGACTTTGCTCTATTTCTGCATTTTAAGGCGAATTTAAAAGTTCATCACCACGACCTTAACCAACCGAGAACAAATTATTGCAATAATGTATTCAATGACTTGCTGATCGAGTTGTTTACAAATTAATGCATTTATGAAGTGGGTCGAATAACACAAACGTTTCATTAAAAAGGAGGATGCTAGTTTTCAGAAGAAACATACTTTGACGTCAATGACGTCGTTTGTTGTGCGACGCCGGACACTGATGTGCTATGTACAAACATGGTTTATTTTTGCAATATTATACGAAACTATGTAAATTTGTATATGTATTAACCCTTTCCCAAATGGCAAATTTTCAAAATTTCCATTCAAAAGCTGCTGCCGCAGACGACAATTAAGCCTTGTTTAAGATAGAATTTGTGTATAATATAGCATGGAAAATATTGAGGCAAAAGGAGAAACTGCTGATTATCAGCAGTTTCTTCGTTTGCCTCAATGTTTTCCCAAACCTAATATATTAGGGACGTCAAAACCAGGTCTTGTTTGGGAAAAGGTTAAAGAAATGTTTTTCTTTCGGTATGTAAAATTGTATGACAATACGTTCATGAAATTACCGCAAACAACGTTTGTGACATTACTTTTGGATCATCCCTCGTACATGTTAGAAGGAAAATAATATATGTTTTGCCATGGTAAATCATAGGATTTACCGCAGATGCTTGTTCAGATGTGTTAAATTAACCACTCAGGCATATGGCCTTGGTAAATCCTATGATTAATCATGGCAAACCATATATTATTTCCAAAGTAACTTTCAGAAATTTAGTTAAGTTAATAATTCAGAGATGTTCCCACATACATCTACGTCCATGGATTCTGGTCCCCCTCCATGTTCATGCAACAATTTACATGAAGGATGAAGTATTATCTGCTCAAATGGCAGGGGTATCATTGGATTCCACCAACTCATTGTCGCCAGATTTCGGACATAAAAGTACAATGTAGTTATAATAAAATGTAATAGGAATATTCCCTAGATTCCTGGATTTGTATGTTTTTTTAATTAAATGATTATATAGATAGATAATATCTGAAATTAATGTTCCTAATTTATAATTAGTAGATGAAAGAGTAAATATTTTTCGACACAAGTTGTGGCGCTTTGTTCACTGTCCGATCTTAAACGATATATACAAGACCAAAAAGTATTTCTAAATTAAGGTTTACAGGCAACCTTTTGCAACAACCCTCACCTGAACAGCCATTGTTTAGGCCTATAATGACCTATATGTTTTTGAATGGTAGTGTGCTCTGATGTAAACGAGCGACACCAACATATCAAAGAGTGAATTTCATCAGAGAAACCTCGGATTATAGTGACTATGACAGCCAAATGTTAAAAATAAATGACATAATTTAGCCACAGGTATGAATTTATATCTATGATTCAAGCAGAAATATTCTAGATATAATTTGCATTTCTTATCTGACAAACTCGGCTTAAAATCCAAAACAAAGTATTCGAAATCTAAGATTATCCAAATTTATGATAAGTTGGGTCATACTCATAACTGTGAAATACTTATAATTCGATGAAATCATTAAAATTCAATTCCGACATGTCTAATAGTGTTTAAAATTTGGTTGATTTTTCCTATCTGATACACATGATCAGTTTTTTTTATGAAAACTTTTTTACATCTGATAGTACACAGGGCGCGGCCATGTTTGACATTTACCTGACCTTCTTTCCGCAGTATAGAAGGCAGGGAACCAGACTACTTAAAGTCGTTCGCCAATATTGCAGATAAATCAAGAAACAATGTAACTTGTTACTTGCTGTTGCAAAATCGCTTAGCTACGCTCGGCGCCCGTCCGATAATCTGACAGCGGCAGGCTAGTTTCCAAGGAATGTAAAATCTAGACTGCTCTCAAAACTTAACTTTGTTCCCAAAATATCTAAAGCTCCCAGTAGGGCGAATTGTGAATATGCCCCCTAAATGCAACGAAAAGGGTAAAAGCAAGGCGCCAGCCCAAAAAAGCCTTAGACAAGAACCCGATCCCCAGGAACTACTACGACCGCCATGACTACAATTTTGTATAGCGTATTCATGAATGCTTCCTGATTTATATTCAGGGCCTCAATCGCCGTCCTGCCACCTACCAACACCAACGGCCGCCTTCCTGGTTCCTGCTGCCTTGTGATCTCCGCCCTGCCACCGGCAGATATATAGAAATCAGACGGTGGCATGTCAATGGCAAAACGGCGGCAGGACGGATGAAAGAAAGTGGCAGTTACGATTTTCGAAGGCCTTCAAGCACAAAGACCGAGTAAAAATCGCGCTGCAGCCCGCCTTCCATTTGACAGCACCCCCGCAACTTCGAAAAGCATCCGGCCGGTGGCAGGGCGACTTGCAAAATTGGAAAAAAATCAGCCGGTGGCAGTTACAATTTTAACTTTTACTTAAAATTCTAACTGCCACCTAGCGGCGTCCTAAATGCCAACTGCCGCCTGCCGATGTAGCCTGCCGCAGGACGGTCGCATGGCTGCCACCAGGCGAATTTATACGAAAAATGGCAGTTATCAGTAATTAAAAATTGGAGAAAATGACATCTAACCCACATTCACCACCTATATGGAATAACCCATATATATTGATGGAAAAGGAGAAATGCTGCTTACCATCATTTCCTTCTTTTGTCACAAAGTTTCTAAGACTTCCCAAACTTTTCTCTTTGGGACAACAAAATCATGTCTTGTTTGGAAAAGGGTTAAGAGATACTATATAAGAATGTATATTTGAAGAATTTTGATTCAATTTGAGGTCGTCCGCCAATATTGCAGCTAAATCAAGAAACAATGGCTGTTACTTGCTGTTGCAATATCACCCAGCTCCGCCACGAGGAGGCCACCTCAGAGAGCCGAATTTTGAATTTTGAAAACAGCCCAAATGGTCCGAAAAAGTGACCGTTGAAATAAAATAAATAGAAATTAAATGAACTAAAGCGCGAATTTGATATTCCTTTCATTGCCTCTGTTATACATTTAAAAGTGCATAAAATGTGATGGCGCACAGATAGAAATTAAAGAACAAACAAAATATAAGCAAATACATGATTAATTGGTATGCTAATGAGTAATGACTAAGAAATACTTTATTTGTACATGATACCTGTCATTGAATATTTTTTCAATCCAATTGGAAATTAAAATCAATATCAAACAAAAAATGTTGAATGAGCTGAGATAAAAAAAAAGCTTTGAATGTTTTATAGAAAGCAAAGTTTGCAAATCAGCTCCGCTTGACTCTACTTCCTGGGAATTTCACCAGTTACAGTAGGTACTAGATAAACTATTTGTATTTTGTTAGTATTGAAACTTAACCGTTGGTTGCAATGCTAAGAATTAAGGATGCATAAATACATTTCTTGAGAATGACAATTTAGCTATCTTACAACATCAAACACTGAAAGTACAGCATAGAATGCACTTATACAGATCTTGAATTTTGTTCACAAAAGTTTAACTTTATCCTTTTGTTAAAAATGTTTTTTTTTTCAGAGTTGCTTAATTAGAATATAGTTCAACTTTTTTTAAGTCATAATACAAGTATGTCTGTAGCTGTAGAAAGAAGGAAGTAACCAATTTTCTCTCTAATAATCATCTTCAGTAAATGACAAAGGAAAATAAAGAGCAAGTACTAAGAAAGTTGCATTCCAGTCATAGAAAATTACTGTTATATATTTGTATACATGTATTAGCAATGTCGAAAACAAGATCTCGTTTTCATGTTCCTAATATAAAGGGCTTGGGAAACGTGGAGGCTAAAAGTAAAATGCTGATCAATCAATATTTCTACTTTGGCTTAACCTTTTCTGCACACGTCTCTATCAACATCGAACTGGCAAGTTATTGTCTACAACAGCTTCAAATCAGAAACAATCAATACCTCTTTGCAGTTTTGGTAAAGCCTTGAGGAATTATATTTACCCGTTATATTTGCAATTCAAACTGGAATTGCATAAAATTGCTACAAAACAAGCTGTAGAAGCACACAATTCAGTACTGGTTGCTTCATGGTAAACAAAATGGCAATTATGGGGGAACAAAATTTTGAAATTCAAATGAATTGAAAGCAAACTTTCACATTAATCAGTTTTTGCATACCAATTAAATGTACTTTTTTAAAAACCAAAATAAAAGAAAATAAGGAAAATGTTGAAATTTTGAAATTGAGGCATGAAAGGAAATGAAATAAAACATGACAGATACAATGCCACAAACATGTACAACATAGACATATAAAATAATCTTAAGCTTAACCCATTCCCAAATGGCAAAATTGTAGGATGATCAAATTGCAAAGCAGCTTTAGACGACAGACTTGTTGTAAATCTATATATAATGAAATTGGTACTTACTATACAGTAACTAACAAAACATTGAGGCAAAAGAAGAAAATGCAGATTATTAGCAATTCTTCTTTTTCTTCTCTTTTCTTAAGCCTTTCTATAGGGGGAAGTTAAAATCAGGTCTTGTTTTGGAAAGGGTTAATAAATGATAATCTTCTGTAATTGTCAATGGATGGAAGGACAAACAGACACACAGACGACATGAAATTGTATAATCAAATTGTCTCTAATCAACCACTTTTTAATCAGTTGAGCCAATAGATAACATAAAATACATTTTGACAAATCAACAGTTGGTTTGGAAAAATATGTCACCTTACTTTACACTTTAGAAATCAAGCTTAGCATCTGTTATGAAAAAACACTTTTTTAAATAACAAAAGCCGTCAAGTAAATTCTGAATGCCATTGGGGCTTCTTTTGTCTAAATATGGTACTTTACAAAGAATCAAATAAGTCAATTGTATACTTTTTCATCTGAGCCGGACTGTGCGTTATACTTCGTTTATTCCCCTTTTAGGGTGTGGCTCAGTCAAGAGGTCATTCGACGAGTTAACTTCTCGATATATTGGTTGATGTAAGAGAAAAGCGTGCATCACGAGCGTGAACACATTTCAAAATTGAGATAATAATATAATAATTATACCACAATACAGAGCTACAGATAAGCATGAATTATTTCACTAAATGTTCATCAAACCCTATGTTGTGGGCATTCATTGGAATGGCCCAATCAAGACTATTCAAATGAGTGCCCACAACATAGGGGTAAATGTCTTCACCCCCTTTTATCTGTTGCTCTGGCAATAAATACATGTAGCGCTAATCAATAAATTTATTAAGCTGTTTTACCTTGATCTGAAATGCAACAAGAGCCTTCATAGACCGGTTATGCTCCCTGAATAAGTGTTTGTCACACAAAAAAGCCATCATACATTAACAGGGATAAAGACTGACAATTTTAACTTAGGGGCCCAGAATAGTAAAATTTGATTCTTAACATTAAGGGCATGGGCATTTTCTCTAAATATTCAGGGGCCCAGCCCAAATTCTAGGGGCCATGGGCGACTGGGCCCCTGCTAATCTTTATCCCTGCATTAAGCCCCCTTTTCCCACAATGGATATATAAGAAGAATATGGTATAGAACATCTCATTTATCACTTAAGTACAAAAATTCCTTAAATTCTGCCCATTAGATAAAGGGAAATAAGAGAAAAACATTGTTTGTCACACAAAAAGCTATCATACATTAAGCCTACTTTTCCCATGACGGATTTTATGTACACACATTATTTATAGAATATGGTCTCATTTATCACTTATGTACAAATTTTCCGTAAATTCTGCCCATTGGGTAAAGAGAAATAGAGAAAAACTAATTTCTACATTAAATGCCCTTTTTCCGCGACGCAGCCTCAAATTTAGAAACGGAGAAACAAATTCCCTAGTGATTTTCCAAGGGAGTTCACATGTGAAGTTTCATTGAATTTGGTCAAAGGGTTGCTGAGATCTGGCTGTGGACGGACGGAGTGAAGGACAGCGTGGCAACTATATTATGCTTCCCCAAATTTTTTAGGGGAGGATATATGTCCTGGGTTAATCTTGCTGGACAATACATGTGCAGTATAGCAGACGAGAATTGACCTGGCAGAGCAGCACAAGTCATGCTAATTGAAATCCTTGTTTTAACATCTGTATCATTAAAAATTGGAAAGGATTCAGGGAAAAGCAGTTTGAGTATTTCTGTTAGTGTAATAATTCATGAATTGTACGGATTTGTAATCTGCATGGGCGGATCTAGAGGGGGGTCAGGGTAGTCCGGACCCCCCCCTGGCATTGTCCGAAAATAAAATTTTGACTTTATAAATTTAGTGTACATAACGTTACATATTTATTACATTTTAAGCCATAATTTGAGCTTGGACCCCCCCCCCCTCGGAGAAAAATCCTGGATCCAACCTTGATCTGTACATTGGAACCACCGATCCAGGCACAAATTTTATCATAAAAATATTGGAAGATATCACTGGAGTGGTGGTGAACTCGGCCAAAGCGTAGGACGTTTTTTCGCGATCATAGTATTCAGTCGGTGTTGCTATAAAATATCGTAACTACGGGTTCAATAAAGCCGTATTTACGAGATTTTATAACAACACAGACGGTTTGTCAATATATCGGTAAACGGTAACCCGATCTATTTTTAGAACAAATTCATTGTTATTAGAAAAACTATCCAATCAGATCTTTAAACTCACATTTAAACGCAAAATATCTGTACCTTGTTGTAGTGAAAAACGTCCCTCGCTTTGGCCAAGTTCACCACCAGTGGATATTGTCCACCCAAATTAACCCGAGACAGCTTATTTTTCGTGTGAAAAGTCTGTTAGTTGAGCATCTTAACAAAACATTGCCAAAGTGTGGTATGCAGATGTCCCGGGTTAATCTTGCTGGACAATACAAGTAAGAACAAGTTTAACATAAACAGTAAAACTTAACATATTTACACTGAATATATATTCATGTATAGTTCAAAGTTTATAACTCTAGACTTGGGTACAAACACTATACTACTTGTTGTTGAAAATGACCCAACATATACTGTTACACTTTCTTTTTCGAGAATAAATGAGTTAGGACATCAATTCACTCATATAGATCTTTAACTCACGATAAATGGTTTTGTAAATTCTAACACTGTGTATATTGGTTTCAGTGTTTGTATACAAGTCTACAATTATAAACTTTGAGTTATACATCATAATTAATATGGCCGTGGATCTGGATAAAGGGTTAATATATATGAGAGATCAACATGAAACCACATTAGGCTTAATCTACCACCTATGTAGCCATGATCAGGATCAACACTTATTACCTCAATCCTGCCAAAGGATGAGAAAATGTTGGAGAATAACACAACCTGATCTACATAAGTGCCCTTTTTCCAGATTCAAACCCATTAACATTGAACCAAAATAACATGAAACTTTTTCATTGCTCCTATGTATAAAACTGATCAAAACTGATGCAAAAAAGTGATAGGATAGTTAAGCATTTTCTTCTTTTATCTCATTGGATTCAAACTTCAATGTTTAACCCTTTCCCAAATAGTAGAATATTAGACTTCATATTTGAAAGCTGCTGTTGACAAAGACATGCATGTTGTTTTAACCCATTCCCACATATTCACTCTTTTTGACGACATACTATTCAAAGGCTTTGGAAAACATTGAGGTAAATGCAATATCTTCATTTTCCACAATGTTTATACACAAAAAGAACAAACTATTTTAATTTCATTGACTTTAAATTGTCATTTGCAAAATCTTTGAAATCGGGCCAGTCTCAAATTTTGCCGTCTGGTAATGGGCTGATATTGATTTGCTAACATGTAGATTCCTTATTAATAAAATTTAGCAGACAAAATATCAATGCAAAAGCACAAAATGCTGGTTATTTACATTTCCTTCTTTGCCCCTTTATTTCTACTTGTAAACAATTCCATTTATGTACTTCAAAACCAGATTTTGTTTCGGTAAGGGTTTTAAAATGAGCTGATCATATCTTGGAAACTCGATTCAAACATAATTTAGTCGCGAATTCCATAAGCACCTGAAATGCCCTACTGACAATCAAATTTAAATCATTCACATTGGGAAAATTTGAGGAGGGGGTGTAAAATATGTGATGTGTGCATACCCATTAGCAATGGAAATGTTACTTATCGAACGATGCAATGACATTCTATAACACATTGTAATGTCTGACAATAGATCACCTCCCTTCCAAAATCTGGACCAAGGGCAGTTATTTTTCCAAAATGGTACAAAATACTTGACAAGTCATAAAAAAGGGTCCATTTTAGAAACAGTCGTTCAAAGTTTCCCAAAACTCAAGAGAAAACCAACATCATTTTTAAATTACCTTCCTTCCCAGATTCAACACATTATGGACCAAGGGATGTTATTTCTCTTAACTGGAATATTTGAGAAAAGGCTTCTTTTTGCTCAACATGCAATATATTTCCCATATAAAAAAGGAAAATCCTTTTGATATTTAACATAACCTTCCTTCCCATCTTCATTATAACTCTCCGGACCAAGGCAGGCAATATGTTGTCACAAAAAGATCCTTTTTAGTAACAGGCTTTCATAATTTCCCAAAACTCCAAGAGAATAACCATGATTTAAAATCACCTCCCTTCCCATATTCAACACATACTGGACCAAGGAATCAATGTCATTTGTCTTACATGGTAAACATACTTGAGAAAAGGCTTCTTTTTGCTTGACATGCGAATGATTTCCCCATTTCAAAAAGCAAAATCTTTTTGACATTTAACATCACCTTCCTTCCCAAATGAAATATTACTCACTGGACCAAGGCAGGCAATATGTTGTCACAAAAGATAATGCTTTGAAAAAAGGCTCCCTTTTATTGGACCTGTCATGCATTTTCCCTAAAAAATATTATCAACTCTGAAATGAATTACTGAATAAAACAAGGATATCATACATTCTACAATATGTCACAAAAAATCTGGGTATTATTACACATTTCATTTGCAGCTACACTGACTGAATGATGAGAACCACGCCATTTAAAATAGTTCTTCTACCTTCTGGTCAGTAGAACTAATAATATTAAACAATAGAGTAGACAGACTTCAGATTATGAAAAGCAGTAATAATCCGTTAAATCTTTTTAACAACCCAAAAAACAAAGGCTTTGAAGTTATTGTAGAAAATGGAGAAATAGCATGTGACTGTAAACCCAATGATGGGTTAAAGTTTAGTTTATTTACAGTTGGCGCCACATCGTATGGCACATGTTCATATTTGTTCAGTGTTCAATGGCAATGAATTATGTGCTAAATATAGAATGGGTTAACAGTTATGTTTTGATAACCCGTCGGTGTTGTTATGAAATCTCGTAACTACGGCTTGAATCAAGCCGTAGTTACGAGGTTTTATAAAAACACCCACGAAATAGTACTTGTTTGTCCAAAATTTCGTCACTGTTTACTTGATACCATTCATTGGCATTCCCACGCATTTGCTCATTTCTTAGGGCATTAATGTGGAGGCTGGGCGTCCCTGCCTTCCACTTACCTTTGAAATGGCATCATTAATTTTTTTTATTTTTTTTTTATTTTACACTTTTTGTGGGTCAAGACGTTAAGCTTTAATAATTTTGTTACCTTAAGGTTTACGAACTGAGAATGAAAACACCAATTTCTAGCCATACGAAATGTATCAAATTACATACACTTGTAAATACACTTCACATTATAAGTTGATTCATCGAGCCAGATTTCAACATAATGCTTCAATATGAAAATAATTTACAAATATTATTTTACTCTATATTCATATGCAAGGGAGGTAATTTTGAACATTTTTGTCAAATATTTCCATAAGTATGCATTAATTCAAAATTCTACACCATACAAAATAACATAACATAACATAAAATGCTTATGTTTGTATTTGGAATGAAAATGTAACAGTTAAGGAATTTCTAGCACTTTTCAAATTTCCCCTCTCTCTGGCTCTGCATTTCATTCTCAGATTGTAATCTTAATGTTGCTGTACAGTTTACGACCATCTATTGACATTCCCACGCATTTTGCTTATTTCTTTAGGCATTGATGTGGAGGCTGGGCGTCCCTGCCTTCCATTTACATTTGAAATAGCATCAATAAATTTTTCATTTCACTCTTTTTAGGGGCAACATGTTAAGCTTTAATGTTGTTACCTTAATGTAGCTGTACAATTTACCACCATTCATTGACATTCGCACCCATTTGCTTATGTTTAAGGCACTATTGTGGAGGCTGGGCGTCCCTGCCTTCCACTTACCTTTGAATAACATCATTAAATTTTTGTTGTTGTTGAGAACAGTCTACCTTCTCCCCTGATCTCATCCGCGGCAAATTTGTTCAAACTCTTGGCGATATTTGAACAAAATCTCGACGATATAGGCAAATCAGTTTAGCGTGGAAAAACCCATACTGACTGAAATGTTCACCTATATGTCCAGGCTTTATTTTTTGTTATTTTGTTGTTATTTTGAATTAAATGGCTGATTTTTGGTGGTTTTTGATTGTTGTCAGTTTAGCTCAGTATCCCGTGCTTACTGACACATTACATACTTATAGCTTATAGTTCTATCACTCCGTTCAAGATTAATTCATTGAGATTTATTAACTTTGTGGAACAAGGCTTCCTTATTTCCAACCATATTCTCTTTCTAGACATTATTATCCTTTATTTGTATTGAAATTTATTAACTTTGTGGAACAAGGCTTCCTTATTCCAACTGTATTCTCTTTCCAGACATTATTATCCTTTGTTTGCCTGGAAAGACGTCCATTCATTATTTAAATCTATTGGAGCTTCTGATAAATTCCATCAGAGCCCTTATCAAATCTTCTTGTGTTGTTTTAGTTGCATTTTCTACAACACCTGCCAGGATTGAGAGATTTATGATTGTGATATCATTTAAACCTGCACAATGTAGGATCCCTTCTACTCTTTTCTCCATGGATTCTCTCTCTGTTTTGAATCTTTTGCATTTAAATATAATGTTCTACATCCTCTGTTAAATTGCACTCCTCACACATTTTTGTAACTGTATTGTTCATATTAGCCCTGTGGCTGTTAAGTAGAGTGTGTCCACTTAAAATTTTTCATTTGTTACTTTACTCGTTTTTGGGGAAACATGTTAAGCTTTGATTTACTGCCATTCAGTGACATTCCCACGCATTTGCTTATTTCTTAAGGCATTTATGTGGAGGCTGGGCGTCCCTGCCTTCCACCTACCTTTGAAATAGCATCATTGTTACTTTACTCTTTTTTGGGGGCAACATGTTAAGCTTTGATTTTGTTACCGTAATGTAGCTGTACAATTTACGACCATTCATTGACATTCACACTCATTTGTTTATGTTTAAGGCATTGATGTGGAGGCTGGGCGTCCCTGCCTTCCACTTACCACTTACTCTCTTGTTCTACCGTCTTATTGGTTCATGGATTTCTTTGAATTTCATACAATAGCACTGTAGCATTATCTTCCAGTGGTGCCCTTACTCTATTCATAACTTGATATTGCTGATTGCCTATTATATTTCCATGACATGACTGTACCTCTTCATCACTATAAAACACATAATGTGTTTCAGAAACACAACCAACTGCTGTGTAATGGCGTGGGTGAAAGTTGATTGAAGCTCTGAAGACATACTGGAGATCATTAATGATTATATGGTGGTCGACTAGAGTTTTTTTAGTTCCTATGCGATTTATATTGATGATCAAGAGAGACGGTGGATTGATGATCACTCGATTAACCTGGTGCATATTTTCACCACAGGAATTACAGTTCAAAACTTTTTGCTCCAAAGACCATCTTGTTACTCCATCTTGAATTCTAACTTCTTCTTGTTGAAAGTTTAACAGATTAATGAAGATACGAATTGGTTGATGTCTTTCCTTCGTACTTGTTAATTTGCAATTTTGACAAGTTTTCATGGTTTTAACATTGCCTATGTGAATACTGCATCCAACAGTATCATTGAGTCGCTGTAAGAGTTGCGTCAAAAACTCATCAGCATCATGTTCTATCCCTAGATGCCAACCAGGAAGTAGTGATTCAGTCAATTTGATTATTGGTAAATGATGAATATCAGTAACCAACAATCTTTGATGTCTGTAAGCACGATTCATGATTTCGTATAGGGCACAGAGTGGACAAGCCTCTCCATCAATACAATGGTCATGTATGGAATGACATTCTCTTAAAAAGGTATCAAAGCTTACACTGTGACAGAGTGCAATTACAGCAGCATTTATAAAGCAAATGTTGTTCCCACTATTTTGCAACCCTTTCAAAGTGAATCTAGTGATATCCGGTCGAGGTTTCAGAATTTCCTTTGTGGGTAATTTGTTTGAGTTTGCATCTGAAGGAACATCTGTCTTTTGACATTTATGTTTCTTCTTTGGTCGATGACATTCGAAGCTTTGACAAGATGTGCTTTTTTCAGACTTATTTGGCTTAATTCTGGTTTGAACCGACTTTTTTGTGTTTTTGTAGTTTTGAAGAGTATCAAAGTCTTCAAGTGTTATGTGTGGTGCCCTTTCAGCTACCAGGTATTCTTTTGTCTGAATTAATTTCTGAATGACATCATTTACAATTTGTTCGTCTATACCAGATATTGATTTTGAAACATTTTCGCATAGTTGTTTGGAATTGTCTCTGATACTTTGTCCATTAGTAAGTGATTCTTGCACTACAACGTCTGCAATTAAGTTATTCAAATCGTTCCAAAATGGATCCTTACAGTTATTCTGGTGGCGGTAAGAGCACTCTGATTTAGCCCTTACAGCCTCCTCAAATGATTGTGCATCCAAGACATTTTCTTGTAATCTTTGCAATGTCAAATCTAAACTATTTGGAAGTTTGCGTATGTGCAAATTTCTAGGACTTTTGACTCTTGATATTGCAACAAGAAATATACCTGGAACATGAAACCATCCATCCAGATCAACTTCAGCCAACGAAAAGGTGGCTCCCTGTCCTTTGAAACTTGTAGCAGCATCTCCACCTTCTAATGGAAGGGCAATTCTAACCTGCGGCATTTTTGATTCTTTTTTTACTTGCTTGTGATTTTCAACAGGTGCAATTGGAACATAGTTTTCACAACCAGGAAGTTTAAGAATATTTGGTCCTGAATAATTTGAAGCCTCAATTACCATGAAATCTGGCATAGCTGGAGGAGTTGAGGGCAAACTAAACTTGCAATTCAGTTCTGTTTTTGGTGTCATTTCATTTGGTAAATTTCCAGAAAATTTTGTCCCATTTATAGAGAGCAATCTACTCCTAGGTGGAATCAATTTTCCTTTTCCACTACAATTAATTGGAAGTGTTGTTCTGCAATCTCTTAGCACAGCTGAGTGTAGATGCTCTGGAGTAAGCGTGACTTCAACACTGTCATTGTCATATATAGGTCCAATTAGATTGTGTATAGAACCATTGTAGAGTCCCAAACTTGGAGCAATATTTCTCAAAAGCATTACGCGCATACCTTTACATGCATACCATTTTGAAGGGGCGCCTTCAAAGTCCTTTGCAGAAATAGCTTTTAATTTACTTTCCTTCTCTATAGGTTGATGTATAGAATCAATTCTCATGATAGGGTTACCACTATCTTTGTTGTGTCTTAAGAGCGCTTTAGCATTATCCGCTTCCACACTATGCCTACCACTATGATCACTAGAATGATAATGATATCCATGAATGATGTTTGCAGTTCTCCATTTCTTGTCTGCCTTGGTTTCTGCCTCTGTAGCACAGTGTTTCATCAAAAAATTGATTTCTTTTTCCCTACATTTTTTCCCATATCTTAGATTTATAAGAATCGTTCCTGTGAACTCTTGACTGACACAGTCATCGTCAGACCTTTTTACCTCTGTCAAGAACACAGCATCAAAGTCTGCATTCATTAACCATTTTCGGCAAATTGTGATGTCTTCTGATAGCAAGCGTTGTTTAGGTGTTGACAAAGTTTCCCATTTATCAAAATTTGGTGCAGTTTGCATTTGTTTAAACATGAATATTTCACGAAATCTCATCATTCCCAAAATTGAAATCTTACTACATTCTTTTCCTTGGTCATTTTTCAATCTAGCACTCCAAAGTGGATCACCACCTATTGGTAGGATTTGTGCTGGGTCTCCAATTAAAACAATCCCAATCTTCTGAAAATCGATGCCACACTGAATCATTCGCTCTGTCATAAAGGCAAATATTTGCCTTGAAAGCATGGAGAATTCATCAATTATCAGTAAAACTAATTTTCTAGGATCAAAGTTTAACAAAAGCCTTGAATATGTTTTTGAGTTTTCATCAAGGTGTAAATTTTTCTCATTTAGGTTTATTGGAATGCAAAATAATCTATGTAGCGTTTGTGCTTGAAAATGCATCTGACTGGAAGCAGCTCCAGTGGGAGCAGCAAGTTTGATTCTATCTACCCAAACATGTCTTTCTTGGTCATGTGCATCTGTTTCAATTCCTAAACGGTCAATAAGGGTACTCATTAAACATTTCAAAGTCCAACTTTTTCCCGTACCCGGATTTCCCATTAGTACTAACCTTAGTGGTTTTGGTGCACATTTCTGGTGCTCTTTTTCTTCCCACTGCATTCTTTTTTCAACATACTCCACTACCAAATCATGAGCATACTTTTGCTTTTCATTCAATGTAGATGCATCGAAATTGTGAGCTGAAGTTATTCCTTCTGAGTTACTTAGATTTGACATTTGAGCATGTACTTCATTAACAGTAGGTATAGACCTGTCTCCCAGCCAGTTCCTCATAAAATCGACTCCTTCAGGATTAGCTAACGAATCAGGATCAAATTCAAGCATTGGATTTGTCTTAAAGTCATCATTTGTGGATGGGTTTTCCGAAGAAAGCTGCGCAGCCCTTAAGAAGTCTATAGGATTCTGATAAAATTGTTCATTACCTTTACCAATTACTGGTAAAGAATTTGATTCATTGTCACCTTCACATTGCATTTTAATCCCAGTTATATCGTTTTCTTGATTAACAGCTAGCTTGTCTTCCTTTTGTATTTCTTTATCAATTTCTTCTAAATCTTGATCAGAGTTTGAGTCAGAGTCATCATCCTTGTCGGCATTTACATTGAAGTGTTTCCAGTACTTGTAAGCCCACGGGGGCAGACCCTTTCCATCAACAAATGAATGGTTAAACAACTCAATCCAGCCATTCTTCACTGACTCTTCATCATCTCCTACAGGTGATATATCGGTAGTTTTGTGACACGGTATTTTCCATAGACAGAGAGTTCTGCAAAAAATCCAATATGATTTATTACGAGGATTTGCAAATTTTTTCCCGTGACAAGGTATCAATTTCAATGCATTGATTCGACCCTCCCTTGCACCGCGTCTTCTCCTAAAAACTAATATTCTCCTTTGTGTACCCTCTGACTTTGTCTCTTTGACATTGTAAAGGTCACAAAACTGGTGGAGACACATGTCTCTCTGTAACTCTGCTTTCAATTCTTCTGATTGTTTTCCCCTTTCAAGACAAATAATTGAACTTTCATGACGCCTATCAAATTGTCTTATTAGATTTGGGACAAGAAAATCTTCACCATCTTCATCAGTATAGTCCTTTCTGAACATGGAAAGGCCAGAAATGTTGCAGTTTTTTATATTTACATTTGAAAATACATGGGGTATATTTTGGTTTAGGTGAGTTGCCTGAAAAACAGATGTGGTTCCAGCATTTGCATGAACATTGTACATTTTCTGAACAGTGCCTTGATTAATTGGATCACCATCATCTAATTTTTCCATTGCTGTGACTAGTATTTGGGCTGGCGTTTTAGAGTTAATTACATCTTTAAATGCATACTTTGTCACATACTCAGTTGCAGAGTCCCCAGTATCAGAAAAGTAACGCAGGTCTAACTCTACAACAGCATCATCATTATCATTTGTTTTATTTTGCACCAAGTTTAAGGTTGGAGGTTTTCTTAGAAATTCTGGTACAACAGCTTTATCATCAGCATTGCTTAAGATGTGAAGAATCTCGAATGGATCATGTCCATTGAACCATTTGTCATTGGATTCAAATTGCAGTTGTACAAGTTTTTTATTGCAAGGGTCAGGCTGAATAGTTGGTGTTTTATTTAATGGTTGGGGCTTCCTTCTTTTGCAGGTAATAACATCCTTATACTGCACCGATGAATCATTATTTTTGACGCGTTTTCTCTTTACAACAGCACATTTGTCACTCTTGGCTGGTTGATCATTTATCCCTGTGTGTCCCAAATGTCTACATGTTCCATTTACAACACTGACGTAAACAGTATCAAGTGTTGAAAATTGACCAGATGTAAGTGCCTGATCAATGACCTTCGCCATGTTAAGACGGCATGTGGTAGATTTTCTTTCAAAAACAAAATCAAACGTTTTGTTCTTCCCATCGGCAAGCATACCTGCATTCCAGTTAGTATAAAAAGGTCTCATGTATTCAATATAGTCTAGTCTGGCTTTGTCCCAGCAATCCAAGACTTTGGTACGAATGGAATCCAATACAATTGGATTTGAAAGATCTTGGTCTAATTCCAAAGCTTCATCTTTTGAGGTTTGAAGACAACCATCAATACGCTGTTGTAAAGTCACCATGTACTCACTAAACTTTTCGCTGAAACAAAGTCTGTGAGAATGGGGGTTCGCATTTGCTCCCCATTCAAAACGAGTAAAGTAACTATCCACACCATTTCTCAGTCTTGACAAAAATGTGGTGTCAAGTTCTGCCATCAATGCGCAAATGAATGAAATTATACTAGGAAACTTTAAAACATTTCTTCGACGTCCCATTAAAAACTCTTCATCAGAACACTGGAAGAGGTCTTTTGATCCAGGACAAATTTGATGTATAGCCGGATGGTGATTGTATGGCGGGGCTCTTGTTTGAAAGAGCATAACTGACAAAGGTGTCTTATTTTCTTGCCAGGGAGCAACATCTTCCCAATCCCTTTGAACAGCAATTGCATCATCTCTTGCCTTTTTCCAAAATGGTGTTGTATCAGGAATAGATGATTTGAACATCATCAGATTGGACACGGTCCAGTCACGAACCTTTGCATTATTTACTAACTCCTCTTTGAGTGGTAGTCCGTTCTGATCAAATGCACCACTTCTCATAGCGAGTTTTGCTTTTCCTCTGCTATGATGTCGCTTTACCATACTGTGGATGAGAAACTGTAGTTCTGTGTTTACCATAGCCCTGGGTTGTTGACACAACCATTTCAGGTAGGTGAACTGATAGCTACCAGATGAGTTCTTTATACTTCTAGGGCGTTCTTGATTTGGGCAGCCATCGCCAGTTAAAAAAACATCTGGAAAAGCCATTGGAAGATATCCTGGAGTATCCTCAGCTACAGGAATCTCTTTGTCAATGACTGGTCCAGGAACTCTCTGTAGTACTGTGTCTTTAACTCCTTCGGCTAGAATTTCTTCCGGGTTTTCAGATGGCATGCAATCAACTCCACCATGAGCAACACTGGTAGATTCTCCTTCATCGTTACCACATTCTCTGAGTAACAATTCCAATTCCTCGCACATGAGGTAAGTTATATTTCTCAGCTCATCTTCATCAGGAAGATTTTGCACAGCTAAACTTGTGACATCACTGCTTGGATTCAACCATCCCTTCAGCACGGCATACTTCACAATGTCTGGTGGAGTTACTTGGTCATATTCAATGTTAGCGTTTTTGTTACATTTGCCTTTATAATCATTGGTGTTAGAAACAGCTTCTCCTTTTGACTCCTTTTTCTTATTACATTCCATTACGAAATCCTGCAATACTTTCCACATTGTTTCATATAATGTTTCCTTTCTCTGGTTGTCACATTGTGACCAACTACATTGAAACGACTCTTTAACTGTGCTTCCAATTGAAAATCCAGAATCCAACCATTCAGAAAAAAGTTGAAAAGACATCCTTTTAGTAGAACGCTCATGAACTTTTTCTATGTTTATTTTTCTGAGTCCAGTTGGAACGACAGGACTACTGTCATCTGAAAGCTGACTCGATAGAATGCTCATTGCATAAGCGGAAAATGGGGTGTGAACCTTGTCACAGTAGCGGTAGAACGGTCTTTTGGTGCCATATACTGGGCAAGTGACTTCCCTCTCCATGAGTTCTTTCGCATGAACAATTTTTGACATGTTGATTTTAGCTTCAGTTACACTGCCATCTTCATTCTTTGATACCATCACAACAAATGGTAGTTTGTTAAAGGAATGCCATGGGAGACACTTTGTCTTAACTGGTTGTTTAATTGCAAATGAGATTGTTCCAAACCGTGAAAATGGGATATTATTTGTCCTTGAACGCAAAATTACAATTACTGCGTGGATTGGAGACAGCACAAGCTTTTCTGCTTGTGTCAAGGTATCCATAAACAATGCATATTGTTTTGATGCATCATCTTGAAAAATATCTAGTGCCATTAAATTGTTGATACTATATGGATTAAGATTTGAAATGTTATCATGAATTGGTTCCTGACTGTTCACCGATTCTTGAGAATTTTGCTCATCACATATACTTTTGTGCAATAAATGAACCCCATTTTCATCAATTGCGCAATATTTTGAACAATCTATACAAATGCCAGTAACTGATCCATCGTCCTTCGATACTTTTGCTCTATCAAATTTTGTGTCTAGTATAACACTACTAGTGGATAAAACCTGTGACTGTTTAAGTACTTTTAAAAGGGATTTGTTATCTAATGGAATGTGTTTACCAGCCTCAGGTACTTGAACGCATTCATCAACCTCTGACTCAAATCCTGGTGAACACATTCCACACTGCGAGCAGTGAATCATTCTCATAGCATTATAAACAGAGTGAACATCACGGATGCCACATAAATTTGATACAGAGTAACTTGCAGTTGGATCTTCGGAAGACAACTCGCTATGGTCAAGCCATGACTGACATACTAGAGCTTCACGAGGCTCAGTTCTAATGAGTTTGCCTACCAACAAGTTTGGTGTACATTTAAGTTGTTGGAACCGTGAAGTGGAACCTTTTTTTCCTAGAACAACATGCCCACCTGTAATGAATTTTGTAAACATAACTTTTGCATTGTATCTGCTCAGTTCATGGTTTGCTGGTGCATACTTGGCCACAACTTCAACTTCTTGCACTTTATCATTCTCCGGACGAGTAGTTTTGAGAACAAATCCAATTACAGGTGACTTGCTGTAAGCTACCCAAAGAAGAGGACTGTTTTCGAAAGATGACAATGGAACAATGTCACTTTCATCTTCACAAGAAGTTTTGTGAAGAAGATTACATGTGAATTGCACTTGCGTCTTCTTTCCATTATATTTATAGGACCCTAAAACAAATTTGGTAGCTACTCTCTTACCTACCCAACGCAATTTATTACAACTATGACATTTTCTAATGAAAAATTCCTCAAAGTCTGAATGTTTTAATGTTTCATCTTCACTGAAAGCACCTTCTTCATTCCTTTTTGAAGCCAACTCTTTCTTAGATGATGATGAAGTAAATTTAATATCATAATTAATCTTGGAGGCGTTGTTCCGATCCTCATTGCACTGAGGCCCAACATTAATCTTCATTTTGTTTAAATGACGTCTGTAATTTCGCATCAGGATGCCTTGCACTTCTGTTAAAATAAATTCATAGTCTTGTTCATTAATTAGTGGTGTATTTGAGTTGGTTAAGAACTCTGCTTTCACATTTTCGCCATATTTTTCTGCAATGACTTGTAAAAATGTTGTTTTTCTGTAGTACTTTATCATACCTTTGCCATAATAATACAGTTTTTCCAAATTCAGAGAATCATGAAAGGACTGTGGCCCCATATTTGGTTCTAAACCTTCTTCCTTTTGTTTGTTTGAATTTTTTGTGTAGAATTTATTTACATCATGTAAGATGGACATGAAATACTTTTCTTCACTAATAGCCAAATCTAAGGGAATTTTTTCCTTATTTGCTAATGATTTAAATCTAATCCATGAATACCATCTGAAAGTCAATGGCTTATTTCCCGAGACTGGTGCACCCCTAGTCAAAAAATTCTGAAGTATCATTGACTGACAAATGTTTGAATCCTGCAATGTGAATTTCAAAATGCATTTCTTAGTGTTTGAATACATCCAAGGTCCTTTTGAAATGTCTTCATTATTGAGATCAGTGGTCAGTGACAACACATTGATAGGAGCAATATCCATTAAATCTTGAAGTGTTACAATTTTTTTCTTGGGATCGTCATTAACAGCCATGTGCTTAAATGAATCATTTTCATTTCTTTCTTTTTGATGTGCTTGTTCATGTTGCAAATTCATTTTCGTATTGGTATGTGTAACTTCATTATTTTCAAGTAAATCAAACTTACCATTATCATTCTTTGATTCCTTTATCTCATAAATACCTGATTTGTCCTGTATGAAAGAACAAGAGCTGTCACTGTAAGATGACAATGCCCCCGACACCGCTTTGATTTTAAATTATGGCAAGTCTATGTTCAAGGTCAAGGTCATCCAGGGGTCAAGGTCACCAAAGTATGTGCCTACAGAAAGGTAATATACCAAGGAATGTTGTGTTAAAGTATGAAGCGAATATGTTAAGTAATAAGGAAGTTATGGCCAATGTTAAAGTTTTTGGACGGAATGACGGACAGACGGATGGACAGACAGACGGACAGACGGACAAGTCAAATTTATGATGCCTCCCTATCGGGGGCATAATAAAAAGGTTCACAATTACCATATAACTGGTAATTTTTGCGGGTGCAAATTTTTGCGGATTGGGCCCAAAAAGGGTACAATTACTGTAATTATTCTAATAAACGCCTGTATTCTAATAAACGCCAATCCCCCAAATAATCAGCTAGAAATATGCATATTTTACGCACAAATTAAGTGGGAAAGGGCGATTCTGATAAATACCCATCCCCTGATTCCAAATCAAAATTTATGTAAGTCACAAAGATCCTTTCCAAAAGCAATGAAGGAGAGGATTTCTTGTCTCCTAATCTATTTACAAGAAGGAATTTCTGACAAAAATGATATTTTACAGTCCTTGCAAAAAATCTTTGCAAACTTTTACTTGATTAACTTTGAGTCGATGAATTAACATTTGATTCCCATGTTATGACTAACAAAATCAGGATACCTATAATAAACGCTCACCCCAAATGTTTCTACCAAGCACTTTTCTAATAAATGCCTGGGCGTTTATTATAATAATTACGGTAATTTTTGCAAATTTATTTTTTTGTGGATTTTCAATCAGAGGATCTTTATATTTAGGTGTAGTTTTCCATGTTTCGAAATATTTTATTAATTCAAGAGACTATTAAAACAAGTGCATGTCACATTGCGATGCAATACAGGAGTCACCCATCGGATAACAAAAAAGTCTTTTCTTATAAAATATCTCCTACTTACTATAACTGTAAATACAAAGTTTGAAGTTACTAGCACTTTAGGTTTAGGACAATATGTCCCGAACAAAAATATAAGGAGAAAAACAACCAAGCCAGGGCAATAATTCCAAAAATGGGCATGGCAGAGTAACAATTCTTGTGCATGACACTTCTCGTCCTTGAGATCTATAAGTGTACGAAGTTTGAAGTTGCTAGCACTTATGGCTAAGGAGATATGTTCATGACAAAAAAGTAAGGAAAAATGACAATAACTCAAAAAGAGGGCGTGGCAGAGTAACATTTCTTGTACAAGACACTTTATCTCAATGAGATCTATTCTATCTGTATCAGTGTATTATGATTATGTTCCGGACAAAAATGTAAGGATAAAAACAACAAAGGACAATAACTCAAGAAGTAGGCATGGCAGAGTAACAATTTTTGTGCATGACACATCTCATCAATGAAATCTATCAGTGTACAAAGTTTCAAGTTGCTAGCACTTATGATTTAGAAGACATGTTCCGGACAAAAATGTAAGGATAAAAACAACAAAGGGCAATAACTCAAAAAGTGGGTGTGACAGAGTAACGGTTCTTGTCAGTTGAACATGACACTTTTCCTCAATGAGATCTATCAGTGTTCAAAGTTTGAAGTTGCTAGCACTTATGGTTCAGAAGATTATGTTGGGGACAAAAATGTAAGGATAAAAACAACAAAGGGCAAAAGCTCAAAAAGTGGGCGTGGCAGAGTAAAAATTCTTGTGCATGACACTTCTTTTCAATGAGATCTATCAGTGTACAAAGTTTGAAGTTGCTAGCACTTATGGTTCAGGAGATATGTTCTGCACATAAATGTAAGGGTAAAAACAACAAAGGGCAATAACTCAAAAAGTGGGCGGTGCTGAGTAACAATTCTTGACATGACACTTATCCTCAATGAGATCTATCAGTTTACTAAGTTTGAAGTTGCTAGCACTGATGCTTAAGAAGATACAGTATGTTCCAGGCAAAAATGTACGGGTAAAAACAAGAAAGAGCAATTACTCAAAAAAAGGATGTAACAGAGTAATGTTTCTTAAACATGACACTTTTCCTTAATGAGATCTATCTGTGTGCAAAGTTTGAAGTTGCTAGCATTTATGGTTCAGGAGATATGTTCCGGACAAAAATGTAAGGGTAAAAACAACAGAGGGCAATAACTCAAAAAGTGGGCACGGCAGAGTAACGGTTCTTGAACATGACACTTCTCCTTAATGAGATCTATAAGTGTACAAAGTTTGAAGTTGTTAGCACATATGATTTAGAAGATATGGCCCGGACAAAAGTGTGACGGACGGACAGACCGACGGACGTAATCGAGTAAACCTAAAGTCCAGTAACCGGTGGGGGACTGATAAGTACTAGGGATGGGAACGAATATCAAAATCCATATTCAAATATTCGTTTTATGTATTTGAAAATATTCGAATATTTGTTTTGGGATTTGACTTAAAATGCACCAACAGGTATACAGTATCACTGTATGTCTGTGAAGAAACCTTTATACAAACTTGTTTAATTTGCGAACTAAGCAAGACATTCCTATATTCTTAGTGTGTCACATAAGTCTGATTTCAATTTTCAATTGCTGTAAGAGAACAATTTTTTTAAAACACACTATTAATTTTTTATTGACGAACATTTTCCCTTTGTGGCTTCAAAATCAAAGTGCAAAATGTTGCTTGTAAAGGGAAAGGATTAAAGAAGAAAACTGGGATTTGCTATCTGATCGCAACCCTTCTTTCTTTAATTCTTAGTTTGTGTTTCCTTTATTCGACTAGAAGCTTATTTGTATTTGGTTTAAAGGGTAATATAAAGAACATGGTTGTGTAGGAGAAATCTAAATTCTGATTGGCTAATACAACTGAGCCATTGAAATAACAATGTAAAATTGTTAATACTTCGAGGTGCTAGAATTATCGGGTTATGGGTGATGCATATCTGTCACAAATGGTTAAGACAAGTACATAATTATATCGTCTTGACAGGTGTCAAAACGAGTGCAATGACTGCAAACAAGATGCAGTCATCTCCATATTCGAAGGACTGCTATTTTTTCCATCAAGTCTTTTTCTTATTTATAACAAAAATCAAAATAGATAATTTTTCACTATAAATAAGGAATATTCGAATACCAGATTTGCATTCGAATATTCACAGGAAAAATGAATATGCGAATATTCGGATATTCGTTCCCATCCCTAATAAGTACATGTATATAAAACTAGCATATAACTACCGATTTAAGATAAACACAAGAGCACAAAATGGACAAAATACTAGTACACTAGTAACTACCACAATACAGGACAAGCTTGGGAAATATTTAGGAAAAAGGAAAAATGGTCATATCAAGCATTTTCTCTTTTTGCGTTAACATTTTCTGTGCTATATTGCACAGTACACACAAATCCTGCTGTATGTTCGCACATTATTTGTCATTTAGTCTTAATTGTGACTAGATGTATCATTGAGTTTTAAGTGTCTTTCTAAATTACTTATTTTGTGTTTGTGTCAAGACCTATTAAGGTATTAAACCCATCATTAAAAACACCACTTTCTAGCCATGAGACATGCATCAAATTACACATACTTGTAAATACACTTCAAATAAGTTGATTCACCGAGCCAGATTTCAAGATTATGCAGCAGGAAGAAAACAATTTACAAATATCTTTTTACTCTATATATTCATATGCAAGGGAGGTAATTTATAACATTTTTGTCAAATATGTGATTGTCCATAATTATGCATTAATTCAAAAATTCTTAACCATTCAAAATGCTTATATTTGTATTTGGAATGGAAATATTATAGGTTATTGCATTAATATGGGAATATATTGTGTCGAACAAGTTCTTTTGGCAGAGTAACCCGAGCTTACGCCAAAAGAACGAGTTCGACACAATATATTCCCATAATTATGCAATAACCTTTTTATTATATACTTTGATATTGTTTTAGAAAAGGTATCATAAACAAAATTCATAAAAAATGTTTTTATCCGCGAGGGTAGATATTACTAAAAACGTTTTAAAACGTCTAGCGGCTGAACGTAAATTACGCGGGAAAAGTAACGTCAGCGTATGATTACGTCGACGTCACTAGGGAAGTATAAACATCTTTGAATGGCGGCGGCCATTATTTTCGACTCAGACTGGAATCGTCGCAAAAGGTATTGAATTTGAGATATTTGATACAGATTTTTGGTATCAATCTTCCTAAAAATATGTACATTTACCGTTTTGTATATTTTCATTTGTTAAAATTTGTTATTTTCGCGCATTTGCAATTAGAGCTGACTTGCTTCACAAAGTCAATATCACATTTTGAAAGATAATTTAAGATTTTTATTCTCCAATTACCATTTTTGAGCTGTCTTAGCGTTTGTAATGGTCAATATGGATTTATAGGTGACTTATCAAGCTTGAGAGTTGTGAAGCGGAAGAGATGCCTGAAATTGTATAGTTCCGTCCTTGACGACTGCGCGTGTTAAAGTTCCCGTGCAATATCAAAGTATGCAATATCAAAAAATATTGCATACTTTCCTCCCGTTCAAATACATAGGGACAATACCAAAGTATATAATAAAAACCAATTTAGGATTTACTGGCACTTTTCAAATTTCGCCTCTGGCTATTTGGTGCTAATAATGGGTTGTATATATATTAAAGGGAGACGAGCTAGGCTGTCGAAAATGCAAATGGCACAATAATTACAAACCAGAAATAACGTATGAAATTACCAACCTGATGAGGTAGATCATTTATGTCCATTATTATCACTCCACAAGCTTTATTAAGTATTAAAATCCAAGTCAATTAATAACATGCTGGTCGTCCTGTTTTTGTTTTGTAACGGCTACATATGCCCAACCTTCAAAAATCAATTACGTCAGAGATACGTCATCTGTGCTCAGCGAGATTTAACACACCCGTACAACCGGCTGCGTAGAAAGTCAGCGAAGACAGATTCGGCATCTGATGTCATGTGCATGGTAGGTCAAATGAATTTACTTTTATAAATAAACGAAAGGATCTTTGGTATTCTATAGTTGATAAATACGCGTATAAATGTTCAGTGCTTGTACAAAATAAACCTTTTCATGTATTCCTCGCAAATAAGGTCACAGTCATCGACACAGCCGGTTGTATGGTGTAATATCGCGGAGGTGTGTCTCGTTGACCGTGACCTTGTCTTGTTTTGAAGTAAAAATAGAATATGTAAACACGCTTGTAAAGGATTGATTCATAGCAAAGGAAAGATGTTTTTTCGCCGAGATTGAGGTTTTTATGCATTGCTAATTGTTTTTCCATGCACAAATATGAGTTCCAGAACAGTTCGGAAGCATAAAAACATAGAATGAGCCCCTTTAAGGTATCCAACCCCTCAAAACCGCCAGAGGCAAAATTTGAAAAGAGCAAACAACTCATAAACTATTCCAAATACAAACATAAGCATTTTGTACGTTTTTAAAATTTAGAATTTTGAATTATTGCATACTTAAGTTATGGAAATATTTGACAAAAAATGTTTAAAATTAGCTCCCTTGCATATGAATATAGAGTAAAATAATATATGAAGCATAATTTTGAAATTCGGCAAGGTGAATCAACTTATGTGTTCAAAGTGTATTTACAAGTGTGTGTAATTTGATGCATTTCGTATGGCTAGAAAGTCATGATTTTTTCAGGGTCTGTAAACCTTAAAGTGACATTTCACAATTATTTTTACATAAATTTAACTTCTATTCTATCTGAAAGAGCATCTTTTCTTATGGAAATTCTGAAAATTTCAAGCCAAAATATTGAACCGTTTACGAGAAATACATATTTTTGTGCTACAATAAAACAAATTGTTGTGGACAACAGTTCAGATTTATATAGAAATTGCCATTTCTGTCTCAACTTTAAAGGCATATTTTTCGCTTATGAATAACAACTTCAAAAAACTGATAGCATTTCTTCGCATTAGAATAAGAAATCTTTGCATCAAGACATACTTTTAAAAAATGAAATAAATGTGAAATGTCACTTTAAAGGTGTGCAGACATACCTATTCAGGGTTTTCCATGACGCACAAATCATGCGTCATTGTCGCAATTTCAAAACAAATGACCCCCTAGAAATTTACTTGAGGGACATAAATGACGCAATTTTAAGATCAAGATTTTCGTTTGATACTTGAGTACAAGGGCATTTGACCCACAAAATAGTAGAAATGACCCTTAACTTTGAAGGCAAGGGGGGTCACAATGACCCCCAAATTCTCATGCTCAGGGAAAACCCTGCCTATTCATGGCAGACATACCATATAGATGTTTTAATTAAAGGTAGCATTTAGATGACAAATTTAAGTCAATGTATTTTTAGCAAATTTAATTTTTTGCGGTTGGATTGAATCTGCAAAATTATTCAAAAATTACCTTGCCGCAAAAATTACCAGTCATACGGTATATCCTAACTAATATTGACTGTGACCCAAAATTTACTTATTGATTCCGCTGATTGCAATATAAAATATCGAGAACCGATCTTACAGTTGTTACCGAAATAAATTGACCGATCAGAGTAGGAAAAGGAATATTAGCAGATGATCTTGGATTGACTAATTTGGCTGTTAAAACAGCCGATCATGTGCTGTCTATCTGCTGATGCAGACAGCCAAATGCATTATCTTTCTCAGAGACTAGTCGAACACAATGAACAAAATTTCCAGAAGAATTGGTAGGTAAAATGTCTGTGGTTGCGCGAGTTTGTTGTCAACATGAAATGCGAGACTTGTTTAGAATCTGAATCATAACTAAAATAGTTGTTTTTTAGTTTGTCCCCCGAAATTTCCCAATGTCCCCTTGAAATTTCGTTAAGGGACACCTGTGTCCCCCAAAAATTTTGACCTAGGCACAACCCTGCAAAGGGACACGAGATAGAGACCAGGTTAAAGTTTTTTAAAAGTAGGTCAAACTCCAAGGTCAAGGTCACAAGGTCAAAGGTCATGGTTCCAAATAAAAGGTCTTGGTTAGAGGTATCCTCAGGTATAATATCAATGCTGTATCTGTAATGGGGCATAAGATAAAAAGCCAGGTTAAAGTTTTTAAAAACTGTCAAAAAAGGGTCAATTTCAAACTCAAGGTCAATATCACAAGGTCAAAGGTCATGGTCACAAATGAAAGGTCTTGGTTAGAGGTACCAACAGGTGAAATGTCAAGGCTGTATCTCTAACAGGGCATGAATGAGAAATGGCCAGGTTAAAGTTTTTGCAGACGCTGACGCCGACATCCGAGAGTATGACAATAGCTCTTCCGAGATGTTCGTCCCTGGCGAGGTAATGCAAGTAGAAATGCTAGTTATCAGAGGTTGTTATTTTTTGTAAGTTTGCCGCAATGCTTTCCTAAATCTATTGATTTAGAGACGTCAAAACTAGACTTATTTTGGGAAAACTTAAAGGAGTTCAGTATGTAAGAAATCATCAATTTTTCACTTACCCCAGTTGATTCTTGGTCATGGTACAACTTCCTTTTCTTGAGTTGAACCGCTGGGTTTTTTTTTCTAGGTCTGCCTCGCTTCCTCTGTATTTTATCATCCATCTTTTTAAAACTCTGAGGATTAAATATGTCAAGACTTAAGTGGTTACGGGCGGATCTAGAGGGGGGGGGTCGGGGGGGGGGGGGGGGGTCCGGACCCCCCTGGCATTGGCCAAAAATTAAATTTTGACTATATAAATTTAGTATAACGTTACATATTTATCGCATTTTAAGCCATAATTGAGCTTTGACCCCCCCTGGAAAAAAATCTTGGTCTTGGACCCCCCCCCCCCCCCCCCCACCCCCCCCCCCCTGGAAAAAATTTCTGGATCCGCCCTTGAGTATGAATACAAACTTGTTTTAGTTTCTCCCAATTAAGGTAAAAACGCCGCTACTTTTCCCAATTTCACTGGCCCCTGACCCCAAACAAAAATTGGTAGCAAGACCCCTGAAATAGGATTCTAACTTGACCCCAGTTGACCAAATTTGAGTCAGGGTCAGACACTTACTTTTTAAGCAGGTGTCCCGAATGCATAATTTAGCAAAATCAGGGACACTTCACTCTGTAAATTCACATAAATCTTCCATTCATTGCTTCAGTCTTGCCTGATCACAAATGACGATAGTTCATGTCCATTAAAGTCGCAAGTAATCAGCGAGAACAAAATGAAAGTAGATCTGTCACAAGCAATGCAACTCCATCGTTGTAGATTTGTTTAGATCTAAAAAAATTCCGTAAACACACCTGTAGATCTAGATCTAGATCTAGTTGATCAAAATTGTGACAAGCGTATGTATGATTCGCTTCTCCAACGTGCATTGCTTTGCTGGTGACAGATCCTGGAAATTTCTGAATTATTTTTATTTTTTTACTTTCAGTTTCATTGAAAATGAACTCGCAACCTCAATAAAATGACCAGTAAATCTATCCGTAGCTAGACATTTGCTAATTAACCCTCACCATACAATAACATTTTATTTAGATATGATCGCTTACCTTATTTTATCGAAAAACAAGCAGTTATCTGACGGTCCTGCTTTGCTAAGCGAAGACTGTCAAAATTTGGCGGAACGCTGTCATAACATATGACGTCACAAAATTATAAGTAGCCCGCCAAAGTCGACTGGTTCCCGTCTCTATATCACCACGTTGTAAAAATCTGAATAACAACGGGTACCAGTAAACTGGTACCCGTTATCACACTGTCGTAGATCAGAGACGGAAACCAATGTAGTACCAGTTTAGACTGGTATCCTTTCGTGTTTAAAACAGTGTCAAATAATCAAAACGATACCAATAAATTCTGTCCATTTTATCTGTTACAATTTCTTGAAAAAAAAAAAAGATCCAGATCAATAGATATTGGAAAAAATAATATAATATTTATAAATTTCATCTGACGTAGATGTTGTAAACCGTTCGGCAATACTTACCATTTTAAAATGGGCATATCCCCATTTTAAAATTGTTAATCCGATCGCCCCATTTTAAAATGGGAAGGTCGGAAAGTACGACACTGAACTAGCTATATTTTGTTACTTAAACCCTTTAATTCTTTAACGAAGAATAAAAGAAGGTCAGAAAAGATTTTTATTCAATAAATACAATAGGAAAAACAAATATTAGAGCATAGTTATCTCATTAAGCCTGTTGATCTATTGGAAATTTCGACAGAACTCACTTGGTGTTTCAAGTTACCTAGCACAGCTACGAACGGCATAAGACATTTTATTTTATGAAAACTAACAAATTTCAAATGTATTTTATAGGCCTATGCACCTATCAATGTGTTCCCAGAATTTACTAGTTGGTTTTAAGCACCTTACAAACCAAAGCCTTTGATAATACAAAGGACTCGGGAATTTTAAACTTAGTTTTCGATGCTTGATAACAAGGAAACAAATAATTTAAGTTATAACTCGCTCTCAAATGGCAAAATTTTGTTCAATACGTAGGGTGCCTATTGAAGAAAGTTGCAGATGACAATTGCAATGAAATTTTGCAACTTTCTGCCCACTTTCTAGTTAGAAAACATTATGGGAAATTAAGAATTTGCTTGTAACAATTTTTTGTGGAATCGAAGATAACTTTGGGAGTTGGCAACATGCTAATCCGAGTCTTCTCTGATGTAAATATGCTCTTTGATATTTTGATTTTTCGCAATTTACATCAGAGAGTGTTGCTCTTTGAAAACAGCGGAAAGTTCGGTAACGTTACAAGTAACTTGAAGCTTTGTTTTTGTGTATCATATCGAATCACTCGGTAAAACACTGTAGGGTATAGATCAATAAATCATTTTTTGTCATACCTGACCAAAAATTTCATTTCAAATCGGCCTGCTGGATGAGTATAACCTTTGGTTTTGAATGGAAGGTCAAGGTAAACAAAGGCTGCTCAGGTGAGGGTTGTTGCAAAACATTGCCTATTAACCTTTCAGAAATACTTTTTGGTCGTAATTTTTTCAGCAGCCATAACACTTAATGGTTCATTCATCGATATCATCAGGGGTTTTAACGATAGCGTTTAAGATCGGACGGTGAACGATGCGCAACAATTTGTTGCGAACTTCTTGATTTTTTCAAAGAGCAACGCTCTCTGATGTAAATAGCGAAAAATCAAAATATCAAAGAGCGTATTTACATCAGAGAAGACTCGGATTAGCAACATGCCATCAATTGATGGATGGCCCCAGCAAAAAAATATATTATATACAATAGGGCTTGTATATATTTTCAGGATTGATGGTGCATCAGCATGTTTTGACTTCAAGTTTAAGACAAACCAACCAGTCAAAAAGTTTGCAAAGTCTTCTTGACCAGTTATGGGCTATCAAACCGTATACTCAGAAATTGTCGGTATATACACCGGCTAGGCCAGATTTTTGATATTTGATTTAAGTCATTTGTATCCCACCAATGGATGTGAATCATCTGAGAGAGCAGCTGGAGTCTTGAATTGGTTTTTGTGATACTATTGGTGAGAGAACATTTCAATCCAAACTGACGTGTCGACTTAAGATGAGTCAATATTCCTGAAAAAATTGAAGTGTTTGTAAAGTCCCAACTTTGTCCCTTCATATAAATTTTGATATTTTAGTACACCCCTAATGAGATTCACATGGAAGATGCCAGAGGCTCAAAGGGATTAGGAAGAGATTAGAAGAGGTTTAATTCCAACTGTGTTGCCTCTTTAAATTAAGTCTTTATTCCAAGCAAACATTTCAGATTGGCCTGATATTCACAGAAATGTCAGCCCAATGTCGTCTCTGTAACAGCAAACGATATCCGTCCGATATCGGTTTTGATAATCGGCCTGATATCGGCTCCTATGATCTTCCCAATATCTACGCCTGTGATCAGTCCGATATCAGCCCTGTAACGCCAACAGCTGCCTACCCAATATTGGCTTTCATGATCGGACCAATATCGTCTGTCAAAATTGGACGTATATCGGCTCTGTAACACCACTTGAAACGATATCTGCCTGATATCGGCTTTCATGATCAGACCGATATCGGCTCCTTTGATCTTCCCAATATCGACTTCCATGATCAGTCCAATATTGGACCTGTACGTACCACTAAAAGCTGGTTACTCGATATCCGCTTTCATGATTTGACCAATATTGTCTCCTATGATCGGCCTGATATCAAAATCGGGGGTATACCGGCTCTGTAAGACCAAACGACATCTGCTGACATATGGCAGAATGATGCATGTAGGCTTTGCCAACTTATCAAGAAATTGCTGATAATTAAATTAAGGTAGTCCAACCCTAATGAGATTCTTGCAACATCAAAATTTTTCGAGCAACATTGTTAACATTTGTTATGTAATCAGAATTTATATGTGCAACGTTGTAAACATTACTCGGCGAAAAGTTCCTCCACATGTTAACAACATTACCAAAAAAATTCCAACGTCCCGTGAATCTCATTTGAGATGGACTACCTTAGGAAGATGTTGGTAATGTCTGTTGTACTTTGTCAGATGAATGGCTGTATTCTGGTATTCTGCTTTGATGGCCTATGGCTTTGCCGATGTACGGTAGAATGATACATGTCGGCTTTTACATCTGAACAATAGATTGCTGATGATTGAATTAAGGTACTCCACTCATGCGACATTGTTAACATTGTTACCTAATCCAAACTTACACATGCAACATCATTAACATGCAGTGGTGGAGAATTCCACGGCTGAATGTTAACAACATTACCGAAATATTAATCTGATGTCGCATGAATCTTATAAGGGATGGACTACCTTAAGAACATGTTGGTAATGTCAGCTGTACTTTGTCTCAGACGAATGGCTGTATTCTGGTATTCTACTTTAATGGATCATGGCTTTGCCGACATAGTTGGTAGAATGATAAAAGTGTATGTTGTTTTCGCTGTCACATGAATCTCATTTGGGATGGACTACCTTAGGAAGATGTTGGAAATGTCTGCTGTACTTTGTCAGATGAATGGCTGCATTCTGGTATTCTTCTTCGATGGCTTATGGCTCTGCTGATGTACAGTAGAATAATACATTTCAGCTTTTACAACTGAACAATAGATTACTGATGATTGAATTAAGGTACTCCACCCCTAAAGAGATTCATGCGACATTGTTAACATTGTTACCTAATCCAAACTTATACGTGCGACATCATTAACATGCAGTGGTGGAGAATTCTACGGCTGAATGTTAACAACATTATCGGAATACTAATCGGATGTCGCGTGAATCTTATAAGGGATGGACTACCTTAAGAACATGTTGGAAATGTCGGCTGTACTGGTCAGATGAATGGCTGTATTCTGGTATTCTACTTTAATGGATTATGGCTTTGCCGACATATGGTAGAATGATAAAAGTGTATGTCGTTTTTGCCAACTTATAAATAGATTGCTGATAATAGAATTAAGGTAGTCCACCCCTTATGAGATTCATGCACCTTCAGAATTTTCAAGCGACATTGCTAAACTACCTTAGATGGACTACCTTAGGAAGATGTTGGAAATGTCTGCTGTACTTTGTCAGATGAATGGCTGCATTCTGGTATTCTTCTTTGATGGCTTATGGCTCTGCCGATGTAAGTCAGTAGAATGATACATGTCGGCTTTAGTTTTACAACTGAACAATAGATTACTGATGATTGAATTAAGGTACTCCACCCCTAAAGAGATTCATGCGACATTGTTCTACGTGCTGTATCATTAACATGCAGTGGTGGAGAATTCCACGGCTGAAAGTTAACATTACTGGAATACAAATCTGGCCCCGGTTTCTCGAAAAAACTTAAGTATGTTCTCATGAGAACATGCTCAACTTCAAAGGGATACTCTTCAAAGTTGAAGGGTATTCGATTGAAGTTCACGTGGATTTCGTGTGATTTGAGCACGGTGCTCAGATTTGAGCATGAGAATGTACTTAAGTTTTTTCGAGAAACCGGGGCCTGAGGTTGCGTGAATCTTATAAGGGATGGACTACCTTAAGAACATGTTGGAAATGTCGGCTGTACTTTGTCAGATGAATGGCTGCGACATCATTAACATGCAGTGGTGGAGAATTCTACGGCTGAATGTTAACAACATTATCGGAATACTAATCGGATGTCGCGTGAATCTTATAAGGGATGGACTACCTTAAGAACATGTTGGAAATGTCGGCTGTACTGGTCAGATGAATGGCTGTATTCTGGTATTCTGCTTTAATAGATTATGGCTTTGCCGACATATGGTAGAATGATAAAAGTGTATGTTGCTTTTGCCAACTTATAAATAGATTGCTGATAATAGAATTAAGGTAGTCCACCCCTTATAAGATTCATGCACCTTCAGAATTTTCGAGCGATGTTGTTAAACTTTGTAACGTTATCCGAATTGTTATGTGCGACATTGATATTATTCCGCTGTGAAACGTTCCACAACTGCATGTTAAACGACATTGCAGGAATAATTTCGATGTTTCATGAATCTCAATTGGGATGGACTACCTTAGGAAGATGTTGGAAATGTCTGCTGTACTTTGTCAGATGAATGGCTGTATTCTGGTATTCTGCTTTGATGGCTTATAGCTTTGCTCATGTATGGTAGAATGATTCATGTCGGCTTTGCCAACTTATTAATAGATTGCTGATATCTGAATTAAGGTAGTCCATCCCTAATGAGATTCATGCAACATCGTAAATATATGTTATCTAATCCGAACTTATTTGTGTGACGTCATTAACATATGATGGTGGAATGCTGCAATGCTGTATCTTAACCACACTGCTGGATTAATTCCGATGTCGCATGAATCTCATTAGGGATGGACTACTGAAATGTTTTACTTGAAATTTGGACATATTGTTCACAAATGATTTGTCATCAATACTGATTAGTAAAATGTTTTAAAACCTGCAAGAATTGTCTGTAACTGGGCACACAAGTTTGTACTTTGAAAATCGCAAGAATCTACATACAAGGTTTTACATTTACACCGACGATATGCACAAAATTTCATTTAGTTCTGTCCATTAGATGAAGAGAAATTAGAGAAAAACTAATTTTTACATTAAGGCCCCTTTTTCCATGACGCAGCCTCAAATTACAAAACGGAGAAAAAAGTCCCTAGGGATTGTCCCAGGGAGTTCACATGTGAAGTTTCAGTGAATTTGGTCCAAGGGTTGCCGAGATCTGGCTGTGGACGGAATGAAGGACGGACAGACGGACACACGGATGGACAGACAGCATGGCAACTATATGCTCCCCCGAAATTTTTTGGGAGAGCATAAAAAAGTAAATGCTGCTAATCAGTATTTCCTTCTTTTGCCTAAATATTTTCTCGATGATATTATTCACAAGTCTGACCTATCTTTATCAACATTATGATTCATTTTTTGTTCTGCAGCAGCTTTTGAATTCGACCACCCTATTTTTTCTGTTTGGGAAAGGGTTCAACCCTATCAGCTTGTTAAAAGTCTTATGTCGGGGGCTGCGCCCCCGAACCCCTGCTGCTAATAAAGATTTAAATGGCCCCAAACATCATCATGACGTTGTGTCATGGATTTCTGTGCAGGAGGTTCAAAAACACAAAAAGGAGATGTGGCATTTTCTTGGTATTACACAATTTAGACTATATAAGAGTTGATTTCTATGAAACAAACTGTTCAAAATAATAACACTCGGTCCCCAAGACCCAAAACCCTCTGGATCTGCCACTGCTAGTAGACTAGCAGACTTCTTCGTTACCGGGTCATTAACAGTACGGTGGTAATCCAAACCCACTAAGTGAAACATTTCCAGAAGAATTACTACAGAACACAGAACAAATGTGTACATGAACATGGTCATGATCAGTCATTGAACTATTTTAGCAAAATCAATCTCTCAAAACTTCGGATCCAGAAGGGGATCAAATTCTGGTGGGTTCAAACATACACTGGGCATGATACGCTGTAATCCCTTAGTTGTATAAATCATTTACAATTTCATCTTCAAAACTGAACCTCTACTTATATCAGGGGGCTGCGCCCCCCGAACCCCCTGCCATAATGCCATTCTACAAAATTATTTTATCCTAATCATTTCTCCATGCTAAATCTATAGATATAATTTTCTCAGCATCACAGTATATAATGACATACAGACTTGTAATTTGAGGGTTTTGGATTAGGGGGAGGGGGAGAATGTAGAACTAGAAGACACATTAAAAATTCTAACTATACACAGCACAAGCAACAAATTGAAACATGACTTACCTTCTTAAATATGTTCGTTTGGATTTACAATCAGATTCTAAATTTCTAATGAATCTGAATATTTCACAAGATCCGCCATTGACACTGGCCCATTCGGGTACGAAAACTGGTGACATTTCAGCGGCAGATCCATGATTTCTTTGAGGTGTTCGACTATACAAATAGGAGGGTTCGTTTTCCTATTATAACTCCATTTTGACTGAATTTCTACATGAAAATGAAATATTCAAGCACATGAGGGGGGTTCGTTTGAACACCCCCCCCAACCCCCTCTGGATCCGCCACTGTATAATTTCATCAATATTCACTGATTATACACTGAAGATAATTCGATGCAAGTCACAATACATTCCATGTCTACCAAAATGTCAAACCAAACACACAAACTTTTTTCCAAGTGTCAAAATATCATTTCCCTACGGTAAAGCGCATAAAAAAACACACTTAAGTCACCTAGAACGAACTTTTGGGCGTACTTGATTGGGCCATTTTGCTGACACATAGTCCCCCTTTTTTAGAACTGAAAAGACACCAGATATTAATGAAGATTCTAAACAACTGTGTTTGGAATGTTATTTTACGACTTTACAATAGAAAACTCGTCAATAGTTATCTTGGTTTATACCCAAACACACATGATTGGGCCGCAGAGTTCGGGGTAAAAACGGAGTAAGTCCAATCAAGTCCGACCTTACTTAGCAACGCCGCTATTTACCAGACAGCTCGAGCATGACAACTATCTCAAGCCGTATGTTTCATGTTTTGTTTATATTTTCCTTCTATGCAGCAGATACTTATTTCTCCACAGTAGATCATAGAATCTGGAAAAAAATGGATTTTGGTTACATTTAGGGTACTGGTTCAACAACGTGACAAAGAATGATATTAGGGGGCGGTACTTGTGATGCAGACTTTGTAATATAATAACGGGTGACAAAAAGCGAGATCCTGCAAAGCTGACGACCGTCTTTTCTCGCTTTTTAGCAATTAAAATCCAATTTCGTCTTTCAAGAAACAAATTAAGTGACTACTTTTGTGAAACCAGATGTATACAACAATTTTCATGGCATTTTTTGAGTGGGAAAGCCTGCAAACCCGGGTTTTATTTACGTATCTAGGGTCGGTATCTATAGCAAGTCCGGTAATAGGTGCAGTTGCATTCTGCACTTTGTGTGTTTAATATCTAGAGAAATAGATTTTTCCTAGATATAACACCTATTTCGAGACCTAGATGGAGGTTGCGGGAAGAGTTGCTTACATGTTCAAGAAAATCCCCCGAACAGTTTTGGAGCGCATCAAATCGCGGTATATAGCGGCAGAATGGTGACTTTTGGCCCTGTTATATCATTCATTCCATGAATCGAACAAGTTCTTTTCATTTCACTCATTCTTTATCAATATGATTAAAATCCGATGTTATCCACATTTTAATCGGGCAGGCACCCACCTTTCAATGACCTGTTTCTCTGGTCAATCAAATAAACGCTATACACGATTCTGGAGTCTGAATGCGACTACCCCCAATGAGGACATCTCATTTAAATGAAGTGGGCTTGCAGCACGCGTACATTTGTCATGGAAACCCTCACAAAACAATATATTTTGACTAGTGACTGTCATATGTTAGAGTATGAAATAAAATTTAACATCTGGTTTTGATCAGATTGCCATTTTTTTATCATTGACAATCAGTTTACCTGTATATGCCGTCTGGTACCCACTGCACTCTTCCACGATTCCACAAAGCAAGAAAGTCTGTATTCCGATCGCCTATCAAACCGCTATTGCTTGTCGCCTGTAACATACACCACAAAAATATATGTTATGGAGTAAAATCACTCTAAATTCTAATCTTGTCATAGAGGCGAAATGAAAGAGCCACTGTGAAAGGGAGTGAAGTAGAGCATCTTAAACAGATTTGAAATCTACTTTGCGGGTGGTGGGTAACTCACTGAGGAGACGGTTCCAATCAATGTGTACAACAGCTTAGAGAATTAAAGATCGTTAGCACGGTGTATAATCACGTGACTTTTGACAATCTTCGATAACTTTGTCAATACTTGACCAATTTGAATTCGGTTTGAAGCAGAGAAGGTGAAAAAATGTCAGGAATAACATGGACGTGGTAAATTTTTGAAATATCACTGATTAAAAAGTTACTGAAGATAAACCGAAATTTTGGTTTATCTTCAAAAACCTTTTTATCGGTTGATTTTTCAAAATCAACCACGTCCATCTAATGCGTGACGACTGTCCACATTCCCTGCTTCAAACCGAATTCAAATCGGTCCAATATTAACAAAGCTATTGAATACTTTCTGAAATTTGTGTATCACGTGATTATACACCGTGGTTAGGCCTAATAGTCTTTTTCAGAAGCAATCGCATTCTCCCCTAAATCATTCATTACAAAACTTGTATTTGACATCTCCAGTGCATAAAACTTTGAGAAGCATCGAAGGAAAGAGAAATGCGGATGACCAGCACAAAATCTGATTTTGAGGAAGTAGAGAATTACTTAAAAAACATTGATAGAAAAGAAGGAAATGCTGATAATGCTTAAATATAAAACATGTAAACAAAATTGCGTTACCTTTGCAATCTTTACAGGCGGGGTCCAGATAACAGTCGATGAAATCTTCAGTGTACCATTAAACGCCGTCGAGTTGGCTAGAACCTCGTCCGTCCATTCAAACTGAAAATATCCATACACAGTCATAACCTGATCGCGCGACTCAAACCGGATAATCGTGATAGGAACGAACCTCGTCGCGACGTTCACCGCGTTTCGTTGATCCAGAACCGGTCGCACGCTCGGATTGTAGGATCCAAACAAGTCATCGTACAAGTTTTTCACTTCATCCATTTCCGATTCGACAGCTGTATTGTAGAATTGGACCTCGTGTTCAATATCACCAAGATTTTCAAATCCTCCCGAAAGGAGTTTGGGACCGGTCATCATACCCGATCCTTCGTTCTCAGTCCCTTCATTGTCGGCAGACATGTCCTCCCCGCTCGAACTCTCTGGCGCGAAAAAAGATGGCATAGTCGCAACCCCACCAGAAATTAAAGATGCGCCTGTAGGAATAACGATATTTGTCTCTGCATGTTCGGTAATAATCACATCGAGATCGGCGGATTTCAATCCAATCGCAATTAAAACCGTGAAAATCAGAAGCCGTTTATAAGCCGTGGTGGTCATGCTGTGGCCGCAAGAGACTAAATGTAGCCTACCTCTAATGGTAACATAAATTTTATTGTACTCTGAAAGTAAATGAGACCCGTCATGCTAAAAGGTACATTCTGGGAAATGCGAAAAGTATCTAACCTAGACCGTTTGTTGATCTAGATTGTTTTTCCTTTCTCAATACAGACCCATAGGAAGCAATTTTATATTGGGGTGGCCAACATCGCCCAAATGTCTGATATTTTTGGCCAACATGGGGGGGAGCATCCCCTACTTCCCCTGTACCTACGGGCCTGCAATATACATGTATATTCATTTTCCAAATGCGACAC
Source organism: Fragum sueziense (assembly GCA_963680895.1). Lineage (NCBI taxonomy): Eukaryota > Metazoa > Mollusca > Bivalvia > Cardiida > Cardiidae > Fragum > Fragum sueziense. The sequence continues at coordinate 40,586,409 of OY804599.1, forward strand.
CTGGTTGATGCCTGGTAAATCTGATACGCCTAGGTTTCTCGAAAAAAAAAATATGGACTTCCAAGAAGTTCCTTTTTAACGTGACGCGTCACATGTGTGTAAATTCTACAGCGAAAGTAAATATGAACCGGAATCAGAAATATGGTCTAAGTTGTGGTATTTGAGACCTTAACCCTTTCCCAAACAAGACCTGGTTTTGACGTCCCCATTAGAAAGTGCTTGGGAAAACATTGAGACAAAAGAAGAAACTGCTGATAACCAGCAGTTTCTCCTTTTGTCTCAATATTTTCTGACCTATTTTGCACACAAATGGTTTACATTCAATTTGTCGTCTGCAGCAGCTTTCAAATTGGACCACCCTAAAATTTTGTTGTTTGGGAAAGGGTTAATGGATTCGGTTCATCGTGCATCTAATTGCAATCTGATCAAGATCCATTATTGTGACTTATAATCGGTACATGTCATGGAATCTACATGGATCCTGATCAGACTGAGTGTTTAAACAGGAGGATCTATGCCAATCTTACCCAGAATTCCTTAAAAGGGTACATATAAATTCTTTCAGGGATACGTACAACATTGGGACAGTCAGAGTTTGCATTGTTGTGTGGTGCATTGCATTATCTAGGGTCAAAATAAAGGATTTTAGCGTTAACACCAAGTTTTTCGCTATCTGTCAAGGCCAGTTTCCCATAAATGTTACTGTATTCTGAACATAGATGGCGGGTCAGTCAATCATACCCAGATTTAATAAAGAAGGACTTATTGAGATCAATTAAAAAATCAGAAATAATCTAGCTATGCAGGTCGGTCATTCCATACGGTACGTGTATTTCTTGATTTTTTTTTTTTACATCCGACAACCTTGCATGGGTCCCTTTAAGGACCCTTTCTTCAGATACTGGCTCATATTTGTAAACTTTACCTTGAAAGCAAATATTAGTTACTCTGAACTGATTGCAGTAGAAAGTGTATAAATATGGTATGTTTAAACAATACTATTATATCGAAACAATCATTCGAAGCACTGTCCAGAACCCGAACTTCGATCAACATGCTAGAAATTAGATATGTTTGTTATCAAACAAACCAGTAACTCTATTTTGGACAAGTTTAAAATTTGCTGGATTCTTTTTATTGCAAAGGGAAAAAGGTCTCTTCTGTTAAAATTTTCCCGGGAACCTTTGGTACTTCATGTTGTAAATGACCATATTGAACAATGATAGTGAATCATTTTCAAAAGTAAGAATATCGTCAGTGTTATCGCAAAACTTCGTAGCTACAGCTTTAATCCACCTGTAGATACGAGATTTTGCAATAACACCGACGATATGTACTTAATTGTATCAATATCGTTCAAGGCCTTTCATTAAAATGGCAACGAAACAGGGCTTATTTTGGAAAAGGTTTCTGAACGACAAAAGAAAGAAGAAACGGTAACCTAATCTGTAGCCAGACGGTCAATCATATTTTACATAATAGGCATTCTAAGACAACCGTTTGGAATCTACGTAGAGACTTTTGACCCTTTCCCAAACAACAACTAGAAAGACCTGAAGGTCTTGAGTCGCTCCACAGGCCTGAATTTCTTGTGGTTTACTAAAAAAATTGACAAATTTATCTAAATGCTTAAACTGATATATTTTTAAATTCTTGTGATTCTTAGAGCAGAAACAAAGTAAAAAGAAGCAATCATGTGGTCAAAGCGAAATAAAGGTAAATGATTGACCAATATTTTGGGGATTTTTAGAGTGATCATATAGAGTTGAAAACTGTCATTATGCCATATTCAAGGGCACATGAGTCAGTATGTGAGTAAATAATTGTGGTAGACTAAGGGAAGTAACTTTTGATATGAGCAATTTAAAGTTCAGTAAGAGTTGTTTTTCTTTATGATAATTAGTTCAAGAAGTTGCGATTGTGCCTGCAAAATGGTGGTAATGAAAATAAAGAGACATTCTGATCTAAAACTATGATTTTGACTTGATATTTTGTCTTGAACACCACAATAATCAAGCTAAATATTAAACTTGAGCAAGATCTTGTGGTCTGGCCCAATTTCGTCAGTATTACTCTATATATGTGGCCACAAAAGTGAAAAAAGTGTCAAAAACTGAAATTTTGTCAATTTCTAGGGCACATAACTCAGATTGTAGCAATGCAATCATCCTGAAAATTACACAAAAGCAAGATCTTGTTGTCAACAATATTCTGTCCAAATATCATCTTGATTGGTTAACTATTATGGTTGTTAGAGTGAAAACAAAGTCGAAAATGGCAATTTTGTCAAATTCAAGGGCACATAACTCATGATGTAAAATTCCGATCAAGCTGAAAATTATACCCAGGCAGGATATCATGCTTATATATATTCTGTCCAAGTTTTGTCTTGATTGGTTAATATTTGTAGATTTAAGAGTAAAAATAAAGTCAAAACCAGCTTTTTTTTAATATTCAAGGGCAGATAACTCCAGACTTTCTTGTTCAATCTGAATTATTTCGAGGAATCTGAGAGAGGGTCACCCAAGGATCATTCATGTGAAGTTTAATTGAAATCCATCCAGTAGTTTCTGAGAAGAAGATTTTTTAAGAAAAAGTTTACGGACACACGGACGGACGGACGGACGGACGCACGACGGACACACCGCCATGACAATAGCCCGCTGGCCTGAAAGGCCAGTGGAGCTAAAAATGGAGAATTGTCCAGTTTGGAAAGAATTCAGATGGAAATTAATAATAATTGATGTCAAAGGTAGAAAACTATGTTAGAGCATTGAAAATATTGAAGGTAAAGGAGAAATTGCTGATTATCAGCAATTTCTTCTTAACCTCAATGTTTTCAAAAGTCTTCTCCGTTGGGGATGGCAAAACCAGGCCTAGCTTGGAAAATGATTAATCCTAAAACCCCCTAAAGACTTTTTGAGGAAATTCCAGACCATTTTTAGACAAAATGTAGGCAAAATAGACAAACGGAAAAAAATCCACATAAAATTTCATGACAAATTGGATGTTGATTAAAATATAGGATTTAAGCAACAACGTTGCACAGGAATGTTAAAGCAACAAGATGTGTGTGAAACACTATTGCCCCCGAAAAGGAATACGTTTGGAGAAAGGGCCAATGTAAAGTTTTCGGACAGACAGACGGACGGAAAAGCACGAGTAAAACAATAAGCCCCTTTCTTTCGATACGGGGCATAGAAATATACTGAGTCAAAAAAGAAAGTGTGCATACTTCTACTTTATATATCTACGTAACTACTGCAACTAACTTCACCAAACTTCAACACAGTTAAGCTATCAACTTTCTCTCGTCTATTGACATGGGAGGCAACTTTGATTAATTTAATTGTCTGGCATATCGCAAAACGCTGTAAGCACCCTTTTGCACGTGGTTATCAAAACAAACGTTTCATAATAAACTTAATTGTCTAAAATCTGTATTCAAAGTGTATAAAAGCTCAATCAAACGTAAAAAATTCAAAATTCGGAATAGCAAAAGATGCTACGTCTTAGTAAACACAGAATTGTTTACACGTTAATTTTGCTAGTGTCTTGAACCGGCGTAAAATGTATAGTTCTCGTTTAAAGGTCATCGTTCTAAAATTATGCGTTTGCAATCATGTTTCTTAAACAAAGGATACATGTTTGATAGGCTTCGGTCTTATATCCCGAATGCAGTAATGACTAGACAAGATCGTTCCATGACGTTGACGCCCTTACGTAAACGTTTCAAAACTACTAATTTTATGGCTATTCTGTAAAGCAAGCATATGTAAACAACATTTGAAATCGACGAAGGCAGATAGACGGCTCATAAGAGATTTGAGACCGTATATTTGTTACATTATCATGATGCCCAAATCTTACGTTACGCCTGCATTAGGCACATCGTCATCGGCAAGGGACACGTGAAAATTAGTCCTGAGTGTGTTGTAGGGCCGAACATCTCCACCGTCTGAGTTTCGCAAAATTTAGTGTCCAGTTAAAGGATTTGCAGGACGTGGAATACGTCTTGCAATATGAATGCAATGAAATTCCAAACGATAAAATAAAACGTTACGCTCGATCACTGAGACCAAATGCGTTTGCCGTCATTCATTTAAGACACGTCGCAATAGAAATTGAAGCAGAAATCCCAAGAAAACTGCATTATTTAATCTCACGTTCGTCAGCAAGTTCTGTGGATTTGGAAATTGACTCCTATCTCAAATATCCTATGAAAACACTAGAAAAATTCCATTTCACACAATTTAAAAAGACGCATTCTTATAGGCAATTGAATTATCTTCAATTTGATACCAATATTATAATATCAATTTACACAATTACGATCGAAATTCCAGTTATTTTCTGTGCACACTTTCTTTTTTGACTCAGCATAGAAAATACTTGTAAGTCCAATGTAGTCATGATTTTTTTCTTGTGTGTAAATACTTTACCATTTTTTTTATTATTGGCACTTAAACAATGACTTGTTCTGATAAGGATAAATTAAAGAAACATTTTCCCTAGCGACGAAATATTGGAATTATCCAAATTGAAACGGCTAAAGACAGTAAAACTGGTGTCATCGAAATTCTGATAAAGTGGGGAAGAAAATGTGAAGAGAAAGGAGAATTTTTATACAAAATTTAAAGTCCTCCATTGAGATCACATGCCATTATTAATCTAAGAAATAAAACACAGCGAGAAATTCCTCTCAGAATTAATCCAGCTTTATTTGACAGAAATTTAGACATATGTTTTTAATTGTCGCAGACGACCAAGTTTTTAACCAGTCCTAATTGAAAGGTGAACACACGACAAAATTAAAGTTAGCATAAAAGATAGGACTTGATAAAAATCATAAATTTTTGAGACAAAAGAAGAAAAGGGGAACAATATGAGTCTGTGAAACACTTATGCCCCCGAAATGGCCATTTTCCCAAGAAAATGACCATACTTTAAGTATCCATGTTTAAAGTTGATAAGGGTCAACGAATGACCTCGAGGAAGGTCATATTGCATGGAACAGATTTATATCATTGAAAGAATGATGAATACCAAATTTGAGCTTTGTATGTTGATTACGGACGGACGGACAGCAGGGCGGACAGACACGATATACACAATATACCCTTGATATTTCGATACGGGGGCATAAAATGCTGGTCACCAGCATTTTCTTAATATATTTCCGAATACAGAAGTTTCTCACAGAAAAGTCAAAACTATGGGGGGGGGGGGGACTGGGGCGTTTTATTAACGATCGTACGACCAAGTTGGACGGGAAGTCATATAGGCGAATTTGTCGTACAAGTCCAGGGCCTTTTGAAGAAAAAGTTAGCCCAGGGGTCGGACTTGACCTTGCAGCACGATATTTAATAAGAATTTTTTCATTCGAAACTTGTATCTTACAATACATAAAGTTTTGGGGCTATAGCTCGGATTCCCACATTTCAAATACATTTGGTAAAAGTATGGAACCATTGAAATGTCATTTAACACCCTCCAAAACAAGACCATATTCTAATGTCTCTAATAGGCTAAATAGCTTAGGAAAACATTGAGACAAAACAATCAAATGCCGATGACCAGCAATTTCTTCATTTGTATCCATTTATTCTGAGCTATATGTTGTACACAAACTCTAGTATCTTAACCAACGCCCATTTAGACTTCTTTGTCATTTTCACATTGGTTAAGTCTGTAAGTCTTCGGTCTTTTAAGCCATTATCGCACATTGATGCCTTTTGACTCCCCCATAAAAAGTTTGAGAAAACGTTGTGGAAAATGATAGAATTGCTTGTGACAAGCAATTTCTTCATTTTCCACAATGTTGTCTAACCCAAAATTGAAATATCTTTAAAATTTCATCAACTTAAAATTGTCGTCTGCAACATCTTTCAAATTGGAAAAGTCCAAATGTTGCTGGCTGGTAATAGGTTAAAGGACTAAACATACATAAAATAATCATTTATATCATTTCCATAGCATAAATGATGCTGTTGTATATCTGGCATCGACATCTAGCTTATCTACATAACAAATTATTCCCTGCAATGAATAATCTCTTTTGAAAACGTGACTAGATATTTGACCATGACATTAGTAGAAAGTCCGGCTAAGCTCCTTCCCACACATTGGCTCTTCTTTACTTTTAAAAAGATAAAGGCTTTGTAATACATCATGGAAAACGAAAAAATTGCTTGTGACAAGAAGTTTTCAATATTTTCTACACAAAAGACCAAAGAAATGAATTTCATTCACTTGAAATCACCTGCAACATTTTTTATTTGGACGGGAAAAGGTTAATGGCATTGTCAAACAGTGACAGCTAGTAGAAAAGTCTTACATCGGGTCGAAATAACTCGAGTTCCCTGTCATTTTACTGCTAATCAAACTTGGGTTACAATATTGTACACAAATCGTTAACCCATTACCAAACAGCACAATTTTAGCCTGGTTCAAATTCAAAGATGTTGCAGATGACATTTCAAGTTATGAAAATTCTAAATTATATGGTTGTTTATGGTAGAAAACATTGTGAGAAATGAAGAAATTGCTTGTCACAAGCAATTTCTTCATTTTCCACACTGTTTTCCCGAGCCTTTATCTTGTGGGGCATCAAAAGGTGTCACTGTGCAGTAATGGGTTAATTAATCTAAGCCCTCGATATGTATTCAGGTATTAATGTTTGTGTGCATTTTCATGTGATGTGTCTACATTGTATGTTTGGGTTAAACAATTTAGAAACTTTGGATGTTTGGATATAGAGATGAAAAACGGTAACATCTGTTCAGCATTTGCAATATCTTTAATACAAGCTTAAGTTTGGAACAAAATTCAAAACAAACAACAGCATTCTGAATGTCGAAAAGCGTTGAATTTTGTTGTGGAATATAGAAGTGAGCATTATCCAGAAAATTGACTCTTGTTCATGAGAAAAGGATTTTTGTTGAAATTTGTATTCATCTCACTGTTCAATATGAGGACAATTAGATCTATGTTTGCAAATGAAAATCCAGGTAGATTCTATTTGTGTTTGCAATCATTATTTAACCATTAAAGGGGGACGAGCTAGGCTGTCGAAAATGCAAATGGCACAATAATTACAAACCAGAAATAACGTATAAAATTACCAACCTGAAGGGGTAGATCATAAATGTCCATTGTTACCACTCGTCGAGCTTTATTAAGTATTAAAATCCAAGTCAATTAATAACATGCTGGTCGTCCTTGTTTTTGTTTTGTAACGGCTACATATGCCCAGCCTTCAAAAATCAATTACGTCAGAGATACGTCATCTGTGCTCAGCGATATTTAACACACCGTACAACCGGCTGCGTAGAAAGTCAGCGAAGACAGATTCGGCATCTGATGTCATGTGCATGGTAGGTCAAATGAATTTACTTTTATAAATAAACGAAAGGATCTTTGGTATTCTATAGTTGATAAATACGCGTATAAATGTTCAGTGCTTGTACAAAATAAATCTGTTCAGGTATTCCTCGCAAATAAGGTTACAGTCATCGACACAGCCGGTTGTACGGTGTGTTAATTTACCGCGGAGGTGTGTCTCGTTGACCTTGACCTTGTCTTGTTTTGAAGTAAAAATAGAATGTGTAAACACGCTTGTAAAGGATTAATCTATAGCAAAGGAAAGATGTTTTTTCGCCGACATTGAGGTTTTTATGCATTGCTAATTGTTTTTCCATGCACAAATATGAGTTCCCGAACAGTTTGGAAGCATAAAAAATAGAATGAGCCCCTTTAATATAACAGAAATTTATACGTAAAGTAATTTGATTTGTTGGGTTTTATGTGGTTTTCAACTACTAGGGCCATATCGTGGCGGTTGAAGCACATAACCATGGATTCCTGTCGTTTCTCATACCAGTACTACCACAACATCCCAACCGAGCCTCCAGATGCTCGGCCACATAGGTGAATGATTATCAAACCATTGGTGGGTGACATTTTTTGTCAGAATAAACTCAAAATCAGTACTGCTGTACTTTTATGGTCATATAAACAAAACACAACACTAAAAGCTTGTCTAAAAGAAAGAACCCCTAACATTTAATTATATCATGATAAACGCCACATTCAATTTGGAAATATGGCTTCATTAGAAACATTTCATAACAGTACAAGAAACAGGACAAGAAACAGCCAAAAACATAAACAAGAATAGGAAACGGCCTTTTATGCCAATTAACAACATAATAGAATTCTAGACCACAGAATATTGTCCCTTTTCAACAAAAACCTCGTAACTGCAGCTTAAAACAAGCTGCTGTTATGAGGTTTTCGTTGAAAATCATTGATATAAACCTTTTTCCAAACAGAGATTTGTTGACAACCAAACTGAATATGGATTTATAAAACCATACAGGAAAAAAAAGAGCTGTCCGAAGACAGCGCGCTCGACTTTCTAAGTTGCTTAGTATAAAGGGGGCATAACTCCAAATATAGTGGAGCCAGGGTCATGGGCCCTGATAGTAAGGTAGAGGGTGTGATGGTGAATAAGTATGTCAAGTTTGGGTTGAATCCCTTTGATAGTATGGAAGTTATTGATGTTTGAAAAAACTTTAACCTTTGTTGCAACGCCAACGCCGACGCCCGGGTGACAGTATAAGCTCTCATTTTCTTCGAAAAGTCGAGCTAAAAAGAAGTCTGAACCGTTGATAACCAGCATTTTCTCCCTTTTCTTTAATATTTTCTATGCTGTAAAATGAAGAAAAACATGAGTTAGAGTAAATAGTCATAGTGTTGTCTGCAAATCTTTTTTTTAAGAATTTAGACCAGTGTCTTGCAGATCTATTGTAGTGCGGGTCCCTGAATATTTTTATTATTATTTCTACATAAGAGAAGCCAAGCAAAGTTCTCATGTCAGAAAAGGTTAACATATATGATTTGTGTCATAAAAAGGCGTAGACTTCCTGAAAAGTAACAGCTCTATAGCCAGGTTTGTTTTTCATTTCATTGTTGTTTTGCAAAACCTTGTATATCCAGCTTACTTAAAGCTTGAGCTACGAGGTTTTGCAATTACATGACAATATGTTGTTTTCTATAGACTTTGCATTGGTCATTTTTCCTATGACAAGTAACACATTTACCCTTTCTAATACAATACCTTGTTTTGACATCCTTAACAGAAAAGACTTAGAAAAACATTGAGACAAAAGAAGAAAATGCTGATAATTAGAATTTTCTTCTTCAGTCTCAGCATTTTCTGAGCTATATTGTACACACATATAATCATTTTCAACATTCAATTTGTTGTCTGCAGCAACTTTTGAATGTAAAATAAAAGCCCTAGCCAGTCTGTGCAGCTGAATAAGTTCGAAACTTCGTTACAAAATAATTTTCAGAATCTAGAATGTTTTGTACCTCATTGTACATGTAATATGTTAAATTTTGAGTCACAATATCTAGTTGACCTTTGCTTCATCTGATGTTTTTTTTCACATGTTGTTTTTTCACACTTCACCATTCATCCTTTTTTCCTATGACCAGTAACATATTAACGCTGGGAGAACCGTTTCTTATATTTGAGGTCAATGAACGAGGTTTGTACTTTTCTCTCCAGTTTTGCCAGTTCCATAACAGCGGGAGCGAGCGTGTCAACATGACCTTTATATAGGCTTCCTGAAGTGACAAGAACATTTCTGATGATCAATTTGATAGAACAGTTCTTGAAATTTTTACTTAGAACAGGTTGCACATTATAAACCGGTATTTCTACACTCCTCAAAATTGTAAAAAAAGTTGTACATTTGCATGATAATGTTAACATAGCACATGTACAATGTATAGAGGAATTTTGAGATTTTTTATCTCTTCTCCAAATATTTTCCTACTGAAATATGCTCTTTCAAATGAAATTAGAATAAACAAGATGTGTTTGTGAAACACAAATGCCCCCCGATAAGGCCAATGTTAAGTTGCATGTTAAATTTTCACGTTAAGTTTTCAAGTAAAGGGTTGATAAGGGTTAATGGATGACCTTGATGAAGGTCATATTGCATGGAACAGATAGATATCATTTAAAGAAGGTTACATACTCAATTTGAGCTTTGTATGTGGAATACTTTTGGAGAAAATGCCAATGTTAAATTTCCACGTTAAGTTTCGGACTGACAGACGGACAAGGGTAAAACAATATGCCCCCGATCTATTGATGCGGGGGCATAAAAATTACGAGAAAATATTTGTAAAATGTCACTTTTAAGGTTGTACCTGTTTTCCTTTTTTGTCCATATGTAACTTTCCCATCAAACTCATTGATTGGAACCTTCATGTCAGGTTCTACAGTCTCTATGGTTACATCCAGGTGTTCTTCTACATCGCATAGTAACTGAAATGTAGCACAAGGATGAAAGTATTTCGGCTAAGATCTGGAAAAAGTGCCCTTGTAGCAATTAAGAACATCATGGGTCCGGATCAGCCTGTGCTTACGCACAGTCTGATCAAGAACCATGTTGTTCTCCAATAGCCTCTTCATTAGCTGTAGCAAATATAAGTTTGAAGAGTGGATTCTTTTTTTACTAGACTTTGCCTCAAAAATCTTGCTTTCCTTTTTTATAAGTTGCTGGTTCTTTTGTTCAATACATTTTATTCCATGTATTTACAACTCATTTCAATTTCCTTTGTAAAAAGCACCTCTAGCACACACAGGTTAAAAATTCATTTTTATACATTTTCTTGACAAAGTGTTGAAAAGGGTCTTTATAAGGGGGTTGTTGGGCTGTGTAGCTCTGAGGATGTCCAGTGGGATTTTATGAAATATTTCAACTAAGTCTAAGTGCCAAGGAGAATATTAAATTTGAGCCAAACAAAATAGACAAGAACACAATGTAAACATATAAACAACATTTAAATCCATCTAAGACCACGATGAAGTGTGTCCAAAACAGAATATTTTCAAAATATCACTACTTTTCAACAAAACTCTCTTAAAACAAGCTGCAGTTACGAGGACTTTGTTGAAAAGCGATGATATATTAATTTACCTGTGGTTCATTGTACCATATACAGCATCCTCCCCTATCAGTTAGGTTGGTATTATAGCATCCTCGACCTCGGTTGTTACAGTTAGAATGGTACCACACCTAAAATCAGAGTGATAGAGTCACAACATATACTATTTTTTTGCATTTACCAATATTCAAACAATGATTCTTTTTGTTTCCCTACAAGATAATGGCTATGGAAAACTTTGTGGAAAATGAAGCATTTCCCACAATGTTTTCTACCTAATCTAACTTTTTGCCATTTGGTAATGGGTTTGTACCTATTTCTGTGACGCAGTAGCTGGAGCACATCGTGGCAGCAAGAGCACCTAACTGTTGATTCCTGGCATATCTCCTACCAGTACACAATATCCGATCTGAGCTTCCAAGGTAGTCTCTCACTTAGAAGGTTCACATCCATTGAGAGACATATGCCTTTTACCAAATGTCAGAAAGGATATTGGCCACGTTGGGGTTCGAACCTACAAACCCTGGCGTGATAGACTAATTGATTGATTGATTGAATGGACTTTTATGTCCCACTCAACAACTATGGTCATATGGAGACGGGACCTCGCTTGTAAGTCTGCCTCTCCCACTCCCGATGATAGACTCTGATGTTATCAGCATTGTCTCATTTTACTTCAGTGTTTTCTATACTAAATTATACAAAAATGTTTTCCTCTATCAACATCCTTTTTCTTTTAACCTATGGCACAGAAAATATTGAGACAAAAGGAGAAACTGCTGGTTATCAGCAGTTTCTTCTTTTGTTTCAATGTTTTCCCAAGCCTGTTCTATAAGGGACGTCAAAACCAGGTCTTATTTGGGAAAGGGTTAACAGCAAATTTCCTTGTCAGGTAGTCTAAGTATTTGCCATTTTGTAAGAGTTGTTAAGCTCATTATATAACCATGTACAAGAAAACCTTCTTTTAGACCAAACGAAACCATGCTACATTTTCATCATAGACTTAAAGACTTTAAGCATGATGTACTGTTTTAACCCTGTCACAATCAAAACCTGGTTTTGTTACCCCTGATTGAAAAGCCTTGGGAAAACATTGAGGGAAAAGAAGAAACTGCTGATAACCAGCAGTTTCTTCTTTTGCCTCAATATTTTCTGAGCCATAATACACACAAATCCATATGAATTTACACAAATTTTGTCCCCCGCAGTAGCTTTTAAATGGGAAAAGTCTAAATTTTTGCTGTTTGGGAAAGGGTTAAGCATTATGTACTGTTTTAATCTTTATTTATTGGAACCTTAGAGTTCAGTACTGAAAAGACCTTGTAAGAGCATAGCTTGATTTATCAGAATGATCTTGAAGGTTTTGCATCATGACAATAGACTTCCACTTCTTTAGACAAGTAATCACTAATCAGCTTTGTGTACAAAAATAACACAAGACATGTAATTCAGTAGATACTAAGAGTCGAAATAATTAAGTTTGATTTAAATATGGTCAAAAGCAGTATTTTAATCATATTTCAGCAGAGCATGCAACTAAATCTGCCATCCTTTCTAAGCCCCCAGCTATTCATCCAATATATGATTACTTACAACTATCCAACCAATTGTGGAAACAAATTGATCAAAGTGTAAACAGTCAAAATATCAGAATGTATTTTAACACTTTTCAAATTAAATCAAGACATCCCTAATATGATAGGCTTAAGAAAACATTTTCTCCTTTTGTCTAAATATTTTCTGTGCTATATAGTATCCAAATTATTTCTTTTTCAGCATCCATTTTGTCATCTGCATCAGCTTTCAAATTGGACAACCCAATTTTTTAATCCTTTGGGAAAGAGTTAAAATATCAAAGTTTTTTTCAATGTCTTACCTTCTCTTTTACTGATGATACAAGAGATACAGCTAAACCCATTCTGAAAGAGAGAATAATTTATAGTATATATGTCGTAAGCAATCTTGAAACTATGCAGTCTTAAGACTGCGCAGATGTTACGGAACTCATTTTGAGCAGTTTCGAAACTGCGTAATATAGCGATTATATTGTTATTTTGACGTATAACGGTGTTCTCTCGATGCAGAACTCATCTTAAACATATTCCTTTTGAGAAGGAAACTTAACAGATCACAAAACAAACCATATTAGGCTGTTTTTATTTGAAAACGTGTTCGGTACCGAACAGCCGAAGTTCTGCACCGAACCGAAAAACAGCTTCCGGTTTACCGAAAATGATTCGTACCCTAGAAATTTCGTACCTTAATTTTACCAGTTCGTCTACATTTACAAAACAATGCATATCGTCCAATTTATAGACAATATTGTCATAATGGAGATGTGGTTTCTCGGTTCTGATTAATTATTTTGGAAATTAAATGATGCAGTAAGTCGTACTATTCCATTTCGTAACATTATTTACAGATTGTAAATGTCTGTAGGCCTATTCTGTTTATGAACTACGATTGTACGTATTGTTATGAGCATCCTAACAACCTATCTATAGGATTTTTTTTTAAAAAAATAAGATGAAATTTATGTAATCAGGTCTAATAGGAAATTTTAGTTGACAAAGTTGGCATTTTGAAAAAAAAAAACTCCTTGAAATTAAGCAAGTCTTATTACGGAACATTTCACCCTTTAAGGGGGAATGCTCCAGATTCCTAAATCTTTTCCCAATAATAGAATTTATTTATATTTTGTGTGTTGAAATTACATGTTATTACCAATTGAAAAAAAAATCATTCATCCTATAATATTGGTCAGTATACGTGAACTACCCGGTGAAGCTAAATCATTCATCCTATAATGTCGGTCAGTATACGTGAACTACCCGGTTGAGCTAAATCATTCATCCTATAATATTGGTGAGTATACGTGAACTACCCGGTGAAGCTAAATCATTCATCCTATAATGTCGGTCAGTATACGCGAACTACCCGGTTGAGCTAAATCATTCATCCTATAATGTTGGTCAGTATACGGGAACTACCCGGTGAAGCTAAATCATTCATCCTATAATGTCGGTCAGTATACGTTAACTACCCGGTGAAGCTAAATCATTCATCCTATAATGTCGGTCAGTATACGGGAACTACCCGATGGAGTTAAATCATTCATCCTATAATGTCGGTCAGTATACACGAACTACCCGGTTGAGCTAAATCATTCATCATATAATGTCGGTCAGTATACGCGAACTATCTGGCGGAGCTAATTCATTCATCCTATAATGTTGGTCAGTATACGCGAACTACCCGGTGGAGCTAAATCATTCATCCTATAATGTCGGTCAGTATACGCAAACTACCCAATGGAGCTAAATCATTCATCCTATAATGTCTGTCAGTATACGCAAACTACTCGGTTGAGCTAAATCATTCATCCTATAATGTCGGTCAGTATACTCGAACCAATCGGTGGAGCTATATCATTCATCCTATAATGTCGGTCAGTATAAGCGAACTACCCGGTGGAGCTAATTCATTCATCCTATAATGTCGGTCAGTATACGCGAACTACCCGGTTGAGCTAAATCATTCATTCTATAATGTCGGTCAGTATACATGAACTACCCGATGGAGCTAAATCATTCATCCTATAATGTTGGTCAGTATACACGAACTACCCGGTTGAGCTAAATCATTCATCCTATAATGTCGGTCAGTATACGCGAACTACCCGTAGGAGCTAAATCATTCATCCTATAATGTCGGTCTCTATACGCAAACTACCTGGTGGAGCTTAATCATTCATCCTATAATGTCGGTTTGTATACGTGAACTACCCCATGGAGCTAAATCATTCATCCTATAATGTCGGTCAGTATACGCAAACTACCCAATGGAGCTAAATCATTCATCCTATAATGTCGGTCAGTATACGCGAACTACCCGGTTGAGCTAAATCATTCATCCTATAATGTCGGTCAGTATACGTGAACTACCCGGTGAAGCTAAATCATTCATCCTATAATGTTGGTCAGTAAACGCGAACTACCCGGTGAAGCTAAATAAATCATCCTATAATGTCGGTCAGTATATGCGAACTACCCGATGGAGTTAAATCATTCATCCTATAATGTCGGTCAGTATACACGAACTACCCGGTTGAGCTAAATCATTCATCATATAATGTCGTATAAGCGAACTACCCGGTGGAGCTATATCATTCATCCTATAATGTCGGTCAGTATAAGCGAACTACCCGGTGGAGCTATTTCATTCATCCTATAATGTCGGTCAGTATACGCGAACTACCCGGTGGAGCTAAATCATTCATCCTATAATGTCGGTCAGTATACGGGAACTACCCGATGGAGCTAAATCATTCATCCTATAATGTCGGTCAGTATACATGAACTACCCGGTGAAGCTAAATCATTCATCCTATAATGTCGGTCAGTATACGCGAACTACCCAATGGTAGTGTGGTCACAGTCTCGTGTTAAAAATACTGCCTCTATCTGATTCTATGTAAAAACGAGTAGTTTACAAACGGCATTTTCAGCCTAAATAACACATTAAATTGCCAAAAAGTGTGTAAAAACTTAAAGCTAAATAGATATATTTTATTATGATAAAATACTTTTACCTTATACACGTTCTTTTCGTGTTAAATCTCTATTTGAAAAAGTGGGTCAACTCTGCGTTTCTTTGTTTGAACTCGGTTGTTACATAAGAAGGACGCGTGGGTATGTGTGATAAAATTGCTTTGGCACTGCCATTTCTTAACGGATTTTTATAAATCTTATATCAAATTAAAGAGGGAAAATAGATCTATTTATCCGTGTATGTTAATACGATAAACCGATAAATTATGAGTCGATGAATAGGTATTCAAAATAGGTCATTTTACTCGGCTTCAAATGGCAATAACTAGGCGGCAGAAAAGCCTAGAAAAGCCTATATATGTTCTTCAACATCCTATCTATTCAAATAATAAAACATCTTGTGCTTTTAGCTTAGCGCATTCAAGCGCAAAGGCTTTAACGATGGGAAGTGTTTTTCAATTCCCCGTGATTGATCGATAATTTCTGTCTAAACTCCATTCATCCTAAATTTATTCATAAATGTTGACGACAGTGACTCAAAGAATATTCTTGCAAAGTTTGGTTGAAATTGGCCGAATGGTTGATTTGTTAAGAATGAAATCATGATTTCTCAAAGTTCGATAAGCCTTGCCCTGCCACGCCCATATTTTTTGACGAATCAAAAAATCACGAACATTCCTTAAATATGGTCATCCAAGGAAGATTCCTTTAAAGTTTTGTCAAAATCTGCCCAATGGTTAAGGAGTAGGAGGTGTTTCAAGGAATTATGGGCGAACAGACCGATGGACAGACGGTGAGTGACCACAATAGCTCATCTTGAGCACTTAGTGCTCAGTCCAAAGGGATTTACAAAATCGGCGTTTCTCATGGGCTTCCTAAACATCCATTTAACCTTTTCCCAAACAGTAAAACTTTATGGTCATCCAACTCGAAAGCTGTGGCAGGCGACAGAATGAGTGTAAAAGAAAATAAGATTCTTTCGCCTCAATCTTTTCACCTTCAATAAAATCCGTTCAGGACGTCAAAACCAGGTCTAACCAGGTCTTGTTCGGAAAAGGGTGAGGCAGCCAAAAATTAGATTGAATTTAAAGGTTGTAAAATGGACATGTTCAAATGTATGGTGCTCTTTTGGGTCAATGTTTTGAAAGCCTATTTCTTCACGAACCAGAGATATAATGTTAATAATCAATCACTTGAAAGTTTGAATCATTTCTTTTTGTTTTAAATTCCTATTTGATATGTCGTAAAATATTGTTTTTATCGGAAGCAATGACACGGAACAACGAAGTGCAGAAAATATTTACACAAAGGGAGAAAATGTTGGCTATCGGCATGTTCTTCTTTTGTCTCAATGTTTTCCAAAATCTGTTCATTTATGATCGTGAAAATCATGTCTTGTTCGAGGAAGGGTTGAAATAATGTAACAAATATTTATATAACTGTTGTTGGGTAGAAATTGAAGAACTAGAATGTTTGGTAGAATAATTTCATCCTTTGTAAAACTTCAAAGGGGTGTAACTATTTTAGTAAATATCCGATTTTAAAAACGTAAGCAGTTTTGAGTTCCTGTCATTCAGACCTTGAAAATGATATATAATTTGTTGAAGTTCTTTGAAAAATAAACAATAACGTAATTCGGCAGAATTATCTCCCCTTTGTAAAAATCTGAATAAGCATTATTCCATAACGCAATGTCCGATTTTCACAATTCAACCAGTTTTATGTTTCTCTCAATATTCTCTCTAAGCTGGTAAATATTTTGTAGGGACTGGAATACTTTTGGAAAAAAGTGTGACCACCCTACCAATGGAGCTAAATCATTCATCCTATAATGTCGGTCAGTATACGCAAACTACCCGGTTGAGCTAAATCATTCATCCTATATTGTCGGTCAGTATACGTGAACTACCCAATGGAGCTAATAGTCCAGTCAAAATACTGACAATCCCTACCGGGGGTTGAACTATCTGCAACAGAAGCTTTTCTTTCACTAATAGTTACCTTGATATATCAAGAATAACATACTAAAAGTCGCCAAAAATCGGATGATGCGATTTTGAGAAATTTGATTTTAATATATTGGCAAGTTAAAAAAATGTGACCATTCACTTTTTACATGCCTCTGCTATTACAGAGGAACATATTCAATCCAATCAATGCTAAAAAGATGTGTTGTTGTGTCTTTATGCTAGGTGTCAAGTTTAAAGAAAATTGCTTCACTACTAAAAAAGATGCATTATTAAAACATGTCAAAAATGTCAGGAGTGAAACGCGTTTTGTTTGATATTTTTCACTCATACCAGGATTCTAAGCTATGGTAAATAAAAGACAGTGACAGGATACTACAATAAGCACTTGTAATATATAAAACAACGTGTGAACTATTATCTTAAGATTACATTTCCATCTTATCTTTACTGGTTTAGGATGTGGAGTTGTTTTATATAATAACCCTCTGATGTCAGGAGTGAAACAATGTTCTTTTGATGTGTTCTCATTTTTGCCTATTCTGCTAGAAATTTACCACTTGCATTTTTTCAGGAAGGTATCTACCTTAGAGACATTCTGTGCTCTACTTTTTAGTGGTTCATGGATTTTAAGTTCCCATTTAGTGCAATATATATGTTGTCAGGAGTGAAACATTTTTTGATGTCATTATACAAGATTGTGCACACAATTTTAGCTAAAAATTAGTGAACGTAGATTTAAAATATAATCTAGGCACTGCTTAACCCTTTAGAATAGTTTTTAGCCATCCTTTTTAACCCTTTTCCAAACAAGACCTGGTTTTGACGTCCTTGTAAGAAAAGGCTTGGGAAAACATTGAAACAAAAGAAGAAACTGCTGATAACCAGCAGTTTCTCCTTTTGTCTCAATATTTTCTTGGCTATATCACACACAATTTCAATCTTTATAACATCCATTTCGTCGTCTGCAGCAGCTTTTGAATTGGACCTGCCTAAAATCTTGCCGTTTGGGAATGGGTTAAGACATACTTTGGTCACATTTTTTAAACTTGCCTATTTGGACATTCGAAATCCTGTTTTATGTCCCTAAACTTTCTAAGTTTTAATGTAAATGCACGTTTTACTTTAAATGTGGTCCACAAAATCGTTGTTATGATACTATCAATTGAAAAAAAAACCACCCAGCATTGTGATGATAAATGGTATATTTTCCCCTCATTTACATATTTTTAGTCTTATATAATCTAGTAAAATTAACCCACCCACAAAGCTATTTTAGAGCAGTTATCAATATCAACAATCTAAGCTTATTTTCCTGTAAATTAACAATCAAATATCGTTATTAGAAAAAGTATGGGATAAAAAATAAAGAATACCATTCTAAGTATATACAAATATATACATGTATGTATGTATGTCTTTCATTTGTGGGGTTTTCCCATACCATACAGCGGCATCGAAAAAATGTATTTAACGCAAACATTCTCGTAGTCACAACTCATACATTTATGAACGGATTTGGATACAACTTTCACAGAATGTTCTTAGTCACCTGATCATGGGTGCATTGAACATTGTTGGTTTTTTGTCATATTACGCTACGTCATGGAATGATGGAAAAAGGGAACTTGATTCAAAATATTTCTTTGACATAAAGCCTTCTAAATTTATCAACAGGTTTTGGATAAGAATTATGAAAAATGATCCTAACGACCTGGCTATGAGTTTATTGTCACGATTTTATCTTACCATGCTATGACGTAGAAAAAATTGGACTAAATGCAGAAGAAAGTGATATATTGGTTTATTTCTGAAGCTTATAATGCAGGAGAAAGTTTAACGATGTGATTTCTTTAATCGAAACAGAAAAAAATTAATACTGATTAACAACAACATTACCGATACTCAACTAAGTCACACATGCAAAGTTTGCAAAACGGGCATGTAGCATGAGTATATTAAATCAAGAAATTTTATTTGACATTTATCAACGTTGTATTATTGTTTTATGGGTGAACATTTATTTTACAAAGTTTTAGGTCGATATCATGGGAATTTCGAGAGATATTGGCAAAGAAAAAGGATGAACCTTCTTTTGCTCTCGGTATACATGTATACAAGAATAGATGAAATGTTAGTAGCATTAACTCCTTTTGCTCCCAAACATTTTTAATAGAAACCCATGTCTTTTGTGGGAAGACTTTAAATGATTTGTTATATAAGTCATTGCAAAAATGAATCTACTGTTCCCAACACATTCAGCTGACAAAAGATAATAACTATTGTTGGTATAATCCAATAGAAAAAGACCTCATATGGCTCGAGAGTATGCTTTACTAGACATGATATGTGTGACCACATTCGGAGAATAAACCTTTTCAAGAGCTGACATTAGTCCAGATCCTGACATGAGGGAACCAAAACTTTTCACGAAACTCATTTCAGTATGGACACCATCAAGCTGTCGGAAAATATTCTTCATACGGCTTGAATCCTCTGAAAAGTGATATTTGTTGCCTTTTGAAACAGAGATAGATGGAATGTAATAACAGGTTTGACACCATACCTTTTGATCAGTCGCATATGAAATGCTGGGTGGAATTAATGTATTGCTCGGAATCGTATCAACCAGAGACATAGAGCAAATGCTTGCAGTTCCGGGGTTCTCTCTTCCTTTGTTGTGAGTTTGCATAAATCCTGTTCAGGACGGTCGTTTTGGTTTAAAACACCAAATCAACTTCGAAAACACATCTAGAGGCTGCAACATTTCGGGTTCGGAAGTTTGGAAAATATATTTTCTTTATCTTGGTCCAAGTATTACTAAAATTCTTTACATTGATTAACCCGACTTCTGAAAGATATAAACATGTAGATGTATCTGCTCGAGGTACTTGTATCTGAACAGGTGAATCATGGCTAGTACATGCGATGATTCCCATACCATGGAAAGTTTTGTTGTAATCTATGGTTCCTGTATTGCGGTCAACATTATCGGCTCCCACTGCATAAAGTTGTCAGGCACAAAACATTGATTTGATGCATTTAAGGCAGCAGTAGCGTTTCTTTCAAAACGTAGTTGGCCTACTGCAGTATATGAACAACTATAACCAAGTTCGTGTAGAAAATCAATCAGATACCTAGAAACAAAATGATGGTACATCTGCACTCAAAACTCAAGTTATAATGGCATTTAAATTCTCTTGGCTTTACAGCTTGACTTATTGCCTGTCCAATTGATACAATCTTCAGTTCTTCCTTTCCAGATATAATTGTAGATAAAAAAAACCTTAAAATACTTTCAGGTTTGTTTGTTTTCATCAATTGGTGGTATGACAGACGGAGATAGATACAATTTTGATATGTTTATTGAGTTGATACCAGCTTTGATTAATTTTAATGTTCAATAAGTTTACTTTTCATGTGTGAGTTGAATAAGCTCGTTCTCCACAAAGGCCTTTCGTCATTTTTGACAGCTCACTTATTACACCCTCATTGTCTTCTATATACCTGGTTAAAATATTGAATAACTCCACAAAATCCCTTTAGTCACTCGTTCTCAGAATAGGACGTCGATTCCAATTTGCAAATTGAGCAAAAATGAACTTCTTCAAAACCGTTCTTTTTCTTTTTAATTCCGTAGAACAAACATTTATGAACAATAATGCGAAATATCAGAACTCAAATACAATGATTTTTATTTTTTGCTATACTATTTTTAACTCTGGTACAAATTAAGTGTAATCTGCGTTATGAGTAAATAATATAGGGTTAATTCACGTTTTTGAGGTCGTTAACATTCGCAGAGGCCCAAGAAATACGTTAACGCCCGACTGCGAAGCAGGAGGGTCGTTTTCGTATTTTGCGGGCCTCTGCGAATGTTAACGACCGAAAAATACGTGAATTGACGCTATTATTGCATAAAAAGTATAAAATTCCAATGTTAACTTACCACCAACTCCTTGAAATGTGCAAAAAATGAACCGAGGTGAGATAAGAAAATGTCCGCCATTGTTGTTTTGTTCTGATCAATCTTCCGAGAATTTTTTGTTATGCGTGACGTCGGTAAAACAACGTTACGTCATAATTTGGCGCCAAAGGCGAACGTCGCCTATTTGACGTAAGACGTTGAGAATTTTGCGGGAAAAGAGACAATTGTTATTTTTGAAGGGTCAAATCGAGGATATTTGAGTGCAAAACCGGTCCGATATCGCACGTGAATCTGCCGATTAATGCACGATTTCTCTGGATATTCGCCCGGTTTCTTCCCGTTATTCAATGTTGATATCGGCCCAAAAACCCACATTTTTGGCAATAATTGACAATATTTTACAGATTATTTTACATTTTACTGTAAGAAATGATTTTATAATATTTCTTGATATTCTAACTGAAAGGGTTTGTTATTTTTTATTCTGAATTCCCATTCTCAGTCTTTAAATAGTCATTTTGATACATCTGTCGACGGTGAAAATACCCATTCTTTCAAAACTAAAAATAAAAGAAGATAAAAAAATTATAAAGTTGTCGATCTACAACTGTAATCCTGTAATAAATGTAATTTACTATTTAAACAGATATTAAAAGTATCTATTATTTGAGATTGTTTGCGAAATTTTACTTTCTAAATTGCCTGTCCTCTTCATAACGTAGATTAAATCACGACACAGAGTAGATTACACCAAATTATAAATGACTTATTTGAGCTTAACAAACCGTAGGATGCCAAGGAAAAGACTATAAATATGCTCAAAATATCTGGGAAGAAGTTTTCAGACATTTATGAATGTAAAATTGTGTAAGGGAAACTATATTTACCGTAGACAGTAACAAGAACAGTAACAACTTTAAAATTATAGACTGAAATTCTCCACGATAGTGTTTTAACTTTCACGATTCTTTTCTGAATATCAAAACCTTTTATTAAATAGGTATAATGATTTTTGAAAAAAGTTCCTTGTAAATTTTCGAAACAATCTTAGATGTGCACAAGCGAAAAGAAAGGGTATCGTACACAAAGAATAATACCCCTTTCCTCCGAAATCCTGGTTCTGATCACCCTCTAGAATGGAAAGCAAGAAATAAATTACGGAAAAGAAAATGCCAATAGTCAGCATTTTCTCCTTTTCCTGAAAAGTTTCTATGTTATGAATAGCACACTGTCTGTTTTGAGTAACAATTGTTTCACCTTCAAATTTGGGTTTAGATTTAGACCAGTCTAAAATTTCCCTTTATTATCCATATTCAGAATGCGTATGTTATATGATTTAATATTAATTTGGTGAATATAATAGTTATAAAGTCTCTGTGATGCAAAAGTCAAATTTGCGCGGATCTTTATTTTTGTAATGAATATTATTTCAAAATATCAAAAATGAAAGAAAGAAACGAACGCATCCATATTAATGTACACATTGAGGCAGAACATTTAAGTGTCTAAATTTATTTTGTCAATGCACTCTCCAAGAAAAGTGTATCTGCAACAACCTCGACATATAGCACATTGTGGAATGATTCTGCGTACAATGCCATCAAGCTTAACCAACAGTTGGTCAACAGGGACAAATTCTCAAACAGCAAACACTCAGCCTTGCAATTCAAACGATTCTGTTGATGGCAACGTGGGTGTGGATATTGAATGAATTAATGTGAAATATAGCTTAGAAATAATTATTCAAAGAGAGAGAAAAAACTGAATAGCAGCATTTTTTGTCTTTTGTTTAAGTATTTTCTCAAACCGTTTCGTTCAAGGGCATTAAAACAGTGAAAAATAAGTAACAATTAATGTTACCTGTGCAATGTGACACTTTTAAAACGTAAAATTTGATTTGTAATCTACGTTTTCTACTTTGGTAATCTACGTTAAGATGTCGAGTTTAATTACTTTGATTCCACGGGGAAAATCCATATGTAAGCGAGTAGATTTAGAAATTCGTCATCTAAAGCCCATGACAACATAGGTTAACATGCTATGATATCTTAAAGATATACTGGTAGACGTTTAGAGCAGATATATATCCATTTTTGAAAGCTACGTTATGGCCTTTTTGCACAACAGGTCATTTCAACCCTTTGAGTAAAATTACAATTAAAACATGTCAGACAATTATTGTGCTTTTGAATTTGATAATAATTCACATTTCTTTAAGGGTTACATTTAGGTCTCTGTAATAATGGACTATAAATATTAGAGGGTAAGTTAAGAATTCTTAACACGAATTCAAAGTTTTTGTTAATAAGTGTGCTTTAATCATGTATGTTGTCACAATTTGGAAAACAACTTATACAGGTTTTGTATCAATATATCCTTCATAGTATGAAAATTAATAAAACCGTAAAGAAATTGTGGAAATTCTTTAAAAAATTGTAACTTACCTCGAATTCTGCCACCCGTCACAGACTTCTAATGACACTCCACGAGACTGACATGTTGAGCAATGAAACAAGGAACATGATTTTTTCAGACTCTGTATGTATATTCTACAGTTTAACAACCAATAAATCTCTCTATCGGGCTCAAAACAGCGAATTTCGTGTTTTTTACTAACGTAGCTTACATAACGTAAATTACTGCATAGGAAACTTTTCTCGATTGACAATTCGGAAAAGATATGAAAGAATAATTTATTACCCATATTTCCTCCTAAAGTTGAAGCCTACTTCCTACTATATTGTTTATTTTTCTATTTCTTCTAGTATGGGGAAAATGCCACTAACGTAAATTACAAGCTTAAAACAACGGTCGTACCTTGGTTGCATTATTGTGTTTTTAAACAAAACATGGAACACATGCGTGTCTATATTGCAGTCTGATTATTCAAATGCTTGTTTAAGATGCTAATTTTGTTGATAATCATTGTTTAAAAGGAGTTCTTGAATTATTTATTATTTTTTTAAATGATGCTTAACGTAGATTACCGAAATTCGAGGACAAAATATTATTGCGGATATTTTTTTTCTTTTTACCTCAATTAGTGAAATATTGCTTATTTTTACGTTGGCACATAACCATTTATCAGTTTCGAAAATATCTTTTTTGTATTGCATTTTGCCAACTTGCCCATAAAAGCTTCAAATCATCAACGAACAGCGCGGGGACAGGCGAAAAATCGACCCCTTGGTATAAATATGGATTGCCCAAATCCATACAGTTGTATACTATGATGAGTTTTACCCATTTTTTATTTGTACTATAAATGATATTGAAGGAATGCAAAATTATTTTTAACTATTGATGATTTTCTATTTTTTATAAATATTTTTATAGCGAAGACAGCCTTTTTCAGAAATCGACGTCCTATTCTGAGAACGAGTGTAGTATCTGTTTGGGTTAAACTTAATTTTCTTACATGAACTCGGTCAATTTTCTATGAAAAACGACCTAATACAGTTTGAGCCCAATCATCCCCTCTTTCTTAAATATGTATATGTATGTGGATCGCTTTCAGGAAATCTAATTCTGCAGCTTGTGTATATCATCATTTTGCTTTCTCTTGGTCTACAAGACCAGGGCCCCGTTTTACTAACGAACTTACGATCATATTTTTGTGTAAACTGTGTAACAAGGCATCTGATTGCACTAAAAATCGGATCAGGCCAATCAGGTTTGTTGTTACAAGTAATTACGCAAAAAATAATCGTACGTTCGTTAGTGAAACGGGGCCCTGTTTTCGACAATTGTACTGAATTCTTTATTTTGTATTGCTTTCTTTCGCGTGAGATCATCAATTAAACCAAATGATACACTACAATGGATATGCGTGTAAAGTAAATGTGTCCTTTGGAAACGTAAAAAAAATATAATAAAATAAATAAAACAAGTTAAAATGCTTCATAATTTCTTGATTTGCTATCATTTGCAAAACGAAAATGGATAGAGAATGTAAAATCATTGAAAAAATATAAAACACGATAATTCGATAAAATTTTGTCCATAGTGGGCTTCCGTAGTTTTAAAAAATGAACAAGACCATGGTTCGATGAGGTGCTATATTTTCACAAATTTTCACATTAAAACATTGAATATTTACATAATTAGTGTTTAGAATAGGCATATTTTGTTTTTCTTTTGGTTGATTTTAAAAAGATAATGTTTAGTTTTTTAAAGCTATTAGCTGTATCTAGATCTAGTTGCAACAACTCTGAAACCATTATTATTGAACTAACTGCGCTGAATTTGCTGGTTATAATAAAATATACCTACTTTGTTGTATACATGATGAATTAAGTTCAGTAGGAAGCCCACAAAACGAAGCTTTGTAGGTAAAAAGTGTTTGTTTACAAGTACAAAACAATGGAGTATATATTTCGTAAGGGTTTGGGTTTCTGAGAATTGACCTAGAATTGACCTTAGTAGAGATGAATTACTCCTGAACTCTTTATGACCTCACTAAGGTGAACATTTCGGACCATAAAATTTTATAGCAATTTTACTAATTAGAAATGTTAATTACTCATTAAGGACAAAGCTTTCAGACTGCGATTTTTTGTTGGAAGATTGTCTAGCCATATATTTTCGTAGAGTGTCAAAACTTTTTCTGTTGCTCATACTTCAACCCTAACTCCTAACTTGACTGGACTATAAATCATTCATCCAATAATGTCGGTCAGTATACGCGAACTACCCAATGGAGCTAAATCATTCATCCTATAATGTGGGTCAGTATACGCAAACTACCCAGTTGAGCTAAATCATTCATCCTATATTGTCGGTCAGTATACGTGAACTACCCAATGGAGCTAAATTATTCGTCCTATAATGTCGGTCAGTATACACCAACTACCCGGTTTAGCTAAATCATTCATCCTATAATGTCGGTCAGTATACGCAAACTACCCAATGGAGCTAAATCATTCATCCTATAATGTCGGTCAGTATACGCGAACTACCTGGTGGAGCTAAATCATTCATCCTATAATGTCGGTCAGTATACGCAAACTACCCAATGGAGCTAAATCATTCATCCTATAATGTCGGTCAGTATAGGTGAACTACCCAATGGAGCTAAATCATTCGTCCTATAATGTCGGTCTGTATACGCGAACTACCCAATGGAGCTAAATCATTCATCCTATAATGTCGGTCAGTATACGCGAACTACCCAATGGAGCTAAATCATTCATCCTATAATGTCGGTCAGTATACGCAAACTACCCGGTTGAGCTAAATCATTCATCCTATAATGTCGGTCAGTATACGTGAACTACCCAATGGAGCTAAAATATTCATCCTATAATGTCAGTCTGTATACGCGAATTACCCGGTTGAGCTAAATCATTCACCCTATAATGTCGGTCAGTATACGCGAACAAATAGGCCTAGGTAGATCTGGGCCCAGCTGTGGATCCAGGGTTTCTGTGGACGGGGTTCGAACGTATAGGAGGGGAGGTTCGTTTTCCTAATATCACACAAATTTTACTGAATTTCTACATGAAATTGAAATAAAATGTTCGCCCCCTCCCCCCCCCCCCCCCCCCAACCCACTTTGGATCCATTACTGGGGCCTACAAAATTTCATCTGAATTTTTGTTCCCCGATCCCGCTAATATTGTCTTTTGGGACAAAAATCATCGTGAGAAATAAAGAAAATGCTCATGGTCGGAAGTAATTCCTTCATTATCTACGATGTTTAACTTTTTCCGAGCCATCTCATCAACAAACAATTCTGACTTGAGGATCATTGCCTAGCAACGTAACGCCAGGTAGATAGATAAGCAGGTGCGCAATAAAATCTCGGCTTACGAGACTCCACGTTATTTCGCGGAGTTTCCAATCTCTGTTGTTATTATTATGTCTTTGTCAGAAGTGAATCGATCAAAAATCAAAATTTACCCGTAAAAAGTCCTTTCAGGTCGTTGTTTGATTTGAATATCAATAATTCAGTGAAAATAAACAGTCTGTATGGTTCTGCATAACATACAGAACTCATGCATAAGCAGTTTTAAAACTGGATGAGCAGTTTCGAAACTGCTCATGCAGTTTTGAAACTGAGTAAAGTTCCGTATACGCATTTTTAAAACTGCTTAAGTTCTAAAACGGTTCACAACATATACATCATAAGCAATCTTGGAATTGAGCATTTTTAAAATTGCTTAACCCTTTCCCAAATGGCAAAATTTTAGGGTGATCCAATTCAAAAACTGCTACAAATGACAAAATGGACGTTATTAAAGATAGGATTTGTGTAAAATATACTTAGAAAATTTTGAGACAAAAGGAGAAACCGCTGGTTATCAGCAGTTTCTTCTTTTGTTTCAATGTTTTCCCAAGTCTTTACAACCAGGGATGTCAAAACAAGGTTTTGTTTGGGAAAGGGTTAAATAATTATGTTACAGAAAGTTCTTTTTTTGCAATTTTGAAACAGCATAAATATTGTTCTTTTGAAGCTGGTTGGTGTACTCTTTAAGCAGAACCCATCTTCAAATTACCTTTATGAGACAGCATTTTGATTAACATAAACAAAGCACTTTATCGTAAACTGTTTTTATTTGAATAACTATTTGGTACCTGTTCATATTGCTCAGAGATGTGTATAAGCAGTCTTAAAATGCTCTAACTCAAATTGGACTGTTTAAATTTCAAAGCTGCAGAAGACAACAATATGAATGTTGATAAAGGTTGAATGAATTTACAGTATATCCCAGAAAACATTTAGACAAAACTAGAACTGTCGCAAAGCGGACAAATACCCCCCACTAGCGCGTTGTCACTGAAAAAGTGCTAAAGTTCAAAGTGGCATAACTCTGAAACTGCTGCCTGGATCAAGATGAAAATTGCAGGTGCACAACTTCATATGATAGGAAACAACCTGCTAAAATTTCAGCAAAATCGGCCAAAAATTGTGGGAGGAGAAGAGGACACAAAATTATGTCCACGGACGGACAGACGGACAGAGGGACGGACGGACAACCTGAATCCAGTATACCCCCCCATAACTTTGTTGTAGGGGGTATAATGAGAAAATGCTGCTAATCAGCATTTTCTTCTTTTGCCTCAATGTTTTACCAAGGATTTTATGTAAGAGATTTCAAAACCAAGGATTGTTTTGGGAAGGTAACTATCTAGATGATGAAATTACCACACTAGAATAGATAACATGTGGTGCATGGTGATTTGATTATGAGCATTTAGCCCTAAGACCATTTTGTGATTATATTGGGTTTGACAAACATTTAACCCTTTCCCAAACAAGACCTGGTTTTGACGTCCCTAATGGAAAAGGCTTGTGAAAACATTGAAACAAAAGAAGAAACTGCTGATAACCAGCAGTTTCTCCTTTTGTCTCGATATTTTCTATGCCATATTTTTTCACATATTGTATCTTAAATAACTTCCATTTTGTCATTTTTGGCAGTTTTTGAAGTGGATCAACAGAAAATTTTGACGTTTGGGAAAGGGTTAAAAAGTTCAGATTTATGTAGATATAATGGTGTACCACATACAAGCTGTCTATTAGCACTAACTCATAACAATTTTCTTTGACATCTCACATGTACGAATCAAACATTATTGTGACAAAATTAACCTTTATCGAATGCTGGGGGTATATTAGCTCAGTCAAGAACCAAGTTAAAAGCTGAGATCATCCTTAGATTCATAGGAATCAGAACCATGTAACTCACTGAGCTATCTCTTTCACAAATGACAGCATTTTAGGCTCCTTCAACTTGAAAGGTGTTCAACTTACAGTTAAATGTTATGGTTCAGGAATTTGGTTATCAGCATTTACTTCTCTTTTCTGTGATTATTTCCAATTGCATATTATGGTGATATCAAACCCAGGCATTGTTCCAGAAAGGGCTATTCTTCACCCTGCTGAACTTAAGGACCTGGGGAAAAGTGGTAACCTTGGAAATAGGCATTAAGCTTTAAATGTATCTAAAGAAATTGTGGATCAAATTGTAATCTGCTTATCCAGAAATTAGGCTGTCAACCTTTTACCAAGCTTTCTGGGTCTTTTGGTGTCAGCA
Source organism: Fragum sueziense (assembly GCA_963680895.1). NCBI lineage: Eukaryota > Metazoa > Mollusca > Bivalvia > Cardiida > Cardiidae > Fragum > Fragum sueziense. The sequence goes on from OY804599.1 coordinate 40,615,861, forward strand.
GTGGACAAAAGTGAATTTGGGAAAACAAGCATTAAAGGGAAACCAGCTAATTCTCAAATAGTTTTAGTCCTGTAGATACTGCTAACACTGGTTGGAAAGTACCAGGAATAAGTGGTCTGCTGTCCCAAAAGCAGTGCAAATTTACCATAGTTACAGGGGCCATCAGCCTCTATGTTTAACCTTTTTCCAAACAGCGAAATTTTAGACATTTCTCATTCGAACGCTGGTACAGACAGCAAAAGAAGAGAAGTTTATAAAACATACACATTTTGGCCCAAAGGGGCCAAACTATAACAAGCAAATTCGTTGAATTGATATCCCCCGCCGAATATATTTTCATTGTCAATAAAGTAGCGCGGAAACGAATATAACTCTGTATGTATATGGCTTCAACAGAACGAATATCACTCTGTATGTATATGGCTTCAACAGTACGAATATCACTGTATGTATATGGCTAAAACAGTCAGGGGCAGTAACTCTAAATTCGACGGCCGAACCGGGTAATCCCGACGATATGCGCATGTCCTCATTGTAGTTAAGCTGTGTGCCAAGTTTCATTGAAATCCGGTGTATAATTTTCAAGAAATAGCACGGAATCGAATATCACTGTATGTATATGGCTTAAACAGTCAGGGGCAGTAACTCTAAATTCGGCGGTTGAACCGGGTAACCCCGACGATATGCACGTCCTCATTGTAGTAAAGCTGTGTGCCAAGTTTCATTGAAATCTGGTCTATAGTTTTCAAGAAATAGCGCGTAAACGAATATCACTCTGTATGTATATGGCTAAAACAGTCAGGGGCAGTAACTCTAAATTCAACGGTCGAACCGGGTAACCCCGACGATATGCGCATGTCCACTTTGTAGTGAAGCTGTGAGCCAAGTTTCATTGAAATCCGATCTATAGTTTTCAAGAAAAAGCGCGGAAACGAATATCACTCTGTATGTATATGGCTTAAACAGTCAGGGGCAGTAACTCTAAATTCGGCGGTCGAACCGGGTAACCCCGACGATATGCCCATGTCCTTATTGTAGTAAAGCTGTGTGCCAAGTTTCATTGAAATCTGGTCTATAGTTTTCAAGAAATAGCGCGGAAACGAATATCACTCTGTATGTATATGGCTAAAACAGTCAGGGGCAGTAACTCTAAATTCGACAGTCGAACCGGGTAACCCCGACGATATGCGCATGTCCACTTTGTAGTGAAGCTGTGAGCCAAGTTTCATTGAAATCTGATCTATAGTTTTCAAGAAATAGCGCGGAAACGAGTATCACTCTGTATGTATATGGCTTAAACAGTCAGGGGCAGTAACTCTAAATTCAACGGTCAAACCGGGTAACCCCGACGATATGCCCATGTCCTCATTGTAGTAAAGCTGTGTGCCAAGTTTCATTGAAATCTGGTCTATAGTTTTCAAGAAATAGCGCGGAAACGAATATCACTCTGTATGTATATGGCTAAAACAGTCAGGGGCAGTAACTCTAAATTCGGCGGTGGAACCGAGTAACCCCGACAATATGCGCATGTCCACTTTGTAGTGAAGCTGTGTGCCAAATTTCATCGAAATCCGGTCTACAGTTTTCAAGAAATAGCGCGGAAACGAATATCACTCTGTATGTATATGGCTTAAACAGTCAGGGGCAGTAACTCTGAATTCTATGGTCGAACCGGGTAACCCCGACGATATGCCCATGTCCTCATTGTAGTAAAGCTGTGTGCCAAGTTTCATCGAAATCCGGTCTATAGTTTCCAAGAAATAGCGCGGAAACGAATATCACTGTATGTATATGGCTTAAACAGTCAGGGGCAGTAACTCTAAATTCGGCGGTCGAACCGGGTAATCCCAACGATATGCGCATGTCCACTTTGTAGCGAAGCTGTGTGCCAAGTTTCATCGAAATCCGGTCTACAGTTTTCAAGAAATAGCGCGGAAACGAATATCACTCTGTATGTATATGGCTTAAACAGTCAGGGGCAGTAACTCTGAATTCAATGGTTGAACCGAGTAACCCCGACAATATGCGCATGTCCACTTTGTAGTGAAGCTGTGTGCCAAATTTCATCGAAATCCGGTCTACAGTTTTCAAGAAATAGCGCGGAAACGAATATCACTCTGTATGTATATGGCTTAAACAGTCAGGGGCAGTAACTCTGAATTCTATGGTCGAACCGGGTAACCCCGACGATATGCCCATGTCCTCATTGTAGTAAAGCTGTGTGCCAAGTTTCATCAAAATCCGGTCTATAGTTTCCAAGAAATAGCGCGGAAACGAATATCACTGTATGTATATGGCTTAAACAGTCAGGGGCAGTAACTCTAAATTTGGCGGTCGAACCGGGTAATCCCAACGATATGCGCATGTCCACTTTGTAGCGAAGCTGTGTGCCAAGTTTCATCGAAATCCGGTCTACAGTTTTCAAGAAATAGCGCGGAAACGAATATCACTCTGTATGTATATGGCTTAAACAGTCAGGGGCAGTAACTCTGAATTCAATGGTTGAACCGGGTAACCCCGACGATATGCGCATGTCCTCTTTGTAGTGAAGCTGTGTGCCAAGTTTCATCGAAATCCGGTCTATAGTTTCCAAGAAATAGCGCGGAAACGAATGTCGGACGGACGGACGGACAGACGGACGGACGGACATGGCAAAAACAATATCCCCCCCGAAAAAATTTTTCGGCGGGGGATAACAAAATATACAGGCAAAAGGAGAAAATTCTTTTGCTTTAATGTTTTCCTGGGCCATACCTGAAAGAAACGCCAAACCAGGAAAAGGAAAATCTGGTAGATGCAGAAGGTTTACAAGGATTTTTTCTTAGCAAAAAAAAAAAAAAAATCCCCAAAAAACAAACAAATGTTTAATGACAGAAAATGTAAATCATGCTTTTATTTGAACCTTACAAAAATATCTCCAAAGAAGTCACTTAAGGGCAACTTATGTAACATTTGGGCACTACTATGAGCATTTTAACACAGCCCCATAAATGATGTAACCAGAAATCCTTAAGATAATTTTCTTTTTTGTCTCATATCTTTAATTCTTTTGCTATTGGCTACATGAAAATAAGTTATTGTTTGGAAAAAGGTTTCGATGTCCCTCTTTATCACGTTACCAGAAGGCTATATATTAGATTGGTCTAAGTAGAAATATGTTGCAAATGACAACTTCAAGTCAATGATATTTTGCATTTCCTGTCTTGAAGGGGAAAAAACATATTGAGAGAAGAATAAATTACTTCTCACAATCAATTTCTTTATTCTCCACAATGCTTACCAAAGCCTCAATCTTGTGGGGCGTCTAAAAGCATCATCGTACAATAATGGGTTAAGTAGGCTGGGGATTACATCGAGGCAAAAGGAAGTGATGATGAAGAGCATTTCTGTCTTTTCCACAATATTTTCAGTGGGCTAAATGGTACACTTAGGTTCATTCCATTCTCCAAATGCAGACAATGTGTTGCCTGCTGCAGAATAACCCTTTCCCTAACAACGAAAAATAGACTGTTCCAACTTGACAGTTGCTGCACATGACAAAATGGAAGTGAAGAAATGACTTATGATCAATACAGCCAAGAATTGATTGAGGCAAATGAGAAATTGTTGCTTATCAGCCTTTTCTGCTTTTGCATCAATGTTTTACTTAACAAGCCTTTTTATTAGGGACGTTTTGATTGAAAAAAATATTTCTATTTGGTAAAGCGTTATTACATAAGCAGCTTTCTATAGGAGATTGACATCAGCCTTCCCTGACAATGTCTCCTTATCCTTGTTTACCAAGTTAATTAATGTTTTCCCAAACGGCCAAATTTAAGGGACACCCAATTTGAAAGCTGCTTCATGTCAAAAAATGGGTGTTGATAAAGATATTATTTATGTACAGAAATAGCTTAGAAAATATTGAGGCAATATGAGAAAATGCTGATAATCAGCATTTTCTTCTTTTGCCTCAATGTTTTCCCAAGCCTTTTTGATTAGGGACGTCAAAACCAGGTCATGTTTGGGAAAGGACTAGTTAACCTTTTCCCAAACAAACCCCGGTTTTGCTGTTTCTATTGAGGTAGTCCTTAGAAAGATTTGGTAAATATTGAGAGAAAAGAAGAAATTGCTGATAACCAACAATTTCTTCTTTTCTCTCAATCATTCCCATGCCAATAATTTTTATTTTATATTTTTTTCTGCATTTTACATGGAATATTTCATTGTCTGAAACCCTGGTCAAATTGGTCAATTGAAAATTTTGTCATTTGGGCAAGGGTTTATGAGATGTTTTCCATGTATCAAATTAACTAAAGACAGGGACAAGATTGCTTCTTTTATACCTTTGTACAGTTAAGACTGCTAAATGCCTTTGTACAATTAAGATTTTTTCCTTTTAGTTTAAAGTGCACCCCTTGATGAAGGAGCTATTTTTGGAGAAATGACTTCTTTGATATTAAACTAAAGTACATTTATTTACTTTTATTCAATATTGTTTAACCTTTCCACAAACAACAATATTTCAAATTTCGAAAGAAGTCTCAGCAGAAAAAAATGATTCTAAAAGAAGAAAGTGTGTATATTATAGCAAAGAAAATAGTGAAGAACAACGGAGAAGTTCGGCATCAAGTAATGTAATACATGCTATGAGAATCAAGAAAAAGATCTAGGGATCATGAGAAAATTCTGAGTAGTTATCACTAACTAATACATGGTATAAGTTATTAAGTAGCATTCTCTGTAAGAATCAAAAAATGGTGGCACATGCATGGTCACCGATTTTGCTCATTTTTACACCATGTCATCTCTATAGTGAAGTATTGCGATTTTTAACAATTTTTGATGTGTACTGTTTTTGGTTACCATGGAAACGCGAAAAGCTATTTTGCAGCTGAATTGGGCAAGAAGAGCATGTAAAAACTTCATTTTTCAAGGTTTTTAAGATGATTATATATTTTTCATTGGAGGATTTTTTTTTATTTAATCAACATGATTATATTACATAGGTATCTATAAGATAAATAAAAACGAATTTTAGAAAACCATTTTGATTTTTTTAGCAGACCACAGTATTTTGCAGACCAAGGGTTCTAAGATTTTCAAAATACTGAAAAAAGGTATAATTTTGAAGAGCATTTTCTAAAAAAGGCAGATCGATTCAAGAAAAAATTTATAATCAGCATGAAATTAAGATGTCACATATACATTTTCAAAAATAAAATAAGTAGGCATTTTTGTTGCGCCTTTTTTAGAAATCCCTGAAATCAGCAAAAAATCAAAAACACAAATAATTGGAAAAGTACACAATTCCGTTATTTCATTTATAAATGGGCATATTAACTTTAATATTTAGGTTGTAAAACATAAAAAATGTAAAATATGACATCCTACAGTTCAATTGGATATATTTCTTTTTAATTTGAAGTCTTGGTTACCATGGTAACGGATTTTATAAATTGAAAAAAGTGGTAAAATGGTCCTTAATTTGATACCAAATTGGACCTTATTTCTTCCCCATTTAAGAAATATGTACTAAGAAAGTTTAATAATTAATACAGAAATGGTTGCCATGGAAACCACAAACTAATCTAATAACCAGCTCTTTTTTGAGAACATTGACATTCATAGACGTTTTTCAGTGACAAATTGTTCGTTTTCTACAAAAAAAAAAAACTGCAGTCAATTAAGTATGCCTATAATTTCTAAATGTTTATCCCATGTTGCATGGATTTCTTTGTGACATTAATGTCAAAGTCATATAAAGGATCAAGGTCAAAGTGCAAAATCATATTTACCCCGAACCTTCACATTGGCCATAACTTTAGTATGGTATGTCACTAAAGACAGTCCACAGACAGTGAGTGACCACAACAGCTCTCCTTTACCACTTGATGTTCAGGTGAGCTAAATATGCTAATAAGTAATAACCTATATTTCCTTCTTTTAACCCTTTTCCAAACAACAAAATTTTAGGGTTGCCCCATTTGAAAGTGGAAGCAATCTACAAAACGGATGTTAATAAAGACTGGCTTTGTGGGCAATATAGAATGGAAAATATTCAGGCAAAAGAAGAAAATGCTGGTTATTAGCATCTCTTATATTTGTCAATGTTTTCCCAGGCATTTTCTGATGGGCACGTCAAAACATGGAGTTATTTGGGAAAGAATTAAGACAATATTTCATACACTATCCCATTAACTGTACTGTTCTCCAGATTTTTACATATTTTAGAGAACTGGGAATTTATGTCTCACAACATTGGTGTTGTCAACGTCGGTTACACAGACGAAATCTTTAAACTGGTTTTATATCCTCTGAATTAATCTTAATGCATGTATTCACACATGAATACCTCCTGTCATTTAGGTCTATGACTATTGACCTTGACCCTAGAAATTGACCTTTTTGTGAAAGTTTTCTTTAACCCTTCACTCAAAAAATCAAACTTTAGACTTGTCCAATACAAAAGCCGTCCTAGACAACAAAATGGAATGTCATAAAAGTGGATTTTTTTAAAAATATGACATGGAAAATATTAACTTATTACCAAACAACAAGATTTTGGGTTGGTCAAAATTCAAAGATGTTGCAGACGACAATTTGAAGTGCATGAACTGTATTTTTATTTTATGTCTCTTTGGATAGAAAACATTGTGGAAAATGTAGAAATTGCTAGTCACAAGCAATTTCTTCATTTTCCACAATGTTTTCCAAAGCCATAATATTATGGGGAGTCAAATAGAGTCAATGTGTGGTGATGGGTTAAGACAAAAGGAGAAAATGCTTATTTACAGCATGTTTCTGCTTTTGCCTCGATGTTTTCCAAAGAGTTCTGTATCAGATGTACATCAAAACCAGGTCTTACTCATTATTGCTACCATATCCTAAGAAAACTGGTGTTATTCGGTCTATTCTGTTGGCTGCCGGACCCTTGATATTGGACCAGTCCAAAAGTTTGCTCTTTGAAAGGGGTTAAGCCATATCCAGTTAACAGATTAATGTCCATACCACAGATAGAACACCCACAAATGCTCAGAATTTTTCAAGTTGATCAAAATGATGGCCAAAAACACTTAAAGTTGAGAGCCAAGGCCATTGCGACATTATGCAATCCTGGCATTTGGCAGAGTTAGTGGTTATTTTCTTCTTTTCATTCAATGTTTTCAAAACCTGTGTATTGTGGTACATCAAAAATGGTATTGTTTGGAAAAGGTTGATACAGAGTTTGACCTTTGTTTGCTTTCTCAAACAATACTTGCTTTCGGCGGTCCCAAACAAGACCTGGTTTTGACGTCCCTCATAGATATTGCTTGAGAAAACATTGAGCCAAAAGAAGAAACTGTTGATAACCGGCAGTTTCTCCTTCTGCCTCTATATTTTCTATGCTATATTTTACACAATTCCACTCTTCTTCAATAATTTTGATGTCTGCAGCAGCTTTCAAATTGGATCGCCCTAAAATTTTGTTGTTCAGGAAAGGGTTAAGACATTTCAGAAAAGAAGATAAAGCTGATCACAATTTAATATACTCTTTTGTGCATATGTTTTCTTTATCAAATGGTACCAATATTATACACTCTGACAGTTTTTTAAATTACTTCCTTAGAACTATTCAAGTCTTAAAATCATTTTTTCCAACACATCAGATTTGTAGCATTCAGTCAATATCAGTCAGCACAAAGGTCTGTTGGATTTTTTTTGGAAAGACAGCTAGTTGTCCACTCATAATCCCAAATAGGTTTAGCTCAATTTATTTGACAGCAGCACCTGAAAAATAAAGTATTTTCACTAATCCTTCTAAAAAACAGAAAATATAGAGTGGTCCGATTTTTAAAGGTGTGGCAGACCACAACACTGGTACATTGTATTACCTAAATCTGGATATTTCCAGGTTATATCATGTAAAGAATTGAGGGAAAAATAAAAAAAAATGCTGGTCATCACTCATCATTTTTTTCCTTTTCCCTACATTCTATCCAAAGGCTTATTAGAGATGTCAAAATCAGTTCTCATTTGGGATAGGGTTAATTATTTGAAGTCAACATTGATCATCACCATTTGAAATATAACTTTATCCAAAGACACACACCCCAATGACTGTTTTAGATCTGGGAAAACACTGAGACAAATGAAGAAAATGCTGAAAACACATTTTCTGGTTTTCCTACTTTTATCTCATTTTCTGGGCTACATTTTACATAAACTTTACTTTTAATGTTCAAAAAATTTATGAACATTAATTGTGTAATTCTACATCAGCTTTCAAAGTAGACAATCCAAAAATTGTTGTTAAGTAAAGGGTTAATATGCCCATCACTTAACCCATTCCCAAACAGTGACGCCCTACAAAATAAAAGCTTTGGAAAAAAAAGTGAAAAATTTTCATTGTGCAATTGATGTTGTCTTACAAAGACTTCTATGATCAAGGAATTGGCCGAAAATTGAATTTTGACTATATAACTTCTTATTAACCCTTTCCCAAACGACAAAATTTTAGGGTGACCCACTTCAAAAACTGCCACAAATGACAAAATTGATGTTATTAAAGATAGGATTTGTGTAAAATATGGCACAGAAAATATTGAGACAAAAGGAGAAACTGCTGGTTATCAGCAGTTTCTTCTTTTGTTTCAATGTTTTCCCAAGCCTTTTCTATTAGGGAAGTCAAAACCAGGTCTTGTTTGGGAAAGGGTTAAATGCCATAATTTAGGCTTTGACCCCCCACCCTTTGAAAAAAAATCCTGGATCTGCCCTTGTATTTTTAAATATTGGACTCATTGTTTTGGAGAAGAGTGGGTCCCAGGACTCTTCTGCATAAATTTGTAACAGAATCACTGTCTTTGAACTTGGACAAGTCTAAAATTTTGCCATCTGGTAATGGGTGGCAAGCAGTGTACAAAACCATGAATTCCAATTTCCAAGCATTACAAATGCAACATCCAATCCATATTAACCCTTTCCCAAATGACAAAATTTAGGGTGATCCAATGTTGGCCACAAATGGCAAATTTTCCTTATTTTACACAGAAAAACTAGGGAAAATTGATTTAGCCCCCGCCCCGCCAATATTCAGACACAGGGGCTTCATCCACCCCAATATGAAATTGCTTCCTACCGTCCTGAGAGGCTGAGAATAATAATAATCCTGAACAGAATCGAGTGAAACACAACCAGGCTGTGGATCCTAGGTATATAATAATATATTTCATGTATTAAAGTACAGTGGCAGATCCAGGATTTCCAAAATTCCATGAATAGGGTTAAAACATACAAATAGGGGGGAGGGGGGTAATTTTCCTAGTATTACACAATTTTGACTGATTCTCTGCATGAAAATGAAATAATCACACAAATTAGGAGGTAAGCTTGAACCCCTGTATTGGTACCACCTCTGGATCCACAGTGGCGGATCCAGGATTTCTGATAGGGGGTTCGTTTTTACACAAAGGGGGGTTCATTTTACAAGTATTGCACAATTTTGACTGAATTTCTGCATGAAGATGAAATAATCTGGATGCATAGGGGGGGGGGGGGGTGTTCGTTTGAACCCCACGAACCCCCTCTGGTGGACCCGCCACTGATCCACCATTGAAGTGAGTATTCTTTGAACTTTCTCACCTTGAAGGCCCTGTGCACAAAATACCCCAAAACAATCTTCTTCTACAGCATCGCAATTATAGCCCATTCAATAAATCTGAAAAATAATGGACAAAGAGAAATCATTTCAAATGAAATACAATGAAAGTAGATTTTTGAATTAATAATTGAGTACATTCTCTCTCTCTCTCTCTCTCTCTCTCTCTCTCTCTCTCTCTCTCTCTCTCTCTCTCTCTCTCTCTCTCTCTCTCTCTCTCTCTGTTGATAACAAACAAAAACCAGAGTTAAAAGCCCATTTCTTTATATCAGATTCATTCTAACTGTTGAAATAGATGTAAAAAAAAAGCAGATTGTTATAATTGTAACAATATAAGGTCTGGCTCAGTCAGCGGTATAATGTGTGCTAAAGGTTGAGACTCACTAGTAGCATTGATTGCTTGGTAATTCTGGTATTAATTTTCAAAGGGAATTTTTGCTATTAAACGGATTTTGATGGTGCCTCTTTCTTATTGAATAATAATCAATGGCTCAAATTCTCTGTGTTAATTTTGGCAAAAATTTCGGAGTTGTGAATGTTAAGACTGACGATACTATGCCTCATTTACCTTTGCGAAATTGCAACACAATGGAAGACATAGTGCGAAATTCCCTCGGGCGAACGAGACAAGGGTCGAACGAGACAGGGGACGAATCCTAGGACGAAAGTTTTGCACAGCAAGTGCAAAATGTCGAGAAGAGCGTTATTCTTTTTAGCCGTAAAATATAATAATAATGTATCAAAATATGTTTGATGAACATACCGAATCGAAATACCAGAACTCCTGCGCTGCGGCAGAATGAACCACCAATACCCGCCGTGATTTCGCCGTAAACAATACCACTGTGTATAACCGTACAGTGAGCCAAACCGGAAGTGCCACCGACTGTACGCACAAATATCACTAGTTCACCTCGATAAACAAATAGGGTCACGTTTTCATATCGAGATTGTTGAAAGCTCAGGAAACGAATCTAAACGCGGTTTTCGATGTTGATGAGCGAAATTAAACGTTGTTCAGCCTGGGTGATGATTTTTGTGATAGTATGTATACTTTACTCATCAAACAGTAATTTCGGTTGCAAATCACTGACTTTTCATCTTCCCGACCCATCAAATTTGTGATTCCAATATCATTTTTCGTTACTGAGTGCATGAATTTTGATGAAACACGCACAGAAAGACAGGCAAATCTTTCTTCTTGAAGCCCTATGTCCCTGTTTTCGCCTAGTTATTATACACATCTGAGTATTTAGCGAAGAATTACACCCCTGTCTTCCGACTGACTGTACGACTAGCGACAAGTGTACAGAATCACTAGTCACAACCTATCGTCAAACAACTGTACGACTAGTGTCACCATAACAATGTATTGATGGGCTGGATTTCGTTACTCTAGTTAATTGCTTTGTAGTTTTGCGTTTATTTTTGTCTTAGGAAATGTAAGCAAAGGGTATGAGGCATTTGATTAACAGCACTATACTTCATTTCAAGATGTGTTCTTTCTCCGTAAACCAGCAACCCTTTTGTTAATTGACGTTTTTTACATATATATGTATATACACTCAATATATACCTCACGAGAAATGACCTGGCAGAGCAGCCCATGCTAATCTGCCAGATAAATTCTCGTCCGCTATACATGTATCAAGCAGGCTTTCTGAGTATGAGTGATGGTCAGACACGATGTCTCTAGGTCAAATAATCTGAGTGATCTTCTTTCAAATAATCAGGTCAGTATTTTTCGGTAAAAAACGAAAGTGGATGGCGTTCACGTGCACATATTTTTTTCGCTAGAATGTTAGAAGAAACCACTGGATTCGGGGCAAAGTCGAGTTACAATCTGGAATGGTCCTCTCAAATGCACGTACGGCGAACTTTATCTTGTCTTAATCCATGGAGTATAAGCTGCGAAATTAAACAATGTGAACTCTTCCCAAAAGTCATGTGTGTTATCCAAGTTGTTATTTAACATTAAGAGAATCAAGCAGTATTTTTCCTCTCCTATAAAATTTGGGAAATTGGGGTACAATAGTTTCGCTCTGGCATAGCGACATGTTTAACATATTATGTCCGTGGAGGAGTGGTATCGAGAGGGACCAATCTAAGCTTTAAGAACTTGATTCCCAATGTATGTAAAATAAATACATAATTATGTAATACATTTTGTAAACATAATTATGATAATCCTGACTGTCTAAATTTATCTTGTTTCGTTTCAGCACAGATGAAGAATGACGTCTGAACACGGCTTTAAGTGTTATTTCTGCCCGCATACATTTATACAACTTACCAAGAAATTGCTGATAATTGAATTAAGGTAGTCCAAGCCTAATGAGATTCATGCAACTTCAAAATTTTTCGAGCAACATCATTAACATTTATTACGTTATCGGAATTTATAAGTTCGACGTTGTAAACATTCCCCGGTGAAACGTTCCACAGCCACATGTTAACAACAATACCCAGATAATTCAAACGTCCCGTGAATCTCATTAGGGATGGACTACCTTAAGAATATCTTGGTGATGTTGGTTGTACTTTGTTAGATGAATGGCTGTATTCGGATATTCTGCTTTGATGACTTATGGCTTTGCTGAGGTATGGTAGAATGATACATATCCGTTTTGCCAACTTATCAAGAAATTGCTGATAATAGAATTAAGGTAGTCCAACCCTAATGAGATTCGTGCGACATCGTTAACATTTGTTACCTAATCCGAACTTATACGTGTGACATCGTTAACATGAGGTGGTGGAACGTTGCACCCCTGCATTTAAACGACATTGCCGGAATAATTCTGATGTCACATGAATCTCATTAGGGATGGACTACCTTAAGAACATGTTTGAAATGTCGACTTTACTTCGTCAGATGAATGGCTGTATTCTGGGATTCTACTTTGATGTCTTATGGCTTTGCCGACATATGGTAGAATGATAAAAGTGTATGTCGGCTTTGCCAACTTATCAGGAAATTGCTCATAATTGCATTAAGGTAATCCATCCCAAATGAGATTCAAGCGCCTTCAAAATTTATCGAGCGACGTCGATAACCTTTGTAACGTAATCCGAATTTATATGTGCGACATTGTTATTATTCCACTGTGAAACGTTCCACAGCTGCATGTTAACGACGTTGCAGGAATAACTCCTATGTTGCGTGAATCTCCTTAGGGATGGACTGCCTTAAGAATATGTTGAAAATATCGACTGTACTTTGTCAGATGAATGGTTGTATTCTGATATTCTGCTTTGATGGCTTATGGCTTTGCGTACGTATGGTAGAATGATACATGTCCACTTTGCCAACTTATCAAGAAATTGCTGATAATTGAATTAAGGTAGTCCATCCGAAATGATATTCATGCAACATCGTTTACATATGTTACCTTATCCGAACTTATATGTGTGACGTCGTTAACATACGGTGGTGGAATGTTGCACCGCCGCATGTTAACCATATTGACGGAATAATTCCTTTGTCGCGTGAATCTCATTAGGGATGGTCTACCTTAAGAATATGTTGGAAATATCGACTGTACTTTGTCAGATGAATGGCTGTTTTCTCATATTCTGCTTTGATGGCTTATGGCTTTGCCGACGTATGGTAGAATGATACATGTCCGCTTTGCCAACTTATCAAGAAATTGCTGATAACTGAATCAAGGTAGATCACCCTTATTGGGAATCATGCTGCATTGGAATTTTTCGAGGGACATCGTTCAAATTTGTTACCTAATCCGAACATATGCCTGCAACATTGTAAACATTCGGCGGTGGAACGTTCCACTGCCACATGTTAACGACATTGCCTTAATAATTCCGACGTCGTGTGAGTCTCATTAGGTATTGACTACCTTAAGAACATGTTGGAAATGTTGGCTGTTCATTGTCAGATGAATGGCTGTATGCTGGCCAATTGTCTGTGAAAAGTATTTGACCCTTTACTAAATTCTTTATACATCTAATATGCCGTTAGGGGTCGCGAGTTGGAACCCCAGCTTGGCCAGAATCCATTCTGACATTTGACGAAAGTCATTTGTCACTCGCAAACGGGTGTCATCTATATGAGGGAGCAGCTGGAGGCTAAGTTTGGATTTTGTGATGGTAATGGTGAGAGAAATATCAGGAAACCATGGTTAGGTGCCCCAGCCACTGTGATACGACCATAGCAGTTGAAAACGGCGTAAAACCCAATAAAATCAAAATCTAACATGCCCCCAGTTGATTAGGTAGTTTTAATCTGGTGTTAAATTTTGGTCGTTTTTTTATTGGCGATTTAATGCACGACACGACAAAAGAGATCAAACAAGTTTGTGATGTGTATAATTAAAGTATTAAGTCCAATCGCCGGTGAGATGTCGCCAACGCTTTACCGACTAAAAATGCCGCGGATTGGTTGTTTGATTTTGCTTGATCGGTTGCTGCTGTCATATGAACGCTCTGACGCGCCTGCAATGGGTTTTTTTGGTAATATCGGGGAAATTCTCGGCGATTAATCGGAGATGCATAGTCGATTGATCGTAGCATTGGCCGACAGAAATAGCAGTTTTTGTATGATCGGCGACTTGTCGGCCAATTTGCACCTCAAGTTAAAATCAACCGATCAATCTGTGGCATTTTGAATGTCTGAAGAAGTCGATGAAGCCTCGGTGACTACACATAGACTATTTGAAGGGATACTATCGACTGTCTGACGGTGTACAGCTGACTTTTTACACATTGCTGAAGTGTCTGACTCATTTTTGCAATCATCAGTGACCTATCGTTGACATCTCGCTGGGTTTCACTCAGATGCATTGCATATGTCCAACAAGTTTCATCCGATGACCTGCATACCAGCCTAATTGCAAAATAAGGGTAATAGCCACTGCCAAGGCGCGGCTGTAATGTGGCTGATAGGAAAACCAATCACTTCAAAACAAATCGACGTCAGTCTTGCGTCAATATTTTCTACTGGTCTGACAGCAACAAAACGAGCGAAATCGCTGATAAAACGGCGCAACCAAATTTTATGTGATTTTTGCCTGGTAGAGTCACATAGGCATTGGCGGTATGGGCATGTGTGCGGTTCTAGGTTGTTTCTATGCTCAAACTACACTGTAGAAGTATACCAAGGTAGTCACTTGACTGAGGAATGGTTTGGTCGAATAGTCACATAAAAGCGACGCCCCAGCGTTGGTGGCTAATCTCTTTGATACCGGCCGATTTAAGAAAGTCGGTGTTACATGAAATTGCCTGGAAGTTGGAACGTCGGCGATGTTATAAATATTTAGTTAGAGTCCGTTAGATGTTCGGCAGAATACCAACAGATTTTCAGCAACTAGTCAATGAGACTTCACCGACTTTTTTCAAAACAGAGAAAATTCAGCCGATTGATCGGTTGGTTTAAACTAGCAGAATATATTGGCAGACACGCTGCCGATCATGAAAATATTCTGTTTTTGTTGGCTGATGCCTCTATCAATCAATGACATACCGCCAACTAATTTTCAATAATATCTCCGATTCTACTATAATATGCCAGTACCACATCTCCGGGTCGTCCGAACTTTTATGTGAAACCCCCTGAAGACGCAAAGCAACACCTGCGCAGACACAAGGACTGTGACATTAACTCTCCGGACATGAAGTCCCGGCTCACTTGACAAGGCATCTCAGATTAATTGCTGTTAATTTCCATTTCCATAATATGACAAAAACAACCATAAACATCACCTGCGTCAAATGACGTCATCAATAATGTATCTAAACCACCAATGCGTTTCCTACGCTGAAAACTAGATCATGGCAGAATTTACACAAAACAACACATTTCGAATGTGCGTTTTATTTTTATTTAGAGTGTTGTAATGGAGATAATAACAAGTTTAGAGGTCTTTATTTGCCAAATAAAATCTCTGTGCTCTGAACTACATGTTAAGGCAAATACCTCGGCACTCAGCGCCTCGGTTTTTACCTACACTGATGATGTAGTCCGCCGCACATCGGTTTTTTTTGGCGGATAAAGACCTCTAAACTCGTTATTATTTCATAACTAGAAATCGATCAACGAAAACCAACAGATCAAACAGCACTTGGCATTTCTTACACAAATCAAAAGATTTTTATGTAAAGTTTGGGTATTTAAAGGTTTGCACGTGAGAAACGTGTAGACGTCTATTTTGACGTTATCTCACAGGTAAGACAGGTTCTAACGTTAACACAAAGATCAATATCAAGTTACAGTTCCCTGTAATTATCAGTAACAACTTTGACTAAATATCATAGAAGAATTAAGAGAAATAATAGACAAAAATAGTTGTTGTGTTTCTTCTTTCCTCTAGTATATTTTACATTTTTCTGTCAGATTGTTCTCTCATTGAGCAAATTTGAGTGATATTTCTGGCAAAAAAATGAGAGAATTTGTCCAAATCGCGCCCAAAATGATACAAATATCAATTTTCACAATGAATAGGGTTGGTATGGAAGCAAAAGTGCCTGTAGGCCGCGTACATAGCGCAGTTGGTAGCGCATCTGCCTCTTACTCGAAAGGTCCCGGGTTCGATACCCGGCCGCGGCAAATGTCCTTTCTGACAAAAATGCCCCTCTCCAATGGTTTGATATCGTTAACATATGTGGGCGAGCAGCTAGAGGCTCGGTTACGGTGTTGTGCCAGTACAAGTATGAGAAACAACAGGTACTAATGGTTAGGTGCTCTATGATCATAGCAATTGACAACGGCGTAAAACCCCACAAAATCCAACTTAAACATGCATTACATACTGGACACTAGTCATACAGTAACGAAGAACTAGTCGTACGGTAACGAAAAACATTTTGGAAACTAGTCGTACAGTTGTTGGCATCAGGGTGGTTGTTTTCAGTAGGCCTTTTTTCAAATATCCGAGCTCCCGTTGCAAAACGGAGAATTGGGTTGTCAAAATATTAGATTAAACGACTCTTTCATCAGTAAAACACTATGTATTGTGTGTTGAAACATACCTTTCGGGAGAAAAATCTGTCACAACCACGGCCAAAATGGAACGAAACTCGGTGATTGCGAGTGCTAGATCCTGATTTGTAGACAAAAGCGCCGTTTCATGGTGTACCGAAGAACAAAAATGACAGGTATGTTCAGTTCGCTTTTTATAATCGCAAACCGCGTTCAAAAGCGATGAATAGATAAAAAGTTACCTCGATACGAAAAAAATGACTGTTGAATTATTTGACGTGAACTAGTGATATTTGAGCGTACAGTCGGTGGCACTTCCGGTTTGGCTAACTGTACGGTTATACACAGTGAATACTAAACATCCACATGGCAAGTCTTCTTTTGTCTTAGAATCGTTCTTAGATTCATCCACTTCGTTGATGTTCAGAATTCGAGTTATGACAGTCAAGTTTTTCGACGCTATTCGTGATTTTATGGTATCAAAACGAAAACAGACATCGATGACATTTCTTTTTTCGGGAAAACCCACGCTTTACGGAAATATCCGAACGGCTTCCGAACGGCATTCGGGCTTCCCGAGGCCAGGCCGTACTTACCCGAACAACCTTCGGGAAAATTATCGCTCTAATTAAAACGGTGCGTACGGCTTAATACCAAAAATGCCTACTTATTTTTTTCTTTGAAAATGTTCTTCAGCTATCTGTCTTTCATTACATGTATATATGAATCATAAAGGAATCTGCCTTTTTGAGAATTTCACGTTTGAATGAACACCATTTTACAAAGGTTATATAGGGAGAAATTTGCAACGTCGTATTTTTTTCTTTTCAAATAAATCATACCATAAATTGAATTTTTCAGTTTTGGCACCAAATTATGAATAAACTATCATTTATCAATAGTTTGATTCAATTTCAAGTGATTTGGTGGCATACGATGTGCCAGCCCCCCTGCATAAAATTTTGATTCTTACAGAGAACGCTACTTTTAAAAGAATCAAGAAAAAGATCTTTAAATCAATTCATTGGTTGATTGATTGATTGTGGTGTAATGTCTTTTTCATCTGCTATGGATGTATCAGAGCAGCTGGAGCACTTAACCATGGATTCCTGTTAATTCTCATACCATAACTACCACAACATCCTTACCTGGCCTACAGCTGCTCGCCCACATATAAGAAAAAGATCTTTAGGGGATCATTAGAAAGAACCAAGTAGTTAACCCTTTCTCAAACAAGACCGGGTTTTGACATCCCTAATAGAAATGGCTTGGGAAAACATTGAAACAAAAGAAGAAACTGCTGATAACCAGCAGTTTCTCCTTTTGTCTCAATATTTTCTGTGATTTTTTTACACAAATCATATCTTCAATAACATCCAGTTAGTCATTTGTGGCAGTTTTTGAAGTGGATCACCCTAAAATTTTGCTGTTTGGGAAAGGGTTAAGCATCAAGTTGCGTGATGGAAGAGCATTTAGCAGGGCAACAGTGTCGATATAACCATTAGTTATAAACAATCCACTAATGAGGCTTCAGACAGAAAACCTTGATTGCTGATAACCTTCATTAATTCTTATCCACATACAGCTACCTTAACCCATTCCAACAAAATGACGCTTTTTATGTTCGTCAAAAAAAAGGTCTTGGAAGCATTATGAACACTATGTATTTGTGAAACACTAATGCCCCCGAAATGTTTTTTTTTTTTCATTAAGAAAATGCCAATGTTAAGTTTTAGCATTAAGTTTTCGGAATGACAGACGGACGACAGACCGTCAGACGGACAACGTTAAAACAATATGCCCCTGATCTTTCAATATGGGGATATGAAAATGAAGCAATTAAAGAGGTATCCATGTGTGAACTATCGAAAGTGTGTTTCCTCTTAAAATAGTCTTTAGTATTAATATTATCTGTTTCAATTTCTCAAATAAAGACCAGGTTAACCCTTTCACAAACAAGACCTGGTTTTGATGTCCCTAATAGAAAATGCTTGAGAAAATATTGAAACAAAAGAAGAAACTGCTGATAACCAGCAGTTTCTCCTTTTGTCTCAATATTTTCTCTGCACGTATTTTACACAAATCATACCTTTAATAACATTCATTTTGTCATTTGTAGCAGCTTTTGAAGTGGATCACCCTAAAGTTCTGTCATTTGGGAAAGGGTTAAGTTTTACTTTAAGTAACATATGAAGATGCCAACAAAGATGCCACCACTAAGGCTGTTACATTAGATCCCAGAACATAGTCCTAGCTCACTATTTCGGAGAAGGTGAATTTATTGGGTGTCTTTTTTAGATGTTTTGTTTGAAAAAAAAAGGTCTCCTAACGGGAAACCTTTCATGAGCCTTTTCATAAAGTAGGGGAAACCTTACACATTCAAATAGCATAATATCTGTCAACATATGTCGTGTATTATGACATTGATAGTTGCTATATTCAGAAATAAAGACATATATTTCACTTGACAATCTGGAAAAAACATTCTATCCTTTGTCATACAATGATGGAAAGGTACAATATTTTGGCAACTAAGATAACCTTTATTTCCTAAGGTTCAATCTTCCATTCTAAGGGATCTTAATTACCATCACATATATGGCACCAAGACTTAATGAAAACACTTGGTTAGAACCATTGAGGGGTGCACACTGATGTGACCAGTGCAATAAATGTCCAATAAGTACACCCTTGCAAATTATGTTACAGTTAATTGCACTACGTGAGTCCTAAAATGTTCACAATATCTTGATTTTTAGTTGTATAAATGACTTAAGGTTTACAGACCCTGAAAAAAATACTTTCTAGCCATACGAAATGCATCAAATTACACACACTTGTAAATACACTTCACATAAGTTGATTCACCGTGCCGGATTTCAAGATTATGCTACAAGAAGAAAATAATTGACAAACATTATCTTACTCTATATTCATATGCAAGGCAGGTAATTTGAAACATTTTTGTCCAATATTTCCATGAGTATGCATCAATTCAAAATTCCAAACCGTGCAAAATGCTTATGTTTGTATTTGGAATGGAAATGTAAAACAGTTTAGGAGTTATTTGCACTTTTCAAATTTCGCCTCTGGCTCTTTGGTGCTTTTGAGGGGTTGGATACCTTAAACATATAAGCATTGTTGATTTATTCTCAAACAACAATACGTTACGTTGATAATGTCCCAAAGAAGGACTTCATTTGGGAACTATTCAGAGAAAAATCTAACATTAATTTCCTTTTCACCTGATGCTTACCTTTCAGCTCTACCCACTCTACCTATACGATGAATGTAGTTCTGCTTCTCATCAGGAAGGGTCACATTGATCACTGAAAATATAAAACATATTATATATACCTTTTCCCAAATGACAAAATTGCAGACCAGTTAGGATTGGGAGCAGCTGAACAATTATAAAGGGACTCCAAAACAGATTTCAAGTAATCTGCAATGGCTGTGCAATAATTTTGAACATTATATCGCTGCTTTCCAATGAAAATTAACCCTTTCCCACACGGCAAAATTTTAGAGAGATAAACTTCAAAAACTGCCAAAAATGACAAAAGGGAAGTTATTAAAGATAGGATGTGTGTAAATTATGGCATAGAAAATATTGAGACAAAAGGAGAAACTGCTGATTATCAGCAGTTTCTTCTTTTGTGTCAATGTTTTCCCAAACCATTTCTATTAGGGACGTCAAAACCAGGTCTTGTTTGGAAAAGGGTTAAGCTGCAGTTATGAGGTTTTCATTAAAAAGCAACAATATACAGAATTGTGTCGCAAAAAAAAGGAAGTAAGATTAACATTGCTATTACATTCTGCTGTCTATCTTCTATCTTAGACAATCTAATAGCTGGAGCAATGAGCTCTTGATCCCAAGGCAGTATTTACCAGGTAATTTTGTGTCTAAACTCTTTCCCAAACAGTATATATTCAGACAGTCCAATAGCATCAAATGACAAAATGGTATGTCCATAAAGATTTGATTAGTGTTCAATATATAGTAGTACAGAAAATATTGAGGCAAAAGGATGAAATATTGGTTATCACTTATCAGCATTTTCTCTCTTTTGCCTCAATGTCTTTCCAAAGTTTTTTTCCTACCAGGGATGTCAATATTATGTCTTGCCCATCATCTATCTAAACAATCTTACAGCTGGTAAAAATGATTCGTTTGCAATAAGGTCTTGATCCCAAGGCGCCATTTACCATGTAATTTTGTGTCCTCTCAAGAGTTGATGTCTACGGTTCCTTACCAAAATAGTCCTGGTTTTGACAAAAGAATGCTTACGTTAGTAGGCCTAAAAGGAGACAAGATTAAGAAAAGGAGCAAGACATTTATTTCTTTTCTTTTACTCAGTTTTATACCCTGCTTCATAAAGAAATTTCTGATTTAACCCTTTCCCAAACAAGACCTGGTTTTGACGTCCGTAATAGAATAGGCTTGTGAAAACATTGAGCCAAAAGAAGAAACTGCTGATAACCAGCAGTTTCTCCTTTTGTCTCAATATTTTCTTGGCTATATCACTCTCAATTCCAATCTTTATTAACATCAATTTTGTCGTCTGCAGCAGCTTTCAAAGTGGACCTCCCTATAATTTTGTCGTTTGGGAAAGGGTTAAAACAGTCCTTTGACATGTTCGGGTTTTTTTATTTTGCTACTTTCATCTTGAAAAAATACAATGGTGTGCTGTCTGGAAAAAGGACAGATGATTTATATGTTATAAGGTCATGATCCCAAGTCAATAATTACCAAATTATTGTTGTAATGGGAACTGATGTTCATTTTCCTCCAGACAATTTTACTAGGAAGGTCTTTGGAAACGAGGAACAATTCATAATAACAGCTTTTAACTCTTTCTAGGACAAGCTCAGATTTTGTTGTTTCCAAATTAATAACAGTATGATCAAGCACTGAGTGAATATCCAACAATTCAACTTGTGATATCAGAAACAAACATGACTTCACACCAAACTATGACATACTAAATGAGTCAAAGGTCTACATAGAGCGTGCATGCATAAAATATACGCGTTGACGCATATATTTTCAACTGCTCGCATAAATTTCATGCGTCAACGCATAAAATTTACGCGAGCAGTTACAAAATGTGCATCAATGCGTAAATTTTACACGAGCAGGAGTAAACAAGAGCTGTCACTGTAAGATGACAATGCCGCCGACACCGCTTTGATTTTAAATTATGGCCAATCTATGTTCAAGGTCAAGGTCATCCAGGGGTCAAGGTCACCAAAGTATGTGCCTACAGAAAGGTAATGTACCAAGGAATGTTGTGGTAAAGTATGAAGCGAATATGTTAAGTAATAAGGAAGTTATGGCCAATGTTAAAGTTTTTGGACGGAATGACGGACAGACGGAAGGACAGACAGACGGACGGACGGACGACAAGTCAAATTTATGATGCCTCCCTATCGGGGGCATAAAAATGTGAAACCGAGGGTGGCAAATGGGACAGGCAGTTAGAAACCTTTCCCTTTATACCATAAAATGGATGGATGAAACAAAGGATCTGATTGGTTAATAGATAAAATACGCGTCAACGTGTATATTTATAAGAGCAGATGAAAATTTACTTGTTGGCACAAAAATTTTCAACTGCTCGCATAAATTTCATTAAAATTAAAATTTACGCGCCGACGCATATATTTTATGCGTGCACGCTCTAATAAGACTTTTGACCCATTTGGTAAGCCATAAAACTTATGCTTTAGTACAGTCTGACCTGCAGGACCTAAGTTGCACTCCTACACACCACCAATGGTAATGGCGAAGATGTGAGGATAAAATGACCCTTGATCAGACTACAGTTACAGGTAGTGCTGATCTCATGGATATCTAATGCCATAACAGTACCTTATTCGTTTCTCGATTTGTCATTGATTCATGCTCAGATATCCTACCATGTCCCATTAAATTTTTCATTGACTGCTTAAAAGAGGTTTCATACCACTTCCAATTGCTTTGGTCACATTTCAGCTTGAGCATCTAACAATGGTTTCCTAGTATTTATCTCACTAGTGCTACAAGTACTATCACAATATCAAATCCGAGCCTCCAGCTGCTCTCTCACATGATTCACATCTATTAGTGAAAGACAAATGACTTTTGTCAAATGTCAGAAAGGGTATTGACTGAGCTGAGGTTTGGAATCAAGACCTCGGGATTGATAGACTCAAATGTTACCAACAGAGCTATCCAGGATCAGCTCATTAAATTTTGAAGATGCCTTTTCTATATCCTATTTGATGAGGAGTCAATATTAAAACAGAAATAGAAGAGACTTACAAATTACAACTAAATGCCAAAAGATCACAGTATATTGCATGCTAGATCTACATTGTCTCAGAAAGACCAGTGTTATATCATCACTTTTCAATGGGGAGAATCACGTGATTGACAATGGTATTGAACACAAAAAAATGGCGACGAAATGACCGATTCGGCGTGAAAATTTAAACTTTAGAAAGGTATGTATTCAATCTACGTAGCTTCTCAGACAAACCACCTATCCTAAAGTACCCGCTATTGTCTAAGGTTTTCATAGACACCCATCTTTCCCCTATCCGTTCGCTGTATTTAGAGAACACTTAAAGAATATTTCCGAAATTGCGAAAATTTTGGATGTATGTTAAGCACGCCGCATCATATTTAGAGCTTTATTTCTTACCCAAAGAACTCTCTGTTCACACGGCATATTTCCAGACCATCTTTTATCGATGACATTTCATGCTAGTCCATTTACAAGGTCTGTGTTGTCTTCGTTAAGCGTATTTACGAAAAAGATGTTAAACACACGTGCAGTGCTGTAGTGTTTGGCACGCCGAATTCTTGTAAGTATAATGTTAAACACGCACACACTTGCTCATGTACTAGGGAAGACAAGGATATTGGACGAATTGGTTGTTTATTCATAACCCAATCTGATAGAAATCCGGTGTTAACTTACAGAAAGTTCAAACATATGACAGACATCGTAAGGGGTAATCTTTTATGAATTTGGAAAAAAACGAAATCTGCTATAACATTATTGCTCTAACTAATTAAATCTCTTGTTATACATGTATAAAATTCTCCATGACAAATACGTGCAAACAAAATGATTCTGAACTGAAATGTGATGTCCTCGTTTCCTAGTTTACGATGTGTTACATAGTATCTTATATTGAATGTGTAAAAAATCTGAAAATTATAGATAATGGTTGACAAAGTGGGTGGGGTAAAATGAAATGTGAAGCAATTTTTTTTACTTTGAAGTTCAATCACTTTTTCTGTATCGATCATATCAAAATGAAATTTTGCATGTACTTTCAATAGACCAAGGACAGGATATTTTTAACGAGCCATCTATCATATCAGTTTTTTTTAACTTCTGTATTCGTTCTTCTGTCAATTTCAGATTTTGCTTACTTTTGAAGTACTCAATTTACGAAACCATCTCTACAACCTTTATTTTTTGTATAAATTGTTACCGGTGTGATTTCTTGTGAAAAACTCTAAAAATAAGCCCAAAATCCGATTTTTACACAAGCAAATAAAAGATAGTATGTAACGGTACCTAGTAACCCTATCAATCCACAGATTTTGACTAAAATCTAATTATTGATTCATTGTTGCAACCCATCCTTTTGAGAAAGTCATTCAAGCTCTTTTACTAGTAGATCTATTGAAATTCTTCTTGTGACTATGGAGATTGGACCTGTAAGTTAGAGTTTTACCACAATCACACACATACTCTCTTCTACCTTCATGGAAATCAAGGTGATCTTTCCTGGTGTGTCTGTAATTTGTCGTAAAAGAACACATGTGGCATGTCACGTTTGACTCCCTTCTGTGATCCTCTGATGTAATCGCAGGGCACAGGCCAGGAGTAACGAATTTTCACAAATTTATAAGTTGCATTTGTATTTCCTTTCAGCATCATGTTTCCTGCGCCAGAAATTAAAATGTTGACTTAAGAATATAAATGTAAATTAGAAGGATTGTGATTATTCGAATTGATTTCATCTGGTTCTGAATTGTATATTAACTGAGTTCCTGCCAAGACCTTTTTTAAATGTTTCTTCAATAGTGAAGCAGTTATCTAACGATAATTTACTAGGTGAAGCTCGGTACATTGGAGACTTATAATGACTTTTTTTTATCTGAGTTTCCGATTTTGAAGGCGTTGCGTGCTTCCTTTTGATTCCAGACTTTTGACTTGCGTAAAGAAAGCCGCGACTTCTTTCGAGTCAATTTAAAAATTGAAGAAAAATTGTAAAGGTATATGTTAAAAGCAGTTAAAAAGGTAACCGTTTTATCAGAATTTGACATATGGGTGAAGTTCAAAAAAATGAAGTCAAAGTGTGACATTGAGGTAAAAAATCAAACAGTCTTGTAGATGTTTAGTTTTGGTATAAATCATTACTAAAGATGTTGAAGTTTCAGAAATTGATAGCGAACACTCTCTGAAAGTATCCATGTTTTTGCAATCCATATGGTTTTGTCAGTAATGGCACTTTATTTCAAAACACAGTACTTTTTAGCAGAGCGCCATAAAGTTGTTTCATACACGTTTGAAATAAAACATTTGTCAAGTTCAATTCAATATATCTTGGTTTATAATTCTAAAACTTTAATTTCAGCAAATTCCTTCGAAAAATATTTTTTCACCATTTTTTCATACAATTTACCTGAAATTCATTGTTTCTACCAATAAAAGTTATCAAACCCCTTTGATTTCTCCAGAAATATTGCAATTAATATATTTTTATTTAACTTCAATACACTCCAAAACAGCTCTGAAAATTTCGAAGCGATACAATGATTAAATCTGGTAAAACATGACCTTCAAAAAGCTGCCCTTTTTTCCTCAATGCGTTGCAATTGGGACAAAAATATGTCAAAAAGGCTTCTTTTAGCAAAAATGAACACTTTTCACTTAATATTTTAGTATCTATGTGCCATATGTATGTCGAATAACTAATGAATGTAAGAAATGTTAACTTTGAACATGAAAAATATTCAAAACAGCACACTTTATTCCCTTAGAATGCTATAGTTTATGTATGCTTATCACGCTGGTTGTTTTCCATTGGTTTGAAAATGATAGTAAATCAAAAGAATAAGTCATAATATTGTAAATTTGATATTTTCCTTGAACTTCAGAAAATCCTAAGACAGGTCATCAACATATCTTTGGTAATAAAATGTTGCACTTGGGACAAAAATCAGATTCTTCGAATTTAAGGTTTCCTGGTTAAAAAAAGATCATATTTTTGTTTTATATGAACATGATAATGAGTGAGGGTAACACCATGAATGATGATAAATGTAAGGTGTGGAATAATGTCAGTTTAGGTTGACTCTGGTACCATGCAAAGTATTCTTTAAAAGCGTCTCTTTGAAGTTTGTGTGCTGTAGATATTTTGAAATCTCTTGAAATTGAATTTAAATCGATTTGAAAGCTTCGTTTGTCTAGTGTATTGATAAAAAGTTATGTAACTGTTCAGGCTTGTCAAAAAGGTACTCTCTGCACATCAGTCAACGTTTTAACCGATGCCAATCTCGCCTAATCCAGAGATCAGTAAGAGATTTCTTTGCCGAGTCATAAGCTGTCAATGGAATAAAAATTAAAAGTCTAGTACAGTTTCCTACTGGGTTTATAAAGCTCATGTGACACCGTTAACTAATAAAAGTAAATTGTTTGAATTGACGAACAAGCAAATTTGATTTCATCCGATGATTATAAATGTTTGGATGTGTGTCACTCAGAGTATGTGATTCCCATTAGCGTAGACTTTCTTTGGATAATGCCAAATAACAAACATGACACAGTAATTGACATCATAATATTGTAAAATAGGACAAATTTGATGACCTGACGACAAAGTTTGAATCAATCGATAAGAGTGATAAATTCTGTACTGAAAATAGTAAAAAGGATAGATATCAATTATGTCCCAAGTGCAGTGGTCTAACTGTAGCTGTATTGATCTTCTAAAAAGTAACAACCGTGTTCTTTTGAGATTTTCTCTTTGCATCAGAAATACCAAACATAATATACACCATTTAAAACATATTCCGCATCATGAATAGTCACTTGTTTCATTCTAAGCAGGCATATACCTAATATGAACCAAATATTTGTCTTGATTGGTTCATTTTATTATTTTGTGTCCACTTGTTTTCCTTTAAAGGGAACTTTTATAGTTAGTTTCTTCATTTACTTTGCATATCAGCTAAAGTTCTTTGGAAAAATAAAGATTCCTGCATGAATTTTGTTGTTTTAGATTTTTTTGTCCCAAGTGCAACGTTTCAATGTTCGTTGTAAAACACTTACTCAAACATGTCAACAGACAGTTAAGCTTAAGTTATTGTTGCGACTGACAGCTACATTGAATAAGCGATAAATGAAAGCAAAAATGTGTGTTTTGCAAGTTTTGAGTTCTGAAAAAAACTCCACTGAATATATTTTTTGCCAAAATAAGCTATTCATTTCCAAATAATTTCTCCGTACGGCATAACAAAGTTTTTCCAATGCTGCTACTTGATAGATGTATACTTTAACAATAAATTAAAACCAAAGTATGGCAAGTTCAGTATGTTTTTAAAGTTTCACAATGCTCTGAGATTGCTTAGAAAAACGCGTTGCACTTGGGACATCACTTTCGGCAAAATTTAGGAAGACAGCATGCAAAGAATTGCAAAGAATTGCCTATGAATTATAAACTGACACGATTTAAAAACGCAAAACACGTTTTCATTAACCATTCCTTTCCTTTATCCTCGATCGGCGCCATATTTGGGGACAAGTATGAGGCAATGTATACGCTTCACGCCCCAGCGATTTTGTCGTGTTTTCTGTAAACTATCCGGACATCTGAACCCGCCATCACTAAATGCTCGTGTGTCTCGTGCATTCAGACCACGTGTTAAATCACTAAGATTTTTTGTGTACAAATTGCCAATTTGATTTACTTATTGAAAACATACGAGAACAACGAAAGAAAATTGTGTATAAAATGCTGAGGCTTACTTTGCGAAAAAGGAACCGAGTTTTTTGGCTTTTGGTTTGTCTTGTTTCGCAAATGAAGGTAGCTGTGGCCGAATCGACGGTTCCAAGGTTTATGAGATATGTAAACGACATGGGAAGATTTACAGACCACCCACGTCCCGGTCAGCTGCGTATAACAACTGTACGTCAACATAATTGTATACGTCAACGTCACTAACGCAACAGATTTGTGACGGCCCAGCCTACAGCAAATTCTATGGTTGGTAATCGCGGGCCCCCTATACATCGCGACATGGTGATAAATCGCCTGTTAAAACACTGGGTTCGCTGTCGTACATGTTCGATGCCAGGCGCTTGACTCAACGTGCATTTTGGCATAATCTGACGTCCATTTAGGCATTATTCGTGGCTTTAACGGTCATTTTCTGTCCTGTTATGTTAACAATTGTAACATTTACAATTTTGCATGGCTATACATCGGTTTTGTAAGATGTAGGAGATACCATTTGTAAAAGTACTTTTTTGCGTTTTTAAATCGTGTCAGTTTATTTTCTGACTTGCTGATCTGAAAAATGAGGAAAAACAACATGTTAGGCAGGTAATGCTTCTTTTATGGATCTAAAACCTCAAAGCGTTGCACTTGGGACAAATTCAGGTAGCAGTTTAAAGTCGCTATTTTCTGACATATCTTGCTCAAGATAAGCTTATTTGCAATTGAAAATTAATATTAAGACATACTGCTATGCCTCGAATACCTTTCAAAGTGTATATTGATGATAAATTTTGAAATGTACTTGATCAAATTCTAAATTTGTTATTCGGAAGGATACATTTTTTACAGGGGGTATCATCATTAATGCTTAAATTTGAACTAGCAAATGTGGTACCACATAACTGAATTACACTAGAACCTTGAGTTTAATTGATGACTTTCCAATTGCAGGATCTTTTAGGTACATGAAGCATCACGCTTTTCTTAAAACAACATTTGAAATTGATGAATGTATCAAAATGTCACGCTTTTTACGTTGCACTTGGGACATTTTGGGGCATATTTTTCGCCGCAACTTTGGTTTGGATCGTTCGATTTTCATGAAATTTTCCATGGTGTTTAACACCATCAAAATGCATCGCTTTAATCCAAAAATAATATTATTCTTAAGTACTTATTCATTCAGGCTCTGTTTTTAATAAAAACTTCATTTTTTTTAACTTCACCCATATAGATTATAAACAATCCACTTAAAATCCGGTGTCTGGCATGAAAGTTACATATAGTATCATGTAAAACCTTGTTTATGATGTAACTATCTGAAGAAAAACCCATCTGACAGGGACAAATAAAGGGTTATCTTCTACAATATTTTCTTCTGACCAATTAAAAAAAAAACACCTTCAATACTCTGAAAGCGATTTTGACCGTAAACTAGGAAACGAAGACATCACATTTCAGTTCAGAATCTTTGTGTTTACACGTATTTATCATGGAAAATTATATATAACAGGAGATTTGATTAGTTAAAACAATTATAGCCAATTTCGTTTTTTCCAAGTTGATATTACTGTAAGTTAACACCAGGTTTCAATCGGGTTGGGTCATGAATATAATCAATTTGTCCAATATCCTTGGCATCCATAGTACACGAGCAATTGTATGCGTGTTTAACATTACAATCACAAGAATTCGGCGTGCCAAACACTACAGTACTGTACGTGTGTTTAACATCTTTTTTCGTAAATACGCTTAAAAAAGACAACACGGACCTTCTAAATGGACTAGAATGAAATGTCATCGATAAAAAATGGTCTGGAAATATGCCGTGTGAACAGAGATTTCTTTGGGTAAGAAATAAAGCTGAAAATATGATGCGACGTGCTTAACACACAGCCAAAATTTTCCGAATTTCGAAAATATTCTTTAAGTGTTCTCTAAAAACAGCGAACGGATAGAGGAAAGTTGGGTATCTGTGAAAACCTTAGATATTAGCGGGTACTTTAGGATAGGTGGTTTGTCTGAGAAGCTAAGTAGATTAAATACATACCTTTCTAAAGTTTGGATTTTCACGCCGAAGCGGTCATTTCGTCGCCATTTTTTCGTGTATAATATCATTGTCAATCACGTGATTCTCCCCATTGCTTTTCAATGAAAACGTAACTGCAGCTTAAAACAAGCTGCAGTTACGGGGTTTTTGTTGAAAAGCATTGTTATACTGTGTTTCCATTATTTTCCTGGATCTGGGTTAATTATGACAAAAAAATGTCCTGTATGAGATATTCACCCTATTATCCTATCATCTTTCCCAATCTGCTGTCTCCAGACATAGAGCTCTTTACAAGACAACACAAATTTGGTCCTATATGGTGAGTGATGTAGGCAAAGATACATTATTGTGTTACTTAACCCTTTCCCAAACAGCAAAATATTTGGGTGATCCACTTCAAAAACAGCAACAAATAGCAAAATGGAAGCTTTTAAGGGATAGAATTTGTGTAAAATATGGGATAGAAAATATTGAGACAAAAGGAGAAACTGCTGGTTATCAGCAGTTTCTTCTTTTGTTTCAATGTTTTCCCAAGCCATTTCTACCAGGGACGTCAAAACCAGGTCTTGTTTGGGAAAGGGTTAAGTTTGGTCGGAACATTTGCACCACACCCACAAGCATCCCATGTGTCCCTTGGAAAAATGCTTGTTGGAGCCCCATGGGAAGATGACTGGATTGGTGCGTCCCAACTTGACGTCCTCACAAACCTTACACGATCATTCAAGGTCATATCTATTAATGATACAATGACTTTTACCACAAAATTACAGAGAAAATTGAATCATAGCCCTCTGGCATCTGGTTAAAATCAGGTGAACTGTATCGCAAAAAGAGACCATCTAGCTGTGTAGTGTGAAAACTTACAAAAGTATCCAGCTTTGTCAGTCTTTTCAAAACTGTGCTGACTCACTAAGGACAAAACCTTTAGTAGTAAGATGACTTTCTGAATCTAGAACAGTTTTCCAGCTTACTATGTGTTCATTTTCATAATAAGATTTCTTGTTGATCATACAGTTATTCGGTAAACCGACTTCCCTGCGGAGAATGGTTCCTTTTTCACATGATGGGTCACGTCATATTCTTGGGATTGTCATTGTCAGTGGTATAAACAATTTCTGGTCATTATTAAAATCTGACTTCCTGTATTAAAAGTAATTGGGATTGACATGCTGATCATTTCTGCGCTAGAACTTTAGCACTTTGACTGATGAGCATTTAATATTGATCATAAACCATGTATTGAGGCAAAAGGAGAAAATGCTGGTTATCAGCTACACAAACTAGAACTGTCGCAAAGCGGACAAATACCCCCCACTAGCGCCTTGTCACTGAAAAAGTGCTGTAGGTCAACCGGTTCTTGATTTAGAACACGGAAACAGATTTTAAACAAAGTCTGATTGTGATCTTGACCTTTGACCTTGGTGACCCAAAAACAATAGGGCACCTCCATGGGTCATGGGCAACAACTGTGAGAAGTTTCCTGATCCTAGGTCAACCGGTTCTTGACTTAGAGCACGGAAACGGATTTTAAACAAAGTCCGATTGTGACCTTGACCTTTTGACCTTGGTGACCCACAAAGAATAGGGCACCTTCTTGGGTCATGGGCAACATCTGTGTAAAGTTTCATGATCCTAGGTCAACCGGTTCTTAACTTAAGAGCACAGAAACAGATTTTAAACAAAGTCCGATTGTGACCTTGACCTTTGACGTTGGTGACCAAAAAACAATAGGGCACCTCCTTGGGTCATGGGCAACATCTGTGTAAAGTTTCATGATCCTAGGTCAACCGGTTCTTGACTTAGAGCACGGAAACAGATTTTAAACAAAGTCCGATTGTGACCTTGACCTTTGACCTTGATGACCCAAAAACAAAAGGGCACCTCCTTGGGTCATGGGCAACATCTGTGTAAAGTTTCATGATCCTGGGTCAACCGGTTCTTGACTTAGAGCACGGAAAGGGATTTTAAATAAAGTCCGATTGTGACCTTGACCTTTGACCTTGGTGACCCAAAAACAATAGGGCACATTCTTGGGTCATGGGCAACATCTGTGTAAAGTTTCATGATCCTAGGTCAACCGGTTCTTGACTTAGAGCACAGAAACGGATTTTAAACAAAGTCCAATTGTGACCTTGACCTTTGACCTTGGTAATCCAAAAACAATAGGGCACCTCCTTGGGTCATGGGCAACAACTGTGTAGAGTTTCATGATCCTAGGTCAAACGGTTGTTGAGTTAGAGCACGGAAACGAAAAAGTCTACGGACGGATGGACGGATGGACAGACAGACAGACATGGTGAAACCAATATACCCCCCCTCTACTTCGTAGGTGGGGGGTATAATGACATTTTCCCTTCAGAACTATGGACCTTTTCTACAGTACAGCTCGCGCATTTTTTGCCTAAAACGCTCGCCCACCGCGGTCAAAAAAAAAATCGGGTGGAAAATCGCGGCGATTTGCCATCGCGGCCACAGCGTTTTTCCACTCGAAATTTTCTTGCATCACCGCGATTCGCCGCGATGGGGGGGAAATCGCGGCGATCGCCGCGTTCGGGTGGAAATGCCAGGTAAGGCCAATATTATCCTACAGCGCTCAGTATTAAATGCGTTTTTGTTAAGTTTATATTATTTCATCCTGAGTGTGTTTTTAAATTGATTTACAGAACTATTTCAGAAATAAAGAGAATGTTATATTTAATACAAACGTTTTCTATAAAGTTCTATGAAGTCCGGTAATAACACATCGTTTTTGTAAATTAAGATATATAGTTATAGGTTATTATATAATATAGAACAGGTTATTTCCACTTCTTTGTACATTATATTATGCTTTGTTATGCTTGATTTAATTCAATTAACGTTTTATATAATATTCTGTTTTTTGCAGATACATGTACGTGAAATCGTAAACTGCATGTTGGCTTCCCGGTCATAAATACGAAGAGTTTCTCTGTTTGAATTACATATAAAAGTAATGCGTATAATTTGACTACTTCTCAGTTTACAAAATAAACCAGTAAACCTGCGACTGGCATTTAAGGTTTATTTTTACCATGTTGGAACTTGCATGCATGTTGAAAGAAACACCGATGTTTTATGCATGACGCTACATTCTTAGTTACGCCATTTCCAAAATTGCTACGATTTGGTATGTCCTATTAAAAATCTACTCATACGATAAGTTGGATGTTGCTGAAAACAGGATTGTGAAGGATATATTACAACAATAGGAACTAGATAATGAGACACAAAAAGACCAGGGTTGTGATCAGTATGTTCTTCTTTTATCTTAATATTCTCAAATCATTTCGACGATAGCCCTTCACTCTCTTTCGAGGGGAAGAATATCCGGGGATCCAATAACAAAGCTGAGCACTGCAGAAAACAGATCAGAAAATATCGATAAAAATTGTCTACAATATACAGGTAGCATAGAAAATATTGCGGTAGCAGGGGAAATGCTGATCATCAGTATTTCTTCTTTTGTCTCAATTTGTTCTCAAGCCTTGTGTATGTATGTGTTATTCTATAATTACATGCGCTTCCAAAAAAACTAATTTTGTGCAATCATCACTGCACAAAGTATCTGCAATTATTTTGTAAGCTATATGCATGAAGGCCGTGTAGCAAAGATAAAAGAAAAATAACTTCGAATACGTTGAAACAAAGGCAAAAGGGTCATTTTTCTCTTGAAGTAGAAGAAGAATCCACAAACCCATTCAAAATTAACAAAAATCAAATCTGCAAAGGCATTCTTATCTTATCAAAACCTAATATATAATTATATAAAACCCAATAATTACGATAAATCAGCCAGAAAATACAGGCTTACCTGTCCGCGCAAATCACCGCGAATCACCGCGAATCGCGGCGAAAAAAACGCGGCGATTCCCGCGATTTCGGGTGGTAAAACACGCTCGCCGCGGCCACCACGTTTTTCCACCCGAAACCACCCGAAATTCAATCGCGGCGATGCATGGAAATAGGCAAAAAACGCGCGAGCTGTACTGTAACTTGCACCAGTCTTTGAATTATCCCATGATAAAGAGTTATACTCTCATAGCATCCTACTAGTGAATTATGTTCCAAAATAGATTTTAACCCTTTCCCAAACAAGACCTGGATTTGACGTCTCTTATAGAAAACGGCTTGGGAAAACATTGAGACAAAAGAAGAAACTGCTGATAACCAGCAGTTTCTCATTTTGTCTCAATGTTTTCTGAGCTATATATATATATATATCAGAATTTCACATTGGTAACATCTATCTTCAATATCTTCAATAGCATATCAAATTGGATCATCCTAAAATTTTGTTATTTCGGAAAGGGTCAAGTATACCCTTCTGGTCATATGGCTATTTTTTCTGCTGCTGTAACAATTACATGGTGCGGACAAGTCATTCCTACAGTACTAGATTTGTCTTCCTGTAAAAAAAGTGCAATTTGAATCCTTCCCAAAATGTCTCAGATTGTAAAAGGCATGTGAAAAACATTGAGACAAAAGAAGAAAATGCTGATTACCTTTTGCATATAAGCCTGTCAAAATATATTGATTCTTTCCAAAACAGCAAGATTGTTAACCAGCTACATTCATAGTTCTTGTGCACTGCACTTTTCTTCAAGAGATGATATATGATATGTAAATTGTGTTGTCTACAACCCTGATTAACAAGTACAGAACTGGGCAGCTGATTTTTTTGTCATCTGCATTGTAAAACAGTCTGCTAATTTGCTGTGTCTGTGAATTTATGGAAATTACATAGTTCTTTACTTTCATGGCTAAAAAATGCTGCTTAAGAAATAATCAAATTTATATACAATGGTCTATTGTTATTTAACTAAGGTTCTGGGTTGGGAGGCACACAAGTAATCCACAAGTGTGACAGCTCTTTTAGAAAGGGGTAAGTGTATGCCAAATTAATGAAAAAGCTCGGACCTTTAATGCAGGACATATCTTACATGCCACAGAAGAGCTTCTGATGTCTGCTGTCGTGATTAACAGGAATAAAACTGTGTAACAACTGTCATCTGTATTGTAAATTCTGTGTCTGTAAATTTATGGATACTACTTGGTCTGGTCTCTTTCTACCCACATACACGCATTGATAGAATTGTTGGATATTGCTTGACCTTTATTATAGCCTGGTCTAGATAAATTTGAAAATGATTTGAAGAAGAGAAGGTAGAACAATGCCAGGGATTTGTTGCTTTCCAAGCGTTTTTGTCGAAAACGAAGAGCAATACTCACAAAATAGTTATACTCCTTGTACACCACTCTACTCCTTTGTGAGATTCTACCTTTGAAGTTTCATTGTAAGAGATATGCCCCAGGCAAGTATTTTGTTCATGGATGGACAAACAGACGTATGGACAGACAGAAATACAGACAGCATGTTTAAATTCGTTTTGCAGGGGTATAAATAAAACCTGGCAACAGCTGACATTTTGCATAGTAAAGCAGGGCATCATGCAATATTCTGTGTCTACAAATTCAAGATTTTTATGTGGTCTTTTAACAGGCATATAAAATTGACATATTATGCATGTTCCATTTTCATGTCTCCACTCTTGATTAAGAAGCATAAAACTTGGCATAAACAGTCATCTGCATTGTAAAGCAGGGTACAGATTTTCTTTTTCTACAAATTCATGGCATTTATATGGTCTTCTTTCAACAGCATATTAAAAGACTTAGTTATTATGCATATCCCATTTCGATATCTCCACTCTTGATTTAACAAAACTTGGTAATAACAGTCATCTGCATTGTAAAGCACCTGGGCATTAATATTCTGTTTCTACATTTTCAAGGCTTTTTTATAGCCATCCTTCAACAGGCATATTGAAAGACATAACTTATTATGCATGTCTCGATCTGATGTCTACACTTTTGATTAACCCATTACCAAACGACAAAATATTAGGGTGGTCCAAATTGAAAGAAGTTGCAGACAACATTTTCAATGTGATTAAATTTTGAAACTTTATAACTTTTTGGATAGAAAATATTGTGGGAAATGAAAAAAATTGCTTGTCACAAGCAATTTCTTCATTTTCCACAATGTTTTCCAAAGCCATTATCTTGTAAGGAGTCAAAAAGAGTCATTGTATGGTAATGGCTTAACAAATCTAAAACTTGCCTACAATAGTCATCTGCATTGTAAACTAGGGTACAGCTATTTTGTGTAGGAATTCGGGCCTTTATATAGTCTTCTGAATTTCTTTCAATAAGCATAAAAAACATGCGCATAAGCAGACATATTTCCAAGAGGAGCGCAATGTTTTGGGGGGGCCCAGGGGTAATTGCATTGGTCCATGAAAAATTACTAAAAGTCTTTTTTCAAGTAGCCAGCTTATAAATTATTAAAGATGAAATCATACTTAAAAACATACCATAAGGAAGTCCAGAGACATCAATACCTCGGGCAGCAACATCAGTACAAATCAGAAATTTCACTTTACCATCCTGTCAAATAAACACCAAATTTTAGTAAGGTTTCTAAAAGTAAATTGAGGTACAGAAAACAATCTCTTGGAAAGGTTCCAGGTATTTCATATTCAAAGTTTCATCCAGTTTAATCAAAGGGTTGCTGAGACTTAGCTTTGGATGGACAGACAGAAGGAAGGATGGATGGAACAGGGGACAAACAGTGTGGCGACTATCATGCTCCCCCAAAATTCTTTCAGGGAGAATAAAAATACTGGTCATCATTATGGGGATCATTATGGGGAAGTGTTTATAGCATTGTTTAACCCTTTCCCAAACAAGACCAGGTTTTGACCTTCCTAATAGAAAAGGCTTGGAAAAACATTGAAACAAAAGAAGAAACTGCTGATAACCAGCAGTTTCTCCTTTTGTCTCAATATTTTCTGTGCCATATTTTACACGAATATTATCTTTAATAACATCCATTTTGTTATTTGTGACAGTTTTTGAAATGGACCACCTAGAATTTTGTCGTTTGGGAAAGGGTTATGAGGGTCTAGACATGATGCTCCTTTTTACCATCCCAAATAGGAGAGGACAGAATTAGCTTTCTTGACTATCATTACCACTAAATTAGTCTGCATATTATTACCCTAAACTACAATGTCAGTGCAGATAAGCTATCATTAAAGATTCTCTTAAACTAGACTGAAGTTTGTCTGTATATTACTATGGCGCGCGAATAGGGTCTAAAGTCAATATAGCGCTAGACCGATAATTAAAATAGGGGTAGACCCTTAAAAATAGCGGTCTACCCTTATATTTTTACCGGTCTACCGATAAAAATATCGGTCTACCCATAAAATAAGGGTAAACCGCTATTCAAAATAATGGTCTAGCGATAAAATTACCGGTAGACCGCTATTTTTATCGGTAGACCCCTATTTTTTTCGATAGCCAATCACAGAGCTTGTATTATACGGTCGTTGATATTCCCGGTGGGCTGAGGATGTAACTAGCCATTTGATTGGCTAATGAGATTTCGAGCAGAAGGGTCAAAAATAACTATCGGTCTACCGGTAATTTATCGCTAGACCGTTATTTGAAATAGGGGTCTACCCTTATTTTAAGGGTAGACCGATATTTTTATCGGTAGACCGGTAAAAATATAAGGGTAGACCGCTATTTTTAAGGGTCTACCCCTATTTTAATTATCGGTCTAGCGCTATATTGACTTTAGACCCTATTCGCGCGCCATATATTACTGTATCCACAATTGACTGATTGAATGGATGCCATGAGGTCATCACGAGATTTTGTGTTTGGCCTTTAGAAGCCTAGGTTGCTCTTTGGCTTCATTAGCCCACAATCAGCCAGATCAGTTTGGTGCAATTTGTAGGATATCGATGAATTTCATCTGTTCCATAAGTACTATTTAAAAACTAATTGAAACATGAATGTATTTCTATTGCCATGTGAGACCATTATAGTGGGAAGAAGAAATTGCTCATAATCAGCAATTTCTCACTTTCAGTATTTTCTCTATGCTGATTTACAAATTCTATAATGAAATATTTCATTTTGTCATCTGCAATTTCTTTGAAATAGGCACAGTCTAAATTTGTGCTGTTTGGTTAAGGATAAAGGATTTGGTATCATGAATTCCTAGAGGAAAATGTCAACAAGAATATTGTAACTTTGTTGACAATCAGAAAGCAATTTATACTACAGAATTGGGGTTAATCTGATTTGGATCCAATTAATCTTATTCCAATCATCATCTTAACCCTTTCCCAAACAAGACCTGGTTTTGACGTCCCTAATATATTAGATTTGGGAAAACATTGAGGCAAAAGAAGAAACTGCTGATAATCAGCAGTTTCTCCTTTTGCCTCAATATTTTCCATGCTATATCATACACAAATTCTATCTTAAACAAGGCACATTTATCGTGTGCAGCAGCAGTTTTTGAGTGGAAATTTTGAAAATTTGCCGTTTGGGAAAGGGTTAAAAGTTACAGATGACCTTTCTATCATTAAGATGTATATTGAGATAGAGTAAATACGACTACAATCGAGATTTCCCAAACAAGACCTGGTTTTGACGTCCCTGATAGATAACGCTTGGGAAAATATTGAGCCAAAAGAAGAAAATGCTGATAATCAGCACTTTCTTTTTTTGCCTAAATATTTTCTGTGCCATGATATTCAAACAATCATTACTTGTAACATTAATGTTGTTGTCTGTATTGGAGTTGAATTTGTACCAACCGAAAATTGTTGCTTGGGAAAGGATGACATTGTCAGAAATCCCAATTGTCCATGTCAATATTTTGCATGGCTGACATATTTTCCATTTTCAATATTATTAGAACAAAAAGTCTGCAAAAGCTTTGAACTTGGTGCTTTTTGGAAATTGTATTGCTTGGAAAAGGTCAATTGGTGGTGAAAAGCAGACAATCCCAATTTTTTGGCCATGATTTAATTTGCCTGAGGTTCAAAGATGACGTCTTTGTGTATTTATTTCCTACAAGAGCTTGTCATATTTTTACTGGAATGAAACCATTTACAGATAATTAACCATAACGCTTCCTAAACAAGACCTGATTTCGACGTCCCTTATAGAAAAGGTCTAGGAAAATATTAATGCTTTCTGTGCTACTATTTCATTTTCAATTTAAACCTTCAAATTTTGTTATCCACATTTTTGCTGCTTGAGAACTGCACAGAGATGACTTCTGACTCCATCACAAGGAAATGCTTGAGGAAAACATTGTGGAAAATGAAGAAATTGCTTTTGACAAACAATTTCTTCATTTCCTGCAGTTTTTTCTACCCAAAAGGACAAAAATGTAAAGTTTCAGTTAAAATTATCATTTGCGGTGTTTTTGAATTTGGACCAGTTTAAAATTTTGCAGTCTTGTAATGGGTTAAGACTAGAATGACAATGTTTACAGATAATTAATCTTAAAAGACATACAGACAAGAAATAAGCAGATCATGTAGTACAGGAAACAGAATTTTTTGGATGGTCCAATTTGAAAGCTGCTGCAGACAGAAAATTTCCTATCATTAATTTTGATACTTGAAAAAAAAAGCTGTATATCATAGAATGGAAAATATAGAGATAAAAGAAGACAATGCCGGGTTTCTTTTCTTTTTGTCTCGGAATGACAATGGCCGACCTATAAACCTTACATGACCCTCAGACAAGAAATCATCTGATCATTTAGTTCATTAAACGTCCTGTGGCATTGTCCACATTTCCGGGGAAATGGGAAATATCATTTTTGGACAGTTCACATACAATGCCCTTATTGTTCAGGAAAAAGAAGAAAACCATCACTCATTTCATAGCTTTTCAACAAAATCCTCGTAACTGCAGCTTAATCACGGCCGCTTATCTACTAAATCACAACATTTTGTTGTGTATGAAAAAAAGTTTAGAGGATATCCGGTTGGCAGTTAGAGGAGCCGACAAATCGGCGGGTGAAAGGTGAGTCTCGTCTTTTAATCGAAATGTTCTTGTTTCTAGCTCGAAAATCAAAAATCGGAGAATGTCATACAACCCTTTATTCATTTTCACATATTTGTGAGCCCCATCCAAACCCCGATTCCCAGAGATTGAAAGGGAATTCATTTTCTCCCGTTGCAAGGGTAGCCCCAATATTGACATTTCGTCAATCCTGATGAGCGTTTGTCCTTTTTCTGAGGATGAATGGCCCAAAACATGTGTGTATTATAAAATAGTTGTATGTAAATTACATCGTACAAACAATATTTCAATAACTTACTGTCGATCTTTGAAGAAAATCAGTTCTTCCGGTCAGTTTGTGCGTTAGAGGATAGGTTGTGAGTAAGAGGATAGGTTGTGATTTAGAAGACAGAATGCATTCATCGCATTCAATACCATTTATCATTGTTTATATGCGAATTAAGCCAACCCAAAATACTCTCATTACTAGACTAGTCTTGTCCAAAGATTAAACCCCTATTTCGCTTAAGAATCACTGTGTCATTTTTATTTGACAGAGTACGAGTTCATTGTGATATGATATAGAAAAACCCTTTTTACACACCAGTTATATGTATCATATTACATTATCTCATCTAAATGAATGTAAGGTTCTTATGCATAATAGATTTATAACAATGTATGATACATTCACTATCCTTTGTCTTTCTTTCTGTCTGTCTGTACTCTGTGCGTCTTCATGTGAACTTTTAAACTATTCAAAGTAAATACTGTGCAATATTCCAACCATTTTTGTATGCTCTAAAGTAGAATCTAGCCTCTTTAAAACATAATGCGTAAGAAGTGGAAAAACCGGAGACAATAAAGACGTGTCAAAAATACAGGTCTGTAAATTTATCTTGTTTATCCATAGATCTTCTTGATTATTGATTCAATATGTTTAATATTAAGTCATCAATCATATAGGCCTACAAGTTGCTGATTAACAGTAATCTCTTCTTTTGTGTCAATACTTTACAATCCCTTTCTAATAAGTACGTTATACCATGCCTTGTATGAGAATGGGTTAAAGAATCCCATTTACACATCATGTAAAAGCAACGGAACAAGAGAAAGTCGATTTCCTTCATAAAGATTTCTTCAAAAATCATATCCCATACAAGATATTTATTTTATAACTCCCTTGTAAAATAGTTTCGGAAAACATCGAGAGAAAGAAGAAATTGTTGATTATCAGCCCTTCCCTCAATATTTACACCCTCAAACATATACTTCTCACATCTGTAACTCTTTATAAATAAAGTAGTCCAAAATTGTGTCATTTTGAAAACA
The DNA here is from genome assembly GCA_963680895.1 of Fragum sueziense. Classification (NCBI taxonomy): domain Eukaryota; kingdom Metazoa; phylum Mollusca; class Bivalvia; order Cardiida; family Cardiidae; genus Fragum; species Fragum sueziense. Next base: position 40,656,706 of record OY804599.1, read on the forward strand.
CCCATTACCAAATTAGCTAAATATTTGACTTTTCCGAAGCAAAAGATGTAGCAGACAAGAATATCAGGTGTATGAAATTTTAAAAAGAGAACGCACAAACGCCCTCTTAACTTAAATTTTCATTTTAAATTATCACATGCAGATGGACAGACAAGCAGACAGTGTTAAAGGTCTGTGTCCCTGATGTATTAATTTACTGGTTATGCTATTTCACTCACCCTTTGAAGATAGACATATCACATAGAGTATTTCGGTTTGGCTTAATTCGCATATAAACAATGACAAATGGTATTAAATGCGATTAAAGCATTCTGTCTTCTAAATCACAACCTATCCTCTTACTCACAACCTATCCTCTAACGCACAAACTGACCAGAAGAACTGATTTTCTTCAAAGATCGACAATAAGTTATTAAAATATTGTTTGCACGATGTAATTTACATACAACTATTTTATAATACACACAGGATTTGGGCCATTCATCCTCAGAGAGTGGACAAACGCTCATCAGGATTGACGAAATGTCAATATTGGGGCTACCCTTGCAACAGGAGAAAATGAATTCCCGTTCAATCTCTGGGAATCGGGGTTTGGATGGGGCTCACAAATATGTGAAAATGAATAAAGGGTTGTATGACATTCTCCGATTTTTGATTTTCGAGCTAGAAACAAGAACATTTCGATTAAAAGACGAGACTAACCTTTCACCCGCCGATTTGTCGGCTCCTCTAACTGCCAACCGGATATCCTCTAAACTTTTTTTCATACACAACAAAATGTTGTGATTTAGTAGATAAGCGGCCGTGTTAATACAAGCTGCAGTTTCAAGGTTTTTGTTGGAAAGCAGCAATATATTTCTATACACCTACAATCAGCTTGTTATTTTTACTCAACATAACAATGTTCTTAGATATTTATAAAATATTTACTTTAACCCATTACCACATGGCATTATTTTTGGACAGTTCACTCACAATGCCCTTATTATTCAAGAAGAAAGTGAGCCCTCAAATTATCTCCATACTCACACTAACAGCTTGTTATTTCCAAACCATAACAATGTTCTTAGTATATAATATGAACTTTCACCAATTACCACAAAGCAATATTTTAGATTGGTCTGAATTTAAAAATGTGGCAGACAAGAGTTTCAAGAGGATAAAATTTTACATTTACTGGTCTTTCTGTTTAGAAATTGTTGTGGGAAATGAAGAAATTGTTTGTCACAATAATACTGTGCAGGGAAAAAAAAGATCTGAAAATTACCAAAAATATCTTAGTTATATGTCTAGAATGACATTGTTTGGACCATTTACCTAAAGTGACATTCAGACAAAAAAATTAACTGATCGTTTACTACAAGAAACATTCTCTGCCATTGTTATGTCTGGAGACCAGGAACCAGAAACAACATTTTTGGTAAGCACTGACAATCATTGTATCGAAAATAATTTCGAAAGTTATAAATAAAGCTTGTGTCAAAAATCTAGCTTGAATCTTTTCAAGTAGCTTATTGCTGCCACAAACTATACAAGTCTCCCTGACAATGGTATGGTGTAGGTTCAAATCTGGATGTAACTAATACCAAGCCCTCTGTGCAAAATAAAGGAATACAACCAACATCAGGACATTTTGAGCTAAAACATGTAAGAAATATTTCATACAAACTGACCTTAAATTTTTGGAGATTTCCTTTCCTTTCTTGAGGTTTTCTGTCACCATGGAGACACACACAGGAAAATTTACCTGAAATTCACAACAAAAAGATAAAATATTTCAACAAATTGATTGAATGAGTTCAATCTAAACAATTTAAATTCCAATGGAAGTTATACAGACCTATATTAAGGTATTACATCCATCATTAATAGATACCAACAAGAGCCGTCAGAGACGGACAATGCTCCCCGAATAAGGCATTGTCACAATAAATATATGCCATGCAGAGCTAATATGAAGCTAACAAATGTTAAGCCCCCTTTTTCCATGACATATTTTGTATACGCAAATTTTAAATATTTTATTGTCAAGGGCATCTGATTTGCTACACAAATATGAAATTTCATCAAATTCTGACCAATAGACTAGGAGAAATTAGAAAAAAACTGTATTTAACCTTAAGTCCCCTTTTCCCATGAAGAGGCCTCAAATCAAAAATCCGGGAAAAGTACATCGGCATTTTGTCATAGGGAGTTCACATGGTAAGTTTCATTTGATTTAGCCCAAGTGTTATGGAGAAATCGCTTCGGACGGACGGACGGACGGACGGACAGACGAAGCGGCGACTATATGCTCTCCCTTCGGGGAGCATAAAAATACTTCATAGAACTTCGGACATAATCCATGGTGACGGAAATTGATAAGGGTATCCCCCATCATGATTTCCATTACCATTGATGATGCCTGCAATTTTATTGACAAAGGTATACCACCATCAATTTCTGTGGCTATGGATGACACAAGAAGGTGCATGAAGTGTTAGGTATCTAATGATGGATGGAATACCTTCAGAATATACCTTCAATGTATAGTAAAACTTCATCATTTGACTTTCTAGTGTCAAAATTTCATCAAGATTGCAGGTTTTACGTGGCATAGATATGCGTTGAAATGAGAGTGATTTAGCGTCAACGTTAAATGCGTTCTTGCATGCAATCCAATTTGATGTTAACGATTCCTAGCTGGAATTTGATTGCTGTACTGTCCATGAATAGCATAAACATTTTTTTGGATTAGAGAATTTGTTTCCGTTGGTAAAATGAGCAAACGTTATTATCCTAACGTCGTGACGGCAGACATTGACGGCCGCTTTTCGGGTGACCGTCAAGTGTTCCGTTCGTTCTAAGATGTTATCCCAAGCAATATTTTGTCAATAGATAAACACCAAAGTCAGCAGCAATTGCGGGTTGAGATGTTGCATTCGTAAACGTCACAGTTGCTACCGGATGACGTCTTTGAATAAGTCGCAAAATGATATGAGGGATTAAATCCAAACGAAAATCATTGCCTTTTGTCGAGTCGACAAACATCTACACAAATCAAAAGAGTTTTATGTTAAGTTTGGGAATTTAAAAGTTTGCACGTGAGAAACGTGTAAACGTCTATTTTGACATTATTTCAAAGGTAAGTCAGGTTCAAATGTAAACAAAAAGATCAATATCAAGATAAAGTGCCCTGTAATTATCAGTAACAACTTTGACTCAATAACATATAGTCCCTGAGCCAGAAACATGTTTGCTCCCCCCCCAGGGGGAATTTTGTAGACATAGATTTTCATAAAGTACAATATCTTAGAAACATTTTGAGCATTGTTTGCACTCTGGCCGTTGGGGCTTTTGGCTGTAACCCTTATCTAAAACCCTTAACCCTATCATTTTTTTCATTCAAATTTACAATACTTATTTGGTCATATTTTCATTGAATAATGTCCTACAGATGTCAAAATGGTATCAAATGAAAGCTTATGACTTGCTCTTTCATTTGTAGTTATTTTATGCAAATTAGCTCATTTGCATATTCATGAATATTAATGATTTCCCTTAAAATTTCCATTTTTTGCCAAAAATTTGATAAATACTTTCTTAAAAAAGGTGTTTCTGTCCAAGGGGAATTTTGTAAACATAGTTTATCAGTAAGAATATTTTATTAGAAACATTTTGAGCCACGTTTGCACTCTGTCGGTTGGGGCTTTTTGCTGTTACCCTTATCTAAACCCTTAACCCTATAAAAATACTCATTTAAATTTTGAGAATGAATTTGGTCATATCTTGGTTGAATATTTACACAGAGATATCAGAATGGTATCAAATGAAAGCTTATGACTTGCTCTTTCATTTTCAGATATGTTATGCAAATTAGCTCATTTGCATATTCATGAATATTAATTATTTTTCCTAAAATTGCGATTTTCAAAGATAATTTGGTAATTACTTTCCAAAACAAGACATTTTGTGCAGGGGAATTATGTAAACATGATTAATATTAAAGAAAATTATATAAGAAACATTTTGAGCAATGTTTGACTTTTGACCGTCGGGGCTTTTAGCCATAATCCTTATCTTAACCCTTAACCCTGTAAAATTGTTCATTAGTTTTAAAACGTTTTTGGTCATATCTTGGTTGAATATTGACCAACAGATGTTAGAATGGTATCAAATGAAAGCCTGTGTCTTGCTTAATAATTTGTTATAAATTTCATGCAAATTACCTCATTTGCATATTCATGAGTATTAATGACTTTACTTAAAAACATGATTTTTTGCTAATATTTGGTAAATAAGTTGAAAAAAATTGTGTTTCTACTCAGGGGGAATCATGTACACAGGGTTTATCTTAAAGAACTTTTTATTAGAAACATTTTGAGCGATGTTTGCACTCTATTGGTTGGGGCCTTTGGTCAAAATCCTTATCTAAACCCTTAACCCTATAAAATTGTTCACTCAAATTTTCAAAACGTTTTTGGTCATAGCTTGATTGAATATTGACCTATAGATGTAAGAATAGTATCAAATGAAAGCTAATGACTTTTTCTTTAATTTGCAGTTATTCAATGCAAATTGGCTCATTTGCATATGCATGTACATTAATGATTTCTCTACAATTTGTGATTGTTTTCAAGTTAAATTCTTACCAAAAGGTGGGATTTTTTTCTTTCTCATGAGTTTTTTACCATCTGATATCCATGTTCACTCTTTTAACAACATCTAAGCTTTGTTTGAGATCTATTTGATGTTTTGTTTGGAAGTAACTGCAATTTTAAAGTGTGTAACCCATCACATTTCGTTCCTTTAAATCTTCTTTTCAGTGTATGTATTTAGTTTCCATTTGATTTTTTTAATCTTTATTGTTTTAAGTGCAAATAAGTTTAATTGATTCCATGTATTGTACTGGTGTTCTTGCTTATATCTAGTTTAGTTGACAGAATGTTATCCTTTGATGAATCCAAAATTGCCACAAAATAGGACCTTGACCATAAACATTTTATCAAATTCCATAGAATGATACAAAAGGTGTCTAACCTGCGGGACTTTATTCTGATACACATATAAAATTAATTATTTCAATTATTTTTGTAATTTTTATGGCTGAATAGAGATCTTGGAATGTAGACAAATTGCATACATATAGCAGAATAACATTGTCAAGCAATTGTCAAGCCCCTATTTTTTCCATTCACATTGAGAAAACAGCATGATTTTGTTCCATCTGGAGAGCCCTTCCTTGTGTATTCCTCATAGCCAAGTCAATTTGTTGGCCTTAAGTGTATTTGATACATGGCTGACAGATCAGGGACATTGGTGTTACCATTCCTTTATGCTCTATTGAGGTATTTTCACTTCAGATGATTTAAGCTTGGGGTGCCATATGTACAGCCTATGTATCAGATGCATGAAATCAAGAGATGTACGCGCTTTATGTATGCAGCTAGAGTACAGACAATAACCGATTGCGATCATTAGGTTATTGCAATTATTTACGATGCATTTATTTGTCTGTATCAGATCAGAACAGATGTGAACTGATCCATACTACAGACAGCCCCTGTTGAATGTACATTCACATTCTTCCGAACCTATACATATTTCTTATATGTGCTTTAAGTATAGTATAACCTCACGATGAATTGAAAATAGTTCCCTTGCGATACATATACAATATCTTTCAATATGGCATATGTTTTCAAGGATGGCATTAGATAGCCATAGATATCTTCAGTTCAATACTTTCCTGATATTTAAATGCTACAACTAAAACCTTGTTTAGATCAGCATATGAAATCCCATATTAAGACACTTACTTGCTTCACTGTTCTAGGACAATTTGACGGAAAATGATTAACATTACATTTGTTGGCAATCTTGGAATTACTTACACTCTGGGAGTTTGGCAAGGTTATCATGATGGAAACCGATCTAGATCAACACTAGAATGTCTATTTAATGCAAAGAACCATCAACATTCATTGCACTAAACATAACAGGGTTACTATGTACTTAACATTAAATGTTTACTATATAACATATACTATAGCACTGTCAAATGGAATACATTTTATGGATTTTCCACAATAAATGTGGTTTTATCCTAAACATTTAAAGAATCAATAATATTTATGAATAAGCAAATGAGCAAATTGCGAATATACCAGCAATTCACTAGATTTCATTTGATACCATTATGACGTTTGTATGTCAATTTTTAATCAAGATATGACCAAAAACATATTGAAAATTGGAATGAACAATTTGATATGGTTAAGGGTTAAGACAAGGGGTTTTGCCAAAAGCTCCGACTACCACAGTGCAAACGCCGCTTATAATGTGATTTATATAATGCTCTTTAAGATAAATCGTGTTTGCATAATTCCCCCTGAACAGTAACGCCTTGTTTCTGAAAGTATTTTCTTAAAGTATTTAACACGTTTTCGCTAAAAAATCACAATTTTAAGAAAAAAGTATTTATTTTTATGAATATGCAAATGAACTAATTTGCATAAAAAGAATAGCACATGAAAGAGTCATTCATAAGCTTTCATTTGATACCGTACTGACATCTGTTTTTAACTGTCCAATCAGGATATGACCAAAAACGTTTTGAAAATTTAAATGAAAAATTTGATGGGGTTAAGGGTTTAGATAAGGGTCATGGCCAAAAGCCCCAACCACCAGATTGCAAACATTGCTCAAAAAGTTTCTAATAAAATGTTCTTTAAGATAAACTATGTTTACATGATTCCCCTTGAGTAGAAACACAATGTTTTTGAAAGTATTTACCAAATATCCGCTAAAAAGGTCACAGTTTTAAGTAATGTCATTAATATTCATGAATATGCAAATGAGATTATTTGCATAAAATTTATGGCAAATTATTGGGACAGTCGTAAGCTTTCATTTGATACCATTCTAACATATGTAAGTCAATATTCAACTAAGATATGATCCAAAACGTTTTGAAATGACTGTACAATTTTATAGGGTTAAGGGTTTAGATAAGGGTTTTGGCCAAATTCCCCCACAGCCAAAGTGCAAACATCGCTCAAAATGTTTCTTATATGATTTTCTTTAAGATCAATTCTGTTTACACAATTCCCCTGCACAAAAATGTCTTGTTTTGGAAAGTATTTACCAAATTTTGGTCGAAAATCGCAATTTTAGGGAAAATAATTAATATTCATGAATATGCAAATGAGCCAATTTGCATAACATATCTGAAAATGAAAGAGCAAGTCATAAGCTTTCATTTGATACCATTCTGACATCTGTGTGTAAATATTCAACCAAGATATGACCAAATTCATTTTCAAAATTTGAATGAACAATTTGGTAGGGTTAAGGGTTTAGATAAGGGTCACAGCAAAAAGCCTCAACCGCCAGAGCTCAAACAAGGCTCAAAATGTTTTTGATAAAATGTTCTTACCGATAAACCATGTTTACAAAATTCCCCAGGGTCAGAAACGCCTTGTTTTGGAAATTATTAACCAAATTTTAATCAAAAATTGACAATTTTCAGGAAAATCATTAATATTCATGAATATGCAAATGAGCTAATTTGCATAAAATAACTACAAATGAAAGAGAAAGTCATAAGCTTTCATTTGATACCATTTTGACATATGTAGGTCAAAATTCAATGAAGATATGACCAAATAATTTTTTGTATTTTTGAATAAAAACTTTAAAAGGGTTAAGGGTTTTAGATAAGGGTTACAGCCAAAAGCCCCAACGGCCAGAGTGCAAACAACGCTCATCTTGTAGCAATTGTTATAAGCTTTCAGAAAATCATACCCTTCAAAATTCCCCCTGGGGGGGGGGGGGGGAGCAGGGGTTATTGGTGGCTCAAGGTCTAATAAAAGAATTAGGAGAAATAACAAAAAATAGTTGTTGCGTTTCTTCTTTCCTCTAGTATTATAAGCTTTGCAAGTTTTGTGGAAAGAAAAGATGGTACTTAAAAGAATAGAGATTTAGGAAAGTGTTAATCAAGAATCTTACTGAGGAACTAATCATTATTAACCCTTTCCCAAACAGCAAAATTTTACAATAGTCCAGATTGAAAGCTGCTGCAGACGACACATGGCTGATTGTAAAGATAGGATTTGTATACAAAAAAAAAGCTCAGAAAATTTTGAGACAAAAGGAGAAAATGCTGATCATCAGCATTTTCTTCTTTTGCTTCAATGTTTTCCCAAACCTTTTCTATCGGGAATGCCAAATTCAGGTCTTGTTTGGGAAAGGGTTAATCTGCTTAGGTACACAAACAAATTGGCTGTTGCTGGCTATTTCTACTGATTAATTGATTGATTAGTATTCTTTATCTCACATTTTCTAGAAATTTTACGGAAATTTTCTTCCAGAACTAGGATAAATTCACAGATAATGTGAACAAATTCTGCAAGTTATTGTACATAGAAAGTCTAAATTCATTAACACAACTGCAAAAGTTTGCAATTTTGAAATTGTACAAATTGGACAGAATAAACAAAATTTAGAATATCTCTTGGATTAGGTACATACAGTAGATCAACTCATATCCAGTTTTATTCCTCTAATTTTTGTTCAGATCCAATTAAAACCCGAGCTGTTGCAAAGCGGACAAATACCCACCCCCCACTAGGGCCTTGTCACTGAAAACATGCTATAGGTCAAAAGGTTCTTTAGTTGGAGCACAGTTTTAAGCAAAGTCCGATTGTGACCTTGACCTTTATCACCCCAACACAATAGGGCACCTTCTTGGGTCATGGGCAACAACTGTGTAAAGTTTCATGATCCTAGGTCAACCGGTTCTTGACTTAAAGCACGGAAACAGATTTTAAACAAAGTCCGATTGTGACATTGACCTTTTACCTTTGTGACCCAAAAACAATAGGGCACCTCCTTGGGTCATGGGTAACAACTGTAAAAAGTTTCATATTCCTAGGTCAACCGGTTAGAGCATGGAAACGAAAAAGTCTACGGACGGACAGACAGACATGGTGAAACCAATATACCCCCCTCTACTTCGCAGGTGGGGGGGTATAATGACATTTAACATTTTTTTGTAGTTTATCAAGTATGTTCATGATTTGATTGCAATATAGTAGGAAAAGGAAAGACATTGTTCGAAATGAGCAATTTCTATCCTTTCCTTCTAAATGTATTTCAATGGCTGTAGAGCAACGTCGGGTACTTTCGGACAGTTAAGCGATCGTCAGCCATTATTTAGATAGGTGAAGAGGAAAACTGTATCTTATGTCACAATCAGAAAATTCGAAGCCTTTTCCCCGGCATCGGTAATGAGAGGTATGTATAAGTGTATAAAACCGGGTACCATAAGGAAAACAAAATGGGTCATCAACGACGGGTTATTTCGGACACATCGGGTCTGATCGGACAGGCCGATAATCGAGCTAGATTTATTTCAAATAATTATGTTTGCATCTATTACGTAATTAATTTGGAACAATGTCAAATTTTGTTTGGAAAGGTTTAAGGTAAGGTAAAATACAAACGAACGATCTAAGATATTTATTTGCATCGAGTATTTCATAAAAAAAAATGAAAAATATGCGCCGATGGCTGGAATCGAACGTCGAGTCTCCGGGTTCTGAGACTTCGACGTTACCACTCGACCACTGTTCTCGCTGATCGACACGTGACATAACTAATATATATAAAATCATTACTTGTCCGGTTAGACCCGACGGATAAATTTTCCTTCCGGTCAGATCGGACACCATTTTATTTCCGAAAATAATTAATATTTCTACCATTGACAGGTAAAAACCTCTCGAAAACCTTTTAATCTTCTTTTTAAACCAGACTAAAAAAGATTTAATCGCAATAATACATCGTCATAATTTTGCGTCTGCAGGGTATCTATATATAGATTATTGCTTATGAACCTCTACGGAAATTATGATTCGGGGAAAACCCACTAAACGTTGAGTATTGGTGGCGAAGAAGAATTTCAAAAGAATAGCTGCGCTGGAACTATTAAAGCATGCACAGAGGACATAGAAATTTGCACGCATGTAGCGTTAAGGACACATGTCCGAGTTGACACGACGTCCGAAAGTACCCGACATTGCTCTAATTACTTCAAAATAAATTTGTTTGAAACATTTGATATCCATTGATGGTGATGGAACCAGATTTTCACTTTGACTTAAGTAAGAATTCTACTCATCTGATGTAGACAACGAGTGTCATCTGCATTTTACTACATGGCATTGTGATCAGTCTGCCATAACATACGGTACATATAGTCATTGATTATGAAAGTCAGTGCAATCTGTCTATAATGATGGATCAATCAATAGATCCCAGTTAGAGGTGCACATCCCTATGTTACTTTCCTGTATAGCTGAAATCAAATCTATCAAGCGGCAATGAAGAAGTACAGTTGACAACAAAATTAATGTGACACGTCACTCTAAAGGGACCTTATAGGAAGTGTGAAAAATATCGATCATAGTCAGTCTGCGCAGTCCGCGCAGCCAGACTAGGACCAACACTTTTCACTTTTATGTAATTTTCTAAATCCGGAATATTTTCGCTATCTTACTATATGTTCATTTTTCGCAAATGGGATCTGGTAGACATGTGCTGGGTCTGACAAGTTTGTCAAAATTTGGATTTTTGTAGTTCGGATAAGGCTCCTTTTACCGGGATGGAACACAAAAAGCAAGGGACCTGCCCACCTGAATGTAGTGTCAGACTGACAGTGACTGCTTTCGAGTTATTTTGTAAGTATTTTTTAACAATTCAAGGATCAAATTCAACACTTTACAAAAAAAGAATTGCAAATATTCATTAGGGGAGATTCGGTATAACTCAGACACAAAACGTAGTCTCTGTCAGGACACCATGGATATCTCACTCTCTCGGACAGACAAGCTTCTGAATCAACAACGAAAACAATAAAGTAATCCAATTCTACACTAATTTCATTGGCTTAAACAGTTAACATAAAGCCAAGGCAGATAATTTTACGAAATAAAGTATACTATCAGAGTAAGGTAAACTCGGACATTGAACGGGGAATCTCGGACACACCTGTTGTTTCAACACATTCCAAAACGGTAAAGTTTTGCACTCTGCTCCAATTTGAAAGCTGTTGCAGTCGACATCATTTATGTTGCTAATTCGCGCATGAAAATTGGATAAAACATGGAGAAAACCTTAGTGTCCGAGTTTAAAATAGCTTAATATGATTTTACGTCGGGTAAAGTCGGACACTACGTCACAGAAATTAGTAAATTTCCCCACATGTCATGAAACATGTCACGTGGTGTCATCTATTCAGGCGCATTCGATTGATGACGCGTTATACCTATAAATACAGCTGATTTTGGGAAGTATTTAATAAAGATTCTTTATTTATAAAGAGAAAGATCTGGCTGTCCGAGATTACCCACATGTCCGAGAAATCCCGTATCTCCCCAACTGAAGTGTAATAGGAAACGAGCGAAGAACCACATTGTAGAACTTTGAGTGTCATACATGGCAACAAAAATTAACGAGGGTATCCCTTGTCAATTTCCATTGCCATGGATGATGCACAGAAATTGACAAGGGTATACCATAGTCAACTTCTGTTGCCACGGATGACACCCGAGGTTGAATGAAAAATTTGGTATCTAATGAATGATGGCAAACCTTAAAAGATCTGAGACTCGACAGACGTCTGTTGTATAAACATTTTGTAATACAAATTTCCCCTAGCCATCTTGTATAAATCATTGATAATTACACCAGAGCAAGGCATGCCCTAATTTGGTACCACATAATAATTGTTATATATGAATTAGCACTAGCTTCACCTAGTTTATTAGAGCCACGTTGAATAATGACGTGAATTTCATAATTTCCGATAATCTTCAATATCTTTTTTAATACTTGACCAATTTGAATTCGGTTTGAAGCAGAGAAGGTGGGGAAATGCCAGGAATAAGTTGGACGTGTTGGATTTTTTAAAAACCGAAATTTTGGTTTATCTTCAATAACTTTTTTATCAGTTGATTTTTCAAAAATCAACCACATCCATCTAATGCATGACATCGGCCCAGTAATTACCAAATTATTGAAGATTTTCTGAAAATATTGTATCACGTGATTATCTACCATGAGAGCACTTTCTTAAAAAAACTCTGCATGATATCTCTTATATACTGACAGCCATAAGAAACGCCTCAGTCCTATTAAATATCCGATTTTTCGGTATATTTGATTTGAAATGACAAAAACTCATTTCCATCTGTAAATTTGATTATCTGGTGTTGAAAAATGATTGTAAAGAAATTATCAAATTCTTACAGTTTAGAAAAATAGCACATTTAAACAGAGCGGTATCAGAATTTCCATTTAAAAATCAGTTGCACGTGGTTAAAACTGACTACTTGCGCCAATAACATGTGCCGTGAAACGTGTTATTTGGCTTCCAAAGCTAGTGAATACTGAATGTGACTTCGGTCCCAACGTCATAAACATGAAACGCATATGACGTTAACGTGAGAAACCTTCTTATATAACAGGCGTTATCCGAGGTCTATCTATCTGACTTTTGCCGATTGGCAAATGTTTCTGTAACTCTGACTCGTCGACCAAATGAAGAAGCCTAATCGTGCAATGCAAGGCGTCAAAACGTCCGACGGCTTGTTTTTGAGTTTTCCGTATTAAAAATGACTCATATACGAGCTCTATTTTCCGAACAATGTATCTGTTTCAAACGTTACTTGAAACAACAAAAAATGCCACAAACACTTATTTTTTTACGTAAATCCCAAAGTCTCAAACCTGAAACATACATGACGTTGACGTTAGGAATTTTCTCGTTTTAAAAGCGTTACATGAGATCCAGTTGGGCGTAATACATCGATAAACGTTCGCGAAACTCAAACGCGTCGATCAAGACTCCGAATCGAGACACACAATATGTTAAACTGTCTTGAGAAATGTTTGCGTATTTCTCGCATTCGAAAAAACGGCCATATCGTGAGCTCCTTTTTCAGAATTTAGCCTTGGCATCCTTTAATACGGAGGTTTAATAAGAAAATCTTTAAATTCCTGATTGCCTATCCACTGACACATGTTACAGTGATTTTGTTACAAATTTATGCAGAAGAGTCCTGGGACCCACTTGTTCTCAAAACAATGAGTCCAATATTGAAACATAGGAGTCTTAGAAAGACAAAGTCCATTATACATTGAAAATGTTAGCATTTCGGGACTCACTGAATATTTTTCAATGAGTCCTGAGAAAACAAGAGCTGTCACTGTAAGATGACAATGCCCCCGACACCGCTTTGATCGTCATAAGGTCAAGGTCATCCAGGGGTCAAGGTCACCAAAGTATGTGCCTACAGAAAGGTAATGTACCAAGGAATGTTGTGGTAAAGTATGAAGCGAATATGTTAAGTAATAAGGAAGTTATGGCCAATGTTAAAGTTTTTGGACGGAATGACGGACGGACGGACAGACGGACGGACAGACGGACGGACGGACGGACGGACAAGTCAAATTTATGATGCCTCCCTATCGGGGGCATAAAAATGTGAGTCAGGGACTCGGGACTCGCAGGTAACAAAATCCCTGATGTTACTGTGTAAAATCAGACCAATTTCATCACATGACAAATAAACACGAAGCGCACATAGAAAACGTGACCAGTCACCGGAAATGAACATCTTGATGAATAGAAACGCATATTTGTATATTTGGCGTAACTGTTGGTAAAAAATATTGTATACAGCATATATTTCAGTAATATTGTAATAGGCTTAAGGAAAATAATGGCAAATTTCATTGAGGCGTTTCTTATGGCAGTCAGTATAGATATAAGCTTGGATTGTTTCCTAAATTTTAGCAAGACTTTCCCAATATTGAATAAGAGACAAAATGTAGCTATCTTGTATATAAATCAGTAGTAATTACACCAGATCGTGGCATGCCCTAATTTGGTACAGCCTAATATGTAATGTATGAATTAGCACTAGGTTTACCTAGTTTATTAGCCCTTTCCAAAAAATCTTTACTTAATATCTGTTTTCATGATAAATTCGGATTTATTTTTATTTTAGCACAGAAAATATTGTGAGGAATGGAGAAAATGCTGATCATCAGCATTTTTTCCTTGTGCTTGGATGTTTTCCTAAGCATTTTGGGGATCATCAAAACCTGGTTGAGATCTTAATGTTTGGCAAAGTTCACCTAGTTACAAGACTTAAAACATAGACAACCCCATTTCAACTGACCTTTATGTGAAACCTTACAAACTTTATTTCCTATTGCAGATATAAATAGGGCCCAATTTATATGCCTCATTTATAGCTAGGCCCCATATAAAGAATTAATGCTTGTCTCCTCTAGTTTACAAAATATGCTGGAAAAGACACTTGCCATGGCCAGGTTGTGTGGGTTTAACCCATTACCAAACAACAATTTTAAGACTGGTCCAAATTCAAAGATGTCGCAGACGACAATTTCAAGTGAATGAAACTTTACATTTTCTGGTCTTTTAAGGTAGAAAACATTGTGGGAAATGGAGAAATTGCTTGTCACAAGCAATTTTTCCATTTTCCCCAATGTTTTCCAAAGCCATTATCTTATGGAGAGTCAAAAAGAGTAACTGTGTGGTAATGGGTTAAATTGACACTAGTGCCAATACTTAAATTTTATTATCAGCATTTTCTATCTTTCCATAACTTGTTTTCTTCCCAATTAATTCAATCAAAATTTCTAGTTTTATTGAATTTACGTTGGTATTTGCAGCTCCTTTCAATTTTGACTTTACACAATTTTTCCTTTTAGGGTAACTAAGGGCTAAACAAGAGCTGTCACTGTAAGATGACAATGCCCCCGACACCGCTTTGATTTTAAATTATGGCCAATCTATGTTCAAGGTCAAGGTCATCCAGGGGTCAAGGTCACCAAAGTATGTGCCTACAGAAAGGTAATGTACCAAGGAATGTTGTGGTAAAGTATGAAGCGAATATGTTAAGTAATAAGGAAGTTATGGCCAATGTTAAAGTTTTTGGACGGAATGACGGACAGACAGACGGACAGACAGACAGACAGACAGACGGACGGACGGACGGACAAGTCAAATTTATGATGCCTCCCTATCGGAAGCATAAAAAGGACAATTGATCTTTTCTTTTTTGTGAAAATTATGTGAAACATCGAATTTGCCTTACCTTGTCCCCTAAGTTGTAGATATTTTTCCAGATTGTCACAATCTAGCTTGGTACGGCAGAAAATAAGAGCCCTGTCCATGTTATGTACTTGTATAGCTCTCACAGTATATTCTCCCTTTAACATCTTAATCGCCTCAGAATACGTCTCTGTAAAATAGAATCAAAGCAAAATGTTAGAATCAACAAATCAAAGTCAAATCTTAAGGTCTTTAACCCTTTCTTTCCCTAACAGCAATATTTTGTGTAGATCAAATTAGAAAGCTACCACAGGCGATAAAATGGATCTACAAAAAGTATTAATTTGTGTATAATATAGCATAGAAAATATGGAGGCAAAAGGAGAAACTGCTGGTTATCAGCAGTTTCTTCTTTTGCATCAATATTTTGCCTAGTCTGTTCTATAATAGGGACAAAATCAGGTCTTGTTTGGAAAAGGGGGTCTAGGGGGTCTAGTATTCAAAGCTCTCTATAGGACACCCTGTCTAAGTGGTCAAATCTTGATGGCTTCTAAACATAAATGAGCCAGGATCTAGAAAAAGGTACCTTAAGGAATACGACCCATCATTAGCTCTAAATGATTCGTGTAATGTCGGCTGTTTCCGCAACAACGGAAATAATCGAGCATGTTCGGATTTACGAAGATTTTTAAAACATTTTTTGTAAAGAGACTTTTACATTAGATTTGAATTTATACGAGCAGTTTCTTCAACGAATCCCAGCCGATGAATTTATAAAAACGTCAAATTAAACAACAAAAGACGAAAAAATCAAAATATTTTGGCATTTAGAATGACCTCCCTTTGCAAAATCACAAACTACAGCACACCCAGTGATCTCCCCTGAACCAGAATTACGTACCTTTGACGTAATATGTCACTTTTTGGAGGTTGATTCGCACCATAAATATTTCGTTCCATAACTTGTCACTTTGTTTACCGTAATTTGGGCCTTTTCTTTGGGAAAAGGTAAGCTTGACCTTTGCCATTTCTTTCTGTTTCACCCTTTCCCAAACAACTAGACACAAGATAAGACCAACTGATGATTTCTCTACGCTAGGTTTGCGTGAAAAAGAAACCAATGAGAGAAAAGAAGCAAATACTGATACAATCAGTTGTCATTATTTTCTCTGTAGAATTTCTATTTGATTATATATTTTTTGTGTTTCTGTCTCGTCTTTTCCATCTCTTTAGCTACTAATAAGGCAGCAAACATGATTCAAACATGACATCAGAAAACTGATATTCAAAAGTTGCTTGTTCACCTAACCCTTTCCCAAACAAGACCTTGTTTTGGCAGAGACCTATCTTTCTACAACATTCCTGACTTTATTTTTTATTTTTTCAAAATATTTCTTGTGGTGATATTACCGTCCTCAACTCACACTCAGACACACAAATTTCTGGGGCATTTTAACAATTTTCGACATAGGCATATTTGGCTAACGATTGACATTCAGATATCATGTACTTGTAACATTTTTATTTCTACCATTGTTAAAGTATTGAAACTTTGCACACATGCTTGTGGTCAGACATGTATATATTCCTTATTAAGGATAAAGACTGGGTAAAGATTCATTTTCCTTTCAAATTTCTATTTGGCTAAACTTTTTATTCTTCTCATCCTATGAAATTTCACAATCCAACACTTTTTCGTTGAGCTATCATTCCCACTGACAACTCTTGTTTTATAAACATTTTTGTTTATATATATGGTTTTTAATAGTAACATTTACTATTATATAAATATTCCAATACAAACAATAACAAGAGGCCCCTCTGGGCCTTATCTGTCACCTGAATCTAATGAGCAGAAACATTTAAGGAAAATGTTAAGTTAACCAAAAAGCGCACCCCCCCAGCACCACCATTTCTTGACAGTCTTTTTTTCTCTTGTACAAACTTATTCAAAGACTCAAATACCAAAATGTGAATTCAATCCAACAGTAGAACATTTCTTAATATGTACCCTATTTACCCCCTTTTGGCACCTTTTGGGGCCCCAAAGGGAGATAACTCCATGATTTGTAAAAATCTGAAGCGGCTTCCCATTGGAATGCTTCCTGCCAAGTCTGGTAGAAATCTGTCCAATGGTTCTCAAAAAGGAGAAGAAAATGTTCAAAGTTAAGTAATAACGCGAAGCCCTCCCATCCCCCATCCACAGCACGGCCATTTATTGACGAGTTTTTTTCTCTTGTACAAATTTTGTAGTCCTTGCCCTAAAGACTTTAACTTCCAAATGTGTATCCAATGCAACAGCCGGTTCATGAGTAGAAGATATTTTAAGATGTACCCAATTTACCCCCTTTTTGGCCGTTTATGGGACCCCAAAGGGAGATAACTCCATGATTTGTACAAAGTCTGAAGCAGCTTCCTATTAGGATGCTTTCTGCCAAGTTTGGTAAAAATCCAACCAATGGTTCTTAATAAGAAGTCGAAAATGTTAAGTAAACTAATACCGCAACCCCACTCCCATCCCCCATCCCCAGCACGGCCATTTCTGGGCGGATTTTTTTCTCTTGTACAAACTTTGTTGTCCTTGCCCTAAAGACTCTAAATACCAAATGTGAATCAAATCCAACAGCCGGTTCATGAGAAGAAGATTTTTTAAGATGTACCCTATTTAACCCCTTTTTGGCCCCTTATGGGGCCCCAAAGGGAAATAACTCCATGATTCGTACAAATCTGAAGCGGCTTCCCATGGGGATGCTCCCTGCCAAGTTTGGTTGTAATCCGTCCAATGGTTCTCAAGAAGAAGTCGAAAATGTTAAGTTAACTAATAACGCGACCCCCCCTCCCATCCCCCATCCCCAGCACGGCCATTTCTGGGCGGATTTTTTTCTCTTGTACAAACTTTGTTGTCCTTGCCCTAAAGACTCTAAATACCAAATGTAAATCAAATCCAACTGCCGGTTCATGAGAAGAAGATTTTTTAAGATGTACCCTATTTAACCCCTTTTTGGCCCCTTATGGGGCCCCAAAGGGAGATAACTCCATGATTCGTACAAATCTGAAGCGGCTTCCCATGGGGATGCTCCCTGCCAAGTTTGGTTGTAATCCGTCCAATGGTTCTCAAGAAGAAGTCGAAAATGTTAAAAGTTAACGGACGACGGACGACGGACGACGGACGACGCACGACGACGGACGAAACACGGTCGCAATAGGTCACCATGACCTTCGGTCAGGTGACCTAAAAAACCTGTAAAATTCGTATGGAACAATTTATTTAAGTATAATGAACAAAGAGTGCCATTTTCCTTAAGAAATTGGGCGGTGGTAAAAAAAGGGGTGTATTAGTCAAAGTGATTTTTTTAAACTTGTGTACGGCGAAACTGTTTAACTTTTACTTTATTTGAAAGAATATACATATAGGAAAATTATGATCTTCCTTTTGTGCCATGCTTTTTGATATATCATTGGAATTAATGCTATTTAAAATTGACTATTGTTTCAGATTCGTCCGAAAAGCCTGTCGAAAGTATGATGGTAGCCATGTATTACAAAAGCAAAAAAAAATATTTTGTTGCTGGTTATTATTTATTTACTTGTTAGTCCATTGTTGGGGATAATATAAGCTATTGATTAGGTGCAAACACTTGTGTTTATTGCTTTTAATCATGCAGTTTTTGTGTTTAAAAGCTCAGTTGGGAGGTTTGGCATTTCATGATTTTGTATGACCCTGATGCAAGATATAAAATTATCAAAATTTCACTAACGAAACGATCAAAGTTGATAAAAATTGGCAATTAGATGCGGGAAACCATGCTCTTTTTAAATATATATAGTTATTTATGTATCTTTATTATTCTATTGATGGGTCGTATACCTTAAGGCTTTTGAGCCCAACATGGTACCAGACCAGCCTGTGTATACATGCAGTCTGATCAGGAACAATGTTGTTCTCCAATAGCTTCATCATGGTCTGTAGCAAGCATATGAGAACAACATGGATCCAGGTGAGACCACAGGGAATTTTAGCGATTTTTATGTAGACTCTTTCTATTAAAGACAAGGGGACCAAGTTTTCATGTATAGAAAATAGTACCCATTCTCTCAAAACACCCATTACGACGCCAATTTTGAAGATAATTACACGAGATCTTCACTAATTAACTCCATATATATTTATTTAGCGAAAAATCTGGTGGTCTGTACGCGTAACGATCAGAGTTTTTCGTGACAGAGGCCGGTTTCTCGACGAAAGGTTCGAAAACGCCATGAACGACGTGACCGTGTGACCCCCGCTTGTAGGACTAAATCTGCTAGTTTGTGCATGATCGTGGCCAAAACATGCATTCAAACGATAAAATAAATTAAAATCTTTCACCAACCTTCCTTGTTGAATAATATCACAAAGAATTCAGCTTTAATTTGTTGAATGTTTTGCCGACTCAACGGATTTTAGATTTCGTCAATTTTAGGCGCGTTCGCTTGGGATACTCTGGTGAGTGTTTTTATCACAATGTTCCCCTTGACTTTCGAACGAAACAGAACGGTTCAGTTTCAAATTTCAACAAAATTGTCCAAAGCAATGCTTTAATTAGTATCTTTTTACGCTTATTGAACACAAATTTCATTTTTAACAAGGAAAAGAATTACTCGATTAATAATGAACGTATGACTGATGGAGGGCGAGTTCATCTCGCTGTTGAGCACACTCACTCAAGTAATTCTTTTTATTGTGAAAACTAAAAAAATCATCGACAGTTATGCTAAATTAAGCTTGAAAAAATGAGAATTAAAGCATTGCTTTGGACAATTATGGTGAAATTGAATAATGAACCGTTCTGTTTCGTTCGAAAGTCAAATGGAACATTGTGACAAAAACACTCACCAGAGTTACAACCGAACGCGCTGACATCACGCTTGTGTCGTACATGGCAATTTCGAACCTTTTGTCGAGAAACGGCCTCTGTCACGAAAAATACTGATCGTTACCTGTACAGACCACCGGATTTTTCGCTAAATAAATATGTAAGGAGCTTATTAAAGAAGATCCCGTGTAATTATCTTCAAAATTGGCGTTGTAACAGGTGTTTTGCGAGAATGGGTACTATTTTCTGTACATGAAAACTTGGTCCCCTTGTCTTTAATAGAAAGAGTCTACATAACAAGAGGGCCAAGATGGCCCTGTATCGCTCCACTGGCTTTTAGACATTTAGACTACAAACTTCTTCAAGGAATGCAATAGAGGTCTATTCAAAGAAGATTCATGCTACACCAGAATGAAATCCATTAAGTGATTAAGGAGCAGAAATGTTTTTAAAATTTTCTTAAAATTACACTGTTTCATATAGCGACAAAAAAAGCCTAGCTTTTCATCCCATTGTGAAGGAATTTGGAACAGATTCATGCAAGGAAGATTCCTGTGAAGTTTGGTTGAAATTGGTCCTGTACTTTTGGAGAAGAATATTGTTTAACAATTTTTTCGAAAATTCAATTTAATTGAATTTATTAAAATTTAAGTTCTACACGGAAATTATTCTTTTAAGGAATTTAGAGGAGATAAATGCAAGGAAGATTCGTGTGAAGTTTGGTTAAAATTGGTCCAGTAGTTTTGGAAAAGAAGATTTTTCAAAAATTTAATTTATTTCAATTAATCAAAATTTAAGTTCTACGTAGATTTTTTTTGAAGGAATTAAGAAGAGATTAATGCAAGGAACGTTACATTTCTGTAAAGTTTGGTTGAAATTGGTCCAGTAGTTTTGGAGAAGAAAATTTTTTAAAGATTTTTCAAAAATTTAATAAATTTTAAATTAATCAAAATTCAAGTTCTGCATAGATTTTCTTCTTTTGAAGGAATTTGGTAGAGATTCATGCAAGGATGATTCGTGTGAAGTTTGGTAGAAATTGGTCCAGTAGTTTTGGAGAAGAATAATTTTTAAAGATTTTTTTGAAAATTTAATTCAATTAAATTAATTAAAATTCAAGTTCTGTGCGGATTTTATTCTTTTGAAGGAATTTGGTAAACTAGAGTGAAACAGTGAAAATGTAAATAAGGCCCCTTTTCCTGTGTTTTCAAAAGGAATAAAATTCCTTTTAAAACTTTGGTAGAGCTTAACCCAAAGAAGATCCCTGCAAAGTTTCAGGTCGTTTGGCCTTGTGATTTAGGAAAAGACTTTTAAAGCAATTGTTGGACGATAGACAACAGACAGACGGACAACGGACATTCACCGATTACAATAGCTCACCTTGAGTACTTTGTCTTCACGTGAGCTAAAAGTTGAACGCACGGACGGACGGACGCACGCACGCACGACGGACACAACGCCATGACAATAGCTCACTGGCCGAATAATGGAAAATAAGCCCCGCCCACAGTGGCCATGTTTTTCGAATTATCAAAATTTCTTCAAGGAATCTGAAAAAGGGTCACCAAAGGAACATGCCTGTCAAATTTCAAAGAAATCTGATAAGTTGTTTGGGAGAAGAAGATTTTTTAAGTTTTTTCTAAAAATTCGTATTTGTTACCATAGCAACCAGAGTTTTCAATGGAATTGAATTCTTTGAAGGAATTTGAAAGAGGGCTATGCAAGGAACATTTCTGTGAAATTTAATTAAAATTGGTCCAGTAGTTTTTGAGAAGAAGATTTTTTAAAATTACACTATGCGCCATATATGGAAAATAAGCCCCGCCCACAGCGGCCATGTTTTTCGAATTATCAAAATTTCTTCAAGGAATCTGAAAAAGGGTCACCAAAGGAACATGCCTGTCAAATTTCAAAGAAATCTGATAAGTTGTTTGGGAGAAGAAGATTTTTTAAGTTTTTTCTAAAAATTCGTATTTGTTACCATAGCAACCAGAGTTTTCAATGGAATTGAATTCTTTGAAGGAATTTGAAAGAGGGCTATGCAAGGAACATTTCTGTGAAATTTAATTAAAATTGGTCCAGTAGTTTCTGAGAAGAAGATTTTTAAAGAAAAAGTTAACGGACGGACGGACGGACGCACGGACGGACGGACGCACGCACGCACGACGGACACAACGCCATGACAATAGCTCGCTGGCCTTCGGCCAGTGGAGCTAAAAATCGCTAAAATTCCCTGTGGGTGAGACTGCACCTAGGTTACAGCCTAATATGTTCAAGCATGGATGTCTCAAATGCTATAAGGGACATTTTTTTCAGATCCTGGCTCAAATCAATTATGTTTGAATCAAATATCTAACTCAACAGCTACGATTAAGTGAAGACTGGTTTCAGTCATTCCTTTCTTGAATAGGGTCCCTCAGGTGACATCTGCAGGACTGCAGAAATTGGGGTATCAACCTAGCACACCCTAGATTGAACATTAGCCTGCTTTCCCTTCTGATAGCTTTCAGCGTACTATTTGAATTTGATTTGATTTCATTGGGATTCTATGTCTTTTTCAACTGCTATGGTCATAATTATTGTGGTCGCTGGATCCTCTCTATTTGTCTCACCAGTACCACCACAATATCCAAACTGAGCCTCCAGCTACTATCCCATATAGATGGTTCACATCCATTGGTGAGAAACAAATGGCTTTTGTCAAATGGCAGAATGTATACTGGCCTATCTGCGGTTCGAACTCGTACGTGACCCCTGGATTGATAGACTCCGACATAACCGACTGACCTATCTGGGCTTGGCGCTTATTATTCTAAAGCTGCTGTCATCATGATGAGGAAACAGAAGTTGATAAAGGAAGAATTTGTGTACACATGAAATATAGAAACATGAAAATGCTTGTTTTTTTAAGCACTTTCTTCTTTTAGCATTTTCTTCTTTTGACCCAATGACTCCCCAATTCTTTCCTCTTTAAAACATCAAACCCTGATAATTTCTTAGAAAGAGTTAATCTTTCTTAAATGTTTCAAATTGTTTGAATAGCTTTGATAAACCCTTTTTTGTCATAAAACAAAACACAACCTCCGTAAGATCTAGAGTTGGTTGCCAAAGATATTTTCTATCGACCACACTCATTATTGTATTAGTGGAATATCATAAAGACATGACTTGAAGCCATAATGGTAAAATAATGTTTTACTGATGGAAGGACAAAATTAATTGTCCCAGAGATTCATCGTTATGCCATAACAAATCACCATAAACTTGCTGGACAAAATGTTTATTGTATTGAAAAACAATTCCTGGCTTTTTTATGAGACAACAATTCGCAGACACAATCGCTTCTGGTTTCTCTCTTTATCAATTCTACATATTCAGATTGTTTTTCCTGACAAAATCATATATGGCTCAACCATATATAGCCATTCTAGTATCTTCAGTAATAAAACCAAAAAACTTTTGAAATCTTTGACTTGTTTTGGGTAGATTCTAGTTAAGCGATGCCCAGACAAAATGGCCGCAATTCTGCAACCTAATTCTTTGGGTAAAATGGTGACCTTATTTTTGTAAAAGAACAGTTATAATGTGTTAGCTAGATACCCATTTTGCACCTAAAAATTGTTTTCACAAATTGTTATTTTCTGACATGAATTACAGCTTCCTGTCTCCAAAGGAGAGGCATCGATAACATTACTAGTCTGTTCTAGAAATCACGCAAATTTGTAATAATAATTCAGGAATATTCATTAATTGCCTACTATATATGGTAACTGGGCTCCACAGACACTTAACAAGTTATTGCTTGGAAAATTTGGCCAGACATTTACATATTCAATCATTCTGTTCTGACATTCTCTTGAAAAGGCATCTTTATAAATACAGAAAATAATCAGTCAATTTTTTTTTCCTCTTTTCTTTTCTTTTGAAGATCACATACTTTCAGAAATATATATATATATATAGTCCATGGAACCAAAATGTCTACAAATAAAATCGTAAGTGGCTTTAAGTTTTTTTTCTGAGATGCATGAAATTTTACACTCAATGATTTGGAATAATAATCCAATTTGAGAATTCTACAGAATATTCTGCTCTCTTTGACAGAATTGAAATCCCATTTAAAGATTCTTTTGACATTAAGTACATCAAAGACATTTCCCATACAGCTCGACTCGGGATTGCATTCAAATAGCAATAAGAGGCTGTCAGAGACATTAATGATATTAGTCCTTTCCAGGAATGGTAAAAATAACTCCACTCGCTTCATAAAAACAGGACAAAACTTAATTAAATGCCACTCACAGAGCTGCCAGGTGCTTGAAGAGAATAACAAGTGGAATGCTTTAAACCCATTACCAAGCAACAACATTTTAGGCAGTACAAATTCAAAGATTTTGCTGACCACATTTCAAGTGAATGAAATTAAACTTTTTTTGGTGTGTAAAGGTAGAAAAAATTGTGGGATATGAAGAAATTGCTTGTCGCAAGCAATTTCTACAGTTTTCCACAACATTTTCCCAAGCCTTAGATCTAATATATTGCTTGTAGGGCATCAAAAGCTGTCACTGTATGGGAATGGGTTAACCCATTACCAGGCAACAATATTTTAGACTCTCCCAATGTGAAAGGGGTAGCAGACAATAAAATTATTATGAGTGAGAGTAACTTTTTTGTAACCCTGTAAAGAAAGATATGGGGCAAATAATTTTACCAGTGAAAGACGGTCCTTCTATCTGTCTGTGCGTTTGTTAGAAAGTTAGCATTAAAAACAAATATGGGGCATTGGTGTTTCACAAACAAATTTTGTTTTCTTTTCTCAAAATATTTCCCATGTATTCTCTCTGTAGATATGTTAGGAAAACAAGGGCCAAAGAGTTCATTTCTATATTAGACCATTCGTGGGCAGGTGTCAAGAAAAGGACAAAAGCTCATGTTCTGGAAATTGGTCATTAATGATTAGTTTGAAGATACCATACTACCATGAGCACCGGAAATTAGCTGCTTGCTTTATTAATTAGGAATAAAAATAAAACACAGAAATCTGTTTAACCTTTCCCAGACAACGATTCTTAGGAATCCCTTAACCCTTTCCCAAATGGCAAAATTTTAGGGTGATCCACTTCAAAAACAGCCACAAAGGACAAAATAGATGTTATTAAAGATAGGATTTGTGTAAAATTTGGCATAGAAAATATTGAAACAAGAGCTTTGCAAAGCAGCGCATATACGCCCGAGAGGGGCTTGTCAGTAAAATTGGACATTTTTTCGATTCAAGGGCAGATAATTCAAACATGAAAAGTTATCAAAATTTTGTTTGCACAACAAGACACCATAGAGATTCATTGTGGCTAGTTTGATTAAATTCCGGTTGAAACTGTAGGAGTTGCGCACAGGAGAAAATGGACATTTTTGAGAAAATGGGCGTTTTTTCTTAAATTCAAGGGCAGATAATTCACGAATGAAAACAGAAATCTAAATTCCGTAAGCGGTGTGCACAACCAGACACCATGGAGATTCATTGTGGCAAGTTTGATCAAGTTCTGACCAAAACTGTAGGAGGAGTTGCCCACACACAAAAATGGACATTTTTTTAAATTCAAGGGCAGATAATTCAAGAACGAAAAGAGTTAATTGAATTCCGTAAGCGGTATGCACAACTAGACACAATGGAGATTCAATGTGGCAAGTTTGTTCGAATTCCGATCAAAACTGTAGGAGGAGTTGCGCACACAAGAAATTGCTAACGGACGGACGGACAGACGGACGGACAGACAGATGAGCGGGGCCATAACATAATACGACCCTTCGGGCGTATAACAAAAGGAGAAACTGCTGGTTATCAGCAGTTTCTTCTTTTGTTTCCATGTTTTCCAAAGCCTTTTTTGTTAGGGACGTCAAAACCAGGGCCCCGTTTTACTAACAAACTAACGATCATATTTTTGTGTAAACTGTGTAACAAGGCATCTGATTGCATGAAAAATCGGATTAGGCCAATCAGGTTTGTTGTTACAAGTAATTACCCAAAAAATAATCGTATGTTCGTTCGTAAAACAGGGCCCAGGCCTTGTTTGGGAAAGGGTTAATGCTTCATAGACTTTAATCCCACTGACTGTGCTTTCAGCTTTTCAACAAAAGTTGTTAGAACAAAAGCTTATCAAAATAATATAGGTATAACTCCAAGGTCATGGTCATTTGATCAAAAGTCATGATTCCCATTGAAAGACCTTAGTTTGGTCAAATAGTTTGTAAGATATTCAACTTCAGTGAATCATATTAAAAACATACTGTGCTGAAATGTCACCTGGTATATATTTTTGGAAGATGATGAATTATCAAACCAGTGGTTTACTAATACATGGAGGAAATTGAAGGATGGGATCATCTGGTGGTTTATAATTGGATCTGGTGACCTCCTGCCTCAGAAAACTGAGCTATTCAAATTGTCATCGTGTTTGATGAATATCAATGAAGGAATCATATCTCAGCTTCATAGATTCCATAGATTGATCATTCAATGGCAGACAAAGTTGTTGTACAAGTTGTAGTTACAGCCTCTTTATATCACGGGTGGTAAACAGAGAAACTAGCTCCAAAAAGAGGTAGTTGCATAGAGCGAAAATTTGTAGGTCACGAACACATTTTCTAAAATTATTTCTTTTATAGCGACTTTTTGAGAAATCTGGCGATGCTGTAATATGAAGAAATGGTCGAAGTTTGTTGTGCACGAGAAAATACGGTATTAGTAGTAGGGTTTGAATACAATCGTTGAAAAACATTTTAAAATCGAAAGTAAAAACTTCTGAAATTTCGATTTTGAAATGTTTTTCAACGATTGTATTCAAACTCTGCTTACTAACACCGTATATTCTCGTGCACAACAAACTTAGACCATTTCTTCATATTACAGCATCGCCGGATTTTTCAATAACTCGTAAAAGAAATAATTGTAAAAAAATGTGTTCGTGACCTACCTAATTGTTTACAGATTTTCGCTTTATGCAACTACCTCGGTAAAGGCCGGATATCACGAGGAAACCAAATACCGTTGACTCTTTTTGGAGCTAGTTTCTCTGTTTACCACCCGTGTATATGCCCCATGATGTTCTGCAGTAATCTTACTGACCACTAAATTATCAGAGAAAATCTCTGTGATTTGGCATTTAAATTGCAAAATCTGAAACAGTTTCTGTGCAGATTATGAATTCATCAAATAGAATTAATACAAAGCTACATTATAAAAGATGGAATGCACTTTAAACTCTTCAAGACATTTTAAAGTTTAATTTCCTTAAAGTGACATTTCACGATTATTTTCACATAAATTTTACATTTATTCTATCTAAAAAAGCATATTTTCTTATGAAAATTCTGAAAATTTCAAGCCAAAATATTGAACCGTTTACGAGAAATATATATTTTTGTGTTAAAATTGAACAAATTGTTGTGGACAACAGTTCAGATTTATATAGAATTTGTCATTTCTGTCTCAAATTTGAAGGCGTATTTGTCGCTTTTAGATTACAACTTCAAAAAACTGATAGCGTGTCTACGCATTAGTATAAACAATCTTTGCATCAAGACATACTTTTAACTAGAACTGTCGCAAAGCGGACGAATACCCCCCACTAGGGCCTTGTCACTGAAAAAGTGCTATCGGTCAAAATGTTCTTGACTTAGAGCATTCTCAAGTTAGAACACGGAAACGAAATTGTAAATTTTGACTACCCCCCCCCCCCCCCCCCCACCCCCCATTAAAAACTTCAAAGTGGCATAACTCTGAAACTAATGACTGGATCAAGATGAAAATTGCAGGTGAACAACTTCATATGATAGGAAACATCCTGATAAAATTTCAAAAAAATTGGTCAAAAACTGTGGGAGGAGAAGAGGACACAAGATTATGTCCACCCCCCCCCCCCCCTTAAAACTTCAAAGTGGCATAACTCTGAAACTGATGACTGGATCAAGATCAAAATTGCAGGTGCACAACTTCATATGATAGGGAACATCCTGATAAAATTTCAGAAAAATTGGTCAAAAACTGTGGGAGGAGAGGAGGACACAAGATTATGTCCACGGACGGACGGACAGACGGACGGACAGACGGACAGACGGACGGACAGACGGACAACCTGATTCCAGTATACCCCCCATAACTTTGTTGTGGGGGGTATAAAGAATGAAATAAATGTGAAATGTCACTTTAAGAGCATATTCATATATCCTGCCATGCTGTCAAATTTTTCTGTAGATCCAAAATACAATATGTCTATCATTGAATGTGTTTTAGTGCATCAGAACAGTAGAAAACAATTAAAAAGCATCACTGTGTGGAAATGGGTTAAAAAATATCTAGCAGATATGAATTTATCAAATACAAGACAAAGCTGCTTTATCAAATATGAAAAGCACTAACTGTTCATGGGCAGAGCTAGAAGGGGGGGGGGGAGGGGTCGGGGGCTCCAACCCCCCCCCCCCCCCCCCCCCCCCTGTCATTGGCCGAAAATTAAATTTTTACTATATAGATTTAGTGTAACGTAACATATTTATTGCATTTTAAGCCATAATTTGAGCTTGGACACTCCCCCCCCCCCTCAGTAAAATTGGCCATTTTTTCAATTCAAGGGCAGATAATCCAAACATGAAAAGTTATCAAAATTTTGTTTGCACAACAAGATACCAGAGAGATTCATTGTGGCTAGTTTGATTAAATTCTGGAAGAAACTGTAGGAGTTGCGCACAGGAGAAAATGGGCATTTTTGAGAAAATGGGCATTTTTTCTTAAATTCAAGGGCAGATAATTCAAGAACGAAAACAGTTATCTAAATTCCGTAAGCATTGTGCACAACTAGATACCATGGAGATTCATTGTGGCAAGTGGCAAGTTTGATCAAATTCTGGAGGAGTTGCGCACACAAGAAAATGGGCATTTTTTTAAGTCAAGGGCAGATAATTCAAGAACGAAAAGAGTTAATTGAATTCCGTAAGCGGTATGCACAACTAGACACCATGGAGATTCATTGTGGCAAGTTTAATTGAATTCCGAAGAAAACTGTAGGAGGAGTTGCGCACACAAGAAATTGCTAACGGACGGACAGACGGCCAGCCGGATGGACAGACAGACGGACGGGTGGGGCCATAACATAATACGACCCTTCGGGCGTATAAAAAAAATATGAGAGAGAATTGACCAAGTTTTGCCAAATGCTTCATACTTTATAATACATGGTAGAGTTCCAAATGCTCCATATTTTAAACAAATGACGACACAATGATGTCGTTTGTGTAAAGTACAGAGCATTCAGAACACCTCCATCAGAATCTTGCTCATAAAAATGCTTAATCTAACACATCTTAGGATACATTGAAAAAATCTCACTCAAAAGGATGCGCCTCTGTGATAGAATACCTTTGAGATAAGGCAAAAATTCTATAAATTGGTCAACCTGTAAGGATGGATCATTTATATCCCGATTACATTCACAATTATCTCCTGTCTTTTTTCTTTGCATGTTTTGCATGTAATTACCGCTTATAATTAGATAAGCTGACAAATATCTTCTTTAAAACACATTAAATTACTTTATATCACTGCATTTATATAATTATGCAATTTCCCTGATAAATGATGTCTCTAATTGTAAGAAAAGCGGACAATTTCTGTATTAGATTTAATTAACCCTTTCCCAAACAAGACCTGGTTTTGACGTCCCTATTAGAAAAGGCTTGGGAAAACATTGAAACAAAAGAAGAAACTGCTGATAACCAGCAGTTTCTCCTTTTGTCTCAATATTTTCTTTACCATATTTTACACATATTCTATCTTAAATACCTTCCATTTTGTCATTTGTGGCAGTTTTTGAAGTGGATTACCCTAAAATTTTGGCGTTTGGGAAAGGGTTAAGATTAAATTTTGTTACTGATGTTCTCTTACTTTTCCCATGTGCACGGTGTATAATCACGTGACTCAGAATTTCCGAGAATCTTCCAATATCTATTTAATACTTGACCAATTTGAATTCGGTTTGAAGCAGAGAAGGTGGGAAAATGCCAGGAATAAGCTGGACATGTTGGATTTTTGAAAAATCAACTGATAAAAAAGTTATTGAAGATAAACCAAAGTTTTGGTTTATCTTCAATAACTTTTTTATCAATTGATTTTTCAAAAATCAACTACGTCCATCTAATGCGTGACGTCTGTCCACATTCTCTGCTTCAAACTGAATTCTAATCGGTCTAGTATTTACAAAATTATTGAAGATTTTCTGAAAATGTTGCATCACGTGATTATCCACCGATATGTGAGTCCCTGATCTATTTTGGACTTTCACGGAGCGAAAGAAATATATGAGCCCACCAATGATTTTTCCAACCATTCATTGCATTTTGTTCTGAGAATTTTGGCATTTCTTCTTTTGTCTAAAAGTATTTACAAGCTTCTCAACCTGTATGGCATGCAGGGGTTCTGAAATCCATTGTCTGAGTTGCCCAGGTTGTCCCAAAGAGTTTACGGCCAGACAAGTAGAATTTGCCATCATTTTGCTCTATATTGTTCATACGGACAACTGACATTTGTCAATCAGACACGGACAAGTAGCCAATGTAAAGATTTAACCCTTTCCCAAACGACAAAATTTTAGGGTGATTTACTTGAAAAACTGCCAAAGACGACAAAATGGATGTTATTAAAGACAGCATTTGTGTAAAATATGGCTTAGAAAATATTGAGACAGAAGGAGAAACTGCTGTTTATCAGCAGTTTCTTCATTTGTCTCAATGTTTTCCCAAGCCTTTTCTATCAAAGACGTCAAAAGCAGGTCTTGTTTGGGAAAGGGTTAAGAACCCCTGGCATGTAAAATCCAATGCTTGTTTGGTAGAGCATTAACTCATTACCAAACAGATAGAAATTCAGAACTGAAAGCTTTAATCATTACAGAGAACAAATTCAATTGTTTTAATAGGGATTAAAAAGAAAAGTATAAATTTCTACTTATCATATTATTCTTTTATTTTAATTCACCATTCTCATAACTAAAATGGCTTAACCTATTACTGCACAGCGACACCTTTTGACTCCCTCACAAGAAAAGGCAAGGGGAAACATTGTGGAAAATGAAGAAATTGCTTGTCACAAGCAATTTCCTCATTTCCCACATTATTTTCTATACAAAAAGACCAAAAAGTGTAAAACTTCATTCAATTTTAATTGTCGTCTGCAACATCTTTGAATTTGGACAAGTCTAAAATTTTGTTGTTTGGGAAAGGGTTAAGAGTTGTAAAAACAATGTTGTTCAGGAAATGCTGGGAGAAGATGAAAACCTGATAGACATGACATCCATGCAGTTTCTCTAAAATTCCTCAAAATTTCTAGATACACTAGATCTAAATAGTAAATAGGGACAATTTTGAATTTGACTTTGGAAAAAAGGCCCTTGTTAGTTTAGATGGGATTTTAAAACCTGCACCCAGTTAGAACATAATCCATGTACTGTGGTTCTTGACTTTATACTTGTGTGCAGACTGATTGGGATCTATAGAATGTATTAAGCCATGGTTTTAAGGCCTGGTTTTAATGTCCCTATAAGAAATTGCTTAGAAAAACATTTTAGAGAAAAGAAGAAATTGCAGTCGATCATAAATTTCTCCTCTTCCATCAAAATTTCTTTGGTGTAACAAATTCTAAACTTATGACATCCATTTTTTTGTTTTCTGCAACTCCTTTCAAATTAGACTAGCCTGAAATCGAATATTTTACTGTTTAGGAAAAGGTTAAGGTCCATTTTTCCATATTTCAGCTCAAACCATTTATTTAGTTTCTCATCTAAACATGCAGTTTGATCCAATTTGTTTAAGAAAGCCAGTCTCGTTTAGGCTTGTTAAGATTGCATAATATCAAAGGAGTCTTTTATGTGAGCTTAAAATAAGATTTCTGAGAGATTTTTGGCTTCAAAAGACCATAATTGAATATGCTTTGAGAAACTTGGATCTGACCTAGAATTGATTCTGATTTAAACTGAATTTGGCTTCAAAGTTTATAGAGTACTTTTAACTCTTTCAAAAACAAGCCAATTTTGATGCTAACAATCATTTAGACAGCAGATGAAAGCAATGAAAGAAAGTAAGAAAATATTGCGTATCAAAAATTTCTCCTTTTCTTTCAATTTCTGTTAAGTTATGACAAACAGAATTCCAACACTTAGTAAAATTGAATATTTTCTCTAGAATTGTTTAAAATAATCTGAATGCAGAAATGATGAAGAGAGAAACCAGAAGCGATTGTGTCGGGAATTTATTATTTTTGTCTCATAAAAAAGCCAGGAATAATGTTTTTTCGATACAATAAACATTTTGTTCAGCAAGTTTATGGTGATTTGTTATGGCAATACGGACAGACAGACATGACTGACTGACCGGTCAACCATCTGATAGACACTTTTTCAAAATTAATGTGTTGCAGATGGCAAACTAAATGTTTCCAAAAAGGTTTTATAGGTACTATTGTAGAAAATATTGAGCCAAAAAGGAAAAATTGCTGATTCTCAGTAATTTTTCTTAAATAGCTCTATGTTTTCCCAAGCAATTTGCACGTCAAAAGCAGGTCTTGTTTAGGAGACCTCAAGAATCATTTGGGAAAAGCTTTGTTCATTTCCATTTGAACTTAGTTTGATTTTTACAGCAAAATCAATTGCTTTTTGAAGAGGACAAAAGCAAACATGTTCTGACATTTACAAAATAGAGTTTTCCCGGCTTTAATCAATTCGCTTTCAATTGTCTGGACTTCAGAATTAAATGTGACAGCTACATAGTTTTATAAGTATATTTAGAGCTTGTCAACTTTCCAGAGAACTTAACCTTATCCCAAACAGAATACCTTAGATGGTATCCCTAAGTGTTTTGATTAAATAGGTTTTATTGCTGCTTTATGGAATTTTAGTTGTATTGCGGCTGGTTACAGTGGACCTAATGTTATGTAATTTTTCATTAAAGCAAATAAAACTTCATTTTCTTACTGCATTTATGAAAAACAAAAATTCTTTCATGAACAAGATCTTGCTCTGAGGTCTTGAGAATAGCTGAGAAACAATTAAAGGACAGAATGCAATCATATAGAAAGAAACAACTTAGCAGCCTTGATGTAGCTCATCAATGATTATAATTCTCAAAGCATTAATTTCTCCTAAGTTATCTAATATTTGGCAAATTTTACACCAAGCACATAATACTCCATATAATGCCATCATCTGACAAGAATATTGAACATTGATGAGCATCAAAACACATTTATTATAGAGAAATTGCATGTGGGCTGACATTTGTCATCAACCCTTTCCCACAAAGTTAGATTTTTTTGATGCCCCTCGTGAACAAGAGCTGTCCGAAGACAGCGCGCTCGACTTTCTAAGTTGCTTAGTATAAAGGGGGCATAACTCCAAATAGAGTGGTCCCAGGGTCATGGGCCCTGATAGTAAGGTAGAGGGTGTGATGGTGAATAAGTTTTCCAAGTTTGGGTTGAATCCCTTTGATAGTATGGAAGTTATTGATGTTTGAAAAAACTTTAACCTTTGTTGCAACGCCGACGCCAACACCGACGCCCGGGTGACAGTATAAGCTCTCATTTTCTTCGAAAAGTCGAGCTAAAGATGCTTCGGAAAACATTGTGGAAAATGAAGAAATTGTTTGTTACAAACATTGTGGAAAATGAAGAAATTGCTTGATACAAGCAATTTCTTCATTATCCGCAATGCTTTTTTACCCAAAATGCTAAGGTTTTTAAAATTTCATCAACTTGAAATTGTCATCTGCAACACCTTTCAACTTTGAACAGTCTAAAATTTTGCCATCTGGTAATGGGTTCAATTATTGAATATTTGACAATTTTTCACCAAACACATAATAGATCATCTGCTGTAGCCATTTAACAAGAATATTGAACATATATTTTATGAGCATCAAAAAAGCTTTATTATAGAGAAATTGCATGTGTGCTAACATTTGTCATTAAAAACATTATAAATTCCTTTCTAAAATACAAAATTGAAGCACATAAAACTGTCACATATCTAACCAATTTGGATAATCGTGTCTGTGCTCTAATAATTCTGAAATAAACTCTAGATACAATGGCATTTGCGGAAAGAAACAAATAAATGATCTGGGATCTAGAAAAGGTCCTTTATAGCATTTGAGGCAGCCATGTGTCACAATAAGCCTGTGTATCCATGCATCTCTCTTACTGTTGCCACAGATTATGAAGATGCTATTTGAGACATAGTTCTTGATCAGTCTGCGTTTCTACGCAGGCTGATCTGGAACTATGACAGGTTCAAAAGGCCTTTAGGCACGATATTTTCCAGATCCTAGCTCAAATTTTTCTCTAAATCTTTTATTTCAAGATTCCCTTTTGATCAAAAAGATTAGGTTCCATGTGTCTGAGTATGAAAATTGAATAATAGTTCTTCAAGAGCTATTTCCATCTAAAGAAACTTTGTGGACAATGGGAGAGATAAACGGGTTCATCCGCTAGGAGCGCTGCAGTTACACAGGTCATAACAGAACCAGCTGACTCTCAATACACACATGTTTTACAATGGTTTTTAATAGGAAATCGGTTTATAATGGGCAGGGTGTTCCTAAACTTTGGCTAGAATTGCATAATACAGGTGCATCAATGAAGAGGGTGAAAGGGAAATTAATGTGAAGTAAAATAGCAAAAAAAACCCATAAAATTCTTTACTGGTCAAGAACCAGAAAACCAGAAAAAAGAGTTTTTATCTTCATTCATCCCTTTCTATGGTGTATTGATAGGCATTCTGACTAAGTAAAGAATGTCAAATTTTGTTATCACTGTTGTGTTTTCTGATCTTGTCCGCACTGTTCACTTATCATGTTCTACAAGGGGTTGGTTTAAAATGTGATGTCTTACCTAGGTATTCATGACGTCTTGCAAATGAAGGAATGTCAGGCAATTTAGTCTACATGTATGATGTAGTTTCATTAAAATCAGACACTGCGAATTAAATTTAAATCAAATATCCTTGTGTCCTTTTTTCTAATTTCAAATGCGAAATATTCCTTTTTTGTAATGGTAAATACCATGTGTATTTTTTTTTCTTTCTAATGCATTGCAAGCATCAGATGGAAATATTTTGAAATTTAAGCTATTTATGCCATAAAGAAACTTAAACAGAGTGGGGTCAGTTAATCCATTACCAAACGGCAATATTTTAGAATGGCTCAAATTGAAAGATTTTGCATACGACAATTTGAGGTGTATGAAATTTTACATTTTTAGAGATTTTGTGTAGAAAACATTGTGGTAAGTGAGGAAATTGCTTGTCACAAGCCCTTTCTTTATTTTCCACAATATTGTGTATAAAGCATTGTGGTAAACGAAGAAATTGATTGTCACAAGCAATTTCTTCATTTTCCACAATGTTTCCGAAAACCATTATATTGTAGGGAGTCAAAAAGAGCCATTGTATGTTAATGGGTTAAGATAATGTGTTGCAGACGACATATTCAAGAACTGAAATACCTGATTTGTAGGCATTTCTTTGTAGAAACATTGCGGGAAATGAAGAAATTCCTCTCTACGGGTGTTTTTTCTCTCATTTGTCAAGATGTTTCCAAAGCATTTGTATTGTAGGCATAAAAAATATAATCTGGGAATTGACTAATGGAGTGAAAATAAACATACAAAAATGTTCTGCCCACTGAAAGTCTTTATTTTCATTATAGACAGATGGACATTATATTTCTATATATCTAAATCCCTATCTTGGTTGCTTTCCTGGATTTGTGGCAAGCAATTTCTTCATTTTCCACATTTTCAACAGATAAACAAAAAATGCAAAATTTCATACACTTGACATTGTCATCTGCAACACGTTTTATTTTGGACCAATCTGAAATTTAGCATTCTGATAATTGGTTTAACCATGGAATTTGATTACCTAATGATCTTGAGTAAATAAATATCTAATTAATGGATTATAAGCATTTTACTGATAAGCCTATTGCTTGTGTATTAGTAAAATCAACCACAGGTATAACCGATAGTACACAAGCGCCACCTAGGAGAGTACTGAATCTATTATCTCTCCCATTAGGTTCTTGCACAATTATAATTTTGAGGCCAATCGATTTTGCAAGTTGATGCACTAGTCTAAGAGAATGTATTCATAACTATTCCTTACAATCAGAAACATTTTCTCTACCAAACCAATTGAGACATGGCCAATCAATTTTGCATCTATCATACAGACAATTTATTGCATCCCACAAAGACATAAACTACCTTATTTATCTCTGTAACAATGACTAACCATTTATCATAAAAGATAACAACTGTTTGTCTAAATGCATGGACTGGTCTATCAAGGACACTTTCTGCATATTATCTTATTTCACCATAACAATTTGCACCTTTTCTTCCAAAACTTTGTAACTACAGCTTTTATTAAGCTGTAGTTACAAGGTTTTAGAAGAAATGCAATGATTTTTACATTCAAATTACATACAAAAGTATTCTAGTGCACAAAGGAACATCACAAACCTTTTGGTGTTTAATTATTGTCTATTTAAAATAATATTGAATACAATTTGATATTAAATCTTATCTTGAAAGAGTAAAGATTTGCAACAATTAAGTTACTGGTACTGTCTAAAAGAATGAAATCAAATTTTGCTTTTCTGGCAGAGACATATTCTTTACAAAAGCAATTGAGACAAGGCCAATCAATTTTGCATTTATCAGACAGACGATTAATTGCATCACACAAAGACATCACTATTTATCTCTTTTACTATGATTAAACATACATCCTAAAAGACAACATCTGTTTATCTCAATGCATGGACTGGTCTGTCATGGACTTTTGTATGTTATATTGGTACGTATATAATCATTTCTGATTATGTCTGTACAAATTGTTTTTCCGATTCATTTTACATAGGATAGCCCTTTCCCAAACAAGACCTGGTTTTGACGTTCCTAGAAGAAAAGGCTTGGGAAAACATTGAAACAAAAGAAGAAACTGCTGATAACCAGCAGTTTCTCCTTTTGTCTCAATATTTTCTGTGCAATATATTTTACACAAATTCTATCTTTAATAACATCCATTTTGTCTTATGTGACAGTTTTTGAAGCGGACCACCCTAGAAATTGTCGTTTGGGAATGGGATAGACTTCCAAGTACAATAGAGAGGCGGATTTGATGCAGTGGTGACATGCTGGACTTGTAACACATGTTTCTCTGGACTTGTAACACATGGGTCTCTGGACTTGTAATATATGGGCCTCTGGACTTGTAACACATAGGTCTCTGGACTTGTAACACATGGGCCTCTGGACTTGTAACACATGGGTCTCTAGACTTGTAACACATGGGTCTCTGGACTTGTAACACATGGGTCTCTGGACTTGTAACCCATGGGTCTCTGGACTTCTAACACATGGGTCTCTGGACTTGTAACACATGGGTCTCTAGACTTGTAACACATGGGTCTCTGGACTTGTAACACATGGGTCTCTGGATTTGAAACACATGTTTCTCTGGACTTGTAACACATGGGCCTCTGGACTTGTAACACATGGTTCTCTGGACTTGTAACACATGGGTCTCTGGATTTGAAACACATGTTTCTCTGGACTTGTAACACATGGGCCTCTGGACTTGTAACACATGGGTGTCTGGACTTGTAACACATGGGTCTCTGGACTTGTAACACATGGGTCTCTTGACTTGTGACACATGGGTCTCTGGAATTGTAACACATGGGTCTCTGGACTTGTAACACATGGGTCTCTGGACTTGTAACACATGGGTCTCTGGACTTGTAACACATGGGTCTCTTGACTTGTGACACATGGGTCTCTGGAATTGTAACACATGGGTCTCTGGACTTGTAACACATAGGTCTCTGGACTTGTAACACATGGGTCTCTGGACTTGTAACACATGGGTCTCTGGACTTGTAACACATGGGTCTCTGGACTTGTAACACATGGGTCTCTAAGACTTGTAACACATGGGTCTCTGGACTTGTAACACATGGGTCTCTGTAATTGTAACACATGGGTCTCTGGACTTGTAACACATGGGTCTCTGTAATTGTAACAAATGGGTCTCTGGACTTGTAACACATGGGTCTCTGGACTTGTAACACATGGGTCTCTGGAATTGTAACACATGGGTCTCTGGACTTGTAACACATGGGTCTCTAAGACTTGTAACACATGGGTCTCTGGACTTGAAACACATGGGTCTCTGGAATTGTAACACATGGGTCTCTGGACTTGTAACACATGGGTCTCTGTAATTGTAACAAATGGGTCTCTGGACTTGTAACACATGGGTCTCTGGACTTGTAACACATGGGTCTCTGGACTTGTAACACATGGGTCTCTGGACTTTTAACACATGGGTCTCTGGACTTGTAACACATGGGTCTCTGGATTTGTAACACATGGGTCTCTGGACTTGTACCATATGGGTCTCTGGATTTGTAACACATGGGTCTCTGGACTTGTAACACATGGGTATCTGGACTTGTAACACATGGGTCTCTAGACTTGTAATACATGGGTCTCTGGACTTGTAACACATGGGTCTCTGGACTTGTAACACATGGGTCTCTGGACTTGTAACACATGGGTCTCTGGACTTGTAACACATGGGTGTCTGGACTTTTAACACATGGGTCTCTGGACTTGTAACACATGGGCCTCTGGACATGTAACACATAGGTCTCTGGACTTGTAACACATAGGTCTCTGGACTTGTAACACATGGGT
This sequence comes from Fragum sueziense, assembly GCA_963680895.1. Classification (NCBI taxonomy): domain Eukaryota; kingdom Metazoa; phylum Mollusca; class Bivalvia; order Cardiida; family Cardiidae; genus Fragum; species Fragum sueziense. Next base: position 40,695,482 of record OY804599.1, read on the forward strand.
CTCTGGACTTGTAACACATGGGTCTCTGGACTTGTAGCACATGGGTCTCTGGACTTGTAACACATGGGTCTCTGGACTTGTAACACATGGGTCTCTGGACTTGTAACACATGGGTCTCTGGATTTGAAACACATGTTTCTCTGGACTTGTAACACATGGGTCTCTGGACTTGTAACACATGGGTCTCTGGACATGTAACACATGGGTCTCAGGTTTAATCCCCACCTCTCCAGTCTTTCAGATGAGACTTTAAACTGAGGTTCCGTCTCCATATGTATCACTGCAACATTACTGAGAAAGCAATTTTTTCATCTCCCACAATGTTATAAACCAAAATATGTAGAATTTCATGCACTTGAAATTGTAGTCTGCAACGTGTTTAAAATTGGAACAGTAAAAAAACTTCCAATTGTTAATGGGTTACAAGATGTAAGATATTATTGCGTTGTAATTGTCAAACAAAGCAAGACACATCCATATCTTTTAAAACTTCACCAAACAGCAAAATTTTGTAATGGCCCAAATACAAAGATGTTGCAGATGACAATTTCAAAGGAACTGTATTTAAACATTTTTGGTCTTATTGGGTAGAATATATTGTGGGATAAAGAAAGAAATTGCTTGTCACAAGCAATTTCTTCTTTTACCACAATGTTTTCCAAAGCTTTTTACTAATGTAGGGTGTCAAAAGGCTTTACTGTTTGGTAATGGGTTAAAAGATATTTGTAAGATATTATTGCGTTGTAATTGTCAAACGAAGCCAGACACATGCATATCTATTAACGGTTTAGTGTTAAAGCTTGAGCAATTACTTTCATGGTATCTTACTCCAGGGATGTCTCAATTTGTTTGTTAGAAAGATTCTGTTTTGTGAAAATTCCTTTCATGTTCATGTAGTCCTTCTTGTAGATGGAATCTGTGAATATTCGAATGACTGTTACCTCATTAAGCTTTGCTTTTGATTGAACTATTTATAGTGAGGAGGACCAGAAGATGTTGTGTGGTTACTCTCCCAATCTGATTAATCCATTACCAGAGGGCAATATTTTAGACTTGACCAAATTCATAGATGTTGCAGAAGGCAATTTCAAGTTGATGAAATTTTTCATTTTTTGGTCTTTTCCAGTAGAAAACATGGTGGGAAATGAAAAAATTGCTTGTTACAAGCAATTTCTTCATTTCCCACAATGTTTTCTTAAGCCATTATCTTGTGGGGAGTTAAAATAGAGTCATTGTGTGGTAATGGGTTAAAAAGTCAGTGGTAACTTAAGTAACATCTGACATGCACCATTTTGGGGTTATCTTCCATGGCCCTGGGAAAACCAAAATAGTTTTTCTTATAACTCTAACCAATCAGTCGATCAGTTATCATGTTATTTATAGTTTTCCTACTCTCTTATGAACAGCGCACATTATCTCTACATTCCATTTCGATAGAATGAGCTCTGTTCTCGCGGGGTCATTTCACGTCTAATCTCGGGGCCTTGGCGGGATTTCAGTATCCAATCGTTGGCGATACACACCAAAACAATTTAAAAAGCTGATACAAGCTTTCATTGGCTGACGCTTCAAATTACCGGCTTCAGCCAAAAATAGAAGCGACGTAATGTATACGTAATCAAACCAGATCAAACTGAATGATTTTGATTCGATAATTCAAATGTTACCGGCTTCAGCCAAAAATAGAAGCGACGTAATGTATACGTAGTGATCATGCAAGATAAAACTGAATGATTTTGATTCGATGATTCAAATGGTGTGCTATAATTAGATTATGACGACCAAATAGGCTGTTGGCGTACCGAAAATTGCAGAGGTCGTATTTGATGGTAATCAATAGACATCGGCAATGGAGAGTATAGTTTTCCATGATAGGCACATACAAACCCATAGTTCTACACTGAAATGTGATGTCCTTGTAGCCTTGTTTACAGTTTTAACTGCTTTCTGAATTTGAAAGCATTTATTTGATAGGTCAGAAAAGTTAAAGTTTATGTGGGTTTTACGCCGTTTTCAACTGCAAGGGTCAAATCGCGGCGGATATAGGTCAGAAGAAAAGGTTATTCAAGATGACCCATTAATGTTGCATGTCAAATGTTACTCTAAGTTAACACCAGATTTTAACTAGAACTGTCGCAAAGCGGACAAATACCCCTTACTAGCGCCTAAATGTCACTAAAAAGGTGCTATAGGTCAAAAGGTTCTTTAGTTGGAGCACAGAAACTTTATACCAGCGTTAAAAAAATCCATTATTGTGTGTATCCATGCACACACAGAGGCATGCCAGGTCAGGTGGACACATGCTCTGCCGACCGTACTGACAATAGCCTAAAGGACATATTGGAGCTTAAAATATTATTGAAACAAGTCTTGCTTAAAAACGAAACAAAGAATTGTAGTCTGGTCAACTTCAATTGCTTAAAAAAAAATTGAAATTTGTACAGACGTTTAGCAAGATACCATTTGATTTTTTTCAGAATCTTGAAATTCAACAAACCCCTCATTCATTCATATGATATTGCAAGGTATGAATTTGGTGCGTCTAGATAACAACTCTGATGGTCTGTTTTCAAAGATATGAAAGAGAGAATGTGCAGTGAAAGAAATTGACTGATATTTTGATGAATCTGTCAAGACAAATTGTTCTTGAACAATAGCAAATTTAGGATACTTTTACTTGCCAAAATATTTATCTAGCTATAAAATATCCCTGGAGTGCAGTTTGTCTAGACTCAATCATTGTGTTTAGAGGTTCAAATAATACAAGTTTCCAAAATTTCTGGACTGTGCATTGTTACTGGTCTCTGCATTGTTCCTGGTCTGTGCTTTGTTACAATAAAAATTGGTCTGTTTCTTTTAAAGGGACATTTGCTAGTTTGTTGAACTTACAATCTGGTAAAACTAGAAATGTCGCAAAGCGGACAAATACCCCCCACTAGCGTATTGTCACTGAAAAAGTGTTATAGGTCAAACGGTTCTTGACTTAGAGCACAGAAACAGATTTTGAACAAAGTCAAATTGTGACCTTGACCTCTATGACCCAAAACAATAGGGCACCTCCTTGGGTCACAGGCAACAAGTGTGTAAAGTTTCATGGTCCTAGGTCAAATGGTTCTTGACTTAGAGCATGGGAAAGGATTTTAAACAAAGCCCAATTGTGACCTTGACCTTTGACCTTCATGACCCAACAACAATAGGGCATTTCCTAAGGTCATGGACAACAACTGTGTACAGTTTCATGATCCTAGGTGAAATGGTTCTCAAGTTAGAGCATGGAAACGAAATAGTCTATGGATGGACAAATGGACGGGCGGATGGACAGACATGGTGAAACCAATATACCCCCCTCTACTTCGTAGGTGCAGGGGGTATAAAGATGTTTTCGAGAAAAATATGGATTGGCTAACGGTGTAAGGGTAGATAATTTCTATCCAGCGAAAATTAGCATCAAGTTCATGTATATAGTCCTTCTTAAAATGGAGTCTGTACCTAACTCGAAATCTACCTACCGGCATTCTTAATTTCTAACATTTATAGGTAACTGATCCTCTAAAGAAAGCTAAAAACTTTCAACTAGCCCTAAAATTCCTATCTTTTTGGACCTAGATAATGTGGAGCACTACAAAAATTAACAAACTGACTGTCCCCATGTCGTTCTGATGTCTGAATTGTTGGCCAAGTCCCATTTGTTGTTTTTGAGAACTGGGTGACCTCATTTTAGAAGTCAAATAAACAGGATTTTGTATGTCTGAGTGCCATGAAATTCAATTTTAATCCTTTCCCACACAAGACCTTGATTTGACTTGAGGTCCCTAACAGAAAAAGCTTGAAAAATATTGACACAAAAGAAGAAAATGGTGAAAATCAGCATTGTCTCCTTTGTCTCCATATTTTCTGTGTTATATTGTACAACATAATCCTATCTTTTTGAACATCTAATTAGTTCTTTGCACTCTAATAAATTGTCATTTGGGAAGGTGTTGAGCCAAATCTTCCATTATCAACTCTGCTTCCTTGTTATCTAATTGCCATGTTCTGTTCCTGACATTTCCATTATCTTACAGCTATACACAGTAAACACAATTTTCTACTTAACAATTTCCGGAAGACAAATTTTTTTGATTTGGCTAATTTGAAACACAAATATTTATGTAGATATCAAAGACAGGATTTGTGTATAATAGTTTTATGAACATATTTAATTTTCAGAAGACAGTATTTTGGGACTGTTAAGACTGTATATGTGACTGGGACTTCAGATGTTCAAATTACAAAGGAATATTACTAAATGTATCTTTCTGCATGTCGCTGCTTTTCAACAATTACCTTGTAACTGCAGCTTAAAACAAGAGCTGTCCGAAGACAGCGCGCTCGACTTTCTAAGTTGCTTAGTATAAAGGGGGCATAACTCCAAATAGAGTGGTCCCAGGGTCATGGGCCCTGATAGTACAGTAGAGGGTGTGATGGTGAATAAGTATACCAAGTTTGGGTTAAATCCCTTTGATAGTATGGAAGTTATTGATGTTTGAAAAAACTTTAACCTTGGTTGCAACGCCGACGCCGACGCCCGGGTGACAGTATAAGCTCTCATTTTCTTCGAAAAGTCGAGCTAAAAACCAGCAGTTACAAGATTTTCATTGAAAAGTGACAATGCCAATAGTAACAGAGTTGGATATCAACTTTACCTTTGTACAAAAGGAGCTTCATTTATCAGCAAAGATTTTAACAGCCTTCAAAATACATTTTTTCCTTTCCAAAAGAGCATATTTTTAAATGTCAAGTCACATACTTCAATTTCAACAGATATTTTAATTTAAACAGAACAAGATCTTTAAACAGATTTACATTTTATCCTGAAGATGACATGAAAAGTGCAGAGATGTTAATTAATTAATTTGAGCCGAGATCCGGAAAAAGGTCCATAATAGCATTCAGGATCCAGATTAGCTTATGCCTCAGCTGGCAGTGCATGCCGTGAAGTGAGTCCCCCAGGAGTCTACACACATAGCGTCGGTGTAAATTCAAAACCTTGTATGTCGATTCTTGCGATTTTCAAAGTACAAACTTGTGTGTCCAGTTTCGATAATTCTCCCAGGTTTTGAGATATGTTTACCAATCAGTATCAATGATACATTACTTATGAACAATATGTCAAAATTTCAAGTAAAACATTTCAGTTTGGGAAAAGTTATTACATGTTTTTCCCTCCCCTTTAAAATTTTTCAAAACGAGATACATAACGACAATAGCTTATGCCTGGCAGTGCATGCAGCCTACACACATTCATGATTCAATGCAGCTTATTGTTGCTACACATTAACAAAGAAGTTATCAAAGAACAGTATGGATCTCGATGAAACTGTGCATATGCACAGGCTGATCTGGATTCATATTGATCTAAAATACCATAACAGTTTTAATTCTAAACCCTCAAAATACATTTAAGCCGGGATCTGGAAAAACGTCCCTTATAGCATTTTCAAAAATTGAGTTTCAAGATCAGCCTGCTGTCAAATGCAGTCCAATGTGCATCCATGCTGCTCTCTTTAAGTTGCTACAGGTCACGAAGAAGCTATTAGAGAACAGCATGGATCCTGATCAGACTGTGCGTATGCACAGGCTGGTCTGGATCCAGGTTGTTATCAAATGCCAAAGAGGGCGTTTTTCCAGATCCTGGCTCATTTGTATTCATTATGGGAATTCTATAAGCTTCAATAAGGCTCCTTTCTTTCTGATTGTCTTCTGAATTTGCTTGCTTGGATTGAAACATCTTCTGTATTTTATATTGACATGCAATTTTCAAATAAATCATTAAGTATGGGCAAAACGTAATTTCTATAACTTTTACCTTAACCAATTGCTCGTTACAGACAAAATTCTGTCTTATTTCAAAGCAGCCAAAGACATAAAAAGAGATGTTGATTTAAATCTTGAACATGAAAAAAATATGGAAACCAAAGAAGGAAATTGTTCATTACCAGTTACTTAATTCTTCTTTGGTCTCAAAGTTTTCTAAAGCTTTTCCGTTTTTTGACATCAAAACTTAAACAAGGTCTAGTTTTGGAAAGTGTTGATATGATTCTGCCAAGAATTCATTTACATCATATTGAAAACTGTATACAAAACTGCTTTAAGACATCAACAGCAAGGCAGGGTATCACGTGACAAAACAACGATTGCTGAAAATCTTCATTTGTTGGGTCTGATGAACCTTTAATTAAACGCCTGATAAATATTATTGATGAACAAACAAAATTTTGTTTGTCAATAACATTTTTATCAGGTGATCAGTAAAAGATTTTTTCTTCTTTTTATGTCTTCTTATAATTAATGCTTCAAATATTATTCATGCCTCGGCAATACCCAATGTTAAGTTTTCAGACAGACTGTGAGTTCTAAGTTTCCTTGCCAGCTTTGTCATTGCGGTCATGATCAGTCATCAACACAACTGGTTGTGAAATGTGTTTATATTAACCAAAATATCTTGAGGGATACCATAATGGACTCAAAACTATCGGAATTCAAGCAATCATCAAGTTCAGAAGTTCATACTTACTATACTATAAGACTGTTAGTTTTATAGTAAGCCATTAGAGTGAGAGCTCTCAGAAATACTATTCCATGAGAAACCTTATAATTGCTGATTGAATGTACCCTACAGTAATTAAGACAAGTTCACTTCTGGATATCACTACAGAAAAACTAAATCCTTCCCTACACAAAACCTGGTTTTGATGTCCCTAATAGAAAATATTTGCAAAACTTATTGGTACGAAAGAAACTATTAAGGCAAAGGAAGCAAATGCTGATGACCAGCCTTTTCTCCATTTGCATAAATATTTTCTGTGCTATGTTGCAAATCTTTGCTTCTTCAGCACCCAATTTATCATCTGTAGCAGCTTTCAAATTGTACCAGTACATTTTTTACGCTTTGGAAAGATTTTAATCCTCAATGGATTAAATTATAGTACAATTATTGGTCAATAAAACAATAATTGGTCAACAAAAATTTGCCTAGGTCTGTTGAAAAAAAAGATAAAGTCAATAAATTTCAAACAAAATATTCCTTGGTAAAAAAAAAAGAATCAAAGATAAAGTATGCCGGTTAAGATTACGGTCTCCTGAACTTAACAAATCAAAAATCCATTTTCTCCATACATGCTTGCCAAAAATCTGAATTAAACATGGTTGCCAGCAAATTTGTATGAAAGTTAAAATTTGCAGAAAGAGCATAGAATTAGATGACTACATTTAAAGTCTTTTCCAAATGGTAAAAAATTTACTGTCTCGATTTGAAAGCTGTAACAGTAGCAAACTATATAATGGGTGTTGATATTTGAATTATTTATAATATAGCACAAAAATATTGAAGCAATATAGGTTGAAATTTTTGCTTTGGGAAAAGGTTAAGCCACATTGAGGAAATCACAATATTAAATGCCACATCATAAAACAAGATATGTTATGACTATTATGTCTAACAATCAAGACAATTCTGGGAATTGTGAAAGATGGAAGTGGAAGCTAAATTATCACTTGTCCTGCAGACTTCATATTTTGTTTCAAACAAACTACCAATTCAAGAAACATTTCAATAAGAATATCTAAGTTCATGTTTTTGCCACAATAATGCAGAAGAAAGCAGGCAGTGTAGGCTAAGGTCAGACTGCATGTCAGTGCAGGCTGATCTTAGTCTATACTGCCTGCACAAACTTACTCTCCAAAGCCGAGGTCTATTGATTAATCATCAAATATGACCTCTGCCGTTTTTGGTATACAAACAGCCTATTTGGTCGTCTCAATCTAATTATAGCATATCATTTGAATTATCTAATCAAAATCATTCAGTTTTATCTTGCATGATCATTACGTATACATTACGTCGCTTCTATTTTTGGCTGAAGCCGGTAACATATTTGAATTAACGAATCAAAATCATTCAGTTTTATCTTGTTTGATTACATATACATTATGTCCCTTCTATTTTTGGCTGAAGTCGGTAATTTGAAGCATCAGCCAATGAAAGTTTGTATCAGCTTTTTAAATTGTTTTGTTGTGTAAAGCCAACGATTGGATACCGAAATCCCGCCAAGGCCCCGAGATTAGACGTGAAATGACCCCGCGGGAACAGAGCATCATTATATCATAATGAAATGAAGAGAGAATGTGCTCTGTTCTAAAGAGAGTAGCACAAACTATGGTTTCAACAGTACATCGACACAGTGTGAAAATTAAGGGTTATCCACCATGTTGGATGACAAGGGGAATAATTTTGCCAGAAAATTCCCATCAAACATAGTTGCCAAACTAATTTATAAAGCAAAAGTTCACAAATGACATTGACTGGCAAGCAAAAATCTAGGGTAATAAAGGGCATATCTAAAATGCATATGTGACCCGTCGCGCTAAAAGGGACCTTATCGGGTGTGTGAAAAATATCGACGCTAGTCTGTCTGCGCCGTCCGCGCAGCCAGACTAGGGCCGACACTTTTCACTTTTATATAATTTTCTAAATCTAGAAAGTTTTCCCTATCTTACTGTATGTTCATTTTTCACATACGGGACCTGGTTGAACTGTGCTGGGTCTTATAAGTTTGCTAAAATTTGGACTTTTTGAGTTCGGATAAGGTCCCTTTTAGCGTGACGGGTCACATATGCACCTAAAGTAGCTGCACTCACAATATAAACTTTCTTTGCATTCAACCATCTTTTTCCATGATGCAGCAGAATGTGGCAATACCCCAATAAGCTCATGTCCAGATGAGGAATATTTTGTAACCATAAATGTAGGAAGACTAGTATCATGGACAAACTGTTTCAGAAGAATTCAATCTACAAAACATAACTTTAGCCACGAAAAAACCTACAAATATTAATGAAACCTGATTATACTCCATAGTAAAATATTACATCTCGATCAGATATCATGTGAAAACACATATCATCGAATGCGAGTTGAGTTTTCATCAAAATAATTCTAGAAATTGTGAAAGCTGCATGGCATTGGAAACTATAGCTATTTTGTTCAATAACAATAAGAAATATTGTTTATAGGAAAATATTTGATATAGAATCACAATTCGGTATTGAAATGACAAAACCTTACAGTTAAGCCACAAAGGAAACCACAAATATCAATGTGATACCGTAATTTACACATCATGATTAAATTACAACATGTGAAGGCACCTATCAGCCAATCAGAGTTTTCATCAAAATAATTCCGATAATTATGAAAGATGGCATTGGAAACTACATTTGTATTCTTAGATATTAACAAGACACTTTGTTTGCAGGAAAAAAAAAATCTAAACTAGAATCATAATTCAGTATTCAACAGGCAAAACCTACGTAAGCCACAAAGAAACCCACAAATTATGCAACACCATAGACAACATAGTAAACTACAACAACTAAGTAAGAAAGCATGTGAAAGCACCTATCAGCCAATCAGAGTTGAATTTTCATCAAAACAATTCTGGAAATTGTGAAAGCTGGTATTGGAAACTATGATAGAGGCACAGATATGAGAAGGTATTGAATTTTCAGAATATGAAATATAGTTAAATATTCATTGAACTCTATGTTGTGGGTGCTTATTTAAATCGTCTCAAAGAGACGATTCAAATGAGTACCCACAGTATAGGGTTTGGAATTGAAATAACAAAGTTAGAATGGATTTAAATGCCTGTTATCTGTTGCTCTCCTATAATATCAGGCTTGTTGGATAACAATCCAATAAGTTATGATCACCGCCACAGTGCTAGTGTAATGGTCAGTATCAAATAACCTAGCGCAGGAATTATCTGCTTTGCTGCACTACAAAAAATATAGGAACGAAGCAACAGTTTTTGTCATGTGATGATGGAATTTATTAAATAAAAATTGAATTCAATATTTAGCTGCTTTTTTGGTGAGTATCATGAAATTTCATAGCTTGATATTATATGTCATGAAAAAGCTTACAGGGATTAATTGCTTACTATAGAAGTGATAAACTCATTTTTAAAAAATAGCAAAATTGTCATCTGATAAGCTGCACAACAAAGGCATAATGGAACAAAGCAATCGTTTTTGTCATGTGATGATGGAAATTATGAAATAAATATTGATTTTAAAAATTTAAATGCTTTTTCGGTGAGTATCATTTAATATTTTATGTCAATATATAATAGAAAAAGCTCTAAAATAGATTTTTTTAATCGATAATAATAATTGTATTATTTTTAATTGAAATTCTTTACCTACTGAAGTTGCATAACAAAAACATAGGAACAAAGCAACAGTTTTTGTCATGTGGTGATGGAATTAATGAAATAAAAATTGATTTTCATAACTTAATTAACTGCTTTATATCGCGAGTATTTTTAAATTTCATACGTTTGTGTGTCATATAAAAGCTTATGCCGATTGCTTACAATATAGGGGGGATTTTTCAATATTGAATTCATCAATCAAGTTTTCTTATTATCTTGTTAGCTGCTGGCTGGCCAAAATGTCTTGGCAATCTGGACAAAATGTATACCCATCATCTGTTTCTCCTAATGCTTCTGCTCTGAAACTTTGCCCATCCTTTTTTTTGCAAGAAGAGATCGGCTTTGAAAATTTTGTTTATATATCAACAGTTAGCTTCTTTTCCATTCCCCAAAAAGTTACTGTTTTGGGAAAAGGATTTGTCTCAGTATTATAATTTTCTTTCATTCTATTGAAAAAGCATTACTTGGTTTTATAAGACATCAAAAACTATTTACATATCTAATTCAGAATTGCATGTCTAAATGCAACCTGATTGCAAAAGACAAGACATCTCAGACAACCAAATTTGCAACCCAAATGAATTCTTTAATCATTTATAATGCTGTCTTCAACTCTTATCCAAATAAAACCTTGTTTTGCGTCCCTAACAGAAAAAGTTTGGGGCAAAAGAATAAAATGCTGATGATCAACCTTTTCTCCTTTTACCCTAATATTTTCTATTTCTGATATCTTATTTTGTGCAAAGCTTTATCTTTATCAACATCCTTTTGAAATCCTTCGAATCTTTCTAGTCCTAAATGTTGTCCTTATCCCATTACCAAATGGCTAGATTTTAGACTTATCCAAATTTAAAGATGTTGAAGATAACACTTTCAAGTGAACTAAATTTTATATTTCTTGATTGTGGAAAATGAACAAATTGCTTGTCACATTGTTTGACACTACGTTTTCCATAGCCTTTATTTTAATTGTGGGGCGTCAAAAGACATCATTATGTAGTAACGTGTTATGCGGAAAGGACAAAAAATATTTTCACAAAGATACAATCAAAATAAGAACTACCATTTCCTTTTATAAATCGTTCCAGACATGCAGTGCAGCTTTGACCTTTAAAATTAATTAAATAATCTGTATTAATGCACCATATTAGAATTCAAAAGATGTCGAGATCACATGATCACAATAAAACGGCAGACAAATTTGCATGCATTGATTAAATAAGATTAAATACATTCCTCCATATTATTTCTTTTGAACTTTAAATATTCCAGGCTTAATCTTTAATTCTCATCCATTTACGTATCCTGAAGGAGTTTCCTAAACTAGTAAACCTACTGACTTACATCCAAGCATTCTTAACCCATTCCCACATTTATATGGGGCCCATTCATGCCCCATAAGAAATTGAAGGCTAAATTTGGAAAACATTGTGGAAAATGAAATGACAAGCAATTTCTTCATTTCCCACATTTTTTCCTACATAAAAAGACCAAAAAAATGTAAAATTCCATTCACATGAAATTGTCGTCGGCAATATATCAGTATTTTTTTTCTTGTCTAAAACTTTGCCGTCTAGAGGATTCACAGACAAAAGATAGAAATCTTTTGGGTACAATTGCAAAGAAAATCTTAGCATTTTCTTCCTTACCAAAATTTTGTTTTAGCCACAAAGCAATGTAAAAGGAAAAAGAGAAAAGCTTTGTAAAGCCCTTAGGTAAAGGCACTGCAACCAACATTTATTTCCCATTTAATTAATCAACACTCTATTGAAAGAACCCTGCTAACAATTGTCAAGGCTTGAAGATAAATCCACCATTAACCCTTTCCATAACGGCAAAATGTTGGCATCTCTAATTTGAGAGCAGTAACTTGCTGACAACAAAATGTATTTTGACCACAATGACATTTGTGCCATAATAGCACAGAAAATATTGAGGCAAAAGCAGAAAATGCTTATTATCAGCATTTTCCTCTTTTGCCCCAATGTTTTCTGACGCCAATTTTCTTAAGGAAGTCAGAAACCAGGTATTGTTTGTGCAATGGTGAAGACAATGCTAACTATTATATTGTTGCTGTTCAAGAAAAACCTTGTAACTGCAGCTTGTTTTAAGCTGCAGTTACAAGCTTTTTGTTGAAAAGCAGCCATAATGCTTAATGTCTTGCAATGTATGACCTCTACTACAGAAGACCTTAGTCAAGAATTTTTAAAATACATTTAATATGTTAATTAATTATAATGTCTGAAGAAGGTTATGGACAAATACATGTATACACAAAGTCCATATTGATTCATGGGGCAGATTTTGTACAGTGCATGGTACCGCACTGGACTTGTAACACTTGAGTCACATTTTTTTGATACCCTGCCACATGCAGTCTCATCAGGATGAGACTTTAGACCAAGGTCCAGTCTCCAATGACTTTAGCTGTTTAGTGGGTTGTAAAGCTCCTATTCAGTCATACTGATACACACTATTTTTGTGTAGCACCTTTGCATTTGGATTGGTCCAAAATCTTGTCATTTCAGAAACAGGCATATTGTCCAATCAAAACGGAAAGATTTCTTTGAAGTATAATAAACATGAACAAAATGAGTGTGGGCATCATACATATTGATGCTTTTCTTCAAAAATCTCATATCTGCAGCTTGTTTAACGCTGCAGTTGCGAGGCTTTCGAAGAAAAGCGACAATAAATAGAAATACCAAGAATTGGATCGATATACCCCATGCTGCTTTAGTAATAGAAGAAATGATTGGAAGAGAAAATTAGCCATCGCCAACCCATTTATCATACGCTTCATTAGATATAAACTCAGTAAGAGATCAATTATTACTTCTGTTGTTTTACGGTGTCAAGAAGTTATACCAATGTCAGAATTTGTCCTTCATTTTCAGAACATAACCATATATGGTAAGGAATTGGAATTATTAATACCCTTTCCAGGCCCATAGAAAGCAATTTTCTATTGGAGGGGCTGAATCCCTTGTGACTGAATGTTTGAGGGGGGGCTATGCCTGCTCCTACAGGCCTGCTTTCCAAAACATGCTTTGGTTTTAACATCCCTTGTAGAGATTATTTGGGAAAACTAAGAGAGCAAAGAAGAAACTGCCTATTATCAGCAAGTTTTCCTTCTCCTTTATTATTTTTCTGCATTGTAACATGAACATTTTCTTCTTTTGACATCAATCATTTCATTCTCAGCAACAGTTTACTGCTTTCGGATTTGACTGCTCGAAAAGTTTGCCATTATGGGAAAGGGTTAATTCAGTCACAAACTAGTAGTTATCCTAAGTCATAATTTCAACATTAGAACTAACACCAGTATTACCTTTCTTGCACTGTCTTGTATTAGCATAACTATGTAAGCCATCTGAAATTTCGCAAATTCTCTGCAGACTGAATCCAATTACAAAAGTGAAATGTTTTAAGAGTTCTAATCTACAAGCTACAACAGACAACAGAAAAGTTGACAAATGTAGCACACAAAATATTGAGGCAAAGCCGCAGTAAGGATACTCTCCAAAGCCGAGGTCTATTGATTAACCAGCAAATATGACCTCTGCCGTTTTTGGTACACAAACAGCCTATTTGGTCGTCATAATCTAATTATAGCACATCATTTGAATTATCGAATCAAAATCATTTAGTTTTATCTTGCATGATCATTACATATACATTACGTCGCTTCTATTTTTGGCTGAAGCCGGTAACATTTGAATTATCGAATCAAAATCATTCAGTTCTATCTTGTTTGATTACGTATACATTACGTCGCTTCTATTTTTGGCTTAAGCCGGTAATTTGAAGCGTCAGCCAATGAAAGTCTCTATCAGCTTTTTAAATTGTTTTGTTGTGTAAAGCCAACGATTGGATACCGAAATCCCGCCAAGGCCCCAAGATTAGACGTGAAATGACCCCACGGGAACAGAGCATCATTATATCATAATGGAATGAAGAGAGAATGTGCTCTGTTCTTAAGAGAGTACAGTAAGGAAGGAAATTTTGATCAGCATCCTTTTTTTGTGGCAGTATTTTCTATTGGAGTTTTCAAAAACAAGTCTTTTTTGTGTGAAAGGGTAAATTCCAATCATCTTTAGAATCTCTGTTTATATCTACCACAAAGACTCATTTCCAAAATGGTTCCTCTTCATGTGAAAAGTCAAGAATTCAATCATATTATACTGCAGGGAACGAAAATAATTGCCGTTATTGTACATTACATATAAGGGCATGAACTGTACAAAACAATACAAATTGACTACATAATTTACCTGCACTTGAGGGCAGAAGAGGGCAATGCCTGGTCATTACCTTATATGGATTGATTGATAGTATGGTTGTTTGACATTGTTTCAACAATTCCCCAGTTATTATACATGTACATTTTTGGTTTGTTTGTATAGAAAACATTGCAGGAAATGAAGAAATTGCTTGTCACAAGCACTTTCTTCATTTTCCACATTATTTTCTCAAGTCTTTTCTTTTGAAGGAGTCAAAAGGTGTCACTGTGCAGTAATGGATTATCTCTGTGCAAAGAGTTACTGAGGATGAAACCCATCATGAAATTCTCATATATCAGTAAAAATTTCACTATATCAGATTATTAAAATTAATTTTTACACCTTCTGAAATAAATTGGATTATATCACAATTAAGACTTTAGAAGATTTGAGATATCTCCTAAGTGCAATGCTCTCTCTTTTTATAACACTGCATTTCATTTCATTTCTGTATTTATTATGTCTGCACATTATTTTTATATTATTTATTATAAGACTCTTTTAGATACCCAAAAGATGGCATTCACTAACATTGTGTAAAATGAAGAAATTGCTTGTGGTGTGTGTGGGGGGGGGGGGGAAGGGGGGGATTAAACTTAAATTCCGTTGAACGAAAAAGGAAAATTCCTGTCGCTTGCCTCTTCATGAAACTCTTGATAAACATTACTTATCAAATTTCTAAATATAAAAATATCACATGATCAATCCACTGCAATTAAAGCCCAAATGGAACTTTCATCTCCAACATATCAAGTTCTCAATTCATTCAAACAAATATTGAAAACAGCTCTAAATCTTTGCACAAACGAAAAAATCTCAAAGCTGCATCGAAGGACAAGATGGACATTATCAAAAATTGGATAAGTGTTTATTATAGTTATAAAAAACTTTCTTCTTTTTCACAAGTGTTTTCCCAAACTTTTCTAATAAATCTCATCCAAATCAGGGCTTGCTTGGAAAAGGGACTAATGATGAGAGCTCAGGAAGACTCCAATTTATGATTCCCAATTTATTTCTGTATCCAGATATGACATAATTAGGGGTAAAAAAGTCATTTCCACTAATTACTTGATCTGATAAGGTCCACAAGGACTGATCTTTGACTAGATTGCATTAATGGTTAACCAACTAGATCTAATTAATCCTTTCCCAAACAAGAACTGGTTTTGACGTCCCTAATAGGAAAGGCTTGGGAAAACATTGAAACAAAAGAAGAAACTGCTGATAACTAGCAGTTTCTCCTTTTGTCTCAATATTTTCTATCCCATATTTTACATGAATTCTATCTTTACTAACTTCTATTTTGTCATTTGTAGTAGTTTTTGAAGTGGACCACCCTAAAATTTTGTCGTTTGGGAAAGGGTTAATCCTTTCCCAAACAGGACCTGATTTTGACATGTCTGATAATGGTTTGAATGCAGTTTAACATCCAACTCAACAGCTAAGATCAAGTGGAGACGGGACCTCAGTTCAAAGTCGCATCCGAAAGTCTGGAGAGGCAGGAGATTGAACCTGTGCCCCTTGTATTACAAATCCAATGTGTTACCACTGCACCAAATCCGCCCCTAACTTAAAATGGAAGCTAAGAAAAACATTGAGACATAAGCATTTTCTCCTTTTGCCTCAATGTTTTCTATACTATATCAATAACAAATTTTACTAAAATTTTGTCATTTGGGAAAAGGTCACAAGCTGTCAGGCAGACCTCCTCCAGCTTCTCTTTATTTCCATATACAGACTAGGACCACGGCCACAGTGCAGTTTGTAGTATATCCACAATGGATTATCACATGATACAATATATTTTCAGAAAATCGTCAATGATTTTGTAATTACTGGACTGATTTGAATTCGGTTTGAAGCAGAGAATGTGGACAGACGTCACACAGTAGATGGACATGGTTGATTTATGAAAACTGATAAAAAAGTTAATGAAGATAAACCAAAATTTTTGTTTATCTTCAATAACTTTTTTATCAGTTGATTTGTCAAAAATCCAACACGTCCAGCTTATTCCTGACATATCCCCACATTCTCTGCTTCAAACCGAATTCAAATTGGTCAAGTATTAAACAAGATGACCATGATGGTCCTATATCGCTCACCTGAACCAAAATGATATGAGCAACACTAATTGTTCAATTCAATTGATATTTATGACTTTAAGACTGAATATGAACTTATGGTCAATAATGTTGTGAAAATCAAACTCATCCGAGGTCTTATGGTGCCAAACATTTCTTTTTTTTTTAAATAATTGTAGATTCTAGAGTATAAACAAGGTCGAAAACAGCCAAAAATGGTAATTTTATCAAATTCAAGGGCACATAACTCTCTTCTTTCTGGTCAGATCAAATTGAAAATCAACCTCATCTGAGAACTTATATTATTCAACATTGTGTCCAAGATTTGTCTTCATTGAGTAATAATTGTAGATTCTAGAGTGTAAACAAGGTCGACAACAGCCAAAAATGGTAATTTTATCAAATTCAAGGGCACATAACTCTCGTCTTTCTGGTCAGATCAAATTGAAAATCAACCTCATCTCAGAACTTATATTATTCAACATTGTGTCCAAGATTTGTTTTCATTGAGTAATAATTGTAGATTCTAGAGTGTAAACAAGGTCGAAACCAGCAGTTTCTCCTTTTGTCTTAATATTTTTTATGCCATATCTTACACAAATTCTATCTTTAATAACTTCCATTTTGTCATTTGTGGCAGTTTTTTTAAGTCAATCACCCAATTTTTTGCAATTTGGGAAAGGGTTAAGAGCTTTGTCTTGAACATAAACAGTCCATCATTAGGTACACAAACCATTCATGCAACTTTGATATGATCTGTAACCATTGAACAGATTATCCGGTTTTCAAAAGCTTCAAGAGAATCCAATTCCTGTTGCCATGGATATCTGCAAACTTTCACAAGTATTTGGTATCTAATGATGGGTGGAATACCTTAAAAGTATTTACAGTATTTTCTGGAACATTTATGAGCTAAATGATATCTTATAAATGTACAGAATATATCTTTTCATGAACAGCATTAAAGCATGATTTGTAAAAATCCAATAAAAAAACGCTTAAGATAATTCTGAATTTCTCATCAATACCAGGAAGCTTAAATCCCAAACTGGCATTATATTTTCATTGTTTTATCCTGTGTGAAAAACCCGAGAATAGAAAAGTGAAAGACTATTACTGAGTGTCAATTTCTAGCATTTCACTGTAAATGACAGTATTAAAAACATTGAAAAGACAAAAATGCCTATTTTCAGTGCTAAAACAGTTATATTCATATCTATTTACATCATTATTGTCGTCAGCAGAAGCTTTCAAATTATCCCTTTCCCAAACGGCAAATTTTTAGGGTGGTCCAATTTGAAAAGTGTTGCAGACGACAATATGGATGTAATTAAAGATAGGATTTCCGAAATTGTGGCACAGAAAATATTGAGACAAAAGGAGAAACTGCTGGAATCAGCAGCTTCTTCTTTTGTCTCAATGTTTTGCGAAATCTTTTCTATTAGAGACGTCAAAACCAGGTCTTGTTTGGGAAAGGGTTAAAACAGTCTAAAAGTCATTTGGGAAAGGGATGTTATCATCAATAACAGGAAACTTGATTATGAGAAGGGCATTAATATTTCTACCGTTACATCCTGCGTAAAAAACATGAGAATGTGCTGAAAAATGTGAAATAAAATTTGATACAAGATCTTTTCCTTCTTGTGAAAAAACAGTGCTTCAATTCTCTCTATACAATTTTGATTACCAGCATTTTCTTCTTTTGCCTTAATATCTTTCCAAATCAATTCCATTAGGAACATCAAAACAAGGTCTTGTTTAGAAAGAGGTCAATGACAGGGAAATTCTCACTGTAACAAATTCTAGTTTAGGATGTAGTTTTGGATGTAGATCTATGAAGAAGTTTTTCAGTACCATTTGAGCAAGTAATATTTCTGAGCAATGAGATACACATTGTCCTAAGGGAGCCCTTGAAAAAAGACAATGTAGGACAAAAGCAATTCAGATCGGAAAATGATTTCAATCTCTAGGAAAAGATCTTACAGCGACATCAATAATGGGTCATTGAAAGATCTCATCTTTTCTGCTAAATTGATTTCAAATGTCAAATTTGTCTTTGCTATATACCGTCCCTGATGGGAAAATTAATGTTGATACAAGACTATCTGTCCATCTTATACAGAGCTACAGATAAGAAGGGGTATATACATTAAGGCATCCTGATTTTGTTATTTCAAATCTTAACCCTATGTGATGCAGGGGTCTTGCTACCAATTTTTGTTTGGGGCCAGGGGCCAGTGAAATTGGGAAAAATAGCGACATTTTAACCTAAATTGGGAAATACTATAACAAATTTGTATTCATACTTTCACTCAGTTTCAGCTGCAAATAAGACTTTAGCGGTGTAAAATGCATTTGTACATACTCTTGTTTGAGAATCTACTCTAAAACTGTCTTCAAAATGTTAGTAAATGAAGATGAGGTCTTAACATGGGGCATTCTAGGTCCTCATTGGGAATTTTCACCAGAGAGTTGGGAAAAAAAGATACTTTTTGCCATTGGGAATGGGGCCCATTAACGGCCCCAAATTTTGGCAAACGAGAACCCTGTGATGGGTACTCATTTGAATCATCTCGATGAGACGATTCAAATGAGTACCCATAACATAGGGTTTGATGAACAATTCATGCAATATCACATCTTTAAAAGTCATTACCCACTCTTATCTGTAGCTCTGGCACAAGGCTATCTGTCCTTTTCATAGAGTTCCAACAGGAACAATTCCTCTTGTCTTGAACAAGCTAAATAGAGGTATATAAATACAAAACTATTGTAAGAGCAAATAAACTAATACTAACATACAATAATTTTGCAATTAAGCTAAAAAAAAAATAGTATTGAATGCCCAGTCAATTCCAGAAAAAACCCAATACCATAAAAGGACAAACTGCGGCTGATGTCCCCTAATTAGCGTCAATTACCAAGTTAAAGTACTTTTATAGTGAAACTCTTGGATGCGAATTCTACCAACAGTGTACAGATTTGAAGACAATTGTACACCAATGTATTTATGAAACAAGTTGATTGCTTGGAAACACACCGTCTATTCCAGAAAGTATACAATACCATAAAAGGACAAACTGATGTTCTCCAATTAGTGTCAATTACCATGTCTGGGGCAAGTTAAAGAACTTCTTTAGTAAAAGTATTGAATGCAAGTTCTTAATTTCTACAGAGCATCAGTTTGTAAAGATTTAGCAATTTAGCAAAAAAAGGGGGAAAACTGATGGACAGCACTTCGTCACCATTCAACACGAGTCTCGTAGCTGCTGCATAAAACAATTAGCAGTTCCGAATTTTTTTCTTTTTTTTTTTTTTCAAAAATAACGATTTGTCCATTTGGAAATCATAATTGACTAGGGACGTCAAACGCAAGACATGCTTGGGAAAGGGTTGAGACATGCAAGATAATTATACTATACAGTCAACACTCTTTATATTGAAGCATTTTTTTTCTTTTTTTTACTCTTCAACGCTCATGCAATCTGGAAATATAGAATGGAAAATAAAGAGTGTCAACTGTATGGTATACTTCATTCAAATTGTAATTGTTTCTAAATGCTTCATTATATTTTCAAACAGGAATTGTTTATCAATGCATGTGTAACTTTAAAAAAAAAAAAAAAATCGTAATGTATTTGACATAGTTTTGCCACTAAGCCTCAAATGATAGCATTGAGTATCCACAGTCAATTCCTGGCAGAAAGAATACAATACCATAAAAGGACAAACTGATGTTCTCCAATTAGTGTCAATTACCATGTCTGAGGCAAGTTAACCCATTACCATACAATGACTCTTTTTGACTCCCTACAAAATAATGGCTTTGGAAAACATTGTAGAAAATGAAGAAATTGCTTGTGACAAGCAATTACTTCATTTCCCACAATGTTTCCTATCCAAAAAGACCAAACGATGTTCAATTCCATTCACTTGAAATTGTCTTCTGGAACATCTTTGAATTTGGAACTGTCTAAGATTTTTCCGTTTGGTAATGGGTTAAAGTACTTCTACAGCGAAAGTCTTGAATTCAATTTCTATGTACCCTGCATCATCTTGTACAGAACTTCTCTAATTATTTTGAGGGAGCAAATTAGGAAAGAGCTGTTCCAATTCTAAAGCTTATACTGCAGAAAACACAATGGAAGATGACAAAGATAGGATTTGTGAACAATACAGTGTAGGAAATATTGAGACAAAAGGAGAAGATGCTGATTATTGGCATATTCTTTTTTACTTTGAAAAATTCACAAGCCTTTTCTAAACAAGGTGTTTCAAAAGGCATCAATATTTTGGAAAGGGTTAAGGCACAATAATAGATGGTGACACCAAGAAATAAGTCTGAAAGGTTTCTAACAGTTTTGGCTAAGTGAGCAAATGGAAGCTTTTTTGTCCTTTCATTGAATAACCTCGGTTGTCTAGCCCATAATTTACTTCTAGAAATGACAAATTTGTATTGACACAAATAACAGACATTTTTCCACATTTCAGCACTAGCCTAACATACAGTATCGCTGAATATCATGAACATATATCATTATTGTGCTTTGCTGTTGCTTTTTCTTCAGATGAGTTTGCTTTCGGAACAGTACTTTTTTTTAAAAAAAAAAGCCATTTTGTACTTAGACCTTAACCTAGAATCAAGATTTGAATGGCATGGTAGATCTAGCATAATTAAGATTTAGTCTTACAAGTATTTTCCAAGAAATGTATGCATGCAACTACATAAATTCCAGAAGAAGATTTAAAGAATCTTTACCACATATACCACAGCAAAACATCACCGCCTTTCTTCAAAATATAACTTTAAACAAGCTGTACTTGCAGGTTTGAAGATTGGCAACAATTGCAAGTGCAAGAAAATCATTGGCTATAAGTAAACTTTGTGGAGACACCATATAGTATTTTAAAACCCTTTATCATACAGCAAAATTTTGTGGTGATTCAAATTGAAAGAAGCTGTAGACGACATTTTCAAAGTGATTACATTTTGAAATTGTACAAATTCTGGGGTAGACTTAAACATTGTGGAATAAAGAAATTGCTTGTCACAAGCAGTTTCTTCATTTTCCAAAATGTTTTCAAAGTCTATTTCTTAAAGGGCATCAAAAAGCGTAAATGTGTGTTAATGGGTTAAAATACAGAAACACAAAGCCATGCAGAAAGACTCTGATTGACCATATTTGGTAAGTAGGGATAAATCCTCTTACAATACAATCCCTACTTAAGTATGCTTTCCAAGTTCCTATTCATCCAGAATATTCATGCTTGTGACATTTGAGACAATGCTTTTATTAAGAGCCAAGACCTTACACAAAGCTTCTGATAACAAAAGACAAAATGGTGAATACTATTGTACTGGAGATGAACTTTATGGATGCATGAATGTAGATTGTAATGGTTAACCCATTACCACACAATGACTCTTTTTGACTCCCCACAAGATAACCGCTTTGGAAAACATTGTGGAAAATGAAGAAATTGCTTGTGACAAGCAATTTCTTCATTTCCCACATCGTTTTCTATACAAAATGGCAAAAAATACTAAATTTCATTCATTTCAAATTGTCGTCTGCATCATCTTTGAATTTGGAGCAGTCTAAAATTTTGCCGTTTGGTAATGGGTTAACAAACACAGACTATCCTGGAATCAAAACAATACCATTTTAATTCTTAACTGTCAAAAACATTTGTCAGTCATAAATGCTCTCTTATATGTATGAAATAGCATATTAATGGGAAGGACAAAAGTCCTCAAGTCCTTTCCTGTTGTTTATGACATGATCATTGTCTGTGAATGATGTGTCATTGTGCGTTTTTCTATGCTTGACCTCATGCCTGATTTGTTGAACCTTATGCCTGATCTCTTGTTCATAGGCTGCAAGGTGAGTGAACATGGGGAAATCCTGGCGATAAATGCCTTAAAACTATTTTATCTTTTCACCTACTATTATTTTCAAAATCTTTAAATTCAAACCAGACTAAAATCAAGCTGTGTTGGAAAGGGCTTATTTTACCTAATTGCAAATGTTAGATGGCTTCAAACTAGTCAAGTGACATGTCAAAGTACTTCCTCTTCATTGATAGATATCTTGCAAAACAGAGTTTTCAAAATATAGAGTTCTCTAGATACAAAACAGAACAAGATGTGTTTGTGAAACACAAATGCCCCCAAAATGTTGTCAAATCACCTTCAGGAAGGTCATATTGCATGGAACAGATAGATATCATTGAAAGAAAGTTACATACCAAACTTGAGTTTTGTATGTCCAATATTTTTTAAGAAAAGGCAATTGTTAAGTTTTCGGACAGACAGACAGACACAAGTAAAATAATATGCCCTTCTAATCTTTTGATACAGGGGCATAAAAATATAGAAAATTACATTTTGTTTGTTAAAGCAAGAAGAATACCAGATATTTTAAGCGAGGGAGAAAATTCTGCCCATATCTGAATTTTGCTGAAAGAGAACAATTACTATTGTCTGTGCCCCAAGGTGAAATTAAATATTGAAATAAAATGCAATTTGTTTAATTGAATATTTTACTTTTTTGATGAATAATCATTCATGCAGTTTTGAAGTATCAGAATGGAAAACTGTCAATTAAAATCTGAATATTCAATATTTCACGAAGAGTTTTATGAAAGCTGCTGTAATGGTTTGATATTTTGCCTTATTTTGGCAGTCAGCTTATTTTGCAACAATGTAGACTATCTGCAGATCTACAGATAAGAGAAAGTAATGTTTTTTTTTAAAATGCAATTCATCTTTAATACTTTATTAAACCCTGTGTTGTGGGTACTCATTAGAATCCTCCCGTCAAGAAGATTCAAATGAGAACCCAAACATAGGATTTGGATTTGAAATAACAATTAAATTAACCCTTTCCCAAACAACAAAATCTTAGGCTGATCCACTTCAAAAATTGCCAAAAATGACAAAATGGATGTTATGAAAGATAGAATTTGTGTAAAATATGGCATAGAAAATATTGAGACAAAAGGAGAAACTGCTGGTTATCAGCAGTTTCTTCTTTTGTATCAATGTTTTCTCTAGCCATTTCTATTAGGGACATCAAAACCAGGTCTCGTTTGCGAAAAGGTTAAGAATGTCTTATAAGCCCCAAACTTATTCTACGTTGCTCGGCTATGGGTGGTTTTCCCCCTCCTTGAAGATTTGAATCTCAGCCATGCAATATCCTTTTAGAACTCTGACAAAAGACATTGATTACTCTCTCTCAGCAATAGACAAATCATAGCTTTGGAAGCCAAAGAAAAGTACCAAATTCACATGTGACCTTTATTTCAAAATATTCCTGTGTTAAGCCATAATAACTTCCCAGAAAGGTAATCTATTTTCATCATAAATTTTAAATTGTCTGGTCTTATCATGAAGCTTTCTAAAAGTACTACCAACAAACTCTTTTATAAGCCAAAATAACATAATTTGGTATATGAGCCCCATTACTAAGAAAGGCAATATCGAGTGCCAAGCCTACTTTACTCAGACTGATTTGGTACTTCAAGTATTAACCTGTATTTGTCAAGCAACAAAAGTTTGGACTGTTCCAATTCAAATGTTTTCCAAAATATTCCATGGGAATGGGTCTGATTTGGGATCTGATTTGGGAAAGGGTTTACCCGCATTTCACCTTCATTTCAACATAATATTATTTTGTCACCAAGATCATTCCCCTGTGCCTGACCGACCTGTCACATTCTCACATTCATAGGAATTTTTTATTAAACTGCTTAATCTATTTTGTATTGTGACACAAGAAGCTATAAATTTGTACCCAGAGTCTTGATTGAGAAAGGATTTACCCGCATTTCACCTTCATTTCCACATAACATTTTGTCACCAAGATCATTCCCCTGTGCCCTAACAGACCTGTCACATTCTCACATTCGTAGGCAACTTTGATTAAACTGCTTAATCTATTTTGTATTCTGACACAACAAGCTATAAATTTGTACCCAGAGAATACTGATCATAGACCACAGGGAAATTAGATGTCTGTCATGTAATGAACTCCATCATGATTGCAGCATTGACCCTTTTCCTCCAACATAACTATGCCACATAGAATGGTGATTGATTGATTGAGGTTAATTAGACGCCTTGTGCAACAGCTATCGTCATATTACGATGGCTGGAGAACCTAACCATAGATTCCTGTCATTTCTCATACCAGTACTACAACATCCTTACTGAAACTTCAAAGAGATACTGTATATTATATCGTTCCTGAATTTTCTGAATGTCTACTTGGTGCATTAATGTCCTAGAAAATGGTTAACCAAAGAAATCTTAGAGCCTGTATTGCGTGTTGCCAGTATTCAGGGATCTAGTAATGTACTTTCTGTCAATAAAAAATCTAATATCTTATTCTGGCCATGTCAACACTTGATCCAGCCGTCCATTATTGCTTCAACCTTTCTGTGACACTTATATAGTTTAGAGACACTTCTTAACCCTTTCCCAAACAACAGAATTTTAGGGTAATCCACTTGTAAAACTGCCACAAATGACAAAATGGATATTATTAAAGATAGGATTTATGTAAAATATGGTACAGAAAATATTGAGATAAAAGGAGAAACTGCTGATTATCAGCAGTCTCTTCTTTTGTTTCAATATTTTCCCAATCCTATTCTATTAAGGACGTCAAAACCAGGTCTTGTTTGGGAAAGGGTTAACCCTCTACCAAACAAGACTGAGTTTTGATGTTGGACCTGTAAGAAAGAGCTTGGGAAAACATTGCAACAAAAGAAGAAAATGCTGATGATCAGCATTTTCTTCTTTTGCCACAATGTTTTCTGTGCTATTTCATACACAAATTCAGTCTTTATCAACACCCATTTTGTCGTTCTCAAGAGCTTTCAAAGTAGACCTCCCTGAAAATCATTTGAGGGGCCCTGTGTTACTCAGCTGTTGTATTGGACTTAAAATATTTACTTTGGGTCCTTTGTTCGAGTCCTAGTGGCATAATTTATAATATGGGTATGTTCTTGAGCAAGACGCAGAGCCCCTGAGTGAGTAGCTAAGTAGTTTTTCAGATTATCCTTTCAGTTCATATTGTTTTTTAAAACCACTATATTACTTTTATTTTTAACAGGAATTAGCTTGGTTATCTCCTTGTCAACCAAATTTGCTTCATTGTGTTTAAATTGGCTATTGAATGTTATAATCATACTGTTTTTATACCCTTCGCCTATGAAGTAGAGGGGGTAGATCTATATTGGTTTCACAATGTCTGTCTGTCCCTATGTTCATCAGCAGCCCAAAGTCTTCATCAGTCTGCTTGAAGACTTTTTTGATTCCATGCTTTGTCTGCTTTGCAACAGACTTCTAGTTTGACCAAAGGCTTACCTGGAAACATGGTTATCTAAAGGGCTTTAATGGCCCTTTTGATCCAAGCTCATTTCTAATAATCCACCTTTTAGTGGAAACATAATGGCTTTTGTAGTACAACAGATCCAAGTTGCTGGTCACAAGGAACCTTTTTCAAGATCCCAGCTCTTTGGCATAGATAATATTGAGGCAAAAGGAGAAATTGCTGATGAACAGCAATTTCTTCTTTTGCCTCAATATTTTCCCAAAACCTTTCTAATCTATTAGGGACAGCAAAACAAAGTCACTAAGAACATTTCTCATGATTCAAGCTCTATTATTTTGAATTCTTTCTGGAATGTGAGGCAAACAGAATGATCAGAAAAGTTTGAAACGTAATTATTTGGCTAACTGGTTATTCTAGGATTGCATGACAGACGCCTAAGTCTCCCTAAGTCTCCCAAAATCTTTATAACTAAATTCCCTGGGTGGAAATTTATGGGATGTTGTGACCATCAAGTGTGAAATAGATTTAGCAGCTTAATCAAAGTTGGCAAAGACTTGACATGATTGTGGTTCACTAGGGGGAGAATTCAGCCTTATTTATGACATGAGTAGATGTGTAAATAAGGTTTTATGGAAATGAAGGAGGAATTTTTGTATGGAAATGGGGCAGTTTTCTGAATTTATCTAGGTTGTTATGGTTATAAAACCTGGATATAACTCCAGTTTTCAGTAATTCATGCAATATAGAAGTTTGGAGACCTATAATTCCAGGGATCTGTAGGCTACTTTTATATACTACTTTTATGAGTGGACATTATTATACCTCCCTGCAATATTTTTTTTTTTTTTTTTTTTTTTTTTTTTGTGTGTGTGTGTGTGTGTGTGTGGGGGGGGTGTATAAGAGAATCACCTTGTCTTTCCATCTGTCTGTCTGATACACTTTTGTCCAAACTATATCTCCTAAACCATTAGGGCTCATTCTATAAGACCTTTTTTCTCTGGTTTGACATATCGCTGGTGGGGAGTCAAAACCTCGTAACTACAGCTTGAATAAGCTGGAGTTACGAGGATTTGACTCCCCACCGACGATATGCAATATCTTACAGGAGAGAATAATTATATAAGTATTTTAGACAATCCATCAGTCAGATACAAAAGCCAATCCATCAGTTGCAATAAGATACCGGGGAAATAAGATATATTTACACACATTTGGCAGGCATACAGACTCATTCAGACTGTTTTCTATCTTAGATGAGGACTTTCCTGGAAAATCGTGTTTGGGTTAACCAGAAATGGCTTAACCCATTACCAAATGACAAAATTTTAAGCTTGTCCAAATTGAAAGAAGTTGCAGACGGCAATTTCAATGTCATAAAATTTCAAAACTTAAAAACTTTTGAATTAGGAAACATTGTGGAAAATGAAGAAATTGCTTGTCACAAGCAATTTCTTCATTTTCCAAGATGTTTTCCAAAGCCTTTATCTTGTTTGGCATCAAAAGGTGTCACTGTGAGGTGATGGGTTAAAAGCATTTCCCTATGTTTCAATAAACACCCTTGTTTAAAGCTCCACTGGCCATCAGGCCAGCAGACCATTGTCATGACAGTGTGTCTGTCCATCATGCCTGCATGCAGCCATGTGTCTGTCTGCAGATTTTTTTTTTTGAAAATCTTTTCCTCAGAAACTATGTGGTACTCAATGCATTGCTACTAAATTTCACAGGAATGTGCTTGAATATTGTACACAAATCCTTTTGTTCACAGCCATTTGTTTTCTTCATACAGGTGCTTTCAATTTAGAAGAATCTTTGTTATCATTTAATTGTCACGTAGGACCTGTCAACTTGTACATGTTACAGTCTTTGTTTTCTGACATTTGGGAAAGGGTTAAAAAATTTACACCAAAGTGTAAGGAAGTCAATTCAGAATCATTTATCATGACAAAGTAAGGACATCAGAAAATCCATTACTGATAATGGCTGTTCCAAAGGGACCACTATTAGTAATGTCATATTTGGCGTAATTTCCCTCCTATAAAGGATATGATGTATTGCTGGATACAAGATCTTTTATTACAAGAAACAAAGTTCAGAGATATTTCGAGTTACGATGGCATTTAAACTAGCAGAATATTGTCCCTTTCCAACATAAATCTTGTAACTGCAACTTGTTTTAAGCTGATGATGTATTGCTGGATAACAGATCTTTTATTACAAGAAACAAAGTTCAGAGATATTTCAAGTTACGATGGCATTTAAACTAGCAGAATATTGTCCCTTTCCAACATAAATCTTGTAACTGCAACTTGTTTTAAGCTGATGATGTATTGCTGGATAACAGATCTTTTATTACAAGAAACAAAGTTCAGAGATATTTCGAGTTACGATGGCATTTAAACTAGCAGAATATTGTCCCTTTCCAACATAAATCTTGTAACTGCAACTTGTTTTAAGCTGATGATGTATTGCTGGATAACAGATCTTTTATTACAAGAAACAAAGTTCAGAGATATTTCGAGTTACGATGGCATTTAAACTAGCAGAATATTGTCCCTTTCCAACATAAATCCTGTAACTGCAACTTGTTTTAAGCTGCAGTTAGAAGATTTTTGTTGAAAAGCAGTTATATAATGATTAGGCATGAACATGACAGTGACAAACCCCAATGTTGTGGGTAAGAATTTTATAGTCTCCTAGATATAATTATGAAATCCATTACTGATTATGCCTGTTCCAAAGGGACCATTAGTAAAGTCATATTTGGCGTAATTTCCCTCCTATAAAGGATATGATGTATTGCTGGATACAAGATCTTTTATTACAAGAAACAAAGTTCAGAGATATTTGGAGTTATGATGGCTTTTAAAGTAGCAGAATATTGTCCCTTTCCAACATAAACCTTGCAACTTGTTTTAAGCTGCAGTTACAAGATTTTTGTTGAAAAGTAGTTATATAATCATTGAAATAGGCATGAACATGACAGTGACAAACCCCAATGTTGTGGGTAAGAATTTAGTCTCCTAGAGATAATTATGAAATCCATTACTGATTATGGTTGTTCCAAAGGGACCATTAGAAATGTCATATTTGGCGTAATTTCTCTCCTTATATATAAAAGCTATGATGTATCGCTGGATAACAGATCTTTTATTACAAGAAACAAAGTTCAGAGATATTTGGAGTTATGATGGCATTTAAACTAGCAGAATATTGTCCCTTTCCAACATAAACCTTGTAACTGCAACTTGTTTTAAGCTGCAGTTACAAGATTTTTGTTGAAAAGTAATTATATAATGATTGAAATAGGCATGAACATGACAGTGAAAAACCCCAATGTTGTGGGTAAGAATTTAGTCTCCTAGATATAATTATGAAATCCATTACTGATTATGGTTGTTCCAAAGGGACCATTAGTAAAGTCATATTTGGCGTAATTTCTCTCCTATAAAGGCTATGATGTATTGCTGGATACAAAATCTTTTATTACAAGAAACAAAGTTCAGAGATATTTGGAGTTATGAATGGCATTTAAACTAGCAGAATATTGTCCCTTTCCAACATAAATCCTGTAACTGCAACTTGTTTAAAGCTGCAGTTACAAGATTTTTGTTGAAAAGCAGTTATATAATAATTAGACATGAACATGACAGTGAAAAACTCCAATGTTGTGGGTAAGAATTTAGTCTCCTAGAGATAATTATGAAATCCATTACTGATTATGGTTGTTCCAAAGGGACCATTAGAAATGTCATATTCGGCGTAATTTGTCTCCTTATATATAAAAGCTATGATGTATTGCTGGATACAAGATCTTTTATTACAAGGCAGCAGAAGAGTGAGATATTTGGAGATATTACTAGAAACATAGTTTAACATATTTGGAGTGATGATGGCATTGGAACTATCAAAATATGTTGGAAACAAGAGCTGTCACTGTAAGATGACAATGCCCCTGACACCGCTTTGATTTTAAATTATGGCCAATCTATGTTCAAGGTCAAGGTCATCCAGGGGTCAAGGTCACCAAAGTATGTGCCTACAGAAAGGTAATGTACCAAGGAATGTTGTGGTAAAGTATGAAGGGAATATGTTAAGTAATAAGGAAGTTATGGCCAATGTTAAAGTTTTTGGAAGGAATGACGGACAGACGGACGGACAGACAGACGGACAGACGGACAAGTCAAATTTACGATGCCTCCCTATCGGGGGCATAAAAATATGAATATCCTATGTAACAGCAAGTCTGAAAAATTTCGGATTATGGAATTTCCAAAGAGTTTGAGTTTATTGGGGTTTTACGCCGTTTTCAACTACCAGGGTCATATCGCGGGGGCTGGAGCACCTAACCGTGGGTTCCTGGTATTTCTCGCACCAGTACAACCACAATATCCAAACCGAGCCTCCAGCTGCTCTCTCACATAGATGATTCACACCCATTGGTGAGAGACAAATGACTTTTGTCAAATGTCAGAATGGATACTGGCCGAGCCGGGGTTCGAACTCGAGACCCCTGGATTGACAGACTCCGACGTAACCGACTGAGCTATCCGGGCTCGGCGGAATTTCCAAAGAACTGTTATTTGGAATTACTCCTTTTAAAAAAGAAGACCTGGTTTTTCATGTTGTAAATAGAAAGGGCTTACAAAATATTGAGGGGAAAATGCCGATAAACAACAGATGGGGCATTTTGAGAGACAGTATGATCCCTTTTGACATCTGCTGCAAATTTCCAAATTTAAAAAATAAGTAATTTTTGGCTGTTTGGGACAGTGATGACCATTATCATGCTGTTGTAACCAAAGTTTTGGCAGGCAGAATGTGCAGTCTGATCTTAGGCTCCACTGTCTGCTTTCTATTCCATTATTGTGGCAAAAACTTGAGCTTTTCTTGTTGAAAATTCTCTCAATTTGAAAAAGTGTTTGAAACAAAATTTTAAGTCAGTAGGACAAGTGTTAATTCCAACATCACCTGGCTATTTGCAATTAGGGAAGCTGTCTAATGGAACAAGTCCTTTAGTCTACTATCAGCATGTAATAGCAGGAAAACTGTCAGCTAAGATTAGATCATGCAATCTTGACAATTATTCAGCCATTACTACTTATAGAGATTTGAACTTTCCAAATTTGAACATAATCTTTATAACTGTATGGATGTACAAATTTAACCCATTACCAAACGACAAAATTTTGACTTGTCCAAATTCAAAGATGTTGCAGACAACAACTAAAACTGAATGAAAAGGTACATTTTTTAATCTTTTTGCATGGTAAATATTGTGGGAAATGAAGAAATTGCTTGTTACAAGCAATTTCTTCATTTTCCTCAATGTTTTCCACAGTCTTAATTTTGTATGGCGTCCAAAAGCGTCAATGTGTGGGAAAGGGTTAAGCCATTACTACACATAGAGATATGAACTTTCAGAATATGAACATAGTTTTTTTCACTGTATATAATTATGATAGAACTTAAAGTTATAGAATTTTTTAACATTTAGATATATATCAGATGTAATTTTCATTTTTGTATTATCTTTCTTTTCTTGTTTTATGTAGAAAGTCTCTGCCAAAAACATTGAAAAGGATTTTGCAAGAAATAGAATTTTTTTTGTAGAGAAAAGGCTGTTTCTATCGAGTAAAGTAACAAGAACTGTTGAGGAGCGGACAAAAAAACCCACCCGTAACAAATTGAAAGTCAAATTATCTCCCTCGATTGAGAGCAAACAAATTGCTTCATGCAAATGTCCGTGACATGTTGATGGTTTCTGTAAATTTTCATCGGAATCTAGCTGTTCAGCCTTTTGAAAGAAGTTGTGCTCATGAGAAATATTAAGGATTGACAAGATAGACAGACAGACAGATGGATAGACAGACAAGGTGATTCTCTTATACCTGCAAAACTTTGTTTGCAGGGGGTATAGTGATGAAAACACTATTTTTTTCAGAATAAAATTCTTTCCATCCATTCTTTCTTCATCAGTGAGAAAATCTTAACAAACATTATCAAACAATTCTGTCATCTGCAACATACTCTATTTGAGCTATCAGATCATTTTATCCATCACTTAATTGAGCCATATCTTGAGATATTTTCAGAAATTTAATTGGGATAATTTAAAAGAATTTTCCCAGGACTGCTTTAACAAGACTGTTATCAATTTTGAAATTTGAATTATGGATACTAAATCATTTCTCTCATCAATCCAACCCATTTCCATTTACCCCCGGTAACCGGATTCTAAAACTATGTCATGCAATTTCTCAACATGACATCCCATCTTTTTAATGACTGCATCCAAGAACAACAGCGGTAATAATTATTTGGGTCATGAATATATTTTCTCATAGAGAAACCAAAAAACAAGACATATTTGTGAAACACAAGTACACATATGCCCCAGCATGTGAAATGGCAGGCCAAAGTTAAGTTTCGGACAGACAGACAAACAAATGGACAGACAGACAAATAGACAGACAGACAGACAGACTAACAAGAGTAAAACAATATTCCCCTGGTATAGATATTCGATATGGGGGCATAAAAATCCCAAGCTTCTTAATTTCTGATCAAATATCAAATTATTATACAAAATCATAGAATTAATTGAACCATTTAGTAATCAAAAGCCCTGTTATGTAAAACTATGTCACAGTTCACAAGCACAGCAACTCATCATTTCCATGACTTCATCCAAGAATTACAAGGTTATTTGTATCATGAATTATTCAGTGATAATTTGTTGAAAAGTCAATTAAGTGTCTGGAAATATGAAGACCTCAGTCAACACTTAAAGATGGACATAATAGCATGTGAAATTCTGGAAAGATTTCATTATATAAGAGATTTCTCTGTGCAATTAATTGAACCCTGTAATCTAAAACTATGTCACAAAGTTTCTCTACGCAGCATCTCATCCTTCCCATGACTTCATCCGAGAATTACGAGTTATTTGTATCATGAATTATTCAGTGATAATTTGTTGAAAAGTCCATTAAGAGTCTGGAAATATGAAGACCTCAGTCAACACTTAAATAAGGACAAACATGTGAAATCATCCTCGAAAGATTTCATAATATAAGAACTTTTTTATGTAAAATTGAACCCTGTAATCTTAAACTATGTCACAAAGTTGCTTAGCACAGCAACTCATCATTTCCATGACTTCATCCAGAAATTACGAGGTTATTTGTATCATGAATTATTCAGGGGTAATTTGTTGAAGTGTCCATTAAGTGTCTAGAAATATGACAACACTTAGATAAGGACAAACATGTCAAATCATCAGAATAAAAGATTTCATTAAATAAGAAATTGTTTCTTTGCATTTGGCTTCCAATAAAGTCATGCAATCTCTTGGGTATGCTATTCTCTATATAAGGAAATATGCGCTGATGACACTTTTTAAGACTCCATGAAATTTCCTGATAGAAAGAAAGAATGAAATGCATTTCTCAAATTCTACGATGATGTAAGTGCAGGTGTACCAACATTCTAAGAGACTCTAGGAATTGTTCTCTCAACACTTTCCAAAACCCTTCTGGATAAGTGATGCCAAAAGCTATTGGCATGGCTATATTGTTTGGCAAAGGTTACAGCGATTTTGCACTAAGAGAGTGAATGGAATTTTCACCTGTACAATATAGATTTTTCTCTCTTCCATGAGAATCCATTTGCTTAACAAGCACATAAATATATTCCCTTGGATGGACATTAAAAACAGGAACTTACTGATTACAAAGGATAAGTGAATACAAGATCTCATTTTATTGAGGAACCTGGTATCTGAGTTTATCTGCAGGGACAGGAAAATGACGGAAACATATATTTTCCTACCTATCATGACCTTAATTAATTTGTGTCCTAAATTGAAAGAATTTTTAGCAAGACAACCAAACCATATAAGTGCTACTAGTAACATATGGAAAGTCAAAATATTTACTTTTAAGGAAAGGATTAACCCTTTCCCACACAAAACCTGGTTTTGACGTCCCTAACATGTACAGATTATCATCATTTTATGCTTTCGCCTCAATGTTTTCCATGGTATATTGTAAGCAAAAGCCATCTTTATTAATAACAAATTTGTCTTCTGCTGCATGCAGCTTCATATGAAATCATCTTAAAATTCTTTTATTTGGGAAAAGGAATAATTTTAACTCATTTCTATCTGTTTATAATACAAAATAAGTTTGCTGCAGTGAAGATACTTTTAAATGCAAATTGTTGCAATTTATAGCAAAATGATACATCGGAATTGGATGTAAATTACTATATTTATGTTTCTAAACCTGGTAATGCATGTTGTTAAAGTTAATAAAAATTTATGGGAATTTCAAGAAAAATCAAATTAAAGCACTTCAGACCTTGTAACTAGAGAAAGTTATGTCATAACGAAAGGAAATGAGACCATATAAATCTTGTAAAATTACATTTTGCTGAGACTTTGAAAATTTTATTGGCAGATTTTATTCACAAAATATAGCTTTCACCCTGTTTTTAAAACAGCAAAACACGAAACATCAGACAGAAAAATCATTTCTTTTGTGTTGTTTTTTAAAGACAGGACTGGGTTCCAGCAAAATTATGAGAAAAAAGTCAGACATTGAATTTGAAGATTTATTTTTTTGCAAAATCCCATTTTATATTGTTACTGCGTTGCATCTAAAAAAGTCTTGCATGGTCTTCTATACTTTGGTATATTACTTTACACCATTGAGCTTAACCCTTTCACTGCCATAGGCGACTTTTGTCGACTATAGGGGGTCCCTGCCATAGGCGACTTTTGTCGACAAATTTATGGGGACGAAATATATGAGTACCAACAACATAAAAAAGAAAAAAAATATTGTCATTTCATAAATTACCTTTAAATTTTGGTGCTTAATTTGTCTGTATGTGCTGAAAATTTGAAAGGAATCCATCAAATGAGTCAAAAGTTATGCATGTTTTTGTGAACAGGGTATTGAAATTTCTTCGAATTAATTCAGCAGTGAGAAACATGTCCGAAAAAAATATTTGGCAGTGAAAGGGTTAAATAGTTTTTTCTTCTTTTCATTAGAGATATCAATAGACCTTTCACATTATGTTTTAACCCTTCCCCAAACAAGACCTGGTTTTGACATCCCTAGAAAATGTCTTGGAGAAACATTCCAAAACAAATTTTTAGACCTGGCCACGGTTTATTGAAAAAAATTAAGTACATATTCATGAGTACATGCTCAACTTCAATAGAATACTCTCCAATGTTGAAGGGGTATTTGATTGTAGTTCATGTGGTTTCGTGTGATTTGAGTATGGTGCTCAGATTTGAGTCTGAGAAAGTACTTAAGTTTTTTCGAGAAACTGGAATCTGGTTTTT
Organism: Fragum sueziense; assembly: GCA_963680895.1. Taxonomy (NCBI): domain Eukaryota; kingdom Metazoa; phylum Mollusca; class Bivalvia; order Cardiida; family Cardiidae; genus Fragum; species Fragum sueziense. The sequence continues at coordinate 40,730,801 of OY804599.1, forward strand.
ACGTCCCTAGTAAAAAGTCTTGGGAAAATATTGAGACACAAGAAGGAACTTCTGATTACCAGCAGTTTCTCCTTTTGTCACAATATTTTATGTGCTATAATATACACATAATTTATCCTTAAAAACATCTCTCTTGTAGTCTACAGCAGCTTTTGAATTAAACCACCTAGAACTTTTTTTGTTTGGGAAAGAGTTATACCTCACGATAAATGACCTGGCAGAGCAGCCCATGCTAATTGAATGAGATGCTCTGCCAGGTCATTTATCGTGAGGTATAACATACCATTTTTCTATCTGTAAACCCATGGACAATTATTAACCTTGCTACATACTTGTACTACATTGTGTATAGGTATCAGGATCTATACCACAAAGAAATCATGGTTTGAAAAAAGGTTTTGTAGTGCCAATTTTAAGAACAAAAAGTCTCTGTTTTAAAAAAATATCCCTCTCTCAGTCTCTTGGCAATAACACTGACTTTATTAATAAAATTTATGTGCAAAATTGCATGATGATAAATTAGAAGCGGGTTGACAATTGAATTTTCATAATTTCAGATTCAGATACTAGTCTCTTGGGGAATCCATAAACCACAATTTTCTAAGAGTCTGATTAATAAACCATTTCCCAAACAATACATGGTTTTGATGCAGTTCCTAATAGAAAAAGCCTTTGGAAAACATTGTGGCAAAAGAAGAAAATGCTGTTAGTCAGCATTTTCTCCTTTTGCCTCAATATTTTTTGAGCCAAAATATACACAATTTCCATGCGAATTTATACTATTTTTGTCCTCTGAAACAGCTTTTATATCAGAAAAGTCTACATTTTCGCCGTTTGGGAAAGGGTTAACTATTTCCAATACAAAACATGATTTTGAAATCCCTAAAAGATAGGTAGAATAGAGACAACATTTAAATGATGAAATTTTACATTTTCAAACTGTCAGGATAGAAAACATTGTGGAAAATGGAAATTGCTTATAATGAGCATTAAGTTCCCCATTTCCCACAATGTTTTCCATGCATCAAGCGTCATCATCATGTGGGGATGGTTCAGCCATTTCCCAAACAAGACATGGTTTTGACGTCCCTAATAGAACAAGAGATGTTTGTAAAACATATATGCCCCCTCAAGGGCCTACATTTGATGTAGGTCAAAGTCCAAGGTCAAGTTAACAAGGTCCAAGGTCATGGTCAAATATGAAAGGTCTTGGTAGGAGGTGTCTATGTGTGAAATATCAAAGCTGTATATGTAAAAGTAAAATGAAACATAGGCCAGGTTAAAGTTTTTAAAAGTAGGCCAAATGCAAAGGTCAAGGTCATGGTCAAATGTGAAAGGTCTTGGTTGGAGGTGTCCATGTGTGAAATATCAAGGCTGTAGGTGTAAAAGGACATGATAAATATGCCTGGTTTCAGTCTTTTTAAAAGTAGGTCAAACTCCAAGGTCAAGGTTGCAATATTCAAGGTCATGGTCAAATGTGAAAGGTTTTGGTAGGAGGTGTCTATGTGTGAAATATCAAGGCTGTAGGTGTAATAGGACCTAAGATAAAGGCTAGGTTAAAGATTTCTAAAAGTATGTAAAATCAAAGGTCAAGGTCACACAGGCCAAGGTCATGGTCAAATGTGAAAGGTCATGGTAGGAGGTGTCCATGTGTAAAATATTGAGACTGTATAGGTAACAGGACATGAGATATAGGCCTAGTTTAAGTTTTTTAAAAGTAGGTCAAACTCCAAGGTCAAGGTCCAAGATCATGGTCAAAAGTGAAATATCTTGGTTGGAAGTGACCATGTGTGAAATATCAAGGCTGTATATGTAAAATGACATGAAATATAGGTCAGGTTAATGTATTATTAAAGTAGGTCAAACACCAAGGTCAAGGTCACAAGGTCCAAGGTCATGGTCAAATGTGAAAGGTCTTGGTCAGGGGTGTCCATGTATCAAATATCAAGGCTGTATGTGTAAAAGTAATTGATATATCGGCTAGGTTAAAGTTTTTTTTAAAGTAGGTCAAAGTCAAAGGAAAAGGTCACAAGGTCCAAGGTCATGGTCAAATGTGAAAGGTCTTGGTAAGATGTGTCCATGTGTGAAATACCAAGGCTGTATGTGTAATAGCACATAAGATATAGGCCCAGTTTAATTTTTTTAAAAGTAGGTCAAACTCCAAGGTCAAGGCCACATGGTCCAAGGTCATAGTCGTATGTGATAGGTCTTAGTCGGAGGTGTCCATGTGTCAAATATCAAGGCTGTATGTGTAAAAGGACATGATATATCGGCCAGGTTAAAGTTTTTTAAAAGTAGGTCAAACCCCAAGGTCAAGGTCACAAAGTCCAAGGTCATGGTCAATTGTGAAAGGTCTTGGTAAGATGTGTCCATGTGTGAAATATCAAGGCTGTATTTGTAAAAGGTCATGAGATATATGCCGGGTTTAATTTTTTTTTTAAAGTAGGTCAAACTCCAAGGTCAAGGTCACAAGGTCCAAGGTCATGGTTAAATGTGAACCATGTTGATAGGAGGTATCTATGAGTGAGATATCAAGGCTGTATGTGTAAAAGGACATGAGAAATAGGCAAGGCTAAGAATTAAGTGTAAAAATCAACAAAGGGCAATAACTCCAAGAATTTGATTGGCAGAGTTACGGTTCTTGTGCACGTGCATGCACCTTTCCATAATGAAATCTATTCACCTGTAAAGTTTCATGATTCTACCTTACATATTTTTTGAGTTGTGCTCTGGACAAGAATCAAGTTATAAAATCAACAAAGGGCAATAACTCAGAAAATTTGATCGGCAGAGTTACGGTTCTTGTGCACTGCACCTCTCCATAATGAGATTTATCCACCTGTAAAGTTTCATGATTCTACCTTACATACTTTTTGAGTTATGCTCCGGACAATAATCAAATTTGAAAATCAACAAAGGGCAATAACTCCAAAAATATGATCCGCAGAGTTACGGTTCTTGTGCACTGCACCTCTCCATAATGAGATCTATTCACCTGTAAAGTTTCATGATTCTACCTAACATAGTTTTTGAGTTATGCTCCGGACAAGAATCAAGTTTGAAAATCAACAAAGGGCAATAACTCAAAAAATTTGATCAGCAGAGTTATGGATCTTGTGCACTACACCTCTCCATAATGAGATCTATCCACCTGTAAAGTTTCATGATTCTACCTAACATAGTTTTTGAGTTATGCTCCGGACAAGAATCAAGTTTGAAAATCAACAAAGGGCAATAACTCAAAAAATTTGATCAGCAGAGTTACGGATCTTGTGCACTGCACCTCTCCATAATGAGATCTATCCACCTGTAAAGTTTCATGATTGTACCTTACATACTTTTTGAGTTATGCTCCGGACAAGAATCAAGTTATAAAATCAACAAAGGGCAATAACTCCAAAAATATGATCGGGAGAGTTATAGTTCTTGTGCACTGCACCTCTCCATAATGAGATCTATCCACCTATGAAGTTTCATGATTCTACCTTTGATACTTTTCGAGTTATGCTCCGGACAAGGTTTGGTCTACGGACAGACCGACCGACCTACGGACCGACCGACCTTCCGACCGACCGACCGACCTTCCGACCGACCTTCCGACCGACCGACCGACACTTGCAAAACAATATACCCCCATTTTCTTCGAAAGGGGGCATAATTAGCTTGGGAAAACCATGAGGCAAAAGAAGAAACTGCTGATAATCAGCAGTTTCTCCTTTTTGTCTCAATGTTTTCTATGCCATATTTTACACAAATCTTTAGTAACATCTATTTTGTCATTTGTGATAGTTTTTGAAGTGGACAATCTGAAAATTTTGCTGTTTGGGAAATGGATAATTAACCATTTCCCAAATTATGGAAATTGAGGACAGTCTTATTCAAAAGCTGATGCAGACAACAAAATTGATGCAAGTTGATATGAAATTTGTGTATATTATAGCACAGAAAATATTGAGACAAAAGGAGAAAAAATTAATGCTGGATATCAGCATTTTGAATTTCTTCTTTAGCCTCAATGTTTTCTCAAGCTTTTCTTATTAGGGACGTCAGAACCAGGTCTTGTTTGGGAAAGGTTAACCATTTCCCAAATGATAAAATTTTATGGTGTTCTAAATTTAAAGATGTTGCAGAGGACAAATTCAAGTGAATGGAATTCTACTTTTTTGTGTTTCTGGATAGAAAACATTGTGAGAAAGGAAGCAATTGCTTGTGACAAGTAATTTCTTCATTTCGCATAATGTTTTCTGATGCCTACCGGTATATCTTGTTGGGTGCCAAAAGGCAGCAGTGTGTGGTAGCAGGGTCAACCATTTCCAAACAAGACATGGGTTTTGACATCCCTAAAAGAAATGGATTGGGAAAATATCCAAAAATGACAAAATTTGGGGGGTGGTCCAAACTGAAAGAAGTTGCAAGGGACATTTTAAATTTGATGAAATTTTGAATTTCGCAACTTTCAGGATAAAGAAACTTTGTAGCTATGGAGAACATGTAACTTTTTCATTACCCAAAATGTTTTCAAAAGCCTTTATATCTAAATGTGGGGCGTCGTAAAAAGTCACCATTTGTAAATGGCTTAAAAAGTGTGCCTGATTCTCCTAAGATTTCTACTTCCAAGTTTTGTTCAGATTAAACATAAGAGTTACTGCAAAAAACTTCCTACAAATCATCTGAAATGCAATCCTATAATTATGTCTTCAATTTATTTCAAACACAAAAATACAAGGCAGGCAATTTTAGCCGTGATTCTGTTTGGTTGTAACCGAGAATTGTTGCTTTTCAACTAAAACCTTGTAACTGCAGCTTGTTTTAAGCTGCAGTTACAAGTTTTTTGTAAAAAGCAGCGAAATGCTTTTAACAGATCTTTTTGTTCAGCGTAAATTAACAAAAATCTAAACAGCACAAATCTGATTACTGCAATTGATATTCACAAGTTTGCAACTTTTTGCTGGAATTGAATTGAAATCCTTGCAGTTTCTTACACTATTTTTACTACCCCTTTCCCAAACAAGACTTGAACTTCATTTTGGCATCCCTAATAGATTTAGGCAGGGAAAACATTGAAGCAAAAGAAGAACTTTTCTCATTAATTTTGTCTCAATATTCTTTTTTTCAAGTAATATACTATACACAAATACTATCTTAATCAACATCCATTTTGCAGATGATAAAAGCTTTCAATTTGGACCATTCTAAAATTCTCTGTTTGTTATTTTGGGAAAGGGTTGAACCAAAGCAAAATATCTTAACCCATTACCAAACGATAAAATTTTAGCGTGATCTAAATTGAAAGATCCTGCAGACGACAATTTCAAGTGAATGAAATTTCACATTTTTCGGTCTTTTTACATAGAAAACATTGTGGGAAATGAAGAAATTGCTTGTGACAAGCAATTTCTTCATTTTCCACGATGTTTTCCCAAGCCATTATTTTGTAGGGAGTCAAAAAGAGTCACTGTGTGGTAATGGGTTAACATCTTTCTTTCAACTTGTATTTTCAGATGACAGAACCCGATCAAAGGGACAAACAACTTTAACCTGGATCTAGCTTAGCCACTCAATAAAGATCACAGAATGATGCCGGCAGTGAAGCGTAATGGATAGAACAGAAAACATCTATGATTATAACAGTACCCAAATAAACACCACAGATGCGGACACTAAAGTGTAATGGATAGAAACGAATACATCTACACAAGATTACCCAATCTCCATGACAATACAAGTAACGAAGAATTAATCGACAATTCCACTTACAACATGACCCCCTACATACCAGAACACGATTACAATTTCAATTTCGGACAACAATCGGATTTCGGGAAAATATTTTTCCTGTATATCATTCCAGTTCTTGTTGTTATAGGGTCGGTGGGTAATGGGCTGATTCTTGTCACAGTACGACAGCGTAATTTGAGTAACTGGTCAATTTGTTTCTATCTCGCTGCCTACGCTGTGGTGAACATATTTATTCTGGTGCCGATAATTGGCATAGAATGGCTGTGCAAGGTGACGGAGACCAAATATCTCACGGAATTAAGTGACTGGACGTGCAAACTGTGGAAGTTTGTCATGGACGTGATCGTATACTCGGGGATTTGGTTCGTGTTTGCAATGCTTGTGGATCAATACATAGCAATATGGCTGCCGTTAAAGGCTCCCTCAATGTGTACAATATTCATGGCGAAGTTTGCTACCATAATAATAGCTGTTGGACTAGTTGTGATAAGTATCCACACCATCTGGACCTATGAGCTGTTCACCAATGGCTGCTACATACACAACACACCGGATGACCTTTTGACCTTGATATGGCCTTGGGTGACCTTGAGCAGCTGTGTCATCATACCACTGGCCTTGATTCTACTGTTTCTGATCATTCTAGTATATGGAGTCCTCACCAAGAACACATGGAAGAAATCATCCAGTAACTACCAGGTCCCGATTGATATAACATTCATGATCATAGCCCTGTCTGTGTTTTTTGTGATCTTCGTGACGCCTGCCACCGTGTTAAACATTATAAAGACAAACATGCCGAATACATGGCTGCACGATCCGGATCTGTACTACAGATTCCAACTAGCAGCTAATATCAGTGAGCTGCTTTCGTATATGAATCCCACTCTGTCCTTCTGCATGTGTTTTGCTTTCTCGTCAACGTTCCGTCAAGAACTCATCGAGACTTTACGTAATTGTTGCTGCAAGCATGTGATCCGAGTCTATGAGATGCAGGTCAATTCTAATGGTAGTACCGCAAACGAGTTTGAAAACTGTTCTGAAACAACCCCCTTGTAATTACCTGAACAACGCTACTGAAAAACTAATGTTTTGGACATGTCTTAGATGGTTACTAATCAAGTTCACAAATAATATTAGGTAATATTTGAAATAACAATTACATTATCATTAGTTTGAAAATGCCACAAAATGAAGATAAGACATTTTGGAACTATGGTTGGAAACATCCGCAAATCCACATTTGAGCTTGAAAGCAGTAAAGAGACCCTTTTGATATTAACCCTTTCCCAAACAAGAACTGGTTTCAACCTCACCCAATGGACTAGTCTTGGGAAAACATTGAGTCAAAGAAGAAAATGCTGATAATCAGCATTTTCTCCTTTTGCCTCAATGCTTTCTGTGCTTTATTATACACACATCATAATGTTATCAACACTCATTATGTCATCTGCATCAGTTTTCGTATTGGACTAACCTTAAAAAGTGTTGTTTGGGAAAGGGTTAATGAGGCCAATATGGATCAAGATCAGCATGCACATAAAAAAATAGTTAATGAAATGTTCATTATCACTAGCTGTAAGAGAGCAACAAAGATCAGACTGCAATAGTGCACTAAGAAACATGCTGATCTGGGCCCATATGGTTCTCCATGCCATTTGGCTACTTAATTTTCCATATCACACTTTATTTGTACAGAATATTAGTCATTTTATTATTACACGTCCGACGGGTCATTCTTGAATTTTCTGCCAATTAACCCTTTCCCAAACAAGACATGGTTTTGACGTCCTTAATAGAAAAGGCTTGGGAAAACATTGAAACAAAAGAAGAAACTGCTGATAACCAGCAGTTTCTCCTTTTGTTTCAATATTTTCTGTGCCATATTTTACACAAATCCTATCTTGAATAACATCCATTTATCATTTGTGGTAGTTTTCGAAGCGGATCACCCTACAATTATGCTGTTTGGGAAAGGGTTAATTCAAAAGTGCACAACTTCATGGATGTCAAAATCAGGTCTTGCTGTGGAGCAGGTTAATATAAAGCATGATAGCAATGAAAGTGCAAGTGCAAATGCTTCTTTATAATATTATTTGGTACTAAATTTTAAGTCATGAATTATAAATGAGATTAAGATCTAAACTGACAGTCTAAAATGTTTTAAATTCTGATGCAAACCCTCATCATGTTAAAAGAAAACCTTTTCTAGACTGTTTATAAAAGTAAAAGGCTTACACTTTTATTGCCAGCAACTTATTTGAATTTGGACCAGCGTTAAATTTTGGGTATCCGATATATGACTTTGTAATAATTTTGAAAGCATTTTGGGAACAAAAATCGAAAATGTTGCATGTTCAGCTTCAATAAGCTGATAAGCCGTAGTTGTTGCCTTTTTGAACAACATTAACAACACAAATCATTGATATTTTTTCTCTGTTTCTGTTTCTATTGTTATGGTGTAAACTATCAGTGTTATAAAACTGCTAAAAAGTGTTGGTGATTTTCTTTTGTTTTTGACCCTTCCTCACTTAATCTTTACTCAAATGGTAAAGTTTTGGATTGTTCTCAAATGGTAAAGTTTTGGATTGTTCTCAAATGGTAAAGTTTTGGATTGTTCCAATTTGAAAGCAACTGTGGACGACAAAATTGGTGTTAAGATATGCTTTCTATACAATATAATACAGAAAATATTAAGACAAAAGAAGAAAATGCTGATGACCAGTATTTTCTCCTTTTGCCTATAAAAATTTTATTTACCCAAATATTTTGTTTTGGAGATGTCACAGCCGGGTGTTGTTTTTGCAAGGGTAAACTTTATGTCTTTCATTTTCATAATTCACAAGGCCTCCATTATGTTGGAGATTGACTGAAATTCGTTTAAACCATTCCAACACAGTTTGACGCCCCTTGAAGAAAATTGCTTGTGAAAACATTGAGGAAAATGAAGAAATTGCTTCTGACAAGCAATTTCTTCATTATCCATATTTTTTTCTATAAGCTGTAATGCAACACTTAATATTTCATTTATTTGAAATTGTTGTGTGCAACATCTTTCAAATTGGAACAGTCCAAAATTTTGCCATCTGGTAATTGGTTAATGCCAGGTTCAACAATTTTTCAGTTATACAGTACTGTTGTGGCTAGTGCACCTTACAATGTTTTCCTGGTATTTCTCATACCAGAATTAACACACCATCCAATCCAAGCCACTATCAGCATAACATGTACACAATCTCTCAACTATTTACAAATGTTGATTGATTGAATGGAGTTAAAGATAGCTGTAGGGGCACCTAACCATGGATTCCTGTCACCTGTACTACCACAGTATTAATTCTGAGCCTCCAGCTGAGGGATTCATGAATTGACCAAACGCCGACTGTCTATCAAAAACATCGATTAGCCAATGGACGATCAGAAAAATGTCATGCCCCAAATTGTTCTTCGTTGCATGTGTTATTGTATCGATTTATCGACTGACAATCAAAACAATCGACAAGCCAATGGCAAAGAATTTTGTGCTCACAATAGACTAGGTTTACCGTTGTGTTTGATAAACCGTCGGTGTTGTTATAAAATCTCGTAACTACGGCTTAAATCAAGCCGTAGTTACGAGATTTTATAACAACACCTACAAAATACTATTTTGTTTGTCCGAATTTACGTCACGATTAACTGGATAAAATCGTTCCCTATAGTGGAGCGGCTTAATGAGATTTACTGTGAAAATATTTCAAATGATGATACAAGCATGAAATTTGCACCATATATTCTTCAGAACTTACAGATTTCAAAACAATTTCTGGCCACTTCAATTTCCGCCATTTTCAAGATGGCCGCCGAAATCCAAAATGGCCGCCACTTTGGAATGGGGTATACTCAGTAAATCGGTCATATCTTCGCTTCTGGTGGACATAAAATAACAAAATTGGTATCAAATTAAAGCTTACATAATTTTTAGTGGTATGGTTAATCCAATATGCAAATGATCTCATTTGCACATTATGAATATTAATGAAATATGTGCTTATCAATGATTTTAAAGCAAAAAAAATCAGTAAAAATAAAGAAAAAAATCAAAATTTGAATGTTGCAGTTTATAGAAAGTGATATACATGTATAATACATTGTAATTGCTTTGACCTTGTCATACTATTAAGCATCATTTAAAGATGGCAGCTAAATAGCCATTTCAAGATGGCCGCCATAATGCCAAAAGACCTCCACTTTAAAAGAGGGTATAAATAGTAAATTGGTCATATCTTCACTTCTGATGGACATAAAACACCAAAATTGGTATCAAATTAAAGCTTAGTGAATTTCCAGTTACATGGTAAATGTACTATGTGAATTGTCTCATTAGCGTATACATGAATATTAATGAGATAATATCATAATTAGTATATTTTATCTATGTTTTAATTTTTTCAAGCAAAAGGCATCGAAAAAGAATTAAAGAAAATAGTCAAAATATGATCGTTACCGATTATTGAGTGACACATAACAATTGCCTGAATTTGTCACACTGTGATATACCATATCAAGATAGCAACTAAATAGCATGATTTTATGTATGGACAAACATTTTCAAATACTATATTAAGCAAAAGTGAAACTGCTACTTAAACTTTAAACGCTTTTTGAAGATAGGCAACCTTGGAAATCCCTATTATCTCACATTTGGTAATATATAAACATATTTAGCTCCAAATTGAACCTGAGTCAATGTCATTTTTCTGAGTCCAAATTTGCAAATCAAGTAACTTACATACTAATGCATATTAGTGAGTTACTCATTTTTAATCCCCAAAATTGTGAGCAAGAGCCGTGACAGTCATCTATTCGGTAAGATAGGGTCAATTATAATATCGAAAATGATAACTACCACAGAACTGTTCTTTGTCATACTAATTCATTCTTGACCACCAGATCTTTAAGTATTTCAAACAATTATATGGATATTATCTTATGTAATCAATGTGTAAAGTACCTCAAAATATGAGTCAGTTATTATCTTATAGTCAATTATGCCCGATGGCTACCAGGGACATGCTTGTTCTGGGGAAATTGCATCATGATGTATTCATAGAATTTTGAAGAGGCCGTTTTGCTGTTTGTAAGACAAAAAAAATCATTGTCTATGATTGCTGTTAATAAGAAAGATATCGCAGTTGTTAAAGGCGAATGAGGTGCTATCGGCCTGACCGAAGATAAGGCAACTTTTACAATGTGGATGGTGGCTGGAACAGAAATAAGCAGAATGGTTCGCGATTTTCAAGTTTTGCGGGAAGGCAGCAATCTAGAAGGAGTGACAAACATTTTGGGGTCATGTTTTATTTTCTAAAGGACATCTTGAGCAAATTTATTAAACTTGAAATGTACCATTGTTGATTTTTTTGGAATCTTATTTAAAGAGGAATCAGCTGATATGTAGGCTCTTGATACAAAAGAAGTAGCAGAATGTTGCATTACAGAAATCATGCAGCAGTTAGTTACCACAAGTCAAAAACAATATGAAACAATCCTAAAGGACATGATTCATGCACAAGAAGCATTTGTTAATTAAATGAGTCTTTTTCAGTCAAAAAGTTAAACCAGCTAAGCATTTATATAAGCTGAACAGATTAAAAGATGATTATCATTTATTTTCCAGATTTATTATTTTATTTCTAAGCCAAAAATGTGACTCGGAAAAAATCTTCCAAAATGACATGCTTTACTCAGGAGTAGAGTCACAGCTACTTCAATAATTCTATGGCATTGTATTGATACGACATATGAACAACCGCATGCAGACGCTATCATAATTGATGGAGTAGTTATGATAAATTCAAATACATCCAGGACAGGAAAAACAGTTGATGATTATACCACAGATGTGACTGTACCTCATACTGAGTCATGTGCTTTGAAATATTCCAGGGTTGATATTGTCTTCGATATATGTCTTCGATATATGTCGTCGAGATAGTCTGACAGGTAAAACCAGTCAGAACAGTAATCTGGTGTTAGTCGAAAGTAGTTTTTAAAAGCAGAATTTTTAAATTATTGAACAGCTTCTTTCTCAAACCACTGCACATACACTACTAACAAAAGGAGATGACACTCAATGTTATAAGAACATCTACAAGAATGATCTATTAACTCCGTGTAATCAAGAAGAGGCAGATTATTGCATGCTTGTTCACGCAAAGCATGCAAACCATGCATGTTATGTAGAATGTCAAACTCTCATTGTTATTGCAGTAATTCTGATAACGAGGTTGTTCTTCTAATTATAGCAGCCAACAGAGATCTGAATATTGACGCTTTATGACTAGCCTTTTGGACGGGAAACAACTTTTGTTGGATACCGATTAATGTCATTTGCAAGCCTGTTGGTTCCCGTTATGACACTGCCTTTCTTCCATGCTTCTCAAGATGTGATGGAGCCTACTGTCTACGCATTTGTTCACAAGGGCAAAAAGTCAGCATGGCAAGCATGCTATTTGTTCGACATAGCTTTCCGTAACCTAGGCTCGACCAAAGAGAATGTATCACAATAGAAAATGGACATTTGTGGTTATCATGCACGATCGGCCGAGCACATGTTGTAAAGTAGCTGATGCATGTTTTATTTGCTTGACAGCAAAGAGCATAAGATTTTATCTCAACTAGAGATGCAGCTATTACGGGACATGTCAAGAAAGCTGTTTTCCAAGTAGGACATGTATTATGAGGGTCAACCAACAGTATCACAACAGCAATTACTGTCTCCGTCTAAATCCTGCCTGGATACCTAAATGACACTTGCAGCTATAGCTGAATGATGCAGACAGATTAAAATGTTGCAAATAGTCTTATTGCACAGGGAACTGCAGATGGTATCGTTCAGGCTTTCCATGCACATCTCTTTGTTCATGCAACTTGTAAGATTTTGATGCAAATAATTCAGGGATGTTTGTGGTCTAATTCATATTTCAGTCAGCAACTTTAAACCTTGATTACGTTATAAAACGTAATGTCAACTCAGCGAAGAGATGAGTATTGACTTAGAATGACACAAATGGTGATCTCGTGCTATTGACAAATCCCTTCAACACAGTCCGTTTATTCTTACGTTTGACACCAAACTATTAGCTATGTCCCAATACCAATGATTTCTAAGTTATATATATATATTTTTTTTATAGAAAATCCGATTCCCATACTCGTTTAGAAGTGACAAAAAATGATATGTAAAAAGACACTGATTAGAATTATATCCCAACGGGTTGATCAGTTTTTACGACCTGTCTGTATATTTTTACCTAGATTTGCATTTTCTACAAGTCAGTATCGGTAATTAGTCATATGATTAAAAGATACTTGATCATTATTACATTGTGTATTAACATGGCGTCAATATTTTCATAGTAAGTTTTACAGTAGAAAAATACACATATACTAAGTTCATATAACGTTTTCATATCTGTTAAGTATAAACTGTAACATTCAAATTTTGATTTTTTAAAATTCAACCGAATTATTGCTATAAAAACATAAATAAAAAAATCTCATTGATATGCATACACATGCTGATGATATTATTGGCATATTAGACTCGACATCTTGATATAATACATCATAGTGTGACTATAGGTTAAGCAATTGCTACGTGACACTCTCTACACTGCAACATTCAAATTTTGACTATTGTTTTTATTCCATTTCAATGGGTTTTGCTTGAACAAAAACATTGATAAGATAAAATATATTACCTCTATTTATCTCAGTAATATTCATACATAATTATCTATTTTGCTGATGAGATAATATAGATAATACATAATGATTGTATTATCCACATAGCTCAAAATTAACTAAACTTTAATGTACAATTTTGGTGTTTAATTATGTCCATCAGAAGCAAGGATATGACAAATTTACTATTCATAAGGTCATACCCTCTTTTAAAATGGCGGTCATTTTGTGTTATGGCCGCCATCTTGAAAATGACTATTTGACTGCCATCTTTTAATGATACTTAATAGTATGACAAGGTCAAAGCAATTGTTATATATCACTAATTATAAAGTGCAACATTCAAATTTTCATTTTTTCTTAATTTTTACCGATTTTTTGCAGTAAAATAATTGATAGGATCATATCTCATTAATATTCATTATATGCTAATGAGATAATTTGCATACTGGATTTACCATACAACTAGAAATTAACTAAGCTTTAATTTGATACAAATTTTGTTATTCTATGTCCATCAGAAGCGAAGATATGACTGATTTACTGAGTATACCCTATTCCAAAGTGGCGGCCATTTTGGATTTCGGCGGCCATCTTGAAAATGGCGGAAATTGAAGTGGCCAGAAATTGTTTTGAAATCTGTGAGATCTGAAGAATATATGGTGCAAATTTCATGCTTGTATCATCATTTGAAATATTTTTACAGTATCCCGCTCCACTACTATAAACGATTACATCCCCATTGTTTGTCCTAAATTCTATGTTGGGAGGAGCGATCTGTCAATTGGGGTTTGGTCAATTGTTGGTGTTGCAATGCTTCTGCTACATAATATAGCAGAAGCATTGCAACACCACCAATTCATGAATCCCAGAATGAATTACAGTTACAAATTTGTTACCATGTTTAAGAATGTGACAGGAATTTGTTGCAAATCATCTACAATAATTTTGATTCCAGAATTCGCAACCCAAAACTTCAGTCAATACTAAAACTTTGAACAATTCAAAACTTTTGCCTTGAATTCCCGATCGCTTAAGAATCGCAAGAATTGCCTAAGAACATGCTACAAATCAGCTTAAAGAACTCCCTACGAACCAGCAGAGAATGCACGATTTTATCAATTTGTGACAATTTGTGTGATTTGTGGTGGTAGTTTTAATAGCCCCACAAGCAATAGCCCCATATGCCAACCCTGCGAAAAAAGTTCAAGAATGTATTTCTATTTCTAGAACTGTTCTAGAATGTTCTTGAATGTTAAATGGCACTTCTAGAACTGTTCTAGAGTGCCATTTAACATTCTATAACAGTTCTTGAACTTAACTAAATGAACTTTTGGCATAGGAAAACCTCTTGACGAATATCCAGATTGGTAAAAGTACCAATGCACTTTCTTCAGGTAAAGCACTGTTCTTATTCTGTTTTATGGGTTTAATCTGTTATATAAACAACACTATTTCAGACAACAACATTGAAACGATGTTGTTGTAGACAGAATTTTTATGTAAACTGACAAAAACAAGAAAATATTGTTGTATGAAATATTCATATCAATTTTCTTGTCTCAGAAACTTTAGGGCCATTACTAATCTACATGGACACAATGTTAATATTTGATAAACAAGAGTCTACAAATACATGTATATCATATCCGACACTTTTTTTCCTGCATGCATATTCTAACTCTTTCATACAATTTTGGGGTTGATAAAATAGGGAACGATTTTATTAAGTAAACTGTGACTTAATTCCAGACAATCAATAGTATTTTGTCGAAGTTGTTATAATATCTCCTAACTATGGCTTGTTTTTATAACAACACCGACTGATATCATTACATAACGGTAAACCAAGCCTATCTTAGCACAAAATTCATTGCTATTGAAATGAGTAGCAGTCCATGAAATATTTTTTGTCGAAATTAGAAAATGTGTATATTATAGCATAGAAAAGATTTAGGTAAAATGAGAAAAATATTGATTGATTATTAGCATTTTCTCAATTTCTTTCCTTGGTTTCCAAAATCATTATTTTGTTTAGGTGCAACCTTAGAATTTGGACCAGTCTAGAAATTTGTTGTTTGGAAAAGGATAACAAGGTAAAGCCTCTCTTGTAACCAGTCATACATGCTCCTGCATCTAAAACTTAGGCATAGCCGTGCGATGCATGCACGTGCAACGTACGATTTTGGTGGACTCAACCAAGACGCAAACAGCACATACATAGCACATCGGGTTGTAGGAGAGGCTTAAGGAAAAATGTTAGGATAGAAACAAAATCCTTATTCACCTAAGTTTGGTTAGACTAGGTATGTAATAAATCTATCTATTCTGAAACATAAAATACGCAGAGAAAATTCTACAAACTTAATATTTTCTGAAATGTTTATGTTCAACATAAAACTTTCAAAGAAGTGACAGTGTAAAAGATATATTTGCTGAATAACAGATATTGAAATTTGTATACATATAAAAAATTATATAAGATGGTTGCAAAGGCATGGTTTAGCCCAAATATGGACATTACATGTTGGGTTAAGGCCTGGACATAAAAACATAATTTTTTGTCCATATAATGGCCGGAGAACATGCAAAAAAGGTCGGTAGTACAGGACCTGGTGTCCCACCCTAATCTGATGTTTATAAACAAACCTTTAACCTATAAAAACATGTTATTGTAGAGACGTACGTGCAAATCGTCTCATCAATATTACATCAAAATACTGATTATCATCAATATGGTTTCATTTTGATCTTTATAACCTATGATTAGTAGATTGATTTGTGTTTTATTGTTTGGCGGGATTCAGAATATTGTGGGAGCACTACATTTATGGACATGATGTAAACATGATGTGGTTGTAGAACTGTATGTGACCAGACCTTAATTCAATATCTCTTCCTTAGCTTTGCAAAACATAGCTACAGACTAGAACCATAATATATCTCTTAGATGCCATGTAATGTCACATAATTACAGGAATACATCCTACAAAGAAGAGATTCGACATCTAACCAGGAAATCCCCAACTGTTAATTAAGATGAACATCTCAGACATTCCCTACTGACCCTTCAGTAATCTTTGTAACAGACTTTACAAGACACTAAATGTTACTGTATAAATGGTCATCTATATTAACCCTTTCCCAAACAAGACCTAGTTTTGACGTCCCTAATAAGAAAGGCTTGGGAAAACATTGAAACAAAAGAAGAAACTGCTGATAACCAGCAGTTTCTCCTTTTGTCTCAATATTTTCTGTCATATTTTATACAAATCCTCTCTTAGATAGTATCCATTTTGTCATTTGTGGCAGTTTTTGAAGTGGATCACCCTAAAATTTTGTCGTTTGGGAAAGGGTTAAACATTTGCCATTGAAGTTAACCTTGAGGTACAATTGTAGATTGCAGGTCCGAACTTTAAGATATATGTTGTCACAAGCAATTTCTCCATCTTCCATAAGGTTGTCCATAGCTTTTATCTTGAAGGACATCAAAAAGCGTCAATGGATCTTGATCAGTGTGCATGCAAGTTGATCTAAACCCCTGCTCATATATATTACAAATCTCTAAGTATCAATTTAAGCTACCAATTCGTCCGTGTAAATGCAAAACCTTGTATCTCGTTTTTAGGAAAATTTGAGAGGGGAAGAAAATTTTTTAATAACTTTTCAGAAACTGACGGGTTTTACTAGAAATTCAGACTTACTGTTCACATACAATGTGTCATTGATACTGACAAGTAAAAATATCCTAAAACTTTCGTGAATTGTCTTAAATGGACATGTAACTTTGTACTTTGAAAATCTCACAAATCGACATATGAGGTTTTGCATTTACACCTACAAATTGCTCTTCTTATATAGACAATTTTGTCCATTCAGGTGAGAAAGTTTTAACAGATATTTCAATGATGTTTGTCTAATGTCAGATACATGGAGGCTCTGGTAGATTGAGAAACCATTGGCTCCTCTTTTCAACAATAATTTTAAAACTATTCCAATTTTCAAGCTAATTAACCCATTTCAAAACGGCAAAATTTCAGTGTGATCCACTTCAACAAGAGGACCATGATGGTCCTATATCGCTCACCTGAACCAAATTGATATAAGCAACACTTTTAAGACTGAAAAATAACTTATGGTCAATAACTTTGTGAAAACCAAACTCATCCGAGATCTTATGGTGCCCAACATTGTGTCCAAGTTTTGTCTTGATTGATAAGTAATTACAGATTCTACAGTATAAACACGGCCGAAAACGGCCAAAGACGGCAAGTTTATCAAATTCAAGGGCACATAACTCTGGACTTTCTTATCAGATCGGACTGAAAATCAGTCTCATCCGATATCTTATAGTCCCAAATATTGTGTCCAAGTTTTGTCTTGATTGGTCAATAATTGTAGATTCTAGAGTGTAAAAAAGGTTGAAAACAGCCGAAAATGGCAATTTTATCAAATTCAAGGGCATGTATCTCTCGTCTTTCTGGGCAGATCCCACTGAAAATCAAACGCATATGAGATCTTATGGTCTCCAACATTGTGTCCAAGATTTGTCTTGATTGGTCAATAATTGTAGATTCTAGAGTGTAAACAAGGTTGAAAACAGTCAAAAACGACAATTTTGTCAAATTCAAGGGCGGATAACTCCACACTTTCTTGTCTAATCAAACTGAAAATCAGTTTCATTCGAGATCTTATGGTCCCAAACATTGTGTCCAAGTTTTGTCTTGATTGATTGATAATTGTAGATTCTAGAGTGTAAACAAGCTCGAAAAGAGCCAAAAATGGCAATTTCGTCTAATTCAAGGGCACATAACTCTCAACTTTCTGATCAGATCAGACTGAAAATCAAAGTCATACGAGATCTTATGGTCTCCAACATTGTGTCCAAGATTTGTCTTGATTGATATATAATTGTAGATTCTAGAGTATAAACAAGGTTGAAACCGGCCAGAAACAGCAATTTTATCAAATTCAAGGGCACATAACTCTCAACTTTCTAGTCAGATCAGACTGAAAATCAGTCTCATCGGAGATCTTATAGTCCTTAACATTGTGTCCAAGTTTTGTCTTGATTGGTCAATAATTATAGATTCTAAAGTGTAAACAAGGTAAAAAAACAGCCGAAAATGACAATTTTATTAAATTCAAGGGCATATAACTCTCGTCTTTTTTATCAGATCCCACTGAAAATCAAACTCATCCGATATCTTATGGTCTCCAACATTGTGTCCAAGATTTGTTTTAATTAGTCAATAATTGTAGATTCCAGAGTGTAAACAAGGTTGAAAATAGTCAAAAACGACAATTTTGTCAAATTCAAAGGCACATAACTCTCGACTTTCTACCCTAATCAGACTAAAAATCAACCTCATCTGAGATCTTATGGTCTCCAACATTGTGTTCAAGATTTGTCTTGATTGGTAAATAATTGTAGGTTCTAGAGTGTAAACAAGGACGAAAACAGTCAAAAATGGCAATTTTATCAAATTCAAGGGCACATAACTCTCGTCTTCCTGGTCAGATCACACTGAAAATCAAAGTCATCCGAAACCTTATGGTCTCCAACATTGTGTCCAAGATTTGTCTTGATTGGTCAATAATTGTAGATTCTAGAGCGTAAACAAGGTCGAAAACGGTCGAAAACGGCAATTTTGTCAAATTCAAGGGCACATAACTCTTAACTTTTCAGTCTGATCTGACTGAAAATTGAACTCATTCAAGATCTTATAGTCTCCAACATTATATCCAAGTTTTGTATTGATTGGGCTATAATTGTAGATGCTAGAGTGTAAACAAAGTTAAAAACAGCATTTTTGGTCATTCAGGGGCAGATTACTCCACACTTTCTGGTCGGATCTGGCCCATAATCGAACTCATCCGAGAACTTATGACCATACTTGTTTTGACAAAGTTTGGTCAAGATTGACTAACATTTGTGGATGCTAGAGTGTAAACACCAAATTGTGGACAGATGGACAGACGGACGGACAAAAAGCGATCACAATAGCTCACCTTGAGCACTTTGTGCTCAGGTGAGCTAAAAACTGCCACAAATGACAAAATGGATGTTATTGAAGATAGGATTTGTGTAAAATATGACATAGAAAATATTGAGACAAAAGGAGAAACTGCTGGTTATCAGCAGTTTCTTCTTTTGTTTCAATGTTTTCCCAAGCCTTTTCTATCAGGGACGTCAAAACCAGGTCTTGTTTGGGAAAGGGTTAAGGCAATATCAAAGTTGCGGGGGTTGGGAAATCTATTTCACATCGCCTTGCTTAAATTCAGAAGCCAAAAAGCCTAGCATCATCACAAGTGTAGAATTTTCATGAAAAGAAAGAGAATAATTGATGTCTTTCCTTACAAAGCCAGCTTCAGCCATGATCCCTTGCTTGTTGAAAATAGATTGATGAGAGTTTTCAGGGGCATTGAGGTCTAAGATAAACCATTTTTCAAAAGAACAGCATGAAAGACATGCAATTTCCTGATTTATCATATGATATTAGCCTGTTCAACCATACATGAACGAGTTTGGTCTTAATGTAGATCGAACTATTGTGATAGCCGGAGGTTGACACATGTTTACTTCTCTATATATTTTTCTAGGATGATGTTTTACTAAATAAATAACTTTAAAGTAGCAATAGTGCTAAATTTCTAAACAGAACTTATAATGAAACGTCATAAAAGAAATTTTATCATCTTCCCAAGTCAAGGATTCTAGCTAAACTTTTTTCAGTTTATAAGGAAACAAGAGCTGTCCGAAGACAGCGTGCTCGATTTTCTAAGTTGCTTAGTATAAAGGGGGCATAACTCCAAATATAGTGGAGCAAGGGTCATGGACCCTGGTAGTAAGGTAGAGGGTGTAATGGTGAATAAGTATTCCAAGTTTGGGTTGAATCCTTTTGATAGTATGGAAGTTATTGATGTTTGAAAAAACTTTAACCTTTGTTGCAACGCCGACGCCAACGTCGACGCCCGGGTGACAGTATAAGCTCTCATTTTCTTCGAAAAGTAAAGCTAAAAAGTGCAGATAGAATCCTTGGCTCGCAAAGATGATACGCCATATGCATCATCATTTTTCTGTCAGTAACAGTTTTGGGAGATAACAATCCTTGGAGATGGTTAAAAATCGCCATGAGTCAATTGTCTCTTCTTCTCACCATTCCAATCCAGCCAAGGCCATAGCATCAATGGTACGGCCCCTGACCCTCAATTATGAGGTCCTAAATTTGATTCCAAGCCACGACTGATATCCTTTCAGATATTCCTCTGTTACTAATGGGTAGATATCTGTTAACTCTTTCCCAAACAAGATCTGGTTTTGACGTCCCTAATAGAATTGGCTTGGGAAAATATTGAAACAAAAGAAGAAACTGCTGATAACCAGCAGTTTCTCCTTTTGTCTCAATATTTTCTGAGCTATATTGTACATAAAACAACCTTGATTAATGTCTATTGACATTAATGTCTATTGATTAATTGTCTATACATCTTGTTTAAGTTTTGACCTGATTATTCAATATTTGTGGGTGTAAAGAGTGTAAAATCAAAGTCGAAAACAACAATTTTGTCAAATTCAAGGGCAGATAAATCATGATTTAAGATTCATATGAAGCTGAAAATTACACCAACATAAGATCTTATAGCCAGTAAGATAATGTGAAAGTTTTATGTTGATTGGTGGATAGTTATGGTTGTTTGAGTAAAAATAAGGTAAAAAATAGTAGTTTTGCCAATTTCAAGGGCACATAACTCAAGACGTAATATTCAGATCAAGCTGAAAATTGCACTCAGGCAAGATCTTATCTGCACCAACATTCTGACCAAGTTTTGTTTTGATTGATCAATATTTGTAGTGGCTAGAGTGAAAACAAGTGAAAACAACCGTTTTTTAATTCAAGGGCAGATAACTCCAGACTTTATGATTCAATCAGAATTAATTGAAGGAATCTGATAGAGGACCGCCTAAGGATCATTCCTGTGAAGTTTGATTGAAATCCATCCTGTAGTTTCTGAGGAGAAGATTTTTAAAGAACAAGAGGGCCATTGGCCCTGAAGCGCTCACCTGACAGGCCCATAGGAAGCAATTTCATAATGGGGGGCTATAGACTCTATCCTAAATATTGGGGGGTGGGGGCTAATTGGGATTTCCCCAAAATTTTAAGTGTAAAATTAAGAAAAATTGGTATTTTTGGCCAACTTTGGAAGGGTTTAGCCCCCCTAGCCCCCCTGTTCCTACAGGCCTGCCTGACATAATAGCTTTCTGTATATGGTGTGTCTGAGCCTCCAAAATGATCACATTTTACTAAGATTTGTGGCCTGTATAAGATAATCATTCTGACAAATTTTCAGCTTGATTGGGCAAAAAAAATCCCCAAGACTGGACCCCATGACCTAGTTTAGGACCCCAGATGACCAAATTTTGAAATTGTCTGAGATTTTATCAAGATAATTATTCTGACTAGGCTGATTGGGCATAAAATGTGGCCTCTAGAGTGCACACAAGGTTTTTCTTAAATTTGACCTAGTGACCTAGTTTTTGACCCCAGATGACCCAATTTCAAACTTTTTGTACATTTCATCAAGACAATTATTATGAGCATATTTCAGGTTGATTGGGCAAAAAATGTGGCCTCTAGAGTGCACACAAGGTTTTACAAAGATTTGACCCTGTGACCTAGTTTTTGACCCCAGATGACCCAATTTCAAACTTGTCCGAGATTTTATCAAGACAATCATTCTGAGCAAATTTCAGGTTGATTGGGCAAAAAATGTGGCCTCTTGAGTGCACACAAGGTTTTTCTAAGATTTGACCCTGTGACCTTGTTTTTGACGCCAGATGACCCAATTTCAAACTTGTCCGAGATTTCATCAAGATAATCATTCTGATCAATTTTCAGGTTGATTGGGCAAAAAATGTGGCCTCTAGAGTGCACAAAAGGTTTTTTCTAAGATTTGACCCCGTGACCTAGTTTTTGACCCCAGATGACCCAATTTCAAACTTGTCTGAGATTTCATCAAGACAATCATTTTGAGCAAATTTCAGGTTGATTGGGCAAAAAATGTGGCCTCTAGAGTGCACACAAGGTTTCTCTAAGATTTGACCTAGTGACCTATTTTTTGACCCCAGATGACCCCATTTCAGGCTTGTCCGAGATTTCATCAAGTCAATCATTTTGAGCTAATTTCAGGTTGATTGGGCAAAAAATGTGGCCTCTAGAGTGCACACAAGGTTTTTCTAAGATTTGACCCTGTGACCTAGTTTTTGACCCCAGATGACCCAATTTCAAACTTGTCCGAGATTTTATCAAGACAATCATTCTGAGCAAATTTCAGGTTGATTGGGCAAAAATGTGGCCTCTAGAGTGCACACAAGGTTTTTCTAAGATTTGACCCTGTGACCTAGTTTTTGACCCCAGATGACCCAATTTCAAACTTGTACGAGATTTTATCAAGACAATCATTCTGATCAATTTTCAGGTTGATTGGGCAAAAAATGTGGCCTCTAGAGTGCACACAAGGTTATTTTAAGATTTGACCCAGTGGCCTAGTTTTTGACCCCAGATGACCCAATTTAAAACTGGTCCGAGATTTCATCAAGACAATCATTCTGAGCAAATTTCAGGTTGATTGGGCATAAAATGTGGCCTCTAGAGTGCACACAAGGTTTCTCTAGGATTTGACCCAGTGACCTACTTTTTGACCCCAGATGACCCAATTTCAAACTTGTCCGAGATTTCATCAAGTCAATCATTTTGAGCTAATTTCAGGTTGATTGGGCAAAAAATGTGGCCTCCAGAGTGCACACAGGGTATTTCTAAGATTTAACCCCATGACCTAGTTTTTGACCCCGGATGACCCAATTTCTAACTTGTCCGAGATTTCATCAAGACAATCATTCTGAGCAAATTTCAGGTTGATTGGGCAAAAAGTGTGGCCTCTAGAGTGCACACAAGGTTTTCCTAAGATTTGACCCTGTGACCTAGTTTTTGACCCCAGATGACCCAATTTCAATCTTTTCCAAGATTTGATCAAGACAATCATTCTGAGCAAATTTCATATTGATTGGGCAAAAAATGTGGCCTCTAGAGTGCACACAAGGTTTTTCTAAGATTTGACCCTGTGACCTAGTTTTTGACCCCAGATGACCCAATTTCAAACTTGTCCGAGATTTTATCAAGACAATCATTCTGATCAATTTTCAGGTTGATTGGGCAAAAAATGTGGCCTCTAGAGTGCACACAAGGTTTTTCTAAGATTTGACCCAGTGACCTAGTTTTTGACCCCAGATGACCCAATTTCAAACTTGTCTGAGATTTCATCAAGACAATCATTCTGATCAATTTTCAGGTTGATTGGGCAAAAAATGTGGCCTCTAGAGTGCACACAAGGTTTTTCTAAGATTTGACCCAGTGACCTAGTTTTTGACCCCAGATGACCCAATTTCAAACTTGTCCGAGATTTCATCAAGACAATCATTCTGAGCATATTTCAGGTTGATTGGGCTGAAAATGTGGCCTCTAGAGTGCACACAAGGTTTCTCTAGGATTTGACCCCGTGACCTACTTTTTGACCCCAGATGACCCAATTTCAAACTTGTCTGAGATTTCATCAAGACAATCATTCTGAGCTAATTTCAGGTTGATTGGGCAAAAAATGTGGCCTCTAGAGTGCACACAAGGTTTTTCTAAGATTTGACCCCGTGACCTAGTTTTTGACCCCAGATGACCCAATTTCAAACTTGTCCGAGATTACATCAAGACAAACATTCTGAGCAAATTTCAGGTTAATTGGGCAAAAAATGTGGCCTCAAGAGTGCACACAAGGTTTTTCTAAGATTTGACCCCGTGACCTAGTTTTTGACCCCAGATGACCCAATTTCGAACTTGTCCGAGATTTGATCAAGACAATCATTCTGATCAATTTTCAGGTTGATTGGGCAAAAAATGTGGCCTCTAGAGTGCACACAAGGTTTTTCTAAGATTTGACCCCGTGACCTACTTTTTGACCCCAGATGACCCAATTTCGAACTTGTCCGAGATTTGATCAAGACAATCATTCTGATCAATTTTCAGGTTGATTGGGCAAAAAATGTGGCCTCTAGAGTGCACACAAGGTTTTTCTAAGATTTGACCCCGTGACCTACTTTTTGACCCCAGATGACCCAATTTCAAACTTGTCTGAGATTTCATCAAGACAATCATTCTGAGCTAATTTCAGGTTGATTGGGCAAAAAATGTGGCCTCTAGAGTGCACACAAGGTTTTTCTAAGATTTGACCCCGTGACCTAGTTTTTGACCCCAGATGACCCAATTTCAAACTTGTCCGAGATTACATCAAGACAAACATTCTGAGCAAATTTCAGGTTAATTGGGCAAAAAATGTGGCCTCAAGAGTGCACACAAGGTTTTTCTAAGATTTGACCCCGTGACCTAGTTTTTGACCCAAGATGACCCAATTTCGAACTTGTCCGAGATTTGATCAAGACAATCATTCTGATCAATTTTCAGGTTGATTGGGCAAAAAATGTGGCCTCTAGAGTGCACACAAGGTTTTTCTAAGATTTGACCCCGTGACCTACTTTTTGACCCCAGATGACCCAATTTCGAACTTGTCCGAGATTTCATCAAGACAATCATTCTGAGAAAATTTCAGGTTGATTGGGCAAAAAATGTGGCCTCTAGAGTGCACACAAGCCAAAGGTTGACGCACGACGCACGACGGACGACGGACGACTGACGACGGACGACGGACGACGGACGACGGACACAGCGGTATCACAATACCTCACCATGAGCACTATCGTGCTCAGGTGAGCTAAAAAGTTGACGACCGGACGCACGGGCGAACACACGCACGACGGACACAACGCCATGACAATAGCCCGCTGGCCTGAAGGCCAGTGGAGCTAAAAAGGAGAAAATACTGGACAATTCCAGTAAATTGATATGTGATATATCCACGTTAGAACCATTCAGAGCATGTTTATTGAGTTTTTTTTCTGTTATTTGGTAAATCCAGGTGTTCAAAGCAATTTCTTCTGATTTAACAAGCTTTATCCCTATTTAGTAGATAGAATAAGACTGGTGAGGTAAAGTAATATTTTGTTTGCGTTAGCACTAATTCGTAGAGCATAGTACCATGTCTCTGACAGCTCTTTTTTTATCTGCGCATACAATAGTTTCATGGTATTACCCATAAATAGATAAAATCCACAAATTGATAGCCTTAGAAGGTTTTCTTCAGGAATACCTGTCAGACATGTCCATCACAGTTGTACAGAGTCAACTGGAATTTTGTTTCTTTCCTTGTATTTTTTGACAGGATAGTAAAATATTGACTGGCAATTATTCATAGTTATTGGGCATGTAATTCACCTGAAACTGTTCCTTGAATCCTTTCCTGAATTGCACAGATTTAAAAGAGACAGCAGGAGACAAAATGAATGTTGATAAAGATGGAATTGGTGGTAATATAGCATGATAAATACTGAGACAATAGGAAAAAATCTGCTTTTGTTTCTTTGGCTTTTTCCATTAACCCTTTCCCAAACAAGACCTGGTTTTGACGTCCCTAATAGTATAGGCTTAGGAAAACTGATAACCAGCAGTTTCTCCTTTTGTCTCAATATTTTTTGTGCCATATTGTACACAAATCCTATCTTTTCTAACACCCATTTTGTCATTTGTGGCAGATTTTGATGTGGATCACCCTAAAATTTTGTCGTTTGGGAAAGGATTAAATACTTCAAACTTCAGTCCTGTATGAGGAAGAGATCTGGAGCTAATCTCAGAAAATATAATATTGACTATTAGATATTAAAATAAGTTATCCAAACTGTTATCAGAACTTCTGAAATTCCTAATCCCCTGCAAAAAGTTCATTTTTAGTTCAAGAACAGTTCTAGAACATTCTAGAACATTAAATGGCACTTCTAGAACTGTCCTAGAACAGTTCTAGAAGTGTCACTTAACATTTTAGAATGTTCTAGAGCAGTTCTAGAACTAAAAATGTGTTCTTGAACTTTTTTCGCAGGGGAGTAAATTACATCTTGGCAATTTGATCACAAAAGAAATTAATGCATAAACTGTAATCAAAACATCTAAAATTCCTTTGGATCAAAAGCTTACAGGATTATGAGGCCAGAATTTTTATTCCTGAAAATATTTGATATAGAATAATGAAGTGCACATGCCCTTCATATATTAAATTTGAGCCAGGATCTGGAAAAAAAGTCCATTTTAGCATTTGAGATTTTCTTGTATCAAGATCAGTATATGACTAGATTCAGTCTGACTGGAATCCAAGCTACTCTCATATGGTTGCTACAGACCATGGAGAAGCTATTGAAGAACAACATGGTTCCTGATCAGACCGCATATATATGCAGTCTGATCTCGAACAATGTTGGGCTCAATAGCCTTAAAGCATGTTTTTCCAGATCCTGACTCATTTCATCCAGCAATTCTATATCAGAAAATTCTCTCTGAATATTCAGTTGTTATCTCCTTCAATCAAAATTTTAGTTCTATACAGAGAATAAAGATCAAACAATCAACTTTTATATGGAAACCAGACTTCCATAGTACAGTAAAGCTTATTATTGTAGATTATTTATGTAATCCCGTGTGGTGAAACTATGAGACTTTTTGAGACCAGAATCATATTATAATGAGTTTAATGCTGTGGGACTATTATGGTATCTGGTACTGCCATTGCAAAACCAAAATAACATTACAACAGCTTTTTAGCTAGCCGGGACTTTATGTTGTGGGTATGTCCTATGACCTTTCATATGAAAACCATGACCTTGTGACCTTGACCTTGGAGCCTGACCTACTTTTCAAAACCTCTAACCTAGCTTATATCTAGACACTAGGCATATATCTATATTTGGCACTATTTCAGATGAATGTAGTATTTCTCACATGGATACTTCCTGCCATGACCTTGACTGTGACCTTTGACTAAATGACATCGACCTTGGCATTTGACACTGCTATAAACTAGGAATCTATCACTAAAGGTGATGAAAATACCCCCGCCAGCACCTTTGTTCAGACAACCGTTTTTTGTTGAATCAAGGGCCATAAGTCAAAAATTGTCAATTCGATTTTCTTAAAATTTGGTCAAATCAGGGGCCATAACTCAGAAAGCATTGGTATGAGTTTCATGAATTATGCGTTTTGCACATCTACAG
This sequence comes from Fragum sueziense, assembly GCA_963680895.1. NCBI lineage: Eukaryota > Metazoa > Mollusca > Bivalvia > Cardiida > Cardiidae > Fragum > Fragum sueziense. The sequence goes on from OY804599.1 coordinate 40,758,465, forward strand.
GTCCTAATGAACACCTGTGCCAAGTATGAAGAAAAACGGACAGTAACTGCAGGAAGAGTTGTCCGGACAAGCATTTTTGGTCAAATCAGGTGCCATAACTCATATCTTTCCGATTTTCATGAAATTTACGTCTTGCACATCTACAGGTGCGAATGCACACCTGTGCCAAGTATGAAGCAAATTGGACAGTAACTGTAGGAGGATTTGTCCGGACAAACAATTTTTGGTCAAATCATGGGCCATAACTCAGAAAGTGTCATTTCAATTTTCAAAACATTTGCGTCTTGCACATCTACAGGTCACCATGAACACTTGTGCCGAGTATGAACTAAATCAGTCCACAAGACCAGTGTAGGAGGAGTTGTCTGGACAAAGTTTTGGTGACAGACCAACCGGCCAACCAACAAACAAACAAACCACTGCATTGACCTACTGGCTGATTCCAGTAAACCCCCTCCACAATCTAATTGGGGGTCATCTTCTGTGACCTTTTTTTGGACCAATCAGATCATGACTTTGGAAAAGTTGAAAGACTTTTCGCATGCGCACGGGCATGCACACTACCGTGCACACTACACTTCCGTTTCTAACGATAACAAGATTAGAAGCCATGGCCGCCTCCAAAGACAAAGACCAAAGTCAGTTAATTTTGAGAGCAAAGACATGGCATTTATGAAGCAGATAGTCTTCTGCATACCTCCAACACAACAGTTCAACACGATCATCAAGCCAATCCGAAACAAAGCGATGTTAACTTATGAACGTATAAACTATATATTGGCAATTTGAATCGTACTAATTTAGATTCCTGATTAGCTCAGTCGGTAGAGCGTCTGACCCATGAACCTGATGAACAGGGATCTATTCCCACCTTGGCTTCATTTTTTTCCTACTATGTAGTATATATTTTTCAAACTAAAAGTTTCTAGAAATCATGGATATTAAAACATAATTGGTACCGTATTTCACCTAATAGACGCGCCCCGGCGCGATGCAAAACACCAAGGGGGGCGCGCTTATTTTGTACCACTTTTCCTGAATTTTGAAGTGCTTCGCTGAATGTAAATAAGAAAGGGTAAATCAACAATACAATCCCATAACGCAATGCAGGGTAGAGAAGATTAGTGTTGATCTAAAAGTGCTTTGAGTATCTTAAAATACATATCGTAACACACACCGGGTACACGTATAAATCAGCGGAGACGAAGCGATATCCCGTCGCGTAAGGTCATCCAGTCTACAGTTATCTGCCAGTCTATAGTCTATATCGCTTCGTCTCCGCTGATTTATACATGTACCCGGTGTGTGTTACGATATGTATTTTAAGATTCTCAAAGCACTATCAGATCAACACTAATCTTCTCTACCCTGCATTGCATTATGGTCCTTTGTCTCGAAAAGGCGGGTGTGTTCTACTTTCGTTTTCGGAATGTTTTGATTTCTTCTTCTTCTTCACTTTACAAAATAATAAAACATACTTCCCGTGGTATCTGTCCACATTCATTAATTCATTTTCGGCAAAAATGATTTATTTTTCATTTGTGTGCATACTATCAATTCGCTTTCCACTTCTTAATTTACAAATCAAACGCGACCTCTTACGGGGCTTTGAAATAAACTGCATAAACGGTCACTCTGCAAGGGGAATGATAAAGGAAAGTTTATCAATGCTCGTACCGGGGCCGGATGAATTTCAATTCTACCTAGAGAGGGATAACCATACTTGAATTATTCAATCAATTACCCGAGCCGTATACCCCATTATAAGACGCTTTACTTGTTGAGATAAAGCGTTTTTCCACAAGTATGATCATCACAAAGATGAAGTTTGGTGGAGTTTGAGTTTGGAATTTGTCATTACCGTCTACTCTAGGGTCTACTCTACAGTCAAGGTAAGGTCGGGTGAAGGTGGGAGGGGTGTCCCATGGCTTCCGAGATTGTAAATATAGTGGGGGCGCGTCTATTAGAGAGGGCGCGTCTATAAGGTGAAATACGGTAATTGTATTTTTATTTCGTTTTTGCAATTTCTAGAATATTTTGGTATGAAACAAGAGGGCCATATGATGGCCCTGTACTGCTCCACTGGCTTTTAGACTTTTAGACTACGAAATTCTCCAAGGAATTCAATAGAGGTGTATCAAAAGAAGATTCATGCTACACAACAATGAAATCCAATAAGTGGTTATGGAGGAGAAATGTTTTTTAAAATTTTCTTAAAATTACACTAAGTTTCATGTAGCGAAAAATAAACCTAGCCCACAGCGACCTTGTTTTTCATCCGATCGAAATTTTTTCGAAGAATCTAATAGAGATCTGTACATTGAATATTCATGCTAAATTAAAATGAAATCTAATATGGCGTTTTGGAGAAGATTGATTTTTAGAAAATTGGATTTTATCAATTTAATTAAAATTTCAGTTCTACATGGATTTTTTTTAAAGGAATTTGGAAGAGATTCATGCAAGGAAGAATCCTGTGAAGTTTGGTTGAAATTGGTCAAGTAGTTTTCGAGGAAGAGAATTTTTAAAGATTTTTAAAAAAATTAATTAAATAAATTAATCAAAGTTAGAGTTCTACACGGAATTTATCTTTTTGAAAGAATTTAGAAGAGATTCGTGCAAGGAAGATTCCTGTGAAGTTTGGTTGAAATTGGACCAGTAGTTTTGGAGAAGAAGAATTTTTAAAGATTTGTAAACAAGAGCTGTCACTGTAAGATGACAATGCCCCCGACACCGCTTTGATTTTAAATTATGGCCAATCTATGTTCAAGGTCAAGGTCATCCAGGGGTCAAGGTCACCAAAGTATGTGCCTACAGAAAGGTAATGTACCAAGGAATGTTGTGGTAAAGTATGAAGCGAATATGTTAAGTAATAAGGAAGTTATGGCCAATGTTAAAGTTTTTGGACGGAATGACGGACAGACGGACAGACGGGCGGACAAGTCAAATTTATGATGCCTCCCTATCGGGGGCATAAAAATGTTCAAGGTCAAGGTCATCCAGGGGTCAAGGTCACCAAAGTATGTGCCTACAGAAAGGTAATATACCAAGGAATGTTGTGGTAAAGTATGAAGCGAATATGTTAAGTAATAAGGAAGTTATGGCCAATGTTAAAGTTTTTGGACGGAATGACGGACAGACAGACAGACGGACAGACGGACAGACAGACGGACAGACAAGTCAAATTTATGATAAAAATTTAAAAAAATTTATGATAAAAATTTAATTTAATTAAATTAATTAAAATTAGAGTTCTACTCGGAATTCATTTTTTTTAAGGAATTTAGAAGAGATTCATGCAAGGAAGATTCCTGTGAAGTTTGCTTGAAATTGGTCCATTATAAAGTTATGGAGAAGAAATTTTTCTTAAAGATTTTTCGAAAATTTAATTAAATTAATTAAAATTCGAGTTTTGCATGGAATTTATTTTTTTTTAAGGAATTTGAAAGAGATTCATGCAAGGAAGATTCCTGTAAAGTTTGGTTAAAATTGATCCAATAGTTTTGGAGAAGAAGATGTTTGTGCACGGACACACGGACGGACAGACGGACGCATGACGGACACAGGGCCATGACATAAGCCCGCTGGCCTTTGGCCAGTGGAGCTAAAAATGTAATTAAAGAGATAAAAAAAAATAGGGGGATAAAAAGATGAAGTCGGCGTGAGGTTCGATCCTCTAATCTATGGTGTACAAGTCGGCAGCTGAGCTAATCTGACTACTCTTAAATTTGCATACCAATTGTCAATAAATAGTTTATATATGTTCAAAATTACACACCGCTCTACTTCGGGTTAGCACAATGATCGCACAAAACTGCCACTTAGTACAGTGCCAAAAATATACCAAAACCTATCCACTTCATTAACCCTTTCCCTACTCTCTTAAGAACAGAGCACATTATCTCTACATTTCATTTCGATAGAATGAGCTCTGTTCTCGCGGGGTCATTTCATGTCTAATCTCGGGGCCTTGGCTGAATTTCAGTATCCAATCGTTGGCTATACACAACAAAACAATTTAAAAAAGCTGATACAAACTTTCATTGGCTGACGCTTCAAATTACCGGCTTCCGCCAAAAATAGAAGCGACGTATTGTATACGTAATCAAACACAATCAAACTGAATGATTTTGATTTCATAATTCAAATGTTACCGGCTTCAGCCAAAAATAGAAGCGACGTAATGTATACGTTATGATCATGCAAGATAAAAGTGAATGATTTTGATTCGATAATTCAAATGATGTGTTATAATTTGATTATGACGACAAAATAGGCTGTTGGCGTACTGAAAACTGCAGAGGTCATATTTGATGGTTTAATCAATAGACCTCTGCTTTGGAGAGTACCCTTTCCCAAACAAGACCTGGTTTTGACATCCTTAGTGATAAGGATTGGGAAAACATTGAAACAAAAGAAGAAACTGCTGATAACCAATAATTTCTCCTTTTGTCTCAATATTTTCTGTGCATTATTTTACACAAATACTATATTTATCAACATCTATTTTGTCGTCTGCAGCAGCTTTCAAATTGGACCAGCCCAAAATTTTGTCGTTTGGGAAAGGGTTAATAAATGCCATATCTTTGCTCTCAAAATTAACGGACATTGCTCTTTGCTCGGTGTCAAGCGCGTGTCTATCAACCAAAGCCATTTTGGTGTTGTTGTCAGGGACAACAGACCTGCGTTTGCAACGAGCGTTTTGATTGGTTGGTGTAAAAATAGAAACAAGGTGTCAAACTGTCACAAGATACGCCAGTAACACTGCTTTATGTCAACAGGGGGAGCCGGTTGGTAAAAGTTTCATGGTCCTGGCTATTATACTTTTCGAGATATGCCCTGGACAAGATTCAAGTATGAAAAAACAACAAAGGGCAATAACTCAAAATATAGGCTAGGTAGAGTTATAGTTCTTGTACACTGCACTCCCCCTTGGTAAGATCTATACACCATGCAGTTTCATGATCCTAGCTATAATACTTATAGAGATATACTCAGGACAAAATTCAAGTATGAAAAAACAACAAAGGGCAATAACTCAAAAAATAGGCCAGGTAGTTATGGTTCTTGTGCACTGCACTCCCCCTTGGTGAGATCTATACACCCATGAAGTCTCATGATCCTAGCTATTATACTTTTAGAGATATACTCTCTACAAGATTCAAGTATGAAAAACAACTAAGGGCAATAACTAAAGAAGAGTTGTCCGCGGACAACGTAGCTCGCCTATACGAGAGCTTGTCACAAACAAGGGCCGTCAGAGACGGAAAATGCTCCCCGAATAAGGCATTGTCACAATAAATGTATGCCATGGAGAGCACTTTATTGTCAAGGGCATCTGATTTGCTACTCAAATATGAAATTTCATCAAATTCTGACCATAAGACTAGGAGAAATTAGAGAAAAACTATATTTCACTATAAGTCCCCTTTTCCCATGACAAGGCCTCAAATCCAAAAACGGGGAAAAGTGCATCGGCATTTTGTCACAGGGAGTTCACATGGTAAGTTTCATTTGATTTGGCCCAAGGGTTATGGAGATATTGCTTCGGACGGACGGACAGACGGACGGACGGACGGAATGACGGACGGACGGACAGACGAAGCGGCGACTATATGCTCTCCCTTCGGGGAGCATAAAAAAGGAGTTCAAGGTCAAAGGTCAAGGTCACTAGGTCATGGTCTCAAGGTGAAGGTCATGACATGAGGTATCCATATGTGAAATATCAAGGCTCTACCTGTTATTGTGCATGAGATATAGGCCAGGTTAAAGTTTTTTAAAAGTAGGTCAAACTCCAAGGTCAGGGTCACTAGGTCAAAGGTCATGGTCCCAAATGAAAGGTCTATGCAGGAGGTATCCATGTGTGAAGTATCAAGGCTGAATCTCTAATAGTGCCTGAGATATAGACCTGGTTAAAGTTTTTGCAGACGCGACGCCGACACTAGCGCTGTGACTTTAGTTCCTCGGACAAAAGTCCCGGCTCGCTAAAAAATAAGCCAGGTAGAGTTATGGTTCTTGTGCACTGCACTCCGTATTGATTAGAAGTATATAACTGCCGAGTCAATCGGACTTACAGTGACAGAGTTATGCTCTGGACAAAGAAGTGGACGCCGCCGGACGCCCGGACGCCGGACATCACGGAAGATCCCATAATACATCCCGTCTTCGACGGGGTGGGGGGTATAAATATGAAAATTCTTTCTTTATTCACTTAATGTCTAGTGCAGACTTTGCTTTATGTGGGCAATAAAGCAGATGGATGCTGGGTTCTGATTTACTAAATAACAGAGAAAACCCAATAAACAGGCAGGGGATTGATTCTATAGTAGGTATTAGATAACATTTTGATGGAATTGTCTAGACAAACTAAGCTGACATGATCCCCTATTCTAAACATATTTTTCTCTCATGTCAATACGGAGCTCATCATTGAATGGTTTTTGATGGACAGGGATGGACTTTTTGGTTACAAGAAAGGACTTAACCCCTTACCAGACGGCAAAATGTTGGACTGTTCCAAATTCAAAGATGACGCAGACGACAATTTCAAATGAATATAATTTGATATATTTTGTTCTTTTTAAGCAATTTCCTCATTTTCCACGTTTTCCAAAGTCTTTATCTTGAAGGGCATCAAAAAGTGTCTATGGGTTATAAATTTAAAGATTACCAGAATTGACTTTCTTTTACTTGACTGAATGAAATGACTAGCCTTGACAACCCTGCATTTTTTTTAGAAAACTTCTTACCCAACATTTTCTGCTTCTGTCTCAAAATCATATTCCCTGTGAAAAAAGTTCAAAAACGCATTTCTAGTTCAAGATTGTTCTAGAACATTCTAGAATGTTAAATGGTAGTTCTAAAACTGTTCTAGTACAGTTATAGAAGTGTAATTTAATGTTCTAGAACATTCTAGAACAGTTCTTGAACTTACATGAATTTTTCACAGGGGATGTGCTGTATATATATATATTATATATATATACATTTTATCTTTATCAAAATCCAATTTGTTGTTTGCAGCAGCTTTCAAATTGACACAGTCCAAACTTTTGCCATATGAGAAAGATTTGGTTTATTGGGGTTTTACGCGGTTTTCAATTGCTATGATCATATTGTTGCGACTCTAGCACCTAACCATGCATTCCTGTTGTTTCTTATACCAGTACTGTCACAACACCCTAACCAAGCCTCCAGCTGCTTGGCCACATTATAGGTTAACAATATCAAACCATTAATTGGTGGGTGAGAATTTTGTCAGAAAGGATATTTGCCGCTGCCGGGGATGGAACCTAGCTGGAACCTCTCGAGTGAGAGGCAGATGCATTACAAACTGTGCTATGGCCACGAACCATATGAGAAAGGATTAAGCCAGAAATTTTATGGCCTATAACAATGAGGGAAAGGAGAAATTTTTTGTCATCAGCAAAGTGAATTGAATTCAGGATAGCGAAAGATTTAATAAGATCAAACAAAATATCAAAAGCTTATCCAGTCTAGACAATGCCATCAGCAGTTATCCATTGACATTTTCCAAAACAACTGAAACAAGTAGATCTAATATTTTCTAAGAAAATTTATATTTGAATATACTCTCTAGCAAGACTGATTGCATGCCTCTTGGGAGACTCTTTTTCACATCTTCCACTCTTTAACCCTTTTCTAAACAAGAGATGTTTGTAAAAACATATATGCCCCCTCAAGGGCCTACATTTGATGTAGGTCAAAGTCCAAGGTCAAGTTAACAAGGTCCAAGGTCATGGTCACATATGAAAGGTCTTGGTAGGAGGTGTCTATGTGTGAAATATCAAAGCTGTATATTTAAAAGTAAAATGAAACATAGGCCAGGTTAAAGTTTTTACAAGTAGGCCAAATGTCAAGGTCATGGTCAAATGTGAAAGGTCTTGGTTGGAGGTGTCCATGTGTGAAATATCAAGGTTGTAGGTGTAAAAGGACATGATATATATGCCTGGTTTCAGTCTTTTTAAAAGTAGGTCAAACTCCAAGGTCAAGGTTGCAATATTCAAAGTCATGGTCAAATGTGAAAGGTCTTGGTAGGAGGTGTCTATGTGTGAAATATCAAGGCTGTAGGTGTAATAGGACATAAGATAAAGGCTATGTTAAAGATTTCTAAAAGTATGTAAAAATCAAAGGTCAATGACATACAGACCAAGGTCATGGTCAAATGTGAAAGGTCTTGGTAGGGGATGTCCATGTGTAAAATATTGAGACTGTATAGGTAACAGGACATGAGATAATAAGGCCTAGTTTAAGTTTTTTTAAAGTAGGTCAAACTCCAAGGTCAAGGTCCAAGGTCATGGTCAAAAGTGAAATATCTTGGTTGGAAGTGACCATGTGTGAAATATCAAGGCTGTAAATGTAAAATGACATGAAATATAGGCCAGATTAATGTATTATTAAAGTAGGTTAAACACCAAGGTCAAGGTCACAAGGTCCAAGGTCATGGTCAAATGTGAAAGGTCTTGGTCGTAGGTGTCCATGTGTGAAATACCAAGGCTGTATGTGTAAAAGGACATGATATATCGGCTAGATTAAAGTTTTTTTAAAGTAGGTCAAAGTCCAAGGTCAAGGTCACAAGGTCCAAGGTCATGGTCAAATGTGAAAGGTCTTGGTAAGATGTGTCCATGTGTGAAATACCAAGGCTGTATGTGTAATAGCACATAAGATATAGGCCAAGTTTAATTTATCTTAAAGTAGGTCAAACTCCAAGGTCAAGGCCACATGGTCCAAGGTCATAGTCGTATGTGATAGGTCTTGGTCAGAGGTTTCCATGTGTCAAATATCAAGGCTGTATGTGTAAAAGGACATGATATATCTGTCAGGTTAAAGTTTTTCAAAAGTAGGTCAAACTCCAAGGTCAAAGTCACAGAGTCCAAGGTCATGGTCAATTGTGAAAGGTCTTGGTAAGATGTGTCCATGTGTGAAATATCAAGGCTGTATTTGTAAAAGGTCATGAGATATTTTCCGGGTTTAATTTTTTCAAAATTGGTCAAACTCCAAGGTCAAGGTCACAAGGTCCAAGGTCATGGTTAAATCTGAACGATGTTGATAGGAGGTATCTATGTGTGAGATATCAAGGCTGTATGTGTAAAAGGACATGAGATATAGGCAAGGTTAAGAATTAAGTGTAAAAATCAACAAAGGGCAATAACTCCAAGAATTTGATTGGCAGAGTTACGGTTCTTGTACACTGCACCTCTCCATAATAAAATCTATTCACCTGTAAAGTTTCATGATTCTACCTTACATATTTTTTGAGTTGTGCTCCGGACAAGAATCAAGTTATAAACTCATTAAAGGGCAATAACTCAAAAAATTTGATCAGCAGAGTTACGGTTCATGTGCACTGCACCTCTCCATAATGAGATCTATCCACCTATTAAGTTTCATGATTGTACCTTACATACTTTTTGAGTTATGCTCCGGACAATAATGTACCTACATACTTTTTGAGTTATGCTCCGGACAATTATCAAGTTTGAAAATCAACAAAGGGCAATAACTCAAAAGATTTGATCAGCAGAGTTAAGGTTCTTGTGCACTGCACCTCTCCATAATGAGATCTATCCACCTATGAAGTTTCATGATTCTGCCTTACATACTTTTTGAGTTATGCTCCGGACAAGAATCAAGTTTGAAAATCAACAAAGGGCAATAACTCAAAAAATTTGATCGGCAGAGTTACGGTTCTTGTGCACTGCACCTCTCCATAATGAGATCTATTCACCTGTAAAGTTTCATGGCTCTACCTAACATAGTTTTTGAGTTATGCTCCGGACAAAAATCAAGTTTGAAAATCAACAAAGGGCAATAACTCAAAAAATTTTATCAGCAGAGTGACGGTTCTTGTGCACTGCACCTCTCCATAATGAGATCTATTCACCTGTCAAGTTTCATGACTCTACCTAACATAATTTTTGAGTTATGCTCCGGACAAAAATCAAGTTTGAAAATCAACAAAGGGCAATAACTCAAAAAATTTGATCAGCAGAGTTACGGTTCTTGTGCACTGCACCTCTCCATAATGAGATCTATCCACCTGTAAAGTTTCATGATTGTACCTTACATACTTTTTGAGTTATGCTCCGGACAAGAATCAAGTTATAAAATCAACAAAGGGCAATAACTCAAAAAATTTGATCGGCAGAGTTACGGTTCTTGTGCACTGCACCTCTCCATAATGAGATCTATCCACCTATGAAGTTTCATGATTCTGCCTTACATACTTTTTGAGTTATGCTCCGGACAAGAATCAAGTTTGAAAATCAACAAAGGGCAATAACTCAAAAAATTTGATCGGCAGAGTTACGGTTCTTGTGCACTGCACCTCTCCATAATGAGATCTATTTACCTGTAAAGTTTCATGATTCTACCTAACATAGTTTTTGAGTTATGCTCCGGACAAAAATCAAGTTTGAAAATCAACAAAGGGCAATAACTCAAAAAATTTGATCAGCAGAGTTACGGTTCTTAAGCACTGCACCTCTCCATAATGAGATCTATCCACCTGTAAAGTTTCATGATTGTACCTTACATACTTTTTGAGTTATGCTCCGGACAAGAATCAAGTTATAAAATCAACAAAGGGCAATAACTCAAAAAATTTGATCGGCAGAGTTACGGTTCTTGTGCACTGCACCTCTCCATAATGAGATCTATCCACCTATGAAGTTTCATGATTCTGCCTTACATACTTTTTGAGTTATGCTCCGGACAAGAATCAAGTTTGAAAATCAACAAAGGGCAATAACTCAAAAAATTTGATCGGCAGAGTTACGGTTCTTGTGCACTGCACCTCTCCATAATGAGATCTATTTACCTGTAAAGTTTCATGATTCTACCTAACATAGTTTTTGAGTTATGCTCCGGACAAAAATCAAGTTTGAAAATCAACAAAGGGCAATAACTCAAAAAATTTGATCAGCAGAGTTACGGTTCTTAAGCACTGCACCTCTCCATAATGAGATCTATCCACCTGTAAAGTTTCATGATTGTACCTTACATACTTTTTGAGTTATGCTCCGGACAAGAATCAAGTTATAAAATCAACAAAGGGCAATAACTCAAAAAATTTGATCGGCAGAGTTACGGTTCTTGTGCACTGCACCTCTCCATAATGAGATCTATCCACCTGAAGTTTCATGATTCTACCTTTAATACTTTTCGAGTTATGCTCCGGACAAGGTTTGGTCTACGGACAGACCGACCGACATTCGGACCGACCGACCGACCGACCGACCTTCTGACCGACCGACACTTGCAAAACAATATACCCCCATTTTCTTCGAAAGGGGGCATAACAACAAAATTGGTCTCCTATAGGATAAAAAAAATTGAAATATCAAAAACTTATCAAGTCTAGATAATGTCAGCAACAGTTATTGATTGACATTTCACCAATAAACTAACAAAAGCTTCACAGAGCGGCACATATAGGCTCGAGAGGGGCTTATCAGTAAAATTGGGCATTTTTTCAATTCAAGGGCAGATAATTCAAACATGAAAAGTTATCAAAACTTTGTTAGCACAACAAGACACCATAGAGATTCATTGTAGCTAGTTTGATTAAATTCTGGTAGGAACTGTAGGAGTTGCACACAGGAGAAAATGGGCATTTTTGGGGAAATGGGCATTTTTCCTTAAATTCAAGGGCAGATAATTCAAGAACAAAAACAGTTATCTAAATTCTGTAAGCAGTGTGTACAACTAGACACCACGAAGATTCATTGTGGCAAGTTTCATCAAATTCTGATCAAAACTGTAGGAGGATTTGCGCACACAAGAAATTGCTAATGGACGGACGGACAGACCGACGGACGGACAGACAGACGAGCGGGGCCATAACATAATACGATCCTTCGTGCGTATAATAAAAAACAAGAGGGCCATTGGCCCTGAAGCGCTCACCTGATATAACTTTTTGTATACCAATTTTCAGGTTGATTGGACAAAATTTGTTACCTCTAGGGTGCACACAAGGTTTAACTAAGATTTGACCTCTTGACCTAGAATTGATCAAGACAATCATTCTGATCAATTTTCAGGTTGATTGGGCAAAAATGTGGCCTTTAGAGTGCATACAAGGTTTTACAAAGATTTTATCTCATGACCTAGTTTATGACCCCAGATGACCAAATTTCTATCTTGTCCGAGAATTGATCAATTTTCAGGTTGATTGGGCAAAAAATGTGGCCTCTAGAGTGCATGCAAGGTTTTTCTAAGATTTGACCCCGTGACCCTTGTCCGAGATTTCATCAAGACAATCAATCTGAATAAATTTCAGGTTGATTGGGCAAAAAATGTGGCCTCTAGAGTGCATGCAAGGTTTTTCTAAGATTTGACCCCGTGACCTAGTTTTTGACCCAAGATGACCCAATTTCGAACTTGACCAAGATTTCATCAAGACAATCATTCTGAGCAAATTTCAGGTTGATTGGGCAAAAAATGTGGCCTCTAGAAAGCACACAAGGTTTTACAAAGATTTGACCTCATGACCTAGTTTATGACCCCAGATGACCCAATTTCAAACTTGTCCGAGATCTAATCAAGACAATCATTCTGATCAATTTTCAGGTTGATTGGGCAAAAAATGTGGCCTCTAGAGTGCACACAAGGTTTTTCTAAGATTTGACCCCGTGACCTAGTTTTTGACCCCAGATGACCTAATTTCGAGCTTGTCCGAGATTTTCAACAAAACAATCATTCTGAGCATATTTCAGGTTAATTGGGCAAAAAATGTGGCCTCTAGAGTGCACACAAGGTTTTTCTAAGATTTGACCCAGTGACCTAGTTTTTGACCCCAGATGACCTAATTTCGAACTTGGCCAAGATTTCATCAAGACAATCATTCTGAGCAAATTTCAGGTTGATTGGGCAAAAAATGTGGCCTCTAGAGTGCACACAAGGTTTTTCTAAGATTTGACCCCGTGACCTAGTTTTTGACCCCAGATGACCCAATTTCGAACTTGTCCGAGATTTCATCAAGACAATCATTCTGAGCAAATTTCAGTTTGATTGGGCAAAAAATGTGGCCTCTAGAGTGCACACAAGCCAAAGGTTGACGCACGACGGACGACGCACAACGCACGACGGACGCCGGACGACGGACACAGCGGTATCACAATACCTCACCATGAGCACTATCGTGCTCAGGTGAGCTAAAAATACAGATTTACTCAGAAAATTTATATTTGAATACTGTACTGTCTTGCGAGAAAAATAGCATGCCTCTTGAGAAAATCTTTTTCATGTCTTCCAGGCTTAACCCTTTCCCAAACAGCAAAAACTTTGACAGTTCCAATTTGAAAGCTATTACAGACGACAAAATGAATGTTGGTACAGATAGAATCAGTGCATATCATAACACAGAAAATATTGAGGCAGTAGGAGAAAATGCTGATCATCAGCATTTTCTTCTTTTGCATCAATGTTTTCCAAAGCCTTTTCAAAAAGACATGTCAAAACAAGGTCTTGTTTGGGAAATGGTTAAGGTCCCATACCCTCCATAAAGTTTTAAGTAAATCAATCAAACCATTCTTTATTTGGTAGCATGAAATAAGACTTGACAGAAAGAGATAATGCTAATGCTAATTTTAAAGATCTCTGTATTCATAAAATTATCCCTTTCCAAAACAAGACCTGCTTATGATGACCCGGTAAAGAAAAGTAATAGGAGTAATAGAATATTAGTAATAAAGTATGTAATAGGAAAACATTGAGGTCATAGGAAAACATGGATGCAAAGGAAGAAAATGCTTATAATCTGCATTTTCGCCTTTTACCTCAATATTTTCTTTGCTATTTTGTTTAATCCTTTTTTTAGTCCACAATATTTTAAAGTCTGTAGCAGCATTCAAATTGCATTGCACCATAATTTTGACATTTAGAAAAGGTTTAAAAATATGAACAGCTATAGAAGGAATAACTTTCCCTAGCGGCTATCCAGACAGATAAAGTTTTAGGCCTGTTTGTTGTTTCTCTTTCCAATGAAAACCAATTTTTGATGTCCCAAATAGCATATTATCGCTTTTCTACGAAAACCTCGTATCTGCAGCTTAAAACAAGCTGCAGATACAAGGTTTTTGCAGAAAAGCGACGATATGATCCTCGGCATTGCCTTCTTTTGTCTCAATATTTACCTTATCCTAAGCTATTATTTCTTTTCTATTCTATCCCTATGAAATTAGGGACATCAAACCAATGTCTTGTTTTGTGAAACAGATAAGTTACTATTTTGACCAGACAAATTTCTGTCATTTGTAAAAACGATAAAAACCAAGTTAATTCCCCTAGTGGTCTTACAGACAGATAAAGCTTGAGGCCTGTTTGTTGTTTCCCTTTCCAATCAAAACCAATTTTATAAACATTTTTTTCCTTTTACCTCAATATTTTCCAAATCTTTACAATATCTATAAGGGAATCAAACCTAGGCCTTGTGTGAGATAATGGGTCATTATTAAATTTTGACCAGACAAATTTCGATCTGTCATTTGTAAAAACGATAAAAACCAAGTTAATTCCCCTAGTGGTCTTACAGACAGATAAAGCTTGAGGCCTGTTTGTTGTTTCTCTTTCCGATCAAAACCAATTTTATAAACATTTTTTTCCTTTTACCTCAATATTTTCCAAATCTTTACAATATCTATAAGGGAATCAAACCTAGGCCTTGTGTGAGATAATGGGTCATTATTAAATTTTGACCAGACAAATTTCTGTCATTTGTAAAAACGATAAAAACCAAGTTAATTCCCCTAGTGGTCTTACAGACAGATAAAGCTTGAGGCCTGTTTGTTGTTTCTCTTTCCGTTCAAAACCAATTTTATAAACATTTTTTTCCTTTTACCTCAATATTTTCCAAATCTTTACAATATCTATAAGGGAATCAAACCTAGGCCTTGTGTGAGATAATGGGTCATTATTAAATTTTGACCAGACAAATTTCTGTCATTTGTAAAAACGATAAAAACCAAGTTAATTCCCCTAGAGGTCTTACAGACAGATAAAGCTTGAGGCCTGTTTGTTGTTTCTATTTCCAATCAAAACCAATTTTATCCTATCAGGAACAATCTGTCAAAACCATTCAACAGATAGCTTATCTCAGGTCACACAAAATATCTATGGATGCCTGTTACATTTTCCCCCCCTCTCTCTTTTTCTTTTCTTGTTAGACATATAAAGATTGTACATGGATTTTTTCAATGCTACCTATTTTTTGAAGATTTCTTTCTAAATCATTTGGAGTTAATCCTTTCTGAAACGATAATCATTTGCACTGTCCACAGTCAAAGGTGTTGCAGACAACAAAACAAATGTGTAAGAGTGAAAAGTTTCTGTGATATGGTGGGAAATATTGAAAAAAAGATATTGCTAATATCAACATTTCTTCCAATTTTTCACCATTTTACAAAGCTTTAATATAAATGAGTCTCAAAGGCATCACTTTTTGGGAAAGGGTTCAGGTAAAATACCCGTGATGTGGCCATTTTAAAATTCATAAAACATTGGCTTTTATCGAGCACCATCTTAGCATACCTGAACATATTCGGGCGCAGTCGTAAACATTTGGTGGTGAAAAGTTCCACCGCCAAATGTTTTCGATGTCACCCGCTCATTAGGGGTAGACTACCATAAGGGAAATGGCATCCTCGGAAACCCAGCGGTCATAGCTACGCTACATGACCACTGGGGCACTTGGCTAGTTAAACTTTGTATTAGCCGCTCCCAAATGCCGCTGTTTCATTGGTTCCATCATCATTTCGTGATGGGCGAGTAGACCAATCAATCTGGCCGATACAAATCGCGAACATCTAAACAGTGATTATTGCATAAGATGTGTGTTTTTAGGCCGTTATTGACATTGAATAACGGGACGAAACCGGTCCGATATCGTGAAAACCGGTCTATATTCAGTGCGATATCGGACCGGCTTTGCACTCAAATATCCTCGATTTTACCCTGCAAAATAAACAATTGTCTCTTTTCCCGCAAAATTCTCAACGTCTTACGTTAAATAAGCGACGTTCGCCTTTTGGCGCCAAATAATGACGTAACGTCGTTTTACCGACGTCACGCATAACAAAAAATTCTCGGAAGATTTATCAGAACAAAACAACAATGGCGGACATTTTCTTATCTCACCTCGGTTCATTTTTTGCACATATGAAGGGGTTTGGGGTAAGTTATCATTGGAATTTCATGCTTTTTATGCAATAATAGCGTCAATTCACCTTTTTTCGGTCGTTAACATTCTCAGAGGCCCACAAAATACGTTATCGACCTCGACCTTCGGTCTCGGTCGATAACGTATTTTTTGGGCCTCTGAGAATGTTAACGACCTCAAAAAGGTGAATTAACCCTATATTACATCAGAGATATGGAAGATTAATATCGTTTAGACCTTGTCTCCACTAGGACGCGGAAGGGTTGCAGAGGGGTTCCCGATCGAAAAAATGTCAGAATCGGGATGCTTCGGTACACCTTCGGGATGATCGGGAACCCTTCTTCAACCCTTCTGGAAGCCATCTTAATGCTTCGGGAATTCTTCGGGAACCCTTCGGGATCAAAATAGGTTCGGCATCCAAATTTTAAAAGTTTTAAAATTTGGAAGCCGATCTTTTAGTTCGGGAACGCTTCGGGAAAGCTTCGGGATCGTCGGCATCCCTTCCTGAAACCTTCGGGAACCTTTTGGGACCATCTGCAACTCATCGGGCCCTATCTTACTACATTAAATTCATTGGATTATCCGGAACGGTCCAGGAAAGGTTGCCGAAGGTCGACATATTTCATTTTGGTATTTATGCTCTCTGTCTGTATGTCTGTCCGTCTCTACGTACATGTGTCCACATCATAAAAACACAACTTCCACCACATGTATGGATAAATTTGGATTTTCATAAGAAGTATCTAGTCTCATCTTGTGATTATTTTCAGAAGTTTTGAAATCTGACAATTTCACAAAAGGGGGCTTTATTCAATATATCTACGTATATTGTGATCTTGGACCTCAAGATTGCTACAGACATGATTTATCTGGGCCCGTATTCACCAACGTTTCTAAATTGATTTTCTAAAGTAAAATTGGATTCCAACCAATCAGAGTGGCCGGGACAAATGCAGACAAATGTCTCGGGCACTCTGATTGGTTGAAGTGTAACTTTACTTTAGAAAATCAATTTAGACACGTTGGTGAATGCGGGCCCTGAACAGTTCTGTGTGATGCACACCGCGGCCATAGTGCAGTTGGTAGTGCGTCAGACATCAATCATGGACTCCCAAGCTCGATCCCCGGCCGCAGCTAATATCCTTTCAGACATTTGTCTCTCACCAAATGGGTAGATAATCGTAAACATATGTGAGCGCGCAGCTGGAGGCTCGGGAACAATACAGGCACTGTCATCTAGCTGACAGAATGCCAAAAGCATTTTTCAACTATTCTACTAGATCTAGAGAGCCGATAGTTGAGAACCTTTTGACTATGGCTGAGGTTGTGTCGCATATATATGGCTTCATCAGGTTGGTCCTCATAGGAAATGCATCATCTGCAACTAGGTAGTAAGGTATGTCCCTGTCGCCATTGTTGAATGGCGAAGGTGGTGGGAAACCGATCGAATTATCATTCATGCACTCTTTCAATTCAGAGTCATTGAATATTTGGCAATCCGACATGTATCCCAAACAATCTAGATCACACCAGATGAACTTATAATTGGCACCAATCAACGCTAAAAGGACTATACTGAAGAGGCCCTTGTAATTATGGTGTAACCTACCCGAGCCAAAAAGGCTTCTTAATTGCCACATGTTTACCACCGAGGGCACCGAGCGTATGGGGCATATTCCACTTTCGAACTGATTCTCAAATACATATGTACCCCTTTAATGATGACACATCTTTGTCCAGCAATTCTTGCATTTATGTATTATATAGGCCATATTGTAACCTTCTTTCGTCGAATCCACCACCGATATCGTCGTCTTCGCCGCCTACGTAAATGTAGGGCCAAACCATTCATTGCAGCCTGTAGAGCCAAAGCAAATTCTATGTCTCTCACAGCCATAACTGAAATGTATCACTCGACTGTCCTATATGTAGCTAGGAATTAACATCGACAACATATCGGCATTGATTCTTAGACTCTTTCGCATGTTCTGAATGTGATCGGCAGCCATTCTGCGTGATCGGGAAACATTCGGCTAATAATCCTGAACCGATCGGCAAACTTCCGCATTGAATCTGCATACTTCGATGCGGTTTCGGCATGTCTTCGGCAACCATTCCCATACAGTTCCGCGTATCAATGCCGAAGTGATCCCGAAGGTCAAGCTACGCCCATTTTCATCCCGAAGGCTTCCCGAAGTTAGCTATCTTTTCATCTGCAACCCTTCGGCAAGTGATCGGCATCCTAGTGGAGACAGGCCCTTAGCATGCGAAAAATTTGGTGTTTTGAATTTAAAAGACTTCCAAAAGAAACCCCATCTTTTTATTTTAACCCTTTCACTGCCATAGGCGACTTTTGTCGACTATAGGGGGTCCCTGCCATAGGCGACTTTTGTCGACAAATTTATGGGGACGAACAACAACAACAACAACAACATAAAAAAGAAAAAAAATATTGTCATTTCATAAATTACCTTTAAATTTTGGTCACATATAGGTGCTTCATTTGTCTGTATGTGCTGAAAAATTTGAAAGGAATCCATCAAATGAGTCAAAAGTTATGCATGTTTTTGTGAACAGGGTATCAAAATTTCTTCGAATTAATTCAGCAGTGAGAAACACGTCCGAAAAAAATATTTGGCAGTGAAAGGGTTAAAGCCATATAAGATATCAGCGATCTGTAATTCTTAAATAGTTGTCACACAAATTACAACTTATCATGAATGCAGCCATCTTGGTTTTAACTGACAACGCATTGACATATGAGAGCTGGTTTTTGATTGGGTCTTGCGCTCACCCGTTTCAGATCGATGTTCGGCGGCTAATTCAAAGTTTAACTAGCCAAATGCCCCAGGGGTCATGTAGCGTAGCTATGACCGCTGGGTTTCGGAGGATGGGGAAATGGTATGTTCTGATAAATATGATTACCTGATTATTGGCATACTCTACCTTGATACACTATGTCAAATTGTCAATGGACAACCAGCTTAAAATCACAATTTTTTCAGCAGACAAAAAAGATGAACCTCTCCAATTTTTCACATTTCCAAAATGCACAATTACAAGTCTGCATCACACATAATGGCCCACAAAACTCATTATTCATGATTATTTCTGTCTTCAGAGGAATAGAATCCAGCAATTTTGACATCAATTTTGCATTTGAACAAGGAAATAAAAAAATATCCATTCATATTTTGTGAAGAGGAATTATTCCTTTCCCAAACAACAAAATTTTAGGATAGTCCAATTTGAAAACTGCTGAGATGAAAAAAGATATTAATAGAGACAGGAATTGAGTACAAAGTAGCTCAGAAAATATTGAGGCAAAAGGAGAAAGTGCTGATTATCAGCACTTTCTTCTTTTGCCTCAATGTTTTCCAAAGCCTTTTCTAATAGGAACATCAAAACTAGGTCTTGTTTGGGAAAGGGTTAAAAGCGAACATTTCTGTGATACCATAAAAAAGATCTTGATTTACATTGATTCAAATTAGAGCAACCAGAAGGTCTAACTTATTGCAAAATTATGTCAGTGTTTTTGAGAAATTCATGCAAGAATACTTTTGTTGGCTTCAATTACTTTCAATTTGGGCAAAGTGTAAAATATTATTCTTTGAAGGAAATATTAAATTTTAGATAACCATATCAAATTGCATCATCAGTAACATATCATTTTTCTATTTAACAACACCATGCAGTTTGAATATATCTAATCAAAAAGTCCTCGGAAAACATTGAGGCAAAGAAGAAAATGTTAATACATGTAGCAAGCATTTTTTTTATTTTGTCTCAATAATTTCAGTGCTATATTGTGCATACATGCTATGTTCATTAATCATCTTTCAAATTGCAAGCATAACAAGAGCTGTCCGAAGACAGAGCGCTCGACTTTCTACGTTGCTTAGTATAAAGGGGGCATAACTCCAAATATAGTGGAGCCAGGGTCATGGGCCCTGGTAGTAAGGTAGAGGGTGTGATGGTGAATAAGTACCGTATTTCACCTTATAGACGCGCCCTCCCTAATAGACGCGCCCCCACTATATTTACAATCTCGGAAGCCATGGGACACCCCTCCCACCTTCACCCGACCTTACCTTGACTGTAGAGTAGACCGTAGAGTAGACGGTAATGACAAATTCCAAACTCAAACTCCACCAAACTTCATCTTTGTGATGATCATACTTGTGGAAAAACGCTTTATCTCAACAAGTAAAGCGTCTTATAATAGGGTATACGGCTCGGGTAATTGATTGAATAATTCAATTATGGTTATCCCTCTCTAGGTAGAATTGAAATTCATCCGGCCCCGGTACGAGCATTGATAAACTTTCCTTAATCATTCCCCTTGCAGAGTGACCGTTTATGCAGTTTATTTCAAAGCCCCGTAAGAGGTCGCGTTTGATTTGTAAATTAAGAAGTGGAAAGCGAATTGATAGTACGCACACAAATGAAAAATAAATCATTTTTGCCGAAAATGAATTAATGAATATGGACAGATACCACGGGAAGTATGTTTTATTATTTTGTAAAGTGAAGAAGAAGAAGAAATCAAAACATTCCGAAAACGAAAGTAGAACACACCCGCCTTTTCGAGACAAAGGACTTGACTGGCAGGTAACTGTAGACTGGATGACAGTTACGTCGCTTCGTCTCCGCCGATTTATACATGTACCCGGTGTATATCTATAAGATACAACGTCATCTACTGATAAAGTGACAAATCTTGATCGATAATTTACGGTAGGTTGATTTTCTACATTCAGCGAAGCACTTTAAAATTCAGTAAAAGTGGTACGAAATAAACGCGCCTCCACGGCGTTTTGCATCGCGCCGGGGCGCGTCTATTAGGTGAAATACGGTATTCCAAGTTTGGGTTGAATCCCTTTGATAGTATGGAAGTTATTGATGTTTGAAAAAACTTTAACCTTTGTTGCAACGCCAACGCCGACCCGGGTGACAGTATAAGCTCTGATTTTCTTCGAAAAGTCGAGCTAAAAATTGCTTTCTTTGGTAAAGGGCTGATCAAGTAATAAAATTGGAGAATAACAACTTGATTAGCTCATCAGTGTGAAATATTTCTTGATGCAGAAAATGCAATTGCATAACCACTCATTTTAGTGCATCAATCCAATCAAAACACATCATAATTACGAAAAACATCACCTCTATGAGGTCAATCAAGCCAAGAAGAAAGCTGTTCATCTGAATTAAGGTTTACAGACCCTGAAAAAATCTACACTTTCTAGCCATACGAAATGCATCAAAATTTCACACACTTGTAAATACACTTCACATAAGTTGATCTACCGTGCTGAATTTCAAGATTATGCTTCAAGAAGAAAATAATGTACAAATATTATTCTACTCTATATTCATATGCAAGGGAGGTAATTTTTAAAATTTTTGTCAAATATTTTCCTAAGTATGCATGCATTAATTCAAAATTCTAAACCGTGCAAAATGCTTATGTTTGTATTTGGAATGGAAGTGTAACACAGTTTAGGAATTATTTGTACTTTTCAAATTTCCCCTCTGGCTCTTTGGTGCTTTTGAAGGGTCGGATACCTTAAATTGTCCACAGACGATTCACAGATTGGTCATAGACAAAGATCTTCTTTCGAATGCCAGCCAGATACAAGAAAAGATGTTAGCCAAGTCAAGATTCAAACCCACTATCCCTTGATCAATTATACCATTCCCACATAAAGACACTTTTTGATGCCAACGGCTTTGGGAAATATTGTGGAAAATGAAGAAACTGCTTGAAATAAGCAATTTCTTCATCTCCACAGTTTCCTTCCTAAGAAAGACCAAAAAATGCAAAATTTAATTTACTTCAAATTGTCATCTGCAACATCTTTGAATTTAGACTAGTCTAAAATATTGCCGATTGGTAGTGGATTAAGATATTTCCAACTTCACTAGCCAGTGGCAGATCCAGAGGGGGGGAGGGGTTTCAAACACAACCCCCCTTTGTAGCCTAATTATTTCATTTTCATGCAAAAATTCAGTCAACATTGTTTAACACTAGAAAATGAACCTCTACTTTGTATGTTTGAACCCTCTTCACAGAAGTCCTGGATTCGTAGAAGCTAACCCACAATGCTAAATCAGATAGTACGAGACTGAAGAAGGATTACACAATTTCCCAGAATGTGCTTCAATAACATATAATTTTCCTCTATATTCATTAGTGTTTTATGAAATCAACACTCCAGAGAGCCATAATTATAGAAAATCTTCTAATTCTTTAACCCTTTCACAAACAATATTTGGTTTTGACATCCCTGAAAGAAAAAGCTTGGGAAAAATTGAGACAATAGAAGAAAATGCTGATAATCAGCATTTTCTCCTTTTGCCTCAATATTTTCTGAGCTATCTTAAACATATAACCTATATTTATCAACATTTATTTTGTTGCCTGCAGCAGCTCTCAAATTGGACCACCTTAAAATTTTGTTAACCCATCCCAAACAGCAAATATTTGGATTTAAATTCAGAATGGTTGTAGATGGCAAAACCATGACAGACTGTTAGAATGAAAACTCTCTTGGATAGGGAACAAAGTATCAAATAAACAAAAGAAAATACAGGTTATTAGAATGTTCCTCCCTTTCTTATATATTTTCCAAAGCTTTAACACTTAATTGAACCAAAAGAAATTCTTGTTTGGGAAAGGTAAGCTGTGGTTAAGAAAGTACCAAATAATATAAGTTTCGAAATCCCAAAGGGAAAAGGCTGATATTCAGTATTATCTCTTTCCCTCAAGGTGTCTTTGTCATAAATGTAACATTTTTATTTTTTCAGTAGCAATTAATTTGTTTTCTGAAACAGCATCCTATTTGGACGGTGTGTTCCCGGAATGTCGAATCGATTTTCTTACCTATAGGGGATTAGGGGGCACGATATGGGGTAATGTCGAATAGATATTTGAATATCTATGAAGGTTAATTGAAATAAAGTATGATATTGAAATAAAGTATGATTGATGATTATTGAAACTGAAATATGAAAAAAACATCAATATCTAAAAAATGGAGAAAAAAATCAATTGAGATATTAAATTTATAATTTAATGGAAAAAGAAAATATGAAAAATATCTATATGTAGGAAAACTGATTTTATTTATACATCATTTAGTAATTATGAAATAAAGATTATCTATCTAAACTGATAAAGAAAGATTATTTAAATTGAGATATTCAATTTATATTTAATGGTAAAAGAAAATGATCTTTGAAAAAATTATTAATTGCTTCGAAATTATTGTACTTTAATGGTCATTACTAAAGATCAAATAAGGTATAAGCAAACAGTGAACATGTTTGCAAACACACACTTATATCAAACAAATTCCTAATTGCTTAGTTGGTTAAGTTTGTGAATGTTAATGACTGTTTGTATTAATTACAACTGCTCAACAATGGGTTATCTTTCAAGAGCAATTTGTTCTTTAAACTTTCATTCTAAGTTACGAAATCATGGCTAACGCACAGGTTCACGTAGAATTCATTACAAACAGAAGAGGCGGACAGAATCTCACTTTAGACGGCTTCATCTACAGAATCAACAAACGAGTTGGAGACAAACTGTTCTGGAGATGTACATTTCCTGGTTGTAAAGCTGGTCTGTCCACAGAAAACAACATACCCATCGGTTTTGGAAGAAACGAGCACAACCATGCTAACGATCGTGCCGGTGTCGTCGCCAAACAGATTATCAACTAGATGCCGAAGGGCAACATGTCGAGCCCGCTCATTTTGAAGAAAGAAGACCATACCTATGTCTACAGCTGTCATTACAATGGCGTTGTAAAAGTGGGGACAAAATAAGTTGGAATGATGGGGATCATGGTGAGACAGTTTATTGTTCACAAAATATTACATGTCTATGTATTTATAACGAGATACCAGAATGGATTAATTTGAGTATACATATGTGACCCGTCACGCTAAAAGGGACCTTATGCTAAGTCCATAAAACCAAATTCCGAGAAATATACCAGACCAAGCAGAAGTCCATCCGATGTCGTATTTGGAAAACGAAAATATTGTAAGGTAGAGAAAACATTCTAGATTCAGAAAATACTTAAACGTGAAAAGTTTCGACCCTAGTCAGGCTGCGCGGACTGCGCAGACGGACTAGGGTCGATACTTTTCACAAATCCGATAAGGTCCCTTTTAGCGCGACGGGTCACATATAAGGAAAATAAGCCATGCCCCCTGGCACCCATTTTTTGTACGGATCGGAATAATTTGAACATTCTGAGAAGTACGAAAATTAGCTGCACGTAGCTGTACGTGGCCATGTTTTTTACGGATTGAGATAATTTGAACAATCTTGGTAGAGGGCCATCCAAAGAATATTTGTGCCAAATTAGTTTGAAATCTGGGCTGTAGTTTTGGAGGAGATGAATTTCAAAGTTTGACTATATACATAAATCAAAGTACTGAAAGTACTGTTGGGAAGCAAATTTGTTAATAATGTACAATGTAGGCCTATCCAGAAGTAGATTACTTTGATTAGGTACTTTGATTATCCATTTGAATACCTTGAATACTTTGATTCCATGCTGGTGATGTTGAATCTATTTTTAGCACAAGTTGACAACCTTTATGTGTATACTAGTACTAACCAATCAATGGACGCGGTTTGCCAGGTACTACCAGTTGTAAATACATAGTATACACGCTACGGTTTATCGGTGTGTAAATTGTCTATTTATAGCTTTGAGCCTTTGACTATATTTCATAGTTCAGTAAACTTGACTGACCCATTTACAAGGAAGATCATTGGACTGATCTTTGAACCATAATAAAGCAAATTACTACGTCGGTCTTTTCTTCGCTTAAAGACATGATTAATAGAATGTTTCACTTTCAGTCACACTATTCAATATCTACATGTATAACTTCAGACTTACATATGAACATTCGAATGACTGTTACCTCATTAATTTTTGCTTTTGATAGAACTATTTATAGTGAGGAGGACCGGAAGATGTTGTGTGGTATGCAGAGAATGTTAAAGTGCAGAGAAGCACGGCTGCAAAGAAAAGCAAATTTTGCAAAATTTGCTTCCCAAAAATCAACTCATTTTTTACATTTGACCTCAAAGTTTGACCTTGACCTTTCATTTTGGAATCTGGTTCTTGCACGCGACACTCCATCTTACTGAGCTTGACATTTGTGCCAAGTTATTTCTGAATCCCTCCATCCATGGTGAAGTTATGGCCCGGACAAGCAAAAATCATCTCATTTTTGACATTTGACCTCCAAGTTTGACCTTGACCTTTGAGCTTGGAATCTGGTTTTTGCACGCGACACTCCGCCTTACTGAGCTTGACATTTGTGCCAAGTTATTTCTGAATCCCTCCATCCATGGTGAAGTTATGGCCTGGACAAGCAAAAATCATCTCATTTTTGACATTTGACCTCCAAGTTTGACCTTGACCTTTGAGCTTGGAATCTGGTTCTTGCACGCGACACTCTGCCTTACTGAGCTTGACATTTGTGCCAAGTTATTTCTGAATCCCTCCATCCATGGTGAAGTTATGGCCCGGACAAGCAAAAATCATCTCATTTTTGACATTTGACCTCCAAGTTTGACCTTGACCTTTGAGCTTGGAATCTGGTTCTTGCACGCGACACTCTGCCTTACTGAGCTTGACATTTGTGCCAAGTTATTTCTGAATCCCTCCATCCATGGTGAAGTTATGGCCCGGACAAGCAAAAATCTTCTCATTTTTGACATTTGACCTCCAAGTTTGACCTTGACCTTTGAGCTTGGAATCTGGTTCTTGCACGCGACACTCCGCCTTACTGAGCTTGACATTTGTGCCAAGTTATTTCTGAATCCCTCCATCCATGGTGAAGTTATGGCCCGGACAAGCTCCATCCGGACGGACGCACGCACTAACGCACGCACTAACGCACGCACGCACTAACGCACATACACCGAACCGCCATTGTGACAACTATGTCGAGCTCACCGCAAGCGGGCTCGACAACAAAGTAGCAGAGAGATGTGCTGAAAGTGTGAGACCGGTTCCAGCCATCTTCGCTGAAGAGTTGAACAAACTTCGGGACAACGAGTGGGACGACACTGCCAGAGAAGTCGTCGAGAAGATACCAACCTTCAACAGCGCCAAGTCCAGCCTGTATAGAGCCAGAAGAAAGAAAACTCCAGCTTTACCGAAGACAGTAGCAGACGTTTACCTGGATGGAAGATGGACCCAGACGTCAACCGGCAACAGATTCCTGCTATTCGACGACGACTCACAACATGGGAGAATCATGGCCTTCGCAACAACAGAAAACCTCCACTATCTAGCTGCTGCCGACACTATCTACTGCGACGGTACTTTCTACAGCTGTCCACGACTGTTTCATCAGATCTACTCGCTCCATATAAAGATAGACGATGTAATGACACCAGTAGTCTACGCCTTTCTTCCGGGGAAAAGTCAGGCAGTCTACCGGCGATTCTTCTCCTTGACCGCACAGAAGATGGAAGACATTGGACTGAGACTTCAACCAGCAACCGCCCTCCTAGATTTCGAGGCTGCTGCCCAGGGCGCTATTAGAGACTCATTTCCTGGAATCACTATACAGGGGTGCTTCTTCCATTATACCCAGTGTATTTGGCGGCGAGTACAGGCGACGGGACTGCAGAACGAGTACAGAGACAACCCTGCCGTGAAGAAACTGGTACGACGGGCAGCAGTATTACCGCTTGTTCCACTCGACGCCATAGAAGATATGTGGTTCCAGACTTTAGAAGACAGAGCCGACGACGACATTACTGACATTACAGAAACATTTACGGACTATGTGACAGAACAGTGGGTGGAAGGCGACCGACGTGTGTGGAAGCATTTTGGTACTGTCGGACCTAGAACTACCAACAACCTCGAGGGATGGCACAGCAAACTAAAGAAGATGACCACGGCCCATCCGAATATCTTCAACGCCATCCAGATGTTCAAAGACATCCAGAACGCCAACGACATCAACAGAATCCAGAGATCTGCAGGTGGAACTGTCCGTCCCCGCGCTAAGCGCTACATGAACATCGACAGACGTCTAAGAACACTCAAAGACAGATACCAGGCTGGAGAATATGACTTGATAACCTACGCTGACTTGGCCGCACAACTTCTTCATCTAGAGTGATTTAATTCGTGATATGAATATTGTGATATTGAAATATATGAGCATCAGATGATAGTGAACTTTACAGTGATTACAGTAAACATGGTTTTTAATGATAATTAACCATTTTCCAAACAAGAACTTGTCTCCATGCCCTTAACAGTTACAATTAGGAAAACATCAAAGCCAAAGAAGAAAATACTGATTACCAGCATTTTCTCCTTTTGGGTCAATATTTTCTGTGCTATATAATTATATTGTATACTAATCATAAATAGTTTCAAGTATATTGTTTTCATCCATGTGCGATAAAAAATCTAAAAATGTGTCACTATAAAAGTGAGTTAAACGTGGTTAGAAAAAGGAAACAAGAGTGCCTGAAAGGCACTGATATCGCTCACCTGAGTTCTTCGTGTATTTGATTGTGTACAATACCGGTATAAATTTTGTTGTAAACAAATATATATGTCAGTATTGTCACATTAAATTATTGTAAACTAGAATATCACTGAAAGTGATCATACCCCCCAATAGCACTGTTTTCGTACATTTTGAAAAGTACATTTCATTTGATCTGATCAATTGGGAAAAAGAGCAAAACAAAAACCCAGACCAAACAACACATGTAAATGTTGCGAAAAATACCAATTTTCAACAAAAGGACATAACTATTTTAAAAATCAACAAGCCCCACCCTGCCATGCCCACATTTTTTCAACAAATCAAAAATTTTCTGGTTCAAATTGGCCGAATAATTGATTTTTAAAGATTTTTCACATGATTTCTCCTAGTCCGATAAGCTCCGCCCTGCAACGCCAACAATTTTTGACAAATTAAAAATTCACGAACAAGTTTTGAAAAGGGTCACCCAAGGAACATTTCTTTCAAGTTTGGTAATAATTAGCCCAGTGATTAAGGAGGAGAAGATTTTTGAATAATTATCTTATGATTTCTCCAAGTCTTATAAGCCCTGACCTGGCCACGCCCACAATTTTCACCCAATCAAAAATTCATGAGCATGTGTTGAAAACAGTCACTCAAGGGACATTTCTGCCAAGCTTGATTCAAATTGGCCTGATAATTGATTTTTAAAGATTTTTCACAAGATTTCTCCAAATCCGATAAGCACCGCCCTGCCACGCCCACAATTTTTGACGAAACAATAATTCACGGACAAATTTTGAAAAGGGTCACCCTAGAAACATTGCGGCCAAGTTTGGAAATAATTGGCCCAGTTGTTGAGGAGGAGAAGATTTTTGAAGAATTACCTAAAGATTTCTTTTAGTCTGATAAGCCCCGCCCTGTCACGCCCACAATTTTTGACAAATCAAAAATTCACGAACAAGTTCTGAAAAGGGTCACCCAAGGAACATTCCTTTCAAGTTTGGTAAGAATTAGCCCAATGGTTAGAGAGAAGAACATTTTTGAATAATTATCTTACGGTTTCTCGAAGTCTGATAAGCCCCGCCCTGGCCCGCCCACAATTTTCACCCAATCAAAAATTCATGAGCATGTATTGAAAACATTCACTCAAGGGACATTTCTGCAAAGCTTGATTCAAATTGGCCTGATAATTGATTTTTAAAGATTTTTCACATGATTTCTCTAAGTCCGATAAGCCCCGCCCTGGCCCGCCCACAATTTTCGACGAATCAAAAATTCACGAACAAATTTTGAAAAGGGTCACCCTTGGAACATTTCTGTTAAGTTTGGAAAGAATTGGCCCAGTGGTTGAGGAGGAGAAGATTTTTGAAGAATTACCTAAAGATGTCTGATAAGCCCCGCCCTGCCACGCCCACAAATTTTGAAAAATCAAAAATTCACGAACAAGTTTTGAAAAGGGTTACACAAGGAACATTTCTGCCAAGTTTGGAAAGAATTGGCCCAATGGTTGAGGAGGAGAAGATTTTTGAAGAATTACCTAATAATTTCTTTAAGTCTGATAAGCCCCGCCCTGCCACACCCACATTTTTTGACGAATCAAAAATTCACGAACAAGTTTTGAAAGGGGCCACCCAAGGAACATTTCTGCCAAGTTTGGTCAGGATTGGCCCAGTGGTTAAGGAGAAGAAGATGTTTAAAGCAATTGTTGACGACTTCCGACGACCGACGCACGACGCACGCCGGACACAGGGTGATCACAAAAGCTCACCTTGAGCATGTTGCTCAGGTGAGCTAAAAATCCATTGCAAGCGCATTTTTCTTGTTGCAACAAAACGTTAATTTTTTCAACAGGTCTTAACCCATTACCACATAGTGACTTTTTCGACTCCCCACAAGATAATGACTTTGGAAAATATTGTGGAAAATGAAGAAATTGCGTGTGACTAGCAATTTCTTCATTTCCCACAATATTTTCTTCACAAAAAGACAAAAAATGTAAAAAAAAAAAAAAAAAAAAAAAATCATTTAGTTTTAATTGTCGTCTGCAACATCTTTGAATTTGGAGGAGTATAAAAGATTGCCGTCTGGTAATGGTTTAAATAGAAAATATAAATATATGTATACATGTATTTTAGATGTAAAACGATAAATAAATTTCTGTCAAACGAAATAAAAAAATACGATTTCTTGCTATATTTCTTTTTACTATTAAAGTTACTCGACATACAGCCCCCTCAATAATTTTCCCCTTCGGGTAGCCCCTTTTCACACATTTATAAAAGGTGCGATTCGACGTTCCGGGAATAAACCATTTGGACAACCCCGAATGTTGCTGTCAGCAAAGGGTTAAAGTTTTCATCTGTTTAATAACAGATAATTACTTTTATCTTTGTCATGCTCAACCTTCTACAAGTTGATCTTTGATAAATCCAAAGGAATGTTAGTTTTGCAGGTGGCATGCACTGACAATATACAATGTTATCTGCCTGTTTCAATTCAGTATCACACATTTTTAAATGTGCACCTTTGAAGTGTGCTTGTTTCTAAAACTACTTGCCTAAAATAAAGCAATGCCAGATGTGTTTGTGGAACACTATATTATAATGCCCTCGAAATGGCCAATATTAAGTTTTCAGACGGATGGACAGACAGGCGGTCATGAGTAAAACAATATGCCCCAGATCTTTCGATACACAAGCATACAAATAAATCAAACAATAATGTATCAATTATCAATTCAATTATCAATACAATTGTGTATACATGCTAGCATAAAAATTGTGTTCTTTGGTAAAGGGCTAATAAAGTAATAAAATTGGAGAATAACAACTTGATTAGCTCATCAGTGTGAAATATTTCTTGATGCAGAAAATGCAATTGCATAACCACTCATTTTAGTGCATCAAACCAATCAAAATACATAATAATTACGAAAAACATCACCTCTATGAGGTCAATCAAGCCCAGAAGAAAGCTGTTCATCTGAATTAACCCTTTCCCAAACGACAAAATTTTAGGTAGGTCCTATTTGAAAGTTACTGAAGACGACAAAATGGACTTTGAAAAAGAAAGGATTTGTGTACAATATAGCTAAGAAAACATTGAGGCAAAAGGAGAAACTGCTGGTTATCAGCAGTTTCTTCTTTTGCCTCAATGTTTTCTCAAGCCTTTTCTAATAGGGACGTCAAAACCAGGTCTTCTTTGGGAAAGGGTAAAATTGTCCACAGACCATTCACAGATTGGTCATAGACAAAGATCTTCTTTCGAATGCCAGTCAGATACAAGAAAAGATGTTAGCCAAGTCAAGATTTAAACCCACTATCCCTGGTTCAATTATACCATTCCCACATAAAGACACTTTTTGATGCCAAACAAGTTAAAGGCTTTGGGAAATATTGTGGAAAATGAAGAAATTGCCTGAAAAAAAGCAATTTCTTCATTTCCACAGTTACCTTCATAGAAAGACCAAAAAATGTAAAATCTAATTTACTTGAAATTGTTGTCTGCAACATCTTTGAATTTAGACTAGTCTAAAATATTGCCGATTGGTAGTGGGTTAAGATATATTACCAACTTCGCTAGCCAGTGGCAGATCCAAAGGGGATTTGGGGGGGAGGGGTTTCAAACCACAACCCCGCTTTGTAGCCTAATTATTTCATTTTCATGCAAAAATTCAGTCAACATTGTTTAACACTAGAAAATGAACCTCTACTTTGTATGTTTGAACCCTCTTCACAGAAGTCCTGGATTCGTAGAAGCTAGCCCACAATGCTAAATCAGATAAATCAGAGTACGAGACTGAAGAAGGATAATACACAATTTCCCAGAATGTGCTTCAATAACATATAATTTTCCTCTGTATTCATTAGTGTTTTATGAAATCAACACTCCGGAGAGCCATAATTATAGAAAATCTTATAATTCTTTAACCCTTTCATAAACAGCAAAAATTTGGACTTTTCTTAATTCAAAGCGGTTGCAGACGGTAAATCAGTCAGTTGGTCAGCATGAAATTTCTCTTTAGAGGTAAATAAGTATTGAAGAAACACATGAAAATGCAGGTATATTCTTCCCTTTCTTCCTTTTTTACGAAGCTTTCACACTTAGATATATGCAAAAAGGTGTCCTTGTTTGGGAAAGACCAACCCTTTCCGATAAAGCAAGCATTAAGCATGTCTCAAAAGATTTAAACAGGGAAAATCTAACTCCCATATGCTTAGGATTGCATGGTACATTTCCAAAATCGACACTTCAACCGCACACCATATATATTTATTTCCAATAATATGAACCTTTTGGGAGAAAATGATCTTCAGTAAAATGAGAATTTGCACTTTAGAAGTAGAATAAATATAAATCAATCCATGGAAGAATTGTAAAGTTTTATAGCTTCTTTTGAAAAGTAATTATTGCAGATTTGCATTGTCTGTCTGGAAAGAAGATAATTTTTTGTCGGAGGGGAACAAAAATCTTGTAAGTACAGCTTTTTCAAGCTGTAGTTACAATGCTTTGATGTCCTACTAAAAATATTTTTATACTTTTTGCAATGAAATATTTCTATTTCGAAGAAACTTGTTTTGTTAAAGGGTACTTGATGCAATAATTTTTTGCAATGGTAAACCAGGGATATCACAATCAGATTTAGAGTCTGCAATTTTTCTTCGGAGTTCAAGAATGCTGCAGCCTTACAAACTGGTTTTCAGTTAAATTTCTATATACTCTCCCGAATTTTTTTCTAGGAGCATAGTAAATCAGATGCCATAAAAAAATCACTTGATTAATTAAATGATTCATTTAGTCATTTGTACCCATGAAACATCAATGGTGACATCATATTTTTTGTTTCAAAAAGAAAACTCAAAATCTTCCGTGTAGGAAATTAGTTGCAAATCCGATAAAGGAAGAAATGACAAAGGTATAAAAAATTCAAGAAATTGCCTTCCTCGCAGCTTTTCTCTATTACATTTGTTACAAATACTGGAAACTTGAAAGAGTATTTCAAAAATAATTTGAAGGGGACATGCTGACAAGCAATCAATCAACCTTAACCCTTTCCCAAACAAGACCTGGTTTTGACATCCCTAATAGAAAAGGCTTGAGAAAACATTGAAATAAAAGAAGAAACTGCTGATAACCAGCAGTTTCTCCTTTTGTCTCAATATTTTCTGTGCCATATTTTACAAAAACTCTGTCTTTAATAACATCCATTCTGTCATTTGTGGCAAGAGTTAAACTTTTTATTAATTTGCACAATCTGTACAACAATTTCTGTTATTGCTAATAATGCTACTACATGCAAACAAAAGCTCACTAACCTGGACTAGAACCATGAGGATTGATCCTATCTTCATAGTGCACTCCATCAGTTTCTATATAGCTATTTATAAAATATTAAATTTTGATGGATCTGGGCAAAACTTGAAAGAATATATCGCTTTTTTAAACACAAACCTTGTAACTGCAGCTTAAAACAAGCTGCAGTTACAAGGTTTTTGTTAAAAATTGACAAAATATCGAATATACTCTTTAAATTACATAACAAAATACAACACCACTGACCTGGGCTGGTGCCATGTGGATTGATCCTATCTTCATAGTGCACTCCATCAGTTTCTATATGGTTCTTCATAGTCTTCCAGCTGGTGTCTTTATTGGGGTCAACCATGCAAACCTGTAAATAAATATGTTGGTTGAAAGAGGTTTAACACATCTTTCCACTGGTATGGTCATATCGCAACTGCTTAACCATGAATTCCTGTCATTTCTCAAAGCAGTACTAACACAACATCCTTACCAAGCCTCCACATGCTTGGCATCTGCATTGGTTTACGATATCAAACCATTGGTTTGGGGATAAAACCTGTGACCTCATGAAGGAGAGTCTATGTGTTACCGACAGCGCTATAGCAGCAGTCTTTTCATTGATGTGTAAATTGGTTTAGTCTAGGAGCCAGGTCCTGGTATGGAACTTTTCTTGCAACCGGTGCCCTATAAAAATTGGAGTGGTATTTTTCAATACGTTAGGGTCCCACGCTTTGGTTAAGGGTGGATGACATGCTTAAAAGTGGTAGGATTTTTTTAAAATCAAGGTCAAAGGTCATTCGGTGCACTTTTCATACATACCTCCTAAAATACCCCATAACTTACTCATTTATTAAGCTAAAACAATTATTTTGGTATCAAAATAAAGCTGATAAATTGCACTTTGACTTACATGAATGATAAACAGCTTTTTGATTTTGTATTTTTGTGAATATTCATAAATATAGCAAAAATTGGCGAAAAATCACCAAAATAAGTTTTGTCTACAAGTGAAAAAAAAGTTTTTAAAATACAAAAGGTATGTTTGTGTGGTTGAAGTCATACTTAAAAATTGCCCAGAAACCTGTTCTTGAGTTATATGTATTTCTTCACAGAATTAGTCTTTAGCTTAGGCATGTAGTCATAGCTAAAAGTGGGTGGGGTAAATTTTCCCAAAAATTACAAAATATGCAAACATTGATGTAACAAAAAATCTTACACATAAATGTGATGTTTAGTAAAAATTATGCCTTTGAAATCATATTTGCAGTGATTTGTAAAGCTTTTAATGCATATTCCTGGAAATTAATTAAAATTTTAAGAGCCAAAATAACAATTCAATAAAACAGCATGTGAGATGGATACAGATTATATCAACACCATAATGTCAAAGCAATGACTCTTAAAACGAATATTTATCAAGCATCAACAATTTTTTTATATAAAGCAAGACTCAAATTAACATAATCGACAGCTGAACATATTCCTCTTTCTATCTTACGGGCATATGACATTAGACCCATGCCAGATTTTCAGGAATTAGAAGGACATGGGGACAGTCAGAATTTGCTTTGTTGTGTAGTGCATTGCTTTTATAGAGCCAAAAGGAAAGCAATTTTAGCGCTGGAACTAAATTTTTCACTATCAAGGTTCAGTGACACATAATGTTACTATAAATATAAAGTGCGGGTAAGTTAATTATTTACACTTGATTTAGAAGACCAGACTTAATTTAGAAGAACTAAATGAACTTCATTTCAAATTTACTTGTGCAGAAATGATCTAGCTATCCAGGTCGACCATTCCATACAATATTTCGTGAACATAGTTCATATATGTTTGTATGCCCGACAACCTAGCATGGATCTCTTTAAAGATAATTACAAAGCTGCCGTCATTACAATGCTTACACCTAGTAGCGAACATTCGAACATGTATACATAAAATGTAATTAGGAACAGAATATTGCAAATTGTGAAAACATATAACTATCATCAGTCTGGAATCTGGTTGTTATGATGTGTGGTTATGAAGGTCTCCAAGAGTAACCATGAACATGTTAGAACCGTATATTCATTTATGTACATGCCTTCAAAAGGGACAACAGAGTATCTGGTCTTTTAATTAATTTTGTGACCCAATAAGCTTTAATTGTACAAGAAATTGAACCCAATAGTCCCTATATCTTTTATTATGCAAATCATTCATTGCATGTGACATTATGTTACAAGTAAATACCGTATAGCACTTTATTTCTGCGGGGTCCAAATTCTGCCGTTTTTCCAGAAATCAGATGGGTTAAATTTTATTTCTGCGGTCTTTCATTTTGCAAAATCAGAAATTTTATTTCTGCGCTTTCAAATCAGTTTTAGTCAGTATCAGACATAGTTTGAAAGACGATGCTTACCAAATATATTCCAAACACTCCGTTAGGGACCTGGGTAAAGGGATAATCCCACTCATTTAACAATATCTATATAGGCGTTATGGGAAACAATGCCGTATACAGATAGGTGTGAAAAGAAAGACGTGTCAATCTGTTACCAATCAGTCAAACTTGTTAAATAATTGTTTATTGATGAACTAAAATGTCTTATCTACTCCTTAGTTAAAGCCGTAGTTACATCATTTTCGAATAGGAAATCACTCCATTGTTATGATATTGTTCTTTCCATCGGATGGTAACAGTTTAACTTGTCCATGTACTGACTAAATTACAGAATGGCAACAACCTCTACATTCAGGATTAATATTCTGCGGATTTTATTTCTGCGGTGCCGTCCACGACCGCAGAAATAGCAGAAATAAAGTCCCCGCAGAAATAAAGTGCTATACGGTAGTAGAAAATAAAGATACCACAGTTGTTGATCCTTCCTTCACAATCCCATCATGATAACATAACTTTGTTTATTGATTCACGACTAATACATATTTGAGTAGACACAGAGAAACTTTTGGTATAAAAATAGTGGAAATCTTCGGACCTACGGTTGTTATAGCTCTAACCCCACGAAAATATACCTAACAACAAAAATCTGGACAGTGTTTTACTTATTACATGGCTAAAACTATTCCTGGTAATAACTTTTGTTGTAATCAATTGTGCATCTATCATTTGTAAGTATCTATGTAATCTATATCAAAGAAATCATTAACCTTTCCCCAAACAAGACCTCGTTTTGACGTCCCTAAGCGAAAGGCTTGGGCAAAATTGATGCAAAAGGAGAAAATTATGATTATCAGCATTTTCTTTTGCCTCAATGTTTTCTAGGCTATATTGTACACAAATCAAATCTTTTAAATCTGCCATTTTTGTCGTTTGCAGTAGCATGACTTTTTGACTTTTAAACCAACAGAGATGAGATTTTAAACACATATGCTTTTAAAGAATTATACATTTGATCCTGCAACAAAAACGCTGCTGTTTTGATAAGGGCGCATTCGACAGTTGCTATGGAAACATAGGGTCAAGTTGAGCGGGAAAACTTTGGATATTATGCAAAAATATGACTTATCAATCGCTTTTAAAGCGATCATATTTTGTAT
This sequence comes from Fragum sueziense, assembly GCA_963680895.1. Taxonomy (NCBI): domain Eukaryota; kingdom Metazoa; phylum Mollusca; class Bivalvia; order Cardiida; family Cardiidae; genus Fragum; species Fragum sueziense. Next base: position 40,795,027 of record OY804599.1, read on the forward strand.
TTTTCACTTCAACAGTAGTCAAAAATGCTTTTACCTTTGAGCGGACATTTTTTCTCGGCAAATGTAACATCGTCAGCTGACATTTGGAGTCAATTTCCGTAAACAACCATAGGTGAATACATCGCTTAGCTTATATAGCAAATATGGTGCTAGAGCAATGGTATTCAATAATGATTTGAGTGTAAATTGGAAAATTAAAATCCGAGACGATCTTTATGATTATGAACATGTACAGCAATACTTCTATGAGAAAAAACAAGCATTTATGAGTGGTATAATATAATGCATTTATAAATGATTTTACCCATGATGCTTCTGACCTCAATATATCTGGACGTCGGCGAAATCGTCAATCGCTTCTTTGAGGAATAAATTAATATGTGGGAAATGTGGATATCGTGCAGTGGCAAATATATAGAAAAGATGTAAATATTAGATGTGTAAGACAGACGTTCCTGATGTATCCATCTCAGACCTAAGTTGTGCCGCTCAATATGACCCTTCGTTGCCATAACAACTGTAGAATGCACCATAAAGCAAAAAACTTAGATTTTGTTGCTGGATCAAAAGCATAATTTCCTAAATTTTAAGTTTTGAAAATATCTTAACAGTTAGTACATGAAAAAGTTATGACATAATTCCGGATACTTTATCAACAGCCCTCATACAAACCAAATGAGCTTTTTATGTCGAATACTTTTGGAGAAAATGCCAATGTTAATGACAACAACAATTTAATTCCTATAAGAATGTGTAAAGATCCTGCACCTCTAGCTTTGATTGACATCACAAAATATTTGTGTTAAACTAACTGCCACACGCGAAGGTGTAAGTGTCAAAGAGAATATCTTTTATGCACCGATGCATGTGTTTGTGAGTCAGAACTGTGTATAAATAGACGTATCTTGGTGCATTAGACAATGATAATGATTAGTATATATGGCCTGAATTAAGTGTATTGAAGTGTTTATTATAGGGTAGCTATGGATATTTAAAGTCTGGTTATTGCTTCATGTGTCTTGCTGTTTTTGTTGTTGTTGCTGTTGATGATGATGGTGATGATGAGGATAGTGTTGAATATAAGAACATTATATTTAGTAAAGTATACACGATACATAAAATGAACAAAACAATGAGTTTATGCACGACTTCTCCTTTACGCAACTATCATGCAGAAGACATTTCGGTCATCATTTGACAAATTAAACTCTTTATATTGCTCTTACTTTCTAAAATGCACACCACTGGCTATCTCTCAAGAATTCATATATAATTCAGCCCAATCTTGAAACAAGCTTTGTGAAGCATGAATGCCTCTGAAAAGACCAATGATAAGTTTTCATATTAAGCTTTTAAGTAAATGGTTGATAAGGGTTAATGGATGAGCTTGAGGAAGGTCATATTGCTTGGAACAGATAGATATTATTAAAAGAAGGTTACATACCAAATTTGAGCTTTGTGTGTGAAATACTTTTGGAGAAAAGGCCAATGTTAAGTTTTCACGTTAATTAGTTTTAATGTTAAGGGTTGATAAGGGTTAATGGATAACCTTGAGGAAGTTCATATTGCATGGAACAGATAAATATCATTGAAAGAAGGTTACATACCAAATTTGAGCTTTGCATGTGGAATATTTTTGGAGAAAAGGCCAATGTTAAGTTATCGTTTTTCAAACTGACGGACGGACGGACAGACAGATGGCTGGCTGGCTGGACGGACGGACAGACAGACCGACAACGTAAAACATTATGCCATCGATCTAACGATATGGGGCATCAAAATGACTAATTTGTGGTCTTATTTTTATCTATATTAAATTTTCGACATATATACAATTATGGGGTCAACTTGAATTTAGTTGGCCATTTTTGACAAAACACAAAGAAAAAAAGTTATATCTGTATCCCTTATAAGTATGTAATACCAGAGATATTGTTTTATTCACTTAAACTGTAAACTGTATTTCAAGTGATGTGTTATTCATCATGTATAAAATTACATGATAGAACCGCACAATTTTGTGTATGAGCTATTTGGTTCCAGCGCTAAATTCCTTTCCCTTTGGCTCTATAAAAGCAATGCACTACCCAACAATGCAAAATCTGACCGTCCCATGTTGTTCTGATTCCTAAAAAATCTGGCACGGGTCTGGGGAATATTTTCAGCTGCCCATTTCTAGTACATAGATACTTGATAAATATTCGTTTTAAGAGCCATTGCTTTGTTTTATTGAATTGTTGTTGTGGATCTTAAAATTCTAATTAATTTCCAAGAATATGCATTAAAAGCTTTACAAATCACTGCAAATATGATTTCAAAGGCATAATTTTTACTAAACATCACATTTATGTGTAAGATTTTTTGTTACATCAATGTTTGCATATTTTGTAATTTTTGGGAAAATTTACCCCACCCACTTTTAGCTATGACTACAAGCCTAAGCTAAAGACTAATTCTGTGAAGAAATACATATAACTCAAGAACAGGTTTCTGGGCAATTTTTAAGTATGACTTCAACCACACAAACATACCTTTTGTATTTTAAAAACTTTTTTTTCACTTGTAGACAAAACTTATTTTGGTGATTTTTCGCCAATTTTTGCTATATTTATGAATATTTACAAAAATACAAAATCAAAAAGCTGTTTATCATTCATGTAAGTCAAAGTGCAATTTATCAGCTTTATTTTGATACCAAAATAATTGTTTTAGCTTAATAAATGAGTAAGTTATGGGGTATTTTAGGAGGTATGTATGAAAAGTGCACCGAATGACCTTTGACCTTGATTTTAAAAAAATCCTACCACTTTTAAGCATGTCATCCACCCTTAACCAAAGCGTGGGACCCTAATGTATTGAAAAATACCTCTCAAAATTTTATAGGTCACCGGTTGCAAGAACTTTTAATTTAACCCCCTTTGTAAAAGCTGGCTCCTAGACTAGTTAGTTCAAAAAACATTTGAACATCAATTGAGTTATGAACTCTGCATAATCCTATCTCAAACAAGCCATGGTTTTAGTGTTTCAAAAGAAACAGACATTGGAAAGCACTGAAGAGCAAAGATAACAAGGAACAAGATGTGTTTGTGAAACACTAAGGCTACCAAAATGACCAATGTTAAGTTTTCGGATAGACAGACAGAAAGACAGAGTAAAATAATATACCCCTGATCGTTCAATATGGGGGCATAAAAATTGCTGTTTAGTAAAGGGTTAATACTTACACAATGATGGACAGTCTCTGGTACAGAATCTTGTCCCTTCAGATCAATCCAGGTTGGGAAATACATTAGTCTTTCCTAAAACATACATACATAGTCATGAGCGGCAGAATATTATATTAAATACATTGATGTTAAAAGGAGAATTATCTGTATTTTCTCCTTTTGCATCAATATCACATAATCTTGTTCTTTCAGATCAATCCAGGTAGGAAAATACATCAATCTTTCCTGAATCAAACACATGAGCCAGGATCTGCAAAATGAGCAAAAATTTACCTATGTTAACATCACAGGTGTTTCACACTTGCAAGATTCAAACCAATAAATGCAAAATTGTATTGAAAATTACGAATGCTCTTTCCTTTGTTTACATGGGTAAAATTTGTAAACATGTGCCGTAAGAATGTGACTGGACTATAGCTACAATGCAATTATCAAAGTTGAATAACCTTATGAGTTTGTTTACGTAACTCCTGATAGCAATCTAATGAAGCTGAGAATGGCCCTTCATTAAAAGCGATTCATTTAATCCTTTATAGTTATTCATCAAATGTAATTTATTTCATGCTTAATTTCCCACAAATGAACAAATAACATTTCAAATCACTATTCTACAAATGAGATGTAATATGGAGGCTCATTTACTGTTCGAGATCATTGTATGTCCAGATCAGTCTATGCCTAGTTGCAGGCTGATCAGGACCGTTGCTAACCTATACTCCTCAAAAAAGTTAAGGACCACTCATTCAAAGTGCGATATTTTGTGAATCCTTATATGAATCTATTTATAACTTGTTGCAAGATAACTAGTACCATATCTTCATAATCAGTTGGTCATTAGATTGGAAAATTAGCTGAAGTAAAAACTGTAGGAGAAAAAGACATAACACTACCCTTTAAAATGCTTGTTTTTGCATGTAGTGGGCGGGATGGCAACTTTCAGAAAAAGCCCCTTTCCCCAGGATTTTCTTTTGAAAAATCACACGTATGGCTAGATTGACTATCTTGAACCTCTATTAACTAAATGCGAGAAAAGTAGAAGTTATAAATTAACTGCTGGTACCCTGTTTGAGGGATTTACACTATGCCTCTAACATCGCCCGTATGAGAGCTTCCAGCATCACTTATTGAACATTATGAGTAGAGATCCTTTCTGTAATGATGGTCCCACACATTTGCAATAGGATTCAAAAGAAGAGAGTGTACTGTCCATTGCATAACTTACATTTTTCTCTCTCTATAAAGACTCAGGTGCAATTCTTACCATGTGTGGAGGGTCGTTATCGTCCCCTAGATGAATTAGGAACAATAGCGCCACCGAATGGATAAGATTATCAAAGGAGAACCTCATCTCTTTATCGATCACCGGTCAGCGATCTGTAAGGATTGATGCCAAGTTCCGTAGAACCATCTTAAAATACCAACCCCACTCAAGCACAAATGGTCCATTTCACTTATCATCCTTTACACCATAAAAATCTTTTAAACACCAATTTTTCTGAAGAAACACTACGACTTTTCCGACTTTGGCATTCTGTCACAATTTTGACAGCTCGCATCCCACAAAATAGACCTCAAATCTGCAAGGTGAAAGTTGCATTGTGGGCGTTGAAAGTCAATGCAAAATCGTCCGGTCTGTGCGGCTGAAGTGGGGCTCACCGGAAGCTTCCATGCGCATAATTTATGAGCTCAGATGTGCTTTTTGCTGTTTGAACATAAACAGCTTGTACAGTTGGTCTCTGGTGTAATTTGATACACGATAATGCTCGTCTTCACACGTCGAGCTTTGTTCTTAAGACGGAAAACCCCAACTAACCGAAAAGTAAACAAGTTTTACTTACATGAAATTCATTAAACATGTGTGGGACTGTCATCACAGATGAATTCCTTCCCATAATGTCCACACAGCAATATCGGAAGCTTGTAAACGGCGCCCGATAGATGCATTGTTTAGATCCCTTTATGTGGGAACCGGAAGTTGATTTCAAGCGTCTGTTCACATTGCATTGAAGTGATAGACGCATAAGATGGTCACACAGGCTATGCACCTGAATATCCAGAGGAAAATTTTGAGAAACAATAACCTTTTCTATAAAATGCTTCCCCACCCACTACATGTAAAATTGAGGCATTTTGAGGGGTAGTGCAATGTCAATTTCTCTTACAACTTTAGTTTCTGCAATTTTTACAATATACAGATGATTTTTTTATGAAAGAAAGATTACTCTTCATTATACAGTAATTCAATAATAAATTTATTAAAAGAATCGTAGAAGATATTATTTTGAATATGTGGTCCTTAACTTTTTTTGATGAGTATATTACTCCATTACTGCACAGTGATGCCTTTTGACTCTTTCACAAAATAAGGCCTGGGAAAACATTGTGGAAAATGAAGAAATTGTTTGTGACAAGCAATTTCTTCATTTCCCACAATGTTTTCTAAACAAAAGCAACAAAAAAATGTAAAATTCCATGCACATGAAGTTGTCGCCTGCACCATCTTTGGATTTGGAATGGTCCAAAATTTTGCCATTTGGGAAAGGGTTAAAGTTGCTACAGGACACAAAGAACCTATTACAGAATAACATAGATCTTGATCAGACTGTGTCTATAAACAGGCTGATATGGATCCATGTTGGTCTTAAATGCCATTAAGGTCCCTTTTCCCGATCCCTGCTAACCCTCTCCCAAAACAGCAAATTTTTAAAGCGGTCCAATTTGAAAGCTTCTGTAGACTCCAAAGTAAATGATCACAAAAGGCCAAAAAGTATTTGTTATAGTCAAGAAAATATTGAGGCAAAAGGAGAAACTGCTGGTTATCAGCTGTTTCTTCTTTTGTCTCAATGTTTTCCCAAGCCGTTTCTATTAGGGACATCAAAACCAGGTCTAGTTTGGGAAAGGGTTAAAATGAAAACAGGTCAAAGCCCTACAAGATGCATCTTAATGAGTTTGATTAAAATCCCTTTTTGTATTTTCCATTCATTAGTTTGATTTGCAGCATTATCTGACACTTAAAAGCTTCTCAATGTTATGTTCTAAAAACAATCGTGAAATAAAGATTCTTCAAAAATAATGTGGAAAAGCAAATTAATTTTGAAACCATTGAGTAAAGGGAAGAAAATGCTGAAGATGATCATTTTTCGCTCTTTGGCTTCAATAATTATTTTCTATGCTTTATTGTGCACACATTCTGTCTATATCAATATAAATTTGATTATCTGCAGGATGTAGCTTTTAAATTGGAGCAGTCTAAAATTTTGTAATATGGGTAAGGGTTAACTTTAATACATACTGCCATCTTTTTGACATCAAACGAATGCAAGGTGGCAGAACACACGACCATTTGAAGACGTTTTCCATCGTTGGTAACCTTTGGAATCTGAGCATGGAGTCGATTGATCAGGTCTCCATACCCCTGGCTTAAAAGACCATCCTGGAAAAGATAGTGACTGATTGATTAGGGTACAATGCCTCTTTAAACTGTTATGGTCATATTACAGCGCCTGGCACACCTTACCATTGACTCCATTGCTCACACAACATCTTTACCGAGCCTCAGCTGCTTGCCAACATAGGTTAAAGATTATTTACCCATCGCTGAGTGACAATTTTGTCAGAAAGGCTATTTGCCAGGGAACTCAGGAGTGTGAGTCTGATGTGCTAAAAAACTGTGCTATGGCCACGGCTAATAAAATTATTTAGCTAGGACCTAGAAAGAGGTCCCTTATGGCATTTGAGAAAAACCTGGATCTAGATCAGATTGTGCATATGCACAGTCTGATCAAAACCCATGTTGTTCTCTAATAGCTTATTCATTACATGCAGCAACTGTCTGATACCAGCATCAATCCAGATCAGACCGCACCCAGACAAAATACCTTTGGAAAACATGGTGGTTCAAAATGTTATAAGGGATCTTTTTACAGATCATGGCTCAATTATGAATCACATTTTTTCTCCCAAATACTTTTTTTCTATGATCATCTATCATGAGCAAGATGTTTTTTCATAAGTTTTCATATTAAATTTCAGACAGACAGATGGACAGACAGACAGACAATGGTCAAACAATATGCCAACCAACTATTGATACTGAGGAATCAAAATGTATACTATTGAAATTACGCCATACCATAGACAAAATTTAAATTTACAAAATTACACAATTCCCAAATATTGAGTTTGAGTTTATTGGGGTTTTACGCCGTTTTCAACTGCCAGGGTCATATCGCCGCGGCTGGAACATCTAACCATAGATTCCTGTTGTTTCTCAAACCAGTACTACCACAACACGCTTACAAAGCCACCAGCTGCTCGCCCATTTGGGTTAATGATTTCAAACCCATTGGTGGAACACAATTTTGTCAGAAAGGGTATTTGCTGCGGCCGGGTACACACGATTAATTTCAAAAGTGAAAAATGTAGGAAAATTTTGAGGAAAGGGAGGAAAATTCTGATAATTATATTTTCTAAAGTTTAATACTAATTTGTGATCTGCAACAATTTTTTTATTTGACTAGCCTAAAATATTGTAATTATTGAAAGGGTTAAAGCAAAAACGAGTATGTTCTTACAGCTTCATCCAAAACAAAGAAGCGTATACAAGTCAGGGCCAACTTTCCAGATGATATCAAATCTTCCAGTCTTCCAGGTGTACCAACAACAATGTCGACCTGCAAAGTAGCAACATGAAAACAGAATTCACTTTTAGGATTGACTGATTGAATGGAGTTTTATGCCCCACTCAACAGCTAAGGTCCTAGATGGGACCTTGGTTTAAAGTCTCATCCAAAAGACTGGAGAGGCAAGGGATCAAACCTGAAACCACTGTGTTAGAACTAAGTTTCAACTGCACCAAATCCGCCCACTTTTAGGATGGCATGAACATTTCTATATACAACAATACATAAGAGGGGCTAAAGACAATCTTAGCCATCTTGATTCCAACCCTATGTGGTGTACATACTCATCTAAAGCTCTCGAAGTGACAATGCCAATGAGTGGTTCGTATCAACAATATAGGGTTCTGATTGCAAATTATTGATACTTTACGGTTCAACAAGAGTTGTCCATGAACAACGTAGCTCGCCCATACGAGAGCTTGTCGCTAAAAAAGGAGTTCAAGGTCAAAGGTAAAGGTCACTGGGTCAAAGGTCATGGTCTCAAGGTCAAGGTCATTGCATGAGATATCCATATGTCAAATATCAAGGCTCTATCTGTAATAGTGCATGAGATATAGGCCAGGTTAAAGTTTTTTAAAGGTCAAGGTCACTAGGTCAAAGGCCATGGTCCCAAATGAAAGGTTTGCAAGAGGTATCCATGTGTGAAGTACCAAGGCTGTATCTCAAATAGTGCCCGAGATATACCATAGGTTAAAGTTTTTGAAGATGCCAACGCGGACACTAGGGCTGTGACATTAGCTCCCCGGACATAAAGTCCCGGCTCGCTAGAAATCCAATAGCAGCTCTTCTGATAATATGTATCTCTTGTTAAAGGTAACAGAATCTAGTGAGAGATCAAAGGTCAGCTAAGTCATTTACACAGATTTGGGTATTTCTTGTAATTATCTAAGTCAAAACAATTCCCATAATACTTAGCAAAAAGTGTATGATCCAAATTCAAAGATGTTGCAGACTACAATATCAAGTGAATGGAATTAACTTTTTTGTAGAAAACATTGTGGGAAATGAAGAAATTGCTTGTCACAAGCAATTTCTTCATTTTCAACAATGCATTCCAAAGCTTTCATCTTGTAGGGAGTCAAAAAGAGTCATTGTGTGGTAATGGTTTAATCGAGTCTATCACAAGAAAAGATGTAATATCAGTTTATAATATCACTGACATGGTTTATTTAGTACCTACCCCAGTATTTAGTGTATCAACTTGGTCTCGTATATTTACACCACCAATTATAAGAAGTTCCCTGGAAAACACATCAAAAGAAGACATTAAACTATAAACGCTTGTTAGCCCGGCCTTTCCAAAACAACAAAAGTTCAGACTGATCCAATTTAGGTAACGGTGCAGCCCATAAAGTTGGCACAAATGAAGATGGTCTTTATTTACAATGTACAATCTAAATTTTATCGAATAAAAGAATTAATTCAAATCAGATTATTCATTTTACTTGAAGCAAGCGTGTGAAGCAAATGTACCACATGTATGCATGTAAAGGGCACTGATATCTTGTAAGTAGTTAGCCCAAAATGCCCAGACCAGATAAATGATAATCGACTTTAGCACGGTGGGGATTGTGCATGATGGGATGGATAACAAATACTGAGTATACGGACAAATTTGCCTCGCTTCAGGTAAGAAATTGTGCAATAATTTTCTTATTTCTGCTCCAATTTTCAAGCGGTTTGTTGCATGTACCCCGCACTAGTGAGCTCTTTCCTCGGATATATGACTTGTTTGTAGAATCTTTGCGCTTTGTCCAAAAATTGATCCCAACCGACCCGAAAAACGACAAAAAATTCAGGCCCTTTTTCTAGTCGGTTGGGATCGGTTTTTGAGAAAAGTACAGGGAAGTTCCAGATAAATAATACATCTGAGAAAAGGGCTCAGTAAGACGGAGTACATGCAACAAACCGCATGGAAATTGACGCAGAAATAAGAAAGTTATTGCACAAATTCTTACTTGAAGCGTGGTTAATTTGGCCGTAGTCGTTACCATTTCGCTTTCTGGTCGGTTGGGACAATGTTTCGGGAAAAGTTTCATGAGTTATCTAATATGTCATATATCCGATGAAAGAGTTTGATAAGGCGGGGTATATGCAGCAAACCGCTTGAAAATTGATACAGAAATAACAGAGTTATTGCAAAATGTCTTACCTGAAGGGAGGCGAGTTGGCATCAAATTTTGTGCAAAAAATAGACTGGGTTTACCGTTATGTTTTGATAAACCGTCGGTGTTGTTATAACATCTCGTAACTACGGTTTGATTCAAGCCGTAGTTACGAGATTTTATAACAACACCAACGAAATACTATTTATTTGTCCAAAATTACGTCACGGTTTACTTGATAAAATCGTTCCCTATTGTCGGTAGTCGTTATCCATCCCATCATGCACAATCCCCACCGTGTTTAGCGACATCTATTGGTAGCTATTGGTGTTGACCCTTTCTAAAACAAAACCTCATTATAAGAAAATGCTTGAGAAAATATTGAAGCAAAAGAAAACAAGAGGGCCAAGATGGCCCTGTATCGCTCCACTGGCTTTTAGACATTTAGACTACAAACTTCTTGAAGGAATACAATAGAGGTCTATTCAAAGAAGATTCATGCTACACCAGAATGAAATCCAATATGTGATTAAGGAGCAGAAATGTTTTTAAAATTTTCTTAAAATTACACTGTTTCATATAGCAAAAAAAAAGCCTAGCCCACAACGGCCAAGCTTTTTGTCCGATCGTGAAGGAATTTGGAAGAGATTCATGCAAGGAAGATTCCTGTGAAGTTTGGTTAAAATTGGTCCTGTAGTTTTGGAGAAGAAGATTGTTTAACAAGTTTTCAACAAGTTTTCGAAAATTCAATTTAATTAAATTTTATTTAAATTCAAGTTCTACACGGAAATTATTTTTTAATGAATTTAGAGGAGATAAATGCAAGGAAGATTCGTGTAAAGTTTGGTTAAAATTGGTCCAGTAGTTTTGGAAAAAAAGATTTTTTGAAAATTTAATTTAATTCAATTAATCAAAATTTAAGTTCTACATAAAATTTATTATTTTTTTTAAGGAATTAAGAAAAGATTAATGCAAGGATCATTTCTGTAAAGTTTGGTTGAAATTGGTCCATTAGTTTTGGAGAAGAAGAATTTTTAAAGATTTTTCAAAAATTTAATTTAATTAAATAAATTAAAATTTTAATTCTACATAGAATTTATTTTTTTGAAGGAATTATGAAGAGATTAATGCAAGGAACATTTCTGTGAAGTTTGGTTGAAATTGGTCCAGTAGTTTTGGAGAAGAAGAATTTTTAAAGATTTTTCGAAAATTCAATTCAATTAGATTAATTAAAATTCAAGTTCTGCATAGATTCGACGCCAAAGCCGACACCCGGGTGACAGTATAAGCTCTAATTTTCTTCGAATAGTCGAGCTAAAAATTAACGTCACAAAAATAGTGCAATGTCATCTATCAAGAGCAGACTTGTGACAATTAGTAACCTTACCTTATAGCTGGGTTTGATAAATGTGACCCGTCACGCTAAAAGGGACCTTATAGGAAGTGTGAAAAATATCGACCCTAGTCAGTCTGCGCAGTCCGCGCAGCCAGACTAGGGCCGACACTTTTCACTTATATGCAATTTTCTTAATCCGGAATGTTTTTCCTATCATCCTATATGCTCATTCTTGCATACAGGATCTGGTTGACATGTGCCGAGTCTGACAAGTGTGTCAAAATTTGGATAGTTGGAGTTCGGATAAGGTCCCTTTTAGCGTGATGGGTCACAAATGTACTTTACTTTTTCCCAAACAACAACATTTTAGATTAGTACAAATTCAAAGATTTTGCAGACCACAATATCAAATGAATGAAATTTTAAATTTTGAGAAAACATTGAGGCAAATCAAGAAAACGTTGATAATCAGCGTTTTCTTCCTTTGCCTCAATATTTTGTGCCATACTGTACTTTTTCAACATCCAACAGCTTTCAAAACTTGGACTACTCTAGAATTGTGTTGTTTGAGAAAGGGTTGAATTTCAGACTTGAGACAATTCGTAACATGGTGGACAATCACATGATACAATATTTTCAGGAAATCTTCAATAATTTTGTAAATACTGGACTGATTTGAATTCCGTTTGAAGCAGCGAATGTGGAAAGACGTCACACATTGGATGGACGTGGTTGATTTTTGAAAAAATAACTGATAAAAAAGTTATTGAAGATAAACCAAAATTTTGGTTTATCTTCAATAACTTTTTTATCAGTTGTTTTTTTCAAAAATCCAACACATCCAGCTTATTCTTGGCATTTTCCCACATTCTCTGCTTCAAAACGAATTCAAATTGGTCAAGTATCAAAAAAGATATTGAAGATTATCGGAAATTCTGGGTCACATGATTATACACCGTGTAGTAACCTTACCTTATAGCTGGGTTTGATAAATGTACTTTAAACTTCTGCAGCTGGTTGTAAGTCTGAAAGTAAAGAAATAAGTGAGCAATACTGACTAGCCAGGCAGATACATGTATAGCTAGCCTACAAAGGATGTGGATTCAAGAATATCCATGGCAGTCAGGTGGCATGACCCATGGAAAAAGCTTTAAACAAGGTCTGATTTGTTTCGGTGTATTTTACAAGCTTTTTTGAACAATGAAATACCTGTTTGAACATGAAATTCGAGATGATTTATAGCTTTGTATTCCTGTATTACAAGTAGAATCTAGCAATTATAATCTGCAAAAGTCCAATCGGTCAAGGTAATGTGGATGCACCTTCGTTCTTGTGCAAATGTAACTAAGAGGCTGCTAACACTTAGCAAATTTTGATGTAGCATTAGTAAAAGAAAGCCAATTGAAATGTGCGACAGTTAAAGCCAGTAAGAGCTGCTGTCGCTGCTAACAAGGAAATACATTGAGAGCTATCAACATTTTTTTGCTCTTTGTTATCATTGGAATATATATATGCACATTTTTGGTAGGTTTGTTCCACGTCGTTGTTGTTGCATTACATTTTTTTCAACCTCAGATTCCGTTTTCTAACAATCTACTTTTATCTTTCAGTTGAGTTCCAATAGCTTCCAGCCATCTCTTATATAAAAAGTCATATGATCCATATGTCCAAGAGCCCAATATAATAGAGCCCAACCAGACTTGAAACTACCTATTGAAAACATTTGTTGAAAGCCAAGTAAAACCTAGTACATTGAAACATTACACATTAACCCATTACACATGTATCAGACATAGAATTTTAGACTTGTCCAATTTCAAAGATGTTGCAGACAACAATCTCAAGTGTATGAATTTTTTTTTATTATTTTGTTTTTTACCGGGTAAAAAACATTATGGAAAATGAAGAAATTGCTTGTGACAAGCAAATTTCTTCATTTTCCACAACATTTTCCATATCCTTTATCTTTTGGGGCATCAAAAGGAATCATTGTGTGGTAATGGGTTTAAACAAGTCAATGACTCCTTAATTACATCATTAGACAAAATTGCGTTTTCCAAATTTAGCCCCATCGAATATCTTTTTTTCAATGATTTCAAAAAGCATCCAATAAAATTAGACTTTTCGTGTTAAACTAAGTCATCTAGGAATGTTAAATAAAATGCATTCATGAGTTAGTCGGCCCCTAGAATTTTAACAAGAATGCCAGCCACAATATATCCTACTTTCACATAAGGTCCCCTTTTTGGTATGGTAGTCTGTACAATAATAAAGTCCCAACAACATGCCTTAAGGTCAGATGACTAGACACATTCTGTAAAAAGAAATCATCAAGATTTGTCTAATTTTGATTTCATTGCGGTTTTGCGCAGTTTTCAACTTCTATGGTCATATCGCAGCGGCTGGAGCACCTAACCATGGGTTCCTGGTATTTCTCGCACCTGTACAACCACAATATCCAAACCGAGCCTCCAGCTGTTCTCTCACATAGATGATTCACTCATTGGTGAGAGACAAATGACTTTTGTCAAATGTCAGAATGGATACTGGCCGAGCCGGGGTTCCAGCTCGAGACCCCTGGATTGACAGACTCCGACGTAACCGACTGAGCTATCCGGGCTCGGCAAGATTTGTCCAATAATGCCACAGGTGTCTTGTTAACAAGATGTGGATGCATGTAAGGATGTTGGGACGGATGGATAGACAGACAGAGGGAGTTTGAGTTTGAGTTTATTGGGGTTTTACGCCGTTTTCAACTACCAGGGTCATATCGCGGCGGCTGGAGCACCTAACTGTGGGTTCCTGGTATTTCTCGCACCAGTACAACCACAATATCCAAACCGAGCCTCCAGCTGCTCTCTCACATAGATGATTCACACCCATTGGTGAGAGACAAATGACTTTTGTCAAATGTCAGAATGGATACTGGCCGAGCCGGGGTTCGAACTCGAGACCCCTGGATTGACAGACTCCGACGTAACAGACTGAGCAGTCCGGGCTCGGCCTGACAGAGGGAGAAGACAAAATATAAATCCATCTTTGGCAGCATGTAAAACCTAACACTTTTTCTTGTAAAACCAGTTACATTGTCTTTTTGAAAGCATCAAATATTCTGTTACAACTTCATGTAACTAGATGAAGGTTTTATATTTTTCTCTAGGGCATTATACGAGTTGCATCAAATTGAAAACCATTTCTTTAAAACTGTTTTTGAGATAACCTGTAATCAGTTGGGAGTATTTTCTGCACTGTTGATCAATATCACTAATTGAGATGCATGATGCACAGGATATTTCCCATCTCCTGATACCACTGGTGGTGAACTCGGCCAAAGTGATGGACGTTTTTCACTACAACAAGGTACAGATATTTTGTGTTTAAATGTGAGTTTAAAGATCGGATTGGACAGTTTTTCTAATAACTATGAATTTGTTCTAAAAATAGACCGGGTTTAACGATATGTATTGACAAACCGTCCGTGTTGTTATAAAATCTCGTAACTACGGCTTTATCGAAGCCGTAGTTACGATGTTTTATAACAACACCGACGGAATACAATGATCGCGAAAAAACGTCCCACGCTTTGGCCGAGTTCACCACCAGTGGATACTCAACAATAAAGATGATGCTGCCATCTTAACCCTTTTCCACACAACAATATGTGGAAGTTGTTGCAAAACATAATGTTTTTGCCATGCCCCTATTGCTGCCTTTTTGTTGAAAGATGGTTAAGCTCTGTCCACAGATAATTGAATAGCAGATTTAGTTCTCCAAATTATTGATGGGCCATCGTATTAAAGGGACATTTCATTCCAATTCCAATTTTTGAAAGAATGTCTTGATGCGAAGATTGGTTATTCTAATGAGTATAAATGCTATTAGTTTTTTGGAGTTGCTGCCAATAAGCGAGAAACACGCATTTAAAGTTGAGACATAATCGATAAATTGCATATAAATCCGAACTGTTGTCCACAACAATTTGTTCAATTTTAACACAAAAATATAAATTTCTCGTAAAAGGCGCAATATTTTGGCTTGAAATTTTCAGAATTTTCATAAGGAAATATGCTCTTTCAGATAAACATAAAAGTAAAATTTATGACAAAAAATTCTGAAATGTCCCTTTAAGGAAAAGGAAGGAAATGATGTCAACAAGTTTTTTCTCTTTTTTCCCTCAATATTTTTCATGATATGGCATGCCAATTTTAGAAGAATTTGTTTTACAAAGTGTAATACCTCTAAATTCGAAAATGTCTAAAATTCTGTTGTTTAGCAGTGCTCTTTTTATTCCCTTTTTCCTGTGACGAGTTAAATTGCACAAAAAGAGCTCATTATCATTAGTAAAACTTTTTCCCTACTTAGAGGTGAAGTTGATGGCATATTGTTGCCAAAACAGGAAAAAACACATTAAATCTTCCAGTCATTGCTTGACAATCATTAGGTAACATTTACATCATTCTAATCTGGTTACTCTTTCTTAGTCCTTTCACAAACTGCAAATATTTAGGGTGTTTCAATGGAAAGCCGCTGGCGACAATAAGTTTGATGTTAAAAACCAGATTTGTGAACAATAGAGCAAAGAAAATATTGAGGCAAAAGGAGAATATGCTAATCATCAGCATTTTATTCTTTAGCATCAATGTATTCACAGCCCTTAAAGTAGGAGCCAGTATAAAATTTTCATGTTTTGAAAAGGGTTAAAATGTTTTCAGAAAACAATTAGCATCCAATTAGGATTGCTGTTCTCAAATCTCAACTTCTAGAACCAGTGCTTGAGTAATGACCCTCGATTCAAAATTAAAACAAGAGGACCATGATGGTCCTATATCGCTCACCTGAACCAAAATGATATGAGCAACAATTTCGTTCAATTCAATTAATATTTATGATTTTAAGACTGAAAACAAAATTATGGTCAATAACATTGTAAAAATCTAACTCATCCGAGATCTTATGGTGCCCAACATTATATCCAAGATTTGTCTTGATTGATAAATAATTGTAGATTCTAGAGTATAAACAAGGTCGAAAAAAGCTGAAAAAGGCAATTTTATCAAATTCGAGGGCACGTAACTCTCGAGAATCTGATCAGATCAAACTGAAAATCTACTCATCCGAGATCCTATGGTCCCCAACATTGTGTACAAAATTTGTCTTGATTGGTCAATAATAGTAGATTTTAGATTGTAAACAAGGTGGAGAACAGCATAAAACGGCAATTTTTGTCAAATTCAAGGGCACATAACATGCCACTTTCTGATCACATCAAAGTGAAAATCAAAATCATCCAAGATCTTATGGTACCCAACATTGCGTCCAAGTTTTGTCTTGATTGATTGGTAATTGTAGATTCCAGAGTGTAAACAAGGTCGAAAACAGCCAAAAATGGCAATTTTGTCAAATTCAAGGGCACATAACTCTGAACTTTCTAATCAAATCAGACTTAAAATCAAACTCATCCCAGATCTTACGGTCCCCAACATTGTGTTTTGTATAGACTGATCAATAATTGTAGATTCTAGAATGTAAACAAGGTCGAAACCGGCCGAAAATAGCAATTTTGTCAAATTCAAGGGCACATAACTCTAGTCTTCCAGATCAGATCAGACTACAAATCAAACTCATCCAAGATCTTATGGTCCCCAACATTGTGGTAAAGTTTTGTATAGACTGATCAATAATTGTAGATTCTAGAGTGTAAACAAAGTCGAAAACAGCCAAAAATGGCAATTTTGTCGCATTCAAGGGACATAACTCTCATCTTTCTAATCAGATCAGACTGAAAATCGAACTTATCCGAGATCTTATGGTCCCCAACATTGTGTCTAAGTTTTGTATTGATTGATCAATAATTGTAGATTCTAGAGTGTAAACAAAGTCAAAAACAGCATTTTTTGACATTCAAGGGCAGATAACTCTGCACATTCTGGTCCAATCAGGCCCATAATCAAAATTGTCCGAGAACTTATGATCCTACTTGTTTTGGCCAAGTTTGATCAAGATTGCCTAATTTTTGTGGATGCTAGAATGTAAACACCCCAAATGTTGACGGGCGGATGGACGCAGGACAAAAAGTGACCACAATAACTCACCTCGAGCACTTCGTGCTCAGGTGAGCTAAAAAAACAACAAACCCTTTCCTAAATGTCAAAAAAAATTAGATCTGGTCTAAATTGTTTAAAATATGGATTAACCTGGTTTTGACATAATTATCTATGTATAATGTAATTAGGCTTAGGAAAACATTAAGCCAAAAGAAGAAAATGCTAATATTCAGCATTCCCCCTTTTGCCTCAATTTTTTCTGAGCTATTTTGTACGCTAATTCTATCTTTACCAACATGTATTTTGTCGTCTGCAGCTCTAAATATCATAAATATTGTAATACGATAGTCAGAATATTTTCAATTCTTTGATGTTGCAACGCAGATATTCTTTGTGCCATTAAGTGTGGTCAAATTTACGATGATGTAGTTGTACATTGTCTCATACATTGCAATGTGACAGCGCATATCAGACAAAAAATGTTAAACATAATCCTTTATAAACATGGTACAATTATTGTTGAAGATTATTTTAGTACATTGAGTGACAAAACTAAAGCATGTATTTTTCTAGGTGCTCCGTTGCCGGAATTAGTTTTGAGATTAAAAGTGAATCACCTTGAATTTGTCATATCGTTATTGCATTATGTTCATGACATGTGGACATTATTCAATAATTAAATAAACGAATTTGTAAAGTATTGTGAGACTCTTGGTATAATGCATCAACGCATAATGGCAATAGAATAAGACTATGATTTCGAAGGTATCGATTGCAATATATTGCATAGACACATGTAATTATAATGTAACCAGTATAATTCGGTCAGGGATGACTTTCTTGCACAACCTTTTCCTCTTGTCGTTATGACAACAAGAGCTGTCACTGTAAGATGACAATGCCCCCGACACCGCTTTGATTTTAAATTATGGCCAATCTATGTTCAAGGTCAAGGTCATCCAGGGGTCAAGGTCACCAAAGTATGTGCCTACAGAAAGGTAATGTACCAAGGAATGTTGTGGTAAAGTATGAAGCGAATATGTTAAGTAATAAGGAAGTTATGGCCAATGTTAAAGTTTTTGGACGGAATGACGGACAGACGGACGGACAGACGGACGGACAGACGGACAGACAAGTCAAATTTATGATGCCTCCCTATCGGGGGCAAAATAAAAAATTTATAAATGTTTGTATTTGTTTCTGTAATGTTTTTTGTAATGTATGTATATGTATGTATGTGAATCTTCATGTAATGGAGGAAATAAAGATTTGAATGAAAGGAGACAAATGTAAGAAAGGATAATTTGCCATAGGTAAGAATGTAGGGAAAGCATTTTTTTCTAATCTTTTAGTTTATTTAAACTTTTATCAAAAATTTTATTATATTACTGTCAGTAATCAATATTTAATTATCTGTATACAGAAACAACTTTTATCATCTGCAACTGTTTGGAATGTGGAGAATTAAACAAAATCATAAATTTTGTTGTCTGCAAGGATCTGAGCTTGTCTATTGAGGCCTCATTAAGTTGAAAATGCAACACAATGCATTACAATTAAATGATGGATCAATTCTACAGAAAAATTCCCAGTTGACAGCAGAAAAATGTCAGATAATTATTTTTCTTTTCCCATTTCTTAAAAAAAAATAGGTTTTGATAGTCAATTCTTCTTGAGGGTTTGTCAATGATCTTTTCAAGTGTTAATCAAAGTACTGAAAGTACTGTTAGAGAGCGTATTTGACGCAACATAAATTTCGAACTGTGACAATATTGCATATCCTCGAATGTAGGTGGAGTTGTGTCAGGCCCGTAGGAAGCGATTTTATATTGTTGAAGCCCATGTGTCTGAATATTGAGAGGGAGGCTAACTTGGATTTTCCCTAAATTTTCAGTGTGAAATAATGAAAGATCAGCACTTTTGGCCATGCACTCAACCATAAATGGAGAAATATGTTAACTATTGACAAAAGAATCGAAGCCCCTTTTTCTGTGATGCAGCATAGTGTCACCATACTACAAAAAATTTACAAACAACAATTTTTGAAGTGGTCCATTTCAAAAGCTCATGCAAATGACAGAATATTTTAAAGTGACATTTCACAATTATTTTTACATAGGTTTTACTTTTATTCTATCTGAAAGAGCATGTTTTCTTATGAAAATTCTGAAAATTTTACGCCAAAATATTGAAACGTTTACGAGAAATATATATTCTTGTGCTAAAATTAAACAAATTGTTGTGGACAACAGTTCAGATTTATATAGAATTTGTCATTTCTGTCTCAACCCTGAAGGCGTATTTTTCGCTTTTGGATAACAACTTCAAAAAACTGATAGCGTTTCTACGCATTAGAATAAACAATCTTTGCATCAAGACATACTTTTAAAAATGAAATAAATGTGAAATGTCACTTTAAAGTTTAGAAATGTGCACAAAATTGTTCAGGAAATATTGAGGAAAAGTAGAAAATGCCTCAATGTTTTCAAAAACTTTCTCTTAGACACACGTTTTGATTGGGAAAGGTAAATTCAAATCAACCCGTTCATAAATGTATTGGAAGTTGGGTTGATAAGGGAATTTGCTCTAATGACCCTTTTATTCACAGCACAACATACTATAGCTTTACTACATATTACCCAGATAGACACTCACTATGCACTAGGACAAATTATACATCTCTTTCTGTGGAATGTGATTCTATTTTTAGACTGTTTGCATTGTCCAATATAAGGTCACATGACTTGACTGAATGACCTGCATGACCCAATTGTGAATGGCAAATTACTACACTGATCTATTTTCTATTTAAGACTTGATTATTTGATTTTTTGCATAGATCATACAAGTCATTTATTTTATATAATGACATGTATAATTGTAGACTATTCCAATTGTTATTTAGATCTTTTTTATCGTGATTATCGTGATTGGAAGGAACTATTTTCGTTGTGCGGTTTGCAAAATACCGGTATTGGCTTCAGGCTGCAATAGAGAGACTACGCTCTCTAAAAACCATTCTTGGCTTCTGAAAAGTCTTTACAAAGATTCATAAAGAGCCCTAGGGGGGAAATTATTGCTAACATTATGATATTCAATCAAATATTCTTCTTTTCCCCAGATGTTAGTATCAATATTCATTAAATGAGCCAGGATCTGGAAAAACATCCTTTATAGCATTTGAGAACAACCTGGATCCAGACCAGCCTGTGCATAAGCACAGTCTGATCAGGTTCCATGTTGTTCTCTAATAGCTTCCTTGTGACCTGTAGCAACCATAGAAGAGCAGCATTGGTGTATGCCAGTCTTCACTTAGGCACAGGCTGGTCTAGAAATGTGGCTGTCTCAAATGCTATAAGGGACGTTTTTCCAGATCCCGGCTCATTTTCATTTTATTGTTACTTTGCATCCCCCTTCATCTGTCAACTTGTCTTTAGCAGTTTCTCAAGAGGGCATCAAAAAAAATTATGAACAGATTTAAGTACAATATAGCACAGAAAATATTGAAACAAAACCAGAAACTGCTGATTATCAGCAGTTTCTTCTTTTGTTTCTATGTTTTTCAAAGCCTTTTCTATAAGGGGTGTCAAAAACCCGGTCTTGCTTGGGAGAGGGTTAATTTTCATCAAAAATTCTCATTTGTTTTCACAAACAAACCCAGTAGAACTACAATGAAAGATCACATTCCCTGTGGCCAAATTAATTTACTCATTTCCCCATGTAATCATTCAATCTTTTTTCTAGTCCTGTGGTATTCTAACCTTTTAACACATTTTCACATAATGACCTTTTGTTGTCTCTAAAGATAAAGGTTTTGGAAAACACTGTAGAAAGTGAAGAAATTGCTTGTGACAAGCAATTTCTTCATTTATCACAATGTTTTCTACACAAAAATACCCCAAACATGTAAATTCCCTTGCATTAAAATTTTTGTCATTGTCGACTACAACACCTTTGTGTTTTGACCAGCCTAAAAATGTGTTTTCTGGTAATGGGTTAACCCTTGTTATTCTGGTCCCTGAATATTCCAGTCTCTTTGGCTGCTATAATAGTAGAGCAAGATCAAACAGCACATATGTGCAGTCTGACCTTTCTCTATTTTACCAGTTTGTATAAATTCATCATTTCCCCATGTAATCATTCAATCTTTTTCCTAGTCCTCTAGTATTCTAACCTTTTAACCCTTGTATTGCCATGCTGCTCCAGAACTATTGTGGTCTCTGGCTAGTAGAACAGCTTGATTGATAGGAGTTTAATGCCTCTTTCAACTTCTATGGTCATATTGTTGCTGGAGCACATATCCATGGATTCCTGGTATTTCTCTCACCAGTACTACCACAATATCCAAACCAAGCCTCCCGCTGCTCTCTTACATAGATGATTCACATCCATTTGTGAGAGAAATGACTTTTAACTAATGTCAGAATGGATATTGGTTGAGCAAGACTTCAAACTCATGAATCCTTGTTCGACAGACTTCAAAATTACCAACTGAGCTATGCAGGCTCGACCTGGAAAGAGCAAGATCAGCTTGCACATATATGCAGTCATATCATACTCTATTCCACCAGCTTGTATAAATTCAGCATGATAAAGGTTAGGGCTTAGACTTAACTCATTCAGACAAAATTTTGTGCTTTCGGCCACAGGACCAGGGAAATTCTTGTGACAAGTAATTTCTTCATTACCAACAACCATAAAAAGCCTAACAAGAGGGCCATGATGGCCCATGGCCCTGTATCTCTCCACTGGCTTTTAGACTTCAAAATTTCTTGAAAGAATTTAATATCAGTGAGAGACAAATTTAGCATTTCGCTGATATAGCCAAAGCTTAGATACTGAACATGGAGTAGCTGATTGTAATGTATGATACCTTTTAAAATTGAAACAATCGCATATCAGTATAGGATAGATCACCAAACAGAAAAATTCTAGACTAGTCAAATTTGAAAGATATTACAGATGACAATAATGAAATTATACTTTTTTTAGTCTTTCGGAGAAAAACATTGTGAGAAATGAAGAAATTGCTCTTAAAAGCAATTTCTTCAGTTCCTACAATGTTTTCCAAAGCATCCATCTTGTAGGTCATCAAAAAGCCTTAATTCACGGTAATTGGTTAAACCTGACAAATTAGATTTGCCTGCCTATTTTACAAATTTAGTATTTCCGTAACATAGCAAAAGCATAGACACTAAACATGGGGTAGTCAATTTCTGACAATCCAATTTCCTAAAGTAAACATCAGATGTTTGATTCAGGCATTTCAATTTATTGAATGACACAAATTGTCTTTTTCTTACCAACCTATATCATAATAAAATGAGACCAAGAGGAAACTATGTAGACTATAGTTTAACGCTTTCCAAAACGACAAATTTTGGGTTAGTTCCATTTTGAAAGCTGCTACAGAAGGCAAATGGAAGTTGGTGAAGATAGGATTTCATTTTATGTGCAATATAGTACAGAAAATATTGAGGCAAAAGGAGAAAATGCTGTAATCAGCATTTTCTTCTTTTGCCTCTATGTTTTTTCAAGCCTTTTCTATCAGCTCTTATTTAAATAGGTGTTCTTGAATGGAAATGGTCAACTTATTTTTGGAACCAATTTGATTGCAACAAATTGAACATCCTTTGTCAAATTGACTCCGATATATTTCTGGCTTATAAACAAGGTACATGTGTTATGATATCATGTGTTAACCCCAGAGCTCCAGATAATGTTTAGGGTAAAAGAGTGATCACTCCCTACTTTGAGCACCAAAAGAGTGATTCACTCTCAACCCAGTAGGTATAATCCCTTTTTAGAGAAAACCAACAAAACACCGTTCATTTGGGAAAACTAAACCCTTGATTATATACGACTTCCTTTCCTTGTATTATTACTTCTCTGATTCACATGACTCAACAAGGTAGTAAAATACAACAAAGTATTCAAAATGAGTGATTTCGCTACTGGGTATGCATTTGGTGACAGATAACGGGAAATTTCTCTTCGACGATTAGAAACAAGATGAATGCGTAAGCACGAAACCAGTAACTTTCACTCGCTCTCGATTGTTCGAAATGCGTTACTTGAACATTGAATGCGTCTGGCGACGCACACAGTTGACTTTGAAATGCGTTTTTTACATATTTGAATGCGTAATAACGCAATCACGCACCTTATCTGGAGCTCTGGTTAACCCTCTCCCAAACAAGACCTGGTTTTGATGTACCTAATAGAAAAGGCTTGGGAAAACATTGAAACAAAAGAAGTAACTGCTGATAACCAGCAGTTTCTCCTTTTGTCTCAATATTTTCTAGCCGTATTTTGCACAAATTCTATTTTAAATGACTTTCATTTTGTCATTTGTGGCAGTTTTTGTAGTGGATCACCCTAAAAGTTTGCCGTTTGGGAAAGGGTTAATCCAAATTTGCTTTTAGATTGAGAATAAGCAGCAGACAACTATTGGTTTATCCCAATTACCAGACAGGGAAATTTGTTTTAGCTTTGCTTGGTCAAAATTCAAAGATATTGCAGATGGTAATTTCAAGTAAATGCAGTACTTGTGTCTTTGTGAGTAGAAAACATTGTGGGCAATGAAGAAATTGACCAAACGCCGAATGTCAATCAAAAACATCGATTAGCCAATGGACAATCAGAAAAATATCATGCCCCAATTATTGTTCTTCGTTGCATGTGTTATTGTATCCATTTATCGACTGACAATCAAAACGATCGACATGCCAATGGCAAAGAAATTTGTGCTAACAATAGACTAGGTTTACCGTTATGTTTTGATTAACCGTCGGTGTTGTTATTAAATCTCGAAACTACGGCTTAAATCAAGCCGTAATTACGAGATTTTACAACAACACCTACGAAACACTATTTTGTTTGTCCGAATTTACTTCACGATTAACTGGATAAAATCGTTCCCTATAAACGAACACATGTCCATTGTTTGTATTAAATTCTATGTTGGGCGGAGCGATCTGTCGATTGGCGTTTAGTCAATTGCTTGTCACAATCAATTTCTTCATTTTCCACAATGTAAAATTGTTAGTCAAAGCCTTCACCTTGTTATGGTGTAGAAAAGAGTTATTATGTATGAGAGAAAAAATAAAATGCTTCTAATCAGATTTTTTTCTTTTTCTCTAGATTTTTTCTATAGCTGTATTTATTCAAAGACTTGCTGTTTTCTGTAACCTTATATTTATTTTCTGGAAGGCACATTTACTTGAACTAGCCTTAACCCTTTTCCAAATGGCAAAATTTGGGACTATTCCCGTGTAAAAGCTTCTGCGAATGACAAAATAGGCGTTGATAAAGATGGGATTTGCATACATTATTGCACAGAAAACATTGAGGCAAAAGGAGAAAATGCTGATTATCAGTATTTTCTTCTTTTGCCTCAATGTTTTCCCAAGCAATTTCTATTAGGGGCGTCAAAAGCAGGTCTTGTGTAGGAAAGGGTTCATGTAACATTTGGAAAACCATTAGAAGTATCGGATTTTCAAGTATGAGACAGACAATCACGAAGTCATCAGACCCATAATACAGCTTAGACTTCTTAGGAGTGAATTTACCTACAGTTTTGAATCTTTAATTCAAATAACATCAAAAGCAATCTGATTTAATGAATGGGTTTTAATGTTGTGTTTAACAATTTTTCATATTGACTGGTCCACCATACCATATGTTTCTGGTATAAACATTAAATTCAAGCCATCAGCTGCTCAACCCATACAAATTTTGACAATTGCCAGAACAAATATTGGCCAAGCAGGGATTTGAACCCATGATCCCTTGATATTTTTTTTTTTTTTTTGGGGGGGGGGGGGGCATTCCCCTCAACAATTTTGATAGGAGCCAAGGACATTGATTCATCTTTAATTAGTAAAAAACACCAGCTATATCACAGTGTCCAATCGTTACTGGTGGATGTGGTTGGTGTAACGCTGAAAGTGTGGTGTATAACGCCGGTTTGTTGAAAAATTGAATTTATGAAGTTTTTTCTTTGGGAATGAGACTAGGCCGAGGCTCATCTCAAATAATTTCTTGACCCCTAGCAATGTCTGCTTTCTTCAAGAAAGTTGCCGTTTTCTTTATCATTCCGTGATTGTAAGGCGTTTTAGGTGAAATCAACTCAGCTTGCCCCTAAAACATGAATTATATACAAGGATAACCAGTTTTGAACAACAAAGAAGCATTTACTTCATACTTAGGCATATATTGTACAAAATCACATTGAGGTTTGCTTCCTCTGCCTCTTACAGAAGCCACGGAAACGGATTTAACTGGAATTCCAAACTAAAAATGGTGGATGTGGTGCACTAAGGAATATTTTGTAATGTCTGTGGCATGGCGATTTGAAAGCTTTGCGTTTTACCTTATTTAAGCATGCCTAGCAGATACAGTGACACTTTCCTTTACTTCAGATGCAACACACTTCCTATTCGAATGATCTTAGCAATTGTGTAATCATTTTGTGTAAAGAATATGTGTTTTTTCGACAACAGCAACTAATACCCATAAACCGGATTGTAGGATGTTACATTTAAGTCTTACAAAAAACAACTTATCTGTCAATAAAGGTTGTTAACTTGATACCACCGCGATACAACCTCAGTTGTTGAAAGCCGCGTTAAAACCCCCCACTATCGATCAATTAATGTTAACTCGGTAACACCTTCCGTCACCAACACAGTAAAGGCATGAAAAAAACTTCATCGATTCAATTTTTTAATTTTCTTTCCTTGCGGTCTGTTTTGCACCACAAACCAGTCTTATACACCACACTTTCAGCGTTACGCCAACCACATCCACCAGTAACAATTGGACATGGTGTATATATTCCCAAGTTTTTTCCAACTGTGAAAATGATGCTTTTATAGTTCATCAATAGAAATAAAATAAAAACAAAAGACATAATAGAAATAAAAGACGTAGCAGTATCACAAATGAAAATATAAAATAGTTCTTTTTTCCCGAAATGCAAAACCTTAGAAATTGTGCAACCTGTAATCATAAAAAGTTCAATAAATGGCAATAATAAACGTTTTTCAATTTGTCACAAAAAATAAAGTATTACCTGTTCTGCCAGTTCTCTGGATGGTTCAATGATAATAGCCTGTGGGGCATTAGGGGCTGGTTTGGCTTGCACCGCTCCCCCTCCAACTATCTTAGAGTCCATGATACAATCTTTGGGAGCCTTACTTAGGGCTAGATAGCCTTGAGGTGGTGGGTAGTTAAACTGCTTATCACCAAAGTTGAAGCTCATTTCTGCATTCTGTCAAAACATAATTGTTCAAAACGTTTCCTTACCTAACCCTGGAACATTGATAGCAAAAATTTGGACTGTTACACTTTGACAGCTACTGCATATAACAACTGGGGTTGACATTTTCAGTTAAAATTTATGCATATCGTAGCACAGAAGCTATGCAGATGACCAAATATTTGTTACTATGTATGTTAAATGGGTATTTCATAGCATGTAAAAAGTTGTTCTTTTCCCTCAACCCATTACCAAACAGCAAAATTTTGGATTGTTCCGAATTCAAAGATGATGCAGTCAACAATATGAAATGAATGAAATTTTGCATTCTTTGATCTTTCTGGGTAGAAAAAAATTGTGGGAAATGGAGAAATTGCTTGTCACAAGCAATTTCTTCATTTACCACAATGTTTTCCAAAGCCATTATTTTGATGGGAGTCAAAAAGAGTCATTGTGTGGTAATGGGTCAGAGGTCAACTACGAGCAAATGAAAGGATTTTCTGAAAATGGGTTTCAATATAGATGGTCATTTCACAATCGAAAGCGTTTACATGTTGAATGCCGCTGTCCAAATACAGAATTTTTTGACAATGATAAAAAAAAATGTGATATTGTTTATATATACATGATGACATATTAGATATCCAGCATGCGAGCCTTAAAATAGATTGTTTATCAATAATAAAGTTTCAAGTTTTCCTTATTAGGTAATTTATTTTCATAAATCCTCATGGATGATTTGTGTCCCATGAGATACATGTTTTAGTGGGCGGGTGTATAGCGCCATGTGCTTCTGTGTGCTGTATACCGTTGCAAATGACCAAATTTGTATATCAACATAGGTCAAGCATGTGTACTTACCATGCGGTCTTTGTTTAACCCTTTTATTATTGTTTGCATTCAAATCAAACTCTTTTTTTTCTTTTCTCGACGAATTCTATATTGGATTCTATCATTTTGAACAGATCTTGATCAGCATGTTTAATATTTTCCAGTTTAAATGGACAATATATGTGCAACTGGCATAAAGGACGATGGTGATCAACAAATGATATTATTCATTTTGGACCTCAATTACGCCTCTGTCAAGGATGATCACTCTAGTATGTTTTTAAATAGGCCAGTTGTTTAACCGGTTATTACTAATTAACCTAAGGCTAAATTTCAAATGAGAGTCGTGAATAACATTGTTATTAACTATTTTTCACGCTATAAAAATTAAAATATCCCTAGTAGATGACCTTTAAGGTAAGACCTGGGTAATGGGCTATGTGACCAGTTATGGATCAAAATCTGTATGGTGCGAATAGACAATTTCAAGGGAGGTAATTTTCATCGCTCTCAAAGTATAAATTTTTTACTTTTATTGGCTTTTTGCCTACTCTTCATTCAATTTAGAAACATTTTCACAAAAATCGTTTAGAATGTTCTCCGGAAATTCGAGTGTGCTCAATTATTTCTGTTGTTACTGAAATGGGCGATATTGCATCTAACCGTACTTTAAAAAAGCTAAGACTTTCAGACGTCATGGAATAAGTCGAAATATTATGATTATACAGGAAGTGCATTACCCAGGTTTTGCCTCAATGCTGTTCAAGGCTATATGCATGAGAAATGTCACAAACAGAGCCTTTTCAGAAAAGGGTAAAGTACACTTAAACCATTTTCATACAAATACACTTTAAGGCTCAATAGAAAAAGGCTTCAGAAACCATTTAAAATCAAAGCCCTGAAGGGCCTGAAAGTCGCTACAACAGAATTATTTGTAAAACAAGATTTGCTTTTCATGATCCTATCAGAGAATGCTTTGAAGTATTGAATGAAATGTATGTATGCCCCCACAAGGGTAAACCTTTAACAATTGAAGTAGTGCAATTGTAGAATTAATTTACATCAAGAATGAAAAGGGAAAATTGGCAATAACTCCACGAACATTATCAGCAGAGTTATATTTTTGTACAATACACTTCTACATAATGACACCATCCACCTATGAAGTTGCACGAATCTACCTCGCATAATTTTAGTAATGCTCTTGACAAACAATTAAATATGAAAATCAACAAAGGGCAAAAACCCAAAAATATGATTGACAGAGTATCAATTCTTACCTATGAAGTTTTATGCGATGTAAACAAGACCTAGATCTCCATTTTAAGTACGCAAAATATATTTTGTCAAAATGACGATAAAATTTATAAACGATGACCGAACTCGTGATTAGATCACATTCTATAGAAACAAATTGAAAAAAAAATATAATAAAATGAAAGAACAAAACAAGTTATAGAATATTTACAGAGAAACACAG
This sequence comes from Fragum sueziense, assembly GCA_963680895.1. Classification (NCBI taxonomy): domain Eukaryota; kingdom Metazoa; phylum Mollusca; class Bivalvia; order Cardiida; family Cardiidae; genus Fragum; species Fragum sueziense. The sequence continues at coordinate 40,823,994 of OY804599.1, forward strand.
CTTTATTTTTCATCCATATCTATATATACAAATTCATAATACCATAGGCTACAGCAAATCCATAGATAATTATATCGTTAAAATGAATGCTACATATGAAAAGCAGTGGAAGCTAGATCTATTTTCAAAATGTTAGATTGGTCCAATTTGTAGGTAATTTTGGGATGTTTAGTGATTGGGAGTAAAAACGTCGTAACTACAGATTTCTGAAAGGGGCCCATGCTAGGTTTTTATGCTTCTGAACTATTTGGGAACTCATATTTGTACATGGAAAAACAATTTGCAAAGCATAAAAACCTCAACCACGGCGAATATCCATCTTTCCTTTGCTATAGATCAATCCTTTACAAGCGTGTTTTTACTTCGAAACGAGACAAGGTCAAGGTCAAGGAGACACATCCCCAGCAGTATTAACACACTGTACAACCGGCTGCGTCGATGACTGTGACCTTATTTGCGAGGGATGCGTGGAAAGGTTTATTTTGTAGAAGCAGTTAGCACTGAACATTTATATGCGTATTTATCAACTATAGAATACCAAAGATCCTTTCGTTTATTCATAAAAGTAAATTAATTTGACCTACCATGCACCTGACATCAGATGCCGAATCTGTCTTCGTTGACGACGCAGCCGGTTGTACGGTGTGTTGAATCTCGCTGAGCACAGATGACGTACCTCTGACGTAATTGCTTTTTGAAGGTTGGGCATGTGTAACCGTTAGAAAACAAAAACAAAGGACAATAAAATGCGGATCTGCACGTTATTCATTGATTTGGATTTTTATACTTGATAAAGCTCAATGAGTGCTAACAATGGACCCCTTCAGGTTGGTAATTTCATATGTTTATATCTGGTTTGTAATTTTTGTGCCATTTGCATTTTCAACAGCCTAGCAGGTCCCCCTTTAATCTGTAGTTGCGATGTTTTGGCTGCATGTCCCGTAAATTGACTGGAATTGATACTAAACTAAATAAAATTCTGGGTAAGAACGATGTTTTAAATGAAATATTTACCCATTTTGTTCTATTCAGATTTCCCAAGGATGGGTTGCAATAAGGGTTCAAAAAAATAGATTTTCTTTAAATTCTGTGAATTGATAGGGTTACATAATATCTTTAATTTGAATGTGTAAAAAATCTGATGAGGACTAATTTTTGGAGATAATGGCTAACGAAGTGGGTGGGGTAAATTGACATGAGAAGCAAATTTTTACTTTGAAGTTAAATAACTTTTTCTGTATAGACCAGACCGAATTGAAATTTTGCACGTACTTTCAATGTACTAAGGACAAAAGATTTTTGGAATAATCATGTATATCAGTTTGTTGATTTTCTGTATTCGTCCTTCTGTCAATTCCAGATTTTGCTTATTTTTGATGTACTAACTTTACGAAACGCATTCCTCACTTAACTAAAACCCCTCAAAATCACACTTGTCCTCCCTGGTTGAAAGTAAGATACTTTCAAAATACTGAATTTTACAGCTGGGGGGCCATGGACCACAGGGTCCCCGATGGGTCTATGGAAACGCCCTGGCCAGGGGTCCACGGGGCCAGAGCCCCCCCCCCCCCCCCCCCCCGGGAGCTCTTGAGAAATAGCGTTTTCAAACCCCTCAGGAAGGCGTTCATGACACTATAAATACTACCATCTTTTGATGAAAGTTTTCCAAATCATTTATCACTCAGTTTAAAATTATAACTCAATATGATGCACTTTTTTACATCATTTTTTTTTCAATTTCGAAATAAGAACTTATACGTTCTAGTATGTAATGGTGACTCAAGGATTTTTTTCCGAGCCTAAATGATGGCATAAAATGTGTAAAATGTGTAACGTTACATTAAAGTTATACAGCTTAAAAATAATTTTCGGATAATTCCAGGAGGGAGGTCCAAAACACACCCCCACCGACCCCCTCTCGATCCGCCCGTGGTATGACATGGCAAATTTCAAAATATGCACATATTTCACGGTAGTTGCAATAATGTAACCGATACCATTTTGAATATTGATCTGAGTTTCGGATAAAATTCCCTCCTATTTGTTGCATGGGCGGATCTAGAGGGGGGTCGGGGGGGGGGGGGGGTCCGGACCCCCCCCCCCCCCCCCCTGGAATTGACCGAAAATTAAATTTTGACTGTATGATTCTATTGTGACCGTGATATTTCTCAAGATCGATATCATTTAGGTACGCAATATTTTACAGTCACGGAAATGAATAATCTCTAGAAATGTTTATTGCGGCAAGCCTAAAGTCGTGATTAATCGATAATTTGAGCCTCTAATAATGGTTTATTCACGAATTAATTTCCCCTCTCTTCACAAAAACTATTTTATTTCACGTTGATTATTCGGTGATTAATGATCAGAAATTTAATCGCAGAAACGTCGACTGAATCGACGGACGCTCGACAATTTAATTTGAATGGTAATTCATGCAGATTTTATGATGTAACGTAGAAAATTATACATCTAGGTTTAGTAGGTTATTTTGTTTTTGGTCGGCAAGCGATAACGTCATGATGATACGAAGAAAATGATACCTGTTAGTCTATTATCCAAACCAAAAATTCACCGGTTATAATCCAACTAACATATTTTGAAACAGTTTCCGAAATAACTGAGCAGATGTTGGCGGTGTTTTTGAAGTCACTATTCCAGCCCAGATTGAGTAGACGCTACGTCATCAAGACGTCATATTGTTTTTTTAACAAAAGGGATCCGACTGTATCACGTGCTTATTCATCTGAGAAGCATGTCAATCAACTAGTAAGTCAATGGATGGGCGGGGACAATTCTCTTTTTCAACCAATCTGTATTTACAAGCATTGCTTCATAAAAGATCTAGAACTGAAAGGGCAATCGTCAGAAAAGAAGCTTTACCCCGAGTCTCTCCCTTAACCCATTACCACTCAATGACTCTTTTTGACTCCCTACCATACAATGGCGTTGGAAAACATTGTGGAAAATGAAGAAATTGCTTGTGACAAGCAATCTCTCTTCATTTACCACAATATTTTCTACAATAAAAGAATAAAAAATTTATATTTCATTCACTTCAAAATTTCGTCTGCAGCACCTTTGAATTTGGGACAGCCTAAAATTTTGCCGCTGGTAATGGGTTAATCGGTCACCCTTTAGTGAATATTTATTAGTGTGTTGACCTCTACATTTTTAAATTTTAGAGTAGATAGATTAAAGAGACAGTTTAATTTCATACAGAGTTTTCAAAAGAAGAAAGAAATTCAAAGGGTAGACTATTTAGTGAAAAGAAAATTTCTTGCAGATGTAGATCTACATGACTCGTGCTTATACTTGCTACTCTCTTAAAACAAAGTACATTACCTCTTATGAAATGGCTTTGGAGAGTAATTCTTGCCGACGTTCGTCTATTTAACCTCTCTCTTGAATCCTTTCACAAACAAGACTTGATTTCGACGACAATCATGGGAACAAAAAGATTGGAAAACATTGAAAAGAAGAAAATGTCGATAACTAGCCATTTCTCCGTTCCCCGAGATACTTTCCATGATGTAATTCAATCGTTTTTTAAGAAGTTATGTCGTATGCATGCAACAGCTTTCAAAATGGAGTAGTCTAAAAAATATTTCTGTTTTGGGGTAAACAAAATGACGAAAATTGAACATGAATGTAAATATCCATGAATTACACTTTGGGTCTAACGATTATCCATACATACACAAGAATCAAAACGTGTGGGCTGAAATATTTATTCTGATCTGAAACGAAGGTAAGGTTTTAGCTGCGATCTTTCGGGGGAACCGTATGATCATACAAAATGCCCGTGACTTGCAAAGCTGCTTTTGTGCCGTGTATGATCGCCTACCGGTCGCGAGATTCAACCCTGCAAATCAACAATTTCATTTCCGTAAATCCGGCGACGGAAAACTCTTTGTTTAAAGTAATCGTCGGATATGCACATCTTGCATATTTCGGGATCGTCAACATCATGGAACCAGCAGAGTAGTTAAGTCTCGTTTCTTTGATGAGGTCCCGTAGGTTTTCCCATTGATAAGCTGGCCAGGTGTGTAATAAAATGTTGTTTTTTTTCTGGTCTTCCCGGTATTGACTAAAATATTCATGAACCTGCAACACTACCCAGAAGAAGCTTTGAACTCGCCCTGGGTTTTGTATTTTGGTCCTTGTCGAGTTGAAGGGCCTTGACGCGAATCCCGATCCTACTTACAACATAGCCACTGTGGCTCATAGGGAATGATCCGAATAACCCTCCATTTCTGCAATTTTGGACCATCACAGATCTTTGTCTTGTTTTTTCGCCAGTCTCTCACTAGCTTTTCACTGATGCCGAAATCACTTTCAGCCGCACAGTTTTTCGAATTTTCGGCAAATTTGACCACACGATTTTTTTAAGCTATTGTCATCACCAAGTAATTGCAGATTAAAACAATGTGCAGTTACGAGGTTTTCGAAGAAAAGTGGCGACTGCTTGTTGTGTACAATTATGTCGTGTGTTAATTTAGGGCATATTGATTGCGAGATTACACGCTTGAAATGGAAGAACGATGCATATCAAGCAAGACACGTTGTTAAAATGGAATTTATTATAAAAAGAATCAAGCAAATGAGTATTCCGTCGTTGTCGTATGTTTATTGTCGCCGAGTCATAAAGTCGATGTCTATTGCACTATCTAAGGGAAGTAACTCTTTCATGAAAACTGTCTAATTTAAACCTGATTATTTCCCTTAGACCAATATACCTCAGAAAACGGAATTATTGCGCGCGATGTATTTTCTCCGCCAAAAAAATAGTTCTACATAAAACGTATAATTTCCTCGTTCAACAATGATTATTTGGCATGTCAGTTTAGAAATTGTAGAAAGTCGAATTTCAATATTAAATCAAAGTGTGGACAAGAAATCAGAGATCTACTTTGTCTCAAAACAGAAATACAGAACACGTTAAGAGGTCCGTCTTTGTCCTTATTTGACCTGTCCAGAAAAACGTATGGCAACAAAAAGTCGCAGCGCGAGCGCTAAGCGACTTAAAAACTATTTCTTCATTTTCTACCCAGAAAGACTAGAAAATGTAGAATTTCTTTATCTTGAAATTGTCTTATGCAATATTTTTTTATTTTGGACCAGTCTAATATTCTGCTTTCTGGATTAAAACAGAACATACATACCTTTAGTACAACTGCAGCAAAGAATCTCTCATTTCTCAGATGCCCAGGAATGTCGTAAGCCTTGCCTAGATCTATACCATTCTTGGACCAGCGAATTTCTCCCCTTTGTAGGTCAAGGTAGCATCCAATAGTATCGTTCATTCCAAACGGCTGTGAAAGTAAAATCAGACCATGGAACAAATTTTATAGCACTAAATAGCTGTAGTGAAATATTCTTGCAATAGATTTTATGATAAACACTAAATAATCTGTTTGTTTAGTTTGTCTTTCTTTCTAAATATGGTAATTTCCTAGTAAGGACACATTATTGTGAAATCATCAAAGTCAAATTTGATCTTATTTGAATTAATTTGATCAAATTTATCTTATAACATCAAGATTTTCTTTCTTTCTAATGCTAGGACAACTTGATTTGATCTGTAAATCTATTAACCCTTTCCCAAACAACACAATTCTAGGGTGATCCATTTCAAAAACTGCCATAAAAGACAAAATGGATGTTATTAAAGATAGTACCGGTATTTGTGTAAAATATGGCACTGAAAATATTGAGACAAAAGGAGAAACTGCTGGTTATCAGCAGTTTCTTCTTTTGTTTCAATGTTTTCCCAAGCCTTTTCTATTAGGGACGTCAAAATCAGGTCTTGTTTGGGAAAGGGTTAAATACAGCTAAACTTTTGGGGAATAAAAACATGAATCAAATTTTCAGTGACAAATTGCCCGTCTCCCAAAACCAAAGTAAAAGCAAAAGAGTAAGTTTTGGACAAACAACACCTGTCCTTTAAAATATTATGCTAAAGCTATTTTAATAAGATACCTCTCCATAAGAGTCAAACTGTTTTCCCCAGGACTTTTTTCCAGTACCACCAAAACCATAGCCGAACTTGTCAGTTCCGAGGTCGAGTGTCGCCTTGTCCGTCGACCATCCCACTCTGCATAAACCTTCATCTGTCACAGTAGCTTCATAGTAGTATTTACCTGCAAACAAAATTGATGACAATCCATCCATCATTAGCTACAAAACACTTCATGCAATTTTAGTTGTCGTCCATTGCAACAGAAATTAACAATGGTATACCCTCATTAGTTTCCGGGTGCCATCCGTGGCAACAGAAATTGATGTGGCATACCCTGGTCAATTTCAGTTGCCAGGGATGGCGTCCAAAGTGTTTGTTATCTAATGATGGATGGGATATGTTAACCCTCTGTCAAACAAGACCAGAGGCGCGTTTTTTAGACCGAGATATTTTAAGATTTCTTAAGATGTGTTGGATAAAGCGTTTTTAAGACCGAGATTTCACAGAGTTGTTCCAAATGTTCCATACTTCATACAAATGACGTCATCATGACGTCATTTGTTTGAAGTATGTAGCATTCGGAACTCCGTGGTTTATGAATCATGGAGCATTCGGAACAATTCGGTCAATTCTCTCCCATATAGATTCTACAAAATTTACCGAGGGTTTCCGAAATAAGTGTAAAGCAATGGCGGCTCCCAGTAATCATCTTAAAAATCTTGCCCAGAAGAACGCTTTATCCTAAAATATCTTAATAAATCTCAAGTTATCTCAAGAAATCTCGCCCTGAAGAACGCACCTGTTTTGACATCCCAAATAGATGGGAAAATATTTAGGCAAAAGAAGAATATGCTATAACAAGCATTTTCTTCTTTTGCCTCAGTATTTCCTGTGCTTTATTGTATACAAATTCCTTATTCATTAAAAACGTTCCATTACCTTCAGCATCTCACAGACTGAAACTGCTTCAATTTTTGATTTTCAACAAAGGTTTAATAAATAGTAAATGCGAAACCAATTAGACTAAATATGCAATTAGATAATTAGATAATTATTTCTTGGTTACTTAAAGTGACATTTCACATTTATTTCATTTTCTAAAAGTATGTCTTGATGCAAAGATTGTCTATTCTAATGCGTAGAAATGCTATCAGTTCTTTAAAGTTGTTATTTATAAGCGAAAATATGCCTTCAAAGTTGAGACAGAAGTGACAAATTCTAAACTGACACGATTTAAAAACGCAAAAAGGTACTTTTACAAATGGCATCTCCTACATCTTACAAAACCGACGTATAGCCATGTAAAATTGTAAATTTTAACATTCTTAACATAACAGGACAGAAAATGGCATTTAAAGCCATGAATAATGCCTGAATGGACATCAGATTATGCCAAAATGCACGTTGAGTCAAGAGCCTGGCATCGAACAGCGACGACAGCGAACCCCGTGTTTTCCCAGGCGATTTATCACCATGTCGCGATGTATAGGCCGCCCGCGATTACTAACCATGGAATTTGCAGTAGACTGAGCCGTCACAAATCTGTTGCGTTAGTGACGTTGACGTATACAATTAAGTTGACGTACAGTTGTTACACGCAGCTGACCGGGACGTGGGTGGTCTGTAAATCTTCCCATGTCGTTTACACGTCTCATAAACCTTGGAACCGTCGATTCGGCTACATTTAAGCGTCTGGCCACCTTAATTTGCGAAACACCGGAAACCCAAAGCCAAAAACTCGGTTCCTTTTTCGCAAAGTAAGCCTCAGCATTTTGTACACAATTTTCTTTCGTTGTTCTCGTGTGTTTTCAGTAAGTAAATCAAAGTGACAATTTGTACACAAAAAATCTGAGTGATGTAACAAGTGGTCTGAATGCACGAGACACACGAGCATTTAGTGATGGGCGGTTCAGATGTCCGGATAGATTACAGAAAACACGAAAAAATTGCTTGGGCGTGAAGCGTATACATTATTTCATACATGTCCAAAAATATGGTGCCGATCAAGGCAATAGGAAAAGAATGGTTAATGAAAATGTGTTTTGCGTTTTTAAATCATGTCAGTTTATATAAATCTGAACTGTTGTCCACAACAATTTGTTTAATTTTAGCACAAAAATATATAATATTTCTCGTAAACGGTTCAATATTCAGTGTTTAGGCCAGGCCGCGCCATTGCGGGATTGACGCTGCATTTTCTCGTATGGCGCATCCAAATCTGCAGTGATGGGTCATTTTGGCGCATCGAAATTTGAGAAAAGATTGACTTTTTAGTTTAACCATTATGGGTTAACTGCAAATCTTTGTTGTTTACATTGGTGATTTCCCAAAACCTTGCCACAAAACCAAAAGGCGTTTCGGTGATTTGGAAAAGAGTTTTTCGTAGACTGGTAATATAGATTTTTATTATCAGACTCTTTATTTTGTATGCAAAGATCTTTATGAAAGCGCCCTGATGATATTCTACCTCGATCTTAGAGATACGTAATCATGACGTCGTCTGAGCAAAAATGAAAGTAAAGTTTGACATTCCTTGGTGGTTTAGTCAGCGAATCAAAGGTGAAAAGGAAAAAGACTGATGACCAACTTCTAAGAGGAAAGCTTTGAAAAAATGTTTATAATAATATCATACTCATTAGTTTTCTAGTGTTTTGCACATTTGCTCCTTCCATATCTGCGAAAAAGGTGAATTTCTTTACTCTCTTTACGGACAATTTTTGGGCTTGTATGATCCCACATTACATGAAACACATACATTTCTTGATAGAGCAGGGCTGTGAATTGTTGGGTTGTGGAGAGTTATTGAATTTATGGAGTTTATGAACTTTCCAGATCATAAGATAGCGAATTTTTCATTGGCCCCACTTCAACAGAAATTGACCCCTACTTTTGGTTGGTAATGGGCCAAATTGACCCCTCACATCTGAATCCTGGCCTAAATATTTTGGCTTGAAATTTTCAGAGTTTTCATAAGAAAACACGCTCTTTCAGAAAGAATAAAAGTAAAATTCATGTAAAAGTAATTGTGAAATGTCACTTTAAAGATTCTAATGCAATTGAATGTGAAACATTTTCACTAAAACACTACTTTATATAGCAAACATATCAAAATTTCACAGGACAACACCCACCTTGCCCAGATACAGCCTTGTTTGATCTTGTACCGTGCCATTTCTGCATATCTCTACTTTGACAGAGGAGTCCATCCAGATCTATAGCTGTAATCATACAATAGCTTTTATTTAACTCTTTCACAAATGACGTGAATTTTAACTAATGCTGATGAAAAGCATTTTCTCTTCTTGTCTCAAAATTTTCTTTGATATATTGGACACAATATCTTACATATCGTCGTTACAAATGCAAAACCTTGTATCTCATTGTTTGAAAATTTCAAAGTGGAGGGGAAAAAGTGTAATAACTTTTTCTAAACTGAAAGATTTTCCTTGAAAGTTGGACATAGTGTTCACAAATAATGTTTCATTAATACTAATTAGCAAAAATATCTCAAAACCTGCTAGAATTGTCTTAACTGGACACACAAGATTTTACTTTGAAAATCACAAAAATCGTACTTACTCATGAGCACATGCTCAACTTCAAAGGAATACTCTCAAACGTTGAAGGGTATTCGATTGAAGTTCATGTGAATTTCGTGCGATTTGAGCATGGTACTCAGATTTTAGTCTGAGAACTTAGTTAAGTTTTTTCGAGAAACCAGGCCCTGGTTTCTCGAAAAAACTTAAGTATCTTCTCATGCTCAAATCTGAGCATCGTGCTCAAATCGCACGAAATCCACGTGAACTTCAATTGAATACCAATCAACGTTGATTGGTATTGAATAGAAGTTGAGCATGAACTCATGAGAATATACTTAAGTTTTTTCGAGAAACCGGGGCCAGGACCTGGTTTTGATGTCACTATTAGAAAAGGCTTGGGAAAACATTGAGACAAAAGAAGAAACTACTGATGACCAGCAGTTCCTCCTTTTGCCTCAATATTTTCTTTGCTATATTTGAACAAATCCTTTATTTATAAACACTCACTTTGTTGTCTGTAGAAGGTGTCAAATACTAGCCAAAAATTTTGTGGTTTGGGTAAGGAATAAATAACTTACCCATCGCATCACCTCTGTCATAGACATTCATTTTCCATGTGGTACTTGCTGAAATTACAAAATATCATCCTCACAATTGAGATCAAAAACTAAACCATTACCACAAGGAAAAAGATATGTTTGTGAAACACTTATGCCCCCAAAATGGCTATTTTCGGTAGAAAATGCCAATGCCAAGCTTTCATGTTAAGGTTTAAAGGAAGACCTTGAGGAAGGTCATAATGCATGGAGCAGAAAGATATCATCGAAGAATGTTACATACCAAATTTTAGCTTTGTATGTCAAATACTTTTGACAAGAGGTTTTTCACTTTTTGTCTTTCTGAGAAGAATATATTGTGGGAAATAAATAAATTAATTATCATAAGCAATTTCTTCATTATTCAGTGAAGTTTTCAAAAGCATTTTCTTGTGAGGGAATCAAAAGGTATCACTGTGCAGTAATAGGTTTAGGTATGTCTACATGTTATAAAATATTCCATAATCATGACATAATCAGATTCAATTTCATCTATCTATCAAAACTTGTGTATATTCTTGTTCTACATAAAAATCCATATCAAACTGATTGTTAGGCAAAGCCTGAATCTTAAAAATGGGCCTTTAGAGCATTTTTAGACCAACATAGATCTACAAGAACATATGCAACTTAGTGCAGTTTAATCAATATCCATGCTCCTCTCTTATATTTGAAACAGGACATAAACATTAAGAGAATAACATAGATTTAGATCAGATCCAGCAGGTACTAAGGTGGATCTGGATCTATGCTGGTCTAAAAAGCCACAAGGGGACTTTTTCCTATCATCTTTACAAGGCAAGGATTTTACCTCCACTTTGTTACTTAACCCCTTCCCAAACAAGACCTGGTTTTCACGTCCTTTAAAAAACAAGAGGACCATGATGGTCCTTAATCGCTCACCTGAACCTAGATAGAATGAAAGTCACATTGTTGTCAAGAGCACATATTTTAAGATGTGAGATTATGATCCAGCTGAAAACTGCTTTCATAATCTTGAATGATCAATATTTGTGGCTGTTACAGTAAAAACAAAGTGGAAGAAAACAACACAGTCAAGGGCACATAACTCTGTTCTGATACAAGAATTCTCATCAACATTATGTCCAATTTTTTTTTGATTGGTCAATATATTGTTAGAGTGAAAATAAAGTCGAAAACTGTAATTTTGTGAAATTCAAGGGCCAATAACTCTTGTTTTTCTAGTAAAATGAAGCTGAAAGTTTCACTCATCCAGGATCTTACGGCCACCAACATTGTGGCTAAGTTTTGTCTTGATTACAGTTGAGAACATCATGAAATTGACATTAATTCCATTCCATTCCGATCAAAATCATTCCATTAAAACGTTAATTCATTCCGCTCACAAAACCATTCATAGCGCTCAATGAATGTTAAAACGCTCACAGGTTTAATTGGTTGTTATAAAAGAAAGCATTTCATTGGCTGAAATATTATCGTGGGCGTATTATCGATAAACCTTCATACCTATAATATTGGTAAATTTCCGATATCGAGCTGTTACTATTTTAAGATCACGTTTGATTGGTTGAAAGGTTATTGTGGGCGTGTTATCGATTTTTTAGATACACAAAATCATTCAAAACGCTCATTCCATTCATCCGTTCATTCGCTCATAAAACATTCCCATTCCACTCAGAATGTCAATTTCATGATGTTCTCAACTGTAGTCAATAAAATTAGATGCTACAGTGTAAACAAAGTAAAAACAGCAATTTTGTCAAAGTCAAGGGCACATTACTCCAGACTTCCTACTTCAATCACACTGAAAATCGAAGTCACCAACATTGTGGCAAAGTTTTGTCTTGATCTGTCAATATTTGTAGATGCTAGAGTGGTAACAAAGTCAAAACTAGCCATTTTTGATGTTCAAGGGCACACAACTCCAGACTTCCTAGTTCGATCTGACTCAAAATCAAACTCATCTGAGAACTTACCAACATTGTTGCAAAGTTTGCTTAAGATTGGTCAATATTTGTAGATGCTAGAGTGGTAACAAAGTCAAAACAAGAGGGCCAAGATTGCCCTGGATCGCTCACCTGATAGAAGTTTGAAACTTTCTCAATGCAGAACAAGACCCACCTTTTAGATGACCTAGGTATCTCTAAGACAAGAACACGAAACTTAAGATGCGAGATTTTGATCCAGCAGAAAACAGCATTCTTAATCTTTAATGATCAATATTTTTGGCTGTTAAAGTGAAAACAGAGTTGATAAAAAACATCAATTTTGTCATAATCCAGGGCACATAACTCTGTTCTGATAAAGATATTCTCATCAACCTTATGTCCAGGTTGTTTTTTGTTTGGTCAATATTTATTGCTGTTTGAGTGAAATTAACAATGAAATCGGCAATTTTGTCACCATCAAGGGCACATAACTCTGTTTTTTCTAGTCCAAGCAATATGAAAAATGAAATCATATAAGATGTCATGGTCACCAACATTGTGACCAAGTTCTGTCTTGATTGGTCAATATTTGTGTTTTTTAGAGTGAAAATAAAGTAGAAAACGGCAATTTTGTGAAATTCAAGTGCCAATAACTCTGGTTTTTCTGGTCCGATCAAGCTGAAAATTTAACTCATTCAGCGTCTTATGATTACCAACATTGTTGCCAAGTTTTGTCTTGATTGGTCAATAAATGTAGATGCTAAAGTGTAAACAAAGTCGAAAATGGCAAATTTGTCAAATTCAATGGCACATAACTCCAGACATCCTACTTCGATGACACTGAAAATCTAAATCATTCATTATTGTATGGTTACCAATATTCTAGCCAAGTTTTGTCTTGATTGGTCAATATTTGTAGATGCTAGAGTGGTAACAAAGTCGAAACTAGCTATTTTTGATATTCAAGGGCACATAACTCCAGACTTCCTAATCCGATCTGACCCAAAATCAAACTCGTCCAAGAGCTTATTATCATACATGTTTTGACTAAGTTTAGTAAAGATTGGTCAATATTTGTAGATGCTAGAGTGGTAACAAAGTCGAAACTAGCGATTTTTGATATTAAAGGGCGCATAACTCCGGACTTCCAGATACGATCTGACCCAAAATCAAACTCATTCAAGAACTTATGGTCATACATGTTTTGACCAAGTTTGGGTAAGATTGGTCAATATTTGTAGATGTTAGAGTGGTAACAAAGTCAAAACTAGCCATTTTTGATATTCAAGGGCCCATAACTCAGGACTTCCTAGTCCGATCTGACCCAAAATCGAACTCATCCGAAAACTTATGGTCATACATGTTTTGACCAAGTTTGCTTAAGATTGCTCTTTATTTGTGGGTGCTAGAGTGGTAACACCAAAATGTGGACAGACGGACGGACAGACGGACGCCGACGGACGAAAAGCGACCACAATTGCTCACCTTGAGCACTCCGTGCTCAGGTGAGCTAACTAGCCATTTTTGATGTTCAAGGGCACATAACTCCAGACTTCCTGGTCCGATCTGACTCAAAATAAACCTCATCCGAGAACTTATGGTCATACATATTTTGACCAAGTTTGGTTAAGATTGGTCAATATTTGTAGATGCTAGAGTGGTAACAAAGTCAAAACTAGCTATTTTTGACGTTCAAGGGCACATAACTCCAGACTTCCTGGTCCGATCTGACTCAAAATCGAACTCATTCAAGAACTTATGGTCATACATGTTTTGGCCAAGTTTGCTTAAGATTGGTCAATATTTGTGGGTGCTAGAGTGGTAACAACAAAATGTGAACAGACGGACGGACAGACGGGCGGACGGACAGACGGACAAAAAGCGACCACAATAGCTCACCTTGAGCTCTTCGTGCTCAGGTGAGCTAATAAAGTTAGGAAAATATTGAGACAAAAGAAGAAAATGCTGATAATCAGCATTTTCTCCTTTTGCCTCAATGTTTTCTGTGCTGTAACATTCACAATTTCAACCTTCAGTACCATCTGTTTTGTCGTCTGCAGCAGCTTTCAAATTCGGCCACCCTAAAATTTTGTCGTTTGGGAAGTTAACCCTTTCAAAGACAATACCTGGTTTTAAGGTCCCTAATAGAAAAGGCTAGGGGAAAGCATTGAGGCAAAAGGAGAAAATGTTGGTAACCAGCAGTTTCTCCTTTTACCTAAATATTTTGTATGCTACATTCTATGCGAAATAAATCTTTAATAGCATTTAATTTGTCATTTGCAGCAGCTTTCAAATTGGAGAAGTCTAATTCTTTGCCATCTGGTAATAGCTTACCTAAGGAACAAAGTGATTTGCAAACAAGTTTTTCCAGATCCAAGCTCATATACATTTTACAAACCTTTAGATGCCTTGCCAATCTTTTTACCACCTTTCCCTTCCTCCTGGTCTTTCAATGTTTCATACACAATTTGTAATATAGGCAGACAGAAAGCCTGAAAATATAGAATTATGTTAAAATTCACAGAAAAAACTCCATAAGAACAAGAGTTGTCCGTGGACAACATAGCTCGCCTATACGGGAGCTTTTCAAAAGAACAGCCAATTTTTTAAGTACCGTAGGTCAAACTCCAAGATCAAGGTCACAAGGTCAAGGGTCATGAACACAAATGAAAGGTCTTGGCAGGAGATATCCATGTGTGAAATATCAAGGCTTTATCTATAATAGTGCATGAGATATAGGCCAGTTTAAAAATTTTTAAAAGTAGGTCAAACTCATAGGTCAAGGTCACTAGGTCATGGTCCCAAATGAAAAGTCTTGTCGAGAAGTATCTTTGTGTGAAGTATCATTCAAGGCTGTATCTCTAATAGTGCCTGAAACATAGACCAGGTTAAAGTTTTTCAAGTGAAGATGCGACGGGACGCGACGCTGACGCCGACACTTGGGCTGTGACTTTAGCTCCCCAGACACAGCGGATATAAAGTCCCAGCTCGCTAAAAAATTGTGAGTTCTATCAAAACATTTAAAACATTATTGTCTTTCATCAATATTCTCTTTCTTTTACTTCAATATTACTTTAATCATTTCAAATATAGTAACTGTCATTGATGCTCTCTTTGTCCGTTTTGATTTCACGGAAATAGAAAACAAGAGAAGTTGCTTATAAAAGCAAACAAAAATTAAATGTACAGGAAATGGTCAACAAAGACAATTTTTATGAAGATAGAAGTTGCTGCTGATTATACATGAATTTTACAAATTAAATTTAAAAGAGATCATTTACTTACTCCTGTTTTCCCACTACCTGTTTCTGCTGCCTGCAAAATCAAAACGGTGTTGCTATTAACCCATTACCACACAGTGCCTCCTTTTGACTCCCCACAAGATAATGGCATAGGAAAACATTGTGGAAAATGAAGAAATTGCTTGTGACAAGCAATTTCTTCATTTCCCACAATGTTTTCTACCCCAACAGACAAAAAAATATATAATTTCATTCACTTGAAATTTTCGTCTGCATCATCTTTGAATTTGGACCACCCTAAAATTTTGTCGTTTGGTAAAGGGTTAAAAAGGAATCTGTGTATGAAAAATGTTGTTGCATCCACAAATTGGTTTTGTTTAATATTTTTTGCAACAATAAATTCTATGATAAGGTGAGTAGTTCAGGGGATAATTGCATGAAAAAGGAGAAATTGCTTTTACAAGCTAGCTATATCCTTTATCATTTTCCAAGACAATGAAATATTAGCGTTAAATTTGAAAGCTGCTTCAGATGAGAGAATAGTCGATGATAAAGACGAGAAAAGAGCACAGAAAATATTGAGACAAAAAGAAGGAAATGCTGGTTAGCAGCACTTTCTTCTTTTGCCTCAATATTTTCTTAAACTTTAAAACATACAATAGCATCAAAAGGCATCACTATTTGAGAAAGTGTGAAAGGCCGCTAGAAGTGTCAAAAGATTCAACTTTTTGAGAAAGGGTTTAACCTTTCCCAAACAAGACCTGGTAATCATATTGACATCCCTTTAAGAAATAGCTTCGGAAAACATCGAGGCTAAAGAAGAAAATGCCTCAATATTTTCTCATCTTTTGCCTCGATATTTTCTGGGCTATGTACTACACTTATACTATCAATAGCAACAACTACTTTGTCGTCTGCACTAGTTTTCAATTTGGACCACCCTAAAATTTTATCTTTTGGAAAGTGTTACAGGGCAGCTCAAGTGGTGTCAAAAGGTTTAATCATTTAGAGAAAGGGTTAAAGAGCCAGTCTATTTACCATAAGAACATCACCTCCACCAAGGATCATAGGAATAGCTTCAGACTGGACATCAGTTGGAAGACTGAAATAAAAATTAACATTAAGGTCAATTAAACTTCTCATTGATTTGGAAAGGGGTAATAACCAAACAAACTTTAACAAAGCATGATATATAAGTTAAATATTCTTTGATCATAAGCACATGTATTATAAATTCTTTGTTTGTTTGTTTGTTCCATCATAAATGGCAAAATTTTGAACACTAAATAATGAAAACTAATTATTTATCATAGAATCAATTAATGTGTTAAACCTTGAGGTAAATGTGCTTGTTCATAGAATTATCCCCCCTTGGCCTTCTAATGAACTTATCAATTAATGGGTTACCTCCAATCCATCTCTTCTACTGCCTTGCCTATCTCAGGCATAACACCCATTTCTGAAATATGTCCAAGCATTTTAAATCATTTCAAAAACAGAACAGTTTTATCCTAAACTTGTCAAATTTGAAAGATGCAGCAGATGACAAAATATAGATCTATGCTGATAAATATGTAATATGAGTACACGGAAAGTATTTAGGCAAAAGGCAGTTGCGATATCATAGCCACATACTTGATGATGGGTATTGGTTTGTGGCTTTGAGTCCACCATATTTCTTCTTTGGAGCAGGACAAAAATTTTCTTGCATAAATTTTTGACTACTAACATATCTAATCAGATGTGAATCCCATAAAAAGATATTCCATGGCACAAATTCGATTAAAAATTATCAACAAGAATTGTTATCAATTTTTTCTTCCAACGAAAAATTGAAGTCTCAGTAGAATATAATGGGTGGGTACTCCAATTCAAAAGTGAATTGAACTTTATTTGAAAGTGATGTCAACATAAAACTACGCTGAATTGACAGAAAATAGGTTAACCTGTTGTCAGGTACGCAACATTCTTACTACATTCCATAGCTTTACTTTGAACTTAAAACTATGCTAAACTTGCAGGAATGAATCATTCCAGCACCTGCTCCATTGCAACGAATAGGAAGGAATTGTAACCGAAATCCAGATCAAAATTCAAAAAGGTTTCAGTTACATTATTGCAACTAGGCAAACAGAGACTGAATGTTTTCCAGATATTTTTTCTGTTAGGGATTTGTTTTGTACATGTTTATCATTTTGACATGTCCAGACAATGCGAAGAGTCAAAAAAATTTACAGGACAGTGGGTCCTGTAAAGGTGCTTTTTTTACCAGACCGGAAGATGTTTTACAGGACCGAAAAAATACAGAAAAAAATTTCGAATCGTCACTATAAACACAAATGTGTCTGATAGTGTTTCTCCCAGGATCAATTTTTGGTCTCCATTTTGGGGGTCATTTAGAATTTTAGAGGGTCAATTTTGTAAACGAATACATCAGATTTTCAAACTCTTTTTCTGAAATGGCTACACTATAATTTATCTAAGGACAACATAATAAATTTAATATTTCTAGGAAAAAAACAAATAAAGAAACACAATACTTCTCTCATCTTAGTAGTGGTAAGCCTTAATTTATGATTGTATTACATGTTTAAATTACTTTCTTAGTTGTTTCATATCTTATTTCATTCAAACTGTCCAAGAAATGGGAGTGTAGAATATCAAATTAATTTTTGGGTTGAACTATTTTGGGTACGAATCGTACAGAAACAACTCACTTTCTTTGTCTCAAAAAAAGTATTAGAATTTATTTTTAGCAAAACAATATCATATTAGATAACACTAGAAGACCTGAAGGTCTTGAGTCGCTCCACAGGCCTGAATTTCTTTAAATATTCAATCCAAGTTTTGATTAGATTGTTCAATAGTTGTGTTTCTAAGAGCAAAAAGAAAGTAAAACTAGATTGTACAAAACATGTGGTTCTTTGAGCAAAGAGAGTAAAACCCTGTTTGCCATTTGAGAAAGGGTAAAAGGAAACAAGAGAAAATTCCAGATCAGGATGATACTGGCAATGATCATTTTTCCTTCGACCAAACAGATCTAAACTATCATTGATTACTCCAAAATAGTTCATATTTCTAAAAATAGATTTCATTGTTCTAAAAATAGATTTGGGGAAATACCCTATTTATAAAATAACCAGAAAGCCCTGATTTTCTTGTAATTTCAAATCCAAGTTTTTACAAGATTTTTCAATACTTTTGGGTCTTAGAGCAATAACAAAGTAACTAGAAAGCTGAAAATACCTTCATATAAGATTTAATGGTTACCAAGATTTGTTTTGATTAGAGTGAATTTGACTGATCTAGTTTGATAATGAAGTCATAATTGGCAATTTTGTCAAATTCAAAGGCATATAACTGGGAATGTTATATTACTCTAAAGCTAAGAATCACACTAAAATAAGATCTTTGCCTCACTTACATTTTGTTTTAGGTTTTGACCTGATTGATCATTATTTGTGGTTGAAAAGAGAATGAAAATAAAGTTGAAAACTACAATTTGTCAAATTCAAGGGCAGATAAATCATGATTTACGATTCTAATGAAGCTGACAATTGGGTGGTTTCAAAAAAAAGAGGATAAAGTGTGACATTGGGTGTCAAAAATTAAAATAATTATTTGCTGATGTTTTCTCTAGAAATGTTTTGCTAAGATGTCAAATTTTCAGAAAATATACATGGGAAGGTGAAGGACAAAGACAATTTACTTTTTAATTTAGAATTTGTTCAAATCCATTGACCCATTTTTGAAGGATATCTGATTTTTTTCTAGACATCTTAAGGCTTGGAAAAGTTATATAATTGAAAGATTATTTGTCTTATTTGTTTGTAGCATAGGTAAAGCTACAATCTGATACAAACATTTGCTACTTCTGCGAGATGTATCAAATTTTATGACAATTTGAAGTAGAATTTTGCTCTGGTTTTTCATTTATCACTAATAAAAGTTTCTGTAAAAGACGCAATATGTTAGGAAAATAGCTGTAGTGCTATCTAATGTGACAATGAACACATAGCTATAGATAAGCCAAAAACCGTTTTTCTACGAGTAGCCAAAAGTAGTTTACATGGCACCAAAGAAACTGGAAAGTCTGTTTCACTGGGGACAAAAATATGAACAAAATTGCCTTAAGCCTTTTTCAATTTAGAAGCTGATAAAATGTACATGAAATTTGTATGTATCATTGACAAGGCCTTGTAGATTAATAAATTCTGGTATCTTTCCGTGGTCTGAAACAACCAACTGGCACATATTTCTAAGCTTTACCTACATTTTTAAAGTTAAGATACCGAAATAAATGGTACAAGAATTCAATTTGATTCTTGTTTAGTTTGAATGTAAAGATTATTGTCCAAAGACTCAATTAAAGATGTATACAAATTGAAATAGGAAAAGATTCTGAAAAAAAGTCACCAGATACAAATGCAGCTGAAACCGTTTCACTGGGGACATAAAATTGTTAGGTTCAGGATAAATAAGACTAATTTGTTATTGTTCATATTTCATTTTTTCTATAATTTCAAACATGGCAATTGCTTTTTAGATTTAATATCAATATATAAGTACAATTTTGCTGTCAGAAATTTAGAAAATGATGTCTTTGATATTTTACCTACGCCATGGGGATATCAAGAAAAATGTCTTGTGAAATATTAGAAAATAACCTATATTTATAACAAGTAATCAGAAGTAACCAGGCAACACCCTAAACTTAAGATCTTTAAACAGTTAGACTGTTATAGTGTCATGCAGCAAAATTGTGTTTCACTGGGGACATTTGTTTTCAGATGACAGATAACAAATGCACATCCTCCTCTCATTTATTCTATTGCTGGTGATCTTTTTGGCACAAACTCTCTTGGAAAATATAAAAGAATGCACATTTGAAAAAGATGGGGAACAATTATAAGCACCCAAACACAAAATGTTTCACTAGGGACAATTTGGGGTACCTACAGATATAGCTCTAGCAGATCAAAGTGTAAAGACATGCAACAATAGTTTTATGCTTATTTTAATCTTATAATATCAACATCATCAAATTAACTTAATTAACAGGTTGCAATTCTACAGAAATCAAATAAGACCGAAATACATTGAGAATTAAGTAAATTTCGACAAAATTTTCGTCAGCATGTTGTATGTTATAAACCCAGAATGTGTAGTCTAAATAAGGTAATATGCATCTGAAACCTTTAAGAAGATAAAGATTATAAGTCAAAGTTTCATTTAAATACTAAGTTTCCATCACCAAATACCCACACTTTATGTAATAACAGTCCTAATAATGATGTTATCAGAAAATGTCACACAAAAATCGTTTCACTAGGGACAATTTTAGCATCATTTTTTGTCATAATTTTTTTATTTATCAAGATATGTTCATGAAATTTTGAATATATCTTAACACTAAGGTAACACTTATCTAAGGACAAAAAGCTCACCAAAAGCTTTTAAAATATCTTCTGTAGCTCACTTTGAAAAAAAATCCTCTTTTTTTTTGAAATCACCCAATTACATCCATGCAAGATTTTATGGACAATTAAGATTATAACAAAGTTTCCTGTTGATTGTTGGATATTTATAGTCGTTTGAGTAAAAATAAGGTCAAAAATGGTAATTTTGTCAATTTCAAGGGCACATAACTCATGATGCAATTTTCAAATCAAGCTGAAAGTTGCACCCAGGCAAGATCTTATAGTAACCATCATTCTGTCCAAGTTTTGTCTTGATTGGTCAATATTTGTAGTTGCTAGAGTGAAAACAAAGTAAAAATAAAGCCGAAAATGGCAATTTTGTCAATTTCAAGGGCACATAACTCATGATGCAATTTTCATATCAAGCTGAAAGTTGCACCCAGGCAAGATCTTACAGTCACCATTAATCTGTCCAAGTTTTGTCTTGATTAGTCAATATTTGTAGTTGCTAGAGTGAAAACAAAGTCAAAATAAAGTTGAAAATGGCAATTTTGTCAATTTCAAGGGCACATAACTCATGATGTAATTGTCAGATCAAGCTGAAAGTTGCACCTAGGCAAGATCTTATAGTCACCATCATTCTGTCCAAGTTTTGTCTTGATTGGTCAATATTTGTAGTTGCTAGAGTGAAAAAAAGCCAGAACAGCCATTTTTTAAATTCAAGGGCAGATAACTCCAGATTTTCTGATTCAATCAGAATCAATTGAAGGAATCTGAGAGAGGACCACCCAAAGATCATTCCTGTGAAGTTTGATTGAAATCCATTGAGTAGTTTCTGAGGAGAAGATTTTTAAAGAAAAAGTTGACGACCGGACGGACGGACGCACGGACGGACGCACGCACGACGGACACAGCGCCATGACAATAGCCCGCTGGCCTGAAGGCCAGTGGAGCTAAAAAATCAGATTCTATCATGAATATTTACCATTTGGTCTGCTTACTATGTTTTCTTTCAAAGAAAATCCGTTTTTCTGACTGAGAAAAAGATCGTCAATCCAGGTTACCCAGACAAAAATGTTTAGCTTAAGGATTATATGCAGGGGGTATAAGTATTGATACCAGTTTAACTTGGCTTGCAGGGAAAAAGACTGAAAATTTTAACTTAGGGGCCCAGAATAGCAAAATTCATTACCTAACATTCAGGCTATGGGCATTTTCTCTAAATATTCAGGGGCCCAGCCCAAAATCTAGGGGCCATGGGCGACTGGGCCCCTGCTAGTCTTTATCCCTGGCTTGAATTATATTTCAGAATGATTACTTCAATTAAAATGAGTGAAAAAACGAGAAAAATATCCCCAGCTGGCTTCGGAAGCCGGAAAATAAACCATCCTCTACATCTACATCTACTGTTTAACCCAACAATCGATTGCCGATTATAACTGGGTGAGGGTGTGCTAATAACCGGTAAAAGAGCTGTTAAAGAAAAGAAAAGATATTTTACATTGTTAAAATTCTAAAAGGAAGATAGTATGCTACAGTTAAAAAAGTAAAAGCAGATAGTAGTTTATACAAGATTGACTGCCGCTAGTCTTTCGGAGAATATGCCGAGACTAGGGCTGGACTTGACACTAGTTGGTAGAGTGTTCCACTGTTTCACTGTCCTGGGGAAAAAGGAATTAGTGAAGTATTGGGTCTTTGAGAACGGAATAAGATAGTTAAGATTTCTGGTTTGTATAAGGTGACTGTTATCTACAGCAATTGTACCAGCTCTGATTTTATAAAATAGTATGAGGGAATTATGTAGCCTTCTTTCATGTAAGGATTTCCAGTTAAGGGTGTTAATCATTTGGGTGACACTATTGGTGTAATTGTAGTCATTCATGACATACCTAGCTGCTGATCTTTGCACTCTTTCGATATTATGGGAGAGGGTTTTTTGCCAGGGATGCCATATGCATGAGCAATATTCTAGTTGAGGTCTTATATATGTGTTATAGGCAGCAATTTTGACCTGTTTGTTATTGGTCCGTACGTTTCTTTGGATGAAGCGGAGGGTTGATGTTGCTTTTGATGAGATGTTTTCTATGTGTTTAGACCAGTTTAAGTCAGAAGTGATGGTGACACCTAGATACTTGGCTGCATTGGTTGCCTTTAGTTCTGTATTATGAAGTTTGTAAGGGTAGATTAATGGATGTCTCTTCCTCGTTATTCTTAAAATTTCACACTTATCAGGGTTAAATTCCATTGACCATGTTCTCTCCCAGTTTTCTAAGTTATGTAGATCTTGCTGAAGGGATAGGATATCATTTTTTGTATGGATGGTTAAAACAATAGTATCATCGGCAAACATTCTAGCGTTACATTTGACTGAATCTGGGAGGTCATTAATGTATATGAGGAAGAGACAGGGGCCTAGAACTGATCCCTGAGGGACACCAGAAAGAACTGGAAGTTCACTGGAAAATTGACCTTCTACAGCAACTCTTTGGGAACGATTACTAAGGAAAGATTTGATCCAGTTGACAATTTGGGGGTTTATACCGAGTTGCTGTAGTTTGAACAAGAGGGAAAGGTGGTCCACTTTGTCAAAGGCTTTAGAAAAATCCATGACAACAACATCAGTTTGATACCCAGATTCCAAGTTGTTGAATAAATCCCTAGTAAAGTTAAGTAGTTGGGTTTCACAGCTGTGGCCTGAACGAAAACCATGTTGGAATGGACTTAGAATACTGTTTTTATCAAGGTAGGACATAAGATTTGAAACAATGATATGCTCTAAGAGTTTAGACGCAATACAGGTAAGGGAGATGGGTCTGTAATTACTGGGCTGGGACTTTTGGCCTTTTTTGAAGACTGGAGCTACAGTGGCTTTCTTCCAGTCTTCAGGGACAACACCAGTGCGGAGCGACAAATTAAAGATTTCTGCAAGGATGGGGGCTATTTCATGGCTAAGTTCTTTCAGAATTCGGGGGGATATCTCGTCGGGCCCACTTGCCTTATGGGGTGATAATCCTTGAAGGAGTTTTTCTACTCCACAGGTGGTGACCACAATTTCATTCATGTTTGTGTTTGCAGGTTTAAGTATTCTAGAGCATAAATGTGAAAGACTGAGGGGTTTTGGGGGGGAGAAAACGGACTCAAATTGTTTATTGAGGATGTTGGCTTTGGAGACCGGGTCGGTATGTATGACACCCTCTGATTTTAAAGGGGCTATGCCAACATTCTCTTTCTTGTTATGTTTGATATAAGTGTAAAATTTCTTATTCCTGCCTGGTTGTGAGTCGTGGTTAAATATGATGTTTTCCATGTATGACCAGTAAGAAGACCTTATCAATTTTTGGATGGTAGACTTAAGGGGCTTTAACCCTTCTTGCCTTCGAGGATCGAACTTGTGTTTTAGCTTTGAATAAAGCTTATCACGCTTATGGATAAGTCTTTTCAGTTTAGGGGTTATCCAAGGCAGGTCAGCACGTGACTTGCAGATCTTGGTTGGTATGTGCTTGCTACAGGAGTGGTTTAGGCTATCCTTAAATGACACCCAGACTTTGTTGGGGTCATCATGATTT
Organism: Fragum sueziense; assembly: GCA_963680895.1. Taxonomy (NCBI): domain Eukaryota; kingdom Metazoa; phylum Mollusca; class Bivalvia; order Cardiida; family Cardiidae; genus Fragum; species Fragum sueziense. Next base: position 40,848,229 of record OY804599.1, read on the forward strand.
GTTTGGAAAAAATTACAGGAGAAATTGACCATGTCTGATTTGATACTGTCCCAGTTTGTTTTCTTGTAATTTCTAATTGGACGCCTAGGCTGTAGGGGGCGACCCCGGTTTAATTTAATTTCGTGGAAAATTATGTCATGGTCTGAATTTGCGAGACTGGGAAGGGACTTGGTTTGGTGTACGAGAGACGGGTGGCTAGTGAAGAAAAGGTTAAAAGAACAACAACAACAGGGTTGACAGTTTTCAGCGAAATTCAATTTAATCCTTTCCCTGACGATTCATTTGGGTAAAAAATGCAGAATACGCGCTTTGGATGAAACACTGAGTGTCAGAGTATATGCAGTGATTTTTTTTCTTAAAAAAATGGTCGTTATTGGGCCCTTTCCCCTCTCTGAGGAATATACTTTTTTCCCCCATTTCAGAGAAATTTTCCCCTCCAAGAACTAGATTTTTTTCTTGCAAAGAAAAATCCAAATCATACTTAGATTCTAGGCATCTAACAGTTCTAATGGTTGTTTGAATGTCCCATTATGATATACAAGCAAGTTAAATGCATTTATAACACTGTATTTGGGAGTATAAGCATGTATTGAAATTCCCCTTTTTGGGCGTTCACGCGCAAATTTTCCCCCACCTATGGGCCCTGACCACCTTCCCCAAAAATTAAAAATAAACACTGATATGCATCGCAATACTTTGTCAAAAGATTTTTGAGTAAGGATATACATTTTATGCTTCGACCCCAGACTTTTACCAGACAGGCGGTCCGTAGACTAGTCCCTATTATTTTTGTCGGACATAGGTGAATTTTACCAGACATGTCCGGCAGTCCGACGGGATTTCGCGATGTCTGAATGTCTGTTAGATAAACCTTTGTAAAACATTTAGGCAAAAGTAGCATAACAAGCAGTTATTTTCTTCTTTTTTCTATCATTTTCGGTGTCTAAAATTTACAGATTTACATTTACAGATCTAGAAGTAACAAAAAATATATCAATTAATCTAACCCTTTCTCAAACAAGACCTGGTTTTGACGTCCCTATTAGAAAAGGATTTGGAAAAAATGAAACAAAAGAAGAAACTGCTTATCACCAGCAGTTTCTCCTTTTGTCTCAATTTTTTTTCTCTGCCAAATTTTACACAAATTATGTCTTCAATAAATTCAATTTTGTCATTTATTGGCAGTTTTTGAAGTGGATCACCCTAAAAATTTGCTGTTTGGGAAATAGTTAAAGAACCACAGCTAGTTTCATTGAACCTGGGTTGTAGAGACGTTGGCGATAACGATGGTCACAATTTCATTGGGTGCGTTCAGGGTTCTCCCATCGGTAACCGAGTGTATTTACCGTCCGGCGTCGGCTACCGGTGGTACCATCGGTAGCCGATGGCACCGTCGGCAACCAACAAACTCTGAACGAAAATTGTACCGATCGGTAAAAAAAGGCGGATAATCAATAGCGAACGGTTTTCCCGCTTTCGTGTGCTAAAAATAGATTTCCGATGGGAATAACCCCAACAACGTTTGCCGGGTACCAGTCTAATATTTTGTTTATCGGTCATGAATCGGACAGTTTTTCGTAACCGTGTTAGCAAAAAATTATTATTTTCAAGCGCGATATTAGTCGATCATAGATAATGCAGGCGGGAACTAAAACTACGAAACATTGCGCATGCAACATTGCTTCCAGATACGGAGACAGACCAGATATGACAAACGTTTTTTCTTGAGATTCCTCAGCAGCTTAACCAGAAAAAACATCGAAAAGTCTGAAAGTAAAGTAGCTATGATCATGAAACTTCTCTGGTAGCTAGATCTCACCAAGGAGAAGTGCAATGTACAAGGAATATAACTCTATCTTGCTTATTTTGTGAGTTAATGCCCATTGTTGTAGTGAAAGCCTATGGGGGATTCAAATCACATTCAGCGACAAATTCTAGTTTTTTCTATATTAACCCTTTCCCAAACAAGACCGGTTTTGACGTCCCCAACAGAAAATTCTTGGGAAAACATTGAGGCAAAAGAAGAAAATGATGATCGACAAAATCGAAAAGGCATGCACAGCAGACAAAATGGGTGTGAATAACTTCTTTGGATATTGATGATCATTCTCCTTTTGCCTCAGTATTTTCCCCGAGATAAAACGCTAAAGATATTCACATCCGTTTTCTTCGTCTGCAGACTTTTTTTTCAATTTGGCCAGACATGACATTTTGTCGTTTTGGAAAGGGTAAGCGAGCACGCACGAGCGGCACGATGAAGTCAGGACATGTCCGTATATGTAAACATTACTTGTCAACTGCTTATTTCATAGTTACCGATCTTAAAAAATACAAGACAGTGCAGCAACCTTCTCAACTCGGAATTAGAATGTTTCTTAACAAATGATTACAGTAATCAAGCTCTTAGAATGTTATCTTCGGCAAGTTGAACGTGAAAAAACTTCGCGAGAGTCACAGCCATATTTGTACGGTAAGGGATTCCCAATCTATTTTTAGACCAGTGAGGCGTGACGATGACGTATTTGTTCGCACGGAAAACCGAACGCTATTACCAAGAGCGTATTTCCCCGCAGAGTGATCGTTCGTTTTCAAAAATTATGAATAAAATGATATTTTCAGAAATAAATGGCTAAATAAAATAACTGTAGCTTCAACTATTTCAATCAATTCTATCAAGAACTGTTAGAATGCTATTCGCTTGCTAATGAAGAAAATATATGATTAGGATCGCCGTAGTTGGATTGTTGTCCACCATAGAATCAGTCGGGATGACGTCATAGCCTCACTTTCATTTTTTTATCGAGGGTACAACCTCGGTCTTTATCGTTACGGGATACCAACTTTGAGGCAGATTATTTCAAAAATCCATCGTTAAAATTCATAAACAAAACTCTTTCTTTAAAGAATGTGATTTAAACTTTCTAACTACCAACGCATTTTTAATAATCAGGCGTAGTCGTCGAGATATTAATGCTGAAAGTTGGTTATGCTTCAACGAAAAAGACCGAAGCTTTCACCTCCACCGAATGAGTGCAGGTCCGCTGACGACGTTTTTGATTGGCTGAAAGAATTGTGCCGACCGGGTCAATCTTACTGTAATGAAAACGAGGCTACCGATGCTACCCGACTTGTCTACTCTCGGGACAATTGGTTACCAACAAAATATCCATCGGTTTGCCGACGGTTACCGATGGCTACCGATGGTTACCAACGGCACCGATGGCTACCGATGGGAGAACCCTGAACGCACCCATTCATACGTGATGTACCCGCAGTACTTTGATTATGCCAATTAAGGAAACGTGCGGGGCACGTTGTGGGACTAATTGACTTAAAAGACCACTGACAACTGAAGGAAAGGACTGTTTAATGTAAGAGAAACAATTTAATTTTCTATTTCTTTTAGGAAAACCACTCTTTGTAGATAAATTTGATGGTAAAACACAAAACCTTCGAACGCTGTCATTTTGCTGATGCAGACGGCTCTAATTTCCGAATAGTCGAAGTTTTGAAAACTGCACAAAAATTAACAAAATATCATTTGAAAATGAGAAACTATATATCAGATATTAATATAATAAATTGGTGTTCAAATCATTAAATTAGACGGATAAAAATGATTAAATCTATATTCGAGTATTCGTCTTGTGAGCTAGAGGTTAAAGATTGAGGCCCCAAACGGGTTTGACTGAGGTTACAGCTTACATAAAAAGACAAACTATTTTACTATCGTCAGCATGGCAACTGCATCGGCAAAGTCAATGGTAAATTAATTTATTGAAATTAACCTTAATTTTACCTATTTTTGGTGGACGATTGAAATGCAATGAACCTTGATACACCAAAGAAAACCGGCATATCTGGTAGATTCGCACCAGTGATGTTTTGCACCTTTCCCTGGTAAAAACCAACCTCTTCATTATTTAACCCTTTCCCAAATGGTAAAAGTTGGGACTGTCCGCGTCTTTAAGCTTCTGCAAATAACGAAATAGCTGCGATTAAAAAGATGGGATTTGCAAAGAAAATATTGAGCCTAAAGGAGAATTTGCTGGTCATCAGCAATTTTCTTCTTTTGACTCAATGTTTTCCCAAGCCTTTTGTATTAGGGACGTCTAAACCAGGACTTGGCTGGGAAAAGGTTATGCTATTGTCCACTCATGATGTATTTAGATTGATCATATCAAGTTTACTTCATAAGTTATTTACGGTATTAAAAGGCTTTTTTATGCGAATGTCATTGTTTTTTGAAACAGATTATAAATTTATATGTCTTCAGACGTTACTCTTAAATATTTATTTTACGTCGATTGCGAAGCAAATTTAATATTTTCTCAACATGTTTTTGGTCCATCTTGATTCTGCTTGCTGGAAACAACAGCAGTACTGGCGCCAAATGTGTTTGACATGTCACAATGAAAAGTCCGAAAACTACAGGTCTCAACTATCGGCGATTGAACTCGGAACCTCTTGGTCGCAAGGCCGAGGCTCTACCTCTTGACCATGGATACTAAACTGTAATGTGGTATTTAATTCATGCTCAGCCAATATCCTCTCTGATATTTCACAAAATCCATTCATTCTTATCAATGAATGAATGAGTCGCAATTCCTCTTTGTAGAATGAACAGCTGATTGGCTGTTGTTGTAATAATGTCAGTCAAATAAATGCACAAATTAAGGAAATTGATGCAATTATAGTGCGCAAAATGTGCAGTGTAATTGATGTTATTATAATTCATTATTGCGAAAGAGTAAAGGTGGTAAGTTTATACAGCTGTCAGGTTAGACTGAACGTCTGACAATTAAATGTCTTGCCCAATGTCACATCCTGAAAAAAGGCTCAAATATGGTTCACATGTCATGCTTTACCACTGAAACTAAGACACTATCTAATGCTGTCAGATGCAGTTTTACCCAAAATCTGACAGCAAATTTTAGACTGGTCCTTATTACAAGATGTTGCAGACAACAATTTTAAGTGAATGAAATTTAATTGTTTTGGTCTTTTGGGGTAGGAAATATTGTGGCAAATTAAGAAATTGCTGGTAACAAACAATTTCTTCTCTTTCCACAATGTTTTCCAATGCCTTTGTCTTGTGGTGGATCAAAAGGTATCACGGTTTGGTAATAGGACTACCTTAAGGTAAATCAATCCCAAATAAGACATTATACTTATCGAACGATGATCAAACTGTGTTATGTCTCTGATATAGAGTACAAGCCATGGGAGGAAAGCCAGTTAGAAGGCAGAGTTTCTACTGACTTCTACTGACTTTCAAATCTGGGGGTAAAAACCCTTATTTCATAGCATGCTTGTACCTCTTCTATAAGAAACATAGAAGGCTGCCTGCTAAAACTGGGGGTTCAAGATTCATTTTGGGGGTAAAAAACCCATCTGGATATTTTTGGAAACGTTGGAAGGGCATCATACTCTCAATCCTTGGATCTCTTTTTCAATCCCCTGGCAGTTGGTATCACAAACATACAAAAAATATAAAAGTTTAACTTGTAATTCTTTTTTTTCCAGAGACAGCTAAAAGAAGCTGTATTTGTGATAGTATCTGGGAGCATAGGATTCTGTGGATACTCCATCTATGAAGGGAATGAGAGATTCTACAGAGAGCGGGTCATGCCCTTGTTTAGGTATATGGATCCAGAAACGACACACAACCTGGCCATTTTTATGGCAAAATATAAACTTGTACCCAAACCGAAGAAACCTGATCCACCCAGTTTAGTAAGTAATTCTTCCTAGACAAGAAAAAAATAATGAAAGCTATTCCGGAAAGTAGAATAAATAATATTGTAAATTTTATCACCGAAATTAAAAGAAACAAATACCGGTACCTATTTTATCCATTGATTTCCAAATCTTAAGTTGTTGTGACATCTTGATATAATATATTTATATTTATATAATATTTAGAAAACTTTAAGTTTGACAAGACATTTCAATTCTCAATTTAATCTTTACTCATGGCACAGTTGGCAGCGCAACAGACTCTCACTTGTGAGGTCTCGGGTTTGATCTCTGATGGCGGCGAATATCCTTTCAGATAAAATTGTCTTCCACCAATGGATTTGATATAGTTAATTTATGTGAGCGAGCAGCTGGAGGCTCAATTAGAATGTTGTTGTAGTACTGGTATGAGAAACAACAGGAATATGACTATAGCAGTTGAAAATGGCGTGAAACCCCTATAAACCAAATATCTGTAACCAAAATGACCAAACTTTGACTGTTTATTTTTTTTTTCAGAACACAAGAGTATTTGGCAAGGAATTTTCCAACCCTGTTGGTGTTGCTGCCGGGTTTGATAAACAGGGGGAGGCAACTGATGGTATGCTGAAGACGGGATTTGGTTTTGTGGAAGTCGGGACAGTGACTCCCAAACCTCAACCTGGCAACCCAAAACCAAGGTTATTTAGGTTGCGGGAGGACAATGCTGTGATAAATAGGTACAGAGTAATTTGTGCTTGTTCAATAATATAGGAGTCATTTAGGCGTTTCCCAAATGGCAAAAAATTAAGGTTATCCAATTTGAAAGCTGCAGCGGATGATAAAATGAGTGTTGATAAAGAAAGATTTGTGTATAATAATGGGAAAAAATTGTAGGCAAAAGGAGAAAATGCTGATTATCAGCCTCAATATTTTCTGAGCTATATTTCTTGTTCAATGATATAGGAGTCTTTTAGCTTTTTCCCAAACAAGACAGAGTTTGAAGTTTGGCTTCGGAAAACATTGAGACAGAAGAACAAATTGCTGATAATCAGCATTTTTATGCTCCCCGAAAAAATTTCGGGGGAGCATATAGTCGCCACGCTGTCCGTCCGTACGTCCGTCCGTCTGTCCGTCCGTGTGTCCGTCCGTCCGTCCGTCCACAGCCATATCTCAGCAACCCTTGGACCAAATTCAATGAAACTTCACATGTGAACTCCCTGGGTCAATACCTAGTTACCTTTTTCTCCGTTTGTAAATTTAAGGCTGCGTCATGGAAAAAGGGGCCTTAGTGTAAAAATTAGTTTTTCTCTTATTTCTCTTCATCTAATGGGCAGAATTTAAAGAAATTTTGTGCTCATGTAATAAATAGGATGTTCTAGACAATATTCTATAAATAATGTGTGTACAAAAAAGCTGTCATGGGAAAAGGGGGCTTAATGTATGATAGTTTTTATTTTGTGACAAACACTTATTCGGGGAGCATAATCCGTCTGTGACGGCTCTTGTCTCCTTTTGTCTCCATGTTTTCTGTGCTATAATATTCACAAATTCAACCTCAGTAACATCCATTTGCAGCAGCTTTCAAAATGGGCCATCCTATTATTTTACCATTTGGGAAAGGGTTAAGTCAAAGACTATCAATACAGGAATCTAGGAATTGTTTTTTAGATACTTGGCTTCACCTATATTCTTTTAAGATATTTGACAAAAGTCATTTGTTACCCGCAATGGATGAAACATAAATAAATCATATACACGGAATTAGTAATATGTGGCTTAGATTGTATATGGTGTTTGTAATGGATTGAGTTATAAATGCTATGAACATAGGTGCACCATTTGCAGCAATACAACTGATATCCAGCTTTAAAACCTATTAAACCTTGAAATCATAATTGAGCTGATGCCCGTGCTGACATCATTATGACCTGCTTCATTAGTCTCTCACCATTTCATAATGCCTTCATAAACAATATATACTATTGATGTCCCTAAAGGAATATGCTTGAGAAAACATGAAACAAAATAAGTAAATGCTGGTAATCAATATTTTCTTCTTTTGTCTCAATATTTTCTGTACTATATTATTCACAAATTTTACTTTTAGTAACATTTATTTTGTCGTCTCAAGCAGCACACAAATTTTGTTGTTTAGAAAAAGGTTAAATAGTCTGATTACCTGGTATGAATTTTATTATGCCCCTGTATCCGAAAGATCGGGGCATGTTGTTTTACTTGTGTCTGTCTGTCTGTCCATCTGGAAACATAACATTGGCCTTTTCTCCAAAAGTATGCCATTTCGGGGGCATTGGTGTTTCACAAACACATCTTGTTCTCCTTTTCATTTCAGATTTGGTTTTAATAGTGATGGACATGATACTGTCTATGAAAGGTTACAAGCTAGGAGAAATAACAATAGTGAGTACTGATCAACTGTTTACCTAGACTTCTATAGTATGGTTTTGTTATAAGGGCACATGCAGGGTCTAAAGAATTCACTCGTTTGCTTGTGTTTTTAAGAGCGAAAATTGATAACGATGAGTTTAAATCCATTTGAGGCAATATTTCGGGAAATGCATAAGAAATAGTAGCTTGCAAAGTTAGGAGGTAGTATAGATGCCAATTTTGCTGGATTGGTTTATTATGCACAATTTGGACGTTTAATGTTTATTTAACCCTTTCCCAAACAAGACCTGGTTTTGACGTCCCTAGAAGAAATGGCTTGGGAAAACATTGAAACAAAAGAAGAAACTGCTGATAACCAGCAGTTTCTCCTTTTGTCTCAATATTTTCTGTGTCATATTTTACACAAATCCTTTCTTTAATAACATCCATTTCGTCATTTTTTACAGTTTTTGAAGTGGATCACCCTAAAATTTTGTCGTTTGGGAAAGGGTTAAGTTGTTTGATAAAGTAGACAATCTACAATATGTACATAATCTGACATAGACCAACCATAGTGGAAATGTTGGTGTAACTTTGGGCAAGAATGATATATCAGTGATCATATTAATGACTATTCCTTATCACGTGGTAATGGGGGAAATATTTATGCCTTTATTGTATCGAAAGATCAGGGGGTATACAAGGGTTGTCCCAATAAATCATAGACACGTTTAATAACTTATCTTTTTAACGTCACACAATGTTTATATTTTGTGAGAATATTATTTGTATATTTTCGAATTAATATTCACCTGTTTTCAGTAAATGTTGTTCCTTTATATCCAGTTTTATCCACTTACTTTTAGTACATAACGGTCATGCGGCGCACATAAAAAGAGTCGTCTTTCACGCTTATCGTTCTTGAGCTGCTAGCGTGATTAAACACATTGGTTCTTATTTCCATCCAAAAAGGTTTAAGTAGCCTTATTAAGCAAATAGTACTGTTTTGCAGTTGTGCCAAGTTTCAAAGCATATTGTCTCTCAGAAACTTTAGCCAATTTCCACACTGTGACACAGTGACTCCTTTTGACGCCCAACAAGATAAATGCATTGGAAAACATCATGGAAAATAAAGAAATTGCTTGTGACAAGCAATTTCTTCATTTCACAAAATGTTTTCTGTATGTAAAGACCAAAAATTGTAAAATTCCAGTCACTTGAAATTGTTGTCTGCAACATCTTAAATTTTGCTGCTAGATTATGAGATAAATTAGTACTGAACACGAAAAATTGATAATGTTTTGGGGCTATGGTGTTTCTGAAACATATCGTCGGTGGGGAGTCAAAACCTCGTAACTCCAGCTTTTTCAAGCTGTAGTTACGAGGTTTTGACTCCCCACCAACGATATATATCTTCCTTTTTTCTCAGGTAATAAACATTCTGGTATAGTTGGAGTAAATCTTGGTAAGAACAAAGTGTCAGACAATCCTGTTGGTGATTATGTGGAGGGTATAAAGAAATTTGGTGATATTGCTGACTACCTCGTTGTTAATATTTCTAGTCCAAATACACCTGGTCTCAGGGACATGCAGGGCAGAGAACAGTTAGAGGAACTAGTTGAAAAGGTAAGTGGACATAAATTATTCTCCAAGATTATTTAAATGATTGCCAAAATATTAGACTTTGCTTGAATATTAAACAGGCAAATTCATTGAATTGATATCTTGACGAAAGTATCTTGTTTACTCCGTATGTATATGGCTTCACCAATCAGGGACAGTAACTCTGAATTTAATTGTCGAAGCAGGTTACCCAGATGATTTTATTTTCGAACCAAGCAACCTTTTTGCAGTAGAGCTTTCCACACAATTTCAATGAAATTGGGTGAATGGTTTCTAAGAAATAGCGCGGAAACGAATATTACTCTATATGTATATAACTTCACCAATTAGGGGCAGTAACTCTGAATTTAATAGTCCAACTGGGTAACCCCTACGATATGAGCATCACCTCTTTGTAGTGAAGCTTTCCACAAAGTTTCATTGAAATCGGGTCAATGATTTCCAAGAAATAGCACGGAAAAGAAACTCGGACGGTCGGAAGGACGGACGACGCCAACACAGTACCCCCCCCCCCCCCCCCCCCCCTTATGATTTCATCAGCAGGGTATAAAAAATTTAAGGACTTGCTGGGTAGAGAACAATAAGAGGAATTTTCAAACAATTGAATTTTGATGAAAAAGTTATGCAAAATTCCCTCATTAACAATTTTTAATTTCCATAGCAACAGATATAGGCTAATAAGAGGTGGTAAAGGCATGCTAGATTCGTTATTTTAAGTCCAAACCCACTGTTATGGGTACTCAATATAAAATGTATCATCATTGCACATGTATGATTTATTTTAGGTTTCAAAACAGAGAGACCAACTACAGATAGACCCCAAACCCCCATTATTAGTGAAAATAGCGCCAGATCTCACTGCTAAAGATAAACAAGATATTACTGAAGTCATTATGAAAAAGCCGGTAAGTCTTATACAGTCGACACTTGTTGTGTCAAAGTCGGAGGGGCCGTCAAAATACCTCGACATATCCGGAGTTCTACTCATCCGATTTCATTTGGTTTCGAATTAAATGACATTTGACCATTCTATTGTTCATCAAAAGCTTTCATGATTGAAATATAGTAGGAAAAGGAAAGAAATTGCTCGAGACGAGCAATTTCTATCCTTTTCCTACTAAATTTCAATGGCATATTTATTTCATAATAATTTTGTTTAAACTTTTTTAAAATCCGTTGAAGAGGACGGGACCAAACATTCACTTCGACTTAAGCGGAAGTTTGACTTATCCAATCTCGACATAAGGAGTGTCGACTGTAGTTAGTTTACTCTCTTCTTTTCCAAACAACAAACTATTGTACAGTATGAGTTAGAATTTTAAGATGATGCACCTAACAAAAAAGTAACCAAGTATGGGAAAGATATCATGTTATAACACGGAAAGGTTCAAACCCACTACCACACATTGACGCCTAACAAGACAAAGGCTTTGGAAAATATCATGGCAAATGAAGAAACTGCTTGTGACAAGCAATTCTTCATTATCCACAATATCTTCTACCAAGAAAGACCAAAATATTATCGTCTGCAACACCTATGAGTGTGGACTAGGCTAAAAATTTGTTTGGTAATGGGTTAAGAGGAAAGGAATATTTTCTGAAGCTTTTGCTTCTTTCGGACAAGCTGACGATTCAGATTGGATGTTTCTATAATATTTGTTGCAGAAATCACACATGGAACACATGGTTGCACATACTGTTGCAATATTACTTAAAAAGTGTTAATGCAGCCAGAGCAATTTCTTCATTTCCCACAGTATTTTCAATAGCCTTTATCGTGTGGGGCGTCATAAGGTGTCATCGTTGTGTGGTGTTGGGTTGTTAGTTAGTTAGTTGATTCTCAGCTCATGTCAGCCGGATTAACGACTCTGGTATACATACTCGGTAATAACTTCAGTTAATTTCTCACAAGCATAAATAATAGTTTCATGGTGTTGGCAATGTAACCAATGTATTATTCTAAATATTACTGCTTTAAGAACGTACAGAATTCTTTTTGCAGGGTAGAGTAGATGGTTTGATAGTTTCCAACACCACTGTTTCCCGGCCTGAATCTCTACAGAACAAATATCAAAATGAGGCTGGTGGGTTGAGCGGGGAACCGTTAAAAAACATGGCTACACAAACTGTTAAAGATATGTACACATTGACTGGAGGTAAGATTTACCGTTCTCTTATTTTAAACTATATCTAAAGTTAGCAGGACAAGGGTAATTAATTTTGTATCTTTTCATGGAATTTCTGACAATAGCATTAAAATGAGATACTATTTTCTTATTTTTTGTCAATATTTTGTACAATTTCCATTTTCATAATTTCCATTTTGATGTCAACACCAGCATTCACCATTCGTGACCGAGTTGGAAGTAATTCTCCTTCAAGACCAACATTTTAGAGGGGTTAAAACATTCTAATTTGTTAATTCAAATCCAAACCCTATATGTTAGGTTCTCATTTGAACAGTCTCATCTAGACAATTCCAAGGAGCAAACAAAACATAGGGTTTGATAAAAACAGGAAAAAACTATCTCATTCATAAGCCAAAAATGGCGGGCCATTTCAATAGGGTTGACACTAATAAACAAAGCCTTAACCTTTTCACCTTTGGAAGCAGTAGATAAAAGGTGGTAATGGCATTCTAAATTTGTTATTTCAAATCCAAACCCTATGTTTTGGGTACCCATTTGAATCCTCTCAGACCATTCAAATGAGTACCCACAACATAGAGTTTGATAAACAATAAATGAAATATTGCATTTTGAAAAACCATGCGCTTTCTTATCTGTTGCTGTGCCTTCATTTTCAGGACAGATACCCATTATGGCATTATTGGTGTAGGAGGTGTATCTACTGGTCAGAATGCTTAAGATAAGATCCGAGCCAGAGCTAGTTTAGTGCAGCTGTACTCAGCTCTTGTTTATCAGGGACCACCAGTTGTGTCAAGGGTCAATAGTGAGCTAGCAGATTTGTCTAAGTTTGTTATTTAAAATCCAAACCCTATGTTGTGGGTACTCATTGGAATCGTCTCAGTGAGACCATTCAAATGAGTACCCACAGCATAGGATTTGATGAATAATAAATGAAATATTGCATTTTGAAAAGCCATCACCCCTTCTGATCTGTTGCTCTGCTTTCATTTCCAGGTGAAATGCCCATTATTGGTGTAGGAGGTATATCTACAGGTCAGGATGCTTATGACAAGATCCGAGCCGGGGCTTGTTTAGTGCAGCTGTACTCAGCTCTTGTTTATCAGGGACCACCAGTCGTATCAAGGGTCAAAAGGGAGCTAGCTGATCTTTTAAAGTAAGTTGTCATCATGCGCGGATCCAGAGGGGGGGTCAGGGGGTCATGACCCCCCCCCCCCCCTGGAATTGGCTGAAAAATTGAATTTTGACTATATAACTTCTTAATAAAAGCCATCATTTGGGCTTTGACCCCCCCCCCCCCCCCTGGAATAAAAATCCTGGATCCGCCCTTGGTCATTATGGTTTTCCATCCACCATTAGATACCCAACACTTGGTGCAATTTCAGGTGTCCTCCATGGCAATGGAAATTGACCAGGGAGTCTCGCGTCAATTTCTGTTTCCACAGATGATGCCTGGAAATTGATGAGGGTATAACCTCATCATATACCCTCATCATATACCCTCATCAATTTCCGTTTCCACAGATGACACCCGAAGTTGAACAAAATGTTTGGTATGTAATGATGGATGGAATACCTTAAGGGTGAATTCAAATAAAATGGCACCAAAAAATTATTTTTTTCCAATTTTTGAATTTCAATTGATCATTTTGGTCTATATGTTCTAATATTGTACATAGATCAAATTTTATTAATCTAATACGGCATTGAAAATTATTTAGACATAAAAAAGTTTCAGATTTTTTAATTGAAGAAAAGCAACAGAAAAAACATGAAAATACATATATTTACAAAGTAATGTACCCTCACATAATGATACGAAACATGATTTTTTTCAATCCAAATTGTAATTTGTGCATTAATAAGGAATTCTAAGCAAAAAACCTACTTTTTCTGTCATAAATCTGGTGAAAATATGACTTTTTACACAAAATTACTAGTGATTTTTTCATACATGGGTCAAAAAGTTTTTATTATGATAAAGTTTGGCCTAATATAGACTTCAGACCCAATTTTCTCAACAATATAATGAATTCGGAACATGTCTGCAAAAAACCTTGTACAATTGTCATTTTTGAACTAAAATCTAGACAATCCAAAACTTGCATCTTTTGTCACAAATGTGTTGCACTCCAGACATTATTAACCTATTCGTATAATTTATGATCCTCCTTGTACTTCTTTTTCAAGTAAAATTGTAAAAATTAATTCACATGATAACTATAACAAACAATTTTATACTCTTCCATGTATTTCAAACAATGAGTACTTGTAATCATACGAAGATAGTTCAATTTTCTAAGAAAATCTTTAATTTCGTGAATATATTTTTCTAAATATGCACTGGATAGGTATAAAAAATTACTTATATTATACCTTGACATGTAATAAATGCTAACTAAACAAGAACAATTAATCATCTTAGATAGGTGTGCTATAAATTGTGATAATGAAAGTTCTTTTTTTTTTAAAAAAAAATTGTTGCACTCCAGACATATTAACATGTTGACAAATTTGGCTAATTTATGATACAATTCGCACTTCTTTATCAAGTAAAATGGTACAAATAATTCATGTGATAACTATTACAAGCAATGTTACTCTTTTCCATGTATTTCAAACAATGAGCAATTGTAATCATACCAAGATAGTTCAATTTTCTAAGATTTAAATTTCTAACCCCTAAAATGAAAACCAATCGCAACAAGGTGTCAAACTGTCACAAGATACGCCCGTAACACTGCTTTATGTCAACAGGGGGAGCGGGTTGGTAAAAGTTTCATGGTCCTAGCTATTATACTTTTCGAGATATGCCCTGGACGATTCAAGTATGAAAACAACAAAGGGCAATAACTCAAAATATAGGCTAGGTGGAGTTAAAATTCTTGTGCACTGCACTCCTCCTTAGTGAGATCTATACACCCATGAAGTTTCATGATCCTAGCTATTATACTTTTAGAGATATACTCCGGACAAGATTCAAGTATGAAAAACAACAAAGGGCAATAACTCAAAAAATAAGCCAGGTAGAGTTATGGTTCTTGTGCACTGCACCCCCCCCCCCTTGGTGAGATCTATACACCCATGAAGTTTCATGATCCTAGCTATTATACTTTTAGAGATATACTCCGGACAAGATTCAAGTATGAAAAACAACAAAGGGCAATAACTCAAAAAATAAGCCAGGTAGAGTTATGGTTCTTGTGCACTGCACTCCCCCTTGGTGAGATCTATACACCCATGAAGTTTCATGATCCTAGCTATTATACTTTTAGAGATATACTCCGGACAAGATTCAAGTATGAAAAACAACAAAGGGCAATAACTCAAAAAATAAGTCAGGTAGAGTTATGGTTCTTGTACACTGCACACCCCTTGGTGAGATCTATACACCCATGAAGTTTCATGATCCTAGCTATTATACTTTTAGAGATATACTCCGGACAAGATTCAAGTATGAAAAACAACAAAGGGCAATAACTCAAAAAATAAGTTAGGTAGAGTTATGGTTCTTGTGCACTGCACTCCCCCTTGGTGAGATCTATACACCCATGAAGTTTCATGATCCTAGCTATTATACTTTTAGAGATATACTCCGGACAAGATTCAAGTATGAAAAACAACAAAGGGCAATAACTCAAAAAATAAGCCAGGTAGAGTTATGGTTCTTATGCACTGCACTCCCCCTTTGTCAGATCTATACACCCATGAAGTTTCATGATCCTAGCTATTATACTTTTAGAGATATACTCCGGACAAGATTCAAGTATGAAAAACAACAAAGGGCAATAACTCAAAAAATAAGCCAGGTAGAGTTATGGTTCTTGTGCACTGCACTCCGTAATGATGAGAAGAATATAACTGCTTAGTTTAAAGTCAATCGGACTTAAGGTGACAGAGTTATGCTCCGGACAAAGAAGTGGACGCCGCCGGACACCCGGACGCCGGACATCACGGGTGATCCCATAATACGTCCCGTCTTCGACGGGCGTATAAAAATGACACAAATTTGTGCTTAAATTGTTTGAATATATGCCCTCTTTCAAAAAAACAATATTTGATGATAACACTTTCTTTAGATCAGGTCTTTTTTAACTAAACCAAAAAACTTGTTGCACTCCAGACAACATAAATACTGATCTAAATCAAACACAGGTCTGTGTCTAAACTGGATTTCTGGTGTGAATAATCTTTGGGTCCATGTTATCTGAAAAAGCGAACAATAGTTCATTAAAAAGTAATATACAGTGAAAGAGGGGTTGTTAAACTTCAAATGTTCCACTCTAGACAAACATGGGTGAGTTTATTTAACCCTTTCCCAAACAAGACCTGGTTTTGACGTCCCTAATAGATATGGCTTGGGAAAACATCGAGACAAAAGAAGAAACTGCTGATAACCAGCAGTTTCTCCTTTTGTCTCAATATTTTCTGTGTTAAAATATGTACAAATCCTGTGTTTATCCATAACAATTTGTTGTTTGCAGCGGCTTTCGAATTGGACAACCCTAAAATTTGTTGTTTGGGAAAGGGTTAAGGAACAGTCAGGAGCTTTTGTCCTTATTAAGGTATTCAAAATCATATTTGTTCAAGGCTACAAACATTTCTGTACATGGATTATCATGAAAACTTGACTTTGCAGTCATAGAATTCCCACAGTATTCAATTATTTCGAGTTTCTCTATATTTGCCGTTGCACTCCAGACAGCGCACGACTTTTGTTCTTGTGTGAACTTCAGCGAACCCTTTGCACACAAACACTAACCACATACAAAATTCAAAACTCAAGATGTTTAAGTTAATGTAAAAAGTCTTACTTTTACACACATATTGTTATTCTTTTATTGTTATGTATTTAGAAAAAAAGACAGTTTTTTTCTGTTTACAAAAAAGCGTTTCACTCCAGACATTTTTTGCATGTTTTTTGGGCATAACTTAAAAACCGTTAAAGATATTTCAGTAAAATTTTGCATGAACGTACAATACACTAATTAACATCACATGGTCCTTGCAATTTGATCAAATATTCTATTCTTTTTAGTCTAGATGAAAAAAAATGCTTGGTGCCATTTATTTTGAATTCATCCTTAAGCTGCTTAGAATTTATGTGGTAATGTGTTACAGTAAGCATTGGACCAAGTTTCTTATGGAGTGTGCCAAAATTTTCTGGAGAGGTTTACTACTTTTAACCTTTATATTTCTACATCAGTTTGTGTATGTTGAATGGCAATTGAAGTCACCTTTGAAAAACGGGACATAATGATCATGATTTTAACACATTACCAGACAGCAACATTTTGGACTGTTCCAATTTGAAAGGCGTTCCAAACGACAATGTATAGTTGATGAAATTTTAAAAATATTTCCACTTTGGGTTAGAAAATGTTGTGGAAAATGAAGAAATTGCTTGTCACAAGCAATTTCTTCATTTTCCACAAAGTTTTCCCAAGCATTTA
Source organism: Fragum sueziense (assembly GCA_963680895.1). NCBI lineage: Eukaryota > Metazoa > Mollusca > Bivalvia > Cardiida > Cardiidae > Fragum > Fragum sueziense. The sequence goes on from OY804599.1 coordinate 40,865,558, forward strand.
TTTTATGGGGCGTCAGAAAGCGTCACTGAGTGGGAATGGGTTAAAGGATCACTGAGGCATCAGGCTGGCTTTCTGCTTTGACTTCTTTTTCGGACGTTTTAATGCAATTTCACAAGTATCCATTTTTGCCATTTGTCATTGCTTATTCCTATGATTAGGCTTAAACCTTTGGCTTACAGGAGGGTAAGACTTTTGCTCATGTAATTTCAGGAAAGACGGTTTCGCCAGTATTTCTGAAGCAGTAGGAAAAGATGCTTCAACACCCAAATGAGTTTTCACGTCCACAAAAGAACAAATTTAACTTGAATTAATTAAATGCTTGCCATTGTGAGCTATTTAACGGAAGGATTGGTATCCAGCATTTACAACCATATGACTGACGTTGCAGGGATAGTGTTTTATTAAAACTATTACCAGATAGCAAAATCTTAAAGACTTTTCCAAATATAAACATTGTACAGGCCCCGGTTTCTAGAAAAAAAACGTAAGTACGTTCTCATACTCAAATCTGAGCACTGTGCTCAAGTCACACGAAATCCACATGAACTTCAATCGAATACCCTTCAACATTGAAGAGTATGTCATTGAAGTTGGAATGGAATTTTTCAAATACTATATTTTTTGGTCTTTCTTGGTAGAAAATCTTGTTGGAAATGAAGAAATTGCTTGTCACAAGCAATTTTTTCATTTTCTCCAATGCCTTCCAAGGCCTTTATTTTGTGGGCCACAAAAAGTGTTTGAATGGGTTGAATAACCAACTTACTGACATTTGATAATTTCTTGCAAGAAATGTCCATTGTTTTCAATAAGTGAATTTTAAAACCTGTATTACTTTGTACTTACTCAAGATTATGCCTTCCTGCTTTGGAGGGAAGTACAGACACAAATCAACCAGCACAGACATGCAGTTTGACATTCATCTACACTGCCTGCTATCCATGAAACTTTATCACATCACTTTGCTTTTACTTTTCCAAAACAGCCTAATTTTAGACAAGTCCTTTTCAAATGGAATTACAAAGAAATATTTGATGCCAAAAGTAGAAAATATGTGTAATAGCATAGAAAATATTGAGTCAAAATGTGAAAATGCTGGTTATAAGCATTTTCTTCTTTTTATGTACCCATATGAAAAGATATGGGACATATGATATTTCACCTATGTCTGTCTTACTGTTTGTTTATCAATCAAAAACTTAATGTTGAAAAATAACAAGAGAGTAGGCCTATTGGTGTTTCACAAATCATCTTGTCCTATCAGTGACAGGTTTTGTTTGGAAAAGGGGGTGAAAAACATTTAGTCCTTTCCCAATCAAAATAATATTATATGGTCTTGACGTCTCTAATAAAATGGCTCTGGAGAACATTGAGGCAAAAGAAATAAATGCAGACTATCAGCATTTTCTCCTTTTGTCTCAATATTTTCTGTGCTATATTACACACAAATGCTTTCTTAATCAACATCCATTTTTTTTGCTGCAGTAACTTTTGAATTGGAGCAGTTAAAAATTTTGCCGTATGGGAAGGGGTGAATTTTCCCTTACAAGAAGATGGGATAAGTTGCCGATATTTTAAAGGGTTCACCGGTTACATCCCAGTTGGTCTAATCCCATTTCGTCTAATATATAACAAGAGCCGTCATAGACGGATTATGCTCCCCGAATAAATGTTTGTCACAAAAAAAAACCTATTATACATTAAGCCCCCTTTTCCCATGACCGATTTTTTGTACACACATTATTTATAGAATATAGTCTAGAACATCTCATTCATCACATAAGTACAAAATTTTATTAAATTCTGCCCATTAGATGAAGAGAAATTAGAGAAAAACTAATTTTTACATTAAGGCCCCTTTTTCCATGACGCAGCCTCAAATCAAGAAACGGAGAAAAAGTTCCCTAGGGATTGACCCCAGAAGTTCACCTGTGAAGTTTCATTGAATTTGGTCCAAGGGATGCTGAGATCTGGCTGTGGACGGACGGACGGAAGGACGGACAGACAGACGGACGTACCAACGGTTGACCATATGTTGGGTACTTTGTCTAAAAACTTGTTGGTTACCCCATCTTGGGTATAAAAAACAGTTCTCACGAGAGGACACTTACTGGTTATGTGTCCAAACACACCACTGGGTATTTTAGAAATGTTGGCATCAACAGCACACATTGGTAGCAATGGTACTCTGGTCATCTTTTAATGCCAAAATTCATGAATAAACAAGAGGGCCCAGGGTAGCTGACCTGAGAAATGGGGCGAAATTCTGATCAAATAGGGACACACATGTCCCATCTAGAGTCAACAAGGATTTTCTTAGATTTTTCCTGGTGACATTGATTTTTACCCCTATGTGACCCAAATCTGAACTTCACCCGTTTATTGTCAAAATAAACATTGTGACAGTTTCATCAAACTTGGGTCAAATATGTGACCTTTATGGTTCAAACAAGGATTTCCTAAGATCTGACCTGGTGACCTTCTTTCTGACCACACATGACCCATATTCAAACTTGAAAATTCTGTGAGGGGTGTTATGGCTTCTCTGTTGCAATGCATAATCTAACTCATGAAAATAAGTAACCAAAGGAAGCCGTCAATAAGGCTCATAAAATGATACACTCTTACATGTACTTTAAAACAATTTCTAAGAGAACAAAATCAATGCCCAAAAACTGGTGCATTGTCTCATTTTGAAACGGTCACTAACAAACAAAATCGTCATTTGTACAATGATGCACTCATTCATATTTTGAAAGTAACTAACGAACAAAATTTTCACTTGTACAATGATGCACTCATTCAATATTTGAAAAACTGTTTATAAAGAACGAAACTGTCACTTGCACAATGATTCAAATTCCTTTATTGGTTTAAAATCCAGTCACAGGAATGTTACCACAAAACAAACAAGAATTACAATTACAAGAAATCAAACGATGTGAAAACATATATATATTACCCACGGCATTTTAATCCATGACAATAAGAATATCTTCACCACCTTTTCCATTCAACTACACAATATGGTGCACAAGATTATGAACATTGTGGAATAGTAAGAAGTAGCCAGTGATCTACATTTTCTTCTTTACTTCAAAAATTGTGAAGGCAAAAGAACAAAATGCTAGGACATAGCCTTCTCACCTTTCCCCTCGACAAATTCTGAACAAGACTTGGTTTTGATGTCCCTACCATATGGGCTTTAGAAAACATTAGGGCAAAGGAAGAAAATGTTGACAATCAACAATCAATTTTCTACTTCTGCCCCTATTTTTCTGAACAGTATTATACTAAAATCTTCGATAAAAATAAGAAAAATTTAATACAATATTTGTGCATGACACAAATTGCATCTATATAGGTATCTATGACCTTTCTATAGAGAAATTATTCAAGACCTTCATACTTTAACTCTTTTTCAAAACATATCTTTTTTTGCCTGGGTAAACATTGAGGCATAAGAAGAAAATGCTGATAGTCTGCATTTTCTCCTCCTGCTTCAATAGTCTGCATTTTCTCCTCCTGCTTCAATATTTTCTAGGCTATATTGTACACAATTCTATCATTATCAAAATGAATTAAGTTGTCTGCAACAGCTTCAAATTGAACTGCACCGAAATTTTGCCATTTTGAGGAGTTAATTCTTTCCCAAACATTGCCTGATTTTAACGTTCTTCACGGATATAGTTAGGGACAACATGGAATAAGAAGAGGAAAGAACTAAAAGTCCCCTTCTCTCAATATTTTCTATGCTACAATATATGCATGCTTTCTACTTCGAAATCAGAAATGTTCTCGTCTGCAACTCTTTCCCAGTTGAGCTGGTCCAAGGTTTTGCCATTGAACTCTTTCCCAAACCAGACCCACTTTTGACGTCCAACAGAAAAAGGCTTGGTAAAACATTGATGCAAAAGGAGAAAATGCTGATAGCCACCATTTTCTCCTTTTGCCTCGATATTTTCTGTGATATACTGTGTACTAATCATATCATTTTTAACAACACTTTTGTCGTCTGCAGCAGCTTTCAAATAGGACAATCCTAAAATTTTCCCGTTTGGGAAAACAAATATATCGCCGCCCCTAAACCAAAACTATGTAACCTCAGCTAATACTGTAAGATGACAATGCCCCAGACACCGCTTTGAAAGTTTAAAGTTTCATACAATTTTATTTCATTATTAATTCATTGCTGTTCATGTCGGATACCCAGCAAATATTTGGACGATATAACCAGTAAATCACTGGACAAACTACCCAACAGTTAATCTCCCATTGGACTCATTTTTTTCAAATTGATGTTCATGTCAGATACCCAGCAAACATTTGGACAATATAACAGTAAATCACTGGACAAACTACCCAACAGTTAATCTCCCTTCGGACTCCATTTTGTTACAAATTCATGTTCATGTCAGATACCCAGCAAATATTCAGACAATATAACCAGTCATTAACTGGACAGACTACCCAACAGTTAATCTCCAATTGGACTCATATTTCTTTTAAATTGATGTTCATGTCAGATACCCAGCAAACATTTGGACAATATAACCAGTCATTCACTGGACAGACTACCCAGCAGTTTATCTCCCTTTGGACTCAATTGTGTTTCAAATTCATGCTCATGTAAGATACCCAGCAAACATTTGGACAATATAACCAGTAAATCACTGGACAAACTACCCAACAGTTAATCTCCCTTTGGACTCTATTTTCTTTTAAATTGATGTTCATGTCAGATACCCAGCAAACATTTGGACAATATAACCAGTAAATCACTGGACAAACTACCCAACAGTTAATCTCCCTTTGGACTCTATTTTCTTAAATTGATGTTCATGTCAGATACCCAGCAAACATTTGGACAATATAACCAGTACATCACTGGACAAACTACCCAACAGTTAATCTCCCTTTGGACTCTATTTTCTTTTAAATTGATGTTCATGTCAGATACCCAGCAAACATATGGACAATATAACCAGTAAATCACTGGACAAACTACCCAACAGTTAATCTCCCATTGGACTCATATTTCTTTTAAATTGATGTTCATGTCAGATACCCAGCAAACATTTGGACAATATAACCAGTCATTCACTGGACAGACTACCCAGGAGTTTATCTCCCTTTGGACTCAATTGTGTTTCAAATTCATGTTCATGTAAGATACCCAGCAAACATTTGGACAATATAACCAGTAAATCACTGGACAAACTACCCAACAGTTAATCTCCCTTTGGACTCTATTTTCTTTTAAATTGATGTTCATGTCAGATACCCAGCAAACATTTGGACAATATAACCAGTCATTCACTGGACAGACTACCCAGGAGTTTATCTCCCTTTGGACCCAATTGTGTTTCAAATTGGTGTTCATGTAAGATACCCAGCAAACATTTGGACAATATAACCAGTAAATCACTGGACAAACTACCCAACAGTTAATCTCCCTTTGGACTCTATTTTCTTTTAAATTGATGTTCATGTCAGATACCCAGCAAACATTTGGACAATATAACCAATAAATCACTGGACAACTACCCAACAGTTAATCTCCCTTTGGACTCTATTTTCCTTTAAATTGATGTTCATGTCAGATACCCAGCAAACATTTGGACAATATAACCAGTAAATCGCTGGACAAACTACCCAACAGTTAATCTCCCTTCAGATTCCATTTTGTTTCAAATTCATGTTCATGTCAGATACCCAGCAAATATTCAGACAATATAACCAGTCATTCACTGGACAAACTACCCAACAGTTAATCTCCCTTCGGACTCAATTTTGTTCAAAATTGATGTTCATGTCAGATACCCAGATGATATTCAGAAAATATAACCAGTAAATCATTGGACAAACTAAAACTACCCAACAGTTAAAAATTTTACTCAGGTATTTGTAGGGTCAGCATTTTTGTCCACTAAAATTAAAGCAGGACCAGTGGATTGCAATTTTTACAGGTCCTCCTCCAGACTAACAGGTCCTACATTCAGACTCAGTGAATAGGAGAAACAAAGAATAAATTGTATATTCATTGTTACAACACTCCGATAGTTTCTATATAAGAGTCTGGTAAAGGGTTCTGAAATAGCTGAAATAGCTAGTCATAATTATCTCTGGCTGTCCTGTTGAGTTTATGCCTTTTCAAATTCAATATTTTGTTAAAAGTACAAGTAATTTTTGTTTATATATATGTAATTGTTACAAAGAAAACAAGAGTTGTCCGCGGACAACGTAGCTCGCCTATACGGGAGCATGTCACAAAAACAGCAAATTTTTTAAAAGTAGGCTAAACTCCAAGGTCAAGGTCACAAGGTCAAGGATAATGGTCCCAAATGAAAGGTCTTGTCGAGATGTATCTCTGTATGAAATATCAAGGCTGATTGTCTAATAGTGCCTGAGATATAGGCCAGCTTAAAGTTTTTCGAAAGTAGGTCAAACTCCAAGGTCAAGGTCACTAGGTCAAAGGTCATGGTCACAAATGAAAGGTCTTGTCGAGATGTATCTATGTATGAAATATCAAGGCTGTATCTCTAATAGTGCCTGAGATATAGGCCAGGTTAAAGTTTTTCAAAAGTAGGTCAAACTCCCAAGGTCAAGGTCACTAGGTCAAAAGTCATGGTCCCAAATGAAAGGTCTTGTCGAGATGTATCTATGTATGAAATATCAATGCTGTATCTCTAATAGTGCCTGAGATATAGAACAGGTTAGTTTTTCAAGTGAAGACACGACGGGACGCCGACACTAGGGCTGTGACATTAGCTCCCCGGATATAAAGTCCCGGCTCGCTAAAAAGGTTGTTAGTAGGTGCCATGTCAGGTTTTGAAAACAGATGAAGAAAGTTGCTAACGTCTGAATATGCAAAACAATTTGGTCAAAGAAATTTTGAAATTGCTATCAAAACTGTGTATAACTACACTAGTATAGAATCTAGTTGCTACCCCATTTTGATTGCATACATTTCCCAAACAAGGCTTAGTTTTGATGTCATTTGTAAGTAGTTATCAATCATTGATAACAAAGAGAAATAAAGAAAATTATGATCTACTTGAATTTCTTCCCTTCCCCTCGATTTCATGACAATGGGATGTGCATGTTCTGAGTTTGATTACATTATGTCCATTTTGGGAAAGGGTAAAAGATCAAGCCCTTCAACAGAGGATACATGATCAGGTGTTTGGTAATTGCCCATATCCAAGATTTTAGATCTAATGATTCCAGCTTTCAAATTGATCTAAATCTAGTAACGAAAAATTGAGGTTTGGCGAATGAGAATCATATATATAAAGAAATAATAAAGTATCATTGTATGTTGCCAACAAAAAGGTAATCTGTTCAACATATAAATTAATATGCTATCGGTGTAATAATGACAGTAAAATGCAAATTCAAAATACCTTGTTTTTAGACTTACCTCAACAGAATATATTCCTATTAAATTAAAGGTTAACTTTATATGAAGATTTGTGCACAATCACTGCTAGACTTTAGTATTTGAATGTGTGCAAGGAAAAAAAAGGGTTTCTCTTTGATCTTGGGGAAATCTAAACTCACTCTGTGTGATGTAAGCAGTGATGTCACACTGTATGCATTTTTGTTTAGTTATTAAACAGCTGATTGAGCCCAGTTACAGAGTTAAAAATAGAAGTTCCATTAACCTTTACCCAATAGAACAAAGTTTGCATTTGTAAATTTGGATTTCTTTTTCTATCCTCATGTTCACAATGGAAGAAAAAAGACGAAATTAAATGCATAAGATTCTCTATTCGTATGAATTCAGTAAATAAGATCTTGGCCATAATTCATTGTTTAATTTAATATTGTTAGAATTATCCTTGACTGAATGACTAAGAAAGGGTTAAGGAAATTGTAACAAAGTGAGTGGATGTTTTCAGTGGAAAAAAATAGTGGACTACAAACTTGTGCAATTTCTATAATTTAAAAGTAATAATCGGATTAGAATTCCTAAGGTAGGTGAATGATAGACTGATGAATTTCTAGTCAATTGATTTTTTAATCTAGATTCTTGTTCACAAAAAAAAACCACAACAGTTTACTGCTTTCTTTGTCCTGTCAATAATTTTCCATTCAAGATGTGCCTGAAGGATGCAGTACTCGGTGGTTTTGTGATGTACATAAGTGTTACGTATGTAACACAAATCTACGATTTGTTGTTTTCTGTTGTGTAATCACAGACAATCTTCAAATAGTTTGTTTAAAATAGGAATTTTGGGTTGGTCGCCGACTTTTTCCTATGAGCCAAAAGAAAGTTATGATGCAGATTTTGAAACTGATTTTGATGCCTTTCGACAAAACCTAAGGGGCGCTGTCTCTGAAATTTACAGGCCCGGCGGACCGGTACCAAAGGATGTTTTGCCAGTCCTCCTTAAAAATTACAGGCATCGGGCCGACGGACTGGCGTTAATGTCAAACCCTGACATGTAAAGTGAAATATACAGTCAGGATTCAAACAGTCACAGTTTATTGTGTGAATTATTTTGCCAATGTTGACCATTTCCCAAACAGCTGAACTTTTGACTGTTTTAATTTGAAAGCTGCTGCAGACGACATAATATATATTGCAATGACATGATTTGTGTACGAAATATCAATGAAAATATTGAGGCAAGAGGAGAAAAAAAAATTCCAAAGGGGGGGGGGGGGGGGGGGGGGGGTGTCCCCACTCTCATACCCTCTTTAGTTTTGGATGTGCTAGATTGTTTTATGAATAAAATTGGAAAGACTTAAAATTTCAGTTGGGTCAATCAATATTTCAGTTGGGTCAATCAATATTAATGCATTCTGATTTCTCGAGAAAAAAAATATGATAAATCAAAACAATCTTGAGCACAAGCCTTCACGACTTAAATTGCTTACAACCATCCATACAGACAATGAGATAGCGCTCAGAAAATTGATATTATTTTTTTATTCCACAAATGGCATTATAGTAACCAGAATTTTCATTTACAGGGGGAATATACGTCAAAAAACTTGATTACAAAATCGCATCCAAAAGATCGCGAAAACTAATGACAATTGCTCTAATGTCGGTAAAAACTACAAACAAACACACCTATTGTGCATAAATAGCAGTTAAAAGTTATCGTTGTTTAAACAATGTATAAAATAGTGTGAAATATGGTCGTATTAGACAAATTTTCTTGTCAAATATAATCAAACTAACTTACTCGACTCGACGGGAAAATGGAGTGGATCCACGCGCGCAAGAGACGTCACGCAATGAAGCCGGGAACAAAAAATACGAACGGTAACTCATTTCCGGTGCTTGGCGGATATTCACCGATGGTATCCGAATGCATTTTTCGGCGCGAAATCTAAATTTAGAATTTTCCGATTAGTGGGGAGTCCGAGATACGGACGAATTGTTGGACAAAAAGAAGTCTAATGTTTTGTTGGGTATTTCGTTGGAAGTAACCAACAACAGTCTCATATACGTAATGAAATTACTCCTGTTATTGGGTATACCCAACAAGGGAAAAGTAACCAATAAGTGGCCTTTGAACATAAAAAATAGCCAATAAGTGGTCACTGGTAAACACGGACGGACGGACGGACGGACGGAAGGACAGCATGGCGACTATATGCTCCCCCGAAATTTTTTCGGGGAGCATAAAAATATTGGATTAGACGAAAAATTCCCATTTCGTCTAATACTTTTTCAGACCTTGTTTCATGTCCTAAAAATCTTAAATAAAAAGACATTATTAAACAATATAGATCTATAGGCCTAATACATGCATAAATCAATATATATTAGACAAACCGAGAAAATATTTTAGAAGGAAAGCAAATTTCTTTAAATAAGGGTTTTAGACGAAATGGGAAATTTGAATTTTAGACCAAATGGGATAAGACCAACTGGGATGTCCCCGGTTCACCAGCCCATGTATATTTCTCTAATAAATAACTGTGATTATTAATTATGGTAGCTTTGGGACTCTGTATTCCTGCTACCGTGTATGATAGTTGTGTTGATCACAATACACATAAAATAAAGTTCTATAATTTATACATATCTAGTTTTTGTTGTTATTCAGAGAGCCTTGACTTTAAATATTTGGAGCTGTTGTCACAGCCCTAGCAGGGCCTCCCATGGCAATTTCAGACTTGTCTCCAGCAAATTCGCCAATTAGAAATTTTTGGAGGCAATTGTAGCCAGTTGGGGCCATTTACCCATTACCACACATTGATGCTTCACAGGATAAACATGTTTAAAACATTGTGGAAATGAAGAAATTGCTTTTGACAAGCAATTTCTTCATTTGACACAATGTTTTCTATCCCAAAATAAAAAAAAAATCATTCACTTGAAACCGTCGTCTTTAAATTCTTTTTAATTGACCAGTCCAAAAGTAGTCTAGTAATGGGTTAAAGGAGCTAATAAGAGAAAACAGACATAATACACAAACAAGTTTAATTTCATCATTAAACGTTTTATCAACAGTATACAAAACTTAGCACATCTAATAAATAGCACATGACTGTGTACAATTAAATTCTTTTCACTGAAATGATTAAACAGAAATTATGAAGACAAAAGGAGAAAGATGTTGGTTAAGGTATCAGCATTTTATCCTTTTGCATAAATGTTTTCTCAAGCCTTTTATATGATGGACATGAATTCTTTCTAAATCTTAAACAACGAAATTTTAGGGTGGTCCAATTCAAAAGCTGCTGCAGACGACAAAATGGGATTTTAGTAAAGATGGGATTTAGGTACAAAATGGCTCAGAAAATACTGAGGCAAAAAGAGAATATGCAGATTATCAGCATTTTCTTCTTTTTGCCTGAATGTTTTCCCCAGCCTTTCTGTTAGCTTGTCAAAACCAGGTCTTTTTCGGGAAAGGGTTAAGCCCAGTCTTGTCATCAACAGTTCTAATCTACTGCAGAATTTCCCTGTTCTTGGCCTGAGCCCATCTAAAATCTTTCTCAAATAGGAAATCTACTAAGACTGGCCCATCTAAGGAAATTCTCATCAACCGATCTAATTTCTCTTCTGCTAATCAATTTCTAAGACAAATCTTAACCCATTCCTAAACAAGACCCGGTTTTGACGTCCCTAATAAAATAGGCTTTAGAAAACATTAAGGCAGAAGAAGAAAATGATGTTAATCAGTCAAGCGGGCGTGGACCTGTTCAGATTTCAAAATTTGGAGAGCTCCGATTAAAGCTACAGGTAACAAGCCCATCTGAGTTAACAACTGAGGCGCGTTCTTTAGAGCGAGATTTTTCAAGTTTTCTTAAGATGTTTTTGATACAGCGTCTTTGAGACCAAGATTATAAGCGAGGTGTTCCGAATCTTCCATACTTCATACAAATGACGTCATCATGACGCCATTTGTATGAAGAATGGAGCATTCGGAACAACTCGGTCAATTCTCTCCCATATAGATTCTACAGAATTTACCGAGGGGTTCCGAAATAAGTATAGAGCAATGGCAGCTCGCAGTGATTGTCTTAAAAATCTTGCTAAAAAGAGTGCTTCATCCTAAAACATCTTAAGAAATCTCAAGATATCTCAAGAAATCTCGCTCTAAAGAACATGGCTCTGGTTCACTGGCTACCTCAGACAAGAATGAATGCAGGTGGGTACCTTTCTTGGCTTTTTTCAGACTGACGCAATTGTGTGCATTAATAAGGGATTAGCCTCTGAAAAGTAGGTTTGACCTCTGATTGGATTCAGACAAAATGCTCCAGGGCTGTAATTTACGAGTGTAGGACAAAACCCCACCAGGACAAAACCCCCTCAGACAAAACCCCCTCGGACAAAACCCCACCAGGACAAAACCCCATCAGGACAAAACCCCACAAGGACAAAACCCCACCAATGTTAAAATATAGTATGACAAATTTTATGACATAGAAAAAAAAAAACATTTGGTAAGGAAAATAATTTTAGATACAAGAAATTTGATTATGTTTCACAAATTATTACTTTATAATTTAATTATTTATTTAAAACTTCAAAAAATTGATCTAGATCTATATTGTATTTGTGTATTTATTGTATTTTAAAAGCATTGCTTTTTCATACTTATTTCCCATTATGTGTTTATTGAAATATCCAAATAAGGCAATTTTGCTTTAAAAATGGAAACAATTGTGGGAAAAGGAGAGGTTACTGGGAATAAGATGAAGCCAAATATAATCTTGACATCACATTTTTGTCACCCAAATAAGTCATTTGGCATGCATTATATCATTCCCTTATCTACGAAATCAATTATCACCTATCATAATCAGGACAAAAGATGACAACAGAAGACTTAACACCTCAGAAGAAAGTAACACTTCTAATTTCAAATAAGTTTATTCCCATGAATCATGCTTATTAATATTTATCAAAGGCATTATTCAATTGAAACTTTTTTTTGGGAAAAATCATTTCATATTCATGATATTCAGGGATAACTTCTTCATTCATTATCAATTTATGATTTAGCAATAAATACTTTTTCGTTCCAAAAACAAAATTCTAGGCTCCATAAAAAAAAACTTTTAAAGATCATAAATCTAAGGATGATATTAAAATAAACAAGAGATGTTTGTAAAACATATATGCCCCCTCAAGGGCCTACATTTTATGTAGGTCAAAGTCCAAGGTCAAGTTAACAAGGTCCAAGGTCATGGTCAAATATGAAAGGTCTTGGTAGGAGGTGTCTATGTGTGAAAATATCAAGGCTGTATATGTTAAAGTAAAATGAAATATAGGCCAGGTTAAAGTTTTTAAAAGTAGGCCAAATGCCAAGGTCAAATGTGAAAGGTCTTGGTTGGAGGTGTCCATGTGTGAAATATCAAGGCTGTAGGTGTAAAAGGACATGATATATATGCCTGGTTTAAGTCTTTTTAAAAGTAGGTCAAATTCCAAGGTCAAGGTTGCAATATTCAAGGTCATGGTCAAATGTGAAAGGTCTTGGTAGGATGTGTCCATGTGTAAAATATCGAGACTGTATAGGTAACAGGACATGAGATATAGGCCTAGTTTAAGTTTTTTAAAAGTAGGTCAAACTTCAAGGTCAAGGTCATGGTCAAAAGTGAAATGTCTTGGTTGGAAGTGACCATGTGTGAAATATCAATGCTGTACATGTAATATGACATTAAAAACAGGCCAGGTTAATGTATTATAAAAGTAGGTCAAACAGCAAGGTCAAGGTCACAAGGTCCAAGGTCATGGTCAAATGTGAAAGGTCTTGGTCGTAGGTGTCCATGTGTCAAATATCAAGGCTGTATGTGAAAAAGGACATGATATATCAGCTAGGTTAAAGTTTTTATAAAAGTAGGTTAAAGTCCAAGGGTCATTGTCAAATGTGAAAGGTCTTGGTAGGATGTGTCCACGTGTGAAATATCAAGGCTGCATGTGTAATAGCACATGAGATATAGGCGCAGTTTATTTTTTTTAAAAGTAGGTCAAACTCCAAGGTCAGGGTCACAAGATCTAAGGTCATAGTCATATGTGATAGGTCATGGTCGGAGGTTTCCATGTGTCAAATATCAAGGCTGTATGTGTAAAAGGACATGATATATCAGCCTGGTTAAAGTTTTTAAAAAGTAGGTCACACTCCAATGTCAAGGTCACAAGGTCCAAGGTCATGGTCAATTGTGAAAGGTCTTGGTAGGAGGTGTCCATGAGTGAAATATCAAGGCTGTATGTGTAATAGGTCATGAGATATATGCCCGATTTATTTTTTTTTTAGTAGGTCAAACTCCAAGGTCAAGGTCACAAGGTCCAAGATCATGATCAATTGTGAATGATGTTGATAGGAGGTATCTATGTGTGAGATATCAAGGCTGTATGTGTAAAAATACATGAGATATAGGCATTGTTAAGAATTAAGTGTAAAAATCAACAAAGGGCAATAACTCCAAAAAGTTGATCGGCAAGGTTATGGTTTTTGTGCACTGCACCTCTCCATAATGAGATCTATCCACCTGTAAAGTTTGATGATTCTACCTTACATACTTTTTGAGTTGTACTCCGGACAATAATCAAGTTATAAAATCAACAAAGGGCAATAACTCAAAAATTTTGATTGGCAGAGTTATGGTTCTTGTGCACTGCACCACTCCATAATCAGATCTATCCACCTGTAAAGTTTCATGATTCTACCTTACATACTTTTGGAGTTATGCTCCGGACAAGAATCAAGTTTGAAAATCAACAAAGGGCAATAACTCCAAAAATTTGATCGGCAGAGTTACAGTTCTTGTGCACTGCACCTCTCCATAATGAGAGCTATCCACCTGTGAAGTTTCATGATTCTACCTTTAATACTCCGAGTTATGCTCCGGACAAGAATCAAGTTTGAAAATCAACAAAGGGCAATAACTTAAAAAATTTGATCGGCAGAGTTACGGTTCTTGTGCACTGCACCTCTCCATAATGAGATCTATCCACCTGTAAAGTTTCATGATTCTACCTTGCATACTTTTTGAGTTATGCTCCGGACAAGAATCAATTTATAAAATCAACAAAGGGCAATAACTCAAAAAATTTGATCGGCAGAGTTACGGTTCTTGGGCACTGCACCTCTCCTTAATGAGATCTATCCACCTGTGAAGTTTCATGATTCTACCTTACATACTTTTTGAGTTATGCTCCGGACAAGAATCAAGTTATAAAATCAACAAAGGGCAATAACTCAAAAAATTTGATCGGCAGAGTTACGGTTCTTGTGCACTGCACCTCTCCTTAATGAGAGCTATCCACCTGTGAAGTTTCATTATTCTACCTTACATACTTTTTGAATTATGCTCCGGACAAGAATCAAGTTTTAAAATCAACAAAGGGCAATAACTCAAAAAATTTGATCGGCAGAGTTACAGTTCTTGTGCAATGCACCTCTCCATAATAAGATCTATCCACCTGTGAAGTTTCATGATTCTACCTTTAATACTTTTCGAGTTATGTTCCGGACAAGATTTGGTCTACGGACAGACCGACCGACCTACGGACCGACCGACCGACAGACCGACCTTCCGACCGACACTTGCAAAACAATATACCCCCATTTTCTTCGAAAGGGGGCATAATCAATGATAATATATACCATGGAAAAAATTACATTAGTCCTACATTATAATAGTATTATGAGTGTTATTTCTTTCCAGTAATTTTTATTCATCAAACATCAAAAATGAGAAAAATAGAAAATATTATCAAAGCATAACTATTACATTGCTTGATCAAATGCAAATTTATTTGTTTCAATAATAATTTATTGTTGAATGATTTGAAAATGAATCAAATAAAAGACTGGTGGGGTTTTGTCCGCCTTGCCAATTTTAGTGGTGGGGTTTTGTCCGAGGGGGTATTGTCCGAGGGGGTTTTGTCCTGGTGGGGTTTTGTCCTGGTGGGGTTTTGTCCGTACCCCGTAATTTACAACCCTGGAGCATTTAGTCTGTAATACGTCTAAAATTTGAACTACATATGGTATAAGAACCCAGCAAACATACTTCATGGAGCTGATAAAAGCAGTAAGTAGGAATATCAGCTCGCTTTGCCGGTATTGTCAGGTCGATGTCAGATTGAAATTGCATTTTCTCCTTTTGTCTCAATATTTTCTGTGCTACATTGAATACAAATCCTGTCTTTCCTCATCCATTTTGTCATTTAGAGCAGCTTTCAAATTGCAAAACTAAAATTTTGCTGTTTGGGAAAGGGTTAAAATTAACTTAAAAATCTCCAGAACAGGATGAATCTGCAGCTAAATAACATTTAAGTACCAACCTATGTGCAATACAAGGAGTGGCCAACAGACCTGGGACATCCTCACTTAACCTAGTAACTACACCTGACTAACATCCTACCATAACAGAAGCCCAATCTGTACTTTCACTACCAAGACCTTCTTAAGTAATACCTTTCCTACCTAACCAACTACAAACCTTGGAGTAAATGGACTCTGCATTGTCTGTATCTTGATTTTTTTTGTAGGGCGATACATCTCCAAGACAATCTTACACCATGCAAAATGTCCAAAAGTGATTGAGCTTTTATATTTTTTAAAGGGGTTCAAGCTTTTTAACGATCTGGAACCATAATAGACACTTTTGAAAATACAAAAAGTATTGTTATATATTATTTCTATGATATAAGACGGAGGTAAAATGAAACTTAAAACAATTTTTACCGATATGTTGGAATTTTATAATTTTTTTTAGTTATTGACCCCCTTTTACAAAAAAAGGCGGGAAAAGGGGAAGCACCAACTCCGTAAATCTCATATTTTTTTCCCATAAGATGATAATATCTGACATTTTTCAGCTTGTATGCTACAACAAATATGTATGTAACATAAATAAGCTAAATACAAAACTATGAAAAACAAAATTTAGAAAAAAACACTTGATTATACATAAGGTTTATGATTTTGCGACTGAATTTTTTCCATGATTAAGAAAAATGAACATTTTTCTTTGATCTGTAATTTTTGTAATATTGACTGGCAGGGCATGAGACCTACACCAAAATTATCTCTAATTTATACTTGTGCAAATAAAACAAGAATGGGAAAAAGTTACCGTTAAATTTTGGTTTTTTATGAATTCAAACTTAGTAGGGGCGCATAAAGCAAGGACAAAATTATCCAAAATAGGTCATTCAATTCCATCAAATATTCATTGTAATGTCAAATGTAACAACACATTATTTTTTATAGTAACTTAAATATAAAGAACTTATTTTTATCAAATATTCATTGCCAGATTTCCCTGTAGTTACTACATAAACTATTGTTGACAAAACAAGGGCATTATATACATCGGTGGGGAATCATGTGGCACTAAATTTCAGAAAATCGTCAATAATTTTGTAAATACTTGACCAATTTGAAATCGGTTTGAAACAGAAAAAAGTGTAAAACGCCCGATATCAGATGGGTGGTAACTCTTTTACAAATCAAGTGATAAAAACGTTATTGACGACCAGATTAAGTTTTGGTTGGTCGTCAATAACTTTTATATCAGCTGTTTTTTCCAAGATTATCCTTGGTATTCAGCAAAGTCATGGAGTGTTCCCGCTGTCTCTGCTTAAATTCTTCTTTTCAAATCGGTCATCTTTTGACAGAATTGTTGGAAAATATCGAAAATATTATGTCAGGTGATTCCCCGCCATGATATAAGACTCGTGGGATGGAAGAGGGTTGAAATTGGTGTCATGTACTACTGTATAAGAACGCCTTTTTTAATCAAATTGAGCTAATCTTACACGAACATGTATCTTTGATTACCGGGTCTTTACATACCTATAGTCCTTTAATTAACGATATGATGGCACATGATTACAAAATTTACCCTTGCAAAAAACGCAATAGCAAAGTCATAACCACTGTAAATTTGCATGTGATGGTTCGAATCTTGCAGGTCCCTTACACCTTCAAGATTTGAACCAAGACATGCAATGTTGAACTGAAAATTAACAAGGATTACCTTTTGATTATTACTGTAAAATTTGAAAACATGTGTCATTATATTGTGACTGGACTATAATAAAAAAATCAAGACAGAAGACGCAATATTGATACTATATCAAATCCTGGTCTTAAGCATTTATTCGTATAGATCTTGAATCAATCAAGTGTATTGGTGCATACATAACCCATCCCCCCCCCCCAAAAAAAAAAAAAAACAAAAACAAACAAACAAAAACAAAACTGTACCAGTCCAAAAGAGCAGAAAACACTGAGGAAAAGGGACACGTTTATGATAACGCATTGGTGATAATCAACAACCTCTTCTTTTCTCTCAATGTTTTCTCCAATTATTTCTACAATGGACGTCAAAACTAGACTTGTTAAGAGAAGGATACATCAGTGCTTTGCTCTTTATAACCAAATTAGTAAATTCATAACAATTGTAGGCCTATTGAAACAGTTATTTCTTCATTTCTCTTAGTGTTTTTCTGTTATTTCTACCAGTGATCTGGGCCCCGTTTTATCAACGAAATTATGCACATTATTTTCGTATATTTGAACGGAAGTTCAATTTTTTGCGTAAGTGCGTTTTACAAAACATGTTCGCAGCTAGAATTTCCTAAGTTTTTTCCATAACTTTACGATCAAAAATAGTTGACGTAATTCTGTTCACTGTCGATGCCTAAATTTACCGTTTAAAGCCTTGATAACCCCAAAATTACTGGAAATATCAAAATATCTATGAAAGGAAATGTTGAAATTGAACAAACCACGGAAACTTCATGTGAATAGCAATGGATTTTGTGCTAACAATAGACTGGGTTTAATGTTATGTTTTGATAAACTGTCAGTGTTGTCATAAATTATCGTAACTACGGCCTGATTTAAGCCGTAGCCACGAGGTTTCATAACAGCTCCAACGAATTACTATTGTATGTCCGAAATAACGTCACGATTAAATGGATAAAATCGTTCCCTATTTCGCTGTACTTTCACTTTCTTTTTTGTCGCTATTTATAGAATACAACATGAAAAAGTATTTTCATGTATTTCCTATTCTAATGGAATGAATGTACGTTTGATATACGTTTAATCGCCAGAGTGTTCAGAACGATAACATTTAAGCATTTTTCATGCTACTTACAACGAGAAATGCGAGTATTATCTCTATCTATGCAGAAAAATACACTTTAAATAGCTTACATGGCCGATATATATTGATATTTACGAGAAAGTAAACCAAGGTGAGAACAAAATACGAATCTTTCCGAAGTGCGTTTCACGGAAATAACCGAGTGCCGTAAATACCCGATCATCGGCGATAATAACCGAAATCCATTATGGTTCCAGATCGTTAACTGGAATCAAACCATCAACTCTCAATAACTGAGACAACAAATTCAGCACACTTTGCAAGACATGAATTTTAAGAACAACTGGTTCTAACAAAACTTCAGTCTCATCCCCACAAATTTTTCCATCAATGTTCAGTCCTCCTATCTTTCCTTCTTTCATTCTGTCAATCATTTGTAACTTAATATCAATGAATCTAGACCCATGCTGATTTAAAACTGATGTTCTGTTCCCATATAATACTTTTATCACATCAACTAATGCTTCGCTTAGTATTAAACATAATTCTTTGATTTGTGGATTGCTTATTGATTTCGATTTGTCAATAAGAATTTCTGACATCATTAATTCAAATACCCCACCCACTGGGATAACATTGCATTCCCTTACTTGATCAAGGTCTTCTGCTGAAGAAGTAGTATTTTGTTGTAAATCCGTTTTGCTTGTCGAATTTGGTGATGATGATGTGCAATTTGAATCCATTTGCAGGCAATGTTGAGCAAGATCAGCCTGCATGTCTACGCAGGCTGATCTTGGCCAACACATCCTGCCTTTAAATTCACTATTCATCAAAAGATCACCTTGAAATGAAACATCTTCAAGACTTAAAAACATTGCATTGACTGCTTTTTGTAACAACAATGCGGTTAGATCACAAAGTCCTGGGCTAGGTGCACAAACAATCACATGCTTGAAATGGAACTTATCAGATTTAACATGTATGAACTGTTCACTGCCAATTGTAACTTCTTCCAATGAGGTGAAAGAGACAGTGTTTATTTCCGCAATGTGACCTTGAACTTGAAGTGAGGTCACAGAAGTTGTATGAGTGAATAGTTCAAGTAGGTCAATATCCTCTTTATAAACATTAGTCAATACAGTCAGTTTATATTGATGTAAAATGGACACCAGATAATCTGGGAGAGAATTGCTGCAAATAATCAGTAATATCTCGGATTTCACACAGGCTTCAGCAAATTGTTTAACACTTTTTCTTCTAATCTGTAAGCTATCATGTATCTGAGATGGATCTTTTATATTCATGCCAACATCTGGATCTTCATCATCTGAGTTTTCATCAGATATCTGTAGACAGATGGCTTTCACAATGTTACCTTTTGTCAACAAATTCTTGAAGTTTTTACTCCTTCTCAGAAGCAGGGGCTCAAATATTGTAGAGTCTGTATAATTTCTGCCTGAAACTTTCACACATAGTTGGTTGAACTTTCTGGTCATTAGTTGAAGAACTTCTCTCACTGATTGTATAGTGGTAGCTTCACCAATAATCTTTACCAGAATGTCAGCAAAATATCTACACTGCCTTTGATTGAAATGTGGTAATAAAGTTGCTTGGCACACTTTCTTCATCAATCCATGAACATTTCCACTTCTATATTGCTTGATCAACTCTAAATTGATCATTTTCATACAAACTTCAGGTAGAATTTCATTTGAGAAACTACTTAAACTTCTTGAAGCACTAATTTTGCTATGTTTGTAAGCAGAACTATTTGTGAAATGATTATAAGTCCCCTTTTCTGTAAACTTTCCTTGATTGACTGAGAACACTAAATGCTTCAAAAGGAACTTGAAGAGCAGTAGGAATGTCTTTGACCCATCGTAGGTAACCGCATGACATTTCTTCAATGCCGCAACAATCATGTTAGCCACTGGATGTGAGAGAGATACTGCCTCTAGTATAGTTAACCCATCACTGGTAACAACTACCTTACCTGGAACACATAAAGATAGTAAAGAATACAACAAAGTTAAAGACAAGAGGACCATGATGGTCCTATATCGCTCACCTGAACCAAAATGATGTGAGCAACACTTATGTCAAATTCAATTGATATCTATGACTTTAAGACTGAATATGAACTTATGGTCAATAACGTTGTGAAAATCAAACTCATCCGAGCTCTTATGGTGGCTAACATTGTTTTTTTGTTTTTTTTAATAATTGTAGATTCTAGAGTGTAAACAAGGTCGAAAACAGCCAAAAATGGCAATTTTATCTAATTCAAGGGCACATAACTCTCGTCTTTCTGGCCAGATCAGACTGAAAATCAACCTCATCTGAGATCTTATATTCTCCAACATTGTGTCCAAGATTTGTCTTCATTGATTAATAATTGTAGATTCTAGAGTGTAAACAAGGTTGACAACAGCCAAAAATGGCAATTTTATCAAATTCAAGGGCACAAAACTCTCCTTTTTTTGGTCAGATCAGATTGAAAATCAAACTCATTTGATATCTTATGGTCTCCAAAATTGTGTCCAAGTTTTGTCTTGATTGATTAATAATTGTAGATTCTAGAGTGTAAACAAGGTCGAAAACAGCCGTAAATGGCAATTTTATCAAATTCAAGGGCACATAACTCTCGTCTTCTGGTCGAATCAGACTAAAAATCAAACAAATCTGGGATCTCATGGTCTCCAACATTGTGTCCAAGATCTGTCTTGTTTCATTAAATAACAAGAGATGTTTGTAAAACATATATGCCCCCTCAAGGGCCTACATTTGATGTAGGTCAAAGTCCAAGGTCAAGTTAACAAGGTCCAAGGTCATGGTCAAATATGAAAGGTCTTGGTAGGAGGTGTCTATGTGTGAAATATCAAGGCTGTAGGTGTAATAGCTATAAGATAAAGGCTAGGTTAGATATTTCTAAAAGTAGGTCAATCTCCAAGGTCAAGGTCCAAGGTCATGGTCAAAGTGAAATATCTTGGTTGGAAGTGACCATGTGTGAAATATCAAGGCTGTATATGTAAAATGACATGAAATATAGGCCAGGTTAATGTATTATAAAAGTAGGTCAAACACCAAGGTCAAGGTCACAAGGTCCAAGGTCATGGTCAAATGTGAAAGGTCTTGGTCGTAGGTGTCCATGTGTCAAATGTCAAGGCTGTATGTGTAAAAGGACATGATATATCGGCTAGGTTAAAGTTCTTTTTAAAGTAGGTCAAAGTCCAAGGTCACAAGGTCCAAGGTCATGGTCAAATGTGAAAGGTCTTGGTAAGATGTGTCCATGTGTGAAATACCAAGGCTGTATGTGTAATAGCACATAAGATATAGGCCCAGTTTATTTTTTTAAAAGTAGGTCAAAGTCCAAGGTCAAGGCCACATGGTCCAAGGTCATAGTCGTATGTGATAGGTCTAAGTCGGAGGTTTCCATGTGTCAAATATCAAGGCTGTATGTGTAAATGGACATGATATATCGGCCAGGTTAAAGTTTTTTTAAACGTATGTCAAACTCCAAGGTCAAGGTCACAAAGTCCAAGGTCATGGTCAATTGTGAAAGGTCTTGGTAAGATGTGTCCATGTGTGAAATATCAAGGCTGTATTTGTAAAAGGTCATGAGATATATGCCGGGTTTAATTTTTTTTAAAGTAGGTCAAACTCCAAGGTCAAGGTCACAAGGTCCAAGGTCATGGGTAAATGTGAACCATGTTGATAGGAGGTATCTATGTGTGAGATATCAAGGCTGTATGTGTAAAAGGACACGAGATATAGGCAAGGTTAAGAATTAAGTGTAAAAATCAACAAAGGGCAATAACTCCAAGATTTCGATTAGCAGAGTTACGGTTCTTATGCACTGCACCTCTCCATAATGAAATCTATTCACCTGTAAAGTTTCATGATTCTACCTTACATATTTTTTGAGTTGTGCTCCGGACAAGAATCAAGTTATAAAATCAACAAAGGGCAATAACTCACAAAAGTTGATCGGCAGAGTTACGGTTCTTGTGCACTGCACCTCTCCATAATGAGATCTATCCACCTGTAAAGTTTTATGATTCTACCTTACATACTTTTTGAGTTATGCACCGGACAATAATCAAGTTTGAAAATCAACAAAGGGCAATAACCCGAAAAATATGATCAGCAGAGTTACGGTTCTTGTGCACTGCACCTCTCCATAATGAGATCTATCCACCTGTAAAGTTTCATGATTCTACCTAACATAGTTTTTGAGTTATGCTCCGGACAAGAATCAAGTTATAAAATCAACAAAGGGCAATAACTCAAAAAATTTGATCAGCAGAGTTACGGTTCTTGTGCACTGCACCTCTCCATAATGAGATCTATCCACCTGTAAAGTTTCATGATTCTACCTAACATAGTTTTTGAGTTATGCTCCGGACAAGAATCAAGTTAAAAAATCAACAAAGGGCAATAACTCAAAAAATTTGATCAGCAGAGTTACGGTTCTTGTGCACTGCACCTCTCCATAATGAGATCTATCCACCTGTAAAGTTTCATTATTGTACCTTACACACTTTTTGGGTTATGCTCCGGACAAGAATCAAGTTATAAAATCAACAAAGGGCAATAACTCAAAAAATTTGATCGGCAGAGTTACGGTTCTTGTGCACTGCACCTCTCCATAATGAGATCTATCCACCTATGAAGTTTCATGACTCTACCTTTAATACTTTTCAAGTTATGCTCCGGACAAGGTTTGGTCTACGGACAGACCGACCGACATACGGACCGACCGACCGACCAACCGACCGACCGACCGACCGACCGACCGACCTTCCGACCGACACTTGCAAAACAATATACCCCCATTTTCTTCGAAAGGGGGCATAATAATTGTAGATTCTAGAGTGTAAACAAGGCTGAAAACAGTCAAAAACGGCTATTTTGTCAAATTCAAGGGCACATAACTCTCTACTTTCTGATCAGATCAGACTGAAAATAAAATTCATACAAGATCTTATGCTCCCCAACATTGTGTCCAAGTTTTGTCTTGATTGATTTATAATTGTAGATTCTAGAGAGTAAACAAGGTCGAAAACAGCAGAAAACGGCAAATTTGTCCAATTCAAGGGCACATAACTCTCTACTTTCCGATCAGGTTAGACTGAAAATCAAAGTCATCCAAGATCTTATACTCCCCAACATTGTGTCCAAGTTTTGTCTTGATTTAGTAATAATTGTAGATTCTAGAGTGTAAACAAGGTCGAAAACAACCAAAAATGGTAAATTTGCCCAATTCAAGGGTGCATAACTCTCATCTTTCTAATCAGATCAGACTGAAAATCAACCTTATCCAAGATCGTATGCTCCCAAACATTGTGTCCAAGATTTGTCTTGATTTATTTTAATTGTAGATTCTAGAGTGTAAACAAGGTGGAAAACGGCCAAAAATGGCAATTTTGCCCAATTCAAGGGCACATAACTCTCATCTTTCTGGTGATATCAGGCTGAAAATCAAACTCATCCGAGATCTTATGGTCCCCAACATTATGTCCAAGTTTTGTCTTGATTAATCAATAATTGTAGATGCTAGAGTGTAAACAAATTTAAAAACAGCATTTTTTGACATTCAAGGGCAGATAACTCCGCACTTTCAGGTCCGATCAGGCCCATAATCGAACTTGTCCGAGAACTTATGATCCTACTTGTTTTGGCCAAGTTTGATCAAGATTGCCTAACTTTTGTGGATGCTAAAGTGTAAACACCCCAAATGTTGATGGACAGACTGACGGACGGACTGACGGACGCCGGACAAAAAGTGACCACAATAACTCACCTCGAGCACTTCAAGCTCAGGTGAGCTAATAAGAGGGGGTGTTGACTTTTTTAAATTTGAAATGCATTATTTCATTTATTATTCAACAAACCCTTGTGGGTACTCATTGTATCAAAATTTTCCAATATTTTTCAATTACAGATGTCCAAACCAGGACGTGTTTGGAAAAGTTTAACAAGAGCTGTCCGAAGACAGCGCGCTTGACTTTCTAAGTTGCTTAGTATAAAGGGGGCATAACTCCAAATAAAGTGGAGCCAGGGTCATGGGCCCTGATAGTAAGGTAGAGGGTGTGATGGTGAATAAGTATTCCAAGTTTGGGTTGAATCCCTTTGATAGTATGGAAGTTATTGATGTTTGAAAAAACTTTAACCTTTGTTGCAACGCCAACACCAACGCCAACGCCGACGCCCGGGTGACAGTATAAGCTCTCATTTTCTTCGAAAAGTCGAGCTAAAAATAATACTTTCCAAAATTAATGATAAAGACTGTCGGAAATTTATTCTTCGACAAAGGAATAAAAAGTCAAACTTATATGTTGATGAATAATTGAATATCTAATATTTTATTAGCATACAAGTCAAACTAATATCGATGACTCAGTGAGAAACGGTGTGTAACTGCCTATATGTTTATAGGCAGTTACAACCGTTTAGCGCAGAGCCATCGATATGCGAACTGAACTTTTTCTAAACATATACAACAAGACTTTTGTTTTATGCGATGAGCAACATTTGTTTTGTTGTCTGCTATTTATATGATTGAATTTGTTAATTGTCATGAAAGACTTGAATTTTTTTGAAGATACAACTTTTCCAAGCAGTCATCATAATTTCATATACAAGTACTTTTACACTTTAAATACAAGTGATGGACGATTTTGACAGTAAGTTTTTTGAAACTATTATACAGTAAAAATAACAGGAAAATCTGGTAATTTTGCAATGTGAGATTGGTAAAATTGTTTTCATTGTTTTTCTAAGCATTTCTTATTAGAGATGTCAAAACCACGCCTTTCTAATTTTGATGAACGGTTAAATGACTGCAACTTCCTTTGGTTGTATTTTGAGAAACATGTTTCTTCATGTATGAATGATGAAAATATGGTTTGAACACAAAAATACTTTGAAAAGTTGAATTTTTTTTCTTAAAATCTGAAAAATAAGACCTGCCTAAAATTTTGTTTCAACAATTTTGAAAATCCAAACACATGTGAAATATAACTTTTTAATTAAACATTGTACCTGTATTTGAAGTCAGCAATGTGGTTGCACATCGTGGGCCATAATACCGTGCTGACAATTGTTGCAAAGTATCAGCAATTGTTGCCAGTTCTTGTAAATCACACATCTTGAAAGGAGTTCATCCTGTTTTGTCAGTCTGTAAAAATGATAAAATACAGAAGGATTTTATCCAGTTAACAGTGACGTAATTTCGGACAAACAAATAGTATTTCGTAGGTGTTTTAATAAAATCTCGTAACTACGGCTTGACTCAAGCCGTAGTTACGAGATTTTACAACAACACCGACGGTTTATCAATACAAAACCGTAAACCAAATCTATTTTAGCACAAAATTAATCGCCATTGGTCTATAGCATCTAGCTACAGATAAGAAGGGTTACATATAACTGGCTTTTCAATATGCAATATATCATTCAATCTTCATCAAACCATACCAGTATGTTGTTAGTTACAGTAATTGGAATTGTCGCATAGAGATGATTCCAATCATGCAGTAATTTTTTCCCCTAAAAATAACGTTCGTTATGGGGCCCCTTCCCCCTCTCCATGGATTTTTTTTTCACCTATTTTAGATCCATTTTCCCCTCCTGGGACTAGTTTTCTCTGTTGCAAAGAAAAATTCAAATCATTTTAGATTCTAGGCTTCTCTAACAGTTCAAATGGTTGTTTGAATGTCCAATAATGATATACAAACAATTTAAATGCACTTATAAGTTATAACACTATAGTACACTGTATTTGTGAGTATAAGCTTGCATTGAAATTTCCCCTTTTGGGGCGTTCAAACGCAAATTCTCCCCCACCTTTGGGCCCTGACCCCCTTCCCCCAAAATTAAAAAAATAAAACACACAGAAATGAGTACCCAAAACATAAGGTTTTGATTTGAAATAACAGATTTAGAATGTCTTCAACCAATCTAATCTGTTTCTTTGGTCTGTTCAAGAAGAAAATGTGATTGAGATTTGTGAGTGAACTCAATGAGATATACTATTTTCACCCTTTCACAAAGTGAAACAATTATTGATTTTGACCTCCCTATTGCCAATATAGTTTTAGGAAAAGTTTGGTTTGGTTTATGGGGGTTTATGCCATTTTCAACTACTATGGTCATATCGCGGCGGCTGGAGCACCTAGCCATGGATTCATGCTGTTTCTCAAACCAGTACTACCACAACACCCTCACAGAGCCTCCAGCTGCTCCCCCACATAGGTTCACGATATCAAACCATTGATGGGTGACATTTTTGTCAGAAAGGGTAATTGCCGCAGCCGGGTATCGAACCCGGGACCTCTCAAATGAGAGGCAGATGCCAGGCCCCTACCAACTACGCCAGGGCCGCAGCCTGGAAAAAGCTTGGAAAAGCAATGGTACAAATTAACAAAATGCAGATAATCCGTATCTTTGCATTATTTTGTCACAATATTTTTGGGGCTAATCATGTTATACATACTCTCTATTTAGAATTTCACTCTTAACAGTTGATTTCAGCTCCATCATAAGACATAAGGACATCAAATCGACAAATGCTGATTATGGGTGATGTTCACACAGTGACACTTTCAACATTTTGACATCATTAACTGCATCGTAATTATTACAAAACATTATCCAATTAAAGTCTATTCCAAAAGTTTTTACACACTAATTTACGCACAAACCGTAATCATCAAATTATATCATTAGGACCTGTCCTAATTTCTTGCATTTGGGAAAGGGTGAACTCAAACATGTTGTTTTATTATTTAACAGTGCCAGATGTCTTTTGGTGATTGAAATTTTATATCAGAATTCTCATTTGTTATGTCATTTACAGCCAAAGATCTCTCAAGGATTGCTTGAGTAGACGAGAATCAATCCCGCTATCTTAGCCGACTCAGGCAACTGTGATCTGTGATGTTTACTATTACTTCGAACTTAATTTAATATATGTCAGCGCCTATCAGATCATTAAAGTGACATTTCACATTCATTTCATTTTTTAAAAGCATGTCTTGATGAAAAGATTAGGTATTCTATTTAGTAGAAATGCCATCAGTTTTTTAAGTTGTTATTTATAAGCGAAAAATATGCCTTTAAAGTTGAGACATAAATGACAAATTCTATATAAATCTGACCTGTTGTCCACAACAATGTGTTTAATTTTAGCACAAATATATATATATATATATTTCTCGTAAACGGTTCAATATGTTGACTTGAAATTTTCAGAATTTTCTTAAGAAAACATGCTGTTTCAGATAGAATAAAAGTAAAATTTATGTACAAATAATTATGAAATGTCACTTTAATGTGTAGTAATTTTATCCAAATCCTATCCAAAATAAACAGATCTAGCTTAGTAAAACCTGGTATGTGCCTGACAACGATGAGAATCAACATTGTGACAACATAGGCTTACATAGCCCAGGGAAATCATCTTCTCATTTAGAGTATATTGAAGCAATCCAATTTTTTGCCGTTTAGTTAAGGTTTTATTCATATATCACAAGTGGATCTGACAGCAGCACTATTTGACTGTCGTGATGGAACATCACTTATTGTTTGTTCTCTGTACAGACCACCAAGCAGTGACCTAGCATACATGCAAGAACTCTGTCAAACCAAACACAAATTACAAACTTCACACAAAAATGCAGTGATATGGATAGCTGGTGATTTAAATCTCCCAGACATAGACTGGAACACAAATTGTGGACTTTCCATCTAGGGACTCAAATATTCTTGATCTGTTCCTGACAAATCGACCTTCTTTAGTCGAATTTTGCAAAGTTTTAACTGGAATAAGCAATCATGAAATCATTCTGGTACAAGCAAGGACATAACGTCGGTGCTATGATAAAATGGCGTAACAAATTAGTTACGCAATTTTGTCAATTTTTTTTTTTATAAATGCTTTCTACTAAGTACATGTATGTAGGAGCGCATATCCTGTCAAAACGGCGTTTTTCTACACCTATTAGAACCCTTTCAATTATCATGTGACAAAATTGCGTAACTCGATTTAGCTGACAAAAATGCGTTATACGTAGACAAATTTACACGAGAGTAATATAGAGTAACGCAATTTTGCCGGCATATTTTTTAACATTTTTTAAAACGGCAAAAACGTTTTTGGCTCTCCTGAACAAAATGGTTTTCGAGCAAAATTTCTATTACGCCATTTTGTCATAGCACCGACGATAAGCTGTTAGGACCAAGCCTCCACAGAGACAGATTCTTCTTTGGAGAGATGCAGATGAGGAAGCCATCCACTCTGCAGTCCAGGAGTTCACCAGCTGCTTCTTGAGAAAATATGATACCAATACAGACATAGATACCCTATGGTCAACCTTTGTTGATAGTATCACAGACATCATTTCCACCTGTATTCCATCAAAGATGTCCACTACAAGACATAGCCAACCCTGGGTTACGAAACGGGTTAAACGTCTCTCTAGACAAAAGAAAAGAGCCTTCAGAAGAGCAAAAAGGACAAAACTAACAGGACATTCATCACTTCAAGGCACTCCAGAAAGAGCAGCAATATGAATGCCGCAAGGCCAACCATGCCTACATCTGTGATATTTTCACAGAGAATCCGAAGAAGCTCTACTCCTTTGTAAAGAGCAAAAGATCAGATGGATGTAGAATAGTCTCACTGAAATGTGATGGTGTGACACACAGCTACCCCAGTAAGAAAGCTTCCATCCTGAATCAGCAGTTTCAGAAGCGTCTTTACAACAGAAAACACATCTGACGTTCCAAAGATGGAAGGGAAGAGCTTTCCTGACATGTATGCCTAATTTTTGTGCCACAGTAGAGGGTATAACCAAGATACTTCTTGACCTGAATCCCCACAAGGCTGCAGGCCCAGACAAAATACCCACACGCTTTCTTAGGGAAAGACCTAACACCAGCACTTTCCCTTGTCTTCAACTCATCACTAGAACAAGGTGCAACTCCAAATGACTGGAAGAAGGCTAACATGTCCCCAATCTTCAAAAAATGCGACTCTTGTGGTTTACTATAAAAAATTTGACAAATTTATCTAGATGCTTAGATTTATATATTTTTAAATTCTTGTGGTTCTTAGAACAGAAACAAAGTAAAATACAGCAATGTGGTCAAAGAAAAACTAAATTTCTCAAAACTTCTGGTTCTTAGAGCAAAAACAAAAGACAAGAGGGCCAGAATGGCCCTATATCGCTCACCTGAAAGAAGTTTAAGACACGCCCACTTTTTTTGACGAATCAAAAATTTGCAAACAAATTTTGAAAAGTGTCACTCAAGGAACATCGTTGCCAAATTTGTTTCAAATTGACCCAATGCTTGATTTTTAAAGAATTTTCTTATGATTTCTCTAAGTCTGATAAGCCACGCCCTGCCACGCCCACTTTTTTTACCAATACAAAATTTGCCAACATAATTTTGAAAAGGGTCACTCAAGGAACATTTCTGTAAAGTTTGCTTCAAATTGGGCCTATGGTTGATTTTTAAAGAATTTTCTTAGGATTTCTGTAAGTCCGATAAGCCACGCCCAATTTTTTCTGACGAATAAAAAATTTGAGAAAATTTTTTGAAAAGAGTCACCCAAGGAACATTTCTGCCAAGTGTGGTTCAAATTGGGCCAATGGTTGATTTTTAAAGAATTTTCTTATGATTTCTCCAAGTCCGGTAAATGCTGACCTGCCACGCCCACAATTTTGGATGAATAAAAAATCCTCAAAGAAATCTTAAGAAGGGTCTCCCAAGGAACATTCCTGCCAAATTTGGTTTTAATTGGCCCTACGGTTAAGGAGAAGAAGATTTTTGAAGAATTTTTTAACAATTTCTCTTGGTTAGATAAGCCCCACCCTGCCACACCCACATTTTTTGACGAAACTATAAATTTATGAACAAATGTTGAAAAGGGTCACTCAAGGAACAATTCTGCAAAGTTTGGTTCAAATTGGCCCATTGGTTGATTTTTAAAGAATTTTCTTATGATTTCTCTAAGGCTAATAAGCCCCTTCCTCCCTTCCACGCCCTCATTTTTCGACAAATGTAAAAATTTGTGAATCAATTTTGAAAAGAGAGACTCAAAGAACATTCCTGCAAAGTCTGCTTCAAATAGGCCCAATGGTTAATTTTTAAAGAATTTTCTTATGATTTTTTTAAGTCTGATAAGCCCCTTTCTCCCTGCCATGGCTACGTTTTTTGACGAATCAAAAATTTGAGAACAAGTTTTGAGAAGGGTCACTCAATGAACAATTCTGCCAAGTTTGGTTCAAATTGGAACAATGGTTGATTTTTAAAGAATTTTCTTATGATAAAGTCTGATAAGCCCCTTTCTCCCTGCCACGGCTACGTTTTTAGACGAATCAAAAATTTGAGAGCAAGTTTTGAAAAGGATCACTCAAGGAACAATTCTGCCAAGTTTGGTTCAAATTGGAACAATGGCTGATTTTTAAAGAATTTTCTTATGATTTTTCTAAGTCTGATAAGCCCCTTTCTCCCTGCCACGGCTACGTTTTTTGACGAATCAAAAATTTGAGTACAAGTTTTGAGAAGGGTCACTCAAGGAACAATTCTGCCAAGTTTGGTTCAAATTGGAACAATGGTTGATTTTTAAAGAATTTTCTTATGATTTTTCTAAGTCTGATAAGCCCCTTTCTCCCTGCCACGGCTACGTTTTTTGACGAATCAAATATTTGAGAACAAGTTTTGAGAAGGGTCACTCAAGAAACAATTCTGCCAAGTTTGGTTCAAATTGGAACGATGGTTGATTTTTAAAGAATTTTCTTATGATTTTTCTAAGTCTGATAAGCCCCTTTCTCCCTGCCACGGCTACGTCTTTTGACGAATCAAAATTTTGAGAACAAGTTTTGAGAAGGGTCACTCAAGGAACAATTCTGCCAAGTTTGGTTCAAATTGGAACAATGGTTGATTTTTAAAGAATTTTCTTATGGTTTTTCTAAGTCTGAAAAGCCCCTTTCTCCCTGCCACGGCCACGTTTTTTGACAAATCAAAAATCTGAGAACAAGTTTTGAGAAGGGTCACTCAAGGAACAATTCTGCCAAGTTTGGTTCAAATTGGAACAATGGTTGATTTTTAAAGAATTTTCTTAGGATTTCTCTAAGTGTGATAAGCCCCGCCCTGCCACGCCCACATTTTTTGACGAATCAAAAATCCGCGAACAAGTTTTGAGAAGGGTCACTCAAGGAACATTCCTGCCAAGTTTGGTCAAAATTGGCCTGTTAGTTTTGGAGAAGAAGATGTTTGAAGAAATTGTGGACGGACAGACGGACAGACAGACAGACGGACAGACGGACGACGGACGGTGAGTGACCACAATAGCTCCCCTAGAGCACTTCGTGCTCAGGTGAGCTAAAAAAGAAGCAATCATGTGGTCAAAGCGAAAAGAATGTAAATGATAGACCAATATTTTGGGGATTTTTTGAGTGATGATAAAGTTGAAAACTGTCATTATTCAAAATTCAAGGGCACAAAATTCAGTATGTGAGTTTATAATCAAGCTGAAAATTAAACTCAAGCAAGATCTTATGGTCAGCATCATTCTGTCCAAATTTTGTCAGTATTTGTCTATATTCGAGGCCGCAATAGTGAAAAAAGAGTTGAAAACTGAAATTTTGTCAATTTCAAGGGCACATAACTCAGATTGTAGCATTTCAATCATCCTGAAAATTACACATAAGCAAGATCTTGCTGTCAACAAGATTCTGTCCAAATATCATCTTGATTGGTTAATAATTATGGTTTTTAAAATGAAAACAAAGTCGAAAATGGCAATTTTGTCAAATTCAAGGGCACATAACTCATGATATAAAATTCCGATCAAGCTGAAAATTATACCCAGGCAGGATATTATGCTTATATATATTCTATCCAAGTTTTGTCTTGATTGGTGAATATTTGTAGATTTTAGAGTAAAAATAAAGTCAAAACCAGCTATTTTTGACATTCAAGGGCAGATAACTCAGCTTATTCTGGTTCAATCAAAATTCTTTGAAGGAATCTGAGAGAGGGTCACCCAAGGATCATTCCTTTAAAGTTTGGTTAAAATCCATCCAATAGTTTCTGAGAAGAAGATTTTTAAAGAAAAAGTTTACGGACGCACGCACGCACGCACTGACGCACGACGGACACATCGCCATGACAATAGCCCGCTGGCCTGAAAGGCCAGTGGAGCTAAAAAAGATCAACTGACAGTCAACTCCTGCTTAAAAAGCGGAAAGTACCTTGGTGTCTACATCACAAGTAATCTATCCTGGAACGCTCACATCCAAACTACTACTAAAAAGGTAAATACCACTCTCTTGCTTTCCTCCGATGAAACCTTACTTCCTGCCAACAAGATGTCAAAACATGTTCCTACACCACTCTTGTAAGACCCATCCTGGAATATGCCAGTACTGTTTGGGACCCACATACAATTACAAACATCAATCACAATCAACTCGAGGCAGTCCAACATCGTGCGGCACGCTTTGTTACAGGAGACTACAAAACCACCACCAGCACCTCAGAGATGATATCGAATCTCAGATGGCCCACTTTGCAACAACGACATACCAATGCTAAGCTGGTGATGGTATATCGCATCACACATTCCCTTATTGACATCCCTGCTACATGCTTAGTCCATCCTCTAACACTAGGCAGACATGGATATGACCACAAATTCCATATACCATCTGTAGGACCGACTGCTTAAAATACTCTTTCTTCCCATCAGCAATTTGACTGTGGAACAGCCTATCAGTGCATCTGACTGCAGCACCCAGCCTAGAGGCGTTCAAATGGGGTGGGGCTCATCGTACCCTAAGCCCCAGTTGTGTTTTTATTGCTTTAAATCCTGCACCGTTGGCTATTTTCATCAGGGGTTGAAAAATCCACTCGCCCGCTCGCATTGGCGAGTAGAAAATGCCGTAGGACAAGTAGATTTGGGGACGAACTAGTCCGACGGGGCGAGTGCAAATTTAGGACTTGAATCACGCTGATTGAGGGGAAAAAAATAAAAGATCGAAAAGAAAGTATTTATTTCAAACTTCATATCGGAAAAAATAATATTCGCTGTAAAATAAGACCTTTCCCTGTTTATGTCTATCAATCCCGAAAGTAAAACTAAACAAGGAAACTAGAGTAAATCTGTGTTACTCATATGCGATGAATTGAGCGAGATCAAAGACGCCGCGAACACAGTCAATTGATGATGTAGTCATTCCAGTTTCAATATAATCACGTGATTTTTCCGCAACCAAATAAGGTTATGTTTTACTATGATTTGTTTACAAAAGTCGCTCGTGCCAAAAAGCGCGGGGAAAATGGGGTGAAGCAATGAAAACAAAACGCTATCTACGTAGTAAATACACCGACGTTAAATGGTTTTAACACGTACGCGTTGTCTCTTTCTGTTATGCCGCCTCACGATTACACAAAGAAATTCTTTCACATTTAACGGGTACATTGTAGTTGTACATATTAAACTGACCACGTGTGCTTCCTCAACCACTGCGACAGCTAATCTATCTTTCGAATTAAATAAAAAGTAAGTGTTTACAGAAATGTTTAATCGGCGATTGATTTATGGTAAAAGATGGAGTAAAGTCTTCAGGAGCCACATTCGATTTGTTGACCATCTTTTTTAATAAAATTGTTGCCTTAATTACTATTCGCCTATGACTTTTGAAGTGGCGATTGCCAGCGCGAGCCCTGTCTGTCATTTATACAGAAGAAACTTTATTTGTAGAGTCGAAGAGTTAGATCTATGTTATTTGCATAACAATGCATCGGTAAGAGCCAACAGTCTAAAATGTCCTTCATCTTTAAGGGCGAGTTGGGTTGCCTTAAGGGCGAGTAGAAATTCAGAGCTACTAGTCCTACAGGACTAGTAGGTTTGAAGAAATTTTTCAACCCCTGTTTATCTGTTTATTTGCTGCACAACGACTTTGTAAATACACACCTGTACGATGATGCCCCAGAGAGGATTATGTGCAGTATTGGAAGAAGAAGATTATTCAGTGTAATTTTCACTGGTATGAAATATCTCGGGTGCGAATAGTGTGTATACCACTGTTGTGGAGTTAGGTTAGTCTACCTGTGAAGTCATGCCTATAGTTTTATCAGTACTGTACTATAGCATAGTACTCAGTTCATGCGTGACTGATCATGGGTAGACCACTATATATACTGCTGTGATACCAAGAGAAAACCCCAGTTAGTATTGATGAGTGTTCCATGATGTTCATGACATAACCTGTTCGACAGGCGGTTGATGGATCTTGAATGCTGTGCTGCAACTGAGTCTGCCTCACCTAGGCTGTAGGTAAGTATGACCAATTGTATGCACACGTCGATTCCACAACAATTGGCGCTGCGAGCATAACGAGAACCTGTGTATTGTGCTGTCCTTCCGGGAATCGAACCACATGTCATTGGTGTTCTGCTCCGGCTCCGGCACAGGTGATGCAGAATCTTGCCATTCTTGGTAGATTTTGGGTTGCCTTGTGTGGCTGTCTCTAACAGAGATAGTTTTAAAATTCTGTGGCAGGCTGTGCAGATAGTGAATATCCTTGTGGGGAATTAGTTTATTTTTTAGTTTTGTTTTCTTTTTCTCTCAATATTCTTGTCTCTACAATGTTATACATTTTGACTGGTATTTTGTATGTTTATGCAGAATGGAGTTAAGTGTAGAATATTTGACTCAGGTTTATAAGGGTAAAAAATGCATGCTTTGCTTTAACTAACTTCCCGCCAAAAGGTGCTCACTTTAGTCGCGGCATGGTAGAAGGGGATTTCTGCCCAGGGTGCATGTGCATTTGCCCGAAAATCACCGCGGATGATGTAAATGGGTGTCCGTTTTGCGTCCTTCCCCTTCAATTTTTTATTGGGTTTAATTCCCAGTGGTTGGTGTTGTAGATAGGTAGAATTACCTTATGGTCTTGTTTGACCTTCATCTTACAACACGGAATGGGTTTTAGAATGTGGATTCTTGGAATTAGGTGTTGCTTGTGCATAGGAACTGAAAGTGAATTTAAAGTGGATTGGGCTTCTTTGCTGTCAGAAACGGGGTTAACAGCACAAAATAATTAGTTCTGGGCCCTTGGACTGTTTAAAGGAGTCTCAACACTTTATCAAATTAACTTGAAGTAGGAGTAGGTTTGAACTTTTTTCTTTTTAATCCCTTTTGTTTTTTATTTTTAAAGAAAAAGCGGAGGGGAAATAGAGATAGAAAGGAAATGTGTGCAGTCCGAAGTTTGTGGGTCCTATCTATAGCAAATATTGTGGAAAGAGCATCCTTTTCACATGCTATATAGGGTTCAGGAGTGCATACATGGACTGAATATTATTAGGACAAAAGAAGCACATTAAAACAGCACCTTACTAGCAGACTGGATACGCATGTAAAAATGAAACAGAATAATTATTTGCTCGAAGTATATTATTATTAATCAAGCTGAGACTGCTTTGCCTCCTTCCCAAAAGAATTGGATAATTCTTGGATATGGCTTGGCTTTCTAAAGCTTTGGATGAAAAGGAATGAAAATGTTTATCTTTAACAGTGGGGCTTTGGGACTTGTAATATGTTGTGAACATTTGCATTTGTCATTAATCTTATTGTAAGAGGTCTTACTTGAGAAGGTGAACATGTATCCAGCTTTGTTAGATCTAAGTTTCCAGTAAAGTCATTTTCTATGCCCAAAGTTTATCATGGCAAATAGCTGGGCATAGTGTATCTCTGAAATACTGGTCCATGCAAGTGTTAAATTTGTTTCCTATCCGTAAAAGTAAAGGGTAAATTCTAAATTGGTTAAACACATTACATGTACATGCAGAAATATTTGAGTCTTGTAAAAACACTCACTATCCATGGTCAAAATTTAGTTCAATTATGTCTACCTGGTGAGTGTTTTGATAGCACAGTCACTGATTGGCCTGCATGATTTATCATGAATTAATTGTGTTCAATCAACTCCCAATTAATTTGTCCTTTTCCAGATGATGTGAAATTGATTAGAAGAGATTTTAAGGACCAATTCCTTTTTGGTCCTTACCTTTGGCATTTTAAGGGTGAGATATGTGGCTGTTAGGAGGCATCTGGGAATGTGGCTGGATGTTTGGGTAGGAACTGTTTTGTTTTCTATTCAACTCTGGACAGCAAATCAGATGGTCACATTAAAGTATCTTGTCCTTTTACTTCAAAAGATTCTACTTCAATCAATTGCACCATTATAGCTGGTGGAGATGGAGGATTAGTATTTCAGATCTAAGTCTTATTGCCACAAGACCCGTTACCACATGTTTTTGTCGCAAGTTTTTAATATTTCCAGTTTTAGTCGAGAAGGCAAAAGTTTTGTGCAGAAGTACAGACTACTATTATAAATGATTCATAGCTTATTTCACTAATTCTGAATGTTCACCAAAAAGCGTTTTGCCTATTTTCATATTGCAATCTTTTGATCAGTCAATCAAATTTTCATATCTTTATTCTTTAAACTTGCGGCAAGGGTCGACAATGACACTTGTAATTATGGAATTGGTGTTGTGGTTTTAAAAAGTATAAGACTAAATTGTTAATGTGGGCTTTCCATTAGCTTCTAGACTTTCGAAATAGTGTTAAGCTTGCAGAATAATGTTTATAACCAATAACATTACACACTGTATTCAAAATTTTGGGAAAGGAATGAGTAATTGGCTGTATAACTAGTTATTATAATTTCCTCCTGTGCTTAGTTTGCACGTAGATATACCAGCCTTCGTTAGAGGCAACGAAAAGGAGGGTAAAGTGTTTCTTCCTGTGCAGGGTTTGGACGTAAATATGCCATCTTTCGTTGGTGATTTGGTAATGAATAGGAGGGCCATGAGTTTATGAAATATTAAGTAGTTCAATATAGAATAAATTATGTGTTTCATGTGAATATTCTGCAAGCTGGTATGAATTAGGACTAGTAAAGTAATGAGTTCCTCGATTTATTATCTAGAGAGGGGTTCATGAAGCAATGGATAGACTTTCTGTGATAATAACCAAATATCTGTGATAATCTCTGCTTATTTCTGTGATAGTAATTAAGTAATGTTCTGTGATATTTATTCAACATCTGTGATATTTGTTTTAATTGTTAATGTTTGGTATTTTACTCAATGGATTTGTTGAATATTGTTATTTCTGTCAAGTGATCATCTGAGTTTGTATTAGTAACCAATCTGATTTAAGTACATCAACTGATGGAAGAATTGAAGCTATATAATTAATCTTGACTAATTTCAATAGACATGTTTTTGGTGTAGATCTATCTATTATGAGAAGAATTTGCTGATCTTCAAAAATGTACCGATTTGAAATTAGTGTGAATGGCTTGCTGAAACTTATAAGAATATGACCTTATTAATTTATATTTACATATTTCAACATGAATACCTGTGATATCTTTAGATAATGATTAATTAGTAGAAAGGTTGTCTTGTGTTTTATATTGCGTTGATTTTGGACACATTGATTTATCAATTTTAATTGCTTAAATAACTTGTTGATTGCATGTTTACTTTATGATCGAAGTATTGTTTAGCTGAAATTTAGAAATTGCCAAGTTCGAAACTTCCAATTCATAATACATATATTCTTTCACTTTTGATGTAAGCAGTTCTGCAATAGTTCTTAATTAATGTTTGTCTGAATTTTGAGAAGAAATGATTTATATGCTTTTTCAATGGTCATTTTTGGATTTATGTTTTTCAAGTATTTATTGATTGGTTAATTGTTTCTTTGTTAGAGCTGATCAGCTTGAGTTTTTGTAAATGTTAAGTCCCTTCACTGACCAGTGTTTTTTCTCATGGTTTTGGGAACGGGTCCGAAATCAACCAGCCGGTTTGGTATTGGAAACGGGTCCGTTTTATACACCCACACAAAGGAGAAAGTATACTGCTCACATAGTGGTTTTCGGATCTTATACTCCATGCTTTAATAGGCTACCCCTAGTACCAACTGTGGTACTTTAACTTAAAAAATATAAAAAGGGGGAGTGATATAGTGAGGATAAGAAATGATGAAGGAATAAGGGATTTGGCATCATTTTAGTATTTTAAGCATTGTTAAAGTATTTTAGTCATTTTTCTGTGATAATTATTTATTGTAGTTTGTGTACTGGTTGCACACTGTTAGAACTGTGATAATTGTTGTACATTGTGTACTGGTTGCACATTCTGTTTATGAATATTTAAGATTTTAGAAACAGGTTTAAACAACTGGGTGTGAACTTCACAAAACAGGGAGGAATGTTGTGGAGTTAGGTTAGTCTACCTGTGAAGTCATGCCTATAGTTTTATCAGTACTGTACTATAGCATAGTACTCAGTTCATGCGTGACTGATCATGGGTAGACCACTATATATACTGCTGTGATACCAAGAGAAAACCCCAGTTAGTATTGATGAGTGTTCCATGATGTTCATGACATAACCTGTTCGACAGGCGGTTGATGGATCTTGAATGCTGTGCTGCAACTGAGTCTGCCTCACCTAGGCTGTAGGTAAGTATGACCAATTGTATGCACACGTCGATTCCACAACACCACGAAAACCCATGACAAACTGGAATAAATCTCAACTTCCTCATTCAATGTGTATCAGATAATCTTTACCAATAAATTATACCAATTTGAAGCAATAAAAGTGATGTCAAATCAGAAATGTAGTATACTTTTGTAGTTTTGTTTGTATTTTGTTGTTTTCTCCATCGCCGACCTCAGCTGGTTCCTTGCTCAAAGTAAACAGAGATAAAGCCGGGCAACAGTCTGCTGTCATCGCCGATAAGAAAAAAGAAAAGGGTTTTTGGTAAGGACAGGCAATCTTTAGTCTTACTTTGTTTTAAAAATTGAAAGTAGTTTCTAAAAAAACTTCGCTTGTCGTATTTAACTGATTATGTGCAAGTTATTTTGATTAAAACCTGTTCGGCCCCAGGAATGTTCGATCACAATTTGATTAAAGTCCGATGTTAACCTTGAAGTAAACTGTCACATCTGACAGATGCCAGTTAGGGGTCATCTTCAATGACATTTTCTTCTGAACAATCAAAATAAATGTTTACAAGATTCTTGAAAGAGAATAAAACTGAAAACTACCCCATGATGACAGCTCATTTTTTTCAGGGGTAAAAGTTTTCAGGCATACGCCTGAAGTTCAGGTTTTTGGGTATTCCAAAATGCCCCATTTTCTCGATTTTTACTAGATCTATATAAATACAGACTTTTCCAGGTTTTCAGGTTTTTCAAAATTTTCAACTTTTACCCCTGTTTTTTGCAAGGAAGTGGCTAGAGATACGCGGTCTTAATATTCACCCCGGGACACCCCGGGACGCTTTATATATGGGAATTATATCAATTATTGGGTATTATTTTATTAATTTATCATATTTAAGATTGATTTCAACATTATAATTGATTATAATTATAAAAAAAATCGGAATTATAGCCACAAGAACGTATTTTGTGCACCCCGGGACACCTCTGGACACCCCGGGACACCCCGGGACGCCTTATATATGGGAATAATAAATTATTGGGCGTTATGTTATGTATTTTTCATATTTTTTATTGATACCAACATTTTGTATAAAGTTTAATCTGACAAATTTATTATAATACAAGGAGATCCGATTTGGGTCACCCCGGGACACATCAATATATATCATAGTCATCTTAAATAAGCGATTAAATCATAACGTCCATATATATCACATCATTTTGCATGCATTACAGAGCACCCCGGGACACTCACATACGTCGATATAATGATTACAGAGCACCACGAGACACATCTTATACGTCGATATAATGATAATAAAAACACCCCGGGACACTCACATACGTCGATATAATGATTATAGAGCACCCCGGGACACTCATATACGTCGATATAATGATTATAGAGCACCCCGGGACACTCATATACGTCGATATAATGATTATAGAGCACCCCGGGACACTCATATACGTCGATATAATGATTATAGAGCACCCCGGGACACTCATATACGTCGATATAATGATTACAGAGCACCCCGGGACACTCATATACGTCGATATAATGATTATAGAGCACCCCGGGACACTCATATACGTCGATATAATGATTACAGAACACCCCGGGACACTTCTTATACGTCGATATAATGATTATAGAACACCTCGGGACACTCACATACGTCGATATAATGATTATAGAGCACCCCGGGACACTTCTTATACGTCGATATAATGATTATAGAGCACCCCGGGACACTCATATACGTCGATATAATGATTATAGAGCACCCCGGGACACTCATATACGTCGATATAATGATTATAGAGCACCCCGGGACACTCATATACGTCGATATAATGATTACAGAACACCCCGGGACACTCACATACGTCGATATAATGATTATAGAGCACCCCGGGACACCCCGGGACACTCACATACGTCGATATAATGATTACAGAGCACCCCGGGACACATCTTATACGTCGATATAATGATTATAGAGCACCCCGGGACACCCCGGGACACTTCACATACGTCGATATAATGGTTATAGAGCACCCCGGGACACTTCTCATACGTCGATATAATGATTATAGAGCACCCCGGGACACTCACATACGTCGATATAATGATTATAGAACACCCCGGGACACTCACATACGTCAATATAATGATTATAGAACACCCCGGGACACTCACATACGTCGATATAATGATTATAGAACACCCTGGGACACTTCTTATACGTCGATATAATGATTATAGAACACCCCGGGACACTCACATACGTCGATATAATGATTATAGAGCATCGTTTCTTACAAGTATCAGTTCTTAACCAATGACAAATGTCTTCATTAACCCATAAACCATCGTAATTTCAAGTTCATTTTCGAACATAAAATTAGCTTTATTCATTACGTTTATCTTTTGAACAATTGAAAGAACTTTTTACATGAATCCAGGTTATATTGTATTGGTATTATATCATTATATGAGGAGTCCCGGGGTGTCCCGGGGTGTCCGAAATTCATTCAATCATTTATTGCCTTCTATACAAATCCCCGGCGATTTGTGCTACATTGGTCAAACTATACTAAAATATCATTGTCTCTATTAAATAAGAATTGCTGTTTTCTTGAAACAACATGATTTGTTAACTAAATAATAGTCAATCTTTGATTTGATTTACGTACAAGTGTCCCGGGGTGTGTGAATTACTCTCGATTGAACTATTTCCTCCTTCTATTGGTGTCCCGGGGTGCACAAAATACGTTCTTTTGGCTATACATCCTATTTTCTTTAACATTTCAATTGATGATAATGTTAAAATCAATCTTAAATATAATAAATTACTTAAAATATATCCGATAAATGATAGAATTTTCTATATACAAGGCGTCCCGGGGTGTCCAGAGGTGTCCCGGGGTGCACAAAATACGTTCTTGTGGCTATAATTCCGATTTTTTTATTATCATAATCAATTATAATGTTGAAATCAATCTTAAATATGATAAATTAATAAAATAATACCCAATAATTGATATAATTCCCATATATAAAGCGTCCCGGGGTGTCCCGGGGTGAATATTAAGACCCAGAGATACGGGCCCGTATCTCTAGCCTATGGGGGCTAGAGATACGGACCCGTATCTCTAGCAAAACCCCCCATGTTTCACTAGAGATACGGGCCCGTATCCCTAGCGAAAACGAGGGGGTTTTGCCAGGGATACGGGTCAAACGACTTCCGGTCTAACTTACGGGCTATAACTACTCGCGTCAATTATGAAAAATCGATAATATATTGATCCTTTCCCAAACTGCGAAATTTAGACTACGTTTTTAAATTAGTTTCAGACGACACATTAAATAGTCTTTAGGCAAATGTCTCACTTACAAAATATTGCAGGGGAAATTGCTGAAACTATTTCTTCTTGTTTGATAAAGGTTTAAAATGGAAATTATTTATTTCATAGATATCTTATCTCGTTATTCATACACTTTATGCCGTGTGTATTAACCCTTTTGTTTGTTAAACCATTACCAAACAACAAAATTTTGGAGTTGTCCAAATTCAAAGATGCTGCAGACGGCAATATGAATTTAATGAAATTTCGCATTCTTGGATCTTTCTTTGTAGAAAAATGTGGGAAATGAAGAAATTGCTTGTTACAAGCAGTTTCTTCATTTTCCACAATGTTTTTCAAAGTCATTATCTTGTTTTGGAATCTGTTAAGGATGTCAAGTAGCCTATCACATTAATTTGGAATGTGTAAAAAGAAGTATAAGAAGTCGGTAAAAAAGCGAAAATTGTTCGCGGTAGGGTAAATATTGAGTTATAATTATGTAATAAAGACAAGTTTGGGTGTTGATCGTGGACAGATTTCAATTAGCCTGGTCCCGGTGATTCATGAAGGGATAATATAAACAGCTGATAAGGGGATCGACACAAAACAACAAAAAATAACATAGGTTACGTGTTATATAACATGATATTTAATGAGCTCGTTTCTCGTGATGATACACAAATGATAAAAGGCAAGGGGTGGCGAACTGGGTATGCTATTCGCCGAGAAATTAAGGCAATAGACTATACTTTCTTGACGCAAACCTTACAGTTTCTTACAAGAATAGCCCTTAATCTAATATTAAAACAAACAAAAGGGTTAATTAATAGGCCCTACACATGTCGAATGTAGGACGTTTTGGCCACGGACGTTTTGGCCAGGACGTTTTGGCCAGGACGTTTTGGCCACGGACATTTTGGCCACAATATATTTCAAGGTAGGACCTTTTGGCCAAAGGGGGGGTCTCATTTGCGCCCACGCACAGATTTTCTTGTAACTTTACTCATAGAATGCCCCTGACCTATGAACTACAAAAATATATTCGTTTTATTCAAAGAGTGCATATAGGTCTTTACGCGGCACCTTAAAGTGTTCCCTGTTTTCATAGATACCCGTCTTACAAAAACTCAATGTTGGCTATATAGTTTTGGTATAAATCCACAGGTTTTAATACAAATAGCAAGAGGAGTTATTGTAGAAACTTTTGATACCAATACCGTTGGTCCCAACATGCGCAAAAAATTCTTAGAAATTAATTCAGTCAGAAATTATCAGAAAAATAGACGAGAAATTTTCAAAACTTAAAATTCTATCAAATATTTTTGTATGTTCCCATCTTTGTCAACCTATGAAATTGATAGGAAAGTTGGCCATATATGTTCCCTGTTTGTATGCGAAATTTGGTGAAAATTTAAAACCGGTAACATTGTCAAATAATGAGAATTGTGAACAACGGCACCTTAAGATGCTCCCGGATTTCAATGATACCTGTCTAGCAAAAGCACAATGTTGCTTACCTAGTTTTGATATCAGCCTAAAATTTTAAATCAGAATAGCAAGAGGAGTCATTGTAGAATATTTTGGTACCAATATTGTTGATATCAACATGAACAAAAAAATTCTTAGAAATTTATTTAGTCAGAAATTGTCAGAAAAATAGCCGAGACATTTTCAAAACCTAAAATTCTATCAAATATTTTTGTATGTTCCCGTCTTTGTCAACCTATGAAATTGATACAAAAGTTGGCCATACATGTTCCCTGTTTGTATGCAAAATTTGGTGAAAATTTGAAACTGGTAACATTGTCAAATAATGAGAATTGTGAACAATGGCACCTTAAGATGCTCCCGGATTTCAATGGTACCTGTCTAGCAAAAGCACAATTTTGCTTACCTAGTTTTGATATCAGCCCCAAATTTTAAATCGGAATAGCAAGAGGAGTCACTGTAGAATATTTTGGTACCAATATTGTTGATATCAACATGAACAAAAAAATTCTTAGAAATTTATTTAGTCAGAAATTGTCAGAAAAGTAGTCGAGAAATTTTCAAAACCTAAAATCACATCAATTTGTTTTTGTATGTTCCCGTCTTTGTCAACCTATGAAATCGATAAGAAAATTAGCCATATATGTCCCTTGTTTGCATGAAAAATTTGGTGAAAATTTGAAACCGGTAACGTTGTCAAATAATGAGAATTGTGAACAACGACACCTAAAGATGCTCCCGGATTTCAATGGTTCCCGTCTAGCAAAAGCCCAATGTTGCTTACCTAGTTTTGATATCAGTCCTAAATTTTC
Source organism: Fragum sueziense (assembly GCA_963680895.1). Classification (NCBI taxonomy): domain Eukaryota; kingdom Metazoa; phylum Mollusca; class Bivalvia; order Cardiida; family Cardiidae; genus Fragum; species Fragum sueziense. Next base: position 40,910,288 of record OY804599.1, read on the forward strand.
AATAAGAATAGCAAGAAGAGTTATTGTAGAACATGTAGAACATTTTCAGACCAATATTTTTAATAGCAACATGCCACATAATTTCTCAGAAATCTATTTAGTCAGAAATTGACAGAAAAACTACCCAGAAAATTATATGAAACCTAACATTCAATCAAACTCTTTTGTATGTTCCCGTCTTTGTCAACCAATGGAATTAATAAGAAAGTTTGCCATATATGATCCCTGTTTGCATGCAAAATTTGGTGAAAATTTGAAACCGGTAACATTGTCAAATTATAAGAATTGTGAACAACGGCATCTTAACATGCTCCTGGATTTCAATGGTACCCGTCTAGCAAAAGCCCAATTTTGCGTACCTAGCTTTGATATCAGTCCCAAATTTTGAATCAAAATAGCAAGAGGGGTCATTGAAGAACATTTTGGTACCAGCAATGTTTTGCCAACATGCAAAAAAAAAAAAATTCTCAGAAATTTATTTGGTCAGGAATTGTCAGAAAAACAGCCGAGAAATTTTCAAAACATTAAATTCAAATAATTTTACTTGTAAGTTCCCGTCTTTGTCAACCTATGAAATTGATAAAAAGGTTAGCCATATATGTCACCTAGTCGTGTGCAGAATTTGGTGAAAATTTGAAACCGGTAACATTGTCAAATAATGAGAACCGTGAACAATGGCACCTTAGAATGCTCCCGGATTTTAATGGTACCCATCTAGCAAAAGCTCAGTATTGCCTACATAGTATTGATATCAGTCCCCAATCTTAAATCAGAATAGCAAGAGGAGTCATCGTACAACATTTTTATATCAATATTGTTGATACAAACATGTGAAAATGATGCATGTTCTTCTCAAATCTGAGATTATCAAAAAGTTAATATGTCAACAAAGCAGTGGCTAGTTCATCATTACAATAGAAATATTAGCAATTTTGCATTCAAAGGCACAATTAATGTACAATAAAAAACTGTTTTTGTGTTCTTTTTATTATCTTGAGCAGTGTAGTAAAGAAAAAAATGTTTATATTTTTAATAACTGTGCGATAATGCTCTTATAAGGGCCCATCACTGTAACCAGAAGAAGAAGAAAGTAGTCTAAGTTCTGATAAGCCACAATGAAAGTTAAAAAGGGTGACATAATAGATTAAATATGTAACATTATGCATCTCCTTTATCTTTTATCCCCACATTTTATAATTTACTCTGCTGTTTGGGTTTTTTCTTCCATTATATTATTGGTGGGTGGGGTACGACAATGTGCCCATTATTCTTTAAAATCATGTTTTTGTGTGAAAAAAGTTAAAATTGATGCCATGTGTAAGTTGGTTATATTAAATAAAGACACAACAAAGCATAATGAGCTATTTACAAATGTATTTGAAAATAATTAAGTAAAATCTTAGATTTTACATTCTTAGAAATCTGGACCCTTTACACTTAAATTCAAAAACAACACTGTTACCGGTTTTATTTTTTCTTCATATTTTACCATAAGCATGGGCATATATAAGGGCAATTTTAAGGTAAATTTTATAGGTTGACAAAAACTGGAACTAGGTGAAATTACGACCTAAATTTGGTCGAAATACTTCAAAACTAAAAAAAATTGGCGATGAGGTCATACAAAATCTTCTAGAAAATTGTTTTTTGTTGAGTAATATATACTATTCTGGTTTATACACGATGAAAAATTATTAGACATTATTTTTGGGGACAATTTGGCTCGAATACGACAAAGCTGGGTGTGTATGGCCTTGTTAAGTAAGGATACCCCCCATTTTTAAGCAAAAATCTTAAAATTCTTAAAAAAATATTTTCCAGAAAAGATTTTTAAAAAACATTTCGGGAATAACGTGGTAATAAAGAATACTAACTTCATACCAAATTTCATGAAATTCCGAGCGTGGGCATAACCCTATGGGAATTTCTAATAGGGTGAGACCCCCCCTTTAAATTAAAATGAAATATCAATAATTGAGACCATTTATTCTTATTTTTTTTCTTCATAATGAACTTATAAATCAATTTTATTATCTAAATGTCTAAAATTACAACTTTGAAATAAATTTAATTGATTCAATTCCTTTTTTCCTTAGAATTTTTTTTGGCCAAAAGGTCCTATCTTGTAAAATATCGTGGCCAAAACGTCCGTGGCCAAAACGTCCTGGCCAAAACGTCCTGGCCAAAATGTCCGTGGCCAAAACGTCCGTCCACCACACATGTCACATGTGTGAAACCATTGCCATTGATAAATTTGCTGATAGTTAGCACCTCCTCGTCAAAAGATAATAAAAATAACATGAGATAAATCTAATAGACTATTGATTTTTAATATAAAGTTTCAATTTTAATACATTCCTTTCAGCAATTTCTCCATTCCTCCGACATTTCCCCTGTAATAGGCGTATCACCCGTAATTTCAAAATGTATTATAATTATAGTCTAAATTTCGCAGTTTGGGAAAGGATCAATATTATCGATTTTTCATAATTCACGGTGGGGATTGTGCATGATGGGATGGATAACGACTACCGACAATAGGGAACAATTTTATCAAGTAAACCGTGACGTAATTTCGGACAAATAAATAGTATTTCGTTGGTGTTGTTATAAAATCTCGTAACTACGGCTTGAATGAAACCGTAGTTACGAGATGTTATAACAACACCGACGGTTTATCAAAACATAACGGTTTAACTCAGTCTATTTTTTGCCCAAAATTTGATGCCAACTCGCCTCGCTTCAGGTAAGACATTTTGCAATAACTCTGTTATTTCTGTATCAATTTTCAAGCGATTTGCTGCATGTACCCCGCCTTATCGAGCTCTTTCATCGGATGTATGACATATTAGATAACTCATGATACTTTTTCCGAAATATTGTCCCAACCGACCAGAAAGCGAAATGGTAACGACTACGGCCAAATTAACCACGCTTCAGGTAAGAATTTGTGCAATAACTTTCTTATTTCTGCGTCAATTTTCATGCGGTTTGTTGCATGTACTCCGTCTTACTGAGCCCTTTTCTCAGATGTATTATTTATCTGGAACTTCCCTGTACTTTTCTCAAAAACCGATCCCAACCGACTAGAAAAAGGGCCTGATTTTTTTTGTCGTTTTTCTGGTCGGTTGGGATCAATTTTTGGACAAAGTACAAAGATTCTACAAACAAGTCATATATCCAAGGAAAGACCTCACTAATGCGGGGTACATGCAACAAACCGCTTGAAAATTGGAGCAGAAATAAGAAAATTATTGCACAATTTCTTACCTGAAGCGAGGCAAAATTTGTCCGTATACTCCATATTCGTTATCCATCCCATCATGCACAATCCCCACCGTGATAATTGACGCGATAAGTTAGCCCGTATGTAAAACCGGAAGTTGTTTGACCCGTATCCCTAGCAAAACCCCCTTGTTTTTACTAGAGATACGGGCCCGTATCTCTAGTGAAACATGGGGGGTTTTGCTAGAGATACGGGTCCGTATCTCTAGCCCCCATAGGCTAGAGATACGGGCCCGTATCTCTAGCCACTTCCTTTTTGCAAAACCCAAGTGTTTGCACATGTTTATAATGGAAGACCATTTACAACTGGAAATTTCATTGGTTGGATTTGAAATAACTTATAAAGGGTTTTCCACTGTCATATAAGATGACGTCTTGGAGCTGCTGACGCCTTTCAGATCTTAAATCAAACGGTTGAATAAATATTTTAGCTGTATTCTTCTTCTTTGGTAATCATGGCAAAGTTAGCAAACATTCTTTTAAGACATGGCCATGGGTGGGGGTTGAAAAGTATAGATGACAAGACTCCTGAGCTACTATATTTCCAGTGACACCCAGGAAATTCTTGTCATTTTACCAAAAAGTAAGAAAGTTAATAGGGTTAAAAAGATAAAAGAAGTTGCAGATTAATTATGGGTGGAACATATATGAAACATTAGTGCTGACTTAACCGGTTACCCATTACCAGACAACAAAATTTTTGACTGTTCCAAATTCAAAGATGATGCAGATGACAATTTCAAATGAATATTATTTCATATTTATTGGTCTTTTGGGGTAGAAAACATTGTGGGAAATGAAGAAATTGCTTGTCACAAGCAATTTCTTCATTTTCCACTATGTTTTCTAAAGCGTTAATCTCAAAGGGCGTCAAAAAGCGTCAATAATTGGGAATGGGTTAAACCCAAGGGTTGTGTCAGCAGTCAGCACTAACTTCATAAGTTGGCAACTTGTTCCAACATACTGCAGTTAGGGTGAAATAAGAGTATTTCTTTAATGCTTTTCGGTGGATTATCGGGAAATAACGGTAGATTATCGTTTTTATAAACTCACCGCCTTTCCAGTGAAATTGTAAAAAACTTGTGCCCCGCTTTCGTTCATTTTACCCTATCTGACGTTATGTAAGCGGGGCCAAATAAATGATGCATCATAAGCGTTGCATAGCAGTCACATGCAAAATGACGCGCTTTAAGAAAATTTGTCATAAAATTTTTGTATTTTGTCTAATTTTTGCATTACAGAAATAGAATAATCGTTTGTTTTTCGTGTAAGATCGATTTATATTTCATTGAGTGAACAACGAAAGCTACATTTTCACTCGTAGCTTCGCCACTCGTGAAAATAAAGCTTTTGTTGTTCACTCAATGAAATATAAATCGATCTTACACTGAAACAAACGATTATCCTCTATGTAATAGTAAACTGTAGTTGAGGGAATTTGGAAGGCCAAATGGTGGTGGTATTCATATACGATTTGAATTACTTACTGTAATACAGTGTCATAAAATTTTATGTATCCAATGTATGCAATTATATACAATTCTATATTGTTTCAGAAATGGCGGATGAGATTCAAGATTTCTACAAAACAGCTCTATCTGTTGTGAGGAAAGCAGGAGAGGTAAATTATTTAACTAATAACCAGATAGGTAAAATTTGGATTGGCCCAATTTGAACGGTGTTGCAGACAACATTTTTTAATTCAGATTGATGAAACTTCAAAAAGTGCATTTTGGATTAGAAAATTTTGTGGTTAATAAAGAAATTGCTTGTCACAGGCAAATTCTTTATATCATCTACAGGGCTTTTCTTCCTTCTTTAACAGAGGCCGAAATTCGGTGGCTTCCCAATTGGAAAATGGCTTCTTTTTTCCCAATTTCAAAGTTAGAATTTCCCAATTTTCAAAACTGAAATTCCCAATATTTGAAAATAAATAATGATCAATTACCTACTGGCAATTCTAGTCACAAAGTAGCAGTGTGTGTGCTATAATTCAGTTCTTTTAGTTATAAAGTGTTGTCTAAGAAAATTTATTTTCATTTATACATTTATTCTCTTGTATTTTCTTTTTCCCAATTTTGACCAAAATCACGCTAAATTTCCCAAAATGACTGACCAGGGCCCCTTCCCAATTTATGGATGAAAAGCCCTGATCTACAATGTTGTTCCAAGCATTTATCTTGTGTGGCATCAAAAGGCCTCCCTGTTTGGTAATGGATTAAACCTATCCAAACACAATCTAGTTTAAACATGCCTAATGGAAAAAAAGGTTGGGGAAAATATTGAGACAAATGAAGGCAATGATGATAACCAGCATTTTCTCCTTTTGTCTCAATATTTTCTGGGCATTAAGGACAGATCCTCCATTTATTTCCTACGGTAAGATTTTTTTTTATTTTTTCTGTACTGATACTTAAATATATGAGAAGTAAAAATATGACTCAAAAACTATAGGTCACCAAGCGAATTAAAAAGTTATTGGATTTCAAGGGAGACTACTCTTGTCTAAATTTGCAAAAATGAGGTGTCACTGAAATACCCACAAAAAGGTGTTCGAAATGACTAGGATTACATAAATAAGTCTTTCTTGTGTTCAATATGTTTTATTCTGTCTAAATGTGTATCAATTTGGGAAAATTAAGTGATGATTTTGACATTTTTAGTAAAACATTCTTTAAAAAGTAGCTAAAATTGCTCTTTTTTTCGCAACGTTTCTGATAATAAAAAATATTCCTGCGGTAAGAATTTTTTTCTATTTTGGTATAGACATAGTGTTTGGTCATACCTACAAAAACAAAAAAAGAAAAATATATCAAACCAAGCGTTTTTCTTAGTTATAAGTAAAATTTGGTTTACTTTTTGCAGCTCTGTCCGAAATTGTTTCACTACTTTTATCCATTTTCTTCCTTATTTCCAGCTTTAGATAAAAAGAGGTGTCGTCTTTTGTGTCCATCTGAAGCGGACTAGCTAATAAAGACACCACTTTGCTTTTGTTGCTCCATTTCCTATCGCTAACGCCACATGTTTAACGCGTAACAGAAAGGGAAATGTACCATCCGAGTACTACTACACTTTAATTGGCCAAACAGTGAAAATGGAAATAACCGAAAAAGGTCTTGTCATTTATCAACCAAACATTAACTAAATGTAAAAAATACATTTGCTGAAAAGGCCAATTACTGAAACAGCTTTATTTCATTATTTAGGATATGCGCAGTAAGTTGCGCAGTAACAACTGGAGGATCTGTCCTTAATAAAGCACAAATACTTCATTTATTTGTCTCCTGCTGCAGCTTTCAAATTAGACCACAGTAAAATTTTATCGTACAGGAAAGGGTTAAAAAACTGCTTTTCGCAGAGCTATTTTGTCATCTTTGTTGCTTCTCTGAAAGTGAATCAGCATCAGAATTGTGTTGTTTAGGAAAGCTTGCCTATAGAGCTCTGTGATACCATATAGTTAAAAATGTTGCAGCCTGTCTTGGTTTTTGATCAAGAGTAAATTTTTTGATACCTTAACACTTTACAGTCATTGTCAATCTATGATATTAACACATTTCAGCCGGAATTTAGAAACTTTAGGCTTATTTATAGCTTTTGAGGCCAGCATAAATCCAGATTAGCGTGTGTGTAATGCTCTGTGTGATAAAAGTCATGCTATTCTCTGACACTTTTGTCATGACCTTCCGCAAGTTCAACACAGAACATCGATCAAACTACACTAAGGCACAAGCCAATAAGAATTGTGACCCATCACGCTAGCCTAAAAAGGACCTTATCAGAATTCCACAAACTAAATTTTGAGTAACAGATCAGACTCAACAGAGATCAACCGGATGTTGTATAAATTGTAAAATGAACTCATAATAAGATACAAGGTAAACATTCTAGATTTTGAAAATCATTTTAAGGTGAGACATATTGACTCTAGTTAGGCTGTGTGGACTGAGCAGACAGACTAGGGTTGGTACTTTTCACATTTCCTGTAAAATCCCTTATCCCATTACCACACAGTGACTCCTTTTGACTCCCAACACTATAATGGCTTTGGAAAACATCGTGGAAAATGAAGAAATTGCTTGTGGCAAGCAATTTCTTCATTTCCCACAATGTTTTTATTTAAAAAGACAAACAAACTTTAAAATTTCATTCACTTGAAATTGTCGTCTGCAACATCTTTGAATTTGGACCAGTCTAAAATTGTGTTGTTTGGTAATGGGTTATAGCATGACAGGTCACATTCATGTTGGTCTCAAATGCCATTAGGACCTTTTTTCGAGATCCTGACTCATCAGGGTTCTCCGCAGAATAATTTGATGCCATAGTGTCAAATCATAAGTATGGACAAACCTTGAAACGCATTGTGTTCATGCAAATATTTATGAATAAAAACATAATGGGAAAAGAAGAAATTGCTCAATTTGAGCAATTTCTTCTTTCCCCATAATGTTTTTGTGCAGAATTATTACATTTTAATTCATGAGAAAGCATTATTTATCAGTTTTTGGCATGAAACACCTCAAAACTCTCTTTTTGGTGACCATTTTGATGAAATTAAGCTGTGCAGTACTTTTGAAGCTGTAGTGGCATTACCCTGGCTTACATGAAGTTGTAGTGGGGCCGATACAGCTTATTGGCCTGGGGAGAAGACTGCTCATTCTTTTTGCAGACTGTTCTACAAGAGTTCTACAATGTAAAGAAGATAGAGATAAAGGAGAGTTTTGCAGACATGGTTACGGAGACAGACAAGGCTGTTGAGGACATGTTGATGAAAAGTTTGGCAGAAAAATACCCCAGTCACAAGTAGGTTGTTCATATAGACCCATTACCAGACTGCAAAATATTGGGGTGGTGAAAATTCAAAGCTAAAGAAGACAGAAATTTCCATTGAATGAAATCTAACATTTTATGATCTTTCTGGACAAAGATTTTGATCGAGGACATATTGATAAAAATATCCCAGTCATGTGTAGGTTGTTCATAATACAGATAGTTGACACGCGTTATGTTAGACGCTCGTAATGTTGACATCGAAGAAGTCAAATTTCTGGTAAAGTTGAAGTGAAATTCTGGTCCCATCCTCATCAATGGATATCACAAATTTCAAACAAAATAATTTCGAAATAAATAGAGCCACTGAAATAGAGAAATAATGTTTTCCCTTTTCCTTCTATATTTCAAATACCAGTACTCTCGATGAGCAACAAAAATGGTCAGATGTCATTTAACCTATTACCAAACGGCAAAATTTTAGACTCCTCCAAATTCAAAGATATGGCAGACATTAATTAATACTCAATGAAATTTTACATTTTTGGTCCTTTTCTGTAGAAAATGTTGTGGTAAATGAAGAAATTGCTTGTCACAAGCAATTTCTTCATTTTTATTCGCCCGAAGGGTCGTATTATGTTATGGCCCCACTCGTCTGTCCGTCCGTCTGTCTGTCTGTCCGTCCGTCCGTCCATAGGTTAGCAATTTCTTGTGTGCGCAACTCCTCCTACAGTTTTCATCGGAATTTGATCAAACTTGCCACAATGAATCTCCATGGTGTCCAGTTGTGCATTCCGCTTACGGAATTCAATTTACTCTTTTCGTTCTTTAATTATCTGCCCTTGACTTAAAAAAATGCCCATTTTCTTGTGTGCGCTACTCCTCCTACAGTTTTGATCAGAATTTGATCAAACTTGCCACAATGAATCTCCATGGTGTCTAGTTGTGCACACTGCTTACGGAATTTAGATAACTGTTTTCATTCTTGAATTATCTGCCCTTGAATTTAAGAAAAATGCCCATTTTCTCAAAAATGCCCATTTTCTCCTGTGGGTAACTCCTACAGTTTCAACCAGAATATAATCAACTAGCCACAATGAATCTCTATGGTGTCTTGTTGTGCAAACAAAATTTTGATAATGTTTCATGTTTGAATTGTCTGCCCTTGAATTGAAAAAATGGCCAATTTTACTGACAAGCCCCTCTCGGGCGTATATGCGCCGCTCTGCGAAGCTCTTGTCCACACTGTTTTCCAAAGCCATTATCTCGTTGGGAGTCAAAAAGAGTCACTGTGTGGTAATGGGTTAAATTGTAATAGAAAATGCGATGAGTAAAACTCCGGATATGTTGATGTGTTTACTCCCTTTTATCTGTAGCTCTGTATAATTAATTTTGTGAAACTGAACATAAAACTTTGTTCCCAGATTTATAGGTGAAGAGACTGTAGCCTCGGGTGTAAAATGTGAAATAACAGACGATCCCACCTGGATTATTGATCCTATAGATGGAACTTCAAACTTTGTACATTCGTAAGTTATCGGTATTTAAACTTTCTTAACACTTTCCCAAACAACAAAGTTTTAGGGTGACCCACTTCAAAAACGGACACAAATGACAAAATGGAAAATATTTAAGATAGAATACATGTATGTGTAAAATATGGTAAAGAAAATATTGAGACAAAAGGAGAAACTGCTGGTCAAAACCAGGTCTTGTTTTGGAAAGGGTCAACACTTTCCCAAACAACAAAGTTTTAGGGTGGTCCAATTTGAATGGAATTGTAGCCGATGAAATACATTTTGATAAAGAAAGGATTTGTGGATATTATAGTACAGAAAATATTGAGACGAAAGAAGAAAATGCTGATAACCAGCATTTTCTTCTTTTGCCTCAATGTTTTTCTAGGCCTTCTCTTGGAGGGTCCTCAAAATCCTGTCTTGGTTGGGAAATGGTTGCAATACCCAAGATTTAAATATTTTGTAAGACACCCAAACTTAGTTGTTTTTGTATCGTTCAACTGTCTTTTATCTGGAGACTTATTATGAATCCTGTTGATCAAGCTTCCTTATGTATGTTTATGCTAGTAGAGAAGCCTATTTACATTCTAGCATAAGGTCTATGTAGCATAAACAAATTTTATATGCCACTGAAGGTGGACTAGTATTAGTTTGATCTTCTCAGTCTGTCCATCTGTCAATCTATTGAATTGTCTGTCATTACTAACAAAATGTCAATGTATTGTGAGCACATACTGAATTATCCTACATTTTATATCTTTGTCTGAAATCACCACAGAATGGTCATCTGACCTTGCGTATATTATGAAGGTCTAGCTTTTTACTCAGCATCTCAGAATTAGGGGACGTTATGCAAAAAAAGAATGGTGTATATTCAGGGTTCTGAAATCTGTAAATTGGCTACTTGTCCGTGTTTGTTTGTTTGGCAAATGTCAGTTGTCCGTTTGAACAATAAAGAGCAAAATGTTTGCAAAATCTACTTGTCCGTAACCTCTTTGGGACAACTTGGGCAACTTGGACAATAGATTTCAGAATCCCTGATATTTTGACTAGGGCATTCTTGTTCTATTTTAATCTCTGAACTATATATATTATTCTGTTTTGATTTTCAGAATTCAAAACACCTGCATATCAGTAGCCCTTGCTGTAAAGAAAGAGGTATATTTGCTTTATACTTTATACATTGCTGGTACTACTTACTTTTCTTTTCCAGGTAAATTATCATACCCCGCAAAACGAATGTTTGTCCATCTGTCCATTCATTTACAAAATACTTGTCTGGAGCATATCTCTGAAAGTAAGGTAGCTATGATCATGAAACTTCATGGGTAGATAAATCTCACAAAGGAGAAGTGCAGTGTACAAGGAACATAACTCTACTTTGCTTATTTTTAGCTCACCTGAGCACAAAGTGCTCAAGGTGAGCTATTGTGATCGCTTTTTGTCCGTCGTCCGTCCGTCTGTCTGTCTGTCTGTCTGCCCGTCTGTCCACAATTTGGTGTTTACACTCTAGCATCCACAAAAATTGGCCAATCTTGATCAAACTTGGTCAAAGCAAGTATGGTCGTAAGTTCTCGGATGAGTTAGATTATGGGCCAGATCGGACCAATAAGTGCGGAGTTATCTGCCCCTGAATCACGAAAAATGTTGTTTTTAACTTCGTTTACACTCTAGCATCTACAATTATTGCCCAATCAATACAAAATTTGGATATAATGTTGGAGACTATAAGATCTCGGTTGAGTTCGATTTTCAGTGTGATCTGACCAGAAAGATGAGAGTTATGTGCCCTTGAATTCGACAAAATTGCTATTTCTGACTGTTTTTGACCTTGTTTACACTCTAGAATCTATAATTATTTATCAATCAAGACAAAACTTGGACACAATGTTTGAGACTATAAGATCTCGGATGACTTTTAATTTCAGTCTGATCTGACCAGAAAGACGAGTGTTATGTGCCCATAAATTCGACAAAATTGCCATTTCCGGCTGTTTTCGACCTTGTTTACACTCTAGAATCTATAATTATTTATCAATCAAGACAAAACTTGGACACAATGTTGGAGACTATAAGATCTCGGATTAGTTTTATTTTCAGTCAGATCTGGTTAGAAAGACGAGAGTTATATGCCCTTGAATTCGACAAAATTGCCGTTTTTGCATGTTTTCGACCTTGTTTACACTCTAGAATCTACAATTATATACCAATCAAGACAAAACTTGGACACAATGTTGGAGACCATAAGATCTCGGACTAGATCAATTTTCAATCTGATCTGATCAGAAAGTCGAGAGTTATGTGCCCTTGAATTTGATAAAATTGTCGTTTTCGGCTCTTTTTGACTTTGTTTATACTCTAGAATCTAAAATTATTTATCAATCAAGACAAAACTTGGACACAATGTTGGGCACCGTAAGACGTTATTGACTTTAACGTATACAACCCATCATTAGCACCATTGAGCCAGAGGTGAAATTTGAAAAGTGCCAGTAAATCCTAATCTGTGTTATATTTCCAATCCAAATACAAACATAAGCATTTTGAACGGTTTAGAATTTTGAATTAATGCATAATTATGGAAATATTTGTCAAAAATATTATAAATTACCTCCCTTGCCTATGAATATAGAGTAAAAAGATATTGGTAAATTATTTTCTTCTTGAAGCATAACCTTGAAATCCGGCACAGTGAATCAACTTATTTGAAGTGTATTTACAAGTGAGTGTAATTTGATGCATGTCCCATGGCTAGAAAGTGGAGTTTTTAATGATGGGTCATATACCTTAAGATCGTTTTCAGTCTTAAAGTCATAAATATTAATTGAATTGAACAAAAGTGTTGCTCATATCATTTTGGTTCAGGTGAGCGATATAGGACCATCATGGTCCTCTTGTTGAGTTATTGCCCTTTGATTTTTTACAAAAAAGCACTTGTTCAGGCAAATGTAGTGGCAGGGGTATTTTATCATCTTAAGTGATATATTTCTAGTTTGTTTTGTAATTTACAATTAGAAAAACTGGTCCATCCTTTCCTAAAAAATAAGATTTTGTGCTGGTCCAAATTCAATGATGCTGCCGACTTCTAAATGGGCTGTAATGTAACCTTATTTTTTTCCTGTACATAGGCATACTATAGACTACTCATTAGATATTGGGGAAAGGATTTTTATGCCCCTGTATCAAGAGATCGGGGCATATTGTTTAACTCATGTCCGTCTGTCTGTCTGTCTGTCTGTCTGAAAACTTAACATTTGCCCTTTCTCCAAAAGTATTTGACATACAAAGCTCAAATTTGGTATGCAACTTTCTTTCAATGATATCTATCTGTTCCATGCAATTTGATCTTCCTCAAGGTCATCCGTTAACCTTTATCAACCCTTTACTCTACAAAAACTTAACATTTTACAAAAATGGCCATTTCGGGGGCATTAAAATTATTTTGTGTTTCATCAACACATCTTGTTGTTTCATATTGTTTTATTTGCAGGTTGTACTAGGTATAATTTTCTGTCCGATCACCAATGATATGTATACAGCTTGTCAAGGTCAGGGGGCATTCTGCAATGATGAAAAAATATCAGTATCTAATGTAAAAGGTAAATATGCAAAGACATAAACAGGTGGAAACCACAATGACTAGATCCTAATGAGTCCTTTCCTAAACGTTAGAAATTGAGGATAGACCAATTCCATAGCTTCTGCAGATGACAAATGTTAATAAAGGTAGGATTGATGTACAATGTAGCTTAGAAAATATGCAGACAAAAGGACAAAATGCTGGTTGTCAGCATCTTCTTTTGTTTTATTGTTTTCTTAAGCCTTTTGTCTCTGGGAGTAATTGCTTTTTAATAGTTATATGCATTTTACATTTATCGGGTACATTCACCCTAAAATTCCAAATATAAATAGTTGCATGGTTGTTCAAAGTCAAATGTGTTACAGAAGATTTAAGAAAAATGCTACTGCGAATAGAAACTTCAGAAATACATGTACATGTAAATGCATTAAATCCTTGAGGGAAAAGGAGAAAATGTTGGTTATCATCAAATAGATTTTAAAGTAAGATTTTAGGAGGATGTTAAAATTAGCATCTTTTCAGCAATCATCTTTTTGCTTTTATTTTATAATTTTAGAATTAAAACAGAGTATAGTGATACAAGAAGCAGGAAATTCCAGAGTGACAGGTGTACTAGACTCAAAGCTAGCAAACATGAAGGCCATTGTTGAAAATAGTCATGGGTAAATCATTTTGGGTTTTGCCATATATTCATATTAAAATGTTGATACATTATGCAACAATTAACCCTTTCCCACACATTGACTCTTTTGGACGCCCCACAAAATAAAGGCTTTGGAAAACATTGTGGAAAATGAAGAAATTGCTTGTGACAAGCAATTTCTTCATTTCCCACAATGTTTTCCACCAAGAAAGACCAGAACATGTTAAATTTTGTTCAATGGAACTTGTCGACTGCAACACCTATGAGTTTGGACTAGGCTAAAATTTTGTTGTTTGGTTATTGGTTAAGGTTAATATTTCTTTTATTTTAACCCTTTCGCACATAATGACACTCTTTGATGACCCCACAAGATATGGGCTTTGGAAAACAATGTGGAAAATTGCTTGTGTCTAAAGAGAAAGAGATAAAACGTAAAATTTCATTCACTTGGAATTGTCTCTGTAACATCTTTGATGGCTTTAGCGGCCATAGCACAGTTGGTAGCACATTTGACTCTCACTCATGAGGTTCAAGATTCGATACCCGGCCACGGCAAATATCCTTCCTGACAAATTTCTCACCAACCAATTATTTGATAATAGTTTATCTATGTGGGCCAGCAGCTGGAGGCTTTGTAAGGATGTTGTGAACTTGTGGTAGTACTGGTATGAGAAACGACAGAAATCCATGGTTAGGTGCTCCAGCCGCTGCAATATCATGTAGTTGAAAGAGGCATTAAACCCTAATCAATCAGTCAACCCAGGCTTTACTTATAGGTTTTTTGTTTCAGCTTAAATGTGATGTAACATTCTTTACAGAATCCGAAGTTACGGTTCAGCAGCTTTGGACATGTGTTTTGTCGCTAGGGGTAACCACCAGGCTTATTTTGAACATGGAATACATGTGTGGGACATTGCTGCAGCTAAAATTATTGTAGAAGAGGCAGGGGGCATTGTATGTGACCCTTCTGGTAAGATTGTTTAATCCTTTTCTCCATAAACAAAGTTTTTCAGCATTCTTCCTTTCTGTCGATCCTTTGCTGTGATTGGGAAAAAGATTCTTTTAACCCTTTCCCAAATGACAAAATTTTAGGGTAATCCACTTCAAAAACTGCTCAAAAGATAAAATGGGTGTTATTAAAGATAGGATTTGTGTAAAATATGGCACAGAAAAAATTGAGACAAAAGGAGAAACTGCTGGTTATCAGCAGTTTCTTCTTTTGTTTCAATGTTTTCCAAGCCTTTTCTAATAGAGACGTCAAAACCAGGTCTTGTTTGGGAAAGGGTTAATGGGACAATGTCGCTTCCTCTTACAATATCAATAGAACATTTTGAAAATTAACTCTTTCGCTGCCAATGTCGCCGAAAAGCGACCTTCAGGAAGACTGCCAATGTCGCCGATCGGCGACTTTCAAACAATAGCTTACTGAGGTCATTCAAGGTCAAGGGCAAGGTCATCTGATAAAACTGTCTGATAACAAGTATGCTATTGGGCAAAACAATTTATGTGCAATGATTTCTGAAAGTTTCAGCTTAATATTATCACACAACGATTTTTGACTATTCTGTAAACTGATAAGCCCTCTTATGAAGTTTCAAAAATTTGGCACTGGAAATAGGATAATTCCAGGAAATTTGGCAGCGAAAGAGTTAATGTGACAATTATATGGTAAAACTTCTCTTTTGTTATATACAGCAAAATTCAATGGGACAAGGGCCCACTCATTGGCTAAAACAATGTGATACATTTGGGATTTCAATGTGACTTTGGCGCATGTCTTTCCCAGTCACTGCTTTTGCATGCTATTTTGTACTTGGTGGCAGGGCCAATGTTCTATCTATAGACCGTAATACCAATGGATAATTGTCTGATTTCAGGGGGACCATTAGATTTATTCAACAGACGAGTTCTGGCAGTATGTACAAAGGAGGTGGCAGATGAAATAATAAAATTGATTACAAATATAACACTAGAGAGAGACTAGACTACATGACACAAACATGGACCATAATAAGAAATCCACTTTTTGCATTAGTAAGACCTGCAGTGGATCCAAGATATATGAGAAGGAGGTTCGAACATACAGAAAGGCTGGTTCTTTTACCTAGTATTTGACTGAATTTCTGCTTGAAAATGAAATTCAGTCTACAGAGGGGGTTCATTTGGACCCCTAGAACCTACGGATTCACCACTGCAGACTGAAAATCTTCCTCACAAAGACTAGAAAACGGAATTTTAGACTGAAAGGAACTTATTTCATGGGATAAACTCTCACAGAAAAATATGGATTTTTGTACATTAATGCATAGAGATTTTCAGTAACAATGAGGAAAGTGTTCTCTTTCATCTTCTGTGTTTTTTAAGCTATTTGCTTTAGGGAGGTCAAAGTCATTGATGCATTTGGAAATGGTTAAAATTAAAAACTGTCCAATATTTTGTTGTCTGGTAATTGGTTAACCCTTTTCAGAACAAGGCCTGGTTTTGACATACCTAATAGAAATGGCTTGGGAAAACATTGAGACAAAAGAAGAAACTGCTGATGACCAGCAGTTTCTCCTTTTGCCTCAATATTTTCTGCTCGATATTTTACACAAGTCTGATTGTTATACACACTTACATTGTCATTTAGGGCAGCTTTTTAAGTGGAAAACTCTAAAACCTTGTCGTTTGGGAAAGGGTTGATCAATTGTCATACAGTAAGTAGTCCTTGGACCCATGCCATAGCCTAATTGACCAAACGACGACCGTCAATCAAAAACATTGATTAGCCAATGGGCGATCAGAAAAATGTCATGCCCCAATTGTTTTTCGTTGCACGTGTTATTGTATCGATTTATCGACTGACAATCAAAACAATCGACATGCCAATTGCAAAGTATTTTGTGCTAACAATGGACTAGGTTTACCGTATGTTTTGATAAACCGTCGGTGTCGTTATAAAATCTCGTAACTACGGCTTTAATTAAGCCGTAGTTACGAAATTTTATAACAACACCTACGAAATACTATTCTGTTTGTCGGAATTTACTTCACGATTAACTGGATAAAACCGTTCCCTATAAACGAACACATGTCCATTGTTTGTATTAAATTCTATGTTGGGTGGAGCGATCTGTCGATTGGCGTTTGGTCAATTGATAGGGCATCAGACTGAATCATGATGTTCCATTCTCAAGCATGGCAAATATCCTTTCCAACTCTTGTTTGCACCCTTAGTCTTTATTTTGATGGGTTGTATATGTAATACAATACTTGCAAATACACTGCTCAAAGTAATTAAAGGAACACATAAATTTAACAGTTCATATCTTTTGTATATTTATGTCCTAGGAAAAGTGCTTTAGCCAGCAATACTTATTGGCTTAGCAACTTTTGAATATGTACAGATCTGGAAAGGTTTTGCATGATTTTCAGCTGATTAGCCACAATTTGGTTGATCATAGGTTTTCAATTTTCCACAAAGTTCTTCAAAAATTAAGCTTCCTTCCTTTAATTATTGTGAAAAACATAAAAGTGAAAATTCCAAGACCTACACCCATGGAAGGACACACACTATTACAAAAATAGGGCCTTTGCAAATAAATGCTGATACACTTTCGGCATAAATCTAGCATTGGTAAATAATTCATATTTCAACAAAGGAGATGCTAATTCATGATCAGAGTAAAAATTTATTTGACTTGGCATAAACGGACACAAATACCTAGCAATAAAAAATTTGTGTTCCTTTAATTATTTTGAGCAGTGTATGATAAAATGTGCCATGTCATATTTCTTTTAGAGATTCTAATTGTTGACCTATTCTCAAATAAGACCTGACATTGATGTGCCAAATAGAAAAGGCTTGGGAAACATTGAGACAAAAGAAGAAAATGCTGAGAATCAGCAAATTCTCTCTATGTGTCAATATTTTTCTGTGCAATATCTGACCCCTCAAAAGCACCAAAGACCCAGATGCGAAATTTGAAAATTGCCAATAATTCCTAAACTGTGGTACATTTCCATTCCAAATAAAAACATAAGCATTTTGAACGGTTTAGATTTTTTAATTAATGCATACTAATGCAAATATTTGACAAAAATGTTCCAAATTACCTCCCTTGCATATGAATAAAGAGTGAAATAATATTTGTAAATTATTTTCTTCTTGAAGCATAATCTAGAAATCTGGCACGGTGAATCAACTTATTTGAAGTGTATTTACAAGTGTGTGTAATTTGATGCATTTCTTATGGCTAGAAAGTGGTGATTTTCTGAGGGTCTGTAAACCTTAATATCTATTTTGATGTATGCAACGTCTTTCAAATTGGAAATTATGAAAAATCCATTTTTTATGCCCCCCTATCGAAAGATGGTGTGCATATTGTTTTACTCCTATCCGTCTGTCATTTCGCCCTTCTGTCTGTCCATCTGTCTGTCCGAAAACTTAACATTGGCCATATCAGGGACATTTTTGTTTCACAAACACATCTTGTTTTCTGTTTGGGAAAGATTTAATGGGTTATGTAATATGTATGTGAGACAATATTTGTAAAGAAGATATTCCACCGCAATTTTCTTTTAGAGGGTATTTACTGTAATTGTTGTATGTACCTTTCTCTTTTATTTAATTTTGACTACTTTTGATTATTGTAAATTATTATTTATTTTAGATTGACCCGAACGAAAGCTAGAAACTTTTCTTAGTTCAGCTTGAATTCTGCTTCTTTGCAAATCCATTTGTCCTGGCGCTAAAAATATGTGCCATTTAGAAACTTTTGCAGAATGTCATAACGATCTCTAGTCCTAATACCAGTATAATTATCTTAAATTTTTTAAACACTTTCCCAAACAAGACCTAGTTTTCACGTCCCTAATAGAAATGCCTTTTGAAAACATTGAGACAAAAGAAGAAACTGGTGATAACCAGCAGTTTCTCCTTTTGTCTTAATATTTTCTGTCTTGTATTATACAATAATTCTATCTTTAACAACATGTCTTGTCGTCAGCAGCAGCTTTCGAATTGGATCACCCTAAAATTTTGTTGTTTGGGAAAGGGTTAAACACTTTAATTTTCTTTAGATTTGTTAATGTCATGTAGGGTCACAGGATCGTTATAAGTGCTTAAATTCTAGAAGAATTGAATGTACAAGTAATCTGCTTTTATGTTATCTGATATGCCTTTGTTGTAACAGCATAAAATGTTGTGTTTAAGAGACGTTGTTTAAATAAACCATACTCAGAAATTGGTGTATTTTATTTTCCTATTCATTGATGCTGATTAATACTTCCCAAATAGCACGAATTTAGACTACTCCAATTTGAAAGCTGCTGCAGACGACAAATGGGATGTTGACAAATATGGAATTTTTGTACAACACAGAAAATATTTAATACAGCGTAGAAAATCCTGATTATCAGCACTTTCTTCTTTTGTGTCAATGTTTTCACAAGCCTATTCTATTAGGGACGTCAAAACCAGGTCTTGTTTGGGAAAGGGTTAAACCGAGATCCCGTCTCCAAATTGATAGCACCCAATTTCAAGATATGTAGATTTGTAATTTCAACTAGAAAGCAATAAAATCGTTGTGTAGGTATTACTCGTTGGAAATAATAAATGGACGTTTTTAAAAACTATTTTTGAAGCTGTTTTGTGTGGTTCATAGTACTAACACAAATATGAAGAATCAATGATTAAACAATGCAATGGTGTTCTGATGTAGAATTTGTCTACTGTGTGTCCATAATCAAAGTAAATATAATAAGAAAAGTATTTTAACCCTCTCCCAAACAAGACCTGGTTTTGACGCCCCTAATGGAAAAGGATTGGGAAAACATTGAAACGAAAGAAGAAACTGCTGATAACCAGCAGTTTCTCCTTTTGTCTCAATATCTTCTATGCCATATTTTACACAAATTCTATCTTTAATAACTTCCATTTTGTCATTTGTGGCACTTTTTGAAGTGGATCACCCTAAAATTTTGCAGTTTGGGAAAGGGTTAATCATCAAACAGACTTGTGTTAGCGTCACTTACAAAATTAAATCGCAGACGACGATATGAATGTTGAAAAAGAGAGAATTTTTCTACTAATTAAAGTAGCACAGAAAGTATTGAGACAAAATACGAAATGTATATAGGCATTTTCTTATTTTGCTTCATTTTTTTTAAAAAAAATCTACTAAAGACCTCTACTGAGGACGTCAAACTTATGTCTTGTACAATGGTCAACCCTTTCCCAAAAAAGACCAGGTTTTAATGTCCGAAATAGAAAAGGCTTGGGAAAACATTGAGACAAAAGAAGAAACTGCTGATTACCAGCAATTTCGTCTGCACCAGCTCTCAAATAGGATCACCCTAAAATTTCGTTGTTTTGGAAAGGGTTAATAAGCCATAATGCTCTCCGTTGGCACAATGCACTTTCAAAACATCTCTTCAAATCGGTCTTCGGACATAGGCAACTTATCTCAAAACGATTCGACTCGTGTAGAAGGCCTACACGTGCATATCATATGCAGATCGAAAAAGGGGTGGTGGAGGGTTTTCTGGACCCCTCGTTTTTTGCTAAAGTAAAAGGCGGTTGTTGTTGTTGTCGAGGTCTCATCGCGTTTAGATTTGGAAACGCTGATAGGCTATCTAATTAGTGGCTAACATCCCCGTTTCATTCTAATAACGGCGCTGGTTTTATTTTTCACTTGATCTAGAACCTGAAAAAAACGCCCCTTCAGGCTTTTGAGTCCAGTATGGTTCAATATCAGCCCGCTTATACATGCAGTCTGGTCAAGAACTTTTTTGTTCTCCAATTACTTCAAACCAAAATTGGTATTGTGTGAAGAATATTTCATTATACTGACACATTGTGTGTATCAGCGCTTTGGGCTGTGCGATACGGTGCATTTCAGTACTTTAATTATTGCCAGTGGCAGTATAATGAAATATTCTCTACATATGCTAATTTTTGGTTAAGATTAATACGAACTTAAATGAAATACACAACTTTGAAATTGGTTTTGTGTATAATAAATTACCATGCCTGTACACTCGTTAGACGGGTCCCTCCCAGGAAAAATGTCTGGATCCACGCATGTATAAAAGTTCAACTCATAGATCTATCATATCCCAAATTAAATTATTTGATATCACATTAAGCCGTTTTTCGTAAGAAAACGGATTAAAATCTTAATGTCTTATCTGTAATAATTAGAAAATAGTAGAAAATAATCGCATAATAAATACAATAGACAGCGCGTCACGAAACAATCGGCTTTTCACGGACATATCCGATTGCGTTCCGGAGATTACCGAGCGTGACGTTACCTATTGACCGTTGCTAGTAACGACGTTTATAGAGCAGACGTCGTGTATGGGGTAGATCGCGGGTCTTCTATTGTAGTGTTAACTGATTGTTAAACTTGGTTGGATAATAAATCTATCGGGACATTTAAACTTTTTAGGACATTTAAAGTTTTTTCCGGAAGTTTTGAGGTAAGTCTGATAAAATGTATTTATTTCCCACTAATTCTTTTTATTATTTTACACGGAATTTTGTCAAATTGAATAAAATGTTTGACTCGCGATATGGAAAAAAGTCCATGTGACATAAAAAACAGACTTGTAGAAAGCAATTTTATAGCGGGTCGGGGGATGCTATTTTAAAGCCCCTGTCCAGGTCAATGGCTGAACATTAGAAAAACTAGGCCCTACATGGGATTTTCCCGAAATTTCCAGTGTGAAATAAGGATACATCGGCATTTATGGTCAAGTTTTGGAGGGGGGGGGACTTAGCCCCTATTCGTACGGGACTGTAACCGATCGGCATGGACCTTGATTAGCCTGCTCTTTTGCATAGACCGATCAAAAGACCTCAGTTCGAACCCCAATGTCAGAAGGCAATTTTGCTTTAATTTTTCAATAGCTTTGAACAACATTGTCTTTGGTAATTACAAGAGATCAGAATGGATAAGCTACTGATAAGTCGTCAAGTCAGCACAGACTGATCTGGATCCATGATATTCTCAACCTAGGTTTTCCAGTGGGCCAACAATGGCGCATAGGCTATTATTAACGTTCGTAGGATCGACTTTTGTAAGACTGTCGTGCGACAAATTTAGCTTTACAATTTCCCATTCATTTTGGTCGTACGAATAATGAAATCTTAATATTGATTTCGGTCGTAGGCCTACTATCGTTGGTATTTTGGGCGTAGAAAACATTGTGGTGAAATGAGGATAGTTGTCACATTTGATTTATTCATTCCCTTAAATGGCAAAATTTTGGACTAGTCCAAATTCAAAGATGTTGCAGACGACGATGTAAATTAGAATGAATTTCACAAATTTGGTCTTGAGGTAGAAAATATTGAAGGAAATAGAACAATTTCTTCATTCTTCATGTACAGAATATGTGTGCTAAACTTGTACTAAACCATTCCAAGTATGATAGTTCCAAAACTGCATTATTTGATCTTCATTGGCTTCCTATCAAAGCACGAATCCGATTCAAGATTTTAACATACATGTATAATTGTTCAGTAGGAAACGCACCATCTTATCTGACTGAAATTATATCTCTCAAGGTGCCACAACGAACTCTACGATCATCTGAGTCATCTGAAGGTTGTTATAAAGTACCGTATAACAAGAACAAGACATTCTCCGACCGAAGTTTTAGTGTAGTAGGTCCAAAGCTGTGGAACGAATTACCCATTGGAATAAGACAATGTGATACTGCAGACATGTTTAAACAAGAGTTGAAGTCATACTACTTCAAGAATTGTTTTGATCTGTTTTAGATTATTGTGTCGACAACCCAGCGTCTCATACATGTACATTTAGCATTGTAGTATTACTCACGATGGATGACCTGGCGGAGCATCCCAGTCTATTGGCTAGGGTTGCCCTACCAGTTCAATTATCGTGAGCTATATGGAGACACTCCACAACGGGAAATGCTTCCGGGTCGTAGTATACAAACATAGTTCCGTCAAAAATGGATTCGCTCCTTTTGTTGCATTGATTCTGTGTCTATAGAATAGGCAGATGAATGAAATGTGGTTCTGTACACTGGCAGACCATCAGTGTACTGCTAGGATGTGTTTTAATGAATTTGTTGGGAACTAGTTTCTTGCACGATCGTGACCTTTCATGGGGGTGTGTCACATGCAGATCCCAAAATAGATGGCAATTTTCAAGGGTGGGTGTGTTCACGGGTGCATGATTTTAGCCGATGGTGCTATTGATACCACTTTCTTGGTAGTAAATTAAAGACAAAGAAATGGTCTGTCAGGCAGGCTAAGTAAAAGGTGCCACAAAGACTTCTGAGAGGAGCTAGAAGCTGCCAAATTGACCCATTTTACTATATATTTAATAGGCCCGTTTCGTTGAGGAGTGACACCTATATTGTACTTACTTACTGTATTTTTCATCTATGTTATATGTTTTTCATTGCTGTACAACGCCATTGAATATGTTTATATATAGAAATAGGCGTTAAATCAAATTTTACAAGTTTCAAGTTTCATTTTCAACAATTTTCCATTTAGCCTTTATCTTTGTGGGCGTTAAAAAGTGTCATTATGCTGAAATGGCTTGAGGTTTGGTCCCGTCTCTATTTCTTAAATATCTATGACCATTGCTCTTTACAAAAACTCAATTAATCACTCGATAAGTTTGCACTCAGGTACATAGTGATCTTGATCCATCTTGATCCATTTGCCAGAATGGTGACTCATTTATCACATCTTTATTTTCTTTTTTTCTTAATCTAGCACATTTCAACAAAAATGACGACCGTGGGAGTCGAACCCGTCAAGGTTGAGCGGATCAACCCGATGAACATCCCCAGCTATAGTTACCAGTACCCGTCGTTTCAGCGAGTCCAGTTAGCCGCGGTCAAGGAGGGGTTATTTCATCCACGACTTCCGTCCTTCAGGAGAATGGACATGGACACGGCTGGACACAAACTGCCGGACGAGCATTGTAGAACCACGACCCAATGTGGGCCAGGTAGATTTTTAATGAATATTTTGTTCCTTTTCCCACAACGTTACGCAGGGCTTTTTTTAGGATTGGGGGAAGACACAGGACACTGGTAGAACGGGGAAAATCATATGCGGTATCCTAGTTTGGGGGAAAATTGTATAACATAGAAAAAGTACATTTGATAGGCTAAACACCTCTTATACCCACTACTTTAGACTTAAGAACAAGCAGGGCTAGTTTGTAAAGCTGCAGAAATTGAGGAAAAGCTTTCTTTGTTATTTATTTGGGTTTTTATTGTGATTCTTGAAAATATATCTTGGGGAAAATTTATTCTTGGGGAAAAAATGCATTATTTCTGGAGGGGAAGACGCTGGAAACCAGTGTCACTTTCTTAAGGGGAAACCCCTGTTACGTAAAGTATAGCTCACGATTTTAAATAACCTGACGATGCTCTGCTAGGTTATTTCTCATAATCCATGATTGTAGTAAACTTGTTTGTAAATATCGCTGGAGAAAATGAATAATGTGGTAGAACATATTGAGAGGAAAGGTGAAAATGCTTGTTACCAAACAGTTTCTCCTTTTCTCTCAATGTTTTCAAAGAATGGATATGGATACGCCCGGACACAAACTGCTCGACGAACATTGTAGGACCACGACCCAATGTGGGCTGGGTAAGTGTTATAATATTATATGTGCAACCAAAATCGTTTTGTCGTTCCATTTCCAATAGCATATTTTTGTAAATCACAATGCGACCCCCATCCCCCCCCCCCCCCAAAAAAAAAATAATAATAAAAAAAAAATGATAGAACATTTTGTACGAACTTTGTAGGACTAAGACCACTTGTGGACCTATAATTTCCTTTTCTCAGAACATAACTCTTAAAGCAATCTTGTAAATTTTAAAAGTGTAAACAATACACCAGTAGAATGGGTGAAAACGATGGTCCATTTTCTCGTCTTCTATCAATGTTTTCCAAAGTTCTATCACGTACACTCAGTTTTACCCCTATATTACCCATACACACATGCTGATCAAGATTCATTTTGTTCTCTAATAGATTCTATTTTCACCTTAGGGACTGCAAGAGAGCAACACAGATCCCGATTAGTTGCATTTCTAAAAGACACAAGCTAATCTGGAAATAATATTTTATAATTGTCTAAAATTCTACAAGAGTTCGTTTTTCTAAATCCAACTTCATAAGAATTTAAACTCTTCCACAGACGACAAAAGTGACCCAATTCGAAATCTGGTACAGACGACAAAATTCATGTTTTTAAAGATAACATTTCTGTAGGCCTACAATACAGCATGGAAAGTATTGAGGCAAAAGAAGAAAATGTTCGTTACCAGCATTTTCTTCTTTTGTCTCAATCTGTCCCAAATACATGTATTTTCTATTAGGGAAGTCAAGACCACGTATTGTTTGGGAAGGGGATAATCTGACGCCTTAATGTATTAAAAACTAAACTAGTGAGAATATGCCACAAATATTGCATAACTGAAAGGGTAAAGCCATTATTAATGTATTGTATATTCAATAGATATAGAAATTCTCTCAAAATACGTTATTGTAAATCGATCTCCTTTTGTAAACAATTGTACTTTAATATGAATTTTAACCAGTCGATAGAAATTTATGCGATAACAAAGTAATCTTTGTCCTAAAATTCAATGTTTAAGTACACGAACCACCATGTGCGAAATAACTGTAGTTTGGATATCCGATATATTGCAAGGGCGTATCTAGAGGGGGTGGTGGTCCGGACCCCCCCCCCCCGGTTTGACCGAAAAATTAAATTTTGACCATTTAACTTTAGTTTAATGTTACATATCGCTGCTTTTCAACGAAAACCTCGTAACCACAGTTGCAGTTACGAGGTTTTCGTTGAAAAGCAACTATATTTACCTCTTTTAAGCCATCATTTGGGCTTGGAACCCCCCCCCCCCCTGGAAAAAAATCCCGAATCCGCCCTTGTATTGTTCATGTGCCATGATATTGTGGCCGTCCTGTACATTGGAATTATCAAAAGTAGCAGCTCCTTTCACCACATTTGGTTAACAGACTTATAAGTTACAATTGATCTACATAAAGCGACAAAACTTCTAATAAAACAAATTCAAAACATGGTAGAGTGGATTGTATTTGTACTTCCATGTCAAGTTGAAAGAACGCCTGTAATCTATAGAAAGATTAGCGTACAATGATCCTTTAAGTCCAATTTTAATCCATTGAGTAAATTAAAACGTTTTAAGCCAAGATTGTTCGAGTGGATTTAAACAGTAGTTTCTGTTGAATATAAGTGTTGAAACCATAAAAAGTACGATATTGCTTCTGTTGAGTGTTTGTAAACCATTGCAGGCCCTTATGAACAGGAGCTGTAGAGTGGGGAGGAGGGGGGGGCTAAGACCCCGTAACATTGGCCAAAAATGCCACATTCATTTTTTTTCACTGAAAGTTAAAGCAAAATCGAATTTAGCCCCTCCAATACTCAGACACTAGCCCGAACAGGGGCTTCAGCCCCATATAAATTTGCTTCCTGCGGGCCTGCGTAACTTCAGCTTATCCATACTGCAATTTCAGTGGCGGGTGCAGAGGGGCCCGTGGTGGGGTGGGTGTTTCAAACAAACCCTCTTTGTAGTCTAATTATTTCATTTTCGTGCATAAAATTCAGTCAAAATTGTATAATATCAGGAAAACTACCGCCCCCCCCCCCCCCCAGTTGTATGATTGAACCCTTTAACCCTTTCCCAAACAAGACCTGGTTTTGACGTCCCTATTAGAAAAGGCTTGGGAAAACATTGAAACAAAAGAAGAAACTGCTGATGACCAGCAGTTTCTTCTTTTGTCTCAATATTTTCTGCGCCATATCTTACACAAATCCTATCTTTTATAACATCCATTTTATCATTTGTGGCAGTTTTTGAAGTCGATCACCCTAAAATTTTGACGTTTGGGAAAGGGTTAACAGAATTCCTGGATCCGTCGCAGAGTTACAGGATTTATAACAATAAATGTTCGTTTTTGTGTCTTTTGTTAAATGTTCTAATTTTTCCTGATAATGCAATTCGATCATTTATCTAAGGAGCAAGCAAATAGACACGTTTATTTCGATCAATACATGTGAATAAAACATGCCAACCTAATCAAATATTTACGTAAACCATAGCTTAACCATTTCCCAAACGACAGAACTATATACTGGTTTGAATGGAAGGCAGTTGCAGTATACATTTGATAGATGGTCCTGAAATCATGGAGTATACAATTCAAAGAAGACACCATTGACAGATAAGTAGAAAATGCTGATTGATATTAAAAAATCTCCTTTTCTGTCACTAGTTATCAAACATCATATAGGAGCGTGGAAATTATGGCTTGTTTGGGAAAGAGTTGATAGTCTATAATGCTTGCCTCATGGGTATTCAAGGAGTAATTTAAATGGTCAGATGGTCAAAAATGTGACAAAGACACATAACTATATCATATTTACAATCATTTATGGCGATGGTTATACGAGCAAAACATTGACCCTAATCTGTGCAGTCTGGCCACGATCGCATATTTTAGCACCCCTTTTTAATTTTTCTTAAAGATTAACGAGTCATGAACTCCCATTCTATCTATCTATCTATCAGTTGAAAACTGCCAAAAAAATCTTGTCATCGACATGAAATCTCTGTTTCGTTGTACATACCTACCTTGATAATGTATTTTAAAATTACATACATGTGCATACGAATGCCTTATTGTCAGTACCAAAGAATAAGAGACATAATAGATCATATTTCAAAGAAAGTAGCTAGATTACTGCAAGGATGTGCAGACATGCACTTTTGTCAGTGTAGTAAACTTTACACTGCTCGTTTCTTTTAACAAAATTATAATGGACTGACAATAAAAAGGGTGGGCTAACAGCCTAACACAAAAGCTGAGATATACGACGGATAACTAAACGTGATAAGATTTGAGAACAAATTTGTAGTATTTGTTTTAGAATTAGTGTTGAGATTTGGTAGATAATGCTCATTGTTCCATACTTACACGCTATATTACCCATTTTGTTTTTTGTAGACGTACAAGCTTAATTATTTTTGAGTAGTCCTTTTGAGGAAAAAATAGAAACGTTTCTCCTTTGATGGTACATGTACGTGTAAAGCTCTACTAATCGCCAATTACATTAAAATGCCATGTAACTTATTCAAGTTGCAGTTGCGACGTTTTCGAACGTTATCATCGACAAAAGTGAGTCTGGGTTTGAAAAAGGGACAAGCATGATATTTGAGGCCAAAATGGATCAAGATCAGTCTGTACATGTTGCTCTCTTGTACATTCTTCGTTACATGTATCGAATGTAGTCTACCAAAATGGATCCAGATCAGCCTGTACATGTTGCTCTCTTGTACATTCTTCGTTACATGTATCGAATGTAGTCTACCAAAATGGATCATAATCAGACTGTGTTCGTTCACAGACGGATCTGGAAACACGCTATACTGTATAAGCATGTTATAAGGGACACCTTCCCACATCCTTGCCCTATTACTTGTTTTGAAATCAGACTATGCTTTGGCACATACCAAAATTACCAATCTGGATCCAAGTTGGTTTCGTATGCCATAAAGACATATTTAGCGTATAATATCGCTACTTTTCAACAAAAGCTTTAAACAAGCTGTAGTTACGAGTTTTTTGTTGCAAACCGACGATATGCTCGAACAATTAGTGTGGGATGAAGAATGCAAAAATCTTTCTTTTTTCTCATTTCAGAGGATTTCAACAGAGCCACATCAACACTATTTGAACCTCCAAAACGACGCATGTCCGCTCTTGTAAGTATTATAGTAAATTATCACTTTCATACCCACTCGTAAATGCAGCTTTACCCATTACTGCACAGTGACACCTTTTGACTCCCCCACAAGAAATGGCTTTGGAAAACATTGTGGAAAATGAAGAAATTGCTTGTAACAAGCAATTTCTTCATTTTCCACTATGTTTTCTAACCGAAATGGAAATATTTTGAAAATTTCATCAACTCGAAATTGTCGTCTGACACACTTTTCAAATTGGAACAGTCCAAAATTTTGTCGTCTGGTTAAAAAGAGCTGCAGTTACAGTTTCTTTTTTTTTCAGAGAAAAGTGATGAAATTGTTGTTAGGTATCCTCTGATAGCAAACGCACTTTTCCAATCAACACATTTAGACTGGTGCTTTTGAAAATAGTTATTTACAGACAACAAAATGAGTGCTTGGGCCTACTCTTGTAGAAAATTAACATGTAACAGCATTGGCAAAATTGAGGGCAAAGGAGAAATCTGATAAAGATCCGTGACTTCCAAATGATTATTTTACATAAAGCAAATGTGAAAAGTACCATCGATTAAAATCAGAGTGCATCTAGTTATAAACTGACCCGGATCCCTTGAGGTCTCAAATGATACAAGTTCCCATTTCCCAGCTTATATCATTACTTATACGACGACTGTCAAAACATAATTCTCAAAGCCAAACGAATTCTTACATAAAATCAAATTAATCATACATCGTGCATATAAAGTTCAACCTGTATGTAGACGCACGCACGCGTAAGTTGCAATTGCTTATCTGCGTGCATTTCTACTTTTTATGTTTTATCGCATCTTACGGACAATAAATCTGCTTTGATGCCCAAATAGAAATATACTCATCAAAAAAAGTTAAGGACCACACATTGAAAATACAATATTTTACGATTCTTTTGATAAATTCATATATCTATTACTTCACGATGAATAATAATCTTTCATCCATAACAAATCGTCGGTATATTGTTAAAATTGCCGAAACTAAAATTTTAAGAGAACTTGACATTGCACTACCCCTCAAAATGCTTGATTTTACATGTAGTGGGTGGGGTAGCATTTTAAAGAAAACGCCCTTGTTTCTCAAGATTTTCCACTGAAAATTCAAGTGCATAGCCTGCGTGGTCATCTTATGCCTCTATCACTTCAATGTAATGTGAACAGACGCTTGCAATCCATTTCCGGTTCCGGAATGAAGGGATCTAGACAATGCATCAACCGGGACTCGTTTGAAAGCTTCCGACATGTCTGTGTGGACATTATGGGAAGGAATTCTTCTGTGATGACCGTCCCACACATTTTTAATGAGTTTTATGTAAGGAAAGCTTGTTAACCTTTCGATAAGATGCGTTTTATCGTCTTGAGAACAAAGCTAGACGTGTTAAGACAAGCGCTATCGTCCATCAAATTACACCAGGGACCAACAGTACAAGTTGATTATGTTCAAACAATAAATTTCATATCTAAGCTCATAAGTTTTGCGCATGGAGGCTTGCGGTGAGTCCCACTTGAGCCACACAGACCAGACGATTTTGAATTGACTTCAAACGTCCACAAGGCAACTTTCATCTTGCTGATTTGATGTCTATTTTTTGGACGCGACCGGTGAAAATTGTGACAGAATACCAAAGTTGGAAAAGTCGTAGTGTTTCTTCAGAAAAATTGGCGTTTTTAAAGATTTTTATGATGTAAAAGACGATAGATGAAATGGGCCAATTTTGCTTGTGTGGGGTGGGTATGTTAAGATGGTTAAGCGGGAGTTGATATTCATCATAACAGATCGCTGACCGGTGATCGATATAAAGATGAGGTTCTCGTCAGATATTCTTAACCATTCGGTGGTGTTATTGTTCCAAAATTCGTTTTAGGGGACGATAACGACCGTTCACACATGGTTAGAATTGCAACTGAGTTTTTTAGAGAGAGAAAAATGTAACTTAAGCAATGGACAGCACGCTCTGCTCAGGTGAATCCTGTTGAAAATGTGTGGGACTATCATTACAGAGAGGATCTCTACTCATAACGTTCCAAAGGTGATGCTGGAAGCTCTCAAACGGGCGATGGTAGATTCATGGTGTAAATCCCTCATACAGGGTACCAGAAGTTAAATTGTAACTTCTACTTTTCTTGCATTGAGTTAAAAGAGTTTCAAGATAGTCCAACTGGCTAAACGAGCGATCTTTTAACAGAAAATCTAGAGGAAAGGGGCTTTTTCTGAAAGTTGCTATAACACCCACTACATGCAAAAACAAGCATTTTAAAGGGTAGTGTTGTGTCATTTTCTCTTACAGTTTTAATTCGGGTTATGTTTTCAATCTACTGATCATCTGATTATGAAGAAAGGGTATTAGTCATCATGCAACAAATCATAAATAGATTCATATAAGGAATCATAAAATATGGCCCTTTGGATGTGTGGTCCTTAACTTATTTTGAGGAGTATATGTAAATAACTTTCATTAAAGGACCGGTGTGAACCATGTTTACTTATGCTTCAAAACGCGATGAATTAACCCTTTCCCAGAACATACTGGATTTAACATTCCCAGTAAAAGGGCTTGGGAAAACATTGAAACAATTAACATATTGGCACTTTACAACGTCCTACAAGATAAAGCTTTGGAAAATATTGGGGAACATGAAGTAATTGCTTCATCCTTGAATTTGGACAAGACTAAACTTGTGCTGTTAGGTAATGGCAAATTTTAGAGGGGAAGAAAAGAATTTAATAACTTTTCCGAAACTGAAGGGTTTTACTTGAAATTCACGGACATAATAATATTATTGCCTACAAATAATGTGTCTTTAACACTGATAAGTAGAAATATCCCAAAACATTCGTGAATTGTCTTAACTGGGTATATAAGTTTGTACTTTGAAAATCACAAACATCGACATGTATACGAGGTTTTGCATTTACACAAACGGAATGATCCATGAGAATTTATAACGAATCAACTTGGTTGTTTTCAGGCAATAACAGACACGGGTAAACAGATTCACAGACAATACACTACACCGGAGGAACTCAAGTAAGTGGTAAAAACAATCTTAACCCTTTCCCAAACAAGACCAGGCCCCGGTTTCTCGAAAAAACTTAAGTACGTTCTCATGCTCAAATCTGAGCACCGTGCTCAAATCGCACGAAATCCACGTGAACTTCAATCGAATACCCTTCAACGTTGGAGAGTATCCCTTTGAAGTTGAGCATGTTCTCATGAGAATATACTTAAGTTTTTTCGAGAAACCGGGGCCTGGTTTTGACGTTGCTGATAGAAAAGGTTTGAGAAAATATTGAAACAAAAGAAGAAACTGCTGATAACCAGCAGTTTCTCCTTTTGTCTCAATATTTTCTATGCCATATTTCACACAAATCCTATCTTTGATAACATCCATTTTGTCATTTGTAGCAGTTTTTGAAGAGGATCACCCTAAAATTTAGCCGTTTGGGAAAGGGTTAAGGTAGTCCATCCCTAATGATGTTTACGCGACGTCGGGATTATTCGGGCGACGTCGAAAACATTCGGCGGTGGTAAGTGTCACCGCCGAACGTTTACGACGTCACCCGAATAGGTTCGGCCAAACATTCCGACGTCGCGCGAATCACATTAAGGGTGGACTCAATACCTTTTGAATTATCATGCATGGGAATATCGAAGATCGTTCAATACCCAATCCTTTCTCTCGATCAAACATGTCTTTCAACGAAAGGTTTCATGTCTCAAAAAAGGGAGGACAACTCATGAGTGTTTAATATTTTCTTTTTATTGTCAAGGGGAAACAACTCGTTTATGGTCTAAGGTGAATAACTCGATGACAAAATTCATGAAAGTCGTCTTCCAATTGTAATTTTTTCTAAAGTCAAATTGCATTAAAATCTTTCGCTTTTCTTCCGCCTTTCCGCCTTTCCCATTCTTTAAGCCTTTCTCCCCCCTCCCCTCTGTTAGAGTTATCTCCCTTTGATCATAAGACAAAACATCTCCCTCCCTCTCTGTCTGTCTTTCGCTCTCTCTCCGTCTCTGTCTCACTCATAAACCCTCTCGTTCTTTCGAGTTATTCGTCTCTCGTTTTCTCTCCATATTGTCGCACCTCGTTTTTACTTCATTTCTCCACCTATTTTTCCTCCATTTTTCATCCCATCTTTCATTTTTAAGTCATAAAAGGCCAAAGGGAAGCAACTCGTGCATACAAGTGAAAAAAATAATGGTTAAAGGGAAATAAATCGACAACAAAATCCATTAGAGTTGTCTCCCATGTATTTACCGCGGATTTCGCTTTTTCCTAGCCAACTAACGCAGATGGCTTCACTCTACTAATTTCATGTTTTCACTTTTCGAGTTATTTCCCTTTGACCATTAGTAAAAGCATCAATTGATCTATCAATCTCTCCCCTCCTTTCTGAATCAGGAATTTTAAAGAACTTTTCAAGGAGTTTCCACTCGTTTAATGTTAGTTGTTACCGTTTTTCGAGTAATTTACCTTTAACCATAGCACAAATGTTGGTCGAAATTTCTTTTTTTCTTCTTTTTTTTTTATGAATCAGGGACGTCGGGGTTGATGGAGGGTAACTTTTCATTGCATTATAGCAAAGAATACATTGTGACAAAGGCTGGCCATCAGCATTTTCTCCTTTTCACTCGATATTTTGTCAAACTTATCAATTTCGGACGTCAAAACCAGGAATTATGATTCAGGAAATTGCTCGGTTAGGTAGGGTACTAAAATCAGATTTGCTCGAAATTAGTGAAAGAGTTATGTTTAGGGCAAAAACAAAGTAGCCTTCCATGATCGCTCTACATTTACAGACGATCGCATGCAGAATAGTCCTAAATACGAGTATATTCCCTAAACCAATTGAAACAGTGAGAGAAAAGTAGTCCTGTTGTCCCTTACTGTTCTTTCATTTTTTCCTTTGTTTTCAATCATCACTCAAAAAGTTCTAGATCTACAAAAAATATGGATAATTTTGTAAATGATTTATTCATTACAACACAGTGACGCATTCCGACTCCCCAAAAGATAAAGGATTTGAAGTACATTGTGGGAAATTTAAGAAATTGCTTGTAGCAAACAATGTAACCGATTCATTTCTCACAATGTTTTCCATACAGAAAGACCAATCAAATGTAAAATTTCATTCACATGAAATGATGAAAATATCGTCTGCAACACCTTTGAAATTCGACCAGTCTATAATTTTGCCGTCGGATAAAGCTAACGATAAATGACTCGGCAGAGCATCTCTAGCGATCAGCTAGAGATGCTCTGCCTGGTCATTTATCGTGAGCTATATTTTAGAATAGGGAACGATTTTATCAAGTAAACAGTGACGTAATTTCGGACAAACAAGTAGTATTTCGTGGATGTTGTTATAAAATTTCGTAACTACGGCTTGATCAAGCCGTAGTTACGAGATTTTCTAACAACACCGCCGGGTTATCAAAATATAACGGTAAACCGCATCTAATTTTAGCACAAAATTCATTGCCATTGAAATTATTATGTCAATATGTTACAGACGATCGCGTACAGAATGGTCCGACTTCCTGAACAGATCCCCAGAACGTTACAGTATAAAAATCCCCGATCTACCAACAGACAAGGACCAACATTTTGTGGGATATGCTGTCAGATATCTGCGACCTGAAGTTACTAGATCTTGGAGAGTGAGTATTTTACTTTATTGTTAACCCATTACCTATGGTCCGAATTCCTGAACAGATCCCCAGAACGTTACAGTATAAAGATCCCCGATCGACCAACAGACAAGGACCAACATTTTGTAGGATACGCTGTCAGATATCTGCAGCCTGAGGTTACTAGATCTTGGAGAGTGAGTATTTTACTTTATCGTTAACCCATTACCTATGGTCCGACTTCCTGAACCGATCCCCAGAACGTTACAGTATAAAGATCCCCGATCTACCAACAGACAAGGATCAACATTTTGTAGGATATGCCGTCAGATATCTCCGGCCTGAAGTTACTAGATCTTGGAGAGTAAGTATTTTACTTTATCGTTAAACCATTACCTATGGTCCGACTTCCTGAATCGATCCCCAGAACGTTACAGTATAAAGATCCCCGATCTACCTACAGACAAGGACCAACATTTTGTAGGCTATGCTGTCAGATATCTCCGACCTGAAGTTACTAGATCTTGGAGAGTGAGTACTTTACTTTATCGTTAAACCATAAGGCCTATCAGGCGACATAATTATTCAATTCAAAGATGTTGCAGACAACAATTCTTATCTGTGATTTTTTTGTCTTTTGGAGTAGTAAACGTTGTGGAAAATGAAGAAATTGCTTGTCACAAGCAATTTCTTCATTTCCCACAATGTTTTTCAAGTAGTATGGTCCGACTTCCTGAAAAATATAAAAATCCTCGTATTGTCATTTTTGTTTAACATCACGACACTGCTAAAGACTAAGATATTTGCATCTAGTACTGCTTATCAAAGCCACGATTGAGAAGGATGTGTATGATTCTTGAGAGACAAGGGCCATCATTTGGCGGGCTACGCCGTGCGATTTTTTGCGATCAGACATTACCAGATCGTGGAGGATGAATAGTTTACGTTACACCTAACTATCACTCTGTGAAAAGCAGTCTGAAAGACTGGAGATTCTTCAGAATCTTTGCTAGATCTAAATTGTTTTTGAAAGCCGACATTGTCTATGGATAAGTTTGACAGTCGAGCGGCAAGGGTCAAAATCTAGGGGTGGGTCGGTATAAGGGTATATAATAAACAGCTGAATTTCCCCCCTTTTTAGACTTTCTTCTTCTACGGATTTTCACTAAGAAGCAGTAAAATTCCTTATAAAGGCTAACACAAAAGAACCTTTCAACTGCTAACTTAATGTTTCTTACTTTTTAGCTCACCTGAGCACGAAGTGCTCAAGGTGAGCTATTGTGGTCACTCAATGTCCGTCGTCCGTCCGTCCGTCCGTCCGTCTGTCCGTCCGTCTGTCCGTCTGTCTGTCAACAATTTGGTGTTAACACTCTAGCATCCACAAAAGTTGGCCAATCTTGATCAAACTTGGTCAAAGCAAGTATGGTCATAAGTTCTCGGATGAGTTCGATTATGGGCCTGATCGGACCTGGAAGTCTGGAGTTATTTGCCCTTGAACATAAAAAATAGCTAGTTTTGACTTTGTTTACACTCTAGCATCTACAATTATTGATCAATCAAGACAAAACTTGGACATAATGTTGGAGACCATAAGATCTCGGATGAGTTCGATTTTCAGTCTGATCTGATCAGAAAGCCGAGAGTTATGTGCCCTTGAATTCGACAAAATTGCCATTTTCGGCAGTTTTCAACCTTGTTTACACTCTAGAATCTACAATTATTGACAAATCAACACAAAATTTGAACATAATGTATGGGACCATAAGATCTTGAATGAGTTTGATTTTCAGTCTGATCTGAACAGGAAGTCCAGAGTTACATGCCCTTGAATTTGTCAAAATTGTCATTTTCGGCTGGTTTCGACCTTGTTAACACTCTAGAATCTACAATTATTAATCAATCAATACAAAACTTGGACACAATGTTGGGGACAATAAGAGTTGGGATTAGTTTGATTTTCAGTCTGATCTGAACAGAATGTCAAGAGTGACATGCCCTTGAATTTGATAAAATTGCCATTTTCGGCTGGTTTTGACCTTGTTAACACTCTAGAATCTACAATTACCAATCAATCATCACAAAACTTGGACACAATGTTTTGGATCATAAGATCTCGGATGAGTTTGATTTTCAGTCTGATCAGATAAGAAAGTAGAGAGTTATGTGCCCTTGATTATGACAAAATTGCCGTTTTTGACTGTTTTCGACCTTGTTTACGCTCTAGAATCTTCAATTATTGACCAATCATGACCAATTGTGGACACAATGTTGGAGATCATAATATCTCGGATGAGTCTGATTTTCAATCTGATCTGACCAGAAAGTACAGAGTTATGTGCCCTTGAATTTGATAAAATTGCTATTTTCGGCTGTTTTCGACCTTGTTTTCACTCTAGAATCTACCATTATTAATCAATAAAGACAAAACTTGGACACAATCTTTTGGGACTATAAGATCTCAGATGAGTTTGATTTTCAGTCTGATCTAATCAGGAAGTCGAGAGTTATGTGCCCTTGAATTTGAAAAACTGCTGTTTTCGGCTGCTTTCGACCTTGTTGATACTCTAGAATCTACAATTATTTATCAATCAAGACAAAACTTTGACAACAATGTTAACAGTTGGGCACCATAAGTTCTCGTTCAAGTTGGATTTTCATACGTTATTGACCATAAGTTCGTTCTCAGTCTTAAAGGCATAAATATTAATTGAATTGAACAAAAGTGTTGCTCATATCATTTTGGTTCAGGTGAGCGATATAGGACCATCATGGTCCTCTTGTTTATTCTTCGATAAGTGTTTTTGTTATCATTTATAGATTTTCAAATTGTTCAATTCAATTCTTCAATTGACTCTAAATTGTATTTTTAAAAGAATCTATCCATATATAATTCTGCATATCGCTGCTTTTCAACAAAATCTCGTAACTGCAGCTTACAAAATCTGCAGTTACGTGTTTTTTTTTATTGAAAAGCGACGATATTTTTACGATGTATGTCATTATTTTGTTCAATTCCCTATTTCAGTACACTCTACAACAAGACCCCACACTAGATCAGTATGGACAGCGACCAATGCCTGCTAATGTTTTGTAAGTATTGTTTCTCTTTTTAACCTTTTCCCAAACAAGACCTGGTTTTGACGTCCCTAATAGAAAAGGCCAGTGAAAACATTGAGGCAAAAGAAGAAACTGCTGATTACCAGCAGTTTCTCCTTTTGTCTCAATATTTTCTATGCAATATTTTACACAAATCATATCTTTAATAACAACAATTTTGTCATTTGTGGCAGTTTTTGAAGTGGATCACCTTAAAATTATGTCGTTTGGGAAAGGGTTAATTGCATAACTAACTTAGATCTTTTTTCTTCTTTCTTTTTTTCCCCGACTCGTTTACAAACATTTTAACCCTTTCCCAAACGACAAAATTTTAGGGTGATCCACTTCAACAACTGCCGCAAATGACAAAATGGATGCTATTTAAGGTAGGATTTGTGTAAAAAAATGACACAGAAAATATTGAGACAAAAGGAGAAACTGCTGGTTATCAGCAGTTTCTTCTTTTGTTTCAATGTTTTCCTAAGCCTCTTCTATTAGGGACGTCAAAACCATATCTTGTTTGGGAGAGGGTTAAAGACAACCACTGTAGCAATAAGGTCCAATTGTGTTGGTCTTACTTGTGTTTAATTGCAATTCTGTAGATCATGTCCCATGAATAAAACACGCTTCAAAGGGACAAGTCTTAAGAATCTCTCGCCAAGCGACCATTTTAAAGAAAGTGTGCTTCATTAGCCTCCCGTTTTAAAATAACTCCCTCTTTCAGATCTAAATACGCTTGTAAGATATCACGGAAAAAAAAACTGGATCTCTGTAAAGCTTATAATTGTCTAGTAGTGTCTACTTCTACTTCAGCGCCCGTTACAGAGACACATATCCACAGTACAGCAGAAACATCGCTACAGAGGCCTGGCGATAAAATATTACATAACAACTTTTAGACACCTTTATTTCTAAACATTTCCTTGTTTATAATTGTAAATAAAACATTTCGTTCAACAAATACTTTCATCTATGGTCGACTTTTCACAAATCGATAGTAATAATACAGCCCGTTAGAAAAGAATTTTAGAAAATTTTGAACCACTTTTCAAATTGGCTTTCAAACCTTTCGAACTTTTTACCGTTGATGTGTGTGAAAGTCTCATGCAGAAGTGGCCAAATATTTTTTATTATGTACAACCTATGATATCAGTATCTCCATTATTCACTATTCAGTGACCAAAATGTCGACACAACCAACTTTTCTATAGACAGTTGTGATGTTTTGGTTGCTTTAGTTACAAATCGTCTTCGTATAACGTCGGTTACGTTTGAAAACGTTGTAGCCTAACTCAGTTTATTAGGCCTGCTTTACGACATTTTAGAACGAAACCGTCAACATGTCACAATTATGTCTGTTTGAACAATCTGTGTTCATTTTGTACATATTATGTTTTCTCATTAATTCAGTAATGACAACTGCAACAGCAATACATGTATTGTATTTTAACCGCCCAGTATTACGATCATCTTCGCAAGCCAAGGGTGACATCTACGACGTAACGTCGTTTCTGTATTGAATACATACGTAGGTGGGTTCAACCTTGGCTAGCGAAGATGTATTACGATATGATCAGTCATAACATTTTGCATATTTCTGCTTTTCTTCGAAAATCTCGTAACTACAGTTTAAAATAAGCTGCAGTTACGAGGTTTTCGAAGAAACGCGCCGATAAGCATTGGGCTACAATGTACTTGGAATTTCCATTTTCTTGGCTTTTTTGAAAGTGTTGTCAATAAGGTCACGAAACTCGATCTATTTCGATGGATTTGTTATATATGTAATGGCGATGAAACACTTGAAAGTTTTTGCCAATGATTTCCCTTAATTTTGTCGTAGATCATATGGATACGAAATCTGACTGATTTTGTCTGCATGACAAAGTCGTTATAAGATTAACTAGTATGTA
Organism: Fragum sueziense; assembly: GCA_963680895.1. NCBI lineage: Eukaryota > Metazoa > Mollusca > Bivalvia > Cardiida > Cardiidae > Fragum > Fragum sueziense. The sequence continues at coordinate 40,949,532 of OY804599.1, forward strand.
ATTGTAGACAGTATTATGTTTTCTTTGACACAGTATTATATTTATATACATGGTTTCAACACAAAAAACACCAAGTCCAAGTATTAATCGTATGTGAATTCTTCAATTATATTTTTCAGTTAGTGTTAAACTGAATGGAAAATACAGAAAATTCGGTCCTTTCCCAGACATGGTTTTGATGGAATTAGCGAAAAAAGGGATTCTAAAATATCGAAGAATTGGGAAATTCTGATAACCGCTCGGTTTCTCCTTTTCTTCGATGTTTTCTATCCTGCTATATAAAATAGCAAGGCTATGGCATTCATTTACTTTATCGCCCGTGTCCACTTTCATTTTGGCAATCTAAATTCGTTTGGGAAAGGGTAACAAACAACAGGAACTCAATGCGTCGCTTTTCTTCGAAAACTTCGTAATTGCAGCATGATTTAAGGGGGAATGCTCCAGTTTCCTAATTTTCTTCCCAATAATAGAATTTATTTATGTTTTGTTTGTTGAAATAACATGTTATTACCAGTTGAAAAATAAAATAAAAATGGATGGTCAGCGATCTTGTTTGAATTTTATAGGCATTCGTATCACACCCCTACATCGAAAAAATGCACAATTTCTTGCACCTTTCCAAGGTCACTAAAATGCTAATAAAATGCTGTATATTCATCGTTTAGTCCCGAAAACGGATTTAAACAGTGGCGGATCCAGGGGGGGGGGGGGGGTTCGGGGGGTTTCAAACGAACCCCCCTCTGCAGCCCGAATCTTTCATTTTCATGCAGAAATTCAGTCAAAATTGTGTGATACTAGAAAAACGAACCCCCCTTATCTGTATATTCGAACCCCCTCACGGAAATCCTGGATCCGCGGCAGTTTAAAGTAACGTCTTACATTTAATAAGAACGGAAAATCCAAAAAATGTGCTATTATAAACGCGTAAATGTATGAAACAGCATGCTCACGTGTTCGGTTAGATCAACAAAGCTGGAGTATTTTATGTCAAAATTTGCATATTTTTGGAAATATTTCAAGTTCTACATAATAGAATTTGATAAAACTCCCTCATTGTATTAAGCGACATGTCCTGGTAATAATTCAAAAAGAAAATGTATAGGTCAGCGCACATATTAGTGCATTAAAGCAATTTTTATCAGCTACACATGAATAAAATGACGCAAAACCGTGGTAACTGCATACACACTTACGATAGTCTTGCTCTAAACAATCTATTTCCGTCTTGAGGAAATCAGTTTCGCATAATAAATACACTTTTATTGTCGAAAATGGTAAATTGTAATGATGTGTTATATCATCGAAAATATGGTAGCGAAACATATTTGTACGAAAGACTTTATTTACTACCGTAATGACCGAGTGTTCCGAAAATCTGGAGCATTCCCCCTTAAGCTGCAGTTACGGTTTTCGAGGAAAAGCAGCAACATATTTCTTGCGCCACGCTATTTTTTCAACAGTATTATGTTTTAATTATACATGCTTGTTATCTTTTGTATAGTCTATTTAGTGACTGTGTGTGTTGCTCAAAATAAATTATTGTCTTAAGGTTGTTTGCGTTGCTCATTACAAACCAATCACAAACAGTGACTCCTTTTGACTCATTACAAACCAATCACAAATAATGCCTCTTTTTGACTCATTACAAACAAATCACAAATAGTGACTCCTTTAGACTCATTACAAGCAAATCACAAATAGCGACTCCTTTTGATACTGGCCGAACCAAATGGATCTGGAAATAGAAACCATTGCATTTAGTCTAGGCAACAAGTACCCTTCTCTAGAAATACTCCCAATTGCATTACAGAGGTTTGCTGACTCAAGTGTGAGCCAGGCCCCGGTTTCTCGAAAAAACTTAAGTATGTTCTCATGCTCAAAGCTGAACACCATGCTCAAATCGCACGAAATCCACGTGAACTTCAATCGAATGCCCTTCAACGTTGGCGAGTATCCCTTTGAAATTGAGACTGTTCCCATGAGAATATACTTAATTTTTTTTTTCGAGAATTCGGGGCCTGATCTCAGACTAGTACTAGATACTGTATTAAAAGAAAGTGCTGATAATCTGTTTTTAAACACCATTCTCTCATTTTCTTCATTGTATTCTAGCCTAAAACACGGGTGGGCATCAGGGGAGCTACCTCGAAAATGTGTTAACGTAAATTTGTTCCCACGCCACATCCGGTAACTGTCGAGGTAGTGGAAATCCCCGTATTTTGACAAACGGACAAAGGTGAGCTCTCGCTTTTATTTGTTTTTTCTTCCAAAGAGCGCATTATTTAAAAATCTGGCGATGCAGTGCAATGCCACCATGTTTAAGCAATGCATGAAGACCGAAAACCTCATTATATAGTGGAAAATACGAGCAGGACGACATTAATTCCAGGACTGGTTGATTGCATTTTCGCCCTGTGTTGACATATCGGCAGGCATCTCGAGGCAGATATTGTGCTTTATTTTCAGTTTCTGACCACTATCACATGTTTTGATGCAACGCGTAGTCAAAGTGACTACAAAGAATAAAAAAAAATCAGATGTTCTGGTCTCCTGAACAGATTACCTGTCCAAAAACTCATTCGAGTTGTTCCCAGACCATCGAGGTAGCGGTAATTTATCGAGATAGTTCCCACGCGTCCCAAACATCTAGCCTTCTGATATATTGATGTGTTGATACACTTTAATGATTCTGGGCAGCGACCTAATGGCTAGTTGTCGAAAATCAGTTCCGCTAGTCACAGAACTGTGATGCACGTGCATTATCTAATTATAGCAGATTTTTTGAGAACTTTTGAAACAATGAGCAGGAACTGCCCCAATCACAACATAAATCCCAACCTGAAACCCATTCATGAAGAACAGAGACAACTATTAATCTTAATTCACAGAATACCGGAAGTGCCTATCTTGAATTAAGTCCTCCGTAAATAGCCTACAAATCCACCTAGAAACAATACAGCTGATAAATTTCTCTTTTCTGCAGGTACATTTGGGTTTGGCGGAATCAGTACTAAAACTTGATTTTCAAGTGTAGGTCTCTGATTGAGGGTAAGCAGTACTGCGTTTTGTTTTGATGTAGATGCTCCTGAAAAAATGAATAAGTTAATTTGTGGATTTTTTGCTTTTCGGTCATTTTATGTGTCCAAACACGTTCATTTTCTGGTGACTGAGTGACAACTCTTGGGAAGAAGGATGCTAACGCGGCTTACAATATCTTCTATTTGTATTGGTACTTAACTGTATTTTTTGTTGTTTCCCACTTGGGTTTCAGGTTGGGTTTCAAGTTGGGATTTATGCTGTGATTGCGGCAGTTCCTGTTCATTGTTTCATAAGTTCTCAAAAAATCTGCTATAACTAGATATTGCACGTGCATCACAGTTCTGTGACTAGCGGAACTGATTTTCGCCAACTAGCCATTAGGTCGCTGTCCAGAATCATTAAAGCTACTATTTCCCAGATTTGGACCCAAAAATTGTCAAATACAAACGAAATGTACACTTTTTAAGCTTTATATGACCTGATTAAATGATTACGAGAAACTATTGAAGCAACGACTCATTTTTTCGCAATTTGATACCAAATTCATGAAGCGATGTCGAAAGTAGGTCAAAACAGTAGGACATGCGACTTTCTTAAATGACGTCACAACATACATGATGACGTCATATTGAAATTTAAGTATGAATCTCGTTTGAATCATGGTCCGCGCTGTATGCGCATGCGCAACAATTTAAAAATAATTCTAACCCCATCAGTGATGGGGTTGAATTTAGGCTTGGATTCTCCCTAAATTCAGCTATCTGTCTTGTAATTTCGGCTCATTCTCTGTCTGAATCGCATATTATTAACCATCCCGAGGTGGTCAACACAAAAGTTTTGCATATTTTTTCAAAAAATTTCATTTTTTGCAATTAGACCATCTGTTACAGTCGCCCTTTTAAGGTGTATCAACACATCAATATATCAGAAGGTTAGATGTTTGAGACGCGTGGGAACTATCTTGATAGATTACCGCTACCTCGATGGTCTGGGAACAACTCGAATGCGTTTTTGGGCAGGTAATCTGTTCAGGAGACCAGAACATATTAATTTTTTGCGTCATTGTAGTCAATTTGACTACGTGTCGCATTAAAACATATGCTAGTGGCCAGAAACTGAAAATAAAGTACAATATCTGCCTCGAGATGCCTGCCGATATGTCAACACAGGGCGAAAATGCAATCAACCAGTCCTGGAATTAATGTCGTCCTGCTCGTATTTTCCACTATATAGTGAGGTTTTCGATCTTCATGCATTGCTTAAACATGGTAGCATTGCACTGCATCGCCAGATTTTTAAATATTGCGCTCTTTGGAAGAAAAAACAAATAAAAGCGAGAGCTCACCTTTGTCCGTTTGTCAAAATACGGGGATTTCCACTACCTCGACAGTTACCGGATGTGGCGTGGGAACAAATTTACGTTAACACATTTTCGAGGTAGCTCCCCTGATGCCCACCCGTGTAAAACATGGAGATTTTTTTACGTAAAATTGGCATTCATCGTATTGTCTGCAACTCCCTTCAATTCAGACCAGTCTAAAATTTGTTGTTTTGGAAAGGTTTAACGCTTTCATAGAAATACTAGGGTCGCCATTTCGCAGAGCTTGGTTATAACATCCTACATAGAAACAATTTTAATCCATTGAAAGAAAAGAATTCAGTGTTTTATCTTTATTTCTCCTTCGTGAAATGCTTGGGAAAACATTGAGACAAAAAAAACAAGGTGTCAAACTGTCACAAGATACGCCCGTAACACTGCTTTATGTCGACAGGGGGAGCAGATTGGTAAAAGTTTCATGGTCCTAGCTATTATACTTTTCGAGATATGCCCTGGACAAAAGTGAAGTATGAAAAATAACAAAGGGCAATAACTCAAAAAATAGGCCAGCTAGAATTATGGTTCTTTTGCACTGCACTCCCCCTTGGTGAGATCTATACACCCATGAAGTTTCATGATCCTAGCTATTATACTTTTAGAGATATACTCCGGACACGATTCAAGTATAAAAAAACAACAAAGGGCAATAACTCAAAAAATAAGCCTGGTAGAGTTATGGTTCTTGTGCACTGCACTCCCCCTTGGTGAGATCTATACACCCATGAAGTTTCATGATCCTAGCTATTATACTTTTAGAGATATACTCCGGACAAGATTCAAGTATGAAAAACAACAAAGGGCAATAACTCGAAAAATAAGCCAGGTATAGTTATGGTTCTTGTGCACTGCACTCCCCCTTGGTGAGATCTAAAAACCCATGAAGTTTCATGATCCTAGCTATTATACTTTTAGAGATATACTCCGGACTCTTCAAGGAATACAATAGAGGTCTATCCAAAGAAGATTCATGCTACGCCAGAATGAAATCCAATAAATGATTAACCCTTTCCCAAACAAGACCTTGTTTTGACGTCTCTAGTAGAAAATGCTTGGGAAGACATTGAGACAAAAGAAGAAACTGCTGATAACCAGCAGTTTCTCCTTTTGTCTCAATATTTTCTCTGTCATATTTCACACAAATTCTTTCTTTAATAACTTCCATTTTGTCATTTGTGGCAGTTTTTGAAGTGGATCACCCTAGAATTTTAGCGTTTGGGAAAGGGTTAAGGAGCAGAAATGTTTTTAAAATTTTCTTAAAATTACACTATGTTTCATATAGCGAAAAATAAGCCTAGCCCACAGCGGCCAAGCTTTTCATCCAATCGTGAAGGAATTTGGAAGAGATTCATGCGAAGTTTGGTAGAAATTGGTCCAGCAGTTTTGGAGAAGGAGATTGTTTAACAATTTTTCCAAAATTCAATTTAATTAAATTTATTAAAATTTAAGTTCTACACCGATTCACGAATGTAGAGGAGATTCATGCAAGGAAGATTTGTGTGAAGTATAGTTAAAATTGGTCCAGTAGTTTTGAAAAAGAAGATTTTTCGAAAATTTAAATCAATTAAATTAATTAAAATTCAAGTTCTGCACAGATTTTATTCTTTTGAAAGAATTTGGTAGAGATTCATACAAGGAAGATTTCTGTGAAGTTTGGTTGAAATTGGTACAGTAGTTTTGGAGAAGAAGAATTTCTAAAGATTTTTCGAATATTTAATTCAATTAAGTTACTTAAAATTTAAGTTATACACAGAATTTATCTTTTTGAAGGAATTAAGGAGAGATTCATACAAGGAAGATTTCTGTGAAGTTTGGTTGAAATTGGTCCAGTAGTTTTGGAGAAGAAGAATTTTAAAAAGATTTTTCGAAAATTTAAATCAATTAAATTAATTAAAATTCAATTTCAGTGCAGATTTTATTCTTTTGAAGGAATTTGATTCATACAAGGAAGATTTCTGTGAAGTTTGGTTGAAATTGGTCCAGTAGTTTTGGAAAAGAAGAATTTTTAAATATTTTTCGAAAATTTAATTCAATTAAATTAATTAAAATTTAAGTTATACACAGAATTTATCTTTTTGAAGGAATTAAGAAGAGATTCATACAAGGAAGATTTCTGTGAAGTTTGGTTGAAATTGGTCCGGTAGTTTTGGAGAAGAAGAATTTTTAAAGATTTTTCGAAAATTTAAATCAATTAAATTAATTGAAATTCAAGTTCTGCACAGATTTTATTCTTTTGAAGGAATTTGGTAGAGATTCATGCAAGGAAGATTTCTGTGAAGTTTGGTTGAAATTGGTCCAATAGTTTTGGAAAAGAAGAATTTTTCAAGATTTTTCGAAAATTTAATTCAATTAAATTAATTAAAATTCAAGTTCTGCACAGATTTTATTCTTTTGAAGGAATTTGGTAGAAATTCACGCAAGGATGATTCGTGTGAAGTTTCGTTGAAATTGGTCCAGTAGTTTTGGAGAAGAAGATGTTTAAAGAAAAAGTTTACGCACGGACGGACGGACGACGGACACAGGGCCATGACATAAGCCCCGCAGGCCTTCGGCCAGTGGAGCTAACAACAAAGGGCAATAACTCATAAAATAAGCCAGGTAGAGTTATGGTTCTTGTGCACTGCACTCCCCCTTGGTGAGATCTATACACCCATGAAGTTTCATGATCCTAGCTATTATACTTTTAGAGATATACTCCGGACAAGATTCAAGTATGAAAAACAACAAAGGGCAATAACTAAAAAAATAAGCCAGGTAGAGTTATGGTTCTTGTGCACTGCACTCCCTCTTGGTGAGATCTATACACCCATGAAATTTCATGATCCTAGCTATTATACTTTTAGAGATATACTCCGGACACGATTCAAGTATGAAAAACAACAAAGGGCAATAACTCGAAAAATAAGCCAGGTAGAGTTATGGTTCTTGTGCACTGCACTCCCCCTTGGTGAGATCTATACACCCATGAAGTTTCATGATCCTAGCTATTATACTTTTAGAGATATACTCCGGACAAGATTCAAGTATGAAAAACAACAAAGGGCAATAACTCAAAAAATAAGACAGGTAGAGTTATGGTTCTTATGCACTGCACTCCGTAATGATGAGAAGAATATAACTGCCAAGTTTAAAGTCAATCGGACTTAAGGTGACAGAGTTATGCCCGGACAAAGAAGTGGACGCCGCCGGACGCCCGGACGTCACGGGTGATCCCATAATACGTCCCGTCTTCGACGGGCGTATAAAAATTGTTGAAAACCAGCATTTTCTCCTTTTGCCTCAATATTTTCTAGGCTATTTAACATGTTAGCCATATCTTCACCAATAGCCATAGTGTCGTCTTCAGCAGCTAGAACTCGCAAGTCCAAATTACTATCTTTTCGTGAAGGGTTAAAACGGCAACAAAAAACTCTTGACATTAAAAGCACTTTATTTAATCTCTCAATATCTTAACCAATTCACTAATAATGTTAGTACATAGTTTCAACAAAATATTTACAAAACATAACATAATCGCTGTACATACATGTATCATCATAAATTCAACACATGATCTGCCATATTTAGCCCTTTCATAACCCATTACCAGACAACAAAAATTTACACTGGTCCTAATTCAAAGAAGTTAGAGACAACAATAGGGGAAGGTTTCATCCAGTTAACAGTGACAACATTTCGGTCAAACAGTAGTATTTCATGTTGTAATAAAATCTCGCAACTACGGCTTGCATCAAGCCGTAGTTAAGAGATTTTATAACAACACATACGGTTAATCAAAACATAATGATAAACTTTGTCTATTTTTAGCTAAAAATTCAATGCCATTTCCAAAGCCGCTCTTATGGAGCATCAGAAATCCTCATAATGTGAGAATGTGTGAAACAAAATCCGGGTTTGAAACCCCTACTTAGGAAAACTTCCAAATACATGGAAGCAGATGAAGCTATTGTTTAACCCTTTACCACAAAATGACGCATTTGACTCCCCACAAGATGATGGCATCGAAAAATATCGTGGAAAACGAAGAAATTGCTTGTGACAAGCAATTTCTTCATTTCCCACAATATTTTCTAACCAATAAATTCTAAATTTGATTCACTTGAAATTGTTGTCTGCAACATCTTTGAATTTAGACCAGTCTTAAATTTTGACGTTTGGTAATGTTCTTCTTCTCCTTCAATGTTTTTCACATTGGCATTTGAGATCAATATGGATTCAGATCAGCTTGTAGCTAGATGCAGTCCAAATAGTCTATTCGCACCATAAAGATTTCGTTCCATAACTGGTCAAATAGCCCATTACACAGGCCTAACCTTAAAGCCTGATCAGACTACATTTTGAAGCAGGCTGATCTGGATCCATGCTGGTCTAAAACTATTAAGGTAGACCATCCCTAATGACATTCACACGACATCGGGAGTTTTCGTTCGACGTCATTTAGTTACATTCGTTTATGTACCCAAACCTATTCGGGTGACATCTACAACATTCCGTGGTGGAACATTCCACCGACGAATGTTTACGACGTTGCTTGAAAAAACCTGACGTCACTTTAATCTCATTAAGGATGGACTACCTTAAGATGCAGCTAGATCTGGTTCCATGCTCAAATGATTAAAGGGACTTATTTCTATAATGGATCAGATTAAAAATAAGTGCAATAAAGGATGTGCCATCTGATCAAAATCATTAACCAATTTCCACACAGTGACTCTTTTTTTACTCCCTAAAAGATAAAGGTTTTTGAAAACATTTTGGAAAATGTGACAAGCAATTTCTTCATTTCCCACAATGTTTTCTATCCCAAAAGATCAAAGAATTTTAAATTTCATTCACATAAAATTGTCCTCTGCAAAATCTTTGAATTTGGACAAGTGTAAATGTTTGTTGTTTGGTAATTGGTTAATGCAACCCATAAATACATGGTAAAATTAGCATGCAAAACTATCAAATTAAACATTCTTGCAGTCTGGTCAGTCATTAAACTTTTCCCAAACAAGAGCCGTCAGAGACGGACAATGCTCCCCGAATAAGGCATTGTCACAATAAATGTATGCCATGGAGAGCAGTTTATTATCAAGGGCATCTGATTTGCTACTCAAATATGAAATTTCATCAAATTCTGACCATTAGACTAGGAGAAATTAGAGAAAAACTGTATTTAACCTTAAGTTCCCTTTTCCCATGACAAGGCCTAAAATCCAAAAACCGGAAAATGTACATCAGCATTATGTCAAAGGGAGTTCACATGGTAAGTTTCATTTGCATTGGCCCAAGGGTTATGGAGAAATCGCTCGGGATGGACGGACGGACAAAATGACGGACGGACAGGACGGGCGGACAGAAAGACAAAGCAGCCACTATATGCTCTCCCTTCGGGGGGCATAAAAAGACCTGCTTTTGATGTCCCATAGAGAAAATGCTACGGAAAACATTGAGGCAAAAGAAGAAAATGCTGATGATCAGCATTTTCTCCTTTAGCCTCAATGTTTTGTGTGCTTTATCATTCAAGAATGATATCTTTAGCAACATCCATTTAGTCGTTCAGGAAATTGGTCATCTACAAAAGGTTTAAACAATGTTTCTTACCCCTTTTACGATAAGCCGTAGTTAAAAGAATTTGCAAACCGTTAATGTATCATATGCATTAACAAGAGATTGTGCAAAATAGCACTTCAAAACAATATCTGGATTCTACAAAACAAAGCTTGAGAATTTCCAGAGAAAAGAAGAAAACGCTGATAAACCATTAATTTTCTTCTTTTCCCTCTTTGTGTTCTATGTAATATTGCATCATATTACTTGCAGCAGCTGTCATTTTCTAAATTTTTGCAATTTTGGAAAGTTTAAAAAGTCCAAATCTGTTCAAATTTCTCCATCTTTATTGAGAGGTGTATCAAGACTAAGATCATCCTGTGAGACTGGGACGGGATTAGTGTTGATAAATGACATGGGATCGATCGGCTCAGATTCTTGTTCTTCTTCGTGCAACGGGTCAATCGAGATAATATCTGACAAGTCGGGGATACCCAGCTCTGATGGAGTCTGATATTGAACCAACTCATTGCCTGGAATTAGATTCAAACTTGATTAATCCATTTCCACACAGTGACACCTTTTGACATGCTACAAGTTAAAGGCTTTGAAAACATTGTGACAAGCAATTTCTTCATTCTCAACCATGTTTTCTACCCCAAAAAGACCAAAAAATCAAAAATTTCATTCACCACACAATAACGCCTTTTCATGTCCTACAAGAAAATGGTTTTGGAAAAACATTGTGGAAAATGAAGAAATTGCTTGTGACAAGCAATTTCTTCATTTCCCATAATGTTTTCTACCCTAAAACACCAAATTATTTGAAATTGCCTTGAATTAGATTCAAACATTTCTCTAGTTGACTACCCTTTCTGATCTTAACCTACACTGTCTGCTGTCTATTTCATCATTGTGGCAAAAAGAGGGTGTATTGAGATGATGTCTGACAAGTCAGGGATACCCAGCTCTGATGGAGTCTGGTATTGTACCAACTCATTACCTGAAATTAGATTCAAACATGCTTGAGCTGTTCCTATGCATTCCCTGTCTTGTTTTCTTTAGTTGAAAACCGTTTGGATAACCAACATAAAATTACATTATATGTTTTTGCATCAATTTTATCATCAGCATTTTCTTGCTCTTTTGTCGCAACATTATTCCAAAGCCGTTTCTATATGAGACTTCAAAACCACCAAAAACGTTAATACTGTGGAGAATGATGCACCTTATTGTTTGTTTATCTGACTGAATAAAGGTACTTACCCATAATAGATCCAGAACTTAGTTGAGGTGGTATTTGGGCTGTCTGTAGGGGTGAGCTGTCTAACTCCCCAAGTAACTAAAATACATATGTTTATATGCAAACAATGGTGCGCCTAACTATGTGTTCCTAACAGAGGCAAAGGTACCTACCCATAATAGATCCAGAACTTTGTTGAGGTGGTATTTGGGCTGTCTGTAGGGGTGAGCTGTCTAACTCCCCAAGTAACTAAAACACACATGTTTACATGCAAACAATGGTGCACCTAACTATGTGTTCCTGACTAATAAAATGTGCAATCTACTTACCCATAATAGATCCAGAACTTTGTTGAGGTGGTATTTGGGCTGTCTGTAGGGGTGAGCTGTCTAACTCCCCAAGTAACTAAAACACACATGTTTACATGCAAACAATGGTGCACCTAACTATGTGTTCCTGACTAATAAAATGTGCAATCTACTTACCCATAATAGATCCAGAACTTTGTTGAGGTGGTATTTGGGCTGTCTGTAGGGGTGAGCTGTCTAACTCCCCAAGTAACTAAAACACACATGTTTACATGCAAACAATGGTGCACCTAACTATGTGTTCCTGACTAATAAAATGTGCAATCTACTTACCCATAATAGATCCAGAACTTTGTTGAGGTGGTATCTGGGCTGTCTGTAGGGGTGAGCTGTCTAGTTCACCAAGTAACTAAAATAAATGCAAATTATATCATGTGATCCGTCACGCTAAAAGGGACCTTATCCATACTCCAAAAATCCAAATTTTGACAAACTTGTCAGACTCAGCACATGTCAACCAGATACCGTATGCGACAAATGAACATATTGTAAGATATGGAAATAATTTCGTATTTAGAAATTTACATAAAAGTGAAAAGTGTTGGCCCTAGTCTGGCTGCGCGGACTGCGCAGACTGACTAGGGTCCATATTTCTCACACATCTGATAAGGTCCCTTTTAGCGTGACGGGTCACATATGTCAAGAAATTAAAGGAAATATACAATCATTGCATGATATCTCTGTGATTTTTTTCATCATTTATTTGAAATAGAAGGCATATGTTAATTCTAGAAAGCAAAACGCAATAGTTGCCACCTGTTTGAATTGACCCCTTTTACTGTGGTAAAGCCTGAAATGGCAAGACCCCGGACAATATTATGCACAAGATCAGGTTACTAGAACCATTTTGTGAAAATTTAATCCAATTCTACATAAATGATGACCTAAATTTGTAGAAGGAACTGCCTTAATAAAAAGTGGATCTATGTACAAATGTATGCCTGTATGGGAATGTAGGACGTTTTGGCCACGGACGTTTTGGCCAGGACATTTTGGCCACGGACGTTTTGGCCACAAAATATTTCAAGATAGGACCTTTTGGCCAAATATAAATTAAATTGAAATATTAATAATTGAGACAATTTATTCTTATTTTTTCTTCATAGTGAACTTATGTCAACTTTCAAAAGTGCAATTACAAGATAAAATGATATTATTCAAATTTGATTGGTACAATTCCTTTTTTCCTATATTTTTTATGTGGCCAAAAGGTCCTACCTTGTAAAATTTTGTGGCCAAAACGTCCGTGGCCAAAACGTCCTGGCCAAAACGTCCGTGGCCAAAACGTCCGTCCACCCCTGTATGGACATCAGGATCTTCGGAGATGACCATTGACGATTCAAATGAGTACCCATAACATGAAGTAACATCTCTGTTATATCCAGACAAAATACAGCACTTCAAGAAGATTACTTACATTTTCTATTGAGACAGGCACAGAACTGTCTGTATTGAAGAGCTGTTAAAAAACAAAAAAATATCCTGTTCTTAAAATTGTTTCAAACAATTTAGTAATGCACAAACAAGCCCTTGTTTTTGACAACCCTAAAGCAACAAGCTATCAAAGAATAGGCAGCTCAACTACCAAGTACTTGATTGTGAATAAATGCAATGTTGACACAAGGACAAGCATCGTCATTATTTGCGGTGATTGGGAAGGACAATTTTTCAACGGGACAATGGAGCTTCTTCTTTGAAAATCAATGTGACATTTTCAAAAATTGATGTGACAATTAAATGGAACTAGAAAGACCTGAAGGTCTTGAGTCGCTCCACAGGCCTGAATTTCTTGTGGTTTACTATAAAAAAATTGACAAAGGAGGGGTTTCCATAAGGCCATTTTCCTGGGACCTAAATTTTCCAATGATATTTTTAGTACAAATAGACACATAAAGGGGACGTGTTTTGCCGAAAAGTCTGAATCGAACGGACCTTTGGTTTGGTGTGTATTGTATATTGAAAGTGGGTGGGGTAATTCTTTTCAGGCGCTACCCAAGGTTCTTATTAATCAATTTTCTTTCTAAATGTAAATAATTGGCGAAATTTTTTAAAACATTATGTTTTGTATATGAGTCCATGTTAAGATGACATTAAGTCCATTGGCTTGCTTATTATAAATATTAAATATTTGGAATTTTATGTATTTTTTTCAATTTTTTGTATATTTTCATCTCCCAACTTTGGGGAAAACATCAACACGTTTTTATAAAGCGACATAATGGAATAATATTTTAGGTGAGAACTTGTTAATAAATCGTCATTGCAAAATTATGAGGGATTTTTGATAGCTAGTCGGGTTAATGAGTTACGGGCCCTCGAATGCACGAAAACTCATGACAAATTGTGGAATAAATAACAAGATACATTTTTTCTGACTTTCTTTCGTACAGAAAGGCAGAAATGTTTAATTAGCTTAAATTATAGCTGGCCTCAGCAAATAGTACTACAAATAAGCTATTACGGTCGATTTTGTCTGTTGTCCGTCTGTCTGTCTGTCTGCCCGTCCTTAATATCAGGTTTACTCTCTAGAATCCATATTATCCGATCTTCACCAAACTATGTCAAAATGTGTATAGCCATAAGCCCATGTGTTAGATGAATTTTGGACGGAATTGCTACAGAAAATGGTGAGTTATGTGCCCTTGAATGTCAAAAAATGCTATTTTTGACAATTTTTGCATTCAAAAATGTTCAAATATTACCCAATCAAATGCAAAACCAAGTAAAAATGTTTGTATTTATAATATCTTGGGTGAGTTTGAAATCGCAAATTTTGAGTTATTCTCCCTTGAATTTGGCAAAATTGCTATTTTTGACTTCATTTTCTCTTTAGCATCCACCAATATTTAAAAAATGAAAGCAAAACTTGGACAAAATGTTGATGCCCATTACATCTTTTATAGGTTAAAGTTTTGGCATCATTTGAAATGCTTTTCCCAAGTTATCTGTCCTTGAATTAGACAAATTTTGGTTTTCGGGCAAATCTAGGCCTAATACGGCAATTTTGTTAAATTCAAGGGCGGATTACTCAGGATAAACATTTTCAATCTGGCTGAAATTCTTACACGTTTGATATATTATAGACAGAAATAATTTGTCCTCCATCAGTTTAATTGCTCCATTTTTGTGGACGCTTAAGGGAAAATAAAGTCGAAAAATGCAATTTTGCCAAATTCAAGGGCGGATAACTCAAAATTTACGTTTTCAATCTGAATGAAAATCACACTCATCCACGATATTATAAATACAAACATTTTTCACTTGGTTTTGCATTTGATTGGGTGATATTTGATAATTTTTGAATGCAAAAATTGCCAAAAATAGCATTTTTTGATATTCAAGGGCACATAATCCAGCACTTTCTGCAGCAATTCCGTCCAAAATTAAACTAACACAAAGGCTTATGCCCATACATATTTTGACAAAGTTTGGTGAAGATCGGATAATATTTGTGGATTCTCGAGTGTAAACCTGATATTATGGACGGTCAGACAGACAGACGGACGGACAACAGACGAAACTGACCACAAAAGCTTATCTGTAGTACTATTTGCTGAGGTCAGCTATAATTTAAGCTATTTAAACATTTCTGCCTTTCTGTACGAAAGAAAGTCAGAAAAAATGTAATTTGTTATTTATTCCACAATTTGTCATGGGTTTTCGTGCATTCAAGGGCCCGTAACTCATTTACCCGACTAGCTATCAAAAATCCCTCATAATTTTGAATGACGATTTATTAACAAGTTCTCACCTAAAATATTATTCCATTATGTCGCTTTATAAAAACGCCAAAGTTGGGAGATGAAAATATACAAAAAATTGAAAAAATACATAAAATTACAAATATTTCAATATTTATAATAAACAAACCAATGGATTTAATGTCATCTTAACATGGGCTTTTATACAAAACGTAATGTTTTAAAAAATTTCGCCAATTATTTACATTTAGATAGAAAATTGATTAATAAGAACCTTGGGAAGTGCCTGAAAAGAATTACCCCACCCACTTTCAATATACAATACACACCAAACCAAAGGTCCGTTCGATTCAGACTTTTCGGCAAAACACGTCCCCTCTATGTATCTATTTGTACTAAAGATATCATTGGAAAATTTAGGTCCCAGGAAAATGGCCTTATGGAAACCCCTCCTTTATCTAAATGCTTAAACTGATATATTTTTAAATTCTTGTGATTCTTAGAGCAGAAACAAAGTAAAGAGAAGCAATTATGTGGTCAAAGCGAAAAGAAGGTAAATGATTGACTAATATTTTTGAGATTTTTAGAGTGATGATAAAGTTGAAAACTGTCATTATGCCAAATTCAAGGGCACATAATTCAATATTTGAGTTAATAATTGTGGTATCCTAAGGGAAGTAACTTTTGATATGAGCAATTTAAAGTTCAGTAAGAGTTGTTTTTCTTTATGATATTTAGTTCAAGAAGTTGCGATTGTGCAATGTTACATATTGGTCATGAAAATAAAGACATTCCGATCTAAAAATATGATTTTGACTTGATAATTTATGTCTTGAACACCACAATAATCAAGCTGAATATTAAACTCGAGCAAGATCTTATGGTCTGTCCAAATTTTGTCAGTATTAATCTACCCGGTATATATGCGGCCACAAAAGTGAAAGAAGTGTTGAAAACTGAAATTTTGTCAATTTCTAGGGCACATAACTCACTTTGTAGCAATGCAATAATCCTGAAAATTACACAAAAGCAAGATCTTGTTGTCAACAAGATTC
Source organism: Fragum sueziense (assembly GCA_963680895.1). NCBI lineage: Eukaryota > Metazoa > Mollusca > Bivalvia > Cardiida > Cardiidae > Fragum > Fragum sueziense. The sequence continues at coordinate 40,965,848 of OY804599.1, forward strand.
TCTCCAAATATCATCTTGATTGGTGAACAATTATGGTTGTTAGAGTGAAAACAAAGTCGAAAATGGAAATTTTGTCAAATTCAAGGGCACATAACTCATGATGTAAAATTCCGATCAAGCTGAAAATTAAACCCAGGCAGGATATCATGCTTATATATATTCTGTCCAAGTTTTGTCTTGATTGGGTAATATTTGTAGATTTTAGAGTAAAAATAAGGTCAAAACCAGCTTTTTTTCATGTTCAAGGGCAGATAACTCAAGTTATTCTGGTTCAATCCAAACTCTTTGTAGGAATCTGAGAGAGGGTCACCCAAGGATCATTCCTGTGAAGTTTGGTTGAAATCCATCCAGTAGTTTCTGAGGAGAAGATTTTTAAAGAAAAAGTTTACAGACGCACGGACGGACGCACGACGGACACACCGCCATGACAATAGCCCGCTGGCCTGAAAGGCCATTGGAGCTAAAAATTGCTCCATTCTCATACAGCAAAATTCAAACGGACAAGGGCCCAATCATTGGCTAAAACAATGTGACATTTGGGATTTCAGTGTGACTATGGCGCATGGCACAAACCTTTCCCAGTCACTGTATTTGCTAGTTCAGCAGGAGCTTTCAGTTTAGACCAGTATAAAATTTGTCCGGTGGTATATGGATAATTGAAGATCTTAACCATACCTTCAGAAAAGAGTGTTTTTTCCTCTTTCTTTTTTTTAATTTAGAATCATACAGACACAAACTTAGATTGGATTTTATTTCTTCTTTATTCCCAACAAAATGTTTCCGCTTTGTATCCTTTATCAAGTTTCAGAAAAGAGTGTAATGCTTACAGGGGTCTCGTTTGCGAAAATTTGGGGCCGTTATTGGACCCCAGTCTCAATGGCAAAAAGTATCTTTTTTTCCCAAATTCTCTGCTGAAAATTCCCAATGAGGACCCAGAATGCCCCATATTAAGACCTCATCTTCATTTACAAACATATTGAAGGCAGTTTTGGAGAAGATTCTTAAACAAGGGTGTGTGCAAATGCATTTTACAGCACTACTGTCTAATTGGCAGCTGAAACTGAGTGACAGTATGAATACAAACTTGTTTCAGTTTTACCCAATTTAGGTAAAAACGTCACTGTTTTTCCCAATTTCACTGGCCTCTGGCCCCAAACAAAAATTGGTAGCAAGACCCCTGGCTTAAATGTGCATTTGGATAAAAATATCATGCTAAACAAATTACATTGTTTTAAAACAACTAAACAAATTCTACACTTACAGGAAGAATGGTTGCAGGGTCAAAGTTGAAATGATCACCAGTCATCATGTCTTTTAAACTGTCTATTTCAAACTGTAAGGTGTCAAGCTGAGTATTCAGTTGACTTCTGAAAATTAAAATAGGGTTGACTCTCACTATTCCTGATTCATTCTAAATTTTAGGATTACAACCAATCTTAATTAAACTACAAAACACTTTGTGCATCTTCATGCGTCATCTGTAGCAACAGAAATTGATGAGGGTATCCCTCTTCAATTTCTGTTGCCACAGACAATGCCCGGAAATTGATCTTCTAGTTAACATATACAACCCATCATTAGCACCAAAGAGCAAGAGGAGAAATTTGAAAAGTGCCAGTAAATCCTAAACTGTGTTATATTTCCGTACCAAATACAAACATAAGCATTTTGAACGGTTTAGAATTTTGAATTAATGCATAATTATGAAAATATTTTACAAAAATGTTTTAAATTACCGCCCTTGCATATGAATATAGAGCAAAAAGATATTTGTATAATATTTTCTTCCTGAAACATAATCTTGAAATCCAGCACAGTGAAACAACTTTTTTGAAGTGTATTTACAAGTGTGTGTTATTTGATGCATGTCCCAGGGCTAGAAAGTGGTGTTTTCAATGATGGGTCATATACCTTAATATCTGTTGTCACAGATGATGCCTGAAGATGCACCAAGTATTTGGAATCCAATGACAGGTTGCAATCCTTAAGTTTAATATCACTCATTCATTTAAATCAAAGTATCATTTGACAATGTTTGTAAGAGTTTTGCATATATGTGGTTACATTTGAAAAAACCATAACAATAACTTGGATAAGATGCAATTCCACTTTTTACTACGTAAAAGATGAAATTCAATGATTCTATTTCGGGAATGTTTCAACAAAAGTTCATCTTAAACAAATGGTCATAGAAATTGAACTCATTTGAATGATGGCAAAAAAATAATACATGAACAATTGTTGTCTGCAGAACATTACATTCCTACCTGTCCGAATTATGTTTACATACATGAGCCAAGATCTGGAAAAAGGGCCTTTTAGGTTTGAGAGTCCAACATGGTTCCAGATCAGCCTGCGTATACACCCAGTCTGATCTAGAATCATGTTATTCTCCAATAGTTTCTACATAAACTGTAGCAACTGCATGACGGCAGCTTGGCTTTCGGTCAGACTGTTTTTAGGCATAGGCTGACTGTGAAACATGGTTACCTCAAATGCTATTTATGGGACATTTTTCCAGATCACAGCTCAATGCTAATTTAATGTTATCCAAAGGGTAAATATACAAAGAGAACTTACTTGTCAGGAATATCTACTGTGCCAATATTATCAGTCAAATTTGTTGTGTTTGTATCGAGGGATCTGTCGAGTATGGCCGGGTCGATGTTTTGTACAAGCTCATTCAGATCTGAACTACTGAGATTGAGTCCTTGCGATGTATCCTGAAATAATTCTATACTTTTCAGCAAAAACCTAGTAACTGCAGCTTGTTTTAAGCTGCAGTTACGAAGACTAAGTTTTTGTTGAAAAACCGCAAAATGAACTTTCATACTAAAACATGGGCTTGGCAAAGCGGTGCATATACACCTGACTCGGTTCAAGGGCAGAAAATTCAATTCAAGAATGAATAAACTTATTTAAATTTCAAAAATGGCATTCAAAACAAGACACCATGGAGATTTATATAGACAGTTTGATCCAAATATGATTGAAGCTGTACAAAATGCACACAAAGAAAAGGATTATTCAAGGACAGGAGTTATCTTACAACAAGCTGCAGTTATGAGGTCTTTGAAGAAAAATTGACTTGCTATTATAGTATACAATCTGATTTATAATCCAGTATTAAACCTTTCCCAAACGGAAAAAATTTAGGTTGGTCCAATTTGAAAGCTGCTGCAGACCATAAAATGGATGTTAATAAAGATTGGATTTGAATACAATATAGCATAGAAAATATTGAGGCAAAAGGAGAAAATGCTGATTATCAGCATTTTCTTCTTTTGCCTCAACGTTTTCCAAAGCCTTCCTGATTAGGGACGTCTACAGCCGGTCTTGTTTGAGAAGGGGTTAAGTTACATTTACATCTGACATGCACATGTTGGGGGTCACCTTCTGTGACCCTGAGAAAACCAAAATTGGTTATATTTACTCTTACCAATTTAATCTCTTATCATATGATTTCCCATCACAAGCAATGGCAAACACATGGTTTTACACTGAAATATGTCATCTTGGCTAATTGTTGGCTTTTATCACTGAACAGAATCTTGAAAGCGTTTATTTGATTGGTCAGAAGTACAAGTCATTGAAGATAACTCCTTTCTGGCGCCTGTCAGATGTTATTGTAAGTTAACGACAGATTTTAGTCAAATTGACTTACTATATTGCTGTGAAGAATATAATCTGTGTTTGTTCTTGTTGGAAGTTTCATTGGGACCGCCGTCGTGGTCGTAAGTTTACCGGGGCTGTTTAATCTAGAGGTAGAGGAAGTGCTGATAGGAGAAATACTGTCTGTAACATCGTGGATAATCGGCCCTGTCGTGTAGGCTAGGTTATCTGTACTGTCAGGCTTGGGGATGGAATCAGGCTGAAACAAACAAAATGTTTCTTTGAGTACATTACAAAAGCAAATTTATGTAGCTTAGCATTGCCCATGCCAAGTGAAAACATGCAGGTTCTTTAGAATAAGATAAAATTTCCCCTCCTGGAACAAGATTTTTTGTTGCTAAGAAAAATCTTAATCATATTTAGATTCTTGCCATCTCTTAGATCTCTAACAGTTCTAATTGTTGTTTGAATGTCCCAATATGCTAAACAAGCAAGTTAAATGCATTTATAACACTGTATTTGAGAGCATAATCATGTATTGAAATTTCATCTTTTTTGGCGTTCACACACAAATTTTCCTATGGGCCCTGACCCCCTTCCCCCAAAATTGAAAATAAACACTGCTTTCACAAATAGGACCTGATTTTGACCTCCCTAAAAAGAAATGGTTTGGGAAAAAATCCAGGAAAAAGAGGAAAATGCTCCGAACATTGCTCCTTTTGCAGCATTTTTTTCTGGGCTATAATGTACACTTTTACATTACTTCTGTCGTCTGCAACAGCTTCCAAATTGGGCCATCCCAAATTCTTGTCGTTTGAGGATGGATTAAGACCACAACAATTCAATGATTAATACTGGTTTAACACCTCTTTAAAGTGTTATGGTTATATTTCAACAGCTGGAGCACCTATTCATAGATTCCTGAAAATTCCCTTCCCAGTTCTACCACAACATCCATTCCAAGCCTCCAGCAGGTTTCTCATATAGATGAATCACATCTATTGGTGAGAGACAAAATTAACCCTTTCCCAAACGACAATTTTTAAGGGTTTTCCTACATGAAAGCTATTGCAGATGACAAAATGGATAATGATAAAGATGTGATTTGTGTACATTTTTAGCCTTGGAAATATTGAGTCAAAAGGAGAAACTGCTGGTTATCAGCAGTTTCTTCTTTTGTCTCAATGTTTTCCCAAGCCTTTTCTATCAGGGGGGGGGGGTCAAAACAAGGTCTTGTTAGGGAAAGAGTTAAATAATGACTTTTGTCAAATGTCAGAAGGTATTTTAGCCGAGCCTGGATTGGGACCCGCAATCCCTGGTTTAATACACTGTGTCATCACAGATCGAGCTATCTGGTGTTGGACCTACTAATTCTATAGTCTACAGATCTCTACTACTTACCGACTTTATGATATAATCATATTGCGGGTCAGGCACTTCCTCTATGGAGAGCTGTTTAGTGTAGCGTGGTTTTTTGGGCGATGGCACCTGACTCGAGTCCCCTATCATAAGGGGCATTTTGCGTTTGGGTATTCCTGTGTTGGATAGTGTATTTCTATTAGCTCCAACCAGATGTATCATGAATTGGATTAACTGAAATAACAAAACAAGATGTGTTTGTTAAACACAAATGCCTTCAAAAAGGCTGATGTTAAGTTTTCATGTTAAGTTTTGGACTGACAGACAGACAGACAGACAATGGTAAAACAAGAGTCCCAGGAGGGCCTGAATCGCTCCACTGGCTACAGTGGAAGAATTATCCCATGATTTCTTGTAAGCCTTACACAGCCAAATCTTGAAATTTGTGAATAAAATTTTTGAAGAGAGACTCAAAGAACATTCTTGCAAAGTCTGGTTCAAATTTGCCTAATGGTTGATTTTTTTAAGAATTTTCTTATGATTTCTCTACGTCTGATAAGCCCCTTTCTCCCTGCCAGAACCACATTTTTGACCAATGGAAAAAATTGTGAACAAATTTTAAAAAGAGTGACTCAAGGCACATTCCTGCAAAGTTTGGTTCATTTGGGCACACTGCTTGATTTTAAAAGAATTTTCTTATGATTTCTTTAAGTCCGACCCGGGCACGGCTAATACCCTTTCTGACAAAATTGTCACCCACCAATGGGTTTGAAATCGTTAACCTAAGTGGGCGAGCAGCTGGAGGCTCGGAAAGGGTGTTGTGGTAGTACTGGTTTGAGAAACAACAGGAATCCATGAGTAGGTGCTCCAGCCGCCGCGATATGACCCTGGTAGTTGAAAAAGGCGTAAAACCCCAATAAACTCAAACTTTAAGTCATATAAGCCCCTTCCTCCCTGCCACGCCCACTTTTTACGACAAATGTAAAATTTGTGAATAAATTTTGAAAAGAAAGACTCAAAGAACATTCCTGCAAAGCCTGGTTCAAATTGGCCCTATGGTTGATTTATGAAGAATTTTCTTATGATTTCTTTAAGTCTGATAAGCCCCTTTCTTCCTGCCACGGCCACATTTTTTGACAAATGTAAAAAATTGTGAACAAATTTTGAAAAGAATGACTCAAGGCACATTCCTGCCAGGTTTGGTTCAAATTTGCCCAATGGTTGATTTTTAAAGAATTTTCGTATGATTTCTTTAAGTCTGATAAGCCCCTTTCTCCCTGCCACGGCCACATTTTTTGACAAATGTAACAAGAGCTGTCCGAAGACAGCGCGCTCGACTTTCTAAGTGCTGGACTTTCTAAGTTGCTAAGTATAAAGGGGGCATAACTCCAAATATAGTGGAGCCAGGGTCATGGGCCCTGGTGATAAGGTAGAGGGTGTGATGGTGAATAAGTATTCCAAGTTTGGGTTGAATCCCTTTGATAGTATGGAAGTTATTGATGTTTGAAAAAACTTTAACCTTGGTTGCAACGCCAACGCCAACGCCGACGCCAACGCCAACGCCGACGCCGACGCCCGGGTGACAGTATAAGCTCTCATTTTCTTCGAAAAGTCGAGCTAAAAATTTGTGAACAAATTTTGAAAAGAATGACTCATGGCACATTCCTGCCAGGTTTGGTTCAAATTGGCACAATGGCTTATTTTTTAAAAGAATTTTCTTATGATATCTCTAAGTCTGATAAGCCCCTTTCTCCCTGCCACGGCCACATTTTTTGACAAATATAAAGAATTTAAGAATAAATTTTGAAAGGAATGACTCAAAGCACATTCCTGTCAGGTTTGGTTCAAATTGGCCCAATAGTTGATTTTTAAAGAATTTTCTTATGATTTCTCCAAGTCTGATAAGCCCCTTTCTCGCTGCCACGGCCACATTTTTTGACAAATGTAAAAATTTGCGAACAAATTTTAAAAAGAATGACTCAAGGAACATTCCTGCCAGGTTTGGTTCAAATTGGCGCAATGGTTGATTTTTAAAGAATTTTCTTATGATTTCTCTAAGTCTGATAAGCCCCGCCCTGCCACGCCCACTTTTTTTGACGAATCAAAAATTTGCGAACAAGTTATGAAAAAGGTCACTCAAGGAACATTCCTGCCAAGTTTGGTCAAAATTGGCCCACTGGTATAAGAAGAAAAGATGTTTAAAGAAAAAGTTGACAGACGGACGGACGCACGACAGACACAACGCCATGACAATAGCTCGCTGGCCTTCGGCCAGTGGAGCTTACAATATGCCGCCGATCCTTCAACACGGGGGCATAATAAAATTCTTGACACAGCACCCTAAAAGTTAAAAGGGACATTTTGAGAGCGGTGAAAAGCATCAACCCTTGTCAACATATCCCGACTGCACAGACTAACTATGGTTTAAACTTTTCACACTCAGGCAATTTTCTGGATCTAGATCGTTTTCTCTATCCTAATATATGTTTATTGTCAAAATGCAGGGTTCTGTTCAACATTAATCTTTCTATCTGGCAGACAGTCAGTCTTGTTGCTGTCAAATGCCATTAGCCCTGACAAAGTGTACCAATATTTCAGGGGTCGAGATTCCCTCAAGTCCGACGGTCCGAGACCACTTAAATTTCGGTCGGACCTGCTGATAATCTGAACAGCAGACCCGCCTGACCAGTTGATTTTTTGCATATTAACAAAATATTTTGTTCATAAATAGTCATTATTCTCATTATCGGGTGGTCTTCACATCAAAATGTTAAATTAGATCTTTTAATCTATACAAACTTTCCCAAATACCGGGATACAGCGGCAGTTGCAAAGTGAAAGTAGAACTTTTCAAATCTCGGCAAAATGAGAGGTCATTATACGCGCATGATTGTACTCTGTCCATTACCAAATTAAAATTAATCGAACAAATTGAAAAGCTGATTCTTATAAAAAACAGATTCAATTATTTATTATCCTAAAATATTGTTACCAGAATAGTAATACAGTAAGTATTATTTAATCAGTCAAAACTTATTGCGAAGGTAAAATAGTTTTGAAAATATAAATGCACTGTTCAACTGCATCATTTCTAAGAACATTGTTCTGGTCGTACTTGCCTTACAAAATAGAGCATACCATAAATAAAGACAGTTGTACCGGTAATTAGTTTTCACGGATTTCGATCTTCGATAAAAACAAACCACAACAGCAAAATTATGAAATAAGTTTTTGAGGTTTTGAAAATGCTTACAGCCCTTAATCCTTCAGCTACAGTTGTTTGGTGGGGGATGCCAACTACATCGATCCTTTTATTTTCTTAGTTTCAAGATTCATGTTGAGCTTGAGTGACTTACTGAAGGGGGTTTTGACAGTTCATAGAAAGGATTATGTGTACAACGTTTTTGCTGGCAACTGCTGCAAAACAAACCCTGGTTTTAATATTAGGATCTATTTAAAAAAAACTTTGAGAAACAATGAGACAAAGAAAAATCAACATCAATTCTGTTTTGCTGCATTTTTCTTATAAATGTATAGATCTAGTTTTAATTTTTCAGCTTGGGAAAGTATGAAATCTATATATATCATCTAATTATTGTTATTGATGAATAGAGGTCCTAATTTTATGTCTCACTGATGAAACTGTTAATCCATTTTTTGAGAAAAAGCATTTCCCCAAATTTGCTTTGTAACATACCCATTCCCCAAAACTATAAGGAAGCACAATGTAAGATGACAGGGATTTTGTTACCTGCGAGTCCTGAGTCTCTGACTCAAATTTTTTTCAGGACTCATTGAAAAATATTCAGTGAGTCCCAGAATACTAACATTTTCAATGTGTAATCAATGTTGTCTTTAAAAGACTCCCATGTTTCAATATTGGACTCATTGTTTTGGGAAGAAGTGGGTCCCAGGACTCTTCCGCATAAATTTGTAAAAAAATCACTGGATGAAACTTATTATTTTCGTTTATTTCGGTGGGTTGGGGGGTGGTCCCCGGGCGGACCTGTTAAGTTTAAGGGGGACCTGTTGATTTTCTTAGTTACTGGTCCCCGGACCAGTAGCATTTCGCTGGGAGTGTAGACCCCTGTATTTGTATCAGAAGGATATGGAAAAGATGTAAACAACAAAAATCCTTTCATAACGTCATGAAAATGGTTGATTGGCTGATAAAAAATCAGTATAAAAGCTTACCTTATTTACAATCTGCTGTTGCTTAACATGTTTCTGTCTTAAAGATGCTACCTCTCTCCACAAAGCTTCATTTTCTCTGAAATGACAATGTGGAAAAGAATAAAACATAGGACATGCAGTTAAAAAGACTTTTTTCAGAGCTACATATAAGAGGGGGTAAAAGAATTCTAAATTGGTTATTTCAAATCAAAACCCTATGTTGTGGGTGCTCATTGGACTCGTCTCGGTGAGGCAAGTCCAATGAGTACCCACAACATAGGGTTTAATGAACATTGAAAGATATTGAACATTTTGAAAACTTGTCACGCCCTCTTATCTGGAGCTCTGTTGTTAAAGTATTCATTGGTTTGCAATCAATCTTTGAACGTGTAGAGACAAAACAATGTAGAAACTTTGAATTTTTCATGAATTTCTCTATCTGCATTTAAAAGACGTTTTTTTAAACCAAACAAGATGATGATTTTGAAAAACATTGTGGAAAATAGAGACAAGCAAATTTTCATTACCAACGTTTTCTACCTGAGAAACCAAAAGTACAATTTCATTTGCTTTTAAACACCTTCAACATCTATGAATTTGGGCCAGTCTTAAAGTTATTTTGCCATCTGGTAATGAGTTACAACATTTTATGAGTAAAAGCATTTTGAAAAGACTACAAAGTACATACTTTTTCATTTTGTCCATTTTGGAAGTAAATGCCTCCTGTTTTCCCTTCATCAGCTGAACATCATTGAGAACTCTTGTGACATCATCATGGCTAAACTTTAGACCTGCCTCAGTCCGCAATGTGCTACTAGTAACTTGCTGAAAATATACAGTACAGTTGTGAATCAGTCATTGTCCGTACATGCCAGCTTATTTTTTCAGGGTTTTCCCAGGAATTAAGGACTTGGGGGTCAAAATGACCCCCTTGCCTTCAAATTTGTGGGTCATTTCTCCTATTAAGGGGGTTCAAATCATATTTTATACAATTTATTTAACTTGATGAAAATATACAGTACAGCAAGTTTGAATCAGTCATTGTGTGTACATGGCCATATTCTATCAGGGTTTTCCCTGGGAATAACAATTTAGGGGTCATTGTGACCCCCATGCCTTCAAATTTGGGGGACATTTCTCCTATTTTGGGAGTCAAATAATATTTTATACAATTAATTTACAAAAAATCTTGCATCATCAACAACCAATACTGAGGTAATTTTTTAGGGGGTCAATGTTTTGACATTGTGACAATGACACATAATTTGTGTGTGATGGAAAACCCTGTTCTATGAAGATTTGACCTATCTTAGGGACCATACAACTTTATTCAGATAAGAATACTATTATAGGCTCAACATTTTGAAACATAGTTTAACCCTTTCCCAAACAAGACCGTGTTTTGACATCCTGAATAGAAAATGCTTAGGAAAACATTGAGGCAAAAGAAGAAAATGCTGATAACCAGCATTTTCTCCTTTTGCCTCAATATTTTTTATGTTAAATTGTGTACAAATTTTATTTTCATCAACATCCACTTTGTCGACGGCATCACCTTTCATTGGGGAAAGGGTTAAGATAATAATATGCTGTAAAGCCCAAATCAGATAAGTTGGTAATTGACAGATGACCAAGTAGAAGATAATGCATATTTAGTATAAAATACCTCTCCACTCATGAAAATGCAGAAAATGCGAAAATCAAGGCATGGATAGTATTGGGCGAAAAAGAGAAAATGGTATAAATAATTACCACTTTCTTGTTTTCAATGACTCCAAAACCAGGAATTGTCTGGGAAAGATTGAAAGCATCACAAGCCTCAGAAAAGCATGTATGTACAAAATGTATAAGTTATTTCCTTGTCAACTTTTTGCTTTAACCAAATACCGTGAAGAATATAATTTGTATGACAGGTCATTTGAATAAAGCACTGAAATACTGCTATTTACGTACCTTTCAAAACAAAGCCTAAACGGTGCACTTTATCAACATGGAAACCAACATTCTGGCCAAACTAAGTGAATTAACCCATTACCACACAATGACTCTTTTTGACTCCCCTCAAAATAATGGCTATGGAAAGCATTGTGGAAAATAAAGAAATTGCTGGCGACAAGCAATTTCTTCATTTCCCACAATGTTTTCTACCCAAAAAGATCTAAAAATTAAAAATTCCATTCACTTCAAATTGTCGTCTACAGGATTTTTTGGACCACCCTAAAATTTTGTCGTTTGGAAAAGGGTTAACCCTATCCCAAACTACATGAATTTGGATTCACTGTTTTGTGTGAAGATTATTAAAGATTTTACTATTTTACCCCTTTTTCATGTGGTGGCAGTCAACGTCAGTACCCCAGGGTTCCCGCTGACTTTTAAAACTGGGGGTGAAAACCGTCATTTTACAGCACGCTTGCACCCCCTCTATATGAGACAAAGAAGGCTGCCTGCAAAAGTTTGGGGTGCAAGATTCAATTTTGGGGGTGCAAAACCCCCATTTGGGGTTTTTTGGGAACCCTGGTACCCACAATATAGGGCTAGATAAACAATCAAAGAAACAATGCATTTTGAAAAAGCATCAATACCCCCTCTTATCTGTAACTTTGTGCACAGGTGAGCTAATATTAACCCTTTCCCAAACGGCCAGAAATTGGACTGCTCCAATTCGAAAGCTGCTGCAGAAAACAAAATGGACGAAATTGAAGATAAGATTTTTGTACTGTGTAGCAAAGAAAATATTGAGACAAAAGGAGAAACTGCTGGTTATCAGCAGTTTCTACTTTTGTCTCAATGTTTCTCAAGCCATTTCTATAAGGGACGTCAAAACCAGGTCTTGTTTGGGAAAGGGTTAAATACTAATTTACTCACTGGCTGGCTTGTCTTCCGTTTGATATGTTCTAACAGTCCCTCCTGGCCCCTGACAAAGTATGGATGGTGAAACTCTACTGCATCTGTCTCTCGCTTGATGGAACCCGAATCTACATGAACAACTTTTCGGAAACCATCTGTGGAAAAGAAATCAAGAGATTAATGTGAAACCACTTTAAGGTATTCCATCCATCATTAGATACTAAACACTTTGTGCAACTTCTGGCATCTTGTATGGCACAGAAATTGTGGAGGGTATCCCTCATCAATTTCCGTTGCCATGAATGATGCCAAGAAGTTGCATGAAGTGTTTACAAAATGTTTGGTATCTTAGACTCTAATGATGGATGAAATACCTTAATGCTTCACCAAACAATTTTGTATTTGTCTTCGATATAAGTAGAAGGCAACGTTTGGGTAAACAATGAGATTAAAGGAGAAAATACTGATGATTGGCCAGATTTTTCTGTTTTTGCCTCACTGTTTTTTTGTATCAATGTACATGATTACCCAAGAATTTTAATTGTTTGAGAGAAAAATCCAAACCCTATCAGTCGGGTATACTATTCATTTGAAAATGCTGAAGCAAAGGTGAAAATGCTGATTATAATTCCTCATTATTATTCTAAAATAGTTTTCTGAAGTCTATTCAATTCGGAACATCAAAAGCATATCTTATTTTGAGAGGGTTATTGTACAATGCACTGTCCTCAGGCATAAGGAATGTTAAGATTGCCTTGGTAAATTTGATTTACATGATCATCTTAAGCAGGTTTCAAATTCATAATCCACAAGGTCAATGTCAAGTTGCAGAAAACCATGACATAAATTGCTTTATAAATAGTTTTGAATTTTGAATTTTATTTTTTTGCATATTAATTACCCCTTTGATTTAAATAAATGAATAAATTTGGGGAACACAAAGTGCAGTTTAACCCTTTTCCAATTAAAGACTGGTTTTTGATGCCTCTAATACAAACTGATCTTTTTAAACATTGTTTTTAGGTCATCTTCAAAAGATTTGAATAGGAAATACAGGAATGTTCAGACTAAAATCTTTGTTGTTAGGGTAAGGGTTCATGTATTTGAGCTTCATGATCTATCCGGGACCCAGATATTGTTAAGACATAGAAAATATTCGATCACTCAAGGAAAAGAGGAATATAACTCTGAACTCAGACTAGAAACACAAGTCAAAGATTAAGAAATTCACTCTGTGAAGAAAGCATAACAATGAAATTTTCCCACAAACAACAATATTTTAAAACTTCTACAAATCCCAAACAGGCATGATGCAACAAGATAAACAACAGTTTTATGAAAAAGTCAAAATGCTTGAAATTGCATCAAGAAAATAAATCATTGGTACAAAAGGAAAACATGAATTAACATTTTCTTCTTTTGCCTTCCAAAACAAATTAAACCCTTTCAAAAATGGCAAAACTATAACAAGATCCCATTTGAAAGCTACAACAGATGGCATTTTGGGTGTGTGTGTGTGTGTGGGGGGGGGGGGGGGGGGGGTAATGAAAATATGCTTTATGTTAAACATGGCTCTCAGAAAATAATGAGACATAAGAAGAAAATGCTGTTAATCATCATTTTCTTCTTTTGCTTCAATGTTTTCCAACGCCCTTTCTATAAGAGACATCAACACAAGGTCTTGTTTGGGATAGAGTTAAGTTAACAGGACGCAAAAAGCCAATGATTGTTTGGTAAAGGGTTGTATGTATGACTAATCTGACAGTCTAACCATGTACCTGTACTAATTAATGACAATTATAATTTAACCTACGCCCAACTGCCCGGGGTATCACTTTGAACAAGATGCTGACATTTATCATCATGTCTTTTTTATCATCTTACTTTTTCAAAGTGTAAGGGTAATTATGCAGTCGAATGTTAACCCTTTCCCTAACAAGACCTGGTTTTGAAGTCCCTGACAAAGAAGAAATTGGAAAACATTGAGAACAAAATACTGAATTGTCTTAATTTCCCAATGGAATGATTTTATGCTATTATTCAACAAATTCTTTTTTTCCAGATCCTTTATTTTTGTCTTCTGCATTATCTTTGAAATGGACAACCCTATAAACCCAGTTTAGTTTCTGTTTCGGAAAGCATTAAATATATATGATATAATAAGCTTAGTGCAAGCCTATTCAGTATTGTCAGTTAATTAATCCATATGCACTTAAAATTGTTTCCTAATAATAAGTAACTTTTGGAAATTTTGGAAATATAATTCATTACCAGCATTAATTTATGTTTTGCTTCAGCAAATTTCCAAGTACGACTAAACATACAGAAATTACAGAATTACACAATTTCTTCTTAAAGGGCGACGGTAACAGATGGTCTAATTGCAAAAAATGATTTTTTTTGAAAAAATATGCAAAACTTTTGTGTTGACCACCTCGGGATGGTTAATAATATGCGATTCAGACAGAGAATGAGCCGAAATTACAAGACAGATAGCTGAATTTAGGGAGAATCCAAACCTAAATTCAACCCCGTCTCAGATGGGGTTAGAATTATTTTTAAATTGTTGCGCATGCGCATACAGCGCGGACCATGATTCAAACGAGATTCATACTTGAATTTCAATATGACGTCATCATGTATGTTGTGACGTCATTTAAGAAAGTCGCATGTCCTACTGTTTTGACCTACTTTCGATATCGCTTCATGAATTTGGTATCAAATTGCGAAACTAGAAGACCTGAAGGTCTTGAGTCGCTCCACAGGCCTGAATTTCATGTAATATTTAATCCAAGTTTTGATTAGATTGTTCAATGCTTGTGTTTAAAGTAAAAAAAAAAAGTAAAGGTGGTTTATAGTCTCAAATTTACGAACTAGGTCCATCTTCGCGCGACTTTCACACTTTACTCCACGATCATCGAGCTTCAAGTCGGCTGTTTACAGTCGGCGCCTGCGGCAGCCACAGCACTTCAGCTTTCAACTCTCCCGTGTACCCATTTATACACCTGGGTGAAGAGGAGCAACGTGGGGTAACTTTTTTGCTCAGAAAAATTCCCGTGACTTCGGCGGGACTTGAACCCAGGACCTCTCGATCCCTAAGCCCGCGTCCTACCACTAGACCACGGCGCCCCACATGTGTTTCATAGAGCAAAAAGAAAGTTACGAAACTAGATTGTTCAAAATGTGTGGTTCTTGAAGCAAAGAAAGTAAAACTATATGTTTGCCATTTGAGAAAGGGTAAAAAGAAATGGGAGAGTATTCCAGCTTAGGATGATACTAGCAATTAAAATTTTCCTTGCTCCAAACAGATCTAAATCAACAGACCATTGATTACTCCAAAATATTTCATATGTCTAAAAATAGATTTTGAGCTAAAAATAGATTCAGGGAAAACCCTTTTCCAAAATTAATGCAAATAACTAATCAAACCTGAATTTCTTGTAATATCAAGTCCAAGTTTTGACTAGATTTTTCAATACTTGTTGCTCTTAAAGCAATTACAAAGTAACTAGAAAGCTGAAAATACATTCAGAGCTGAATCTAGGTTTTCACAAAAGTGGGCCAACTCCCCCACCATACTTCAAAATGTGGGCCAACAGGATTCAGGCTTGAGCCAAAGTGAATTTAATTTTTTATCGCAAATATAATATTATTAAGTTATAACTTATCTGTAACTAGAGCCATTATATGAAACTAAAGGAACATTATCTTTACTCCATGTAAGTTAGGATTAGCTCTTGTCTAAGCAGTCTCTTTAAACAACACTGTTGTCCATGTAACAAACTTTATATGTTCAATTTCTTTAATTTATTGGTTGTTTAAAGTTTAGATTATACTATTCATAGAAAATGATTACACTGTCCAAGACTGGTTGAAGCAAATTATTTACACCACAAAATCGTTTTTAATTTTGCTTTAAAACTCTTCTCTCCAGATTTAAATAGTCTCAGGAATGTAGAAAAAAAGGCTGGACCATTTAACTTCAATCGTAACCCTGGGCAGAATTCACCATACATGATGTGGCTACTGCAGTAGACATCTACGCCGAGGAGGATCACATAATATCAATTAATTCAAACCATTTTGTGATAAAAACAATTTTCAGGCAGAGTTTCTTTGTTTCGTCGGCCATTTTGATTGTGTGCCGCGATGATAGCATATCACTCAGTCCATTTATGTGCTTAAAAACGATTTTAACACAGAGTTTCTTTATTTTGTTTGTTTTGACCGCCATTGGTGTTGTTGTTGTTGCGGTGCACCGTAATAATTACAAATTCTGAAATTTTCACAGCCATTTCCCCCTTCATTCAACTCGTTTGTTTTCTTCCCGTTTTCGATTTATATCTCGAACATGAATCTATTTCATTTCTAAGACAAATATCTATTTTTGACTGGAGATATAAAACACTATATAAATATAGAATTGCAGGGGTTTCTCTGCAATCTGTTTTAGCAACTTTTCAATGATTATGAACCTACGTTATTACGCGACTTATATTGAAACATGCGCCAATCTGAAACAACGTGCGTGACTTCTCCCGCGCGGCCTATTGTTTTTTGCGCCAAGCAATAAATTACTGCGGGAATCCCGCAATCCCGCGCCCTAGATTCAGCTCTGACATTCATATAAGATCTATTGGTTACCAAGCTTTGTCTTTATTAGAGTGAGTTTGGCTGTTAGAGTGAAAACAAAGTCACAATTAGCAATTTTGTCAAATTGAAAGGCATATAACTGAGAAGTTTATATCCCTATCTAGCTAAGAATCACACTAAAGCAAGATCTTAACTTCACCTACAGCCTGTTTAAGTTTTGACCTGATTGCTAAATATTTGTGGATGTAAAGAGTGTAAAATCAAAGTCGAAAACAGCAATTTGGTTAAATTCAAGGGCAAATAAATCATGATTTAAGATTCTTATGAAGCTGAAAATTACATCCATGCAAGATCTTATGACCAGTAAGATAATGTGAAAGTTTCGTGTTGATTGGTGGAAATTTATGGTTGTTTGAGTAAAAATAAGGTCAAAAATGGTAATTTCGCCAATTTCAAGGGCACATAACTCAAGACGTAATATTCAGATCAAGATGAAAATTGCACTCAGGCAAAATCTTATCAGCACCAACATTCTGACCAAGTTTTGTCTTGATTGATCAATATTTGTAGTGGCTAGAGTGAAAACAAAGTCAAAATAGCCATTTTTTAATTCAAGGGCAGATAACTCAAGACTTTCTGGTTCAATCAAAATTAATTGAAGGAATCTGAGAGAGGACCACCTAAGGATCATTCCTGTGAAGTTTGATTGAAATCCATCCAGTAGTTTCTGAGGAGAAGATTTTTAAAGAAAAAGTTGACGACCGGACGGACGGACGGACGCAAGGACGGACGCACGCACGACGGACACAGCGCCATGACAATAGCCCGCTGGCCTGAAGGCCAGTGGAGCTAAAAATGAGTCGTTGCTTCAATAGTTTGTCGTAATCATTTAATCAGGTCATATAAAGCTTAAAAAGTGTACATTTCGTTTGTATTTGACAATTTTTGGGCCCAAATCTGGGAAATAGTAGCTTTAAATCCATACTTTGTTTGAAAATAATGATGCACTAATTTAGATAATTCAAAATGATTACCCACAACAATGGGTTTGTATATGAAACAACAAGCTTAGAATGCCTTTTCCACCTCTTATATAATGCTTTGTACTTACACATGTTCAGCTGTCTCACAAAACTTGCAATATTGCTGTGTTTGAAGTAATGTGGGAGGATTTCCTTTGCAAACCTGCCCTGGTCATGTACATGGAAACTCAGACCACTCTGAAATAAATCAAACATGCATGATATTAATTATTAACCCTTTCCCAAACAGCAGAGTTTTAGGATGATCCAAATTGAAACCAGCTGAGCCTGGAGACAGCAAAATAAAGATTGAAGACCATTGGATTTGTGTGAACTAGTACAGAAAATATTGAGACAAAAGGAGAAATTGCTGATTATCAGCAATTTCTTCTTTTGTCTCAATGTTTTTCCAAGCCTTTTCCAAGCCTTTTCTACTAGAAACGTCAAAACCAGGTCTTGTTTGGGAAAGGGTTAATTGCTTGAAATTATTTTTACCCCTTTGTATATTAAACCTTTCCGAAGAGCGAAATCTGGGACTTTTCCAATTTGAAATATGTTATGCATGGACGGATCTAGAGGGGGGGGGGGGCAGTGATTATTTTACAAAATTGCAACAGTGAGTCCTGGGACTCGCTACCCCAAAATTTCATGAGTCCTCTTGCAAATTTATGAGTCCCATTATTTTGACAACTTTCGATAACTACCGAAAACAACAGCAACAAATTAAAGTGTTTTTTTAATATATGATTTTGAGAACTAGGCAAACATGTTAAAAACAGACTAGAATTCCACTAACATGAGTTTTAACTTGTAACACATGATTGTGACACATGTATGAGTAAGACTAGAAATTTGACATTATGACTAGAATGCATTCAGTCTCAGATGAAGTTTGACTTGTTGCAAGCAATTTCTTCATTTTCTACAATGTTTTCCAAAGCTATTTTCTTGAAGCTATTTTCTTGAGGGGAGTCGAAAAGAGTCAATGTGTGGTAATGGGTTAATAAATCTTTCCACAGTAACAAAGTTTCAAAGAGGTATTTCTGCTGCACTAAACAATATGAATTTGAATAGAAAATATTGAGGGACACAAAGAAATTGAATTATGATCGGAAAGTTCAATATGACGCTGCAAGGTCGTCGACATGAAAATGGTGAATTTTGTTTATTGGCGTCTGCGCAAATCTTACAAAACATAAAGTTGTTATCTTTATCATAATGCCAGCCAACTGTAAAGCGCCAACCAGTTTTGTTGAAAGGTATGAACCTTTTTGGGGGTGGTGCTTGACTCGTTTTTCTGACCTGTCTTTCAAAGTGTTCTCATTCATCTGAGTACCTTTTTTTTGCGGCTGTATCTCCGGTCTGACCTTTATTAAACAGACCGCTGATCGTCCTTTGTTTGGCATCAGAGAGAGGTTTAAGTTTTTTTCGGGGGCATCGCTACTTTCGTTTTTAGCCCGTGTACGTAAGAGATGTCAACCGCACGCGCTGATTGGCTGTAAATGCCTTGAAAGACCAATGAAAAATCGATTTGACTTTTTGGACCTGGGTCCCCGCGCTGCATGTTTATCATAATGCATCGTAGTTGAGGAAGGAAACCAGCCCAACCGGTGTTTAAGTAAATTATTATCGGTGTGCATTTGCTTCATTATACGATGTACGAATAATTTTCGAAGTTTTGTTTGACGACAGGACTCGTTGACTATAAAATGTTTGCGTCCGTGGGTTTCACATCTTTCAATAATATGCGTCCTCGGCGGTGTTATGGGGTCTGACTTTTCTTTCTCTCTCTTTTTTTTTTTTTTTGTATTTGACAGTTGAGGTGTAATAGTCCTAGGACTAATGCAGTCAAAGAGCTACCTCGAGTAGCTCTGCATTATCAGAGGATATTACAGTGTTTTTTCTCCTTCTTAGGACGGGTCCGTAAAAAAAGGACCCGTTCCCAATGCCAAATAGTGTACATTTTCCCCAAAATCTGGTATAAAAATCCCCAATACAAAAGTTATATTCCTTCCTTTTAAAAGAAGACTTGTTAATTTCCTTTAATATGTTGAGAAAAAAGTATCCAGAGGCAAACTGGAAGTCCCTACAGTTGGTTTCATATACTTAACTATACACTGTGCAGTGCTCTCAATAAGGACCAATATCAGGAAGTCTTGGACTTCCATGTCCAAATTTCAGGAATTTTTCCAGAAAATCAGGAATTTTTCAGCGCGTTTTCGCAATTTCGAATTATATGAAGTAATGAAGGAAAAGAAGAAATAGTTAAATACAAACATATCCAGGGGTCTTGCTAACAATTTTTGTCGGGGGCCAGGGGAAAAAAAGCGACGTTTTAACATAAATTGGGAAAAACTACAAAAAGTTTGTATTCATTCTGTCACTCAGTTTCAGCTGCAAATTAGACTGTAGTGGTGTAAATGCATTTGTTCATACTCTTGTTTAAGAATATACTCTAAAACTGTCTTCAAAATGTTTGTAAATGAAGATGAGGTCTTAACATGGGACATTCTGGGTCCTCATTGGGAATTTTCACCAGAGAATTGAGAAAAAAAGATACTTTTTGCCATTGGGAATGGGGCCCAATAACGGCCCCAAATTTTGGCAAACGAGACCCCTGATATCTCTTTCTTTTTTCAATATCAGTTATATTGTATGCTCCAATTTGCAACTCTTCTCCTTGTAGCAATCCGGTTAAAGCTTGACCAGTCATAAATTCGTCCCTTGACAGCCAGAAGTGGCTATCAGCAGTTAAAATTTAACTGCTGACAGCCACTTCTGGCTGTCAAGGGACGAATTGTCATGTTGGCAGTCTGATTTTAACCCTTTTATGTAGTTACTTCATAATATCTGCAAGATATGACCTTAAGATAACCATATGAAAAGGTTCAACATTCATGATACAAAGACTCCATGTCATGTGTATTGCCATAAAAATATTGATCTAGACTATGAGACTCAGTTTCACTCAATGTTTTCAAATATCAGGTCAATTTCACCCTGGCTTAAAAAAGTTGTCCCCATCACGTTCGCCAAATTCGAAAGAAGGTCTTGTTTTGGAAAGGGTTAAGTCTCATTTTGACTACTACACAGAAGATACATTTAGGTCAGCATTTTCTCCTTTATGGATTCTTTCCATGCCCTAAGTCTTGTTTCATACAATTTTTTACATCCATTTTGTTTTCTGCAACAGCTTTCAGCCGTTGGAGCAGACCACATTTTTGTAGTTGGGGAAAGGGCAAAGTAAGAAAACCAAAAAATGCTAAAACATGATGCAATGTCAAATGGTTTCAATGGTCGTTTAAAATTCAAATTGTTTTTAAAATACAAGTCCATAAATAAGCAAAACTTTCCATACATAGATTTTGCATGACAACGCTGACTACATATAAAACTATCAAAACAAAAATAACTCATATCCGGAAATGCTCCGCATCCGAGCACTCTTCCTTTCATTTTTCCAATCACGAGTGTTTTATACAAAATTAAGCTCTTACCGGATCCCAAGATATTAATTCATCTGTTTCTGGATCGTCTACTAAAGTCCATATTTTTGTAAGAAACGCAGGGACGCTGTTAACTCCCATTTCTGCTGTCGAATGCATTTTTAGCGATCCTTTTTCTACAAATATGTCGTTCTCTAATCTTTCGCGAGTACGCATGCGCCACTGACCCGAAAACTCCATAAAGATCGGCGATACTCGGGAGTCAACGAAGACTACAAAAGGGACCATTTGGCCTTATTTGCTCGACTGGCTACCGTCAATAGTGAAAAATTACTTAATCTGTACTTAATATTTCCAAAAATCTTTCCAAAAATTAGATCTACTTAATCTTTCCAAAACCGACGGCATTGAGTACAAAATTGCACAGAAATACCCTATGGCCATGTAAGACAAAATTAAAGGATCAATTTGATCATCTTAGCATGGAAAAAGAAACTTTGTCAAATGAAAAAGATGACGTCGTTGACGTCACTTGGCAAGCAAGTTGATAAAATGACATATTTTTTAAAACGTTTTGTGGAATAACATTTCGAAGTAAATATAGATGTTCTATTTACCAAACAAAACTTTATCATGCCCCCTTCATATCTATGTAACTGATTTTACTCAGTGACAACATTTGTCAATGTTATAGATGTTTAAAATGGGCACATATATTTTGGGACACCCTGTATACTTAACCAAACTCATAAGTACTCCGTTTTCTATTAAGCGCAAAATGTTCTCCGGTAAAGGAATATCAAAAGTCGATATATTCTATTATTCCCTTACTCAATTATAATTTTCATTTTGCAAAATTATTGTGCAAAATGATAACTTCCGGTCAAGTATAGAAAATTGAAATATACCTCCTATGTTTCATAAACGAATCCCACGTGCTTAATTTACAATTTATTCTTTTCTGTGTCAACGTGTCAAACATAAAAATATAAAATGCGTTAGAAATCTCTACAACAACAACCCATAAAAATTGGTGTTTTACAAGATGGTGCGATTCAAGGATAGGTGATATTCTCATGCTCACATTTCCAGTCGTGCTGTACAAATTAAATACAAAATATCGTTCATTAATGTCAAACGTCAACAATTTTGTAACATTTGTATCATTTTTCAGAAGAAATTCAACCCGTACACAAATGTACATGCAAATGCTATCATCAAACTTGTAGCCGAGTACAGACAAACTGGAAGTGCTGATAACCTTCAAAGACAACCACGTGATAGGAAATCAAGCCGGAATTAGGACCATAACATTTTTCTGTCTCGTAAACTTGAGTTGGAGCGTTCAGTTGCTGTCACAGAAAGGGATACAATATGTCTTCAAGGGAGACCATTCAGTGTCCGAACTACCCGATAATGGCTCAATTCATCATGTCTATGTACAACCCAGCAAACATGCTTAAATGGGTCCCATATGAGCTGTGTATGGGTAAGCCCATATGGGTAGGTCCATATTGGACCCATATAGGACCTTTGTGGGCAAGCCCATGTGGGTTTGATCATAAGGGCCCCAGATGGGTCCCATATTCCCAGCATATGGGCTGTGTATGGGTAAGCCCATATGGGTATGCCCATATAGGACCAATGTAGGAAAGCTCATGTGGGTTTGACAATAAGGGCCCTAGTTACAATAAGTGACTTGCGCCCATTCAAGTACAACAGAATAATTATGTATAGGCCTACATGAGCATATCTAAAATATCCATAACCTGAATCATTTATAGAATTATAAGTTTGCAATTTTGTAATTTGAATGACAATTTTATTTATATCCATTAAAGTTAATGACCATCAAATCAATACAAATTGAAAAAAAAAACAACAACAACAACAACATTAGATTCAGTAAGACAAGTAAGGCAACATCAATAATACATATCTAATCCTTTCTCGACAAAACCTGGTTTTGACTTCTCTAATAGAAAGGTAAATTGCGAAAAACATAGAGCTATTAACAAATGTTGATAATCGGCATTTTCTTCTTGTGCCTAAGTTTTTTCTGTGCTACATTGTACAGAAGTATATTCTTTGCCAATATTATTTTTAACCGTGTCCTTCATGTTGGATCATCCTAATATTTTGTCGTTTTTACGGCGTTTAAACTGTAATTAGACAACTTAAATTACTAACATAATCAATTAACTAGTGTGTTACATGAAGTTTTATGTATATTAAAGGGAAATAATTCAAAATCTTGAAAATGAATCATGTTTTCTCAAAGCTTTTATGTAAAGAAAGCATTTGACTTGATAATCGTATGTGATTCTGTTAAAAAAAAAAAAAAAAAACATTTTTGTGTAGATATTTTTAAAAAAAGGACAGAAAAAAAAATCTAGACATTTCCAATATATCAAAAACATATACATAGTTATAGAAAAAAATTAAAATCTTCTGACTAATATGCCCAACTTCCTTGGGTTTAATCAAGGTCGTCAGACACACCTGACGAAACCTTAAATAATCCTCATTGATGGGGATTAGAGACTTCTCTCTGAGCGTGAAGCTCAGGGATGTCTTGTTCTTCTATCAATAATAAATAAAAGCCAATGGAAATGGGTTTTAAAAGGGCTGTCCATATTGGTCTGCCCATCTGGGACCCATCTCCCATATTGCATGTATATGGGCTGCCCAGATAGAACCCATATGGCCCCCGGTTGCACATCCTTTATGGGTCCCATATGGGTTGCCCTTATGGGACCCATAAGGGTGCCCATATGGGACCCATTTGGGACCCATGTAAATTGCTAGCTGGGAAGACGCAAAAAACATGACCTCACAATTAACATGTTAATGTTCAGTTGGGAAGGGTGTATTAAATTTGCTCATTGTGAAAAAAGTGTTTTACAGACAAACGATTTACTGTCAAGCATGATGATGATCTGGTACATGCTTAGCAAGCGTAGAGAACCTTACACCGACTTCTAAAATATTAAAAAAGATATCCCTACAACATCTTTCACGATTTTCAAAATGTCCACGCGTCACTGATGTCATTCTAATGTTTGAGCGAACATGGAACACACAAGATATTGACTTTGTGATTTTTGCTACCAATAGTAGTCTCCGTTAGCTGCTTCTTGTTCAATTCATGTTGTTGTGAAGTTGATAAAAATTCAATATATGGTGGCCATATGGTTAAAGTGAAGATGTTTTAAATTTGGTTTAGATGTGTTATGCCAGTCCGGAAATATGCTTTATAATATAGTCGGAGTACTTATAAGTTTTGAGTAGTGTATGCGGCTATGTATAGACTTCAGGCCCCAGCAATTTTGTCGTGTTTTCTGTAAAATACCCGGACATCTGAACCGCCCATCACCAAATGCTCTCGGATCTCGTGCATTCAGACAACGAATTAAATCCTAAGATTTTTGTGTGCAATTTGCCACTTTGATTTACTTATAGAAAACATACGAGAACTACGAAAAAAGTTTGTGTACAAAATACTGAGGCTTAGGCTACTAAGGGAAAGAAGGACCGAATTTTGGGGATTTTGGTTGGCGGCGTTTCGCAAATGAAGGTAGCTAGACGCTTTAATGTAGCCGAATCGACGGTTCCACGATTAATGAGACGTGCAAACGACACGGGAACATTTACAGACCGCCGACGTCCCAGTCAGCCGCGTGTAACAGCTGTACGTCAACACAATTGTATACGTCAACGTCACTAACGCAACAAATATGTGACGACTCGGTCTACAGCAAATTCTATGTTTGGTAATTGCGAGCGGCCTATTCATCGTGACACTGTGATGAATCGCCTGTGAAAACACGGGGCTCGCTGTCGTCGTCCTGTTGGCTTAAGGCTCTTGACTCAACGTGCATTTTTGCATAATCTGACGTCCATTCAGGCATTATTCATGGCTTTAAAGACCATTTTCTGTCCTGTTACGTTAACAATTGTAACATTTGCAATCATACACGGCTATACATCGGTTTTGTAGACTGTAGTAGATACCATCTGTAAAAGTACCCTTTTTTTCGTTTTTAAATCGTGTCAGTTTATTCTATTTTCAAGGTAGGCCTACTATCTTTAGGATGGTATTTTTGTGATGTATAGCTCTTGCATATAGACAATGTAAGGGCCCTTGACAAAAACACTTTTGTGGCACATCCCGTGGCTAAAAGAAGATTTGGAATAGTGATCATTCATTTTACACCGTTTGGGAAAGATTGTTTTTGAAAATTTCAGAAAGGAAGTTTAAGAATCAGGAAAATTCATTTTTACACCGTTGGGAAATATCTTTTTTAAGATACTATCCTTAAATGGTATTTTTGTGTTGTATTGCTCTTACATAGATGCATTATTAGGATCCTTGACTAAACACCACTTTTTCAGTACATTCCGTGGCTAAAATAAAAAAAAAAAAAAAAAAAAAAAAAAAAATGAAATACCGACCATTCTTTTAACACCTTCTGGGACAGACATTTCCGAAAATTTCTATTTGTCAAGGTATAACATTTAGAATGGTGTTTATGCGTTTAATTTATATGTAATACGTATAAGATATAAGAGTCCTTGACATAAAACACATTTATGTTACATTTTATAAATGAAAAAGAAAATAGTTCTGAAATCAGGAAAAATCATTTTTACACCGTTTAGGAAACATTTTAAAGGTGGAAGGAAATGAAAAATTTGGACCACCAGTTTAAAATCACTTTCATTTCTTTTAGATAAAAAAAATCGGTATGAAAAATCCGCATTCAAAAGTTCGATTCCAAACAGACGATATTAACAAACGACACAGCGTGTTTTATCGGAAAATTTTACCTGGCCGAAATCGGTTTTTCGCGCATGCGCCAAAAGTGCCTACGGTGACGTTCGCACGCCAGGATTCCTGGTTTATTTGACATTTAAAATAAAGGCATTTCATTGGCTGAAAAATTTCCGTGGGCGTGTTATTGATAAATTGACATATCGATGATATTGGTAAAATTCCGATAGTGGACTGGTACTATTCTACGACCACGTTTGATTGGTTGAGAGGTAATGGTGGGCGTGTTATCGATTTTTATTATGAAATAGACATCAATAAAATCATATCAAGTAGTAAACGACTGAAAATATTTTTGTATTTACAGGTATAAATATAGCCACCGACGACAAATAACTCCATCTTATTCCAAAAAAATGTATTATTCTTTTTTGGTAATTTTGAACCTAAAATATACAAATATAAATATATAAATGAACAAGTAGGCCTAAATGTATAGATCTTTCACAAGTTTCTCTTTCTCTAGATTACAACATGTAAATTTATCGAAATGGTTGCATTATTTCCAGATTTTTCTTGACATTTATCATTCTGTCTAAATGCCTACACTCACCAAATAATATATTTGCTTAGCTCATTCCGAAACAAGACTTGTTTATGAAGTCTCATGTGGGAATTATTCTAGAAAATATTGAAGGGTAAATGAAAATGCTGATAATCAGCAATTTCCTCTTTTCGCTCATTATTTTCTGTGCTTAAACACATTGATTTTTTCTGACTCAAGCAAATCATAATCAGATTACCAAATGCTATAAACAGAAAGCTGTATGTTTATCATCTCTACAGTGACAAGATATTTGACGATACAACACGTCCCGATCTGTATATCAGATTCATGATAAACCAATGGAAAAATGTAAATATATCGCTGCTATTCATCCAAAACCTCGTAACTGCAGCTTATAACCAGCTGCAGTTACGAAGGTTTCGTTGACAAACGACGATATGCAATGTTAGTCTTCCAAGCATATAGGCAGCCAATATATCGTCGGCCTACGATGACGTCACGCTTACTTGACTTTCTCAAAGCCTGTACAGGTAAGCGATTAGTAAATTGTGAATTTCTTCCTTATTATAATGGATATCAAATTTTCAAAAATTGCGTTGTTGATATTCTTCGTTTGTCGTAATAATAAATATGGGTTATTTGACGTTATATTTGACATTTTAAGAAATACTATTTTTCAAGGTAATACCTTCTGAATGTTTTTTGTGTTGTACTGCTCTTACATAGTCACAGTATAAGGGTCCTTGACTGAAAAAGCTTTTTTCGGAACTTTCCCTGGGGAAAAAAAAAATACTGGCCATTCTTTTCACACCGTTTTGATGGACATTTTTTTGCTATTTTTTTGTTGTATTTCTCATACATAGGTACAAAATGAGGATCATTGACTGAAAAACTTCACGTTTTTGCACATTCCGTAAATAAAAGAAGGTTTGAAATACTGACCATACTTGTAACACCGTTTGGGACAGATTTTTCCAAACATTTCTATTTTTCGGGGTACTACCATTAGAATGGTGTTTTGTGTTGTATTGCTCTTACACAGTTACAATAAATAGATCTGAAAACCCTTTTGCGGTACATTCCGACCCTAAAAGAAGATTTGAAATACTGACCATTCTTTTATTGTACGTTTGGGACAGATTTTTGCAAAAAAAATCTTTTTTTTCGAGGGACCACCTTTAGAGTGGTGTTTATGTGTTTAATTGAATGTTACACGTGTGCAATATAAGAACCCCTGTCATAAAAACACGACTTGTTACATTCAATGGTAAAAAGAAGGGAGTTTTGCAAAAAAAAAAAAAAAAAAAAAAAAAAAAAAAAAAAAAAAACCGTTTGGGAAACGTTTTTCAAAATATTCTTTTTTTTTCATTTACTACCTTTACGATGGTATTTTAGTGTTGTATTGTTCTTACATAGGTAAACCATAAGGATCCTTGACTAAAGAAGACTTGCGAAACATTCCGTGACAAAAAGAAGTTTTGAAATAACGAACAATCTTTTTACACAGTTTCGGACAGATTTTTCCGAAAATTTTTATTTTTACGGTTCCACTTTAAAAGTGTCTAAAAGAAGATTTGAAATAAGGAAAATTCACTTTTTACACCCTTTGGGAAGCATTTTCAGAAAACTATATTTCAAAGATACTCCATATAAATGGTGTTTTGGTGTTTTATTGATATTACATAGACACAAACTATTGAACCTTGACTGAAAAACAAAAACACTTTATGGTACATACCATGGCTTAAAGTAGAATTTGAAATCAGGAAAATTCATTTTAAATTACACCGCTTAAATTTTTTTCAGAATATTAAATTTATCAAGGTACTCCCTTTAAAATTGTGTTTTTGTGTTGTAAATACGAGGATTTAATATTTTATTTAATACGTATTTAATACGAGGATCATTGACTATAAAACCACTTTTCGGTACATGTACATTCCATGGGTAAAAGAAGACCTGATATAACGACTTTGGTGTTTGCACCGTTTGGGACAGATTTTTCCAAGAAAAAAAATCGAATTGTCAACGTACTACCTTTAAAGTGGTATTTTCGTGTTGTATTTATGTTGCATGCGTACAATATAAGAAACCTTGACTAAAAAACAATTTTTGGTACTTGCCGTGGCTTAAAATAGAATTTGAAATCAGGAAAATTCCCTTGTTACACCGGTAGGGAACATTTTTCAGTTTTTTTTTCAATGTTCTCCCTTAAAAATTGCGTTTTTGTGTTGTATGGCTGTTACATACCTAAAATACCACGATCCGAAACTATAAAACGACTTTGCGGTACATTCCATGGGTAAAAGAAGACTTGAAATTACAACTATAGTTTTAACACCGTTTGGGACAGATTTTTCCAAATATATGAGCCAGGATCTGGAAAAACGTCCCTTATAGCATTTGAGACAACCATACTTCAAGACCAGTCAGTGCCTAAATGCAGACCAGTAGAAAACCATGCTGCTCTTTTACAATTGCTATAGGTCATAAAGAATCTATTAGAGAACAACATGGATCCTGATCAGACTGTGCGTATGCACAGTCTGGTCTGGATCCAGGTTGTTCTCAAATGCCATAAAGGACGTTTTTCCAGATCCTGGCTCATATATATAAATAAAAAAAAAATGAATAAAAAAATAAAAAAAATCGAATTTTCAACGTTCTACCTTTAACGTGGCATTTTGGTGTCGTATTGATGTTACATACGTACAACATAAGAAACCTTGACTAAAAACCACTTGTTGGTACATGTCATGGCTTAAAGTAGAATCTGAAATCAGGCAAATTCACTTTTTACACCGTTTGGGAAACATTTTTCAGAAAATTAAATTTTTCAAGGTACTCCTTTTAAAAATGTGTTTTGTGTTCTTTTGCTGTTACATACCTACAATACGAGGATCCTTGACTATAAAACGACTTTGCGGTACATTCCATGGGTAAAAGAAGACTTGAAATTAGAATTGTTTTTTGTGTTGAATTGCTGTAACGTACCTACAATACGAGGATCCTTGACTATAAAACGACTTTGCGGTACATTCCATGGGTAAAAGAAGACTTGAAATTAGAATTGTTTTTTGTGTTGAATTGCTGTAACGTACCTACAATACGAGGATCCTTGACTATAAAACGACTTTGCGGTACATTCCATGGGTAAAAGAAGACTTGAAATTACAACTATAGTTTTAACACCGTTTGGGACCGATTTTTCCAAATATATGAGCCAGGATCTGGAAAAACGTCCCTTATAGCATTTGAGACAACCATACTTCAAGACCAGTCAGTGCCTAAATGCAGACCAGTAGAAAACCATGCTGCTCTTTTACAATTGCTATAGGTCATAAAGAAGCTATTAGAGAACAACATGGATCCTGATCAGACTGTGCGTATGCACAGTCTGGTCTGGATCCAGGTTGTTCTCAAATGCCATAAAGGACGTTTTTCCAGATCCTGGCTCATATATATAAATAAAAAAAAATGAATAAAAAAATAAAAAGAATCGAATTTTCAACGCTCTACCTTTAACGTGGCATTTTGGTGTTGTATTGATGTTACATACGTACACCATAAGAAACCTTGACTAAAAACCACTTGTTGGTACATGTCATGGCTTAAAGTAGAATCTGAAATCAGGCAAATTCACTTTTTACACCGTTTGGGAAACATTTTTCAGAAATTAAATTTTTCAAGGTACTCCTTTTAAAAATGTGTTTTGTGTTCTTTTGCTGTTACATACCTACAATACCAGGATCCTTGACTATAAAAACACTTTGCGGTACATTCCATGGGTAAAAGAAGACTTGAAATTACAACTATAGTTTTAACACCGTTTGGGACAGATTTTTCCAAATATATGAGCCAGGATCTGGAAAAACGTCCCTTATAACATTTGAGACAACCATACTTCAAGACCAGTCAGTGCCTAAATGCAGACCAGTAGAACCAGTTTTTACATCGTTTGGGAAACATTTTTCAGAAAACTAAATTTTTCAAGGTACTCCCTTTAAAATGAAGTTTTTGTGTTGTATTGCTGTCACATACCTACAATATCAGGGTCCATGGGTTAAAAACCACTTTTTGGTACATTCCATGGGTAATAAGAGACTTGAAATAAGGACTGTAGTATTTACACCATTTGGGACAGATTTATATAAAAAAAAATCGAATTTTCAAAGTTCCACCTTTAACTTGGCATTTTGGTGTTGTATTGATGTTACATACGTACACCATAAGAAACCTTGACTAAAAACCACTTGTTGGTACATGTCATGGGTTAAAGTAGAATTTGAAATCAGGCAAATTCAGTTTTTACACCGTTTGGGAAACATTTTTCAGAAAATTGAATTTTTCAATATACTCCTTTTGAAAATGTGTTTTTGTGTTCTTTTGCTGTTACATACCTACAATACCAGGATCCTTGACTATAAAAACACTTTTCGGTTCATTCCATGGCTAAACAAAAAACTTGAAATGACGACTATACTGTTTACACCGTTTGAGACAGATCCCCCCCCCCCCAAAAAAAAAAAAAAAAAAAATCGGACTTTCAACGTATTACCTTTAAAGTGATATTTTTGTGATGTATTGATGTTACATACTTACAAAATAATAATTCTTGACAAAAAACACATTTTACATACCATGGCTTCAAGTGGAATTTGAAATCAGGAAAATTCACTTTTTACACCTTTTGGGAAATATTATTTAGAAAATTAATTTTTCAAGGTACTCCCTTTATAATTTTTTTTGTGTTGAATTGCCGTAACGTACCTACAATACGAGGATCCATGACTATAAAACCACTTTTCGGTACATCCCATGGGTAAACGAAGACTCGAAATGACCACTATAGTGTTAACACCGTTTGGGACCGATTATTCCAACAATCGAAATTTCAACATATTACCTTTAAAGGGATATGTTGGTGTTTTAGTTATGTTACATACGTACAATATAAGAATTCCTGATTAAAAACCACATTTTGGTACATCATTCGGAAAATTCATTTTTACACCGTTTGGGAAACATTTTTCAATTTTTTTTATTTTTTCAAGTCACTACCTTTAATACCGCATCTTTGTGTTGTATTCCTGGTACATACGAACACTATCAGGAACCATGACCAGAAACCACTTTTCGGTAAATTCCATGGCTAAAAGGCGGTTTGAAATAAAGACAATTGATTTTACACCGCCTGGGACAGATTTTGGTAAAACATTCTATTTTTCAAAGTACTACCTTAGCAATAGTCTTTTGGTGTTACGTTGGTGTTACATACATACAACATTATGGACACGTGAATAAAAATCCACTTTTTGGTACATTCCATGGCTAAAAGAAATTTTGAAATTCGGAAAATTCATTTTTACACCTTTTTGGAAACATTTTTCAAAAAAATCTATGTTTTCAAGGCACTACCTTTAATACCACATCTTTGTGTTGTATTCCTGTTACATACGTACACTATCAGGATCCCTGACCAGAAACTACTTTTCGGTACATTCCGTAGCTAAATGGCGGTTTGAAATAAAGACAATTGATTTTACACCGCTTGGGACAGATTTTGGTAAACCATTCTATTTTTCAAAGTACTACCTTAGCAATAATCTTTTTGGTGTTGCGTTGGTGTTACATACATACAGCATTATGGACACGTGAATAAAAATCCACTTTTTGATACATTCTATGGCTAAAAGAAATTTTGAAATTCGGAAAATTCATTTTTACACCGTTTGGGAAACATTTTTTTAAAAAAATCTATTTTTTCAAGGCACTACCTTTAATACCGCATCTTTGTATTGTATTCCTGTTACATACGTACACTATCAGGATCCATGACCAGAAACCACTTTTTGGTACATTCCATGGCTAAAGGCGGTTTAAAATAAAGACAATTGATTTTACACCGCTTGGGACAGATTTTGGAAAACCATTCTAATTTTCAAAGTACTACCTTAGCAATGGTCTTTTGGTGTTGCGTTGGTGTTACATACATACAACATTATGGACACGTGAATAAAAATCCACTTTTTGGTACATTCCATGGCTAAAAGAAATTTTGAAATTCGGAAAATTCATTTTTAAACCGTTTGGGAAACATTTTTCGAAAAAATTCTATTTTTTCAATGCACTACATTTAATACCGCATCTTTGTGTTGTATTCCTTTTACATACGTACACTATCAGGATCCATGACCAGAAACCACTTTTTGGTACATTCCATGGCTAAAAGGCGGTTTGAAATAAAGACAATTGATCTTACACCGCTTGGGACAGATTTTGGTAAACCATTCTATTTTTCAAAGTACTACCTTAGCAATGGTCTTTTGGTGTTGCGTTGGTGTTACATGCATACAACATTATGGACACGTGAATAAAAATCCAATTTTTGGTACATTCCATGGCTAAAAGTAATTTTGAAATTCGGAAAATTCATTTTTACAACGTTTGGGAAACATTTTTCTAAAAAATTGTATTTTTTCATGACACGACCTTAAATACCGCATCTTTGTGTTGTATTCCTGTTACATACGTACACTATCAGGATCCATGACCAGAAACCACTTTTCGGTACATTCCATGGCTAAAAGGCGGTTTGAAATAAAGACAATTGATTTTACACCGCCAGGGACAGATTTTGGTAAACCATTCTATTTTTCAAAGTACTACCTTAGCAATGGTCTTTTGGTGTTGCGTTGGTGTTACATACATACAACATTATGGACACGTGGATAAAAATCCAATTTTTGGTACATTCCATGGCTAAAAGAAATTTTGAAATTCGGAAAATTCATTTTTACACCGTTAGGGAAAAATTTGTCAAAAAATTCTATTTTTTCAAGGCACTACCTTTAATACTGCATCTTTGTGTTTTATTCCTGTTACATACGTACACTATCAGGATCCATGACCAGAAACCACTTTTTGGTACATTCCATGGCTAAAAGGCGGTTTGAAATAAAGACAATTGATTTTACACCGCTTGGGACAGATTTTGGTAAACCATTCTATTTTTCAAAGTACTACCTTAGCAATGGTCTTTTGGTGTTGCGTTGGTGTTACATGCATACAACATTATGGACACGTGAATAAAAATCCACTTTTTGGTACATTCCATGGCTAAAAGTAATTTTGAAATTCGGAAAATTCATTTTTACAACGTTTGGGAACCATTTTTCTAAAAAATTCTATTTTTTCAAGACACGACCTTAAATACCGCATCTTTGTGTTGTATTCCTGTTACATACGTACACTATCAGGATCCATGACCAGAAACCACTTTTCGGTACATTCCATGGCTAAAAGGCGGTTTGAAATAAAGACAATTGATTTTACACCGCCTGGGACAGATTTTGGTAAAACATTCTATTTTTCAAAGTACTACCTTAGCAATGGTCTTTTGGTGTTGCGTTGGTGTTAACTACATACAACATTATGGATATGTGAATAAAAATCCACTTTTTGGTACATTCCATGGCTAAAAGAAGTTTTGAAATTCGGAAAATTCATTTTTACACCGTTTGGGAAACATTTGTCAAAAAATTCTATTTTTTCAAGGCACTACATTTAATATCGCATCTTTGTGTTGTATTCCTGTTACATACGTACGCTATCAGGATCCATGACCAGAAACCACTTTTCGGTACATTCCGTAGCTAAATGGCAGTTTGAAATAAAGACAATTGATTTTACACCGCTTGGGACAGATTTTGGTAAACCATTCTATTTTTCAAAGTACTACCTTAGCAACTGTCTTTTGGTATTGCGTTGGTATTACATATATACAACATTATTGACACGTGAATACAAATCCACTTTTTGGTACATTCCATGGCTAAAAGAAATTTTGAAATTCGGAAAGTTCATTTTTACACCGTTTGGGAAACATTTTTTTTTAAAAAATATTTTTTCAGGGCACTACCTTTAATACCGCATCTTTGTATTGTATTCCTGTTACATACATACACTATCAGGATCCATGACCAGAAACCACTTTCTGGTACATTCCATGGCTAAAGGCGGTTTAAAATAAAGACAATTGATTTTACACCGCTTGGGACAGATTTTGGTAAACCATTCTATTTTTCAAAGTACTACCTTAGCAATAATCTTTTTGTGTTGTGTTGGTGTTACACACATGTATACAACATTATGGACACGTGAATAAAAATCCACTTTTTGGTACATTCCATGGCTAAAAGAAATTTTGAAATTCGGAAAATTCATTTTTACACCGTTTGGGAAACATTTTTCAAAAAATTCTATTTTTTTCAAATCACTACCTTTGATACTGCATCTTTGTGTTGTATTACTGTTACATACGTACACTATCAGGATCCATGACCAGAAACCACTTTTCGGTACATTCCATGGCTAAAAGGCGGTTTGAAATAAAGGCAATTGATTTTACACCGCTTGGGACAGATTTTGGTAAAACATTCTATTTTTCAAAGTACTACCTTAGCAATGGTCTTTTGGTGTTGCGTTGGTGTTACATAATACAACATTATGGACACGTGAATGAAAATCCACTTTTTGGTACGTTCCATGGCTAAAAGAAATTTTGAAATTCGGAAAATTCATTTTTACACCGTTTGGGAAACATTTTTCAAAAAATTCTATTTTTTCAAGGCACTACTTGTAATACTGCATCTTTGTGTTGTATTACTGTTACATACGTACACTATCAGGATCCATGACCAGAAACCTCTTTTCGGTACTTTTCATGGCTAAAAGGCGGTTTGAAATAAAGGCAATTGATTTTACACCGCTTGGGACAGATTTTGGTAAAACGTTCTATTTTCCAAAGTACTACCTTAGCAATGGTCTTTTGGTGTTGCGTTGGTGTTACATACATACAACATTATGGACACGTGAATAAAAATCCACTTTTTGGTACATTCCATGGCTAAAAGAAATTTTGAAATTCGGAAAATTCATTTTTACACCGTTTGGGAAACATTTTTCAAAAAAGTTTCTAAAGTTTCTATTCATTTCCAGAATGTTCTTAAATGATATCTGTAAAAAGTAAACAAAATGTTTACTAAGATACTTGTTGACAAAATATCCAGTTCTAAAAATATACAAGGGGAAATTCCAAAATTAAGATGACAAATATTTAGGCTATAGGGGCATACATAACAATTCTATTTTTCAAAGTACTACCTTAGCAATGGTCTTTTGGTGTTTCGTTGGTGTTACATACATACAACATTGTGGACACGTGAATAAAAATCCACTTTATGGTATATTCCATGGCTAAAAGAAATTTTGAAATTTGGAAAATTCATTT
Source organism: Fragum sueziense (assembly GCA_963680895.1). Taxonomy (NCBI): domain Eukaryota; kingdom Metazoa; phylum Mollusca; class Bivalvia; order Cardiida; family Cardiidae; genus Fragum; species Fragum sueziense. The sequence continues at coordinate 41,001,534 of OY804599.1, forward strand.
TTACACCGTTTGGGAAGCATTTTTCAAAAAATTCTATTTTTTTCAAGGCATTACCTTTAATACTACCTCTTTGTGTTGTATTCCTGTTACATACGTACACTATCAGGATCCATGACCAGAAACCACTTTTCGGTAAATTCCCTTGCTAAAAGGCGTTTTGAAATAAAAACAATTGATTTTACACCGTTTGGGACAGATATTGGTAAAGTTTAAACCATTCTATTTTTCAAAGTACTACCTTAGCAATTGTCTTTAAGTGTTGTGTTGGTTTTACATACATACAACATTATGGACACGTGAATAAAAATCCACTTTTTGGTACATTCCATGTCTAAAAGAAATTTTGAAATTCGTAAAATTCATTTTTACATCGTTTGGGAAACATTTTTCTAAAAAATTCTATTTTTTCAAGGCACTACCTTTAATACTGCATCTTTGTGTTGTATTCCTGTTACATACGTACTCTATCAGGAACCATGACCAGAAACCACTTTTCGGTACATTCCATGGCTAAAAGGCGGTTTGAAATAAAGACAATTGATTTTACATCGCTTGGGACAGATTTTGGTAAAACATTCTATTTTTCAAAGTACTACCTTAGCAATGGTCTTTGGGTGTTGCGTTGGTGTTACATACATACAACATTATGGACACGTGAATAAAAATCCACTTTTTGGTACATTCCATGTCTAAAAGAAATTTTGAAATTCGTAAAATTAATTTTTACACCGTTTGGGAAACATTTTTCAGAAAATTCTATTTTTTTCAAGGCACTACCTTTAATACTGCATCTTTATGCTGTATTTCTGTTACATACGCACACTATCAGGTTCCATGACCAGAAACCACTTTTCGGTACATTCCATGGCTAAAAGGTGGTTTGAAATAAAGACAATTGATTTTTCACCGCTTTGGAAAGATTTTGGGGAAACATTTTATTTTTCAAAGCACTACCTTAGCAATGGTCTTTTGCTGTTGCGTTGGTATTACATACATACGACATTATGGACAGGTGAATAAAAATCCACTTTTTGGTACATTCCATGGCTAAAAGAAATTTTGAAATTCGGAAAATTCATTTTTACATCGTTTGGGAAACATTTTTCTAAAAAATTCTATTTTTTCAAGGCACTACCTTTTATACTGCATCTTTGTGTTGTATTCCTGTTACATGCGTACTCTATCAGGATCCATGACCAGAAAACACTTTTCGGTACATTCCATGGCTAAAAGGCGGTTTGAAATAAAGACAATTGATTTTACATCGCTTGGGACAGATTTTGGTAAAACATTCTATTTTTCAAAGTTCTACCATAGCAATGGTCTTTTGGTGCTGCGTTTGTGTGTCATACATACAACATTATGGACACGTGAATAAAAATCCATTTTTTGGTACATTCCATGGCTAAAAGAAATTTTGAAATTCCGAAAATTCATTTTTACACCGTTTGGGAAACATTATTAAAAAAATTCTTTTTTTTCAAGGCACTTCCTTTAATACCTCATCTTTGTATTGTATTCCTGTTACATACGTACACTATCAGGATCCATGACCAGAAACCACTTTTCGGTACATTCCATGGCTAAAAGGCGGTTTGAAATAACGACAATTGATTTTACACCGCTTGGGACAGATTTTGGTAAAACATTCTATTTTTTCAAAGTACTACCTTAACAATGGTCTTTTGGTGTTGCGTTGGTGTTACATACATACAACATTATGGACAGGTGAATAAAAATCCACTTTTTTGTACCCTCCATGGCTAAAAGAAATTTTGAAATTCGGAAAATTCATTTTTACACCGTTTGGGAAACAATTTTCAAAAAATTATATTTTTTTCAGGGAAAAACCTTAAATACTGCATCTTTGTGTTGTATTCCTGTTACATACGTACACTATCAGAATCCATGACCAGAAAACACTTTTCGGTACATTCCATGGCTAAAAGGCGGTTTGAAATAAAGACAATTCATTTTACACCGCTTAGGACACATTTTGTTTAAACATTCTATTTTTCAAAGTACTACCTTAGCAATGGTCTTTTGGTGTTGCGTTGGTGTTACATACATACAGCATTATGGACACGTGAATAAAAATCCACTTTTTGGTACATTCCATGGCTAAAAGAAATTTTGAAATTCGGAAAATTCATTTTTACACCCTTTGGGAAACATTTTTCAAAAAAATTCTATTTTTTCAAGGCACTACCTTTAATACCGCATCTTTGTGCCTTATTCCTGTACACCGCCTGTACACCGCTTGGGAAAGATTTTGGTAAAACATTCTATTTTTCAAAGTACTACCTTAGCAATGGTAAGATAGTACTTTGAAAAATATTATTCCAGTTACATACCTACACTATCAGGATCCATGACCAGAAACCACTTTTCGATACATTCCATGGCTAAAAGGCGGTTTGAAATAAAGACAATTGATTTTACACCGCTTGGGACAGATTTTGGGTAAACATTCTATTTTTCAAAGTACTACCTTAGTAATGGTCTTTTGGTGTTGCGTTGGTGTTACATACATACAACATTATGGACACGTGAATAAAAATCCACTTTTTGGTACATTCCATGGCTAAAAGAAATTAAGAAATTAGGAAAATTCATTTTTACACCGTTTGGGAACCATTTTTCAAAAAGTTATGTTTTTTCAATGCACTACCTTTATTACCGCATCTTTGTGTTGTATTCCTGTTACATACGTACACTATCAGGATCCATGACAAGAAACAACTTTTCGGTACATTCCATGGCTAAAAGGCGGTTTGAAATAAAGACAATTGATTTTACACCGCCTGGGACAGATTTTGGTAAAACATTCTATTTTTCAAAGTACTACCTTAGCAATGGTCTTTTGGTGTTGCGTTGGTGTTACATACATACAACATTATGAACAAGTGAATAAAAATCCACTTTTTGGTACATTCTATGGCTAAAAGAAGTTTTGAAATTCGGAAAATTCATTTTTACACCGTTTGGGAAACATTTTTCAAAAAATCCATTTTTTCAACGCACTACCTTTAATACTGCATCTTTGTGTTGTATTCTTGTTATATACGTACACTATCAGGATCCATGACCAGAAACCACTTTTCGGTACATTCCATGGATAAAAGGCTGTTTGAAATAAAGGCAATTGATTTTATATCGCTTGGGACAGATTTTGGTAAAACATTCTATTTTTCAAAGTACTACCTTAGCAATGGTCTTTTGGTGTTGCGTTGGTGTTACATACATACAACATTATGGACACGTGAATAAAAATCCACTTTTTGGTACATTCCATGGCTAAAAGAAATTTTGAAATTCGGAAAATTCATTTTTACACCGTTTGGGAAACATTTTTTTCAAAAAAATTCTATTTTTTCAAGGCACTACTTTTAATACCACATCTTTGTGCCTAATTCCTGTTACATACGTACATTATCAGGATCCATGACCAGAAACCTCTTTTCGGTACATTCCATGGCTAAAAGGCGGTTTGAAATTAAGACATTTGGTTTTACACCGCCTGGGACAGATTTTTGTAAAACATTCTATTTTTCAAAGTACTTCCCTAGCAATGGTCTTTTGGTGTTGCGTTGGAGTTACATACATACAACATTATGGACACGAGAATAAAAATCCACTTTTTGGTACATTCCATGACTAAAAGAAATTTTGAAATTCGGAAAATTCATTTTTACACCGTTTGGGAAACATTTTTCAAAAAATTCTATTTTTTCAAGGCACTACCTTTAATACTGCATCTTTATGTTGTATTCCTGTTACATACGTACACTATCAGGGTCCATGACCAGAAACCACTTTTGGGTACATTCCATGGCTAAAAGGCGGTTTGAAATAAAAAAAAAGATTTTACATCGCTTGGGACAGATTTAAGTAAAACATTCTATTTTTCAAAGTACTAACTTAGCAATGGTATTTTGGTGTTGTGTTGGTGTTACATACATACAACATTATGGACACGTGAATAAAAATCCACTTTGTGGTACATTCCATGGCTAAAAGAAATTTTGAAATTTGGAAAATTCATTTTTACACCGTTTGGGAATTATTTTTTCAAAAAATTCTTTTTTTTCAAGGCACTACCTTTAATACTGCATCTTTGTGTTTTATTCCTGTTACATACGTACACTATCAGGATCCATGACCAGAAACCACTTTTCGGTACATTCCGTGGCTAAAAGGCGGTTTGAAATAAAGACAATTGGTTTTACACCGCTTGGGACAGATTTTTTGTAAAACATTCTATTTTTCAAAGTACTACCTTAGCAATGGCCTTTTGGTGTTGCGTTGGTGTTACATACATACAACATTATGGACACGTGAATAAAAATCCACTTTGTGGTACATTCCATGGCTAAAAGAAATTTTGAAATTCGGAAAATTCATTTTTACACCGTTTGGGAATTATTTTTTCAAAAAATTCTTTTTTTTTCAAGGCACTACCTTTAATACTGCATCTTTGTGTTTTATTCCTGTTACATACGTACACTATCAGGATCCATGACCAGAAACCACTTTTCGGTACATTCCGTGGCTAAAAGGCGGTTTGAAATTAAGACAATTGGTTTTACACCGCCTGGGACAGATTTTTTGTAAAACATTCTTTTTTTCAAAGTACTACCTTAGCAATGGTATTTTGGTGTTGCGTTGGTGTTACATACATACAACATTATGGACATGTGAATAAAAATCCACTTTTTGGTACATTCCATGGCTAAAAGAAATTTTGAAATTCGGAAAATTCATTTTTACACCGTTTGGGAAACATTTTTCAAAAAAAAAATCTATTTTTTCAAGGCACTACCTTAAATACCCCATCTTTGTGCCTTATTCCTGTTACATACGTACACTATCAGGATCCATGACCAGAAACCACTTTTCGGTACATTCCATGGCTAAAAGGCGGTTTGAAATTAAGACAGTTGCTTTTACACCGCCTGGAACAGATTTTTGTAAAACATTCTATTTTTCAAAGTACTACCTTAGCAATGGCCTTTTGGTGTTGCGTTGGTGTTACTTACATACAACATTATGGACACATGAATAAAAATCCACTTTTTGGTACATTCCATGACTAAAAGAAATTTTGAAATTCGGAAAATTCATTTTTACACCGTTTGGGAAACATTTTTCAAAAAATTCTATTTTTTCAAGGCACTACCTTTAATACTGCATCTTTAAGTTGTATTCCTGTTACATACGTACACTATCAGGATCCATGACCAGAAAACACTTTTCGGTACATTCCATGGCTAAAAGGCGGTTTGAAATAAAAAAAATGATTTTACATCGCTTGGGACAGATTTAAGTAAAACATTCTATTTTTCAAAGTACTACCTTAGCAATGGTCTTTTGGTGTTGCGTTGGTGTTCCATACATACAACATTATGGACACGTGAATAAAAATCCACTTTGTGGTACATTCCATGACTAAAAGAAATTTTGAAATTTGGAAAATTCATTTTTACACCGTTTGGGAATTATTTTTTCAAAAAATTCTTTTTTTTCAAGGCACTACCTTTAATACTGCATCTTTGTGTTTTATTCCTGTTACATACGTACACTATCAGGATCCATGACCAGAAACCACTTTTCGGTACATTCCGTGGCTAAAAGGCGGTTTGAAATTAAGACAATTGGTTTTACACCGCCTGGGACAGATTTTTTGTAAAACATTCTATTTTTCAAAGTACTACCTTAGCAATGGCCTTTTGGTGTTGCGTTGGTGTTACATACATACAAAATTATGGACATGTGAATAAAAATCCACTTTTTGGTACATTCCATGGCTAAAAGAAATTTTGAAATTCGCAAAATTCATTTTTACACCCTTTGGGAAACATTTTTCAAAAAAATTCTATTTTTCAAGGCACTACCTTTAATACTGCATCTTTGTGCCTTATTCCTGTTACATACGTACACTATCAGGATCCATGACCAGAAACCTCTTTTCGGTACATTCCATGGCTAAAAGGCGGTTTGAAATTAAAACAGTTGCTTTTACACCGCCTGGGACAGATTTTTGTAAAACATTCTTTTTTTCAAAGTACTACCTTAGCAATGGCCTTTTGGTGTTGTGTTGGTGTTACATACATACAACATTATGGACACATGAATAAAAATCCACTTTTTGGTACATTCCATGACTAAAAGAAATTTTGAAATTCGGAAAATTCATTTTTACACCGTTTGGGAAACATTTTTCAAAAAAATTCTATTTTTTCAAGGCACTACCTTTAAAACTGCATCTTTAAGTTGTATTCCTGTTACATACGTACACTATCAGGATCCATGACAAGAAAACACTTTTCGGTACATTCCATGGCTAAAAGGCTGTTTGAAATAAAAAAAAAATGATTTTACATCGCTTGGGACAGATTTAAGTAAACATTCTATTTTTCAAAGTACTACCTTAGCAATGGTCTTCTGGTGTTGCGTTGGTGTTACATACATACAACATTATGGACACGTGAATAAAAATCCACTTTGTGGTACATTTCATGGCGAAAAGAAATTTTGAAATTCGGAAAATTCATTTTTACACCGTTTGGGAAACATTTTTTCAAACATTCTTTTTTTTTTCAAGGCACTACCTTTAATACTGCATCTTTGTGTTGTATTCCTGTTACATACGTACACTATCAGGATCCATGACCAGAAGCCACTTTCGGTACATTCCATGGCTAAAAGGCGGTGTGATTAAAGACAATTGATTTTACACCGCTTGGGACAGATTTTGGTAAAACATTCTATTTTTCAAAGTTCTACCTTAGCAATGGTGTTTTGGTGTTGCGTTGGTATTACATACATACAACATGATTTTTAAGTGAATAAAAATCCACTTTTTGGTACATTCCATGGTTAAAAGAAATTTTGAAATTCGGAAAATTCATTTTTACACCGTTTGTGAAACATTTTTCAAAAAATTCTATATTTTCTAGTCGCTAGCTTTAATATCGCATCTTTGTGTTGTATCCTTGTTACATACGTTTACTATCAGGATCCATGACCAGAAACCACTTTGCGGTACATTCCATGGCTAAGAGGCGGTTTGAAATAAAGACAATTGATTTCACACCGCCTGGGACAGATTTTGGTAAAACATTCTATTTTTCGAAATACTCACTTGGCAATGGTCTTTTGGTGTTGCGTTGGTCTTACATACATACAACATTATGGACACGTGAATAAAAATCCACTTTTTGGTACATTCCATGGCTAAAAGAAATTTTGAAATTCGGAAAATTCATTTTTACACCGTTTGGGACACATTTTTCAAAGAAATCTATTTTTTTCAAGGCACTACCTTTAATACTACATCTATGTGTTGCATTCCTGTTACATACGTACACTATCAGGATCAATGACCAGAAACCACTTTTCGGTACATTCCATGGCTAAAAGGCGGTTTGATTAAAGACAATTGATTTTACACCGCTTGGGACAGATTTTGGTAAAACATTCTATTTTTCAAAGTTCTACCTTAGCAATGGTCTTTTGGTGTTGCGTTGGTGTTACATACATACAACATTATTTTTATGTGAATAAAAATCCACTTTTTGTTACATTCCATGGCTAAAAGAAATTTTGAAATTCGGAAAATTCATTTTTACACCGTTTGGGAAACATTTTTCAAAAAATTCTATTTTTTCAACGCACTACCTTTAATATCGCATCTTTGTGTTGTATTCCTGTTACATATGTACTCTATTAGGATCCATGACAAGAAACAACTTTTCGGTACATTCCATGGCTAAAAGGTGGTTTGAAATAAAGACAAATGATTTTACACCGCCTGGGACAGATTTTGGTAAAACATTCTATTTTTCAAAGTACTACCCGTAGCAATGGTCTTTTGGTGTTGCGTTGGTGTTACATACATACAACATTATGACCACGTGAATAAAAATCCACTTTTTGGTACATTCCATGGCTAAAAGAAGTTTTGACATTCGGAACATTCATTTTTACACCCTTTGGGAAACATTTTTCAAAAAATTCTACTTTTTCAAGGCACTACCTTTAATACTGCATCTTTAAGTTGTATTCCTGTTACATACGTACACTATCAGGATCCATGACCAGAAAACACTTTTCGGTACATTCCATGGCTAAAAGGCGGTTTGAAATAAAAAAAATGATTTTACATCGCTTGGGACAGATTTAAGTAAAACATTCTATTTTTCAAAGTACTACCTTAGCAATGGTCTTTTGGTGTTGCGTTGGTGTTACATACATACAACATTATGGACACGTGAATAAAAATCCACTTTGTGGTACATTCCATGGCTAAAAGAAATTTTGAAATTTGGAAAATTCATTTTTACACCGTTTGGGAATTATTTTTTCAAAAAATTCTTTTTTTTTCAAGGCACTACCTTTAATACTGCATCTTTGTGTTTTATTCCTGTTACATACGTACACTATCAGGATCCATGACCAGAAACCACTTTTCGGTACATTCCGTGGCTAAAAGGCGGTTTGAAATTAAGACAATTGGTTTTACACCGCCTGGGACAGATTTTTTGTAAAACATTCTATTTTTCAAAGTACTACCTTAGCAATGGCCTTTTGGTGTTGCATTGGTGTTACATACATACAAAATTATGGACATGTGAATAAAAATCCACTTTTTGGTACATTCCATGGCTAAAAGAAATTTTGAAATTCGCAAAATTCATTTTTACACCCTTTGGGAAACATTTTTCAAAAAAATTCTATTTTTTCAAGGCACTACCTTTAATACTGCATCTTTGTGCCTTATTCCTGTTACATACGTACACTATCAGGATCCATGACCAGAAACCTCTTTTCGGTACATTCCATGGCTAAAAGGCGGTTTGAAATTAAAACAGTTGCTTTTACACCGCCTGGGACAGATTTTTGTAAAACATTCTTTTTTTCAAAGTACTACCTTAGCAATGGCCTTTTGGTGTTGCGTTGGTGTTACATACATACAACATTATGGACACATGAATAAAAATCCACTTTTTGGTACATTCCATGACTAAAAGAAATTTTGAAATTCGGAAAATTCATTTTTACACCGTTTGGGAAACATTTTTCAAAAAAATTCTATTTTTTCAAGGCACTACCTTTAATACTGCATCTTTAAGTTGTATTCCTGTTACATACGTACACTATCAGGATCCATGACAAGAAAACACTTTTCGGTACATTCCATGGCTAAAAGGCTGTTTGAAATAAAAAAAAATGATTTTACATCGCTTGGGACAGATTTAAGTAAACATTCTATTTTTCAAAGTACTACCTTAGCAATGGTCTTCTGGTGTTGCGTTGGTGTTACATACATACAACATTATGGACACGTGAATAAAAATCCACTTTGTGGTACATTTCATGGCGAAAAGAAATTTTGAAATTCGGAAAATTCATTTTTACACCGTTTGGGAAACATTTTTTCAAACATTCTTTTTTTTTCAAGGCACTACCTTTAATACTGCATCTTTGTGTTGTATTCCTGTTACATACGTACACTATCAGGATCCATGACCAGAAGCCACTTTCGGTACATTCCATGGCTAAAAGGCGGTGTGATTAAAGACAATTGATTTTACACCGCTTGGGACAGATTTTGGTAAAACATTCTATTTTTCAAAGTTCTACCTTAGCAATGGTGTTTTGGTGTTGCGTTGGTATTACATACATACAACATGATTTTTAAGTGAATAAAAATCCACTTTTTGGTACATTCCATGGCTAAAAGAAATTTTGAAATTCGGAAAATTCATTTTTACACCGTTTGTGAAACATTTTTCAAAAAATTCTATATTTTCTAGTCGCTAGCTTTAATATCGCATCTTTGTGTTGTATCCTTGTTACATACGTTTACTATCAGGATCCATGACCAGAAACCACTTTGCGGTACATTCCATGGCTAAGAGGCGGTTTGAAATAAAGACAATTGATTTCACACCGCCTGGGACAGATTTTGGTAAAACATTCTATTTTTCGAAATACTCACTTGGCAATGGTCTTTTGGTGTTGCGTTGGTCTTACATACATACAACATTATGGACACGTGAATAAAAATCCACTTTGTGGTACATTCCATGGCTAAAAGAAATTTTGAAATTCGGAAAATTCATTTTTACACCGTTTGGGACACATTTTTCAAAGAAATCTATTTTTTTCAAGGCACTACCTTTAATACTACATCTATGTGTTGCATTCCTGTTACATACGTACACTATCAGGATCAATGACCAGAAACCACTTTTCGGTACATTCCATGGCTAAAAGGCGGTTTGATTAAAGACAATTGATTTTACACCGCTTGGGACAGATTTTGGTAAAACATTCTATTTTTCAAAGTTCTACCTTAGCAATGGTCTTTTGGTGTTGCGTTGGTGTTACATACATACAACATTATTTTTATGTGAATAAAAATCCACTTTTTGTTACATTCCATGGCTAAAAGAAATTTTGAAATTCGGAAAATTCATTTTTACACCGTTTGGGAAACATTTTTCAAAAAATTCTATTTTTTCAACGCACTACCTTTAATATCGCATCTTTGTGTTGTATTCCTGTTACATATGTACTCTATCAGGATCCATGACAAGAAACAACTTTTCGGTACATTCCATGGCTAAAAGGTGGTTTGAAATAAAGACAAATGATTTTACACCGCCTGGGACAGATTTTGGTAAAACATTCTATTTTTCAAAGTACTACCCGTAGCAATGGTCTTTTGGTGTTGCGTTGGTGTTACATACATACAACATTATGACCACGTGAATAAAAATCCACTTTTTGGTACATTCCATGGCTAAAAGAAGTTTTGACATTCGGAACATTCATTTTTACACCGTTTGGGAAACATTTTTCAAAAAGAAATCCATTTTTTCAAGGCACTACCTTTAATACTGCATCTTCGTGTTGTATTCCTGTTACATACGTACACTATCAGGATCCATGACCAGAAACAACTTTTTGGTACATTCCATGGCTAAAAGGCGGTTTGAAATAAAGACAATTGATTTTACACCGCTTGGGACAGATTTTGGTAAAACATTCTATTTTTCAAAGTACTACCTTAGCAATGGTAAGGTAGCACTTTGAAAAATATTATTCCTGTTACATACCTACACTATCAGGATCCAAGACCAGAAACCACTTTGCGGTACATTCCATGGCTAAAAGGCGGTTTGAAATTAAGGAAATTGATTTTACACCGCTTGGGACAGATTTTGGGTAAACATTCTATTTTTCAAAGTACTACCTTAGTAATGGTCTTTTGGTGTTGCGTTGGTGTTACATACATACAACATTATGGACACATGAATAAAAATTCACTTTTTTGGTACATTCCATGGCTAAAAGAAATTTTGAAATTCGGAAATTCATTTTTACACCGTTTGGGAAACATTTTTCAAAAAAGTCTATTTTTCAACGCACTGCCTTTATGACCGCATCTTTGTGTTGTATTCCTGTTACATACGTACACTATCAGGATCCATGACCAGAAACCACTTTTTGGTATATTCAATGGCTAAATGGCGGTTTGAAATTAAGACAATTGATTTTACACCGACTGGGACAGATTTTTGTAAAACATTCTATTTTTTAAAGTACTACCTTAGCCATGGTCTTTTGGTGTTGCGTTGGTGTTACATACATACAACATTATGGACACGTGAATAAAAATCCACTTTTTGCCACATTCCATGGCTAAAAGAAATTTTGAAATTCGGAAAATTCATTTTTACACCGTTTGGGAAACTTTTTTCAAAAAAATCTTTTTTTTCAAGGCAGTACCTTTAATACTGCATCTTTGTGTTGTATTCCTTTTAGATACGTACACTATCACGATCCATGACCAGAAACCACTTTTTGGTACATTCCAAGGCTAAAAGAAATTTTGAAATTCGGAAAATTCATTTTTACACCGTTTGGGAAACTTTTTTCAAAAAATTATATTTCTTCAAGGCACTAACTTTAATACTGCGTCTTTGTGTTGTATTCCTGTTACATACGTACACTATCAGGATCCATGACCAGAAACCACTTTTTGGTACATTCCATGAATAAAAGCCGGTTTGAAATAAAGACAATTGATTTTACATCGCCTGGGACAGATTTTGGTAAAACATTCTATTTTTCAAAGTACTACCTTAGCAATGGTCTTTTGGTGTTGCGTTTGTGTTACATACATACAACATTATGGACACGTGAATAAAAATCCACTTTTTGGTTCATTCCATGGCTAAAAGAAATTTTGAAATTCGGAAAATTCATTTGTACACCGTTTGGGAAACAATTTTCTAAAAAAATCTAATTTTCAAGGCACTACCTTTAATACTGTGCACATCTTTGTGTTGTATTCCTATTACTTACGTACACAACCAGGATCAATGACAAAAGACCCATTTTCGGTACATTCCATGGCTAAAAGGCGGTTTGAAATAAAGACAATTGATTTTACACCGCTTGGGACAGATTTTGGTAAAACATTCTATTTTTCAAAGTACTACCTTAGTAATGGTCTTTTGGTGTTGCGTTGGTGTTATATACATAAAACATTATAGACACGTGAATAAAAACCCACTTTTTGGTACATTCCATGGCTAAAAGAAATTTTGAAATTCGGAAAATTCATTTTTCGCCCAAATTCAGTTTAGAGGCGCCACTAGGGTCTGAAATGGTCGAAAAATTCATGTTTTCAGAAACGTTTCCCATATTGATATCTGAAGTATATCTGACCTTACATATTTCGATGTTTTTGGATGCAATATGATCTTTCCATCGGAATTGTTGAGCATCGAAAATGGGTAGTTTCAATCGCTTTTTTAAGAATATCGGGTATCTTTTGAATTAGAATTTGAATCTTATTAGAGGGAAAGACAAACTGCATCGAGTTGTTAATCAATGCCAACAATCTAGCTGTTATAACGATATGCCGTTTAGATTTCAGCTTCTGACGTGTCCATCTCTACAAAATTTTAAACTGAAACAAATTAAATTTCCGTTACTAACTTGAAATTTCCGTTGTATGTATACGTATGTCTTTTGTTCTGTCCTTCAAACGTGTAGATAGAAAAAGTATCATCTTTTGTGATAAAAGAGAAGTATCAATGCGTGAGAATCTCGAACTTTATTGAACTTGTGATATGCAATGAAATATTTTAGTTGCATTAACTGTAAAATACAATCGTACGTTTTCTGTAACAACGAGCACATTATTATGAGAAAACAATATCAAAGACGACTTAGAAATATAACAACTTCAAATTGGTAAAATCAGGTACCGAGTATTTAAGCTTTCGCCACGTTTTGAGACATGTACAGCTGTATTTACCTTACTAAATTTCCGTTACCTATTGGTAACGGAAAATTTACTCATTGAAAACAGACTTTTTATGAGTAGCTCTCGCAAATTTATCTGGAATACACCAAAATTCGTAGGACATGTGTATTTTACAGATATTTTTAAGTTGTAGGGGTAAGTGCATAGTGATAAACATTGCCGAAATACCATGTGAAAATGCAAATACCTTCCCTACTTTAAATATGAAATATGTCTTCAAAACATGAACACTGAACTGTGTTTACAGTACCATGTAGTAAGTTCAATGAAATGATCATCATACATTACGTTATAGATCATTAGCACCAAATTGCGCACCTGTTTTCCATTAAATTTAATTTTGGTATCGGAAATTTCAAAAAAGGTATCGGAAATTTGGTATCGGAAATTTCAAAATATCACATTTTGTCCTGTGTTTTCTATTATATTGCCATTATGTACAAATACTTTAGCAGTATACCATTTCCCAGATAGCATTAACACTTTAATCTATGAATTATCAAACCATATTGCCAAAAAGAGCACTTAGTTTAGTATAACGGAAATTACATGTTTTTACTTTTGATGAGGGGTACCTCGCTATTGCAGCATTTAGCAAATTTATTTCGTAAAATATCTACCTGGTTTATGTCATTCTCAAAAAATAATTATATGAATCAAAGTGTAAGGAAAATGACGACCAAATCTATCGGAAAAACTGTGTTTAAAGTGTCAAATTAAGGTAACGGAGATTTCTTCAATTTTTTGAATTTTGGCGACACTTGCTTGACCTTAATTATTTTTGTTTTTATGACGGACAAATAATAAAAGATGTACCTTTCAAAAACTTAGGTCATTGACGGATGTTTTTAAATACATATACAGTGGATAAAATGTATCTATTTGTGAGAAAGTACCACGTTCATTTACTCTACTGCGTCTGGCGACATAACGGAAATTTAAAAATACGACCTTATTTTTGATATTTTGAAGAAACGAGTCTCTCGATTTTCTTGAAATGTTTAACAAAGTTGTAAAGTGATCTGTAATAATGTAAGGACTATCAAAATTCAATGTACTACGTTTCTTCAGTTAGATAAATACCGGCGACGGGGGTGGCGCTTCTAAACTGAATTTGTGCGTTTTACACCGTTTGGGAAACATTTTTCAAAAAATTCTATTTTTTCAAGGCACTACCTTTAATACTGCATCTTTGTGTTGAAGTCCTGTTACATACATACACTATCAGGATCCATGACCAGAAACCACTATTCGGTACATTCCATGACTAAAAGGCGGTTTGAAATAAAGACAATTGATTTTACACCGCTTGGGACAGATTTTGGTAAAACATTCTATTTTTCAAAGTACTACCTTAGCAATAGTCTTTTGGTGTTGCGTTGGTGTTACATACATACAACAGTTTGGACACGTGAATAAAAATCCACTTTTTAGTACATTCCATGGCTAACAGAAATTTTGAAATTCGGAAAATTCATTTTTACACCGTTTGGGAAACATTTTTCAAAAAAATCTATTTTTTCAAGGTACTACCTATAATACTGCATCTTTGTGTTTTCATGCATTATCAATAAATAGGAGCCATTTGGATTTAGGAAAATGCGAAAAAATGATATCGAAGAAACTTGACCTTGATTTGTTGTTCAAAGCTTGGCATACGTCTATAGGATGCCACTGCAAAATATTTTCAACATGAATAATATGATACTCGAGATACAGCATCTTCAATCAAATCAATAAAAGTACCATTTTTACTTGTGAAAGGTTCGTTGCTAACGAAGAGTCAATTTTAGATTCTTGATACTTTTCAATATGAAGATGTACGTGGACACGATTGATACTATCAATAGCAAGTATATCTATATTCATGAAAAAATTTAACTCCCAAACAGTTTATATACTTATTCTTCTTCAATCTAATTCAAAAACTACCCATTTAATAGACATAGACCGAGCTGTTAACTGTGTTTTTTCTGCATAATTTTCAATTGCAGTGGATTTCAAACCGCCTTTTAGCGATCGGATGTACCGAAAAGTGGTTTCTGGTCATGGATCCTGATGATAGTGTACTTATGTAAAAGGAATACAATACAAAGATGCGGTATTAAAGGTAGTGCCTTGAAAAAATACAATTTTTTGAAAAATGTTTCCCAAACGGTGTAAAAATGACTTTTCCGAATTTCAAAATTTCTAAGAAAATTTGAAATGTGGACAGTTGATTCGGCACGAATCAACCCAACAGTTGAAAGAAAAATATTTTCATCAGTTAAGTCTATAAACATGTTTACATGTTAAAAAGAGCAGACGACTTTGTTTTATGGTTGTATAACTGTTTCAAATTAATCATTTTTTACAAAGAAGATAAATTGTTTTTCTGTTAGTGCTTTATGGCTATTTGGTTCTCTTGCTACACTTCATATCTGCGTGGTAGGGATATGTCCAGTTTTGTTATTGTTTAATAACGTGTATTAGATATATGAAAAAGAAACAATTCAAATTGAACTAAGATTTAAGATAACGAACATTACGTGATAAGAATTTGGTGTAAAATGTCTAGAATTAGGCACTTAAAGTGTTTATGAAATATTTTCTGTGACTTAATTTTAATCACACACCTTCCACAATAAAATCTGACTAGCAAAAAGTTAAGAATTAAGCTATGATTGCTCATAACGTAATTGGTGACACCGATATATCATATTTTCCGATACCATGATATAATAAAGTCTAGCCATTTACACATGAACTCTGAAACTTTATAATTTTTTCTACTATGTATTAAAAATTATAACCTTTATGAAACTTTATTTTCTTCAAATTTTTGTTGAAAAATCTAGATAATTTTACTAGAATTCAACATTCTAGTAATAATGGTAAGGTTCGTTACTTTTGGTACATAAGATTAAATTGAAAATAATTATTTTCAAAATAGGAAAATCTCTTCGATAAAACCCTTTTATGTTCTAATAAATAATTGTCAATCTTTTTCAGCGAGAATCAAAACTATTTATTGTACCGTATACCATCTACTGCAATTGAAAATTATGCAGAAAAAACACAGTTAACAGCTCGGTCTATTAAATGGGTAGTTTTTGAATTAGATTGAAGAAGAATAAGTATATAAACTGTTTGGGAGTTAAATTTTTTCATGAATATAGATATACTTGCTATTGATAGTAATCAATCGTGTTCACGTACATCTTCATATTGAAAAGTAACAAGAATCTAAAATTGACTCTTCGTTAGCAACGAACCTTTCAATAGTAAAAATGGTACTTTTATTGAGTTGATTGAAGATGCTGTATCTCGAGTTTCATATTATTCATGTTGAAAATATTTTGCAGTGGCATCCTATAGACATATGCCAAGCTTTTCAACAAATCAAGGTAGAGTTTCTTCGATATCATTTTTTCGCATTTTCCTAAATCCAAATGGCTCCTATTTATTGATAATGCATGACAACACAAAGATGCAGCATTATAGGTAGTGCCTTGAAAAAAAAAACAGATTTTTTTGAAAAATGTTTCCCAAACGGTGTAAAAATGAATTTTCCGAATTTCAAAATTTCTGTTAGCCTTGGAATGTACCAAAAAGTGGATTTTTATTCACGTGTCCATAATGTTGTATGTATGTAACACCAAGGCAACACCAAAATACTATTGCTAAGGTATTACTTTGAATAATAGAATGTTTTACCAAAATCTGTCCCAAGCGGTGTAAAATCAATTGTCTTTATTTCAAACCGCCTTTTAGCCATGGAATGTACCGAAATGTGGTTTCTGGTCATGGATCCTGATAATGTACGTACGTAAAAGGAATACAGCACAAAGATGCAGTATTAAAGGTAGTACCTTGAAAAAAAGGATTTTTTGAAAAATGTTTCCCAAATGGTGTAAAAATGAATTTTCCGAATTGCAAAATTTCTTTTAGCCATGGAATGTACCAAAAAGTGGATTTTTATTCACGTATCCATAATGTTGAATGTATGTAACACCAACGCAACACCAAAAGACCATTGCTAAGGTAGTACTTTGAAAAATAGAATTTTTTACCAAAATCTGTCCAAAGCGGTGTAAAATCAATTGTCTTTATTTCAAACCGCCTTTTATTCATGGAATGTACCGAAAAGTGGTTTCTGGTCATGGATCCTGATAGTGTACGTATGTAACAGGAATACAACACAAAGATGCAGTATTTAAGTTAGTGCCTTGAAGAAATAGAATTTTTTTTAAAAATGTTTCCCAAACGGTGTAGAAATGAATTTTCCGAATTTCAAAATTTCTTTTAGCCATGGAATGTACCAAAAAGCGGAGACAATTATTTATTAGAACATAAAAAGGTTTTAACGAAGAGATTTTCCTATTTTGAAAATGATTATTTTCAATTTAATCTTATGTACCAAAAGTAACGAACCTTACCATTATTACTAGAATGTTGAATTCTAGTAAAATTATCTAGATTTTTCAACAAAAATTTGAAGAAAATAAAGTTTCATAAAGGTTATAATTTTTAATACATAGTAGAAAAAATTATAAAGTTTCAGAGTTCATGTGTAAATGGCTAGACTTTATCATATCATGGTATCGGAAAATATGATATATCGGTGTCACCAATTACGTTATGAGCAATCATAGCTTAATTCTTAACTTTTTGCTAGTCAGATTTTATTGTGGAAGGTGTGTGATTAAAATTAAGTCACAGAAAATATTTCATAAACACTTTAAGTGCCTAATTCTAGACATTTTACACAAAATTCTTATCATGTAATGTTCGTTATCTTAAATCTTAGTTCAATTTGAATTGTTTCTTTTTCATATATCTAATACACGTTATTAAACAATAACAAAACTGGACATATCCCTACCACGCAGATATGAAGTGTAGCAAGAGAACCGAATAGCCATAAAGCACTAACAGAAAAACAATTTATCTTCTTTGTAAAAAATGATTAATTTGAAACAGTTATACAACCATAAAACAACGTCGTCTGCTCTTTTTACCATGTAAACATGTTTATGGACTTAACTGATGAAAATATTTTTTCTTTCAACTGTTGGGTTGATTCGTGCCGAATCAACTATCCACATTTCAAATCTTCTTAGAAATTTTGAAATTCGGAAAAGTCATTTTTACACCGTTTGGGAAACATTTTTCAAAAAATTGTATTTTTTTCAAGGCACTACCTTTAATACTGCATTTTTGTATTGTATTCCTGTTACATACGTACACTATCAGGATCCATGACCAGAAACCACTTTTCGGTACATTCGATCGCTAAAAGGCGGTTTGAAATAAAGACAATTGATTTTACTTGGTACAGATTTCGGTGAAACATTCTATTTTTCAAAGTACTACCTTAGCAACGGTCTTTTGGTGTTGCGTTGGCGTTACATACATACAACATTATGGACACGTGAATAAAAATCCACTTTTTGGTACATTCCATGGCTAAAAGAAATTTTGAAATTCGGAAAATTCATTTTTACACACTTTGGGAAACATTTTTCAAAAAATTCTGAAGTTAAGTTGTTTTAGTCATAGATCCTGATATTTTAGGTGTGTAATAGCAATACAACACAAAAATACCATTTTAAAGGGAGTACCTTGAAAAAGAGAAATTTCTGAAAGGTGCTTCGCAAACGGTACATAAGCAATGAAATTTCGAAATTCCAACTTTCTTTTAGGCATGGAAATACTATTTTTAAAGGTACAAAGCTGAAAACAAGATTTTTTTTCAAAAAAAAAATGTCCCAAATGGTGTAAAATCAACTGTCCTTAGTCAAGGATCTCTATCGAGGACATATGCAACAACAATGCCATCTAGAAATACTATTTTTAAAGGTACAACGCTGAAAACAAGATTTTCTTTTGGAAAAATCTGTCCCAATACAACACAAAAGTACCATATGTCCTCGATAAAGATCCTTGACTAAAAACACACTTTTTTGGTACATTTTTACACCATTTGGAACAGATTTTTCCCAAAAAAATCTTGTTTTCAGCGTTGTACCTTTAAAAATAGTTTTTCTTGTTGCATTGTTGTTAAATATGTCCTCGATAAAGATCCCTGACTAAAAACACACTTTTTTGGTACATTCCATGGCTAAAAGAAATTTTGGGATTTTGAAATGTCATTGCTTATGTACCATTTGCGAAGCACTTTTCAGAAATTTCTCTTTTTCAAGGTACTCCTTTTAAAATGATATTTTTGTGTTGTATTGCTGTTCCATACCTACAATATCAGGATCCAGGACTAAAAACCACTTTTCGGTACATTTCATGGCTAAAAGAAGATTTGAAATGTGGACAGTTGATTTTACACCATTAGGGACAGATTTTTCCAAAAAATCTTGTTTTCAGCGTTGTAAATTTAAAGATAGTATTTCTAGGTTACCTTGTTGTTACATATGTCCTCGATAATGATCCTTGACTAAAAACACACTTTTTTGAAACATTCCATGGCTAAAAGAAATTTTGGAATTTTGAAATTTCATTGCTTATGTACCGTTTGCGAAGCACTTTTCAGAAATTTCTCTTTTTCAAGGTACTCCCTTTAAAATGGTACTTTGTGTTGTATTGCTGTTCCATACCTACAATATCAGGATTCAGGACTAAAACATTTTTCGATACATTCCATGGCTAAAAGAAGATTTGAAATGTGGACAGTTGATTTTACACCATTTGGGACAAATTTGTCAAAAAAAATTCTTGTTTTCAGCGGTGTACCTTTAAAAATAGTATTTCTAGATTGCATTGTTGTTACATATGTACTCGATAAAGATCCCTGACTAAAAACACACTTTTTGGTACATTCCAAGGCTAAATGAAATTTTGGAATTTTGAAATTTCATTGCTTATGTACCATTTGCAAAGTACTTTTCAGAAATTTCTCTTTTTCAAGGTACTCCCTTTAAAATGGTATTTTTGTGTTGTATTGCTGTTACATACCTACAATATCAGGATCCATGACTAAAAATCACTTTTCGGTACATTCCATGGCTAAAAGAAGATTTGAAATGTGGACAGTTGATTTCACACCATTTGGGACAGATTTTTCGAAAAAATCTTGTTTTCAGCGTTGTACCTTTAAAAAATAGCATTTCTTAGTTGCAGTGCTGTTACATATGTCCTCGATAAAGATCCCTGACTAAAACACACACTTTTTTGGTACATTCCGTGGCTAAAAGAAATTTTGGAATTTTGAAATGTCATTGCTTATGTACCGTTTGCGAAGCACTTTTCAGAAATTTCTTTTTTTCACGGTACTCCCTTTAAAATGGTATTTTTGTGTTGTATTACTGTTAAATACCTACAATATCAGAATCCATGACTAAAAACCACTTTTTGGTACATTACATTGCTAAAAGATTTGAAATGATGACAGTTGATTTTACACCATCTGGGACAGATGATTGTTTTCAGCGTTGTACCTTTAAAAATAGTAAACCTAGGTTGCATTGTTGTTACATATGTCCTCGATAAAGATCCCTGCGAAGCACTTTTCAGAAATTTGTTTTTTTGCAAGGTACTCTCTTTAAAATGGTATGTTTGTGTTGTATTGCTGTAACATACCTACAATATCAGGATCCATGACTAAAAACATTTTCGGTACATTCCATGGCTAAAAGAAGATATGAAATGTGGATAGTTGATTTTACACCATTTGGGACAGATTTTTAAAAAAAAAATTGTTTTCAGCGTTGTACCTTTAAAGTGGTATTTTGGTGTTGTATTGGTGTTACATACGAACAATATAAGAACACTTGACTAAAAACCTCTTTTTGGTACATGCCATGGATAAAAGAAGAATTTGAACTCAGGAAAATTCACTTTTTACACCGTTTGGGTAACATTTTTCAGAAAATTATATTTTTCAAGGTACTCCCTTTAAAATGATGTTTTTGTGTTGTATTGCTGTCACATACCTACAATATCAGGATCCTTGACTAAAAACCACTTTTCGGTACATTCCATGGGTAAAAGAAGACTTGAAATAACAACTACAGTTTTTACACCGTTCGGGACAGATTTTCAAACAAAAATCGAATTTTCAACGCACTACCTTTAAAGTGGTATTTTGGAGTTGTATTGGTGTTACATACGTACAATATAAGAACCCTTGACTTAAAACCACATTTTGGTACATGCCATGGCTAAAAGAAGAACTTGAAATCAGGAACATTCACTCTTTACACTGTTTGGGTTACATTTTCCAGAAAATTATATTTTTCAAGGTAATCCCTTTAAAATGATGTTTTTGTGTTGAATTGCGGTTACATACATGCAATATCAGGATCCTTGACTAAAAACCACTTTTCGGTACATTCCATGGGTAAAAAAGACTTGAAATAACGACTACAGTATTTACACCGTTTGGGACAGATTTTTCCAAAATAAAAATCAAATTTTCAACGTACTACCTTTAAAGTGGTATTTTGGTATTGTATTGGTGTTACATACGTACAATTTAAGAACCCTTGACTAAAAACCACTTTTTGGTACATGCCATGGCTTAAAGAAGAATTTGAAATCAGGAAAATTCACTTTTTACACCGTTTGGGTAACATTTTTCAGAAAATAATATATTTCCAGGTACTCCCTTTAAAATGATGTTTTTGTGTTGTTTTGCTGTCATATACCTACAATATCAGGATCCTTGACTAAAAACCACTTTTTGGTACATGCCATGGCAAAAAGAAGACTTGAAATAACGACTACAGTTTTTTCACCGTTCGAGACAGATTTTTCAAAAAAAAAAAATCGAATTTTCAACGTACTACCTTTAAAGTGGTATTTTGATGTTGTATTGGTGTTACATACGTACAATATAAGAACCCTTGACTAAAAACCACTTTTTGGTACATGCCATGGCTAAAAGAAGAATTTGAACTCAGGAAAATTCACTTTTTACACCGTTTGGGTAACATTTTTCAGAAAATTATAATTTTCAAGGTTCTCCTTTTGAAATGATGTTTTTGTGTTGTATTGCTGTCACATACCTACAATATCAGGATCCTTGACTAAAAACACTTTTCGGTACATTCCGTGGGTAAAAGAAGACTTGAAATAACGACTACCGTTTTTAGAACGTTCGGGACAAATTTTTCCAAAAAATCGAATTTTCAACGTTCTACCTTTAACGTGGCATTTTGGTGTTGTATTGATGTTACATACGTACAATATAAGAAACCTTGACTAAACACCACTTGTTGGTACATGCAATGGCTAAAAGAAGAATTTGAACTCAGGAAAATTCACTTTTTACACCGTTTGGGAAACATTTTTCAGAAAATTATAATTTTCAAGGTACTCCCTTTAAAATGAAGTTTTTGTGTTGCATTACTGTCACATACCTACAATATCAGGGTCCTTGACTAAAAACCACTTTTCAGTACATTCCATGGGTAAAAGAAGACTTGAAATAATGACTACAGTTTTTACACCGTTCGGGACAGATTTTCAAAAAAAATAATTTCCAGGTACTCCCTTTAAAATGATGTTTTTGTGTTGTATTGCTGTCACATACCTACAATATCAGGATCCTTGACTAAAAACCACTTTTAGGTACATTCCGTGGGTAAAAGAAGACTTGGAATAACGACTACAGTTTTTACACCGTTCGGGACAGATTTTTCCAAAAAGAAAATCGAATTTTCAACGTACTACCTTTAAAGTGGTATTTAGTGTTGTATTGGTGTTACATACGTGCAATATAAGATCTCTTGACTAAAAACCACTTTTTGGTACATGCCATGGCAAAAAGAAGACTTGAAATAACGACTACAGTTTCTTCACCGTTCGGGACAGATTTTTCCAAAAAAAAAAAAAAAAAAAAAAAAAAGAATCGAATTTTCAACGTACTACCTTTAAAGTGGTATTTTGATGTTGTATTGGTGTTACATACGTACAATATAAGAAACCTTGACTAAAAACCACTTTTTGGTACATGCCATGGCTAAAAGAAGAATTTGACCTCAGGAAAATTCACTTTTTACACCGTTTTGGAAACATTTTTCAGAAAATTATATTTTTCAAGGTACTCCCTTTAAAATGAAGTTTTTGTGTTGCATTACTGTCACATACCTACAATATCAGGATCCCTGACTAAAAACCACTTTTCGGTACATTCCATGGGTAAAAGAAGACTTGAAATAATAACTACAGTTTTTACACTGTTCGGGACAGATTATTAAAAAAAAAAAATAAAATAAAATCGAATTTTCAACGTACTACCTTTGAAGTGGTATTTTGGTGTTGTATTGGTGTTACAAACGTACGATATACGAACCCGTGACTAAAAACCACTTTTTGGTACATGCCTTGGCTAAAAGAAGAATTTGAAATCAGGAAAATTCTCTTTTTACACAGTTTGGGTAACATTTTTCAGAAAATTATATTTTTCAAGGTACTCCCTTTAAAATGAAGTTTTTGTGTTGCATTGCTGTCACATACCTACAATATCAGGGTCCTTGACTAAAAACCACTTTTCGGTACATTCCGTGGGTTAAAGAAGACTTGAACTAACGACTACAGTTTTTACACCGTTCGGGATAGATTTTTCCAAAAGATAAATCGAATTTTCAACGTACTACCTTTAAAGTGGTATTTTGGAGTTGTATTGGTGTTACATACGTACAATATAAGAACCCTTGACTAAAAACCACATTTTGGTACATGCCATGGCTAAAAGAAGAACTTGAAATCAGGAACATTCACTCTTTACACCGTTTGGGTTACATTTTTCAGAAAATTATATTTTTCAAGGTTATCCCTTTAAAATGACGTTTTTGTGTTGAATTGCGGTTACATACATGCAATATCAGGATCCTTGACTAAAAACCACTTTTCGGTACATTCCATGGGTAAAAGAAGACTTGAAATAACGACTACAGATTTTACACCGTTCGGGACTGATTTTTCCACAAAAAAAATCGAATTTGCAACATACTACTTTTAAAGTGGTATTTTGGTGTTGTATTGGTGTTACATAGGTACAATTTAAATACCCTTGACTAAAAACCACTTTTTGGTACATGCCATGGCTAAAAGAAGAATTTGAAATCGGGAAAATTCACTTTTTACACCGTTTGGGTAACATTGTTTAGAAAATTATATTTTTCAAGGAATTCCCTTTAAAATGATATTCATGTGTTGTTTTGCTGTTACATACCTACAATATAAGGATCATTGACTTAAAACCACTTTTTGGTACATATTCCATGGGCAAAAGAAGACTTGAAATAACGACTACAGTATTTACACCGTTTGGGACAGATTTTTCCAAAAAAAAAATCAAATTTTCAACGTACTACCTTTAAAGTGGTATTTTGGTGTTGTATTGGTGTTACATACGTACAATTTAAGAACCCTTGACTAAAAACCACTTTTTGGTACACGTATGCCATGGCTTAAAGAAGAACTTGAACTCAGGAAAATTCACTTTTTACACCGTTTGGGAAACATTTTTCAGAAAATTATATATTTCCAGGTACTCCCTTTAAAATGATGTTTTTGTGTTGTTTTGCTGTCATATACCTACAATATCAGGATCCTTGACTAAAAACAACTTTTTGGTACATGCCATGGCAAAAAGAATACTTGAAATAACGACTACAGTTTTTTCACCGTTCGGGACAGATTTTTCAAAAAAAAAAATCGAATTTTCAACGTACTACCTTTAAAGTGGTATTTTGATGTTGTATTGGTGTTACATACGTACAATATAAGAACCCTTGACTAAAAACCACTTTTTGGTACATGCCATGGCTAAAAGAAGAATTTGAACTCAGGAAAATTCACTTTTTACACCGTTTGGGTAACATTTTTCAGAAAATTATATTTTTCTAGGTACTCTCTCTAAAATGATGTTTTTGTGTTGTATTGCTGTCACATACCTACAATATCAGGATCATTGACTAAAAAAACCACTTTTCGGTACATTCCGTGGGTAAAAGAAGACTTGAAATAACGACTACCGTTTTTACACGGTTCGGGACAAATTTTTCCAAAAAATCGAATTTTCAACATACTACCTTTAAAGTGGTATTTTGGTGTTGTATTACTGTTATATACGTACAATTTAAGAACCCTTGACTGAAAACCACTTTTCGGTACATGCAATGGCTAAAAGAAGAATTTGAACTCAGGAAAATTCACTTTTTACACCGTTTGGGTAACATTTTTCAGAAAATTATATTTTTCATGGTACTCCCTTTAAAATGATGTTTTTGTGTTGTATTGCTGTCACATACCTACAATATCAGGATCCTTGACTAAAAACCACTTTTCGGTACATTCCATGGGTAAAAGAAGACTTGAAATAACGACTACAGTTTTTACACCGTTCGGGACAGATTTTTTTTAAAAAAAATTGAATTTTCAACATACTACCTTTAAAGTGGTATTTTGGTGTTGTATTGCTTTTACATACGTACAATATAAGAACCCTTGACTAAAAACCACTTTTTGGTACATGCCATGGCTAAAAGAAGAATTTGAATCAGGAAAATACACTTTTTACGCCGTTTGGGTAACATTTTTTGGAAAATTATATTTTTCAAGGTACTCCCTTAAAAATGATGTTTTTGTGTTGTATTGCTGTCACATACCTACAATATCAGGATCCTTGACTAAAAACCACTTTTCGGTACATTCCATGGGTAAAAGAAGACTTGAAATAATGACTACAGTTTTTACACCGTTCGGGACAGATTTTTCAAAAAAAAAAAAAAAAAAAGAATTTTCAACGTACTACCTTTAAAGTGGTATTTTGATGTTTTATTGCTGTCACATACCTACAATATCAGGATCAAAAAGTAGTACCTTCAAACTTTGGAAATTTGTCGAAAAATCTGTCCCAAAAGGTGTAAAAACTATAGTCCTTATTTCAAGTTTTTTTTAACCCTTGGAATATCCAGAAAAGTGGGTTTTAAGTCATGTCATGAATCCTGATAGGACCTTTTGGCCAAATAAAAAAAAATATAGGAAAAAAGGAATTGTACCAATAAAATTTAAATAATATCATTCTATCTTGTAATTGCACTTTTGAAAGTTCACATGAGTTCATCATGAAGAAAAAATAAGAATAAATTATCTCAATTATTAATATTTCAATTTAATTTATATTTGGCCAAAAGGTCCTATCTTGAATTATTTTGTGGCCAAAACGTCCGTGGCCAAAACGTCTTGGCCAAAATGTCCTGGCCAAAACGTCCGTGGCCAAAACGTCCTACATTCGTTTTGGACAGATTTCTCAAAACATTTCACATTTTCAACGCACTACCTTTAGAGTGGTATTTTGGTGTTGTATTGATGTAACATAATTTGAACACCGTTTGGGACAGTCTTTTTTTTTTTTTTTTTTTTTTAAATCACATTTTCAACTTACTACTTTCATAATGGTATTTTGGTGTTGTATTTACCTGTGCGAAAAAAAAAGAGGCGGATTATGCTTGGAAAACAGGTGTAAATGAGGCGAAAATGGCAATTTACGCTTATAACAGTGGCGGAGTTATACTTTACGCCTTAGTCCCTGTGTAAAGTAGTGGCGGAAATTAGAGGCGTAAAGTGAAATGGAGGAGAAATTTTATCCTAACAGGTGTAATTCAAAAATTCAATTTTTGAACAGGCGCAATTTCTGGACTTGGCCATTTTAACAAGGCGGACTGGCTGTTTCTTAAAGCGGAAAATAACTCAAACTTTCCAGAGAGGCGGAATTTTTGGATATAACAATTTTATAATGACGCGATTCCAATATACTAGCCATTTTCATTTTACACTGCATAAGATATAGGCAAAAAAAAGTTTTTGTTAAGAAGGTCAAACTCCACATTCAAGGTCACAAGGTCAAGTTTCAAGACTAATGGTCTTGGTAGGAGGTATGCAAGACTTAAATATCAAGACTCTACCTGTAATAGTGATTGAAATATATGCCAAGTTAAAGTTCTTGTTAAATATATGCCATAAGGTAAAGATCCTAATGCAAAAGGTCATTACCCCAAATGAAATGTCTTGACAAGTTCTATCCTTATGTGAAATATCAAAACTGTATCTTACAGTGTATGAGATGTGACCTAGGTTAAACAGTATGTCAGACTTCAAGGTTAAGGTCACAAGGTCTTAATTCCTGAATGAAAGTAAATGTCAGGTAATATTTTTGTGTGAAATATTAAGGCTCTATCTAAACAAGAAATGTTTATAAAACATATATGCCCCCTCAAGGGCCTACTTTTGATGTAGGTCAAACTTGCGGTCAATGTCACAAGGTCCAAGATCAAATGTGAAAGGTCTTAGTAGGAGGTATCCATGTGTGGACTATCAAGGCTGTAACACATAGGACATGAGATATAGGCTAGGTTTAAGTTTTTTAAAAGTAGGTCAAACTCCAAGGTAAAAGTCACAGGGTTCAAGGTCATAGTCAATTGTGAAAGTTCTTCGTAGGAGTTGTCCATGTATGAAATATCAGGGCTGTAAAGATAATAGGACATGAGATATAGACTAGGTGAAAGCTTTTTAAAAGTAGGTCAAATTCCAAGGTTAAGATACAAGGTCATGCTCAAAAGTGAAATGTCTTTGTTGGAGATGTCCATGTGTGAAATATCAAGTCTGTATGTGTAAAAGCATATGAAATATAGGCCAGGTTAAAGTTTTTTTTTAAAGTAGGTCAAAAACCAAGGTCATGGTCAAATGCAAAAGGTCTTGCATGGTAGGAGGTGTCCATTTGTGAGATATCAAGGCTGTACATTTAAATTTTAAAAGGACATGAGGTAGAGGTCAGGTTAAAGATTTTTAAAAGTAGGTCAAAGTCCAAGGTCAAGGTGAAATGTGAACATTCTTGGTAGGAGGTGTCCATGTGTGCACTATCAAGAATGTATGTGTAAAAGGACATGAGATAGAGGCTGGGTTAAAGTTTTTAAAAAGTAGGTCAAATGGCAAGGTCAAGGTCACAAGGTCATGGTCAAATGTGAGAGGTGTTGGTGGGAGGTGTCTATGTGAGTAATATATCAAGGCTGTTTGTGTTAAAGGACATGGTATATCGGCCAGGTTAAAGTTTTTTAAAGTAGGTCAAACTACAAGGTCAAGGTCACAAGGTCCAAGGTCATGATACCAAATGAAAGGTCTTGGCAGCAGGTATTCAAGAGTGAAATATCAAGGCTCTATCAATTATAGTGCATGAGATATAAGCCAGGTTAAAGTCTTTTTAAAAGTAGGTCAAAATCCAAGGCCAAGGTCACTAGGCCAAAGGTCATGGTCCCAAATGAAAGGTTTTGGCAGGAAGTATCAATGTGTGAAATATTATGGCTGTATCTCAAATAGTGCCTGAGATATATAGTTCATAAGATATAGAATTAACTTTGTGAAAATCAGGCCTCCTAGTCTATTTTCTCCCAGTCTATGACATTTCCCACTTCCTGTTTAGAAAATTGGAGGGAATTTTGCTTCTCTGACTTTTTGCAAAGTTAATGTTTGAGATATGAATTCAAACATTGATATTGATGAATCCAGGACATTAAGGGGCTCACTAAATGGTATACACCAAGTAGGGCAACATTGGTGAGTGTTTATTTGATTAAATTAAACAAATTCAAATGTTCATTTTTACCATTCCCCACCCACATCTTATGTAGTAAATATCTAGGGGCGTAACGAGGCGGAATTATGAGGCGGATTCCCTTTAAAATTTCTTGAAAATTCCAAGCGGAATCCCCCTCATAATACTATCTAGTTACGCCTCCTAGCAATTACGCCTGTAAAAAAATCCGCTACATTTTCATATTCCGCCTCTAAAAATTCCGCTTAATTAACATTTTACGCCTCTAAATTACGCTTGGTTTCCGCTTGGTTTACGCCTCATTCTTGTATTTCTTTAACCCAGTACCACATATGGAGACAGGGTGTAAAGTGGTTTTATACAAACAGATGCTGATAAGAATTATTGGATTTTAACCCTTTTTGCACCTGATCTTAAACAACTGTTAAAAAGATGCATTATTGATTATTTTACACATTTTTGATAAATGTAAAGTTTTTAGAGAATTTCAATACCTTTTTAATGATATAATTTTGGAAAAAAATGAAATAAGCCCCTTTAATAAAAATGACTTTGCAGAACAGTACCCTTTCATTGTTTGGTGTTGATTTTTTTTTCAAACAGAAATAAAACAACAATCTTATATTTTTTCAAGATTTTTTATCATTATGTGGAAAAATAATTTTAAGGAATTGAATGAGATCAAAATTATTTTAATTAGATGTATTCACACAGTACATTTTAAGCATTTTTGAAAAAGTTATCAGACCCCAGTCATCTTTAAGTGCATTTTTTTCTTCTTCTTTTTTAAAGAACAAAGTGCATATTTTCTTTAGTGGTCTTAAAAGCTAATAAATCAAACTTACAAATCATATAAAATAAATGTTTAATTTTTAAAGGATTGTCAGACTTATAAAGGTTGAAAATAAAAGGAGTTAAAAAGAGTTACTGTTTGTTCAAAACCTAGGACTTAAAAAGAGCTACTGAATGGTAATGGGTTAAACAAGCTTACTAGCGGAAAATGAGGCGGATTCCGTCTAATAATTCCGTCTTATTTACGCCTATTTTACGGGTGTAATTTTTCGTACAGGTATGTAGCATACATACAATATAAGGACCATTGACTGAAAAAACAACACTTTTGGTACATGACACGGCTAAAAGAATAGTTGAAATAAGGAATATTCACTTCTTACACCGATTGGGAAACATTTCTCAGAAAATATATTTTTCAAAGTACTCCCTTTAAATGGCGTTCTTGTGTTGTATTGCTCTTACATACATACAATATCAGGATTCTTGCCTTTTCGGGACATTCCATGGGTAAAAGAAGACTCGAAATAAGGACTAAACTTGGACAGTTTTTCCAAAACATTTCACATTTTCAATGCACTATATACCTTTAGAGTGATATTTTGGTATTGTATTGTATATATTGTTACATGCATACAATATTAGGAACGTTGACTGGAAAGCGTTTGGTTTATGCCATGAATAAAAGAAGATTTGAAGTAAGATAAATTCACTTTTTACATCGTTTGGGAATAATTTTTCAGAAAGTTATTATTTTCAAGGTACTCCCTTAAAAATGGTGGTTTGTGTTGTATTGCTTTTACATTCCTCACTCATTCTTGAAAAAAGTGCACAATTACTGAAATTCTATGTCCCCCACTAGTAATGAATTAATTGGAAGGTTTTTGTTTTCGTTTCTTTGCTAAAGATTATACTATAGACACCTTGCACGTATTTCAAGCATGATATAAGACCAGGAACTATTTTTTCTCCTTAAATTTTACATTTCTTTAGCTTATTTTCCATGAATTTTGGTTGTCCCTGCACTGGTGCAATTCAAAATCAGCTTGATTTTAACTCAGTTTAATCTATATTTGCCTCGATTATCTCTCTATTCTTTCCCAAATATATTTTCCTGTGGTCTGATTACTGTTTCGTGGGAATGCAGGACTAAACTTTTTTGAGATAAAGGTTTTTCTGATGTCCCGATTTCCAGCGTAAGATACATAACGCTACTTTAACTGTCAGTAAAACACAACATGATGTGTTCCTAAGGTCAAAACGGTTTTTAGTGGTAGGTTAGATATCAACGTAAACAGAAACACACACAAAAAGATCAAGCTTATTAACATTTTCAAATAAAACAACATCAAAGTTCAAAAACAGGAATCCCCCCATTTTTTTTCATAAGATACGTTACGGCTTAAACCTACTTTTATTTCGAATC
Organism: Fragum sueziense; assembly: GCA_963680895.1. Classification (NCBI taxonomy): domain Eukaryota; kingdom Metazoa; phylum Mollusca; class Bivalvia; order Cardiida; family Cardiidae; genus Fragum; species Fragum sueziense. The sequence goes on from OY804599.1 coordinate 41,032,650, forward strand.
TTTCACCATTTTTCATACACGTGATATACTAAATGATTCCAAACCTTCTTTAGAAAAAAATAATATGCAGTGGAATTAACCAGGGAACTTTATTCCTGATGAATTTCCTTAAAATCTAATTTATGAATAAGATACGTTATGATAAGATACGTGACGCTCGACTAAGTCATGGCAATAAAAAACTAATGTGACCAAATTAGACTATCCACTTGGACTTCTTTTCGAACATAGTATACTTTGGACAAAGAATAGACATCCATTTTAATGAAATCACCATTTTTAAACAATAAATGAAAGAAACCAATACAAAACAACCATATCTATTCCAATGCCCTCCAAAGGAAGACAAGCTATGGAAAACTTCTGATAACATTCTTTGTAGAATCGTTGATCCAGTTGGCACACAAAAACGCATGTGTCTTTTAGTAATTATTCACGAAGTCCTTGAATTATTTGAAACAATAAAACAAATGAAATCATAAGATACGTTACGAACCATTTTGATTGCACTGTTTTCAAACTAAGTGCCGCATTTGCTAGTTTTACTATAGTATTTTATCATGTTCTGTATATGTTTAAATGGCAATTGTTACAAAGAGATTAGAAAGGGTATTCGGTGCAAATATCCTTTACCATTGACACAATTAAGCATTTCGAATATATTGGTATCTTGTTTAATCCTTATTTCTCGGACTGTCTTCTATAATTCAAGCTTGAAACAAGTTCATTTCTAACCAACGCCTAAGCCTACAGATATTCCTTTCACTTTTTACCAAAAATATATAAAATGCGATAATGTATGCATGTTCAAAAGATAGATATTTTGTGTTGAAATAAGATACGTTACGGCATGGTTCCTTACCTTGTGACAATCACTAAGGCTAAATGAATTAGAATAAGATAACTTTTGTGTTATAATTCAATTGAGTGGTATCTTATCTTTATATTTTCAGCAGGAGTTCATTGTATTTCATACAAGGTCTATTCATTTCATTCAAAACAAACAAAAAATAATAAGAGAAACGGTATTTCCTTTAAATACGAACTTTAAGGCCTTAATATTTTTATAACAAGTCAATAAATCATCATTTTCTCACAATACATTAAATTCTTGATCTGGCAGAAACCTAATTTGAATCGTCACCCAACACCAATAGACAAAACTAATGTGTAAACAGGAAAACCAAACACCATAACGTATCTTATCATGCATAGACGTCACTGTGTATGGATCCAAAAATTGAAAAAATCCGGCTTTGTTTGGGTACACTAAAATTGAATTCTCTAATTTCAACAAATATTTTCCAAGAATAAGTCAAAAACTAAGTATTTCAGATTGGTCGGTTTTTCAGATTTTTATTTTTCTAATTGTGCACTTTTTTCAAGAATGAGTGTCCTACAATATCAGGAGTCTTAATAAAAAACCCGATTTTCTGTACAATTCATGGGTAAAAGAATACTTGAAATATAAACTATAGTTTTTAAAACGTTTGGAACAGATTTTTCCAAAATTTCATATTTTCCACGTACTACATTTAGAGTGGTAATTTCGTGTTGTATTGATGTTACATACATACAATATATATAAGGACCCTTGTGTGAAAAACCACTTTTTGGTACATGCCATGGCTAAAAGAAGATTTGAAATCAAACAGTAACATTCACTTTTTACACCGTTTGGGAAACATTTTTTCCGAAAATTATATTTTTCAACGAAGGCCTACTCCCTTTAAAACGGTGTTCTTGTATTGTGTTGCTTTCACATACCTCCATTATCAGGATCCTTGACTAAAAACACATTTCGCTACATTCCATTGGTAAAAGAAGACTCGAAATAAGGACTACAGTTTTTACACCGTTTGGGACAGATTTTTTAAAAAAATCACTTTTCAACGTACTACCATTACAATTGTATGTTGGTGTTGTATTGATGTTCCATACACACAATATAAGGGCCCTTGACTCAAACCCCTTTTTTGTACAAGCAGTGGCTAACAGAAAATTTGAAATAAGGAAAATTCACTTTTTACACCGTTTGGCAATCTTTTTTTTTTTCAGAAAAAAAATCATGTTTTACAAGGTACTCCCCTTAAAATGGTGTTATTGTGTTGTATTGCTCTAAAATATCTACACTATTAGGATCCTTGCATTCAAAACCATATTTCGGTTCATTCCACTGGAAAAAGAAGACTTGAAATAAGGATTATAGTTTTTACACCGTTTGGGACAGATTTTCCCAAAATTACACATTTTCAACGCACTACCTTTAAAGCGTTATTTTATTGTTGTATCTATGTTACATACATACAATATAAGGACCCTTGACTGAAAAACTATTTTTGTACATGTCATGACTAAAAGAAAATTTGAAATAGGGAAATTTTACTTATTACACCGTTTGGGAAACATTTTTCAGAAAATTATATATTTTTCAATGTACTCATTTTAAAATGGTGTTTTATGTTGTATTGCTCTTAAAGGCCTACAGTATCATAATCCTTGACTAAAAACCACTTTTCGGTACATTTCATGGGTAATAGAAGATTCGCAATAAGGACTATAGTTTTTACACCGTTTGGGATAGATTTTCAAAAAATTACACATTTGCAACGTATTACCTCTAGTAGTGGTATTTTGGTTTGATTGGTGTTATATATACACACAATATAATGACCACTGACTAAAAAAAAAAAAAAAAAAAACACTTTTGGTACATGCCATGTCTAAAAGAAGATTTGAAACAAGAGATGTTTGTAAAACATATATGTCCCCTCAAGGGCCTACCTAAGGCTTTGATGTAGGTCAAACTCGAAGGTCAAAGTCACAAGGTCCAAGGTCATGTTCAAATGTGAAATGTCTTGATAAGAGGTGCACATGTGTGAATAATCACGGCTGTAGGTATAGTAGGACATGACATGTAGGCCAGGTTAAAGTTTTTAAAAGTAGGTCAAACTCTAAGGTCAAGGTCACAAGGTCATGATCAAATGTGAAAGGTTTTGGTAGGAAGTGTCCATGTGTGAAATATCAAGCCTGTATGTGTAAAAGGATATGAGATAGAGGCCATGTTGAAGTCTTTTTTAAAGGAAGTCAAAATCCCAAAGTGACGAGGTCAAACGTCATGGTCAAATCTGAAAGGTCTTGGTAGGAGGTGTCAAGGTTTGAAATATCAAGGCTGTATATACATGTATAATAGGGCATAAGATAATAGGCCAGGTTAAAGTTTTCTTAAAGTTTTTCTTAGGCTCTAGACAAGAATTAAGTAAACAAAAGGCAATAACTCCAAAATTTGATCAGCACAATAACGGTTTTTATGCACTTCATCTCTCCTTAATGAGATCTATCCACCTATGCAGTTTCATGATTCTACTTAATTTATATATATATACTTTTTGAGTTATGCTCCGGACAAGTATCAAGTTTGAAAATCATTAAATGGCAGTAACTCCAGAAATTTGAGGAACGGTTCTTGTGTAATGCACCTCTCCATAATGAGATCTATCCACCTATGAAGTTTCATGATTCTACCTTTAATACTTTTCAAGTTATGCTCCGGACAAGGTTTGGTCCACGTACCAACCGACCGAGCGACCTACCACCGACCGACACTTGCAAATTAATATACCCCAATTTTCTCCGAAAGGGGTATAATAAGGAAAATTCACATTTTACACCGTTTGGGAAACATTTTCCAGAAAATCATATTTTTTCTAGGAACTCCCTTTAAAATAGTGTTTTGGTTTGTATTTCTATTACATACCTACAATACCAGGATCCTTGACTAAAAACACTTTTCGGTACATTCCATGGGTAAAAGAAGACTCGAAATAAGGACTATACCTTTTACAGCGTTTGGAACAGATTTTTTTGTCCAACAAAATCAAATTTTCAACGTCCTATCTATACAGTCTTTGACACAAAAGCACTTTTGTTACATGCAATGGCAAAAAAGGAAATTTTGAAATTGGGAAAATCTATTTTTACCGTTTGGGAAACATTTTAAAAAATATTCTATTTTTCAAGATACTGCCTTTAGAATAGTATTTTTATGTTGTTTTGCTCTTGTATATGTATAATATAAGGATACTTTCCTAAAACACATTTTGTGGTACTTTCCGTGGCTAAAAATATACTGAAAGGACAAAGAAACGCAGGGTAACAATTTTTCCGATATTTCGAAAACGCGTCGTCAAAATTTAGTGATACTTTGTGGATTGAGTAATAACACACCTAGCCATGTATCGAAAAGTTATTCATGGTACAGTGCGCAGCTCTGGTATATGGTGAAAGGAAACAGCAAGAATCTCATAAATGCACTAATATTTTGTTCTGGTCTAATACAGCGTTGGTCAAGTCACTCTTTGTTAGTCTTTATACAGACCAACTGCTTACCTAAATTTTATTCAGAATTTGATCCGTTTTAGGAATGACATGACTCAAAGAAAGTTAGATGCTGATGCTAGGACAGCTGCAAAATCAGGTCGCTAGGCACTTAGGTGTTAATGTTTCCACCATAGAGCGTCTTGTATAATAAGAATAAGAATAAGAATAAGAATAAATTTATTTTACACATTTCTACCCATTTCGGGTTAAAGGCAGCAACATCTACAATTTGAACATAAACACGAATAACACACTTATACATGTATCACAGACAAGAACGTATAAATATACACATACGCACACAGACACAGACATAGCATTAAAAACATTTCACGTAATGAAATTCAATAGCTTGGAGTTTATAGGTTTTTTTTTTCATAATATATTAGAATTTTTTATAAAATTTGATACAGCTTTTAATATCAGAATATGAGTACTTGTCATTAAAGAGACAAAATTAATAATATCGTCATTACCTAAATCACAATAATCTTTTATTTCTCTGTGAAATTCTAGTCTATATATATCGTATTTCTTACAGGTACACAAAAAATGAACTTCATCTTCGATTACATTGCAGTGCGTACAAATTCTTTCATCAGGCTTCTCCCCACTATATCTACCCCGCTCTACCCTAAGACGGTGAGCACTTAATCTGAATGCTGAAACACTTTGCCTTTGATTTTTGTCATTTAATAATTCTAAATATGGCTCAATCTCAAAAGTATGCTTTATCAATTTATAGGTCCTAAGCTTATTGTCCTTGTTAGCTGCAAGTAACCGGTTTTGCCAGTAATTCGTGAACCTCTCCTTAAGCTTATTTTTGACTGAGCACAGCAATGCCGATGGATTAAATGTACTCTGGTTAACCCACACGTGTGAAAACCCCAAATCAGAGAGAATATTTTTAACAAATTGAACCCAGGTGGAACTTGAATTTGAACCGTTTAATTGTTCTGCATACGCTTTAGATAATAAAGAATCGCGAGAATGTACAGCATGAATCCAAAAGTTTATACAGCTTGATAAGATGGAGAGCAAAAGTGGAAACTGTCCAAGTTCACTGAATACTCCTAAATTGCATGTCTTAGCATGCACTCCTAAAACATACTTACAGAAGCGTATGTGTCTTGTAAGACGTCTACGGGAAACTGACCGATTGGCCAAATGACCCAGGTCAGGACGTCCGCGCGTGACGTCATGGCGTCAGAATCGATATTTCGTCGTCTCTCATTTGCGTAATCGGCGCCTTACTGCCGTTGAGAGTGCACTTAATATTCGTGGTATTCATATGCGTTTTATACGTTAAAATGTATGGAATAAGATTTTAGGAAAAGTTGGTGATAGAGCACGTCGCCCCTTCCTGGGTCCACACCTTACCCCTGCTCGACGCCTGCGTCGCTGCACATGCATCATGACAGTTTCCATTAAGGCAGTGGAGATACGTTCTCTTCACGCCATATACGCTTAATTTAGCCCTGATTGAGCATATTAGGGACCAGTTGGATAGGCAGGTTCGAAAGCGCCGGCCACCTCCTGCTACTCGAGGGCAGTTGATCAGAGCTCGGTTTGAAGAGTAAGACGGATTTACGCTCTCATGAACACCATGACCAGAAGAATAAGTGCCGTGAAAACAGCAAACGGTTGACACGCAAGATATTGATGACCCGGTTCAATTTCAAGTTCAAAATCCTATGGGTCCAATTGATTTTAAAATCGTCAGTACCTGTAAACCAACAGCCAGGTGTCAAATACAGACTTTGGAAATGTTTTAGCATTAGTTTATCTGTAAGTGTACAAAATTTCGCTTGAAATGAAAGTCTATTTCATACTTATCTTCCGATTTAAAGTTCATCCTGCGTTTCTTTATCCTTTTAGTATATATACTCAAAAGAAAAAGTTTAGTCAGTATTTTTGATGGTCAATTATTCGGCCAAAATACAAAATAATGTTGCAAAATTTTAGTTTTTAGGTTTGTGCTAAGAGAATTTCAAAATGTGACAGGTGCAAGTCTTTTTCCTGTATAAATGTATGCAAACCAAAGGAAATAGCCCAGATACAAAAAATCCACAATAAAATTGGTACCAGCTTACATGATTTTAGCACCCTGGCTTGATCAATTTGGTCAAAAATGACAATGTTAGAAACCATCTACCTAACCTACAAACTCTGGCGGTTTCCTACAGTTTGAACTTGGCAAGCAATTTCAGTTTTAAGCATTGGTGTAGTTGTTGTCAAAAATGGGCCCATGCATGAGATTTTGGTCATTGATACCCCTGAAAACAGCGTATCTGGAATAAACGTTAATTGTGACGTCATCAACCTACGTCACGTCATAACTGACAAAAAACTTTGAAAATTGACTACACAGTAACCAATTTGTTCAATAATTACATTTTGTTAAAAAAGTCTGTCTTTTACTTGCCTGGCCATTTACCCGAGAGTTGGCTTTTCGAGCATTGGCTTAGCCAGATTACAGGCATTGTTTGACAGTATTGAATGTCAGTTATTTTTTTAATTGTCTGTCTACAATAGATAACTTTGTATCAGTGGTAAACCAGCTACTGGTCCTGAAAGAACGATTGCTTGAAAACGCAGAAAAATGCTAGGAGCAACAGGTTGGGTGCGTAAGTCACCATAATCTACTGTAAATTCCATTAAAAAGAAGTTTTCTCACTCACATTCAACAAAGAGACTTCTATTCTACCAAGAAATGATACAAAGACCGATTTTTCATGTCAATTACCAGGAATTTAGACTCTACAAAAAGTCACTCCTGAAGCTGTGACTTTTCAATTTGACCCCTTTTGGAATGAATTGTCGAAAAGAAGGTGAAGTAAAACATGGATGCCAATTGAATTTCACCGACTAGTTCTAAATTGGTTGAAGATTGTTATGAGTAAACATTTTGGAATTGTAAAACGTTTTAGACAAAATTATTGACCAAAAACTTTATACTGACTAAACTTTTTCATTTCAGTATATTTGAAATACTGACCATTCTTTAAACACAGTTTGTGACATATTGTTTTGAAATTTTCTAATTTTCAAGGTAGTAGTCTATAGAACTTTTACTGTGGTGTTTCGGTGTTTAATTGATGTTGCGTGTGCACAATTAATATAAGATTCCGTGACATAAGAACATTTTTTTTTGTTGCGATCAATGGCAAAAAGGAAGTTTTGAAATCAGGAAAATTCATTTTTACGCCATTTGGGAACCATTTTTCAGACTAGATAGCCCTGGCGGTCTGGAAGCGCTCCACATGCCTGAATTGTTTGCCTAGTTGAATGCAATTTCAAAAGTTCAGTCGGCGCAAACAAGCAAATGTATGACTGCTTTTACAAAAATGATTAAACTGAGTCTCGATTTAAAGGGACCCATGCTAGATAACTCCGGCGAGAGTGAAAACAGACACAATTGGCAATTTTGTCCAAAGGGAACATAACTTTGAATTCACAATTAAGATCGAGCTAAAAATTACAAGCATGCAAGATCTCATGGTCAGTAAGATTCTGTTCGTTCTTTTTATCGATTGGTTTATACTGATGGCTATCAGAGTGAAATTGAAGCCAAAAATGGCAATTTTGTCAATTTCAAGGGCACATAACTCAATAAAATAAAATTCAGATCAAGCTGAAAATTACAGCCGGGCAAGATCTTATAGTCATAAACATTCTGTCCAAGTAATATCTTGACTGGTCGATATTTGTAGTTGCTAGAGGGAAAATAAAGTTAAAATAAAGCCGAAAATGGCAATTTCTCAATTTCAAGGGCACATATGACTCATGACGGAAAATTCAGATCAAGACGAAAATTACACACTGGCAAGATCTTATTGTCACAAACATTCTGTCCAAGTAAAATCTTGATTGGTCAATATCTGCAGTTGCTAGAGGGAAAACAAAGTCAAAATTAAGCCGAAAATGGCAATTTTGTCAATTTCAAGGGCACATAACTCATTGCATACCTTACAGATCAAGGTGAAAAATTATACCAAGGCAAGATCTTATATTTAAAAACATTCTGTGTAAGTTATGTCTTGATTGGTTTATATTTATAGATGCTAGAGTGAAAACAAAGTCAAAATAAATACCGATATGGCATTTCTTTTTCAATTTCAAGGACATGTATCTCATGATATAAAATTCAGATCACGCTGAAAATTATACCAAGGCAACATCTTATAGTAACCATCATTCTGTGTAAGTTTTGTCTTGATTGGTTAGTATTTGTAGAAGCTAGAGTGAAAACAAAGTCAGACGGCCATTTTTGACATTCAAGGGCAGATAACTCAAGACTCTCTTCTTCAATCAGAATTCTTTGAAGGAGTCTGAGAGAGGGTCACCCAAGGCTTATTCCTGTGAAGTTTGATTGAAATCAATCTGGTAGTTTTTGAGAAGAAGATTTGTAAAGAAAAGTTTACGGACGGACAGACGGACACATCGCAATGACAATAATTTGCTGGCCTGACGGCCAGTGGAGCTAAAAGCTATATTTTTCAAGGTACATGTACTCCCTTTGAAATGGTGTTCTTGTGCTGTATTGCTCTTACATACCGGGTACCTACAATATCAGCATCCTTGACTAAAAAACACATTTGCGGTACATTCTGTGACTAAAGTAGCGCTGATGTGCTTAATTTGTGTTAAGGTGTACAATATAAGAGTCATTGAAACCAAAACACCTTTTGTTACATGCAATGGCAAAAAGGAAGTTTTGAAGTCAGGAAAATTCATTTTTACAGGTTTTCGAAAAAGCAATTTCGCCTTTTCCCTCTTTATTTTTGCGCTAAAAAGAACGCGAATTCCACATTGATTAACCCATTACCACGCTGTGGCGCTTTTTGACGCCCTGTAATATAAATGCTTTGGAAAACATTGTGGAAAATGAAGCAATTCCTTGTGACAAGTTATTTCTTCATTTTCCACAATATTTTTTTCCCAAAAAGTAATAAAATTTCAAAATTTCTTCACATTGAAAATGTCGACTGCAACTTCTTTGAATTTGGACATGCTCAAAATCTTATCGTTTGGTAATGGGTAAACCCCTATTCTGCTGTCTGCAGCAGCTTCCGGATTGGGCTCAACATATAATTAGTTATTAGGGTTGGTAGATTGAAGTTGAAGACCTCTTTCAACTGCTTTGATCAAATTGCGACAGCTGGAACACCTAATCATGGAGCCCTGCTGTTTCTCAAACCGGTATTGCCACAACATCCTAACCAAGCCTTAAGCTGCTCATCCACGTTGGTCTAGTTATACAACCATTGCCGGGAGACAAATTATGTCAGAAAAGACGGTTTTAACAGACAGTGATCTAACCAGGACCTCATAAGTGATAGTCTGATGCGCTATGACCACAGTATCTTGGTGTTAAGGGAAGAACATAAAAACAGTCTAGGAATAAAAAAAGATCTAAATTTGTTGTTATATTTTTTTTATATTACATTGGTTTAAAAGTACAATTACTAAGAACATTTTTGTCTGTACATATAGTAACAATAAACAAGCATACGTTTGAGCTGGATCATGCAAAATGGTGCTAATGGCATTTTACCCCTAACCAAACGACACAATTTTTGGTGGTCTAAAGAATCCAAATTCAAAGCTGATGCAGACAACGAAAATGTTAGTTTATAAATACAAGTATCATTTGTGTAATTCATGTACATTAACCATTTACCCATATTTGGCTGCTCCAACTTCAAAGCTGCTACAGACACCCAATAGGGAACAATTTTATCGAGTAAACCTTGACGTAATTTCGGACAAATAAATAGTATTTCATGTGTGTTGTTATAGAATCTCGTAACTACGGCTTGATTCAAGCCGTAGTTACGAGATCATATGACAACGCCGATGGTTAATCAAAACATAATTGTTAACCCAATCTATTTTTAGCACAAAATTAGTTGCCATTGGATGTTGATATAGATAGGACTTGTGTATTATAAAGGCAGGAAAATATGGAGGCAAAAGGTAAAAATGCTGATAATCAGCATTTTCTACTTTTGCCTCAATATTTTCCCAAATCCATTCTACCAATGACATCAAAGCCAAATCTTGTTTTGTGCACAAGTTTGGTCTCGCTGCGATCAAATGGGAACAGACCGAACTTTTGCCATTTGGGAAAGGGTAATGGCTCCTTTTCTCATTCCCCAGCTCAATTCTAAGAGAAAAATATATAGTACAGTACTACACGATTTTAGTTTTTTAACTTTTACGCTTGTCCAGTGCTGACTTTAAATTTGGCTCAAACAAATTGTCAATTTAAGAGACATTACAGTAAGTTCGCCTGAAGTTCTTGCCACAATTATTCAGTAGAAATAAAGCAGTGTATGCTAAGATCTGACTACATGCCTGTGCAGGCTGATCTTAGTCTATACTGCCTGCAAACAGCTTTGGTCACAATAGGGATATAATGATTACAAAATGAAAACGGAAAACATATGACAATCACAATTGGAAGTAAAACCAATTTCACTCTATGTCAAACCACAAAATATAGACTGCTCCATTTTGAAAGATGCAAATGAAAAAAAAAATCATTACAAAAGTAGAAAATGTGTATACTATAGCATAGGAAATATTGAGGAGAAGGGAAGGTTGTTTCTATTTTGCAACCTCTCCCAAAATTCTTTCTCTAAAAAATCTTCCAAATTTATTACCATTTCTTGACTTGCAAAATATTAAGGTAAGTTTGGACTTGGTGGTTTATTTTTATCCGCCCAATGAATTTATTTAATTTGTACATATATTGTAAAGTAACATTTCTTGAACAAAATATAAAAGAATCAGGGTAAGTTTCCTGACTCGTTTTCGTGTCAGAGTTGTCTGCCCTTGACTAATAATGGGCATTTTCGCAAAATTACCCTTATGTTTTAAAGTCATATAGCAAGTTATTGTGAATGGATAATTTCAAATGTTATATCAATTTAGAGACTTAACATATGCACAAATGTGATGATATGATTGAAAAAAATATTTTAGATCCATTTTCAGGAAAAAAAATATGGGAACAGTTGAAAAATCACATTTTTTTTTTTAGAAAATTTTGCAACTTTTTTCAATTTGCCAGAAAATAGCCTAATGAATATTTTTTGTTATTAGATATTTTGCAGATAATACCAAGAGCTATTTTTACACAAAAAATCTGCACACCTTTCCACGCAAATTAAAAAGATATTTGACTTTATCTTACCCCAACCACCCTGTTTTAGCCTAATTTTGACAAAAATATCAATAATTTCCAACAAAATCTAAAATTTTCTGGCAGATGTTTACATTTAGAACAACAGCATACTTCATTTGACATTCACCATCACAAAAAAGGGGAATGTTTTGCTGTAAAAAATTCATGAAAATTATAGCATGGGCATTTGGTGCCGCAGATTAAACACGAAATTTGTAAGTCATGTGATCGCTCTCCAAACTTACCTTAAGTCAAAATTTTGAAATGCAGCATAAGTTTGGGACAGATTTTTCCGTTGTACATTATGTTGCTAAAAGAAGATTTGAAATATCGAACACTCTTTTTACACCGTTTGGGACAGATTTTCCGCGGTACATTCTGTGGCTAAAAGAACATCTATGGATAAGGCGAGAAATCTCCCTAAAAGGCTCAAATGGAAAAGTCAATTTTCAAAACATGTAAATTGATAATTATTTCGAGCTGTCTTGTTAGATGTATATCCCTAAATCATATGAAAACTGATTTTGTACAATCATAACGATTTGACATGTAGAGATAACTCTTGGTTTCTGTACCTACCTCCAAAATTACATTTTCTTACCCCACCGATATTCATTTAACCAGAATTAAGTTTTCTATGGTTTTATTAGCAAGAATTTTTCTGTAAAATGTAAAGACAATCGTTGTTGAAATCATATTTGTCCTTTATGCACATGCGCATCATTGAAACGATTTTAAAGGCGAAATCTTCCCGTCAAAACTATGGCAATTGGTATATGAGTACAATTTTTAGTATAAAAGTATGTTCCCCCCGTGACCCAGCAAATTCTTTTTACCAAGGAAGCCTATGATCAAGCTACACAAGATATGTCAATAGGAAGCTGGGTCAAGGGGGGGGGGGGTGTTCGCCATCCCAGGAAAGGTAGGTAAAGAAGATTTGAAATACCGAACATTCTTTTTACACCGTTTGGGACTTTTTTTCCGCGGTACATTCTGTGGCTAAAAGAAGATTTGAAATATCGAACATTCTTTTTACACCGTTTGGGACAGATTTTTCCTTGGTACATTCTATGGCTAAAAAAAGATTTGAAATATCGAACATTATTTTCACACCGTTTGGGACAGATATTTCCTCGGTACATTCTGTGGCTAAAAGAAGATTTGAAATATCGAACATTCTTTTTACACCGTTTGGGACTGATTTTTTCCGCTGTACATTATGTGGCGAAAAGGAAATTTGAAATATCGAACATTCTTTTTACACCGTTTGGGATAGATTTTTCTGCGGTACATTCTGTGGCTAAATGAAGATTTGAAATATCGAACATCCTTTTTACACCGTTTGGGACAGATTTTTCCGCGGTACAATCTGTGGCTAAAACAAGATTTGAAATATCGAACATTCTTTCTACACCGTTTGAGACAGATTTTTCTGCGGTACATTCTGTGGCTAAAAGAAGATTTGAAATATCGAACATTATTTTTACACCGTTTGGGACAAATATTTCCGCGGTACATTCTGTGGCTAAATGAAGATTTGAAATATCGAACATTCTTTTTACACTGTTTGGGACAGATTTTTCGGCGGTACGATCTGTGGCAAAAATATTTGAAATATCAAACATTCTTTTTACACCGTTTGGGACAGATATTTCCGCGGTATTTCTGTGGCTAAAAGATTTGAAATATTAAACATTCTTTTGACACCGTTTGGGACAGATTTTTCCATGGTACATTCTGTGGCTAAAAGAAGATTTGAAAAACCGAACATCCTTTTTACACCGTTTGGGACAGATTTTTCCGTGGTACATTCTGTGGCTAAAAGAAGATTTGAAATATCGAACATTCTCTCTACACCGTTTGGGACAGATTTTTCCGCGGTACATTCTGTGGCTAAAAGAAGATTTGAAATATCGAACATTTTTTCTACACCGTTTGGGAAAGAAATTTCCGCGGTACATTCTGTGGCTAAAAGAAGATTTGAAATATCGAACATTATTTTCACACCGTTTGGGACAGATATTTCCTCGGTACATTCTGTGGTTAAAAGAAGATTTGAAATATCGAACATTCTTTTTACACCGTTTGGGACAGATTTTTTCCGCTGTACATTATGTGGCGAAAAGGAAATTTGAAATATCGAACATTCTTTTTACACCGTTTGGGATAGATTTTTCTGCGGTACATTCTGTGGCTAAATGAAGATTTGAAATATCGAACATCCTTTTTACACCGTTTGGGACAGATTTTTCCGCGGTACACTCTGTGGCTAAAACAAGATTTGAAATATCGAACATTCTTTCTACACCGTTTGAGACAGATTTTTCTGCGGTACATTCTGTGGCTAAAAGAAGATTTGAAATATCGAACATTATTTTTACACCGTTTGGGACAAATATTTCCGCGGTACATTCTGTGGCTAAATGAAGATTTGAAATATCGAACATTCTTTTTACACTGTTTGGGACAGATTTTTCGGCGGTACGTTCTGTGGCAAAAATATTTGAAATATCAAACATTCTTTTTACACCGTTTGGGACAGATATTTCCGCGGTATTTCTGTGGCTAAAAGATTTGAAATATTAAACATTCTTTTGACACCGTTTGGGACAGATTTTTCCATGGTACATTCTGTGGCTAAAAGAAGATTTGAAAAACCGAACATCCTTTTTACACCGTTTGGGACAGATTTTTCCGTGGTACATTCTGTGGCTAAAAGAAGATTTGAAATATCGAACATTCTCTCTACACCGTTTGGGACAGATTTTTCCGCTGTACATTCTGTGGCTAAAAGAAGATTTGAAATATCGAACATTTTTTCTACACCGTTTGGGAAAGAAATTTCCGCGGTACATTCTGTGGCTAAAAGTAGATTTGAAATATCGAACATTATTTTCAAACCGTTTGAGACAGATTTTTCCGCGGTACATTCTGTGGCTAAAAGAAGATTTGAAATATCGAACATTCTTTTTACACCGTTTGGGACAGATTTTTCGGCGGTATTTCTGTGGCTAAAAGATTTAAAATATCGAACATTCTTTTTACACCGTTTGGGACAGGTTTTTCCGTGGTACATTCTGTGGCTAAAAGAAGATTTGAAATATCGAACATTCTTTTTACACTGTTTTGGACAGATTTTTCGGCGGTATTTCTGAGGCTAAAAGATTTAAAATATCGAACATTCTTTTTACACCGTTTGGGACAGGTTTTTCCGTGGTACATTCTGTGGCTAAAAGAAGATTTGAAATTGAACGTTCTTTTTACACTGTTTGGGACAGATTTTTCGGCGGTATTTCTGTAGCTAAAAGATTTGAAATATCGAACATTCTTTTTACACCCTTTGAGACAGATTTTTCCATGGTACATTCTGTGGCTAAAAGAAGATTTGAAATACCCAACATCCTTTTTACACCGTTTGGGACAAATTTTTTCCCCTGTACATTATGTGGCGAAAAGAAGATTTGAAATATCGAACATTCTTTTTACACCGTTTGGGACAGATTTTTCTGCGGTACATTCTGTGGCTAAATGAAGATTTGAAATATCGAACATCCTATTTACACCGTTTGGGACAGATTTTTCCGCGGTACACTCTGTGGCTAAAAGAAGATTTGAAAAATCGAACATTCTTTCTACACCGTTTAAGACAGATTTTTCTGCGGTACATTCTGTGGCTAAAAGAAGATTTGAAATATCGAACATTCTTTTTACACCGTTTGGGACAAATATTTCCGCGGTACATTCTGTGGCTAAATGAAGATTTGAAATATCGAACATTCTTTTTACACTGTTTGAGACAGATTTTTCTGCGGTACATTCTGTGGCTAAAAGAAGATTTGAAATATCAAACATTCTTTTTACACCCTTTGGGACAGATATTTCCGCGGTATTTCTGTGGCTAAAAGATTTGAAATATTAAACATTCTTTTGACACCGTTTGGGACAGATTTTTCCATGGTACATTCTGTGGCTAAAAGAAGATTTGAAATACCGAACATCCTTTTTACACCATTTGGGACAGATTTTTCCGTGGTACATTCTGTGGCTAAAAGATTTGAAATATCGAACATTCTTTCTACACCGTTTGGGACAGATTTTTCCGCGGTACATTCTGTGGCTAAAAGAAGATTTGAAATATCGAACATTATTTTTACACCGTTTGAGACCGATTTTTCCGCGGTACATTCTGTGGCTAAAAGAAGATTTGAAATATCGAACATTCTTTCTACACCGTTTGGGACAGATTTTTCCGCGGTACATTCTGTGGCTAAAAGAAGATTTTAAATATCGAACATTTTTTCTACACCGTTTGGGACAGATTTTCCGCGGTACATTCTGTGGCTAAAAGAACCTCTATGGATAAGGCGAGAAATCTCCCTAAAAGGCTCAAATGGAAAAGTCAATTTTCAAAACATGCAAATTGATAATTATTTCGAGCTGTCTTGTCAGATGTATCCCTAAATCATATGAAAACTGATTTTGTACAATCAAAACGATTTGACATGTAGAGATAACTCTTGGTTTCTGTACCTACCCCCAAAATTACATTTTTTTACCCCACCGATATTCATTTAACCAGAATTAAGTTTTCTATGGTTTTATCAGCAAGAATATTTCTGTAAAATGTAAAGACAATTGTTGTTGAAATCATATTTGTCCTTTATGCGCATGCGCATCATTGAAACGATTTTAAAGGCGAAATCTTCCCGCCAAAACTATGGCAATTGGTATATGAGTACAATTTTTAGTATAAAAGTATGTTCCCCCCGTGACCCAGCAAATTCTTTTTACCAAGGAAGCCTATGATCAAGCTACACAAGATATGTCAATAGGAAGCTGGGTCAAGGGGGGGGGGTGTTCGCCATCCCAGGAAAGGTAGGTAAAGAAGATTTGAAATACCAAACATTCTTTTTACACCGTTTGGGACATTTTTTTCCGCGGTACATTCTGTGGCTAAAAGAAGATTTGAAATATCGAACATTCTTTTTACACCGTTTGGGACAGATTTTTCCTTGGTACATTCTATGGCTAAAAGAAGATTTGAAATATCGAACATTATTTTTACACCGTTTGGGACAGATATTTCCGCGGTACATTCTGTGGCTAAAAGAAGATTTGAAATATCGAACATTCTTTTTACACCGTTTGGGACAGATTTTTTCCGCTGTACATTATGTGGCGAAAAGAAGATTTGAAATATCGAACATTATTTTTACACCGTTTTAGACAGATTTTTCCGCGGTACATTCTGTGGCTAAAAGAAGATTTGAAATATCGAACATCCTTTTTACACCGTTTGGGACAGATTTTTCCGCGGTACACTCTGTGGCTAAAACAAGATTTGAAATATCGAACATTCTTTCTACACCGTTTAAGACAGATTTTTCTGCGGTACATTCTGTGGCTAAAAGAAGATTTGAAATATCGAACATTCTTTTTACACCGTTTGGGACAGATTTTTCGGCGGTACATTCTGTGGCTAAACGATTTGAAATATCGAACATTCTTTCTACACCGTTTGGGACAGATATTTCCACGGTATTTCTGTGGCTAAAAGATTTGAAAAATTAAACATTCTTTTGACACCGTTTGGGACAGATTTTTCCATGGTACATTCTGTGGCTAAAAGAAGATTTGAAAAACCGAACATCCTTTTTACACCGTTTGGGACAGATTTTTCCGTGGTACATTCTGTGGCTAACAGATTTGAAATATCGAACATTCTTTCTACACCGTTTGGGACAGATTTTTCCGCTGTACATTCTGTGGCTAAAAGAAGATTTAGAATATCAAACATTCTTTCTACACCGTTTGGGACAGATTTTTCCGCGGTACATTCTGTGGCTAAAAGAAGATTTGAAATATCGAACATTATTTTTACACCGTTTTAGACAGATTTTTCCACGGTTCATTCTGTGGCTAAACGAAGATTTGAAATATCGAACATTCTTTCTACACCGTTTGGGACAGATTTTTCCGCGGTACATTCTGTGGCTAAAAGAAGATTTGAAATTAGAACATTCTTTCTACACCGTTTGGGACAGAATTTTCCGTGGTACATTCTGTGGCTAAAAGAAGATTTGAAATATCGAACACTCTTTTTACACCGTTTGGGACAGATTTTTTGGCGGTACATTCTGTGACTAAAAGAAGATTTGAAATATCGAACATTCTTATTACACTGTTTGGGACAGATTTTTCCTTGGTACATTCTGTGGCTAAAAGATTTGAAATATCAAACATTCTTATTTCACTGTTTTGGACAGATTTTTTCGCGGTACATTCTGTGGCTAAAAGAAGATTTGAAATACCGAACATTCTTTCTACACTTTTTGGGACAGACTTTTCTGAAATGTTCGTTTTTTTTTCAATGAACCACTTGTAGAGTAGTGCTTATGTGTTTAATGTGTGTTACAGGCTTACAATATAAGAGTCCTTGACATCAAAATACTTTTTCTTACATTCAATGGCAAAAAGGAAGTTTTGAAATCAGGAAAATTCATTTTTACACCGTTTTCGAAAAAGCAATTTCGCTTTTCCCTTATTATTTTTGCTCTAAAAAGAATGCGAATTTCCCCTTGATTAACCCTTTACCACACAGTGGCGCTTTTTGACGCCTTATTAGATAAATGCTTTGGAAAACATTGCGGATATTGAAGAAGTTGCTAGTGACAAGCAATTTCTTCATTTCCCACAATATATTTTTTCCAAAAAGTAATAAAAAATTTCAAAATTTCTTCACATTGAAAATGTTGTCTGCAACTTCTTTGAATTTGGACATGCTCAAAATTTTATCATTTGGTAATGGGTAAAACCCTATTCTGCTGTCTGCAGCAGCTTCCGGATTGGGCTCAACATATAGTTAGTTATTAGGGTTGGAAGATTGAAGTTGAAGACCTCTTTCAACTGCTTTGATCAAATTGCGACAGCTGGAACACCTAATCATGGAGCCCTGCTGTTTCTCAAACCGGTATTGCCACAACATCCTAACCAAGCCTTAAGCTGCTCATCCACGTTGGTCTAGTTATACAACCATTGCCGGGAGACAAATTATGTCAGAAAAGACGGTTTTAACAGACAGTGATCTAACCAGGACCTCATAAGTGATAGTCTGATGCGCTATGACCACAGTATCTTGGTGTTAAGGGAAGAACATAAAAACAGTCTAGGAATAAAAAAAGATCTAAATTTGTTGTTATATTTTTTTTTATATTACATTGGTTTAAAAGTACAATTACTAAGAACATTTTTGTCTGTACATATAGTAACAATAAACAAGCATACGTTTGAGCTGGATCATGCAAAATGGTGCTAATGGCATTTTACCCCTAACCAAACGACACAATTTTTGGTGGTCTAAAGAATCCAAATTCAAAGCTGATGCAGACAACGAAAATGTTAGTTTATAAATACAAATATCATTTGTGTAATTCATCATGTACATTAACCATTTACCCCATGGCAAAATATACTAACCCAAACTGCCAAAGCAACAAGATTTTTTGTTGTAACTTTTTAATGAGATATCATAAAACAACGAAACTTCAGATTTCATTATTCTATATAGTTTTTTTTATTGTCCGCATAAAAAGAACGTAAGAATTGTTATGCTTCGCTGAACACAGAGTCCTTGGTTCAAACCCCTAAATCCGCACTGCACGTGCAACAGTGCGTGTAATAAACCAGTGCACGTGCATTTTTGGAAAGTCACAAGATACCCCGATAAGATTAGGTAAAAAAATATGTCTGGCGATAGACAAAAATGCCGCAAATCAGCATTTTCCCGAAAGGCGCAGGTGATTTGATTACTCCTAGCTGACTGTGGTTACCCGGCTATTGGACTTTGCATGGTCTACGATAGCATGACTATAGCGGAAGTTTCAGCAAACCAGTATGTACAATTAATTCTTACTCATTAATCATGTCTGAATGTGTTAGAAGTTCCATTTGGGTTAATAATTCCATTTTTCTGTTATTTTCAATGTCATTTACTTTTCTTGCTTACGTTTGTTTTGACATTTCCGGTAATGTTTATGACATGCCAAGAGCCTTCAGAAGTCGTGTAACTACCGATGTACAGGACAATGGGTTGAGAACCCAAAATTTCAGAGACCGGTTTCGGCTAGCAACAAAAAGGTTGCTGCAACTGCTGGGAACCACGGTCGCCGTATAAGTGCACAGACACGTAACAGGTTACATAAACATGGGTTCCTTATGTGGGTCCCAATTTACTACCTATGCACACATGAGTCTGTATCCAGTGGTGCAACGCCCAAAAGTGGTAATCTGACCACCTGAGCAAATATGGAACCTGCTTGACATGCGTTTACGTCAACGCCTAGTCACAGACCTTGCGTCAAATGGGACAAACATTAATTCACAAGTGTCAAAATTTTCCTATAAACGTTTGTCGACGTTAGTTACATTCGATGTCACAGAGATGTTGTGCTGTGTTCAATGCTACAAGAGGACACACGGGATACTGATCTTGGTTTCATTTTTGAAACACACCCCTGCATTACGTTTGTAACATTATTTGCGTTACGGAATCGATTTAAACCCATTTGTTTTTTCCTGGTGATCTCATAATGGTCAGCCGTCTAAATGAAGTCAATATCAACGAATTCACATTTACAATAATCAAATATTGTAATTTAAAGTTCGTGTTGCGTTGGCTGTTTGGGTTAGTATATTTGGCTGCTCCAATTTCAAAGTTGCTACAGATACCCAATAGGGAACAATTTTATCGAGTAAACCATGACGAAATTTCGGGCAAATAAATAGTATTTCATGTGTGTTGTTATAGAATCTCGTAACTACGGCTTGATTCAAGCCGTAAATACGAGATCATTTGACAACGCCGACGGTTAATCAAAACATAACTGTAAACCCAATCTATTTTTAGCACAAAATTCGTTGCCATTGGATGTTGATATAGATAGGACTTGTGTATTGTAACGGCAGGAAAATACGGAGGCAAAAGGAGAAAATGCTGATAATCAGCATTTTCTACTTTTGCCTCAATATTTTCCCAAACCCATTCTACCAATGACATCAAAGCCAAGTCTCGGAAAGGGTTAATGTGCACAAGTTTGGTCTCGCTGCGATCAAATGGGAACTGTCCGAACTTTTGCCATTTGGGAAAGGGTTATGGTTTGTTTTCTCATTCCCCAGCTCAATTCTAACAGAAAAATATATAGTACAGTACTACACGAGTTTAGCTTTTTAGCTTTTTAGCTTTTTAAGCTTGTGCTACTGACTTTAAATTTGGCTCAAACAAATTGCCAATTTAAGAGACATTACAGTAAGTTTACCTGAAGTTCTTGCCACAATTATTCAGTAGATATAAGGAAATGTAGGCTAAGATCTGACTGCATGCCTGTGCAGGCTTATCTTAGTCTATACTGCCTGCCAAAGCTTTGGTCTTAACAGGAATATAATGATCACGGCATGAAAACGGTTAACATATGACAATCACACTTGGAAGTAAAACCATTTTCACCCTATGCCAAACCGCAACATATAGACTGCTCCATTTTGAAAGATGCAAATGAAAAAATGATTCATTACAAAAGTAGAAAATGTGTATACTATAGCATAGGAAATATTGAGGAGAAGGGAAGGTTGTTTCTATTTTGCAACCTCTCCCAGAATTCTTTCTCTAAAAAATCTTCCAAATTACCATTTCTTGACATGTTATCAGATTGCAAAATATTAAGTCAAAATTTTGAAATGCTGCATATGACAACTTCAAGTCAAAGAAATTTTACAATATGGGTAGAAAACACTGTGGGAAATAAAGAAATTGCTTGTCACAAGCAATTTCTTCATTTAACACAGTCAATTTTTTCCAATGGCTTATTTTGTGGAGTGTCAAGTGTCACAATGGTGAAATGGCTTAAAAAGGGTATACTATCTGCATTTCCTTCAGTGCGAAAAAATACAATTGTTTGCACATAAACATACAATTGTTTGCCCTAAGCGCCAATATATGTTGCTCTAAAATTGTCTTTTTTTCAAAATTGAAAGATCTCTTTACCACAATAAATCTATTAAGGTAAGGCCTGTGTAATAAGTTATGGAACAAAATCTGTATGGTACGAATAGACGATTTTAAACAATTCTAAAACAATTTTAAAGGGAAGTAATTTTCATTTCTCTCAACATTTGAATTTTTGACTTTTGTTAGTTTTTTTGCCTACTCTTCATACAATTTAGAAACATTTTCACAAAAGTAGTTAGGAATATTCCCCCAGAAATCTGAGCACGCTCAATTATTTCCACTTTTACAGAAACAGGCGTCTGAGGCGAAATTGCATCTAACAGTACTTTAACAAGAGCTTCGCAAAGCGGCGCATATATGCCCGAGAGGGGCTTGTCAGTAAAATTGGCCATTTTTTCGATTCAAGGGCAGTTAATTCAAACATGAAAAGTTATCAAAATTTTGTTTGCACAACAAGACACCATAGGGATTCATTGTGGCTAGTTTGATTAAATTCTGGTTGAAACTATAGGAGTTGCACACAGGAGAAAATGGACATTTTTGAGAAAATGGGCATTTTTTCTTAAATTCAAGGGCAGATAATTCAAGAACGAAAACAGTTATCTAAATTCCGTAAGCGGTGTGCACAACTAGACACCATGGAGATTCATTGTGGCAAGTTTGATCAAATTCTGATCAAAACTGTAGGAGGAGTTGCGCACAAAAGAAAATGGGCATTTTTTTAATTCAAGGGCAGATAATTCAAGAACAAAAAGAGTTAATTAAATTCCGTAAGCAGGATGCACAACTAGACACCATGGAGATTCATTGTGGCAAGTTTGATCGAATTCCGATCAAAACTGTAGGAGGAGTTGCGCACACAAGAAATTGCTAACGGACAGACGGACGGACAGACAGACAGACAGACGGACAGACAGACAGACAGACGGACAGACAGACAGACAGATGAGCAGGGCCATAACATAATACGACCCTTCAGGCGTATAAAAAGCGGGGAACTACTATTGGATATTATTGAAAATGTTCGGCCCTACAAATGTCACAGAATATGTCGAAATATGACGATATTCAGGGAGTGCATTACGCAGGCCTTACCTTAATGTAATAAATTCAGATATCAAATATGGACAAACTTTGATGATGAGTCAAAGAGCTATAGATAACATCCATGTGAGCAGAGCTCCAGATAAGAGGGGGTGATGACATTACAAACTGTAATAATAATTTTGTTATTGTTCATCAAACCCTATGTTGTGGGTACTCATTTGTATCGTCTCATCGAGACGATTCAAATGAGTACCCACAACATAGGGTTTGGAATTAAGGTAAATGACCCATCATTAAAAACACCACGTTCTATCTATACGAAATGCATCAAATTGCACATACTTGTAATTACACTTCACATAAGTTGATTCACCGTTCCGGATTTCAAGATTATGCTTCAGGAAGAAAATAATTTACAAATATTATGTTACTCTATATTCATATACAAGGGAGGTAATTTTGAACATTTTTGTCAAATATTTCCATAACTATGCATTAATTCAAAATTCTAAACCGTTCAAAATGCTTATGTTTGTAATTGGAATGGAAATGTATCACAGTTTAGGAATTACTGGCACTTTTCAAATTTCGCCTCTGGCTCCTTGGTGCTAATGATGGGTCATATACCTTAAAATAACAAAGTTAGAATGTCTTCACCCCCACTTATCTGTAGCCCTGTATGTGAGGCATTCTACCTAGGATGTGGCCATTTTGAGATTCACAGCACATCGAAATTAATCAGGAATGTCACTAACATTTTGTGGTGAAAAATGCAGATATTTTCCACCACGAAACACATCCATAAGGATCAGATAGGTTACAAAATTAATGTTTATGCTATCCTGACTTCATGTGTGTATCTTAAACTGACCACATTACTTGTAGACATCCCTAGCCCTTTTACAAAACAGAAAAAATATGGACACTTCTAATTCGAAAGCCTCTGCAGATCAAAAAAGGATACTGAAAAAGTAAATATGATTAATGTTCAATTTAGTTAAAAAAATATTGAGGAAATAAGAGAAATCGCTTGATATTGATCAGCATTTTTTCTTTTTTCCTATATTTTTTTCTAAGCCTCCTTTCATTCATTTTTATTAAAGTTATAAAAAACAAAACTTAACAAACGGAAACTAAGGCGAGAGCCATACTTTCCCAAGTGTCCTATCTCTTTCCCAAATGACAAAATAATGGAAAGGTCAATATTAAAAGGAGTTGCCAACAACAAAATGAATGTAATCTGAAACTTGAAACTTGGTTTTGACACCCATAAAGAGTTTCGGGGGAAAGATCAATTTCAGTTTTAGGCTCTACTAGCTTAACCCTTTCCCAAACAAGACCTGGTTTTGACGTCCCTATGAGAAAATGCTTGGAAAAATATTGAGACAAAAGAAGAAACTGCTGATGACCAGCAGTTTCTCCTTTTGTCTCAATATTTTCTTTGCCATATTTTACACAAATCCTCTTTTGTCTCAATATCTTCCTTTGCCATATTTTACACAAATCCTATCTTTAATACCTTCCTTTTTGCCATTTGTGGTAGTTTTTGAAGTGGATCACCCTAAAATTTTGCTGTTTGGGAAAGGGTTAACCATTTCCAAAACAAGTCCTGGTGTAAATGTCTCTAGTAGGAATAGCTTGGGGAAAATATTGAGAGAAAATAACAAATTGTAGATGATTTTCAATTTCTCCATTTCCCTAAATATTCTCTTTACTATAACATATACATTTTACCATGAATTCTTTTGTCATCTGCAGCTCCTTCGAAATTGTTCTGGTCAAAGATGTTGCCAATTGGGAAAGGGTTTAAACATTTGTAATCAAAAATATACTTTATACAGTAAAAGTCCCCCTATAAGAAGAGTTAGCCCTATAGCAATAGGTTTCATGTATGATTTCCTTTTCTTCCACGTTTCACTGTGACGCTGTTTCTCTTTCATCTTCTCGATCAGTTCTTGAGTTTTATGTTTTCGCTCTTCTCTCCTTCTTCTCCTTAATTCAGTCTCTGATCTGTTGTTGGAAAAAGATAATCAATATTAACCCATTACCTGACAACAAAACTTTAGACTGGTCCAACTTCTAAGATGTTGCTGACAACAATTTCAAGCGAATAAAACTTAAATATTTTGGTCTTTTGGGATAAAAAACATTAAGGGAAATGAAGAAATTGCTTGTTACAAGCAGCTCCTTAATTTTCCAAAATGTTTTCCAAAGCCTTTATCATGTTGGGCATCGAAAAGTGCCATTGTGCATGAATGAATTGCTGTAAAATCAGATATTTTCGCTGGGCCAAAAGTTTACGAATTTTTAAATTTGAAGTGGTTCGCGAGGGTAAAAGTTTGCGAAAAACAAAACCTGCGAACCATGTGGTTTAATTTTCATGAAAATAAAATCATCAACTATCATCAACTATCGGTTTTGTGTTTTATTTTTACAGCCGGTCTTCATATTAATAACACGATACATAAAAAATACCAGATGCCCCTACTTGTATATGTCTGCGTGGCATAATGGGTATATCTCTCGCTTTGCATTAAAAAGGACCAAGGATCGAATCCCCCAGCCTTCTTTAAAAAGGTCTCACGTAATCCGTAATCACTTAATCCTTTAATCATGTACGTGAATACATTTTCATACCAAACACTGTTCATCTTCTGTAGATTAATAAAATCATATCACGATAATTCAGATCGAATACATTCAGCAGTCCGTATTTGTTCAATAGATCTTGTTTAAAGTATGTAAAACTGCATAACATAACTGTTAATTGCTGACAAACAATGCCTGTCAAAATCGTATGTCGCTCTATTGACCACATTTCACACCTTTTGTTACAGGTGTAACCAAACAGCCCTGGTGATATTTGATGTATTCAAGGCCCATCGCAGCGAAGGTTTATTGAAAATTTTAAAGAATGTTGTTTGTCTACTTTGATTGCATTATTTACTCGATTTACATTGTATGATAAAACCAAAACAATTCCGAAAATCAAAGCAATGGCGTTCTTGTAGGATCATTGCATTTGCTCACAGGCAATATGTTCACGTGGCTAAATGTTTACGAATTCATTGGATTCGCGAACATAGCGAATAATAATCCCTAGCGAACATTTCTGATTTTTCAGTAAATCAACATTTTCAAGATTGACAAAATTTTAGAAAGGCAAAATGGAAAGAAGTTACAGATGATAAGTAACTGTTACTTAATGTGCAATTTTTGTATGTTAATGCATGGTAAAAGGAAAAAAATGCAGATAATCAGCAATTCATATATTTCTTTGATGCTTTCAAAAGCTTTCTAGATTTGTGACCTCTCAAAGGGACGACTCAAATTAGAACCAAAAACATAGTTTGGTGGGAAAAAATTGCCATTTTGTATTCATTAATGCTCATTTCTTAAAATGATTGGGCCATAAATTGACGCTTTTTGATGCCCTATACAATAAAGGCTTTGGAAAACATTGTGGAAAAAGAAAGAGATGGCAACATCCAAAATTTTCTCATGTGCTCTCAATACATTCTGACTTAAAATGGGTACAACTTGCATTTTTTAAGCTTCTTTTTTGTCATATGCAGCAGCTTTTGAATATAAGGAGTTTGAAATTTTATCAATTGGGAAATGGTTACCATTAGTTCTTTTTCTGATAAAACATATTAAATTGTAAAGCAAACAAGATGTGTTTATGGAACACAACTGCCCCTAAATGGCTAATTTTAAGTTTTTGGACAGACTGACAGAAAGACAGACAGACAGATGGATGGACAGACACAAATAAAAGAACATGCCCCGATCTTTCGATACCGGGGCATAAAAAGCATACTAACCCTCTGGTTGAATCCTCGTGAGATGTACTGTTAGGTTCCTGAGTGCCCAGTTCTGATTGGCTCATATCTAGGTGATCCCCGCCCACTGGGTTGTTGTTTTCCGCAACTTTCTTCACCATATTTGTTTCATTATCACCGCTATTTTTATTCATTTCCGTTAAACCGACCCTTGGCGGTTTAACGGGGGACATTTTGTCAGGTGCATTGTCTGTTTTGTGAGTCTTTACATGTGGTTCATCATTTTCTCTATCTTCCTCCGCGGGGTCGGATCGGAGAGGGGGTGATGGGGGATGCTGCCGTTTTGTGGGAGACAAACTTGAGGTTCTGTGAGGGGGTGGGGGTGGTAAATCTTTTTGGCCAGCCTGAAATAGAGAGGTCTAACCGTATCATGCTACATTAATCCTTTCCAAAAATATGAACATTTGGACTATTCCACTAGGAAAGGTACTGCAGATGACACAAGAGCTGTCCGCAGACAGTGCGCTCGACTTTTGAGCGCTTTGATAGTATTGAAAAAACTTTAACCTTTGTTGCAACGCCGACGCCCGGGTGACAGTATAAGCTCTCATTTTCTTCGAAAAGCCGAGCTAAAAATGGATGTTCACAAACATGAGATGTGTGTATAACATAGCAGATGAATATTGAGGCAAAAGGAGAAAATGCTGATGAATAGCATTTTCTTCTTTTGCATCAATATTTTCTCCAGACTCTTTCCTTAAGGACATCAAAACCTGGTCTTGTTTTGGGAAAGAGTTAAGACAAGCAGCAGGGTCCTGAAGTGTAGGCAACTCAGGCAAAACAGACACCTAATTTCAAAAAACTTTGCCTCATTCCATGAGAACAGCAAAATCAGATTCACCTCAAAATAATGCTAAACAGAAAGTCACCCTAGGGAGAAGTCAGAGCAGAGGACATTATGAAAAGATTAAAACCTGTTTAACACAAAAACATTAATCTGTAATTGACAGCTGTTATTAAATCTAGTATAACACTTGCCTTTGTATAACATAACCGCATAAAACAATTTTGCATGTGCAAACTTAAGTGTTAAAAATCCTCTTATGTGTAGTGCATTGATAATTTACAAAGCAGATTAAACTCTTGTAAAACTTAACATATTGATTTTGAAAAGACTGATTTGTTCCTGTAGTAAATGCTTCACAGCTTTTACCACAGTATGCATTTTATCTAAACCTTGTAAAGCGATTAAACAAATTTTCAATTCTGCACATACCGACATATCCATGTATTCTTCAAGGACGTCGTTGACCTGCTCGGCACCATCTGAAAGCACCATTTTTCTGCCTCCGTGTATTATGGCAAGATAAGAAAATCGGAGTTGCTCCGGAGTCTGTATAAGGCCCATCCGATATGACCTCATAGATAACAAGAGTGACTTGACATTTATTTCTTGTAATGATTGTTGTTTTTCTACCTGTAGACAAAAATGGACAAGTTTTTTTTGGTATAGAATCTGTTTTGATGAAGTTATAATCTTTTTTCAATATAGCAAAGAAGATTTTCATATGTACTTTGTTTGTCTTACTTGACATGGCAACTCTTGTTGTTTTTTTATGTAGTCAATGCCCTTGTCTTAAAACTCAAACAAATGTTGATGTGTATGTTATATCAAGTTTTAAGCTAGTCCAGTCCTTAAGAAATAAATGTGATGTCTGGATTTTTCGTGCCACATCTTTAACACTTGTTCCCTATACAAACGTCTAGTGAAACCTTCCACCGCCAAATGTTTAAGTCACCCGAAAAATTCTGAAGTCCTGTGAATCTCATTAGGGGTAGACTGTATAGAACTGTTATAAATTTATTTTTCAAAAGAAGTGCACAGATATAGACCCACTACTAATACTACCTGTACTTTTTTTATACAAGCACTGCTTTGAGGACAGGAGGATTGATTTTTCAACAATGACAAGTTTTCCGAGTCAAAAAGTAATTGATTTGACAGATTAATTGATGTTTAACACTTCTTTCAAATGCTATGGTCTTATTGTGGCAGCAAGAGCATCTTACCAGGGATTCCTGTCCTTTTCCATATCAGTACTACTACAACATCCTTACCGAGCCTCCAGCTACTTGCCAACATTGGTTAATGATTATCAGATCATTGGTGGGTGACAGTTTTGTCAGCAAAAAGTAATTGCCTACCAGTACAAGCGCTGTATCAACCAAACAAAACGTGCCACTTCGCCCTATACCAGCACTACAATGGATTACAGGTGGACCGACATCGTTCTCTAGCACGCCCTGACCTCGCACCGCCTCGAGGAACGTGAGAAATGCATCAGGCGATGACGGTACTCCGAAATCAGGCCAGGTGATGTAATGAAAATGTAAAACTTCTCTGCTCTCTTTTGTCTGTAAATTTATGAATTCCAAAATGGTAAACGCATTCTAAATTTGTTATTTCAAATCCAAACCCTATGTTGTGGGTACAAATTGGAATTGTCTCATTGAGAGAACCCACAACATAGGATTTTGTGCAAGTTTTTGAAATATTTCAGGCAGGGTGATGTATTGAAAATGTTTAACTTCTCTACTCTCTTTTGTCTGTAAAAATATTGAAGCATTAAATGTTATCATATTTACCAGTTACACAGAGCAAAAGATAAGGGAGGTAGTGACATTCCAAATGTGAAGTTTATCCCTTTCCCAAACGGCAAAATTTTAAGGCGATCTACTTCAAAAACTTCTACAAAAGATAAAATGGAAGTTATTAAAGATAGAATTTGAGTAAAATATGGCATAGAAAATATTGAGACAAAAGGAGAAACTGCTGGTTATCAGCAGTTTCTTCTTTTGTTTCAATGTTTTCCCAAGCCTTTTCTATTAGGGACGTCAAAACCAGGTCTTGTTTGGGAAAGGGTTATTCTTATTATCTAGCCTTCTTATTAGCATTTTCTTCTTTAGTTACCCTCATGATTTACTAATGGTCTCTCCCATCCTACAGGATTATCAAAACTAAAACTTGTTTAGAAAAGGATTAGATCACCAGTCTAAAGTTTTGCTGTCTGGTAATGTGTTATCTTACCTCTGTATTTTCGAGATCTAGAGTTCTGATGGTATAATGAGTGTATCTTCCTAAATTGGTCTCCTCGAAAACAATTTCATTGTCATCTTCGTCACCCAATGGCCAGCAGGGAGTTCACCCTTTCTCAAATAAGACCTGAGCCGCGTTCTTTAGAGCAAGATTTCTTGACATATCTTGAGATTTCTTAAGATGTTTTAGGATAAAGCGCTCTTTTGAGCAAGATTTTTAAGACGATCACTGCGCGCCGCCATTGCTCTAAACTTCTTTCGGAATCCCTCAGTAAATTCTGTTGAATCTATATGGGAGAGAATTGACCGAGTCGTTCGGAATGCTCCAGGATTCATAAACTGCGGAGTTCCGAATGCTCCACACTTCATACAAATGATGTCATGATGACGTCATTTGTATGAAGTATGGAACATTCGGAACACATCGCTTATAATCTCGGTCTCAAAGACGCTGTATCAAAAACATCTTAAGAAATCTTAAAAAATCTCGCTTTAAAGAATGCACCTCTGGTTTGGACATCTATATGAGAATTATGCTTGGAAAAACATTGAGGCAAATGGAGAAAACATTTGTCTCAATGTTTTCTGAGCTCAATTATTCACAAAAATACCTTTATTAACATTCACATTGTCTTCTGCAGCAGCTTTCAAATTGGATCACCTTAAAATTCTGTTGTTTGGGCAAGGGTTAATGTTGAATCCTGACCCTACCTCTATATTTTCGAGATCTAGAGTTCTGATGATATAATGAGTGTAATCTTCCTCTTCCAACAGTGTTACTTTTAAATTGGTCTCCTCGAAAACAATTTCATCGTCATCTTCGTCCCCTGATGGCCAATAAGGATGACATTTTAACTGAAATTGAAAGGAAAATATCGTCGGTGTAAATGCAAAACCTCTTATGTCGATTCTTGCAATTTCCAAAGTACAAACTTGAGTGCCCAGTTCAGACAATTCTCACAGGTTTTGAGATATTTTTACTGCTCAGTATTAATGACACATTATTTGTGAACAACATGTCAAAATTTCAAGTAAAACCTTTCAGTTTGTGAAAAGTTATTACATTTTTTCCACTACCCTTAATTTTTTTCACAAAAGAAATACGAGGTTTTGCATTTACAACGATGATGTATCATTGAAAGGTCATAGTCTGTTATTTCAACTTCAAACCAAATATTATATTGTGGCAAAAGACCAATGAATTAAATAGAAGTTTATCTAATTGTGCAATTTATGATGCATACTCACAACATATGCTTTGAAATCGCCCTTTTGCAAACATGACCAGGGTTTGACTTCCCTAATAGATAAAGCATTGAGGAAGCATCGAGG
Source organism: Fragum sueziense (assembly GCA_963680895.1). Taxonomy (NCBI): domain Eukaryota; kingdom Metazoa; phylum Mollusca; class Bivalvia; order Cardiida; family Cardiidae; genus Fragum; species Fragum sueziense. The sequence continues at coordinate 41,063,482 of OY804599.1, forward strand.
CAGAATGAGAACATGTTGATAATCGTGATTTTCTCCTTTTGCTTCAATAATTTCTGTGCTACATTGTCTGCAAACTCTATTTACGTCAATGATGTTTTTTGTTATTGCAGCAGCCTTTAAATTGGACCACCCAAATATCTTGTCGTTTGGGAAAGGTTTAAATCCTCCTACTTACAGTGCCTTTTTCTATCAGTTTATTTAACATGATGACTGCCTTTGTGTTTTGTTCCCATATCATCTGCCAGAAATGCCCAGAAGTGTGTTCTAGAGGTCCCTGGAAAAAGTACCAAAAAATCATTTCATATGCTATTGTATGTAAACATCCAATACAGAGCTACAGATAAGAGGGAGTAAACACTTTTTAACCCTTTATCGAACAGCAAAATCTTAAACTGATCAAATTCAAAGATGTTGCAGACAATAATTTCAAGTAAATGGGTTTTTACTTTTTTCGTCTTTTATGGGTAGAAAACATTGTGGTAAATGAAGAAATTGCTTGTCACAAGCAATTTCAGTATTTTCCACAATGTTTTCCAAAGCCATTATTTTGTAGGGTGTCAAAATGCGTCATTGTGTGGTAATGGGTTAAAAGGCAAACTATGATACATTTACTATCTACATAGAGTTTATTGCTCATATTGATTGATTCAAACTCTGTAGTAACAATATCAAAATTGAGCTATATACTACATTTTGACGTCATTTACAGCATCACTGATGTAATTTATGCATTATTCAATTAAAGACTACACACATTGCAATCATGCACTCAGTCACTCATCCAAACAAGGATAATCATCCAATGAAATCCAACATTCTGATTGTGTCGCTTCTAGTTTTTGGTCAATGACGCAAATTGAGGTTTCAGCCTATAAAAATCTGTATCAGATTTTTAAAATTGTTACCCATCCAATCCAAACCCATCCCAACCCATTCATTCATTCAATCAATCAATTATTACCTGTGACATATATTCTGTTTGACTCTGGAACATCAGATCTATGTAACAACTGGAATTTATTTACTGGCAAGAGCTTCAAAAATTTCAAATATTTATGAAACCCTATGTTGTAGGTACTCATTACAAATGTGCCATTGAAATGATTTAAATGAATACCCACTACAAAGGATTTTGTTTTGAAACAAAATTTAATGATTTAAATCACATTTGTTACCTTTGATAGAATATACGTTCTGCTTGACTCTTGTACGTCTATACAACTGGCACTTATTTAAAAGCTTGAAAAGTTACAATTGCATTATATTTATGAAACACTATGTTGTTGGTATTTATTAGAATCTTCTGGACAAGACAATTCTAATGAGTTCCCACAACATAGGGTTTGATTTTTGAAACAAATGATTTAGAACACATTTATTACCTGTGATAGGATATATCTTCTGTTGGACTCTGGTACGTCTATACAACTAGCATTGATATAATCTGAGGGACCTTGCTGCAAGATTACACGACTGTGGTCATCTGCAAAACAGTTTTATTTTTATCAAACCCTGGAATATTCTGGTAACTTTGGCAGGCAGAATAGAACAAGACCAGCCTGCACATAAGTGCAGTCAGGCCTTATTCTATACTGCCTGCTTCTTTGAATATATATAGCATGACAAGGATTATCATACTCTCCAAAGCAGAGGTCTATTGATTAAACCATCAAATATGACCTCTGCAGTTTTTGATACACCAACAGCCTATTTGGTCCTCATTATCTAATTATAGCACAACATTTGAATTATCAAATCAAAATCATTCAGTTTATCTTGTATAATCATTACATATACATTACGTCGCTTCTATTTTTGGCTGAAGCCGGTAATTTTCAAATTATCAAATGAAATCATTCAGTTTTATCTTGTATGATAACATAACATTACATCGCTTCTATTTTAGGATGAAACCGGTAATTTAAAGCGTCAGCCTATGAAAATCTGTATCAGATTATTCAAATGTTTTGTTGTTTAAGCCAACGATTGGATAACGAAAACCCGCAAAGGCTCCGAGATAAGACTTGAAATGACCCTGTGAGAACAGAGTATCATTCTATCGAAATGGAATGAAGAGATAATGTGCTCTGTTTTAAGACAAGACCTGGTTTTGATATCCATGATATAAGCAAGAGCTGTTAGAGGACAGCAAAGCTTGACTATCAAGACTAGATAGTGAAAAATTCTAAATCTGAAAAGGTTTAGAAAATTACACTAAATAGATTGTCAGATTGATGAATCTTTGTCTAGAGGCTGATATTATGGTCACAGAAGCATTTACAAAGTTTCAAAGCAATAGAACTGATAGAAACAGAGATAATACAGTTTCATGTAAAAACTTTACCAAAGCATTACCCTGACTTCTGTGTGTCTGAAATTACCCACACATTCTTGTATAGTCGCGCTGAAAAAAACTTGGTAAAACATTGAGGCAAAAGAAGACAATGCTGATAACCAGCATTTTCTTCCTTTACCACAATCTTTCTACGGCTACATGGTACATAAAGTCTTTCTTTATCAACTCTTTTAATATCATCTAGTCTAGAGAGCCCTTTTAACCCTATCCCAAACAGCAAATAGTTAGACTATTCCAAATTGAAATGTTTTTGCCAATGACAATTTTAGGCCGGTGACATTTTATCCAAATCCTGTATCTTGTTGGGCATCAAAAAGCGTCCTTATGTAGTAATGGGTTAAATAATTATGACATCAAAGCAAGGTCAAAATCTGGTATTGTTTCGAAAAGTTTAGGCAATGCGTACAGAGCAACCAATAAGGAGGTGAAGATGTTCTATTCTTTTTTATTTCAAATCCAACCCTATGCTGTGTGTACTCATTTAAATCGTCTCGACAAGACGATTCAAATGTGTTACCCAAAACATAGGGTTTGCTAAACAATAAATAAAATATTCCATTTTGTCATCATATTCTTATCTGGAGCTCTGATACTTACATGGACTGACATCTCTATATCTGTTCTTTCCTCTGTTTTCCGGTTTCCTGGCCTCCCGAACAGAGAACTCTTGTTCTATAGAAGCGATGGAGGCTTCGTTTTTAAGTTGCTGTAGATGAAAAATAATTAGTTATGAAACTTTATACATTCCAGTGTTCAAATTAGAGGGGACTTTGGTCAATATGACCCCTTAAAATCTAAAATGACCACTTTCAGAATGAAACATGGACTCAAATGACGCAAGTTAAGTTTGTCTGAGAGGTCCATTTCCTTCAAGGCAATTGATTTATTTCCACATTATTACAGTTGGTTATGTTTGACAGATTGTTATTTAATAATTTCATTTTTTATTTGTCTATGACTTGTATTTGTATAAATTGGATGACCTGCTTGACCAAGCATTTTTTTACTAAGAAATTGGGCCCGAATATCAGCTCCCTCTAGGAATTCTTCCCCTAAAATTTTAATTATCCCCCCATGGGAGTATTTATGTTAATAACTATAGAAAATATTTGATAATCAGCTCATAAAATGCTTCTTAAATCTATTTTCTTTCTGTTCATTGAATCATTTTCAACTTTTCAGGTATTAATTTTCAGTAAATTCAGCAGGTGTAATACAGCCAATTATTTTTCCCACAACGGTATTAAACAGCTCGTTCGACATATTTTTCCCCTAATTAAGGGCTCCGAGCCCTTTCCCATATTCATAAAAAGAACCCCTGCCAAGAGCTTTGGGCCCATTGTTCGACTGGAACGCAAATCTAGACTTCTAGACATTGTATAATTTACTATCATAAAAATTATTCCTCCTTATTTCCAATAACAGCTTATTTATGCAGAGGGAATCAATGTCAAAGAAGCAAAAAGCAATAAATTCAGTATTTCCCTGTATTTGTTGATAAACAATTTTGAACTTTTGTACAGTACCAGGGGTTGAAAAATTTCTTCAAACCTACTAGTCCTGTAGGACTAGTAGCTCTGAATTTCTACTCGCCCTTAGGGCAACCCAACTCGCCCTTAAAGACAAAGAAAATTTTAGACTGTTGGCTCTTACGGATGCATTATTATGCAAATAACATAACTCTTTGACTCTACAAGTAAAGTTTCTTCGGTATAAATGACAGACAGGGCTCGCGCTGGCGATCGCCACTTCAAAAGTCATCTAGGCGAATAAGGCAACAATTTTATTTAAAAAAGATGGTCAATATAAATCGAATGTGGATCAGACTTGACTCCGTCTTTTACCATAAATCAATCGCGATTAACATTACTGTAAACACTTACTTTTTATTTAATTCGAAAGATACATTAGCTGTCGAAATGGTCGAGTAAGCACACCATTTTAATATGTACAACTACCCGGTAAATGTGAAAGAATTTCTTTGTGTAATCGCGAGGTGGCATAACAGAAAGAGCCAACACGTCTGTGTTAAAACCATCTAACGTCAGTGTATTTACTACGTAGATATATAGCGTTTTGTTTTCATTGCGTCATCCAATTTTCCCGCACTTTTCTGGCACGCGCGACTTATGTAAACAAATCATAGTAAAACGTAACATTATTTGGGTGCGGAAAAATCACGTGATTATATTGAAACTGGAATGACTACGTCATCAATTGACTGTGTTTGCGGCCTCTTTGATCTCGCTCAAATCATCGCATATGAGTAACACAGATTTACTCTAGTTTCCTTGTTTAGTTTCACTTTCGGGATTGATCGACATAAACAGGGAAAGGTCGTATTTACAGCCAATATTATTGTTTCCGATATGAAGTTTAAAATACATACTTTCTTTTTGATCCTTTATTTTTCCCCTCAATCAGCGTGATTCAAGTCCTAAATTTGTACTCGCCCCGTCGGACTAGTTCGTCCCCAAATCTACTCGTCCTACGGCATTTTCTACTCACCAATGCGAGCGGGCGAGTGGATTTTTCAACCCCTGAGTACTGGACGATTGACCATTTACGTTTGGTGACATTCGGTTGACTCACCATGAGGGTCTCATATTATCAACGATTGTCATGATATTTTTTTCGTAATTACTTGTATTGTCCAGCAAGATTAACCCGGGTCATCTGCATATGTAATGACCCAACTTCGACAATGTTTTGTTAAGACACTCAACTAACGGACTTTGCACACGAAGTTGTCCCGGGTTAATTTGGGTGGACAATAACAACAAACCTGATAGGCCCAATCTGATAAATTGTGCAATCAAATATTTTGTTTCAAAGTTTACACAAAAACATGGTAGTAAGATTGTTGATAATACCACAGGTGGCCAGCACGTGCTAGAATTGACAAAAAATGGGTTTAAACAAAAAATTTCAGAAAGACACGGAATAATAGACTATCATTCCATGTCTTTCTGAAATTTTTTGTTTAAACCCATTTTTTGTCAATTCTAGCACGTGCTGGCCACCTGTGGATAATACGGGCCCCAAGTACCCAGCTAGCTCAGTTGTTAGAGAGTCCAACAAGTAATCTGGGGGTCATGGGTTAGAGTCCCGCATCCGGTAATGTTATTCTCCTCATATTTACTTTAATCATGATGAGGTCCATTCGTGTACAAGGGTAGGTGGCATTTAGTGGTCCTAGGCACGGGGGTGGCTGCCTCCCAGGAAATTATGAGGAGGTGGTGTGTGTGTGTGGCGACGTTGGATGGACTCCAGTGTTTATTTTTTATTTTTGGGGAAGGCGGTCAGGGCCCATAGGTGGGGGAAATTTTTCGCGTGAACGCCCAAAAAGGGGAAATTTCAATACATGCTTATACTCTCAAATACAGTGTTATAAATGCATGTAACTTGCTTGTATATTATACTGGGACATTCAACCAACCATTAGAACTGTTAGAGATTAGGCCAGTCACTTTAGCCGAAAAATAGGCCCAACCCACCACTAATTCTAACAGAAACAAAACCAACATTTTTATAATCTATAACCATTTACCCATTCTAGAAAAAAAGTCCTCAAATGTTACTCGAGGGGAAATATGAAAAAAATCGATCTGACTAGGGGACCGGCCCCTTCAAAGCAAGCCAAAAGTATGTTTTGGGGTGTAGGCATAGAAAACAGTCTTTTGAAACCAAGTATGCTATTGTGGATGGAATATTTTACGGATAATTTAATAAAAGAGGTTTATAGAGTTAAAAAAACATCGATTTTGCTATTTTTCTTTATTAGAATTTTACATGGAAAGTGAATTTGCGAGCGAAATTTCCCCACCCACTCAGGTATTAAGGTTAACTTATCCAAATACTTTTAAACCCTTCGCTGTACCTAAATATTAGACTTCTAGTTTGAAAGCTGCTGTAGACGACAAGAATTCTTTGAAAAAAAAATGGATTTGTATACGTTATAGAAAAATAACAAGAGAAAAACGTATTGATGCAAAAGGAGAAAAATCTGATTATCAGCACTTTCTTCATTTTTCAAGAGTAGGTTCTCTTTAGAGACGTCAAATCAACGACTGCTATTCATTGCTGATTGAATTTTGTTTTCTTGTTATACAATCAACCAATCATGACATTGTCTTAGATAAGGTCACCGGTCCATAAAACAAATCACTATATAATGAATTTAAGTCATTAAAGAAATGAAGTTATGTTTATGTTTTCTATTTAGTACAATTCAAGATTATGTGTGAAAAAAATAGTAGATCTTTATGAATGTTTAACGATCTACATTACCCAAATACTAGAACGGCTTTGTTATAAGGGTACTTCATAAGGCGGGTTAAGCTTTCAAATGGAATAAGAACATGTAGGCCTGTGGTATTTCATTCATACAGAATTTAAAAATCAATTCGTAGATATGATAATGCAATTTTGTGCAACATACTTACATTGTATAATATGCTGGAACACGTCATTACTACGTCAACGTCTTCTAATCGTATTTTTTTTCAAAATTGGCTTTATCAAGGGAAAATGTCAGAAAATTATGTACTAGTAATTACTCAAATGAAGAATGCACATAAATGTAAATAGGTAATCAGTAAGAATCAGGTGAACAGCTTCAAGAAGAAGTTTGAAGACATGGGATCACCAAACAGTCATAAATGTCTCTAATTGTGAATATTATTTAGAAACCGGATGCCCATCTTCGGGGATTTAGTCCGATTTTTTTTTTGAATCGCGATACGCCGCTTTGTTGCCCAGCTTGTTGTTATGTTGTAGCAACAATTCATTAGTGTCATTCTAAATACATTTGACGTTATTTCGTCCATTATTGATGACGTCATTAATGCACCTTCTATTTCGCGTTCTACGCCATACAAACAGGGTAAAAATTAGCTATTTTTTTAGTTGTCGCAAGTATAATAGTTCGTCGACTAAAAGTTGATGAATGCTCTCTATTGAAGTGAAATTCGCTTATCTCCGCGTTGCGAAATTGCAAATGCAATACTTTCCCCGTCCTTTTTCACAGACACCATAGAGATTCGTTGTCTCTAGTTTCCTTAAATTCAAGGGCAGATTATTCAGAAACAAAAACAGTTATCTAAATTCCGTGAGCGGTGCGTACAACTTGACACCATGGAAATTCATTGTGGCTAGTTTGATTGAATTCGGGTCGAAACTGTAGGTGTTGCGCACACGAGAAAATGGGCATTTTTGAGAAAATTGGCATTTTTTCTTTAATTCAAGGGAAGATAATTCAGAAACGAAAACAGTTATTTAAATTCCATGAGCATTGTGTACAACAAGACACCGTAGAAATTCAGTATGGCTAGTTTGATAAAATTCTCATCAAAACTGTAGGAGGAGTTGCGCACACAATAAAATGGGCATTTTTATGGGCATTTTTTATTCAAGGGAAGATAATTCAAGAACGAAAAGAGTTATCTGAATTCCGTTAGCAGTGTGCACAACTAGATACCATAGAAATTCATTATGGTAAGTTTGATTAAATTCTGAACAAAACTGTAGGAGAAGTTGCGCACACAAGAAATTGATAATGGACGGACGGGCGGGCAGACGGACAGACGGACGACCAGGCCATAACATAATACGACCCTTCGGACGTATAATAACAAAAAGCATGTGTGGACTTCAATCCAAGTGGTTGGGGGCGAGTAAAGGATGATTTTCTCGCAAATTGTGTAATTCTGATTTGAAAGATCTATATCTGACGGATGTAATAATATTAGAGTCACATTGAGCTTCCGTACTTTTAAAAATCGATCGCAGATAATTCTATTTAAAGCTAAATTATTTTTACTTATTCGTTATATTTATCCTTTTATATTTTTATATAACGAATACATTTTTCAGTTTTAATATAAAATTCAATCAAATTAGAAATTATATGTGACAAGTACAGCGTAAGAGAAGCACGTGGTAATCGAGAAAATGTATGGTGGTTAGGATAGACCAGTGTTTTACGATCATATCAATGCATCTTTAAGCGTGATTTAACACCATTTCCCCCCAGATTTGCTCTGAGGACTTTTGATATGTTGATCATGATATAAGATACTTTCGTTCAGTTACAAAATTATTTCTGTTAGAATTAGTGGTACCCTAAATGCTAAAGTGACTGGCCTAGATGCCAAGAATCTAACTATGATTTGGATTTTTCTTTGCAAGAAAAAATCTAGTTCCAGGAGGGGAAAATTTCTCTAAAATGGGGGAAAAAAGTATACTCCTCAGAGAGGGGAAAGGGGCCCAATAACGACCGTTTTTTTAAGAAAAAAAATCACTGGACTCACTGGTCAGTGGTTCTAGTAATCTCTAGGTTGTGGGTTCCAGTCTCCTCATATTTAGGGACAAATGCACTTTACCGGTACGCGGAAACGGAAGTTAATATATGTTGCTAGCGCGCTTGCGCGCGCTAGAGGGCGCCGTAGGCGCCCTCTTATAAGAGGCTCGCGCTAGCGAGCCGATTTTTGTAAAAAAGGCATTTAAATGAAAAATAAGCATGATTTTTGAATTCCCCATCAAAAATTACATTAAAAACTTCGTTTTCTAAAACGAAGTTTTTAACAAGAAATGAAATAACAACGCAATCAATTGTTTTGTTTACAATTTATGAATGACATTCCAATGAAGCCCGTTGCTAGCCTGTGATTGGCTGTTGCTAACGCGGGAAATTTTCTTGCATTTTGATTGGTCAGGTAAGTAAACGAACGTAAACACGTAGTAAAATCAGCTGATGAATGATGTGCAGCATCAACTACGATGACTTGTATGAAATTTGCAGAAAGAAAGATAAATTAATAGATTGGTTAAGAGGAAAAGGTTTGCTAGGTGATTTTAGCGGTCCGTGTTGTTGTTGTGGGGAAGGTACAGTTTCTTTGGTTAAAGACAAGAGTTACAGCACTGATGAAATAGTTTGGAGATGCAGCAACCGCAAATGTAATAAAAAAACATCCATAAGAGAAGGTTCCTGGTTCTCAGGTACGCATTTAAAGTTACAACAGGCCCTCAAATTAACATACTACTGGGTTTACAACCTACCAAATGACCACATATCTAGGGAACTGAGAATAGGGAGTGAACATACTCTAGTAGATTGGAAGAATTTCGCCAGAGAAGTGTGTTTGAGTATACTAGAGCAGGACAGTGAGCAGGTAGGAGGGCCCGGGAAATACGTTGAAATAGACGAAAGCAAATTCGGGAAAAGGAAATATAATAGAGGCAAGCGTGTAGACGGATGTTGGGTTTTCGGCGGAATTGAAAGAGAGTCAAAAAGGTGTTTTTTTGAAGTCGTAGAAGATAGGAGTGCGGCAACACTCATTCCCATCATCAAAAAGTACGTGAAACCCGGAACTACAATCCTGTCAGACTGTTGGAAAGCCTATTCCAGCTTGAAGTCCGAAGGTTATGAGCATTTAACAGTCAACCACTCCATCGAGTTCGTAAATAAAGAAACCGGGGCCTGCACAAATTTGATCGAGTCCACTTGGAATGCAGTAAAAAAATCCTTCCCAAGAACCGGAACCCAAAAGCAACTGTATGACAGTTATCTAATAGAGTACGCTATCAGAAAAAAGTACCTAAAAGACTCGGACGATAAATTTATGACTTATCTCGACTTGATCAAAAGGGTTTATTCGTGCCGAAGACGACAACCGCTAGTAGAAGTCCAGAATACCAGCATGGATTTATTTGACTAAAAAAGGTAATTCTATATTTATTTTTTTATCATTTAGGATTAAATAATTTTCAAATCGGGGGCTGCTGCCCCCGAACCCCCGCTTTTTTCGTTCAAAGCCCACCCCGTCGCCTCGCTAGAATAAAAATGGCCACCATTTGTAAATATCAGCGTAGCAACGGACGCGCACCTGCTAATTCCGGAAATTCTTTTCCGAGCATGCGTATTGATGACGTACCGGTAAAGTGCATTCTATCCCATATTTACTTTATTTCTTATTCAGACAAGCCTAATTATCTCTTGTTTTGAGAAAGTGATGAGGCAAAGGGGAAGTAACCACTCCTTGTCCACAAATTCAATTAAAGTGCTTGTAATTAATTTAAAACATGAATTTCAAACAAAAATAACTTCAAACGTTGTGGAAACAATGGCTTTTCTAACAGTCTTCTCAAAAAAGAAATCAATCGCTTCAAGAAGACGCTTTTGACTGATTTAGACGCCGTCTGTCATCTGTTTAGAAAAGGTTAAACTCGCCAAGTCGCATCTATCACCTCTAGATCGCCATCTATTGAAATGATGGAGTAAATTATTCATTAGTCACCTGGTAAACAGTCGGCCACGTCCGTTTCTCGTCATATTCGTGAAATTCCCTTTCAATTAGAGACATGATCGCGGAAGTTATTTCAAATTTACTTCTCGACAGGACAGGAAGCGGCCATCTTTCCTACACTAAATGTCAGACAGATAAAACCGATTTAGTCAACCGGTGCCACTAAAATACGAAAAGACCCGATTTTTTGCGAAAAGGACCGAAAAGACCTATTTTTTTGCGAAAAGGACCGAAAAGACCCGAATTTTTTGCGAAAAGGACCGAAAAGACCTTTGGTTTTGCGAAAAGGACCTTTGAAAGCTATAATTTGTCGTTTCAAGCTTGAGATAAAAGAATATCTTCTTTAAATACTTAATATATTTAATGGAAAAAACTAAAACGATTTTAAAAATTTTGATTTAAATTTTACAGATCGTGTTTTCATTTCAACTAGATCAGCAAAAATAAAAGAAATATTGATAGCCATGTTGATTGCCAATTGTTAACTTTTTATTGGTGGATTGATTGATCAATCTACTGATTGATTGATTGATTTCTTCATTTATTCATTTTTATACATACTGTAACACTAATCAGTATTTTTTTACTTGTTAAAGAAAGATTGTTTGTTGATTAATTGATGAAATGTAATTGTTCTGATGACTTGATTGATTGATTGATTGATTAGTCGATTGTTTGATGGATCGATTAATAAGTTGATTGATTGATTCGTCGATTGGTTGATCGATCGATCGATCGATAAGTTGATTGATTCGTCGATTGGTTGATCGATCGATCGATAAGTTGATTGATTGATTGATTCGTCTATTGGTTGATCGATCAATAAGTTGATTGATTGATTGATTCGTCGATTGGTTGATCGATCGATAAGTTGATTGATTGATTGATTGATCGATCGATCGATTCTTTTAATCAACCGAAAAATCAATAGATCAATCAACCAATCGATCAAGTCAAGTCATCAGAACAATTATATTACATCAATTAATCAACAAATATTCATTCTTTAACAAGTAAATAAATTGCCTGTTTAGTGTCATGTATAAATATCAATCGATAGATCGGTCGGTCGGTTGGTCAGTCGGTCGGTCGGTCATTTGATCGATCCATTGATTGTTTGATTGATAGATTGATTGATCAATTGATCAATTAAACAATTTGTTTTGATAGATTGATTGAATGATTTGTTTAGATTGATTGAGTTATTGATTGATCGAGTTATTGATCGATTGGTTGCCTTTTAAAAGACTTTTACTGGTGGATTGATTGATCTATCAAACGATCGATTCCTTCATTTATTTAAGTATGACACTAAACAGGCATTTACTTGTTACATGTAATCAATGAATATTTGTTGATTAATTGATGTAATATAATTGTTCTGATGACTTGACTTGATCGATTGGTTGATTGATCTATTGAGTGTTCGATTGATTAATAGAATGATTGTTCGAGTGATTGATTGTTTAATTGGCGGTTCGATTGATGGTTCGATTGATTGATTGATTGATTGAATGATTGATTGATCACTTGTAGATTAAACAGATATTGTTTGATAGCTGCTTTCCGATTAACACATGACTGTCATATCGTTGTTTAATTACCATCCATCTGCTTGACTATAAATGGTTAATTGATTCATGCCACCCGCTGAAACGGCTTAACACCTATCAAATTCATGTTAAGGACTGGATTCTGACTATTTCGTACTGATTTCATATATTGTAAATTGTTACGGTTAATTTCATTAAAGATATATAACAAGTGGACCATGATGGTCCCAAATCGCTCACCTGACACAAGCCTAAGCCACAGTTTTGTTCGAGTTAAGGTAGTCCACCCCTAATGAGATTCTGGCGATGTCGGAAATATTCAGGCGACGTCGAAAACATTCGGCGGTGGGACCTTCCACCGCCAAATGTTTACGACCACGCCCGAATAGGTTCGAATATGTAACGACACCGCTCCTAAAACCCCGATGTTTTATTAATCTCAGAATTTTCACATTACGGGTATTCTACCTTAAACCCCCATCCAAACAATCTCCATTGATCTATATCAAGGCGGCGAATCACGTGACGCAACGACTGCAGAAAATATTCAATAATCATTTTAAGGTAGAATACCCGTAATGTGGCCATTTGAGGTTCATAAAACATCGGCTTTTTGCGAGCGTTGTCGATATGTATCTGAACCTATTCATGCGTGCGTAAACATTCGACGAAAGAAAGTTGCAACCGCCGAATGATTTCGACGTCGGCCGAATAATTCAGACGTCGCGTGCATCTCATTAGGGCTGGACTACCTTAATTAATATCTGTTACTTAGACTGAAAACAAACTTATGCTTACCAATATTGTATCCAAGTTTCGTCTTGATTGGTCACATACTATTTGTGGATGTTAGAGTAAAACAAGCATTCTGAAGTATTGCAAAACAATAGCAAGTCCCCTACCGGATTTATATATGTGTTAAGAAAAAGAAGCTCAAAAAAATTCAAAGTCCAGCATCCGTATCTTCCTCAAAAATCACTGGACCGGAACGAAACCCAATCTTGTTCTGTAACTTATCAATGCGGGTCTACATACCAAAAATCTGCTCAATAGCTGCAAGCATTAACAAAAAAAGTCTGGAAAACTAATTTCTCAGAAATTTTCTAAGTCCAGCATCCATATCTTCCCCAAAAATCACTGGACCGGAACGAAACTAAAACTCGTTCTGTATCCCATCAATATGTGTTCATATATCGAAAATCAGCTCAATACCTGCAAGCGTTTAGAAAAAAAGGTCTGGAAAACTGTAATTTCCCAGTAATTTTCTAAGTCCCGCATCCATATCTTCCCCAAAAACCACTGGACCGGAACGAAACTCAAACTTGTTCTGTAACTCATCAATGCGGGTCTACATACCAAAAATCAGCTCAATAGCTGCCAGCATTAAGAAAAAAGTATGGAAAACTGTGATTTCCCAGAAATTTTCAAAGTCCAGCATTCATAGCTTCCCCAAAAATTACTGGACCGGAACAAAACTAAAACTTGTTCTGTAACTCATCAATGCGGGTCTACATACCAAAAATCAGCTCAATAGCTGCCAGAATTAAGAAAAAAAGTCTGGAAAACTGTAATTTCCCAGTAATTTTCTAAGTCCAGCATCCATATTTTCCTCAAAAATCACTGGACCGGAACGAAACTAAAACTTGTTCTGTAACTCACCAATGTGGGTCTACATACCAAATATCAGCTCAATAGCTACCCCCTAAGTCTAAGTCTTGTCTTGATTGGTCAATATTTGTGTTTGTTAGACTTAAAACAAAGACGAAAACAGCAATTTTGTCAGATTTAAGGGCACATAACTCATGATTTATTTTTATCTGATCGGATCAAAACTTGAACTTCATCTTCAGATCTTATGATCACCAACATTTCATCTTGATTAGTCAATAATTGTAAATGCTAGAGTGTACATAACGTCGAAAATAGTCGAAACGGAAATTTTGTCCAATTCAAGGGCATGTAACTCGTGACCATCTGGTCTGATCAATGAGTAAATAAGCGCGGAAGGGAACAAATGAATGAATGAATGAATGGGCGCAAGAGGGAACAAATGAAAGAATGAGAGAGTGAACAAATGAATGAATGAATGAATGAATGAATGAGCGCGAGGGGACAAATGAATAAACGAATGAAAGAATAAATAAATAAATAAACGAATGAGAGAGGGTAAAATAAATGAATGAACAAATGAATGATCGCGAGATGGAACAAATGAATGAATGAGAGACGGGAAAATGGGAGAATGAATGAGAGACAGGAAATGAATAAATTAATTGGCGCGGGAGGAAGAAATGAATGAATAAATGAATAAAAACGGAACAAATGAATGGATGAATGAATGATTGAGCGCGAGAGGTAAAAAATGAATGATAAAATGAATGAATGATTTTTTAGAGAGGTAACAAATGAACGAATGAATGAGCGCGAGAGGGAACAAAGGAATGAATTGATAAATTAGAGAGAGAACAAATGAATGAGTGGGATCGGGAGCGAACAAATGAATGAATGAGCGCGAGATGGAACAAATGAATGAATGAATGAGAGAGGAAGAACGATAAATGAGAGAAGGCACAAATGAATGAATGTGTGAGAGCGGGAACGAATAAATGTCTGAATGAATGAATGAAAGACGGAACAAATGCATGAATGAATGAGCGCGAGAGATGGAACAAATGAATGAATGAATGAATAAATGAATGAATGAGAGATGGAACAGATGAATGAATGAATATATGGATGAGCGAGAGAAGGAACAAATGAATGACTGAATGAATGAATTGAGCACGAGAGGAAACAAATCAATGAATGGAAAAATGAGCGAGAGGGGGAACATATGAATGAATGTATAGATGAGCGAGAGAGGGAACAAATGAATGAACACGAGCCATCATAGACGGATTATGCTCCCCGAATAAGTGTTTGTCACAAAATAAAAATCATCATACATTAAGCCCCCTTTTCCCATGACATATTTTTTGTACACACATTATTTATATAATATGGTCTAGAACATCTCATTTATCACAAAAGTACAAAATTTCATTAAATTCTACCCATTGGATGAAGAGAAATTGGAGAAAATCTAATTATACATTAAGGCCCCTTTTCCATGACGCAGCCTAAAATCAACAAACGGAGGAAAAGGTCCCTAGGGATTATCCCTGGAAGTTCACATGTGAAGTTTCGTTGTATTTGGTCCAAGGGTTGCTGAAATATGGCTGTGGACGGACGGACAGACAAATTATCATACATTAAGCCCCCTTTTCCCATGACAGATTTTTTGAACGCACATTATTTATAAAATATGGTCTAGAACATCTCATTTATCACAAAAGTACAAAATTTCATTAAATTCTGCCCGTTGGATGAAGAGAAATTGGAGAAAATCTAATTTTTACATTAAGGCCCCTTTTTCCATGACGCAGCCTAAAATCAACAAACGGAGAAAAAGGTCCCTAGGGATTATCCCTGGGAGTTCACATGTGAAGTTTGGTTGAATTTGGTCCAAGGGTTGCTGAGATATGGCTGTGGACGGACGGACGGACGGACACACGGACGGACGGACAGCCGGACGGACGGACGGGCAGCATGGCGACTATATGCTCCTCTGAAATTTTTTCGGGGAGCATAATAAATGAAGGAAGGAGTGTACGAACGAATTATTGGGTGGATGAATCAATGATTTAGATCATCATTTATTCATCCATGCCACTAAAATACGAATCAATCAATCAATTGAACCACTAATCATACAATCAATTTAACAATCATTCAAACAATCAATTTAACAATTATTCGATCAATCGAGCAATCAATCGATCGATCATCCAATCAATTAATTGACCAATCAATAGATCAATCAATCAATCAATTAAGTCATCAGAACAATTATATTACATCAATTAATTAACAAATACACGCTCTTTAACAAGTAAATAAATTGCCTGTTTAGTGTCATGTATAAATAAATGAAGGAATCAATCAATAAGTTGATAGATCAATCAATCCTCCAGCAAAAAGTCAATCAGAAGGCAATCAATCAATCAATTACTCAATCAATCAAGAACTCAATGAGTCTAAACAAACCATTCAATCAATCAATCAAAACAAATTAATCAATCAAGCAATCAATCAATTGATCAATCAATTGATCAATCAATTGATCAATCGATCGCTCGTCCAATCAACATGGCTATCAATATTTCTTTCATTTTTGCTGATCTAGTTGAAATGAAAAGATGCCATGTAAAATTTAAATTAAAATTTAATCATTTTAATATTTTTTCCATTAAAAAAAATTAAATTTAAAGAAGATGTTCTTTTTTCTTAAGCTTAAAACGACAAACTATTAACAGTTTTAAGTTTACCTAAATTTCTTGAAAAAAATCAAAATAAATTAAAATTAAGTGATTGATGGATAGATAAAGTGAGGGATTCATTTAGAGCAAAGATAGACAAAAATGAAAAGCAAATTATGATTTAAAAATGTAAAATTATGACTTTCAAAGGTCCTTTTCGCAAAGCGAAAGGTCTTTTCGGTCCTTTTCGCAAAAAATCGGGTCTTTTCGGTCCTTTTCGCAAAAAATCGGGTCTTTTCGTATTTTAGTGGCACCCTAGTCAACCGGTTACAAGTCGCTTCAAGCCCCGCCTACTAAAAAGTTTATTCTACGGACTAAACAAACGTAAATACACAAACGTAAATACACAAATGTAATTGATTGATTGATTGATTGATTGATTGATTGATTGATTGATTGATTGATTGATTGATTGATTGATTGATTGATTGATTGATTGATTGATTGATTGATTGATTGATTGATTGATTGATTGATTGATTGATTGATTGATTGATTGATTGATCGATCGATCGATCGATCGATCGATTGATTGGTTGATTGATTGATTGGTTTATCGATCGATCGATCGATCGATCGATTGATTGATTGATTGATTGATTGATTGATTGATTGATCGATTGACTGATCGATTGACTGATCGATTGACTGATCGATTGACTGATCGATTGACTGATCGATTGACTGATCGATTGACTGATTGATTGACTGATTTAAAGAATGAATGAATCAATGGATGAATCAATAAATAATAAATGAATGAATAAATGAATGAAAAAATGAATGAATGAATTAATTAATTAATTAATTAGTGAATGAATTAATTGATTAATCAATGGATCAATCGACCGACCGACCGAATGAATCAATCAATAAATGAATGAATGAATGAATGAATGAATTTATCGATCGATCGATCGATCAATCGATTGATCGATCGATCAAAATATTAATCAATCAATCAATCAATTTATTTCCCATTTCCTACATGTTGGCTATTTGAAACGCAAGAAGAAAATGCATAATCTTTTCCCTTTGACTCAATATTTTCTGTACTCATTCACAATTGCTATCTTTATCAATATCCAATTTATATTCAGTTGCTAATAATTAGGAGCAGTGTAATATTTTGGGCTGTTTGGGACAGGATTAAATCAAAGGCATTGTTACATTTATCATGTCGTCTGCAACTATTTCAATTTGAAAACCCCTGAAATTATGTTGTTTGGGAAAAGTAACTAGGGTGGACAGTTCCCCAAAACGGAGAAACTTTGGACTATTTCTAATTTAAAGTTAACGTACGTTATTGGAAAATAGATGTAGATAAGAGAATTTGTAAACAATATGACACAGAAAATATTGAGACAAAAGGAGAAAATGCTGGTTACCAGCATTTTCTTATTTTGTCTTAATGTTTCTCAAATCTACTCCTATTAGCATTTTGTTTGGGAAGGATTAATAAATAATGGTTAGCAACAAGCGGCGGACATTCTTTCATGGTAGATCTTCGCTCCCTGACGACGTGGTCTGCAGCATGGTTTACCCTTTCCCAAACGACAAACTTCAATGGTAGACTGGTTCCCTGTCCCTAGATCTATCGATCATATACATAGAGAAGACGGGGTACCAGTCTAACTTCAATGGCAGTCCCAATTTGCAAGATGTAGCAGACGACAATTTAACGATTGTTGATTTAGAAAGGACTAGTGTAGAATATATACTAACCCAAAGAGCCAACGTAACACGAACTTTTAATTACAATATTTTGATAATTGAAAATGTGAATTCGTTGATTTTGACTTCATTTTGACCACTGACCATTATGACACCACCAGGAAAAACAAATGGGTCTAAATCGATTCCGTAACGCAAATAACGTTACAAACGTAATGCCAGGGTATGTTTCAAAAATGAAACCAAGATCAGTATCTCGTATGTCCTCCTGTAGCATTGAACACAGCACAACCTATCTGTGACATCGAACGTAACTTACGTCGACAAACGTTTATAGGAATATTTTGTCACTCTTGAATTAATGTTTGTCCCATTTCACGCAAGGTCTGTGGTTGGACTGGGCGTTGACGTAAACGCATGTCAAGCAGGTTCCATATTTGCTCAGGAGGTCAGATTATCACGTTTGGGCGTTGCACCACTGGAGACAGACTCGTGTGTGCATACGTAGTGAAATGGGACCCACATAAGGACGTTGAGGTCGGAACTCACGTTTACGTAACCTGTTACGTGCCTGTGCACTTATACGGCGACCGTGGTTCTCAGCAGTTGCAGCAGCCTTTTTGTTGCTAGCCGAAACCGGTCTCTGAGAATTTGGTTTCTCAACCTGTTGTCCTGAACCTTGGTAGTTACACGACTTCTGAAGGCTCTTGGCATGTCATAAACATTACCGGAAACGTCAAAACAAACGTAGGCAAGAAAAATAAATGACCTTGAAAACAACAAAAATCAAAGTACTGAAAGTACTGTTGGAAAGCAAATTTGCTGATTATGTCTAAAGGCCTTTCTAGTTGTTAGCAATATGAATTACACGGAGTTGGATAAAAGTAATTAATTGAATTTGATTCTTTAGAAAGTTACAAAATACAAATTATGAAAGGATAATGTGACATACAAAATACAAATTATGAAAGGATAATGTCACATTATCCTTTCATAATTTGTATTTTGTAACTTTCTAAAGAATCAAATTCAATTAATTACTTTTATCCAACTCCGTGTAATTCATATTGACATTATTAATGTCTGTTCCATATCAGCAAAATATACTGAACAAAAGAGAAAACGTTACGCTGCAAGATTTCTTGTTTCTGAAAAAGTATCGAACTAAAAGCCTGATTTTATTTTTACAATATTTCTATGGCATTCGGCAATCGTTTTGTCGAAGTTTCATTGCCTTGTCTCCTTTAATGTCAGAATTACGGCCCTTAATGCATTTACAGCTAATTTCATCTAATGCCACATACGTGCGATAAACGATTCATTATTTTTACGGAATTGGTCATATCCGGGTTCATGCCAAAAAAAAAACCCCACAAAACATCTCTCTTATCACTTGTAGCAAGCTCTAAAATAAAGGTCTAATCTGTCAATTTTGTGAATTACCCCCCCCCCTTTTGACATAAACAAATAGGGAATTTAAAATGTTTGATATTCATGAATTGCACACCTGAAAAACGGACACCTGTCACACTTAAAGGGTCCGTTTTTCATCCCCATAATTAAGATCAACAAAACGTTTAGTGTTTGGCACAACCAAGTCAATGAACGATGCGAAGCACATTCATTTGATTTCTTTACTTGTTGAATTTAGAAGAAATATGACAAGCAATGTATGTGTAAAGTTTTCACTTTTGTTCAGTATACTACACTTAAAGACACTTCCAACGCAACACTTACATTTTTTATCATAGTTAGATAAACAATGCAGTATAGTTAATGAAATTTTCAGCAAATATGAATCAACTACGTTTACACGTTTTCTGTAAATTTCATCAAAATCGATTGATCCGAACATAAAAAACATTTAGGTTTTTCACAGAGACTCAAATATGAAAAGTTACATAACCACAGGCAATTGCAGAATTCAATAGCATCAAACCAGCGTCACCAAACCATGCTCATATCTCGCATCACTGCTTCATAAGATTTGATAAAATGCTTTCACGTGCGAAGCAATACTAGAATTCACGTTGCACCTATTTTGTTTAAGAAATAGTGTTTTGTACGTGTCAGCATTGCACAAAATCATCGAATTTGTTACCAGACATTAGTTTTTCGCCTTTTTGCCCCAAGAAATTTTCAACAAGGGGAACAGGAACTTAAAAGGGACGAGTTAAGAATTATCCCACAAAGATTCATCATTAATTATGCTTTATCCATGAGAAGGGGGTGTCTTCGTGTCATTTAGGTCCATGAAGGACACACAGAATGTTAGCAAAATGTCATAAACTTTACTGTTGTTACATGAATAACATGAATTTACGTTATCAGCTCGAACAGTTTTTTTGCGACTTTTTGTTTTCTAGTCATATTATATGAACTGAAAATTTAATCATTTCTACTCAATGAATCTTTATGAAAATCACAGATATTATGTAATAGTGAATGAATTAAATTTGTTGAAAATTTGATCAAAAATGGTTTATTAAATTTCAAGTTATAACCAAAAAGGTAAGTGTTGCGTTAGAAGTGTCTGTAAGTGTATGGTAGGTTCTATAAAGTTTCTATGGAAAATCCAATTGCCGAAAACATAGTCACGGTACGGAAACTACAGAGACAGAGCCTTTGGCTCTGCCGCTTAAATCCTCTGGGGCGCTTCCGGCCACGTGTGGCTCTGTCTCTGGGGTCGAGATTTTTTGACAAAAACAGGTGAGTGTTCAACTTTGTTGTTCATTTATTTTCTTCTGGTGCTTAAAATCGAAAAAACGGGAATGTCATGCTCCCCTAAGACCATTTATCTGCCTGTTCTAAATCTGTGGGCTTCAAAGTCGGCAGGGTTTTCACAGGATCATTGTCGTCGTGGGTCGACCCTATGTGATTTTTTCTAGTTTACATCATGTATTCATGTACATTACAACGGTAAATAGCCAATTGCTGCAGCCAAAGCATGTGATACACTAATCGAGGGATAATCTCGATCAGACATTGCTTTCCCATGTAACAAAACCTTAGAAATGATTGGCAAACGTAAAGTTTGAGCAATTTCTATCGGTGGCTCTGTCTCTGGCGGCTGGCTCTGTCTCTGGCGGCTGGCTCCGCTTTGAACTGTCGGTTGATTTTAGTTTTTAGCCCGTTGTGCAATATATGATGACTTATATAGGCCAAGGGTTTATCTTTTAAGGAGATTTTGCTTATCATTACACACGCACTTAGATAAAACCATCTGACGCATTCGCTTTATGTACTTTTAGCCTAGTGACCACGTCCTCATTTTGAGCAATATTTAAGTGTTTAATTTGTACCACCCAACAAAGTAAAGGCTAGTCGTTTCGGTTTATGCTTCGCAAATATTCTTTGACGTTTTCTTAAACATGGTGTACATTAGATTGATTGAGGAGTTTGTGTCAACATTAGAATAATGATTCACAAAGTGCAAACTTGTAATAAGTTTCAAGTGCAAATTTTTAAATAGAACAGGCATATCAGCCTATTGTTTAGTGCGTTGGAGTAATTGAGAGAATCTGTGCGAACTAGCACGCCAGATGATGAACGAATCGATGATGATGATGATGATGATGGTGGTGGTGGTGTGGCTGGCTGCAGATTAGAAATGTTTTAGGAAATAACCGCGTTTATATAATTGATATGCACTTTCTCATGAAAGCTTGGCATTTAGTATGCAAAAGAAGCAAGTGAAACTATATATCGGATCCGGGATTTCTATGATGGGGTTCGAACATACAAAATGTGTATTCGTTTTCCTCTGTTACGCGGGTTTTTACTGAAATCCTTTATCATCCCAACCCCATACCCTCCGTTTACATCTTATTTAGGACTGCTCCAATTCAAAATGATGTCCAGACATGCAAGGATGCAGATGGGCGCCCCCCCCTCATGAGAGAGAAATGTATGCATCTGCACATAGCTCCGAAGTATCAAATAATTATGTAATAGTTATCATTGAAATCTGTCAGAAAAAATATGAAAATACTGGTTATGAGCCATTTTCTTTTCTCGCAATGCACCAGAAAAATGTCTTGCTTGGGAAGGATTAAATGGATAGATGTCGGATATATTGGTGCAAAATAAAAAAAAAAAAAAATAAAAAAAACAAACAGGGGCCAGTTTCATTTTTAAGACGTATTTTTTCTCTTACCGATGACTTACGACAAGTTTAGGACAAGAAACGCGTATCGCCATCTTATCAAGACCTGGGGCCCGTATTATCAGCGCTCGTACGCTTAATTTTTGCGTAGTTACTTGTAACAACAAACCTGATTGGTCCAATCTGATTTCTCGTGCACTCAGATGTTTTGTTACACATTTTATACAAAAACTTGGTCGTAAGATCGTTGAAAATACGAGCCCCTGGATTATGCGATTGTTGTTTTAACCGATATTTAAGACATCGGTAAGTCAAAATTACTTTTTAAATGTTTTGATGAAACAGGCCCCTGACTTTTCGGAAGCATTCACACCGAAAAATCGTCTGCTTCAAGTCTGTTTTGTGTATTTTCTCAGCTAATACTCGACGGATTTTGACGAGATAAAGTGCATCGCACGCGCGTCATTGAGAGGGACATTCCCCGGTTCTAACTCACTCCGCATCAAATCCCATGGTTTCTCCAAACATTCAAAATGAATGTTTTTGGTTGCATTTTAATGAAACTATGGAATTCTATGCATAAAGAGGTTCAGGAATGACCCTCTCAAAGGCGCGTATGGTGCAATTTCTCGTCAAAATACTCGTACGTAGAGTTTAAACTGAGATATAGAACAAAATATACTTGAAATTTTTCGGTGTGGACCCTTCCCCAAATCACGCGGATTACCCATCGTGTAATTGTTTCTTTGTCAACACCCAGTTTGTCGCCCTAAGTACAGTACTACATAGAATCATCAGCCGTGACGAAAGGTTAGTGTATATTCCAATACATGTAAATTGGAAGAGAAGCATGTTTCCCACTGAATAAAAGCGAATAATGGCACATTTTGCGCGGTGGCCTTGAGAGTTCAGTAGCTGTCTCCAGATAGTACGATGTCTTTATCACAGGATGTTCGGTTCCGAGTCACATATTTACATAAATCGAAATCCGTCTTCCCCCGTCATTTAGACTCGCTGATCTTTGATCATTCAAAGGACATTGTTTAATTGTAGCTTTGAAATTGAACAACGGTGAATGTTCGAGGTTTTGCAAAGGGTTTAATCGGTGACTGAACCATTCGCCATACACAATATGACCTATTTAGTGTGTGAGTAAATTACTTCGACACGAATTTTGTGATAGGTTAATTTTTTTCACCAAGCACGCAGAGACAGAGCCAGCCGCCAGAGACAGAGCCAGCCGCCAGAGACAGAGCCACCGATAGAAATTGCTCAAACTTTACGTTTGCCAATCATTTCTAAGGGTTTGTTACATGGGAAAGCAATGTCTAATCGAGATTATCCCTCGATTAGTATATCACATGTTTTGGCTGCAGCAATTGGCTATTTACCGTTGAAATGTACATGAATACATGATGTAAACAAGAAAAAATCACATAGGGTCGACCCACGACGACAATGATCCTGTGAAAACCCTGCCGACTTTGAAGCCCACAGATTTAGAACAGGCAGATAAATGGTCTTAGGGGAGCATGACATTCCCGTTTTTTCGATTTTAAGCACCAGAAGAAAATAAATGAACAACAAAGTTGAACACTCACCTGTTTTTGTCAAAAAATCTCGACCCCAGAGACAGAGCCACACGTGGCTGGAAGCGCCCCAGAGGATTTAAGCGGCAGAGCCAATGGCTCTGTCTCTGTAGTTTCCGTACCGTGATATTGCTGTTTTAATTCATTTCGGGCACTAATTTTCAATAAAATGTTATAAGAACATGATGTAGAAAGCAAGAAATTGGAAGGCATGTGGTCTTGGGTCCTCTCCAAACAGGGACTGGGAGAGCAGAGCCTCCTATCCGAGGGCCGAATTCTCCCAGCCGAAAACGACTAGCACTCTATATGTTCTCCTATACCCAATGTCATGTTCTGAAGTAGGTTTTCTTGTATAATAGACTAGTGCGATAGGTCACGGTTCATAAATCTATTTGATGTATGACGTGAACTTTTGCAAAATTCGGTACAATGGACAAGTTTCCACTAAGACCCCCCCCCCCCCCACACACACACACACACACACACCCACACACACAACAGCCTCCGGAAGTCGTCCTTACAGGCAAAAGGCGAAATTTTTAAACTGGGAACGGTTGACTGTAAATCAAATAAAATAACCATCTTACCGGCTATCAACGAATTCATTCAATTTCATAGTTTTTGTTCCACTTAAAACTTCTCTTTATCACTGTATATTGAATGCACGTGCGCTTAATCGCTGTATATTGAATGCACGTGCGTCGTCATCAATTTCTCCGCATTTTTTGGGAGCCTCATTTTGAAAATGTCGATTTGTTACTATTTTTAGTTACAATTCACATGTATACAATGTTAATTTCCCATAAAACCCATTGTTTGCCTCCGGAAGTTAATCAGAGTCTTCTCTGATGAAAATTTGCTCTTCGATATTTGGATGTCGCTATTTACATCAGAGCGCTGTCCAATTCAAAAACAAAAGAAACTTCCGACACAAGTTATGTCGCTGTGTCGGAATTTTCTTTTGTGTTTCACTGGGACAGCGTTCCGTTCTTAATAGCGACATCGAGCGAATTTTCATCAGAGAAGTCTCGGATTACCGGAAGTGTTCTGCGGGTACGGACTAAAACATAAATGAAAGGAGTCTATACCCTAATTAGAATGCATTTGATCTCTGAAAACTACATGTCTTACTTGCTAAAACATGTGTTCCGTCACTACTTTATCCCTTTCCCAAATAAGACCGGGTTTGACAGCCCGTAAAGAAAATGTTCGGGGAATATTGGGATGAAAGAAGAAACTGCCGATAATCAGAATTTTCTACTTTAACCTCGATATTGTCTTTGGTATTATCTACAAATAGTTCTAATTTTATCTAGGTATATAGACTACCAATTTTGTCGTCTGCTACGGCTTTTTTTTATTTTGACAAATCTGAAATGTTTCTATTTGGGAAATGGTTAACATACCAACAATGTAAATTGATTTGATTCTATGTAGGCCTATTCATCTAGATCTATATCTATAGATTAAAAAGTTAACACCGTTTTTGGAAGCAAATTTTCCAAATTTGCTTCTCTTAGCAGCCATGTGTCTCTGCACTTTACCATTCTCTGCATACCACACAACATCTTCCGGTACGTCTTCCTCACTATAAATAGTTCTATCAAAAGCAAAGATTAATGAGGTAACAGTCATTCGAATATTCAATATGTAAGTCTGAAGTTATGTGTAGATATTGAATTGTGTGACTTAAAATGAAACATTCAATTAATCATGTCTCTGAGAGATGAAAAGATCCAGGTAGTAATTTGCTTTATCATGGTTCAAAGAATTAGTCCAATGGCCTTCCTTGTAAATGGGTCAGTCGAGTTTACTGAACTATGAAATATATTCAGCTTACACAAACGATTGATATGCATGAAGTTGTGCTAAAAATAAATACAACTCCATCATGAAATCAAAGTATGCAAGGTATTCTGGATAATCAAAGTACTTAATCAAAATACTCTACGAATCAAAGTATTCAAGGTATTCAAATGGATAATCAAAGTACCTAATCAAACTACTCTATTTCTGGCCCCGGTTTCTCGAAAAAACTTAAGTACATTCTCATGCTCAAATCTGAGCACAGTGCTCAAATCGCATGAAATTCACGTGAACTTCAATATAATACCCTTCAACGTTGGAGAGTATCCCTTTGATGTTGAGCATGTTCTCATGACAATATACTTAAGTTTTGTTTTTTTTTCGAGAAACTGGGGCCTGGACAGGCCTACATTTTTGAAAAATTTGCTTCCAAACAGTACTGTCAGTACTTTTATTTAAACCAAGTGGTGAAAGGATTGCTAGTCTGATTTCTATGCATTTTGAGCATATCATCACATATTCTGGTTTCCCAGATTTCTACTTTCGCTTTGAAATGCCTAGCTACACGCGAATACTAGCAAGGCCTATTTGACAAGATGTCTATGTCATTAACCTTAAAATACCCACTTAGTTGATCAATCAATTATTGTGAATGCGATTAAATGCATGGCTTATCGAATATCATTGTTTAGTTTCGGACGTTAAAAGGTGTAAGAATTTGGGCATAGAAAGATTCTAAGAATAGACAAGTCCTAGTTCCTATTTTTACGCTTGAAGTGGGTCGCATATTTCATAGTTCAGTAAACTTGACTGACCCATTTTCAACGAAAGATATTGGACTGGCTATTGAACCGTAATGAAAGCAAATTACTACGTGATCGTTTCTCCTCTTTTAACACATGTTTAATTGGATGTTTTATCATCGGTCACACAATTGAATATCTTATGTACAACTATAGAATTCAATATTGAATATTCGCAAGGTTATTCTTGTCATTGATCTTTGCTTTTGATAGAACTATTTATAGTGAGGAGGACCGGGAGATGTTGTTTGGTATGCAGAGAATGGTAAAGTGCAGAGAAACACGACTGCAAAGAAAAGCAAATTTTGCAAATTTGCTTTCCAAAAATGGATTTTTAATCCAAATGGAACTTCTAACACATTCAGACATGGTTAATGAGTAAGATTAATTAAACATACTGGTTTGCTGAAACTTCCGCTATAGTCATGCTACCGTAGACCACGCAAAGGCCAATAGCCGGGTAACCACAGTCAGCCAGGAGCAATCCAATCACCTGCATCTTTCGGGACAATGCTAAATTACGGCATTTTTGTCTATCACCAGACAAATCTTTTTACTTAATCTTATCGGGTTATCTTGCGACTTTCCAAAAATGCACGTGCGCCGGTTTATTACACGCACTGTTGCACGTGCAGCGCGGATATAGGGTTTTGAACCACGGACTCTGTGTTCAGCGAAGCATAACAATTCTTACTTTCTTTTTATGTGGACAATAAAATCACTATATAGAAATCTGAAGTTTCGTTGTTCTATCATATCTCATTAAAAAGTTACAACAAAATATCTTGTTGCGTTGGCAGTTTGGGTTAGTATATAATACAGAAAATATTGAGACAAAAAGAGAAAATGATGTCCATCATCATTTTCTCCTTTCGCCTCAAGGTTTTCCAAGGCACATTGTATTAGGGATGTCAAAAACAGATATTGTTTGGGAAATGGTAAATTCTAAAACATTTTAAATAGGCTAGTCCAAATTGATTTCTAGTATAGAAGACAAAACAAATGATCGCAGAAATTAAAGTTATACACTATTTACTACAATAAAACAATCTTAAGAAAAAGGATAATGATTATTATCCGCACTTCTTCTTTTCCCACTATAATTTTAAACACCCCGCGGACATGCCAAAACTAGGGCTTGTTTAGAAAAAGGTTGATACTGTCTAACTATAATTTATAATAGATTCACAATTAAACGAGAATAGATACGGTTGTCTTGCTTTAATTTTACGTCGGTAAAGGTAGTATTACAGATTTCGTTTCACATGGCGCAGCTTTATATTTTATTATCATAAGCCACACGCCTGTGTTGTTTTTAAATAACGATTCAGTAATATTTTCTTGTATACCTGTTACATCTGTGCCCTATGATACAAGTCTTTTTGAAGAATGTTACGCTATATGCGAAATATAAACACATTTTGCATAGAGGTCAGTGCCAGGTCAAATGAAATCCGTAATAGTTCTACCTAAAAATAAACCAAAACAACCGTAAACTATTCTCGTTTAACTTTGAACGTATAATACCTAAGTTTTTGCTGTCACTAAAGAAAGAAATAACAACAAAAACAAACCTAAAACATTCGGGAAAAAGAAGAAAGTGCTAATAATTAACATATTCTGCCTTTCTAAATGCTTTCCATGTTATCATATGCAACATAAATTCATTTTTAGTCCGTCACAGCTTTCTGTCGGTAACGTAAGTCTGACTTTTACAGGGCATGGAATTTCAGAAAAAACGCCTATAGATAATCTTGTTACTACTTGACTAATTTGAATAAGATTTGAAGCAAAGAATGTGGAAAAAGATCAGGATTTAGCGGGTAAAACGTTATTGCACGACCGACCAAAAATTGATATATATATGATATTGTGATACCAAACACCATCAGGCAATTTTGTATTGTATGAATTTGTATCAGGTTCAGAACACTAAATGACATCATGGTACCGGATCAGACTGTGAGAATGCGTTTGCTGATCTTGAAACATGCTCTCTTTTCGAGATCGCAGACTATGTAAACGAATAGGACAATGGATGATATACTGTATTGGACGTTTTGAAACACCGATTTGTAAAATAAAAACAGGATTAGCATACATTGACACAAAAGAATCGAGATAAGTGATTAACATTTAAAAGACATGGTCTCCACATTTTTCTTCTATCTTTCTTGTTACCAACCTCATTAAAACGGCTATTTTCAACAAAAACCTCGTAACTGCAGCTTGTATTCAGCTGCAGTTACGAGGTTTTTGTTAAAAAGCTGCAAAATGTCGAACATGCGTAGATGTAAAACAAATCGAAATAAACAAATAAATTAAGGTTGGGAAAAATAAAGTAAAGTTCTGGTATTTAGGTAGATTCTATAAACAGACAGAAATTAAAATTTTGTATTAAAAATGAAAGTGGGGACGTACTTTTTCTTGAGCTCGATTCTAGGATTATTCTGCTACTCGGGGGCTGTAAAAAGATGTAGGTATATTTAATTGTACACTTGTGTCATAATTACAATAGAAATAATAATAGTAGCTATTAAAATGATGATAATGATGATGATTGATTGGTTGATTGGTTGATTGATTGATTGATTGATTAATTGATTGATTGATTGATTGATTGATTGATTGATTGATTGATTGATTGATTGATTGATTGATTGATTGATTGATTCATTCATTCATTCATTCATTCATTCATTCATTAGTTCGTCCATTTATTTTCATCTGAAAAATTGTCTACCCCTAAAGATTTGATAGTTGTTAACCTATGTGAGCAAGCAGCTGGAGGCTCGGAGTGGATGTTGAGGTAGTACTGGTATGAGAAATAACATGAATCCTTATTTAGGTGCTCCAGACTCTGCTATAATGACTATAACAGTTGAAAGAGGTGTTAAACCCTAATCAATTAATTGTTTTTACGAATTGTTTTTCCACCAAATTACAGATTATGCCACGGAATCGTGCGGTCACGTGCACGGACCAGATCACCTAACAGTGATAGAGTTTGACAAAGATGTGGATTACATAAAAAATAAACCATCCACCGAGCAGAATTTTCTACCGCCACACGCCTTGAGGTACGTAGGCTATAGCCTAGATCAGCCGAATACAGTTAACCCATTACCACACAGTGACTCTTTTTGACTCCCCTCAAGAAAAATGCTTGGGAAAACATTGTGGAAAAAGAAGAAATTGCTTGTGACAAGCAATTTCTTCATTTTCCACAATGTTTTCTGACTCAAAATTGAAAGATTTTTAAAAATTCATCAACTTGAAATTTTCGTCTGCAACACCTTTGAATTTGGACTAGTCTAGAATTTTGCCGTCTGGTAATGGGTCAAAGAGTTCTATCCATCATTAGATACCAAATACTTGGTGCAACTTCGGGTGTCATCCCTGGCGACAGAATTTTCTGTAGCCATAGATGATGACCAGAAATCAACGAGGGTATACGATTGTCAAGGACCTCTATGGATAAGGCGAGAAATCTCCCTAAAAGGCTCAAATGGAAAAGTCAATTTTCAAAACATGCAAATTGATTAATATTTCGAGCTGTATTGTTAGATGTATACCTATAACTCATCGGTTATAAAAGTAGAGTTGTATACAAACACTAAAAACCAAATAAATAGTTTTAACATTTACAAAACCATTTATTGTAAGCTATACGAGCGAATTAATGTCCTAATTATTTTATTCCCAAAAGAGGAAGTGTTTGTTTTGGGCCATTTATCAACAACAAGAAGTAAAGTGTTTATATACAACTCTACAGTTATAGCCGATGAGTTATGAATTATATGAAAAAATGATTTTGTACAATCAAAACAATTCCACATGTACAGATAACTCTGGGTTTCCGTACCTACCCCTAAAATTACATTTTCCTACCCCACCGGTATTCATTTAACCAGAATTAAAGTTTCTAATATTTTATCAACAAGAATTTTTCTGTAAATGTAAGGACAATTGGTGTTGAAATCATAAACCAGTTTTCGTTTTGTTCTTGGTATACGAGTACTATTTTTAGTATAAAAGTATGTTCCACCCCGTGACCCAAGAAATCCTTTTTACCAAGGAAGCCTATGTTCAAGTTACATATATATCAATGGGAAGCTGGGTCAAGGGGGGAACGATGTTCGCCAGCCTGAGGGAAGGTGGGTATTTCTCGATTTTTGACGGGAAAGTGCGCTTTCAAAGTTGTTTCAATGATACGCATGCGCAATACGGACAAAACCAAAGCTGCCATATGATGCCAACACCATCTATCCTTGTAAATGTAGAAAATAAATTGCTAATGAAACAAAAAGAAACTTCATTTTACTTCTATGAATACCGGTAGTGTAAGAAAATAAAACCATTTAGGTGGGTACAAAAATCTAGAGTTATCTGCACCTATAGAAGTTTTTAAATGACATAAAATCGGTATTCATTTCATTTATTCATCTACCTAACCATACGGCTTAATTTTGTTTCTCAATTTGTCAGTTTTGAAAATTGACACATGAAGCCGAGTCTTTTAGCGAGATTTCTCGCCTTATCCATAGAGGTCCTTTCTGTTGCCACGGATGGCCGCCCCTGAAGTTGCACCAAGTGTTTGGTATCTAAAGATGAGTGGAAACTTTAATGATGAATTTTTTTGCACGAGTCTCGTGCCATGTAGCCTTTCATAAAAACGGAATTCAAAAGGTAATATTCGGAAGCTGGTCTATTCAACAATAGAAACTTGGATCCAGGATTTCTTTTAATTTACAAAAAATATGTCACTATATTATATAGTAATTATATGCATGCAAGTTTGCACAGCGGCCATTTCATCAAAGGAACGGTTGTTTCAGCTAGCACCTCTGGTTTCCGTCACCGGAAATGATTGAGAATTATGGAACCAGAGGTGCTTGTCCAACTACCGTTATTCAAGTTGGTATAGAACAGATGAAGATCCCATTGCCACCGTTGCGCACATAATACAATTGATAAACAAATATACTCAGTTCCAAAAGAAAGTGTGCACTTTTTAATTTTGAATTTCTCGAAAAGTATACAGTCTACCGTCAGAAAATTATGCACGGCACATCTCAAGACTATTTACAAACGATATATTGATGAAGAAATTACATAGTACGCACGAATTTTCGGCTTGGTTACGACTTTGCATTTTTTAGTGTTTCACAGATGCCTCACGTGCTGGATGAGTTATTGATCTGAAATTAATTTTACTGCAATCCTTTTGGCCTACATTAGCATAAAATCACATTTTCATTACATTTGTACATTCTTGCATTAGCGGGAAACGAATTACAATTAACGTCGGTAAACAAGAGCGAACCTGGTGAAAACAAAAGCTCTCAACAAATTTGAATTTGTACGATGTTTATCTTCTAATAGCATGTGTCCATTTATATGGCATCTTAAAGGCCTACAAATGTGTTGTAGAACGTTGTTGCACCGTTCGAAGACAATTTATTACACTGCTAACGTAGCGATATCTAACGTTGACGCTTATGTAACGTCTACAAGAAAGTTCAAACTTTAGCGTGGAAATGGCTTTGCGGGCATGGCCAAACCCTACAACGGCACATGAGCATTCATATCTTTCTACAGAAGAAGCTGCAAAGAGTGCAAATCTCAACACCATCAACAACATTTATGATCTGGCTCTGTGTATATAGTATGAGCAATTCTATCGACATCTGTTTGGTGACAATTTTCTTTAAGGTCTAATCTGAAGTATGATATCACTTTTACACCCTAACTTGCAATAAACTTAGTGAAAATTAAGGCTAAAGCAAAAGGCGAAAGTGCACACTTTCTTTTGGAACTGAGTATATATTTTGTAAGCAATGGCGTAACTAGGAAAATTAAAGAATGGGGAATGACATCATTGGCGTGTGTAGTGGAGGAAGCCCGTGGGGCGGCGGTTATGACCACGAGAAATAGATCAGGGAATCGATTGAGTTTTCCCCTATGTTTTTTTTTATCTAAGATGGTCGAAACAGAGTTTTAGCCTCTTCTGGTCTTAGAATTTTATTTTCGAAAACAAGACCCCTCACTAATCTTTGCAAAGTATCTCCAGCCTTAAACATGTTAATCATTTTCTTTCTTTCTTTCTTTCTTTCTTTCTGTCTTCAGGAATACATTATGGCACTGTGTGATCGTTATTCGAGGAATGCCGTCTGCCTTCATTAAGAAGTCCATCGGCATAGAATGGCGGAGTTTTCATATCCGGGACCTTGATATCAACACAGTGGAACAAAGCGTGGAGAGTTGCGGAAAGGCTTACGTCACGATTTACAGAGGTACATGATGTTTAAAAAAAGGCCTGGGGCCAGTTTCATCAAAAGATTTAAGACGTATTTTTTGACTTACCGATGTCTTACCACACGTTTAGAGGAAGAATCACGTATCGCCAATCAACCGAAAGCTATGTAATGCGATTGTTGTTATAAGCGATATTTAAGTCGTTGGTAAGTCAAGAACACGTCTTTTAAAAATGTTTTGATGAAACAGGCCCCTGGTCACACTGGCTTACCCAATTCTGCGTCTACAGCACGGCCAGAGCGCGTCCAAAAGCGACCAGTTCTACAGCATGTTTTGGACGCGACGTGGACGTGGCGTGATAGCGGAATTGCTGGTCCTACTGCGATTATAACTTGTCCAGTAAAAAAAAAATCTACGAACTTCCCGAACAACCCTCGTATATGTCCAGGCCTTAATATAATGTTATGTTACTTTCAAGTGAAATAAAAATATGTACAAGAACTTCATAAAAGTAATAAGCAATTTAGATATCGTTTAAAATATGACAATGCAATTTCTATGCAACATATTTGTAGTGAGAGACGTTGACTTCGCGCAGTCATTTACGATGTCATATAACGGTAGACATTCTTCCAAAATACTGTTATCCAGAAAAAATGTAGGGAAATTCTAAATTTGTATTTTGAAGGAAATTTGTTACTTAACTAAAGAAATAAAATGTATCCACGTAACAATATTTGACAAATGAAGAAACGGGGTCCATAAACAGGCATACAGGTCTGTGACTGCGAATTTCATTAAGAGACTGGATGCTGCCCAACGTCAAACTTGAGGTCATTTTCAGCATATCATTATCAAGCAAAATAATCGACACTATTTTGGTATCTATTTACGTTTTAGGATCAGACACGAGCGCCCCCATCCGCTGGACGTTTTGTGGGAAGGACACGACTAGGACGTTTTTCGAGTGGGTGGGTGACTACGTTACGCTGGAATTTCACGCGGACTTTCGACGTAACGAATCTTACACGACGCCAGCCCCGCCCACTACCGTGAAAACGTGCGTGACAGAGGAGGAAGCAGAGTCCGCAGGTATTTGACTAACCGCTGATTTTTAAATCGACCTTTGCCTATTGTCCACCCAAATTAACCCGGGACAACTTAATTTTCGTGTGCAAAGTCCGTTAATTGAGTGTAGTAACAAAACATTGCCAAAGTGGGGTTATTAGGGGCCTACATATGCAGATGTTTCGGGTTAATATTGCTGGACAATACCGTTAACCAATAACAAAGGTGTCATAACTTATACCGACTTTGATTGGGACTATTGTTTTGAGATATTGTTGCTATCGCTCCACACGAACACGAATAGTGGGAGCTATTTGACATCATTTTCGCAAGACTTTTTTCGGATGAACAGCGGACCAATTAGTGTAGAAGTAAACAAAGATTTTGATTGGCTTACACAGAACGTGTGTGAATCTAATAGATAGAAGAGCGCTGGTTCCCAATAATGGCTTAAGCTACAGATTCGATCGAAGTCGGTCATAGACTCGGAAGTAGCATAACGTCGTTGTAAATGCAAAACCAGTGGCGGATCCAGAGGGGGTTCGGGGTTTCAAACGAACCCCCCTCTGAAGCCTGGTTATTTCATTTTCATGCAGAAATTTAGTAAAAATTGAGTGATATTAGTAAAACGAACCCCCTTTGTGTAAAAACGAACCCCATTTACAGAAATACTGGATCCGCCGCTGAAAACCTCGTATCTCTTTTCTGGAAGATTTTAAAGGGGAGGTAAATTGTGTAATAACTTTTCCCAAACTGAAAGGTTTTACTTGAAATTTGGACGTATTGTTCACAAATAATGTGTCATTAATACTGATTAGTAAACATATCTCAAACCCTGCAGGAATTGTCTTATTGGGACATGCAAGATTTTACTTTGAAAATCGCAAAAATCGACGTACGAAGTTTTGCATTTACACCGATGGAAAAGAGATGTTGGTTTATATAGTTACTCCAATATCAAAAGGTGTAGCTCTTTGATACACAGAAACTAGACCTTTTGAATGGAAAAAGGACAACTACTAAACGAATTGATCACACATTCAGCTCGATAAGTATAGATTTCTGTCGTTAGGTAAAAGGTTAAGAGATGTTTGTTGTGCTAATTTTCCTTTATACAATCAGGTGTGACGACGCTGCCTATTTGTACGACACCGAGAAGGGCACCAAAAGTTACGGAACCGCCCGATCTGTATCCATATCCCGAAGTCTACTTTCGAGTCGACGTCACGTCTTTCGATTATAGTAAGTACTACCACGGTGGATAATAATTTTATCGTGAAACAATAATTTCAGAAAATCTTCAATAATTTGTTGATTAATACGGGACCGATTTGAATTCGGTTTGAAGCAGAAAAAGTGAACAAACGTTACGCATTAGATGGACGCGTTTTTTATCAACTAATAAAAAGTTATTGAAGATCAACCAAAGTTTTGGTTGATCTTCAATAACCTTTTTTATCAATTGATTTTTCAAAAATCAACCATGTCCAGTTTATTCCTGGCATTTTCCCACCTTCTCTGCTTAATTTCAAATCGAATTCAAATTGGTCAGATTTTAACAAAAATATTGATGATTCTCCTAAATTCTCGACACGTGATTAACCACCGTGACTACAGTTCAGTCACGTGATTTTGGCATAAGTTTACACATTTTACTTATGTAAGTACAATCACGGTGTGTAATCACGTGACTCAGAATTTCCGATAATCTTCAATATCTTTTTTAATACTTGACCAATTTGAATTCGGTTTGAAGCAGAGAAGGTGGGAAAATGCCAGGAATAAGCTGGACTTGTTTGATTTTTGAAAAATCAACTGATAAAAATGTTATTGAAGATAAACCAAAATTTTGGTTTATCTTCAATAACTTTTTTTCAGTTGATTTTTCAAAAATCGACCACTTCCATCTAATGGGTGACGTCTGTCCACATTCTCTGCTTCAAACCGAATTCAAATCGGTCACATATTAACAAAATTATTGAAGATTTTCTGAAATTGTTGTATCACCTGATTTTCCATCGTGACAATGTAGGCCTACATATGTAATATGAAACGCGTTCTTAATCTCAAGAGACTCATTTTGAGCTGGTGAACATACTGGGACTATACTTTTCTTGATTATAACAGACAATTCGAGCTCGGGGAAACGATTTTCTAGTGAAATGGTGGCCCTGAGAAGGGCCGTTTTAGATCTTTCTCATATGTTAAAGCGAGACAACTCATTCTCATATGCAAATTCATACCACCAAAATATGAAATAGTTATGTCCCTTACCCTTATATAATAATAATAATAATAATAATGAATTCATACTCTTTCAAAGATTATAATTCAACCCTTGTCCAAAACAAAGCCTACTAAAATTTCTGATCTTTTTCATTAATTTCAGACTGTAACGAAAGTATCCCGGACGAGATACTGAAGTGTAACGACAGTCAGCGATGTTTGCATGAGAGTCTGTGATTTCTATTTCTCAAAGAACTGTAAATCAGGCCCCGGTTTCTCGAAAATACTTAAGCACGTTCTCATGCTCAAATCTGAGCACCGCGCTCAAATCGCAGGAAATGCACATTAACTTCAATGGAATATACTTTAACTTGGGAGAGTATTCCTTTGAAGTTGAGCATGTTCTCATGAGTAGATCTATGTGCTTAGGTTTTTTTTCGAGAAACCGGGGCCAGGTCATGTTCGGAAAAGGTTTAGAAATGTTTTAGGTTTTTAAACTATTATAATCTTCTTTGTTAATTTTCAGACTGTAACGAAAGTATCCCTGACGAGATACTGAAGTGTAACGACAGTCAGCGATGTTTGGACCAGAGTCTTGTGTGTGATTTCTATTTCTCGCAGAACTGTAAATCACCCGGATTCCAGACAGACAAGAGTGACCAAACCAGAGATGCTCCGTCATTCTGTTTCAGTGAGTGTATTTTCAGTCCTTTCCCAAACGACATTTTAGACAAGAGTGACCAAACTAGGTATGTACCTATCAATCTGTTTCAATAAATTTGTATAATTGTGCGTTTTAGACTGTTCCAAAACAAAAGATGTTGCCGACGGCAAAATCAGGCATTCCAAATAAGTAAGAATGACGAAACTAAGACTGTGACGTCATTCAAACCTTTTCCCAAAACGACAAAATTATAGTTTGTGTGATTATAGGCCTATAGTCATTGCCAATACTAATAAAGCTCGTTATCTCGTGCCATATTAAATTTCTTCCATTTTCTTTTAAGGAAAAGAGACAACAACAACTTTACCCACGACGACACCAGCGCCGCCACCCCCTCCATTCCCGTGGGCCGCGGTAGCTGGTGCGGTGGGTGGGGTGCTGGGTATGATCGCCTTGTGCTGGTGCTGCTGGCGACCGGGATGGATTCCCTGGCGGTTATCGCGGCTCAGAAATACCCCATGCTTCAGGACACAGCATTGTATCTGCTTCAGGTTATTACTGATTTACTGCATTTTCTCCCTTTGTCAAAACATGCTATGATTTTGAGTTTCCTGGTGAAACAATTCTCTGGAAATCGAGATGAGAAAAGAGGAAAATGCCCGATAATCTAGAAGTTTTATGTCGCGGTCAAGTTTTATGTTGCGGTCAAATCAATATGATCGCCAGATTGTAAATTTTGAAATATAGGCGTAAGTGTATACCTCATATAGGTAGATCTATAATATTATGAGCATTTGATATTATAAACGTGCCTTTTATATAGGAATGAATTAGATCTTCATCTCACTGTTTCATTGTTATAGGGGTCCAACCAGATGCTCACAGTGTTGTGCCGTGGAAGAAGAGGACGATGCCGATCGTAAGTTTTGTATCAGAATTTAATCCTTTCCCAAACAAGACATGTATTTTACGTTTCTTATAGAAAAGGACCAAGAAAACACTGAGGCTAAAAAGAACTTACCAAATTAACAACATCTCGCCTTTTTCAGCAATATTTTTGTGCTATGATATATCTAAATTTTGTAAATGCTTTACACAAAAACTGCATGGGCGGATCTAGAGGGGGTCAGGGGGGTTCGGACCCCCCTGGCATCGGCCGAAAAATTAAAATTTGACCATATAACTTTAGTGTAATGTGACATAGGCCTATCGCTACTTTCAACGAAAACATAGTAACTGCAGCTTAAAACAAACTGCAGTTACGAGGTTTTCGTTGAAAACCAACTATATTTATCACACTTTAAGCAATCATTTGGGCTTGGACCCCCCCCCCCCCCCCCCTGGAAAAAATCCTGATCCTGGGTCCGCCCTTGAACTATATATTATATTTCAGTTCCTCGCCGACTTGGTCATGGTGGAGTATACGGTGAAGGCTTCAACACTGGTCCTAACATACTCTATGGACAGAAGCTGGACCAGAGGGTCGGCAGACCTTTCAAAGGTACGTGTGTAGTCGACACTCGTTATGTCCACACTGGCGTAGCTTGCCGAAAATTTTTAGTGTACGCAAAGCAAATGCCAAGGACATCAGGGGAGACTGATAGAAATTGGTGCGGGAGATAGGTAGGCCTTTCCCCCTTTCGCTGGGGGTGAGTCTTGAGGGCAAACTGGTTTCAGCAGTTGTAACGCCTGATCTTTGTTTATTCTTATCTAACAAAACTATATAGAACCGTTCGCGGACAAGTTAGCCCGCCTGTGTTGGACCTAATCACAAAACCAGATCTAACTCCAAGGTCAATGCCAATAAAAGCCAAGGTCAATAAAATCAACCATTTGATATTTTCCATCTACTTTCTCTTCCAGACTCGAGACGAAACAGTGGCATGAGTTACTCGGGCAACCGGAAACCTTCGGTCAACTTCGCGAACGGGAATTACCAAGCATCAAACGGAAATGACGTAAGACCTCCAAATGGTCACATGCCCTACAACAATGGATACGGGCAAGATCCGAACAACTTCGCCACCGATTGGCTGAAGTTCATTTCCGGTGATGGAGCTCACTTAAGGGAACAGAGATAGGCAAAGACCTGTGTCTGTGCACAATAAGCCATGATTGTAACCAAGCATATATAGAATGGCAAATTAAGGTAGTTAACCCCTAATGAGATTTGAAAGACGTCTGAATTATTCATGTAACGTCGAAAGTACCACCGCCGAATGTTTACGACATCGCCCAAACAGGCGAATACGTTACAACGATTTTTAACGACGTCGTGCGAAAAATCCTACGTTGTGTGAATCTCATTATGGATGGACTGTCTTACATCAATGAATTCTAAACTAGGTTAAGATGACTTTGTTTTAATGAATGTCGAGTTAGCTTTAGATCTACATTATATATATTTCTTTTATGTTTATCGACTCTGGCTTTTTGTGGATTTTGCATAAATTATGACGTTGCACTTGATGTCATCGTAAAACGTATTATTTGGACAGGACACATGATAATATACATGTCTCAGGCAGAAAAGGTTGTGATGGATATTCGCTATGGAAAACAATAAAACTAAAGATATTAGATATTAGATTACTTGTTTTCACGATAGTTGGAAATTGGTACGATAACATGGTTTAATAAAATTACACGAAATTTCAATCATCTTTTCGCCAATCGGAATCATGGTTGCATACAGAACTTTAAGCATAGAATCCCCTACGGCATACACATATTTTTTCACTTGTTACACATATTGATGGGAAAGGATAAATGCCAGTTATCAGTATTTTCTTATTTTCGCTGCCTGTTTTTAAGTTGTCTTTATTTGGAAAATCAAATACAATTTATATAGTTTTGTCTTATGTTATGATGGTGCTAATACCCTGGTAATTTACTTCTTTAGTTATGAACTATGAAACGAATGACAACCAGGGTCTGGAAAAGGGGGGTCTTTGGCAACAATAGCCTACTTGCTGTCTAAAGTAGTTTCTTGAGGTAAAAATAAAGTAACAGAAAAGCAACATGGGTGCCTATATTCGGAACTATGCACGTCTAAAATTACAAGAATGGTCATTCAAATGTTATATGTATACATTACAAAGAATATATTGAAATGAAGAAGTTTGTGACCAGTCACAGTACAAGGGAGAATTGCGAAGTTCATTAACCCTTTCCCAAACAAGGTCTGGTTTTGACGTCCCTAATAGAATAGGCTTGGGAAAACATTGAGACAAAAGAAGAAACTGCTGATAATCAGCAGTTTCTCCTTTTGTCTCAATATTTTCTGTGCTATTTCATACACAAATTCTCTCTTTATCAATATGCATTTTGTCATTTGCAGCAGCTTTTGAATTAAACAACCCCGAAATTTTGCCGTTTGGTAATGGATTAAACTAAAGCATCAGGAAAGGCAGACGTTGCCTACATAGATGTCGACTGTGAGAGAATTAAACTAAATTTTGAAACACGGACCAGACATAGCAGACGTAATTTGAAAATTGAACACCATTGTAAGATAGAAAAACAGTCTTGACCCAGAAAATTTCATAGGAATGAAAAGTTTCGTCCGAATGCACGGACTAGGGTCGATTTTTTAACACTTCCCATAAAGCCAATTTCAGCATGGTGAGTCGCAAAATTAATATAAATCGTCGCTTTTAATCAAAAGCCTCGTAACTGTAGTTTAAGATAAACTGCAGTTTTCAAAAGAAAAAAAAAGAAGAAAAAAAAAAAAAAAAACCCACACGAAATATTTCAATCAATATTTCAATCAGGAAGTGTCTGCCAAAGTTTGTAGGTTTAATGCACTTGAAGCTTATCAGTTGAATAATATTGTACATGTTTATATTGCCCCTTACAATAGGTTAATGACAAAATACAATAATGAAATACGAACTTTATTGGATTCGCTAAAAGTCACTTTTCAGCAGCTCCTATGGTTGAAAATAGAAATTTACTCATTACTGCATAATCACGGTGGGGATTGTGCATGATGGGATGGATAACGAATACGAAGTATACGGACAAATTTGCCTCGCTTCAGGTAAGAAATTGTGCAATAATTTTCTTATTTCTGCTCCAATTCTCAAGAGGTTTGTTGCATGTACCCCGCATTAGTGAGCTCTTTCCTGGGATATATGACTTGTGTGTAGAATCTTTGTACTTTGTCCAAAAATTGATCCCAACCGACCAGAAAAACGACAAAAAATTCAGGCCCTTTTTCTAGTCGGTTGGGATCGGTTTTTGAGAAAAGTACAGGGAAGTTCCAGATAAATGATACATCTGAGAAAAGGGCTCAGTAAGACGGAGTACATGCAACAAACCGCATGAAAATTGACGAAGAAATAAGAAAGTTATTGCACAAATTCTTACCTGAAGCGTGGTTAATTTTGCCGTAGTCGTTACCATTTCGCTTTCTGGTCGGTTGGGACAATATTTCGGAAAAAGTATCATGAGTTATCTAATATGTCATACATCCGATGAAAGAGCCTGATAAGGCGGGGTACATGCAGCAAACCGCTTGAAAATTGATACAGAAATAACAGAGTTATTGCAAAATGTCTTACCTGACACTGGTGGTGAACTCGGACAAAGCGAGGAACATTTTTCATGAACACAAGGTACAGATACTTCATGTTTAAATGCGCGTTTAAAAACCAGTTTTACTAGTTTGAGCATGTACACAACGATTTGCACGTGTTTATCCGCCCAAAACAATATGGACGAATCGGAGAGACACTTAGAGGCTATTGTCAGTTTTGTTATTTTATTTCTCTGACTGATTCTGAAGTTGGTATTACAATTCTTGGAGTAGAAGTTTTTTTCCGATGTGAAAATCGTAGTTAACGTTTTTTGAAGGGGACTTGTACGGTTTATTTATGATACCGTGAACATTTTCAATGGCTGTTCGAATTGCAATGACTTTTGTCCTAACAATAGAATGGGTTTTCGGTTAAATATGGATAAATCGTAGGTGTTGTTATAAAATCCCGTAACTGCAGCTTCAATAAAGTTGAGTTTGTGACGTTTTAGATTTACGCCGACGAAGCACTAGTGTTTGTCCGAAAAAACGTCACTAGGTCTATATATATATACCGTAGTAGATAAAATTTATTCTTTTTCAAAGACGAATTAATTAATGGTATACAATAATCATTTCCAAAACAATAGGCCTATCTGGTATTGCAGCCCCCAATTAGAAGGCTTTCAGTAATGACCACCATATAGATAGTGCTTCGTTTGCCCGTCCGTCCGTTTTTCTACCCGTCCGCCAATTTGTCTAGCTGACTGCTCTAGATGTCAAAATACATTGATTTTATATGTTGAGAAGTTAAAATGTGTGTACTAATTAAGAAAATATGAAAGAAAAATATTAAGAAAAAAGGAGCCAAATTATTTTCAGTATAGATCTATTCTTCTTTTGATTCAATGTTTGCTATACGCACTTCAACGTCAATTACACAAAACGTGGGAACGACGTCGTATTGTTTGGCGGCGATGTTATAAAGTCATGAAAACAGATCATGAGCGTAAACTTTTGTTTCAGGAGAAATGTAGTGAGACGTCTTTTTTTAACATTTTATCTTTAAGAAATCTAAAATATTGAAACAAATGGATTTAATTATAGTAGCACAAATATGCTCCCCGTCATAAGAAAGTAGCCACTTGTCTAATGCAAATGGTCGCCAATTTTAGGATTATTCATAAATGTACCGAAATAAATACAAGATATTGAAGCATGGCAAGTAAATCGAAAACAGTCGAATTACCCCATTAATTAGACTGTTTTCGATTTACTTGCCATGCTACAATTTTGAGACGATTCCAACACATCCAACGTCTACACGTGACGTCATTCCGACAAGACAACCATTATCGGAACGACTACCTGTGAAATCGACAGAAAAAGGCAAACGTTACAGATAGGCTAGATTGCTTCCTGAGTTGAGTTCTATCAGCAGTAGAGGCTGATTAACGGATTAGACCATCCGTTTCAGACGTCTTGCGATACCCATAGTCTTGCTACGATGTTATTGACAACATTACCTTCAGTGTAATAGACAGCATCTATTGTTTTCTAAGGACAATTGCATAGCATGTATTAATACCAACGGTGTTCACACTCGAAAATGTCTTGTAAAAGCGAATCTTATCCTTATCCACTTTCAGGAATTGTTACGGTAATAACAATTATAGTAATACATTGACAATTA
Organism: Fragum sueziense; assembly: GCA_963680895.1. NCBI lineage: Eukaryota > Metazoa > Mollusca > Bivalvia > Cardiida > Cardiidae > Fragum > Fragum sueziense. The sequence goes on from OY804599.1 coordinate 41,106,460, forward strand.
TTGAAAGTAAAAGATTGAATGTGCATTTGTAAAATTTTATTCATGTACCGTATGCAGTCAAGGTGTTAATTGAAAAGGAAATGCACAAAGTTAACTTTTCCCGTTAGTATACTTTAGAATGCATGCCCGTAAAAAGCAATTCCATATGGGCCCTGTCTGGGCCAGTGTCTAATATTGGGGGGGGGGGGGGCTAAATTAGATTTGCCATAAGTTTTAAATGTGAAATGATGAAAATTCGGCATTTTTGCCAACTATGGGGGGGCGGCTCCAGAGTCCCCCTGTTCGTACGGGCCTGGGATGTGTGAAACAGTGGATCCTCCTTAGAATAAATGGTGATAATGGTAATGACAAACATTACAGTATAGATCTGGAAACGTTCATTTAGGCTTTTGCGACCAACATGGATCCAGATCAGACTTTGCATGTGCACTGTCTGATCAAGATCCATCTTGTTCTCATTTAATAGCTTATTCTCCACCTGTACCAAATTTAAGAAGGCATAACGAAACTCTTACCGGTGAAACTCCAAGGTAACGATAAAAAATGATGATGATGATGATGATGATGATGATGATGATGATGATGATGATGATGATGATGATGATGATGATGATGATGATGATGATGATGATGATGATGATGATGATGATGATGATGACGTTAAGTCCATTGCAATCGATTAATTTATCAAACATGTGGTCATAAAACACCGTAGCTGGAAAAGATAACATCGCAAACATGCTGTAACGTTGTCACGAAGAAACCGCACAATGATTTTCAATGACATGACACCAAAAACTGCCATTTACAGCCTTTATTTGTACATTTATATGTCTTTTTTGTTTACTTGCTAATGCAAGTTGAGAAACATAAACAGTAATATCGTACCATTTCGTTAGGGCGATTAAGATCAACCCACATGATCTCAATATGCGCTTTGTGCACTTGCAATCCGTTTATAACATTTGAAAATAATGATCGATAAAACTGATATTTTCGTGCGTATTATAAATCATATCTACATACCTTAGTAACTTCCATTTGAGTGCATCCTTTAAAAAAAGACGGAAAGAGAAGTAAAACAAAATACCACGTGTATTGTTTACAAAAATCCGGATGTGACATGAAGTATCTGTACCTTGTGTTCATGAAAAATGTTCCTCGCTTTGTCCGAGTTCACCACCAGTGCCTGAAGCGGGGCGAGTTGGCATCAAATTTTGTGCAAAAAATAGACTGAGTTTACTGTTATGTTTTGATAAACCGTCGGTGTTGTTATAACATCTCGTAACTACGGTTTGATTCAAGCCGTAGTTACGAGATTTTATAACAACACCAAAGAAATACTATTTATTTGTCCGAAATTACGTCACGGTTTACTTGATAAAATCGTTCCCTATTGTCGGTAGTCGTTATCCTTCCCATCATGCACAATCCCCACCGTGATAATGACAATTGTTGTCGCCCTGATCGATGAAAGCTTTGGAAAACATTGTGAAAAATAACAAAAAAATGCTTGTGACAAGCAATTTCTTTATTTCCGGGGATGGGATTCCCACTATGTTTACTCTCCAGAAAGACCAAAAATGTAGAAAATAAATTCACTAGAAATTATCGTCAACAACATCTTTTAAATTGGAACATTCTTAATTGTTGCCATCTGGTAATGGGTTAGATACCACACACCCCTCCCCATGCGACAAAATCGTACAATAGTTTTGATTCAAAGCAGTTACAGATGACAAATCATAATCGCACATCTTGTGAAATCTTGTGCGTATCAGCATTGGAAGCATTTAGGAAAAACAACATTTTTATTCGTCAGTATCATTTCTCCTTTTTTCTCGATGTTTCCTACAGTCATTTTTGCCAGTGCTATCGACCCTTTGATGTTTTTAATAGTTTGTTTAGCACAATAAAGTGTAGTAAATATTCGGACAATAAATTGAAATAGGCCCAATTTTGTCATGGGGCATTGTATACAATTCAAACTACTTTGACAATCCTAAGACAAGGAAGTTTCATACTGTTATACAATCCACTAACAAAAGATTTTGTGAACAGTTTGTTTTTTATAGAAAAAGAAAGGGATTTTATTCAATGATCATAACAGTGGCAGTATAGTAAATTCAGCTATTATATTTTAACAAATTCATTATATAGTCCAGTCACGATATAATGACGCTTGTTTATACAAATATTACCCATCTAAACAAGGGATAATCAATCTTGTTTTTCAAAACAATTTTGCATGCGTTGGTTCGAAACTTGCAGGTGTGAGACACCTGCAAGATTCGAACCATCGCATACAAAATACGAGCAGTTTAAAGTTCGATATTGTGTTGTTTACATGAGTAAATATTGTAAACAAATGCCGTAATACCGTGATAGGACTGTAGATCTAGATATATTTGTATAAAAATTCTAAATTTACTTTTAAAATTACACAACAACCAATCCGATTGGTCTACGTCTCGTTCAATCAGATGGCTTGTAATGTACATTTGTAATTTGGATTTAGACAATCAATTTAGAATTGTTGGTGAATTTACGGGCCCAGGACAACGTTTCTGAAGAATAAGTATCATGACTGTAGCGAGACCGATGCCGCAAAATGAGCAAAACTTTCTGGAATTCTATAAGATTAGTTCACATTTACCCATAAGTGAATGTTGAAAACGCATTTTCCATAATATCGTGACAGGACTTCAGATATGTTTTGTATAGCTTGTGATGAATGACCTGGCAGAGCACCCTTAGCTATAAGCAATGGTTTCTCTGCCAGGTCATTTATCGTAAGCTATATTAATGTCAGCACCACGGTAGACAATAAACGTTTCTGAAGAGGAGGTAACATGGCTTTAGCAAAACCAGTGGCGCAACATGCGCAAAATATGCAAATTGCCCAGAGGAATGTTATTATGGTCCCGGACGATCCAAGAGCTCGCCTCATGTACTATGTAAATTGTGTGGGTCGGCTGCTGGACTTGCAGGTAAAGATGAAATTACGGTGTACCGTTTCGGACATATAACTGTTGTTTGGATCAGAATTGTTTATTTATCATCGAACGAATACATGTATTAATTTTCGCCGGACGAATATCATTTTTGATCGGACACTTACTCTTTTTCGTTAGACGAATATTGTTTTTTCGTCCGACGAATATCAATTTCAGTTCTATAAAAAATAAATACTTTTGACTTTTTATATGAACGCATTTAAAACTAGCGCATTTGCATATATCAATAATACGAAAGACTAATTCATATTGTGGCGCTCCGAAAGGATCAAAAGGTATAGTTATCGTTGGACGAAAATTGATATTCGTCAGACAAAAAAATATATTCGTCAGACAAAAAATTGATATTCGCCGCGAAAAAAAAAAAAAAAAAAAAAAAACACTTTTGACCCGAACGGCACAGCATATGAAACCAAGTATGTATCCAAGTATGGGCTGGTATGTTACAGAATCGCCAGTAGGCCTACCCGAGTAACTACTTGAATCAACAAATTTGAACCAATCAGAATTTCGCTTGAGTAGATCGGATTTAATCAATGAAAGTGGCTTACCATTCACAATTAATACAAATACAAAAATAGTGTAAAATATTGCAAATTAGGCAAGCGGACTAATTTGGTAACGACGAAATGCACCTTTAGAAATAAAACATGTAGGCGACATGACTCGATGCCGACTCAGCTCGTCTGCGTGTTCCTTATGGTGGAATGTACATAATGTGATAGAATTGAACCAACCAAATTCATTTAGCAGAAAATGACATATTTGTCAAGGAGTATAGCTCCCGATAAATGACCTTTAAGAGCACCTCTAGCTAATAGCTAGAGATGTTCTGCAAGGTCATGAATCGTGAGCTACACATCGGTACAAATTGTTTACTCGTTTCAACCTTATTTGCAGGGCATCAACCCGTGGATTGACCGTCTGCAGATGTACAACGCATACATCGATATAACCGGGCCATCCCTGCTCGCCCTGATGAACCTCGCCGTGCTTCTCAGACCGGAGAATTTGTTCGGGGGATGTCTCATACTTAACGACCAGCTTTGTGACGAGGCCGGAGCCTCCTTTCTGATCCTCGAGAAGACCGAGAGTGCGCATGCGTTGAACATGACGGTAGATGGCGTAAAAGTGCAGGGAGTTGTGAGAAAAGTGTACAAAGTTATGGTTGTGAAGAAAATGTGGCTGCTTGTTACCTTTTACGGTCCATTTATTGCTCTCGCTGAACTTATAAAAGCTGCTAATGCTGAGGCGACCCCTGTAAAGGAATCAGAGAGTTGCGCGTGTGCGATACTCTAAGCTGGAGAACTTGAAGATATTGATAATTAGCCTACTATAGACTTTTTTAGTACACTTTCTTTTGTGTGTCAGTATAGATCTATTAATTAACCCTTTCCAAAACGACAAAATTTTAAGGTGCTCCAATTTGAAAGCCCCTGCAGACAACAAAATGGACCATAAAAACGTTAAAATTTGTGAAAAATAATGCCAAGAAAATATTGGGGCAAAAGGAGAAAATGCTGATTATCAGCATTTTCTTCTTTGGCCTCAATGTTTTCCCAAGCCATTTCTATAAGGGACGTCAAAACCAGGTCATGTTCGGGAAAGGGTTAAAAAGTGTTGAATTTCAGCTATTAGAGATGTTCTAACCCTTTTGCAAACAATGCCTGGTATTGACTCCCCTATAAGAAAAAAAATTGAGGTAAAAGGAGGAAATGCTGGTGACCGCAAAAGGAGAAAATGCTGGTAACCGCAAAAGGAGAAATGCCAACATAACAATTGACCAAACGCCGGCTATCAATCAAAACCATCGATAATCCAATGGACGATCAGAAAAATGCCACAACACTCATTGTTTGTCTTAATTTCTTCGTTGCACGTGATATTGTATCGATCCAACGACTGACAATCTAAACAATCGACACGCCAATGCCCCCATTGTTTGTCTTAGATTCTACGTAGGGCGGAGCGATCTATCGATTAGCATTTGGTCAATTGTGCCTCGGTGAAAATTGAATCAGTCTTTTACGTCTTGAATAAATTCCCGAAATTATTTAGCTGGAAAGTAATGGATGGCAGAGGGGTGACTGCGATACCCCTATCCCCGTTTAGACGTCTCCCCCTCCCCTCCCCCCCCCAAAAAGGACATTGTTTTGACGTCTCTTGTAGATATCGTTTGGGAAAGTGTTGAGGTAAAAGAAGTAATTGCTTATAATCTAAATCAGCAATTTCTCCTCTCCCTAAATATAGTAGCCTACGGTGTTACAAGATACACATTTTGGCTTTATTTTTATTTGCTTTGGTGATTTTCTGTCACGTTTACAAAAGAAATTTTAGTCCAGTCAGCGTAGCATCAGACCTAGACAAAATTGCAACAGAATTTCTTTTTGCACCATTTCGTAGATTGGGTATTGGTCATCACTCAGTAAAAAGTCCCAAAGTGTTCTCCTTGCAATAACATGGGAATTTGAGTTTAAGGTTTGTTAATTTTCCGTGTTTTTCAAATGTCACGAATGACACACCATACAATGCTTGTATGACGTCACATCGAAACTTACATAGATACGTCATCAAAACAAAATGGCAGCGCCGTAGATCTCGTGAAGGTCGATGAAAGAAAATGACGTTTTACATCTTCGCTACTATTTTACACACTTTAACTGGTCCAAACACTTTACATAAGGTAAGTACATTATGACCTGTTACACAAGTTGAAAAAATGATTAATATTCTGCAAATTCCGATCCGAGCCTTTCGATTTGTTTACATTTGATTTGACTGAGATAATTCATGACATAGATTAAAACACACTGAAATAAATATTACGAATGGGGTTTCATTCGTTTTACTTGTTTGTGAACAATATATAAATATGACAACAAAATGTTATAATGATTTATTAACTTATTGCTTGTCATATTTCTTCTACGGAAGCCAATGACGGCCATAAAACCGTATTTGGTTTGTATTTTTATCCAGAAATCTACACCGTTATTTCTTGTATGAATGAGGAAGATTGCGTATTATATGCAATGTCTATGGATGACTAATCTATCATAATTCTAAGTAGAATAACACAAGGCTTTTTGAAAATTGAAAGAAAACGACTCTAATATTTGTTTCTATTAGGAGCTCTCTTCACCCCAATTATATGTATAAAAATTAATATAATCTAACGCCCGAAATTTGCGTAGATAAGCATTTAACATAATGAATACATGTATTTGGGACACTACAGTACTTCTCTATCGTTTTTATATTGAATAATTACTTGTCAACAATTATCTATAGGCCATGTTTAGTAATGTTGGTCTATTGGATAGACCCTGTACCCGGGAAGTGAATGTAATTACGATAAAAACGTGAAGGTAACTCTACGAGGGACGTTCAATTAATTTTGGAACTGGGGTTCTATATACCATAGTTATGTCACAATTCAATTGAAAGTTTTTTCAATCCTTCGAAGTAATCCTCTTTGACATCTACACACTTCTGAAGTTTTGAGAATCATTACTTATATGCCAATAAATGGGCCTCTTTTGGAACACCTCGCAGACACTGGAAAATTGCACTGCATATGGAGTATGAAGGCCTATACCGACGACAAGAGGCTTTTTTCGTCATCATGGGGAACACAAAAAAGCCACACGGGACTAAGCCCGGCTATAAGGGTGGATGAAGACGCCGTGCAGCATGTGTCTCTTTCAGGAAGGAAGTCTTGAACAAGATGACCCCCGTGGACAGCTCCGCTGTCATGGATTTGGTACACGACTCTTTAGCCGGTCCTAGACCTCCTCTTTTCGTGACATTTCTTTATTTTGCCCGACATACATTTCTTGTATGAATGACCGGCAATAGTTGTACTATTTGAAACAGTAATATGAACAATACACCCGTTATATTTGAAAAATTACCGCGTACAAAACTTTTGCCGCGCTTTTAATTTTTTGGCTATTTAGTAATGTTGGTCTATTGGATAGACCCTGTACCCGGGAAGTGAATGTAATTACGATAAAAACGTGAAGGTAACAATATTCTTTCCCACAACTGTTGTTTTAGAAAATGTATGCACATGTGATATTGCATGAACTGAAAAGTCACTTTTACTTAATTCTTGTGTGCACGTTTTCATTATTTTTGGTTGGTTCAGCCACATGATTTCAAATTGATACCTTATCTTTGAGGGTGACAATTAGCCAAATATTACAATCCACAACAACTGAGTGGCATTCAAACCATATGGTAGCTATTTTTATATATTAAGATTTGAGTCAAATCTTAACTTCATTCAATATATAAATATAAATCGATTATCTCTAGTGTCTGTTTACCAGGTAGGACTTACATTTAAAACCTAAGACAAATTGAAAAATACAACATCTGTGTATATTTCAAATTTCCATTAACTTTCAAATCTGGTGGTAAAAACCACACTTATACAGTATGCTTGTACCCCCTCTGTTATAGACAAAGAAGGATTGCGAAAAATTGGGGTACAAAATTTATTTTGGGGGTAAAAAAAAAAAAAACATTTGGAGGATTTTGGACACCCTGATGTTTAGACCAAGCAACACTGTTCCTCATTCCATAAATTACATAATTTGTATAGAATGAATGCCTTGCAAAGTTCACAGTAAAGTGCACTGCCACGTAAGATTTCAAAACTCGGGACCAGTAGTTATTATTACATCGTCTCTATCCACTATATCAAAAGATCTGGAACTTGTGTAATAAAATTCGATTTGTGATATATTACTATGCCACAATTTAGTGAGAAATTTGGAATATGTTTGCGTTCATATGTGGTAAACCAATTCTCTTATACATTTTCAGATGACCCAACGGCCGTTCGTCTAAGTCAAAAGGAGTGAAAGAGTTCCATCAGTACCAACATTAAGAACAGTCATGAAGTCAATGTAATAGCGCGTGATTTTGTCCATGGAAAGTGCCATAAAGACTTTACTAGACGAGTCGAGCAAGTAGGTGTTAAAGACGACACATAGAGTGATATTGCTCGAGTATTACGGTCGGTAAATTTTCTGTTTGACTTGATACAAGTGATTGGTTTAGAAGCAAAGTGTTCTTTAAGAAAAAGATCACTTGGTATATATTTCCCGTGCGTAGTTTGGGCTTCCAAGCTTCTGTTACGGAGGTATGTGGCAAAAGGAGAAACAATGGGCTGGTGAAGTGCAAACACGTTTGACGCACGTAATTTATCTTCCGGCAGCAGATGCAATATATCACCAATCATGCAGCGTTAACCCCACAACTGGGAAAGGTGAGAAAGCCAACATTGAATTTATGAAATCCCCAGGAGGACCCGAAAATGATAAACAGATGGAAGCATTTCAAATGATAATCAAGTGCATTTACAGTTGGGAAAGTTTTTTCCACTAATTACCTGCAAACAAAGATGTTCAACATGCGTAATTATGAAAACTGTTATCCGTCAAAACAAAAACGGAACACCCTTAAGCACTTCGGCGATGCAGTGGTAGTGAGTAGCAATGAGGAGCAAAAAATTGACACTAAAACAGAATGTTTCGACCATTATTCACAGCCTTTATAAAGCATATAAAGACATTTCTAATGAAGAGAAGACACAAGTATTATAGAAACAGCTGCAATGCTTATTATGTGTGATGTTAAGGACATTGTTGAGCACAAAGACAGTTATCCATATTTTTCAGATGTTGCTTTATTACAGAGAAACATCGAATACTTGCACTATATAGATTGAAACACTTAGACAAACTTTTCGGAAGTAACAACAAGACAAAACAGCTGCTATCAGACAATGTGCAATTCAAGCGTGTTCAAGGGACTTATAGTACCACTACCACTTCAGCTAGACTTGGGTATTCAGCTACATCACCACTTCGGTCCTTGGTTTCTGATAGATACATTGAACACCATGGGATTTTGTACTTCATACTGGGAAGTACAGAAATATGAGACCAATGTTGCAGCTGTGTTCTAAGCAAGATTGCCAAACCAAGTAAATGACAACACACCCGTGATCGCTTCTTCAATTTGTTGGAAATAATGATTATGTGTACCATAACATGATCCGTACTATAGATGCATAGAATGGGAATCATTGCATCTTCAACACCAGGTACAGATTTGTCAGAGATCATTCCCAGGAAAGATATTTCACTGCAGGAAGTAGTAGCCCTTTGTAATATTGACATTAAATTCTTTCGCTGACAAAGCTTATGAAGCTGAAAAGCCGTGTTTCATCATGTTACCTGAAAAGCTACTAGGTCATCGTGGTTGACCACAAGACATGTTGTGTGAAAACATTGAATTTTCGCCTTGAGACAGAACAGACAGTGCTTGTAACTCCGACGACGCCCTTTAATTTAAAATCGTCCATATCCTTCCTGCCCATGATTTACACCAGTCCTAGTGGTCTGACACGCTTTAACTCTACCCTGCATTTTGTCTGCATACAAGCCTAACGCTACTGAAAGTCACCTGTTTTAACCTTCGGCCAGCATATCTTTCAGAAAGCAACAGACATGTCACATAGCAGTCCATTAAAGAAGATTGTACTTCGCATCGGTGGCTTCCACAGTGATTTGAGCCTGTAAAATGGCCCGCGACTCGATGAAATACAGTTGTAAGCATAGGCTTCAATGTTCGAGTTGTTTTGAAGAATGCCGAGGTGTTTAATGCTCTAAGTCAGTGACTTTGTGGGAAATGGATGATCTCTTTGTGGTTGAAGACAGTATACCCGGTACACGGCATACACTTTTTCACAGAGTACTGGCTTTGGACTTCTACATTAAAAGGCACGTGAAAACATTGTGGATTGGGAGAAATTGCACAAAACACAATTTCCTCTTTTCCAACAATGTTTGAATTTTCTACACCATGAATTAGTGACACTTCCTTTAACCCTTTCCCAAACAGCAATATTTCGGGGTGATCAGTTTTGAAAGCTGTTGTAGGTGAAAAAATTGTGCTCAAACAGAAATATTTTTTGTACAATAAAGTTAAGAAAATATTGAAGCAAAAGAAGAAAATGCTGATCATCAGGATTATCTTCTTTTGTCTCAAAGTTTTCCCAAGCCTATTCTACCAAGGATGTCAAAACCAGGTCTTGTTTGGGAAAGGGTTAATTTGTCAATTGGCTTTGATGCTTGAACACTGTTCAAAATATTTTGCATGTTTGAAAGGGTAAATGCATTTCAAACATTTGCTAGTTTTGACGTCCTTTGTAGAAAAAAAAAGTTTTGTAAATCATTGAGAGAAAAGAAAAAAAGAATAACAATTGTTTTTCATTCTTTCTCATAGTTCTTCATGTTCCAATGTGTGAGGATAATTATGCGTATTCAAATACACTTATTTTGCATCTTGTGACTGACTGTTGGAAATTTGGACGAATTTTGATAAAAGTCTATAATTTTGTTGTTAGGTAAAGGGTTAAATGTATTATCAAAGGACGTATAATGACTACTTTTCTCGAATTGAATTAAACAAATTATATGACTTCTTTTGATAATACCATGACAAGACAATGTTTCGAGTGGTCACAGAATAATCACAAAATAACGGAAAACATGCTCATCTACGCGTAAATCTACATAGATCTACGTAAATTAGCGTAGAACTTATTGTTATTCTCTTTAACATCAGCCGCAGTTAGGTAGAAATGAGTTTACTTAGTTTTATCTAGTAATATTTCCTTTTTAAAACGCTATAAAAGCGGACAGCGTGATAAAAATATTGAAACTTTGGATTAATTTTTGCAATTTCCATATAACCATAAATTAAGAGAAGTGGGTGGGGTAAATGAATATCATTTTTTTTTTTTTTTTTTTTTTGCTTCAACCCAATGAAATGATTATGAAATTCATATATTTCTGTAAAATTGGCTTCTAAATAATCATACATCTTCATGATATAACTGCAAAGTATTTACAACGCTATAAAAATAATTTTAAACTGAAAAATAACAAGTCGTGTGATTTTTAAATAAATAATTTTCACTGGGTAAATACCCGCCTCAGTCAAGGGCGATTTTTACAAAATTGGCAACTTTAACAGAGTGGGACTTTTTTCTGGGAATACTACATATATTTATGATGTGAAAAATGCAAAAATAAATTCTGTTGCAATTTTGTCTAGGTTAGGCATATTTTTCGGCTAGGCTTACTGGACTATTTGTCCTGATTAACTGTTACTATTTTATATTTTTCGGTTTTAACAACTTTCAAATTGGAACAGCAATTTTTGGGAAAGGGTATGTCGTGTACAAATTAACGTGTGCAGGAAAACATTAACCCATTCTTATAAATAAGCTTCTTTCGACACACCAAATGATAAAGGAAAACATTGCGGAAAATGATAAAAAAAAAGTTGATTGTGTCAATGTTTTCTACCTAAAAAGACAAAAAAAAAATCGTGTACATGAAATTGTCGTCCGCTGCATGTTTGAATTTAGACTTTCCGTTCAATAATGGATTAAGATTACATGTGAAAATGCTGACTAGATTTACATGTTTTACTTCACTGTTTGTTTACACCCTTTTCTATTTTGGACGTCAATACAAAGCACAATGAATAATCCGACCGAGTGGATTATTCATTGAGAAGCCTAACTCAGAACCGTACTTAAATACACAATAAACCGAGGTAAAAATGGTTATTTTTTTCTAACATATATTTGTAATAAAATCAAGGGAAACAAATATTCGGAAGTTTCGGCAATAATTGCGGATTAATTCCCTTTAAATTGGAAATCTAGCAGTTCCATTTCACCAAATTCTTGTCAGTAGAAAAGAAAAAAAAGCACATTTTCTCAGAATAAAAGTTATAAATCAAATCAGCAAATGTCAGAATGTTAAAAGTATATTTTGTTGTGTTCAAAACAGAAAGAAATCATAGATAGGAGTTTATACAAGGAAAATATTGGCTTCATTAATTTAGTCTTATTCACCCAAGCGTGACTCGAAAATGTTGCCTACTAGAACCAGGGAAGATGTAAAAAAACTTGTTGGAGTTGTCTATCTTTCTGCATTTGGTAAATGTTAACATGGATTGTACTGTTATATATAGAATGTTGCCCATAAACTTGTGGGATGTCTACATTTCTCCTTTAAATGGGAGGAGGGATGGTTATGTCAAGACAAGCTGATAAACCGGGTACCACGGCCTCATGTCAGTAGGTGGGGTGCAGATAGTGATAAATGTAGAAAGAACTCTTCTAAATTGCCGTTTCATATTCGGCCAGACCCTTAATAAACATTAAAATACATGTGAAAGTGACAGCTATTTCTCGTCTGGGAAAAACTTGTTCGTATCCAGGAAAATTTGAACCCCTTTCCAAACAGCAAATGTTTGACAGTTCCGATTCGAGAGTGCAGACGACGAAACGTGTGTTAATGACGTAAACAAATAGTGAGTGCAAAATATAGGGCAGAAATATAGGTTAAAAGACAAAATAATGGTTGGCAGTTTTCTCTTCTTTCGCATCCCTGTTTTTCGAAATATTTCCATATTATTCTTTTATAGTAAACGGCAGAATATTTTGTTGTCTAGACCTGTGCGCGTGAAGTAACGTATCGCATATTTCGGATAATTATATATACGCACGACTTTTCAGTGTATGATGTTATCTTAAGATCAAACACCGGTTATCAAAACAAAATTCCTAGTGTACTGTCAACGTATGAGTAGCGAACTCACTGCGTATTCCGACACATGAGTAGCGTACATCAGCGTACCTTTCACGTATGAGAAACGAGTTCGGTACGCCAACCTAACGTATGATGAGCGTAAGCTAAAGGGTATGGCGCGCGAAAAGGGTCTAAAGTCAATATAGCGCTAGACCTATAATTAAAATAGGGGTAGACCGCTAAAAATAGCGGTCTACCCTTATATTTTTAGCGGTCTACCGATAAAAATATCGGTCTACCCATAAAATAAGGGTATACCGCTATTTCAATTAACGGTCTAGCGATAAATTTACCGGTAGACCGCTATTTTATCGGTAGACCCCTATTTTTTTCGATAGCCAATCACAGAGCTTGTACTATACGGTCGTTGATTTTCCCGGTGTGTTTAGGATTTAACGAGCCGTTTGATTGGCTAATGAGATTTCGAGCAGAAGGGTCAAAAATAACTATCGGTCTACCGGTAATTTATCGCTAGACCATTAATTGAAATAGCGGTGTACCCTTATTTTATGGGTAGACCGATATTTTTATCGGTAGACCGCTAAAAATATAAGGATAGACCGCTATTTTTAGCGGTCTACCCCTATTTCAATTATAGGTCTAGCGCCATATTGACTTTAGACTCTATTCGCGCGCCATAAAAGGGAGTATAAAATGTGTTTCTGGAGGCATATGTAGACAGTTCCTGAAGTACCCGATCTTCATTTCTCAATGCACGATTAAACTGGCCATAATCATTGAAAATAAATTGACAATAGTGTGGTCACAGTCTCGTTTTAAAAATACTGCCCCTATCTGATTCTATATAAAAACGAGTAGGCCTAATTTACAAACGGCATTTTCAGCCTAAATAACGCATTAAATTGCCAAAAAGTGTGTAAAAACTAAAAGCTAAATAGTTATATTTTATTATGATACAATACTTTTACCTTATACACGTTCTTTTCGTGTTAAATCTATATTTGAAAAAGTGGGTCAACTCTGCGTTTCTTTGTTTGAACTCGGTCGTTACCTTAGAAGGATGCGTAGGTATGTGTGATAAAATTGCTTTGGCACTGCTATTTCTTAACGGATTTTCATAAATCTTATATCAAATTAAAGAGGGAAAATAGATCTATTCATCCGTGTATGTTAATACGATGAGCCGATGAATTATGAGTCGATGATTAGGTATTCAAAATAGGTCATTTTACTCGGCTTCAAATGGCAAGAACTATGCGAAAGAAAAGCCTAGAAAAGCCTATATATGTTCTTCAACATCCTATCTATTCAAACAAGAGATGTTTGTAAAACATATATGCCCCCTCAAGGGCCTACATTTGATGTAGGTCAAAGTCCAAGGTCAAGTTAACAAGGTCCAAGGTCATGGTCAAATATGAAAGGTCTTGGTAGGAGGTGTCTATGTGTGAAATATTAAAGCTGTATATGTAAAAGTAAAATGAAACATAGGCCAGTTAAAGTTTTTAAAAGTAGGCCAAATGCCAAGGTCAAGGTCATGGTCAAATGTGAAAGGTCTTGGTTGGAGGTGTCCATGTGTGAAATATCAAGGCTGTAGGTGTAAAAGGACATGATATATATGCTTTGTTTCAGTCTTTTTAAAAGTAGGTCAAACTCCAAGGTAAAGGTTGCAATATTCAAGGTCATGGTCAAATGTGAAAGGTCTTGGTAGGAGGTGTCTATGTGTGAAATATCAAGGCTGTATGTGTAATAGGACATAAGATAAAGGCTAGGTAAGATATTTCTAAAAGTAGGTCAAACTCCAAGGTCAAGGTCCAAGGTCATGGTCAAAGTGAAATATCTTGGTTGGAAGTGACCATGTGTGAAATATCAAGGCTGTATATGTAAAATGACATGAAATATAGGCCAGGTTAATGTATTATAAAAGTAGGTCAAACACCAAGGTCAAGGTCACAAGGTCCAAGGTCATGGTCAAATGTGAAAGGTCTTGGTCGTAGGTGTCCATGTGTCAAATATCAAGGCTGTATGTGTAAAAGGACATGATATATCAGGTAGGTTAAAGTTCTTTTTAAAGTAGGTCAAAGTCCAAGGTCAAGGTCACAAGGTCCAAGGTCATGGTCAAATGTGAAACGTCTTGGTAAGATGTGTCCATGTGTGAAATACCAAGGCTGTATGTGTAATAGCACATAAGATATAGGCCCAGTTTATTTTTTTTAAAAGTAGGTCAAACTCCAAGGTCAAGGCCACATGGTCCAAGGTCATAGTCGTATGTGATAGGTCTAAGTCGGAGGTTTCCATTTGTCAAATATCAAGGCTGTATGTGTAAATGGACATGATATATCGGCCAGGTTAAAGTTTTTTTTAAAAGTAGGTCAAACTCCAAGGTCAAGGTCACAAAGTCCAAGGTCATGGTCAATTGTGAAAGGTCTTGGTAAGATGTGTCCATGTGTGAAATATCAAGGCTGTATTTGTAAAAGGTCATGAGATATATGCCGGGTTTAATTTTTTTTAAAGTAGGTCAAACTCCAAGGTCAAGGTCACAAGGTCCAAGGTCATGGTTAAATGTGAACGATGTTGATAGGAGGTATCTATGTGTGAGATATCAAGGCTGTATGTGTAAAAGGACACGAGATATAGGCAAGGTTAAGAATTAAGTGTAAAAATCAACAAAGGGCAATAACTCCAAGAATTTGATTGGCAGAGTTACGGTTCTTGTGCACTGCACCTCTCCATAATGAAATCTATTCACCTGTAAAGTTTCATGATTCTACCTTACATATTTTTTGAGTTGTGCTCCGGACAAGAATCAAGTTATAAAATCAACAAAGGGCAATAACTCACAAAAGTTGATCAGCAGAGTTACGGTTCTTGTGCACTGCACCTCTCCATAATGAGATCTATCCACCTGTAAAGTTTCATAATTCTACCTTACATACTTTTTGAGTTATGCACCGGACAATAATCAAGTTTGAAAATCAACAAAGGGCAATAACCCAAAAGATATGATCAGCAGAGTTACGGTTCTTGTGCACTGCACCTCTCCATAATGAGATCTATCCACCTGTAAAGTTTCATTATTCTACCTAACATAGTTTTTGAGTTATGCTCCGGACAAGAATCAAGTTATAAAATCAACAAAGGGCAATAACTCAAAAAATTTGATCAGCAGAGTTACGGTTCTTGTGCACTGCACCTCTCCATAATGAGATCTATCCACCTGTAAAGTTTCATGATTGTACCTTACATACTTTTTGAGTTATGCTCCGGACAAGAATCAAGTTATAAAATCAACAAAGGGCAATAACTCAAAAAAAATGATCGGCAGAGTTACGGTTCTTGTGCACTGCACCTCTCCATAATGAGATCTATCCACCTATGAAGTTTCATGACTCTACCTTGAATACTTTTTGAGTTATGCTCCGGACAAGGTTTGGTCTACGGACAGACCGACCGACCGACCGACCGACCGACCGACCGACCGACCGACCGACCGACCTTCCGACCGACCGACCGACCGACCGACCGACCGACCGACACTTGCAAAACAATATACCCCCATTTTCTTCGAAAGGGGGCATAATAATAAAACATCTTGTGCTTTTAGATTAGCGCATTCAAGCGCAAAGGCTTTAACAATGGGAAGTGCTTTTCAATTCCCCGTGATTTATCGATAATTTCTGTCTAATCTCCATTCATCCTAAATTTATTCATAAATGTTGACGACAGTGACTCAAAGAACATTCTTGCAAAGTTTGGTTGAAATTGGCCGAATGGTTGATTTGTTAAGAATGATATCATGATTTCTCAAAGTTCGATAAGACTTGCCCTGCCACGCCCATATTTTTTGACGAATCAAAAAATCGCGAACATTCTTTGGATATGGTCATCCAAGGAACATTCCTGTAAAGTTTTGTCAAAATCGGCCCAATGGTTAAGGAGTAGGAGGTGTTTCAAGGAATCATGGGCGAACAGACGGACGGACGGACGGTGAGTGACCACAATAGCTCATCTTGAGCACTTCGTGCTCTGTCCAAAGGGATTTACAAAATCGGCGTTTCTCATGGGCTTCCTAAACATCCATTTAACCCTTTCCCAAACAGTAAAACTTTATGGTCATCCAACTCGAAAGCTGTGACAGGCGACAGAATGAGTGTAAAAGAAAATAAGATTCTTTCGCCTCAATCTCTTCACCTTCAATAAAATCCGTTCAGGACGTCAAAACCAGGTCTAACCAGGTCTTGTTCGGGAAAGGGTGAGGCAGCCAAAAATTAGATTGAATTTAGAGGTTGCAAAATGGGCATGTTCAAATGTATGGTGCTCTTTTGGGTCAATGTTTTGAAAGCCTATTTCTTCACGAAACAGAGGTATAATGTTAATAATCGATCACTTGAAAGTTTGAATTATTTTTTGTTTTTGTTTGAAATTCCTATTTTATATGTCGTAAAATCTTGTCTTTATCGGAGGCAATGACACGGAAATGATATGCGCACAACGAAACGCAGAAAATATTTACGCTAAGGGAGAAAATGTTGGTTATCGGCATGTTCTTCTTTTGTCTCAATGTTTTCCAAAACCTTTTCATATATGATCGTAAAAACCATGGCTTGTTCGGGGAAGGGTTGAAATAATGTAACAAATATTTATATAATTGTTGTTGGGTAGAAATTGGAGAACTAAATTGTTTGGTAGAATAATTTCATCCTTTGTAAAACTTCAAAGGGATGTAACTATTTTATTAAATGTCCGATTTTAAAAACGTAAGCAGTTTTGAGTTCCTCTCATTCAGACCTTGAAAATGATATATAATTTGTTGAAGTTCTTTGAAAAATAAACAATAATGTAATTGGGCAGAATTATCTCCCCTTTTTAAAAATCTGATTAAGCATTATTCCATAACGCAATGTCCGATTTTCACAATTAAACCAGTTTTATGTTCCTCTCAATATTCTCTGTAAGCTGGTATATATTTTGTAGGGGCTGGAATACTTTTGGAAAAAAGTGTGACCACCCTAAAATTGACACCCATAGTAAGAAGAAGAAGAAGAAGAAGAAGAAGAAGAAGAAGAAGAAGAAGAAGAAGAAGAAGAAGAAGAAGAAGAAGAAGAAGAAGAAGAAGAAGAAGAAGAAGAAGAAGAAGAAGAAGTAGTAGTAGTAGAAGAATTAGAAGAAGATGATGAACGAGTAGAAGAAGATAATGAAGGAGTAGAAGGAGAAGAAGAAGAAGAATAAGAAGAAGAAGAAGAAGAAGAAGAAGAAGAAGAAGAAGAAGAAGAAGAAGAAGAAGAAGAAGAAGAAGAAGAAGAAGAAGGACAAGAACAAGAAGAACAAGAACAAGAAGAACAAGAAGAACAAGAAGAACAAGAAGAAGACATTTCTCATACGCTGACTCTAGATATACGCTGTGATGTGACTACACCATTGCGATGTAATTCACCGAACAATCTTATTCACGGCATACCTGTAAAATCAATCCAAATTACGCATCAAATCGCGATTGTTTGGGAAATGGCTATTGTCAACATCTGTGATTTTTGTTGTCTCTCTGCAAACGATCTAAGCAGATAATAATGGGTTTAGGATTAGTGGGATCAATATACCGCACGAGTCTTATACCTTGACAATAAGAAAATCTGGAAATTGATATAAACTTGTGTGACCCGTCACGGTAAAAAGGTGGAAAGTGTCAAAAGTATCGACCCAGAGGCGCGTTCTTTAGAGAGAGATTTTTAAAGATTTCTTAAGGAGTTTTGGATAAAGCATTTTTAAGACCGAGACTTTGACCGAGCGGTTCCGAATGCTCCATATTCATAAAGTATGGAGCATTCGGAACACCGCAGTTTATGAATTATGAATCTTCGCAAGCCAA
The DNA here is from genome assembly GCA_963680895.1 of Fragum sueziense. NCBI lineage: Eukaryota > Metazoa > Mollusca > Bivalvia > Cardiida > Cardiidae > Fragum > Fragum sueziense. The sequence continues at coordinate 41,124,987 of OY804599.1, forward strand.
GGGTGACATCTACGACGTAACGTCGTTTCTGTATTCACCCTTGGCGTATTTAGTCCGATTTTCTTGGTCTCCTGGACAGCGTCTTGAGGTCTCGCTGGAACCAATCAGATTGTCGACTGATACATTTGTTATGAGTAACCAAATCATGACAACGGGCGGGAAAAAGCATTGCATTTGCAACTCAAAACCGCGAAGATGGGCGATTTTTCCTAAGAATTTCACTGCAATAGACAGGAATTCCCTAACTGTAATCGACGAATTATTATACTTTCGACAATTCGACCAAAAAAGCAGCTAACTTTTACATATCCGCATAACGTATGACGCGAAAGACAACGCGCGTTAATGACGTCATCAATAATGGACGTAAACAACCAGCAGATCAACCGCTAGGCGGCGCTTCGCGATTTCAAGAAAGTCGGACTAAATTCGCCAAGGGTGAATACAAACGTAGGTGGGTTCAACCTTGGCTAGCGAAGATGTGAATTATGGAGTGTTCGGAACAACTCGGTCAAATCTCTTTTATATTGTTTGTAGGCCTACAGAGTTGACCTTGGGGTTTCACACGAAGTATAGGGTAATGGCGCCTCCCATTCAACGTCTTAAAATCTTGCTCTGAAGAACGCTTTATCCTAAAATATCTTAAGAAATCTCAAGATATCTCAAGAAATCTCGCTCTAAAGAACGCACCTCTGGTAAGTCTGCGCAGTCAGATCTTCCAAAAGCGACCTCTAGATGACGTCTGCTGAGTGTAATTCGTTTATCAAAATTTGCTTTCGACCAACATTTTTCCATTTTGCCTCGATATTGTCTATCTTCTCAAATCAATCTTCTGCAGCAAATTCCAAATTGAAAAAGTCGAAATTGTTTCCCTTTTTGTGTAATGGCTATATGATTGCATTCGGATCTCATTCTACTCTGTCTCATTCATCTTGATTCTGCATTACTAGTAACAATTTTTCTAAGAATAAAAATTCTAGGACCATTTAGTTGAAAAAAAAAGAAAAAAAACAACAACAACAACATGATTTCTATAACAAAACATGTGTAGATAAAGATGAGCTAGATTCATGTCTATTACAACAGAGAAAATGTTGAGACAAAAGGAGAAAATGCTGTTTATCAGTATTTTTCTTTTGACTCGATGTTTTCTTAAACTTCTTATACAAAGGACGTTAGTACCAGGTCTTGTTTTGGGAAAGGGTTCAAAGGGTCGTTAAGCAGAATATATCTGGTCGAAGATTTTTCGGATAAGAGTAGCAACAACTACATTAATTATTGGACCAGCTTTTTTTCCAAGTATTGTGCTTTCACTAGACAAAGGAAGACCAGTAAAGTAAGTCAAGGTTAACCCATTACCAAACGATAAAATGTTATACTGGTCCAAATTGAAAGAAGTTGCGGATGACATTTTCAAGCAGATGAAATTTATATTTTTTTCAGTTTTTTTTTTTTTTTTGTTATAAAACATTGTGGGAAATGAAGAAATTGCTTGTCACAAGCAATTTCTTCATTTTCCTCAATGTTTTTCACAGCCTTTTTCTTTTAGGGAGTCAAAAAGAGTCATTGAGTGGTAATGGGTTAATAATTGTGTGTTTGTGTTTATCCTAAGATAGAATCAATGTAGGTTCATTCATTTTCTGAAAAAAATGAAGCCGATGCGTATTCTATTGAATCAAATGAAAAGTAACATTACATACACAAAATGGAATTTTTATGACAACCAATTGTTAAGATATTTTATTTAAGATTTTGATGCATTCATTTTTCCTGCGCTTGCTGATAGCAGAAGAATGTACCATCTGTATTAAATGACATTTCTGTGGAGACCTTTGACATCCAAAACATAGTGAAACGAATCTTATTGAAACCAGATTAAGCAATTATATTCCCTTAACTGCATGACAAAACGACAACCATCCACACCAACAACTTGCCATTGGCCTTCGACATTGACATTGGTATTACGGAAAAGGGTATTACGTGTATCCAAAGGAAAATACGAATTAATCAAATTATTAGTTGAAAAAGCATTACCCGTCGGAAGTGTCGAGTTTTTAGGACAGCATAGGAAAACCTAGCTGTGACTTCGTAGCCACAAACTTGATGATGGGTATTGGTTCAGATCAAAATTCAAAAGGGCTTCGATTACGTTAGTCCAACTACGGAAAACCGACCGCGTTACAGACGAATCTGACAAAACTAGATACAATGATCTCTCGATGGAAATACGAATTCCTGTTGACCTTTTCCCAAAAGACAGAAATCTATGGCGGTCCCTAGATATGTTTAAAAACAGCGGTAGACGTCAAGTTGAATATTGGCTCGATTTATCATAAAAAAGCACAGAAAAAGTCGAGTCAAATAAGAAAAAGGTTTGTTACTAGCGATGTCAAAAGCAGGATTTGTTTTGGAATGGGTTAACTATTTATTTACGAGCGATAAGTAGCATCTTTCCTGGAACAGCTTGTTTATCTATTATTCTATTGTCCATAATATTCATTTCAATTTCAGATGAGGAAAATGTCGGCCTTAAAGTAAGTAGCATTATTTTTTTCTGAGAGAAATTTGATAAGAAAATAGAATTATAATAATAATAAAAAAACTAAAAAAAAAAAAAAAATATCTCGAGATGCCACCAAATTGTTAAAATTTTCTCGGTCAGACTTTCGAGTCTAAATTCAAGGATGTTGTAGACCACAACTTCAAGGGAATATAATTGAACATTTTTAGCTTTTTGGTGGAAAACGTTGTGGGAGACGAAGCATTTTTTCTCCTTTTCCTCCAGCGTTTTCTAATAAGGAAGTCGAAACACGGTCTTAGGCTTCAACATTACAAAACTCCGGGGAATGCCCCTGATTTTAACCGTTGTTTCAGTAACATTGTAAACCTAACGCTCAAAATCTAATGTGTTTGTATTCTTTAAAAACTGATGCTCTACAAAGGGCTAAACAGATTGTAAATATAATACATGCATTTTGGAATGCCATTGCCGATATACATGTATATCGCTGCTTTTCAACAAAACAGTTACGATGTTTTTTGTTGAAAAGCGACAATGTGTTCATTCTTATTTACAGAAATGGCGTGCTGCTCGTCCTCATGGTATGGCTTTCCCTGAAAGTGTGGACAACAATCAGCGAGATAGCTAATGGACCAAGAAACGTTCCGTATTCGAAAATAGAAAATCAAGACCTCGCAAAAGATACAATTCACAATCCTAAAATGTTTTTCAAAACTTTAACAAAAAAGCTGGATGAATTGGCGGATTCCGGTATGAAACTTGACAAACACGACTTAGAACCAACCGATGTAGCACCTTTAGATGAAGCATCTCTTGACCAGGACAAGCCGTTCAGTGTAGAAGTAACATCCAATACAGGCGATATGTCTACAGAAACAGACACTACCGAATCTCCTAAAGCAGCAGATACGAACACCGAGAAACCATTTACCATTGGCATGAAAAGAACAACTCATGAACCGTCAGAAGAAACAACTTCTATTGACACAGGCACTGAAAATGTTCAACCGCTAACGATCAAAGTGCAATCAAGTCCGAAGAAAGTTACGACGCCTGTCCAAAATTTTGAGAGCCATCATGTCGTGTTCCTCAAAGTTCACAAGTGTGGAAGTTCTTCCGTGCAGAACATCTTCCTGAGGTTTGGATATCGGAGAAATCTAACATTCATTCTGGGTCATGATGACATGAATAAGTCGGAATCAGGCTACGTGAACGTGATTAGTTATAAAAACTCATTGTCTGATGACGTCATCGTGCCCGCACCGCCTGGACGCCATTTTGAAATCCTGTGTTGTCACGTGATCTACAACGAAGAACAGTTCCAGAAATATTTACCGGAGGATACCAAATATATCGGAATAGTCCGCGAACCAGTCAAACGACTAGAGTCAGCTTTTATCTATTTTCACTTATTCGAAAATATTGATCTGTCGGAATTTGCAAGTAATCCTTTAAAATACGACCGGAAATTTCCTTCCATGGCAAACAATAGGGTGGCGTTTGAATATGGGTTTCCAAAAGAATGTTTCCCTCTTACTACGTCTAATTCTAGCTTCGAGCTACGGCAAAATGTCACTTCAACATATATAAAGGCTTTAGACAAAAGGTTTGACTTCATCATAGTAAATGAACGGATGGACGAATCCTTAGTGTACATGAAACGCTTGTTAAACTGGCAGCTTAAAGATATTTTATATGTGAGTCTACTAACAGCCAAAAAGCCACATAGAAGGTTCAATGAGCAAGACACTTTAAAACTGCGAGATTACCTTTATCTAGACTATGCAATATACGAGTATGCGCTGGAAAAGTTCAAAGAGAAAATCGCAAATGAGGGTGACGATTTTATGGATGAGGTGAATCGGTACCGAGAAGTAAACGCTAAAGTAGGCGAATTTTGTAATTCGAACACTGACGTGGCGTTATATATAGATGGTTCCATGTGGAACGAGGAATTAGAAATAACTCGTGAGGACTGTAGGTTATTTACATTATTTGAAATGAAGTTTATTCAAGACGTGCGACTGCAACAGTATGGTACAATCAACAATTAAGGAATTTAAGTTATTCACCAAAATGGAATTTGTATAGAATTTTCACGGAATCATATCCAGGCGCAAGTTCGTGAAAAAAGAGGGGGGTGGGGGGTGGGGTAATCATGCTTAATTCTGAGAGACATGCCTGCGAAAATAGGCAGTTTCGGAAATGACCTAGTACAAAATGAATGATTATGTATTCATTTAGCGCGCCTCTTGCATTGTGAAAGTTCCAGAGCTAACGATAAGAGAGGGAAGTGGCTTTTCAAATTGCGACATTTAACTTGAATTTAATCAAACGCTAGTTCTGGGTAGACCTACTCATTGGAATCGTCTCTGACCCCAAGACCGAGCTGTTGCGAATGTTCCATATTTATACAAATGACGTCATTATGACGTCAATTGTATAAAGTAAGGAGCATTCGGAACACCGCAGTTTATGAATTAGGCCTATGGAGCGTTTGGAACAACTCAGCCAAAATCTCTTTTATATTGTTTGTACAGAGTTGACCGAGGGGTTCCGCACGAAGTATAGGGAAATGGCGTCTCCCATTGAGAGTCTTAAAATCTCGAAAGAACGCTTTATCCTAAAATATCTTACGAAATCTCAAGATATCTCAAGAAATCTCGCTCTAAAGAACGCACCTCAGAAAACATGTAATTCCCAAATTTGAAGGAATAGTGTTCTAAACCTTGTCAAGAATACATGTACAAATGTTAGAATAAGCTCGCCAAGATTTGCTTTATGACATTCGACTTAATTCAGCCAACCAGAATTAACGTTATTGACGTTATTAACGTCCATGTATATAACTTTTCCCAGGATACTTTTTTTTCATCTTCCAATCTCCATAGTCTCTTGAGATATCAACATTTTCCTGTGCCCTCAAAGGTATTTGACTTAACTGGTCCCTCGTCTGATTAAAAAAAATACTGAAAAGGAAAAATGATGTTAATCGGTGTCATTCGTTCTCAAAAAGTTTCCAGCTTTCATCAAAAGTGTTTGTGAAAAGGATACGCGTTATACTGACTCCACAAAGGTTTAAGAGCCCAGCTGTTTCAAATCCCGATTATTATTTTCGCATCCTTACCATTGTTGCGCCCTCATTGTAGTTTTCCTTTTGTGTAAAATGACTAGAATTGACCGAGCACCATTTTCCCTATCCCAAACCGTTGTAGGTGCATTTGATATCCGATATCCTACGAAGCATTGGTGCATCAGTTTATCGTCACTTTTCAACAAAAATCTCTATTTTTTCCATCAATAATTTTCTTGTTTTCTCCCCATGTTTTCGTAAACTTTCTTTCTTATGGACGTCAAGAGCATGTATTGTTTGGAAAAAAGGTTAATGTATTTAGTTTGGTTATGTATTTTCTCTTCGAAGTATCACCATCATAGTTATTTCATTATTATCTTTGTGAATAGTTTAATTAAATAGATTTTTTCGAAGCAAAATCCCCATCAAAGTGTAAATTCGACGTTCTATACACGTAACAAAGCAGACTATAATAATGACAAATTACGGCGCGTCTGACAGGCTAATGTATCACCGTAATTACGTCAACGGAATGCAAATAACGTGAATGACGTTCATCTACCGTTAACGTCCGACGTAACCTAAGAACGTGTACGCAACATGTACACACAATACAAGGATATGGTTTTTAGTACATGATAACGTTGGTCTATCTTTAGAGCGTGTGATTTGTCACGAAAAAAGGAGCTATCGTCAGAATTTAATGGTCAAACATGACAAAGGAAATATTATTTTTGTTGTCTCATTTGGCCAGGCCAGTTAAAAACTTTGTCGTTTGGATAAGGGTTAAGCTCGCTAAGGCTGGCTTAATTATGGAGCTATTTTATATTACGTTAATCGTCCTGCTTGAAAGGATTTTTTTCTGTTTTTAACACTTTCTTGATTTTCGAAACTTTTGATTGGATTGAAATCGTAATAGGCTTATTAACGAAAAGATTCAGACACGCGTTGGTATTTTCGGGCTTGTATAACATTTGGAACGTATCAAAATAAATAGGATATTTTTTTTTAATTTTACATCATTCTAACTCTCTTTAAATGTCAGAATTACTTTTTTTGTAATACAAATTAATCATTTTACGTACCTTGCATAGAAAAAAGAGCGAAAACGTGACGACCTTTTCTTACGCTCTGATAAACTGCAGTTGCTCTTGACCTTGAGATTCAAATCTTGTACTTGTACTTGTCCTCATCGGTTATGTAACTTATGTTGATCGAATGCTATCAAGTTTTACGAACCACTAAATACACGGTGGAGATTGTGCATCATGTGATGGATAACGACTACGGACAAAAAATGATGACGACTCGATTCTGGTAAGATATTTTGCAATTATACTTTCTTATTCCTGCATCAAACGTTTTGTTGCATGTACTCTGCCTCACTGAGCTCATTCCTCTGGCGTAGGCCTATGGCTTACTTATAACCTCATTGTACTTTTTTGGGGGGGAAATGTTCCCAACCGACCAGAAAAAAAACCGACAAAAAATCAGATCGTATTTCTGGTCGGTTGAAATCAATTCTTGCGAAAAGTATGAGGAGTTTGAAATAAGTCATACATCTGAGGAACGAGCTCAGTAAGGCGGGATACATGCAACATACCGCTTGAAAATTGACTTAAGAAAGTAACTGCACAATTTCTTACCTGAAGCGGGGCTGATTTGACCGTAGTTGTTATCATTTCGTTTTCTGATCGGTTGGGACCAATTTTTGGAAAAAAAGTAAAATGATTCCACAAATAATTCATATATTCGAAGAAAAGGGCTCTGTAAGGCGGGAAACATGCAACAAAACTTTTGAAAATTCACGCTGAAATAAAAAGAAAATGCATTTTATTTCACCAAAATCGAGATTATTTTTGTTCGTAGTTGTTATCCATCCAGTGATGGACAATCTCCACCGTGATTATAAAGACAGGACCTCGGATTAAAGTCTCGCCCGAAATAAAAAACTGAGGTGATGGGGGAATCGAACGTGCGACCCTTGAATTACAAGTCTCGCGCGTTAGCATTGCACCAAATCCGCCTGGTTATATTTAATGAAACAATGACGCCTTCTGCCAACCTAAACAACAGAAAGACATTTGGAAACATTTTAGAAAAAAGACGAAACGTCTGGTGGCAACATTTTCTACTTTTGTCTCTAACCATAAAGCTACGTTGTATTTTGTTGTCTGCACCGACATTTATTTTGGACCAGTTTAAAATTAGCTGTGTTTGGAAAGGGTCAATGTCTTTCTTTCGAGAAAGCGTTGCAATATCATACTCCAAACTTTGCGTGGGATGGTTCGAATATTGCAAGTGTCGAACAAACACATTCAAATTGTATTGAAAATAAAGAACGCTTTTCCCATTTTTAGCTCCACTGGCCGAATGCAAGCGACCTTTTTTCATAGCGTTGTATCCGTCGTGCGTCTGTGCGTGCGTAAACTTTTCTTTAAAAATCTTCTCTCAAACCAAGGGGTCAAATTTGATCAAACTTGGCAGAAATGTTCCTTGGGTACTGCTTTACTTAAATTGCGAAAAGAATTTTGATTGGTCCATAAATTTGTGCGTGACAAGGGCTTATCAGACATAGAGAAATCACAGAATAATTATTTTAAAATCAACCATTTAGTCAATTTAAAATCAAACTTGGCATAAATGTCCCTTGGGTGGATCTTTATGTAAATTGATTGTAAAATTCTGATTGGTCAATAATTGTGGGCGTGACAGGGTGGGGCATATCAGGCTTTGGGAGAATCACAAAACATTTCTTCTTCTCACAAACCATAGGGCCAATTTTGACAAACTTTGCAGAGAAGCTCTGTCGGTGGTGCTTTACTTAAATTGCGAACAAAATTTTGATTGGCCAATATTGTTGGTTTGGCAGGGCCGGGCTTTGAGTAATCACATTTTTTTTCTTTTAACAAAAAATCAACCATTTAAGCTAGTTAAGACCAAACTTTGCAGATATGTTCCTTCCACGGCTCGTTTTCTCAAACTGTTCATGACATTTTGATTGCTTCATAAGTGTGGGCATGGCAGAGCGGGACTTATCAGACTTACAGAAATTGCAAAATAATTCTTTGAACGTCATATATTGGGTCAATTCAGACCGAACTTTGTCAGAAAACAGGGATATGAGAGTCGGAGGCTTGCAAGGAATAATTAGATGATTCTTTTAATTAATCAGCCCATGCAGTGGGCCTCTTGTTTACGTGGGCAAAAAACATGTAACCAACGTTGATTTTGCCGTCTGCATTATTTTTGATTTGGAGCAGCATGAATATTGTCGTCTGGGAAAGGGTCAATGTGCTCGATTTGTATAGCAGCGTCACAAGGTATCTCGGTCAAAATACAGTTAGGAAACGTGTCTGAGATGGTATTCAGAAACAATTCCTGAGGTGCGTTCTTTAGAGCGAGATTTTTAAAGATTTCTTTAGATGTTTTTGATACAGCGTTTTTGAGACCGAGATTTTAAGCGAAGTGTTCCAAATCAATCGCGACCCTCGAGACTGTTTGCAACCTTTTGCCGCGTTGGAACGTGGTTGCAACATGATCTCGAGCGTAATACAGTGACCGCCATATTGAACGTGAAAGTAGACGCGCGTAAATGAAGTCATCAAAACAAATCAATCCTTTAGCTAACGTTATAATTCAAGTGAAATATACTGTCAATAATCGGTAAATCACATCAATTATTTTATCTGGTAAAATTTTGTCACATTTATGAGGATACAGGCGACTTTAGAACGCTGTTTGTTTCAAATATTTTTCTGGTGTAGATTTAAATGGTTGTTTGGTCTGCTTCCGTTGTTATTGACCTGACTACCGTTGTTATGCTTGCGGAGAGATATGGGCAGGATCGGCTCATGCCGGCAACTGTAATCCGTTCGAGGGGATCTTGAGTAACGATAAGATCCGAGAATATTCTAATGTGTTCCAAATGTTCCATACTGCATACAAATGACGTCATTATGACGTCATTTGTATGAAGTATGGAGCATTCGGAACTCCGCGGTTTATGAATCATGGAGCATTCGGAACAACTCGGTCAATTTTCTCCCATATAGATTCTACAGAATTTATCGAGGGGTTCCGAAAGAAGTATAGAGCAATGGCGGCTCCCAGTGATCGTCTCAAAAATCTTGCTAAAAAGAGCGCTTTGTCCTAAAACATCTTAAGAAATCTCAAGATATCTCAAGAAATCTGGCTCTAAAGAACGCGTCTCTGGTCTGATTTCCAATCTGATTAAACGGTTTCAACAATCTTCATCGACATAAATGGCGTCGCTTTTCAACAAAAAATGTGAACACATCTTGTTTAGAAATGTAGTTAAGAGTTTTTTTTTGTTGAAAAGAAGCGATATTTTGTCGTTTGGAAAAGTGTTGGTGAATGACAAAGAGTACAGAAACATTTCTTCCTTTGTAAACTATGCCAGTTGTGAGACAAAAGAATAAATATGTGAACGGTTTTATCTTGGGACTCGAATCAAGTTGCAAGACCAGTTCACAAAAAATTCTAAAAGACATAACGCTTATTTTGATATGACAAGAGACGAGTATTGTCCCATCCATTAGATTATTTGCCATACAAGTAGCTCAAACCTTTCCAAAAACATAACCTGTTTTGACGTCACAAATAGAAAAGACTGGTGGAAACATTTAGTCAAAGCAGCATTTCCTAGTTTGCCTTTTAAATATTTATTGTTCTGCGTTATACACAAGTAATATTTATCAATATCAATCTAGATGTTTGCATCTTTCAAATGGACCACACTCATTATTGTCGCTTGGGAAAGGCTTAAAACAACAAATTTGCAGTAATACAAAATATATATATATATATATATAAATCGGACACTGGTATCTCGAACTACAGATGTTTCGACAATTTCTGTGACCTTCAGATAATGAATTTCAATCGAAGATATCCAATAGAAGTTGAAAAAGAGCCCTGAACTCTGCTGATGTTGAACCCTTTCCCAAACGACAAAATTTCAAGGTCGGATTTGAAAGTTGCAACGGACGATATAATATATGGAATTGCCCATAAAACATTGAGCCAATATGATAATATGCTGATTATCGGCTTTGTCTGCTTTTGCATCAATGTTTTCTCAAGCCCTTTCTAAAATGAACGATGTCTTGTTTTGGAATAGGTAAACATTGCGTAAGGTATTAAGATGTATATAAACAACATACGAAAGGACAAATTGACGTAGAAGAAAGACATTTTGCATAAAATTATCATAAAACACGATTTTAATGGTGATAAATTTGTTTGTAATATTTCAACGAATAAAAAAACTATAATAAATGTACATAATTATTTAGAAAATAAATTATTTCTTTTCACTTACTCACATAAAAACAATGAAGAGTTGGTACTTCAAAGCAGATCTAGCGCAGAGTAAAGTTATTTTTTTAGCATTAATTTCAGAGGCTATTTTACAATACTCGTTTTTTACTTTCTTTCAAGCTTATCCCAAACAAAACATGGTTCTTACTTCTGCACCAGAGAAAGCTTTGTACAGTGGGGATTTTCTGGATTCAGTTTTTCAAAAACTAAACCTTACTCAAAAAGACGAAATTTTAGACTGGTTTGATTTGAAAGCTTCTACAGACAACAAAAATACTAATAGAGATTTTATTTGTGTACAAATATCATAGTATATAAGGTCGCAAATGGAGAATATGCTGGTTGTCAACATTTTCCATATTTGCCTCAATGTCCTTTCAAAGCCCTTTTCTATTAGGCGCATCAATACCAAGTCTTGTTTTGGAAATAGCATATCCATCTCGTGCGCTAGATTAACTTCGAATTACTCCATGTACTCTTATGGCACATAAAACAATTAAATGTTTAATAACACAAAAGCACATTATATATTATCTGACAAAATGAAAACAGAAAATTTTGTAAACACATTTTGACATTCTGTTTTTCAATTTCATTTGAGACGAACCCATTTTGGTCAGCACAAATAATAATTATTGCTGACGTGAAGTCATTTAGTGAACATCGTTGCTTATAACTCAGAACTTCGTTATAACTACAGTTTGAAAAGGCTGTAGTGGAATTCTGAAGCTGACGATATGTAGATATAGGCTACGTTTTGGTCTATGGATCCTTTTTCTTGCACAATGATTATCACATCATGAACCATTTCTGATTGTTTTAATGTTGCCTTTAAAAATGGCAAAAGTACGTACATGTATACACAGTGCCTAGTTTTGATATCACTTATTAATACAACCGTCTAAAATCATTGAGACACGAGAATAAATGGCTGGTAATGAGCTAGTTTTTCGTTCACTTTTATACATTTATTGCTATACTTTTCTATTGTCAATCACGCTTATGGTTAATATCATAAGATAGATCTGTCCTTATTGTCTGAAACGTGGTGGGATGTTCTAATCGTTGCAAATGATGGATTTCCAAAAGCAACCCACTTTTAGATCAACAGTAATTTTTAAACTATATATGCCGAACATTTATTTACGCCCCTCGATTCCAATTTCTTCTCCGTTTTCCGCGCAAGTTCGGCCGTCTTCGCACACCAGACGTTGCGTAATCACAGAAACCACGTGAACATCCGGTTGGACTTGTTGGGTCATATCGCTCACCTCGGCGACATTGATGGATGTAAAATTGTCCATTGAAACATCGTGCGAATTTGTGACAGGATTTGACGCACGGTAATTTGTCTCCATGGGAACACGGAGAGATGGCGGCACAGGCTTTTCCAATAACGCATCCGTAACCAAGGGAACAACCTGAAAACAGAAAAGTGAAAATCATAAGAATATTACTAAAAACTAAAAGATTGAGACAGAAGATATTATTCTAATAGATTGAATACTTTAATATTTGCCTTGCTGAATTAAAACAAGCGGATAGAATATAATAAGGTTAGACTGCATGTGTTCTATGCTGGCTGGAATATTTCATCATCAGGACAATTTTGCACGAGAAAAAATCTGGTTAAGAAATTAATTTATACGTTTTCAATTTGATTACAGGACAGCAAGTCCGAACTTTCTTAGAAGTCATACATTTGGTTGGAATACATGAAATATAGCCCGGTGTTGAAATAATTGATACAAATCGTTACTTTTCAACAAAAACCTTGTAACTGCAGCTTACAACAAGCTGCAGTAACGAGGCTTTTGTTGAAAAGCAACGATAATTAATAACCTCTGGGTTAAAAACAACAACAATATAAGGCAATATTTACCTGATGTTACTGTTGTCTTTTCGATCGGAGATGGCGTGGGCTGCGGCGTCTTTACTGGATCTGTGGATGGCCACACCCAATCAGTCTTGTAATCACAGTAAAAACTAACAATCATGTTATTTGTGGTCATCTGTGGACAGTCCTTGTCTGTGTTAAAGTCCCACACGTCCAAAACAGCATCCCCGAAAGAGTTACCGAACATGAGTGGTCTGGTACCCGTCAGTCTAACAGCGCCTGAACACGGTCTGAAGATTTCTGTGTTGGGTACTTTACATATAGGCCTACATACACGGCCACATCTATCTTGGGCGTGTAGCATGGCTATGGATTCGTCATTTGTTCCTATTGGCTTGCGGACGGCGATATATGCAGTGGATACAGTCACGGCCAATCGACGATCAACTATAGCATATTCTTTGTATACTCCTTCATAATTTAGACCAGTTGATTTTACGAAAATAGTGTTGGTAGGATCATCCGGTTCTATACAGCCATCATATTTCGCAGGTTCGTCAGCGTTACGTAAAAACCGGTAAACGTTGCTGTACGCACTTGGCGCATAGATATCACCCCTCTGTTTTACGACCGATCCTCTTTCAACCGGGTAAGAATTGTAAGATTTGAAATCCGGTGGTCGTCGGAAAATGATTTTGACTGCCATGTAGACCCATTGACCGGAGTCACTTTTCCCGTTCATACAGAACGTGTTCTGGACCGGTTTGACTACTTGGACGGGTGGTTCCTTGTCACCTGGCTTCGGCTTGATAATGATTGGTGGTTTTGTATCATTTCTACAATTTGGCGGAGGGGTAGGTTTGTTTTGCTCTTCCTCCCATTCTATAACTTCAGCAAGCGTCCTGGAGACACACTGAGCTCTCGCACGACCGCCTGGTCCTGTTGGTCTGTCAACAACACATTTGAGGTATTTAGACCCGCATGATCGTTTTCGCAGTGTGCATGTGGGTGGAGGTTTGTACGTATACCACTCTTCTGTGTATATATTACTTAGTCCATCTATAACCTTCATGTCTGCGAAGCCCATATCCGCGTCACGAACATGAAGCTCATGGGCACCCATTGTTACGGGATTCACTGGGTAATCTTCCTCGGGGTTAACACCATTTTTAACTTGATTCTTTCTGAATATTTCCCAGATCAGATCGATGAAGGTATGATGGGCCCAGAATATAGGATCATGTGGCGCAGTCATCAACATTGCCATTTGTCCGTCGATATACCGATGCATACCATTGTGGTGAAACTCGAGATCATTGTCGATTTCAGAATCTTCACCACAAATTTCAGCCATTCTGAAGTGTCTGGTGACATTATAAACCATTTCATCGTTCATCATAGGTCCGTCTGTGCCGCAGTTTCGTAACAGAGCACCAGTTGTAGAGTTCCAGCCTCTTTTCATGATTCCCCCTACTGCTTCGCCTTCGCAGCTTCCGAAGAATCTATCGGTAAACACGACTGACAGGCTCGGGTCCCGCATTCTGTTGTCCAGCCTGGAATCCCAGTACGGCATCGCGAGGTCTTTAAATTTCTCTCCCTCCTCTCTCAAAGCGTTTTCGTACCTGTAAATACAAATTGACAAATTGTATTTGTGATTTAGGCAGCCGTAAACAACTAAAAAGAAAATTTGTTCGGCATTTTCAAAAGCGACACAATTCGGACGACTCTGTACATCATAAAGATTCCAAATGCAGAAAGTATTAGTTCGCGTTAATGACTACCGTCAAGTTGTGCTCGTATAAAAATATCAGAATAACTAGTAGTGTTTTTATTATAACACTTTCGTATATTTTATCTGTACTAAGATAATATGTATAGCGGTATAGGCTTGATACATATTAAGTAAAAATTAATACTTACATCAAGAGGTACATTCTGTGCCAGCCATGAAAGTTACAACCACCGTGGGCGGAAACAGAGGTAATGCCGGTGTGAAAGTCGCAGAGAGCTTCATACTTGTTCGGGGATATTGTCTGAAGACCAAAAACAAACATTGTTAGGATACGTTCTTTTTTTGCAAACAACAACAACGACAGCAACAAACAGTTATCAGCTAAATATTAATTTAACGAATAGTTTTGTTCAGGAAAATAGAATATTTAGTTTACAGTTGAGAAACTGTATCATTTTTGCGGCACTGTCAATCACTACGGCTGTAACAAACACCATACTTATAAAGCTTAACGAACGTTATTTCAAATATAAAACCTTATGTTGTGAATAGGCATTTGAATCGTCTTGGTGAGACAATTCTAATGGGTACCAACAACATAGGATTTGTTGAACAATAAATGAAATATTGCATTTTGAAAAGACTTCACTTTTCTTACCGTGTTCCTTTTAGCACTGTTGACGGCTTCTACGTAAAGATCCCATTCCTTTTTTGTCATCTGTCTAATTTCTTTCCGCACACGTAATTTTGGCCTGGGTCTTTTAGCCGCAGCTGCAGGGTCAGCTTGACGTTTCTTTCGGCGCACTTTAAAACGTTGAATTTCTGACCGAACGTCTTTGCAGAGATTTGTAACGTAATTTCTGTAATTACAACGGTTCAAAATAAATGGTTTATATTATACGGTCATATGATAGCATATTTATTTAAAGAGAAAGTGCTGGCAGAACTAACGTATCTTCTAACCGAACAACCAATAAAAGCATTATTTGCAATATAAAATATCTTCACGAATAATATGAAAATCGTTATAATCTTTTTAAACTATTACTGGTATTATATTACTTTACCAATCGCTAGCTTTTTGTTGAACTCATGCATTATTACATTAAAGTGGTATTTCAAAATTAAAGCGGTATTTCACCGATACTTTTTATGAATTTTACAACATGTATTATCTTTATCTGAAAGAGCATAATTATTTTCTGAAAATTTCGAGCCAGGGTATTTCGCAGTTTACGAGAAATATGTATATTATTACTTATATCATGTTTGTGTTAAAATAAACAAATTGTTCTATACAGCAATTTAGGTGTATTTAGAATTTGTCGTTTCTGTCTCAGCATAAATACACATGATGTATTAGAATAATCAATCTTAGCATCAAGACATAAGATATCTTAAAAAAATGAAATGAGAATGTGATGTCTCTTTAAATTCATTCGGGGTTGTGGTAATGCACACAACATTTGCTCATATTTCGCAGACAACAAATCTAATGTTTAGAACTTACATAGTTTGTCAGTTTGCAATAATGCCGACGATATATTGGAGACAACAAATCGCTGCTTTTCAACGAAAACATCGTAACTGCAGCTTAAAACAAGCTGCAGTTACGATGCTTTCGTTGAAAAGCAGTTACGATGATTTCGTTGAAAAGCAACGAGATCCTACGTTGAGAACTTACATGGTTTGTTGGGATGCCCTCTTGTTGATGTTTAATTTATGTGAGTTAAACCACTGGTAATAGTTATCACAGACTGCCGTTATGCAGCCACCGCACGTTCTTTTTAAGGTGGTCCTTTTCTTGAAGTTCCCGTAACAGTCTGTCATGAGCCTTGGCACGTCGGAGGTTTCAACAATGGCCGATGCAGACTGGATGTTCAGTAAGGATAGCCATCCGACAAATAGATAGAACGACTGCATATCTGAAAAAAATATATACAGATATGTTAATAAAAAATCTTTTCTTCTAAAAATATCGGTGATTTTAGGGAATTTTATCGCGAAAAATACTGCGAACTATTTTTTGATCAGCCTATTATCATTCCGTAAAGTGTCTACCTATACATTTTAAATTGTTTTAACGTTGCAATTCCACGATGTTTGCTCTTTTAAAGAACAGGTCTAGAAAGCTGTAACACAGACACATATTTCTGCAAAAATATTATAACACTTTGTGAGTAGGGGAAAAGCACGCAAAATACGTAATTCAGAGTAAAAGAAATGATAACTCTTTCGAAGGTACTAAAAATCGCAATTCATATTAATTAGTTTTCAAAATGTATCTTGTTACACAACATAATTATCTCTCGAAAAAAATCTTACCTTTCTTTGTATTATGCGATTGAGATCAGCACATTTGTAGAATAAGAAAAAAAAATAATAAAGAAAACACTTTTTTAGATCCGTTCAAAACTCATTTAAGTTATCCAAATCAGCTCAAATTTATTGCACTGTTTGATTATGCTAAACTATTATATCCTCTTGATAAGGTCAGTTTTTTTTGTCTTTTGATGAATAAATATGAATATAATTATATCAAGATTTTTTTTTGTATATGTTGTTTAACTAAAGTACGGTGTTTATATAGTTCATACAGGTCGAACGTGCATTTTATTTAGGGCTCATATCCAGGAACACAAAGCTATCTTCCAATGAAATGTCTTAACGCTTTGTTGGCTATGACATTAAAATCACGGTAAAGACGTCGTCTGTTTAACGCGTTTACGACAGGTAGAACAACGTAATCGTATTTTTCCTTCTAAGATGTCGTAACTACAGCTTTTCCCAGCTGCAGTTATGACATTTAGAAGAAAAACGTGGTAATGACGAAAAGACACAGTTGATTGATCGGTCATAGTCATTATTATACGTAATAATGCGGGGCCAATTGGATCACCTTGCCTTAAACCACACACATGTATGTATTTTTGCTGAGTCTATTTTTATCTATACAGTCTTACATACAAGCCCAGATTTTGACTGGAGACATTATGACCCTGCAGTTCATAAAAGATAATCAATTGGCTATAAAATCACGGCATGTTCTTCTTTTCTGGCAATATGATAATTAGAGCATGCCTGCTTATAACAGTATGGGGTCACCACCATATGGTACACATGTATAGATAGTATAACTCTCACCCAGTGTTATGCATTTTTCATAAACTCATCTTGTTTATTCTTTATTTGATATTTATTTATTAACAGAAAATGAAATTAATAAAATTTTAGAAAAAATAGTGAAATGTTTGCTGACTGTATCCTTGTACCGTATCCTTATATTATCTAAGTGTTTAAATTTGAAATTGAATGGAAATATTTGTGGATATGACACAATGTTGATAATCACTATTTTTCTGTTTCTCATTAAAAGCCTTCTCTTCTAACTCACCAAAACCATTGCTTAAATGAGAATGGGCTACAAGACAAAAAAGGAAATAATCAAAAAAAGGAGAATTTTGCACCACAGGAACGAGTTAGAAAACGGAAAAAAAATGTCGATAATCAGTATTTCCCTTATTCTCTAACAATTTTAAAACATTCTATTCATGTGCTTCAAAACTTGCTTGTTAGAGAAAGTAGGAGACAACGAACTAAATTTTAAGCCTTTCCATAACGACAATGTTTTAGGGTTCTCTAATTTTAAATCAACTACAGACGACAAAATGGCAGTTATTTCAGATAAGATTTGTGTACAATATAGCACTAAAAATATTGATACAAAAGGAACCAGCATTTTCTCATTTTGCCGCAATGTTTTCCAATTTTGTTTTGAAAAAGGCCTGGTTTTGACATCTCTGATAGAAAAGTCTTGTAAAAACATTGAGACAAAAGAATGAAATACTGATTATCAATGTTTTCTCCTATAGCCTCAATATTTCCCTTGCTCTGTCATAAAAGTACACAATATTCATCTTCGATAAAAACCATTTGTGGCCTACAACAGCTTTCAAATTTGATGATCCTAAAATTTTATTATACGAGAAAGGGTCAATACATATATGCAGGCCCGTAGGAACAGGGGAGGGGCTAGGGGGGCTAAGCCCCCCCCCCCAAGTTGGCCAAAAATGTCGAATTTTCTTAACTTCACACTGAAAATTTAGGGAAAATCCAATTTAGCCCCCCTCCCCCCCCCCCCCCCCCAATATTCAGACACTGTGGCTTTAGCCACCCCAATATCAAATTGCTTCCTACGAGCCTGATATGTTCAAGACCTACTAAAATATTGTAGTTTAGGAATGGGTTGATAAATTCGCACACATTGATGTATTTTACTCCTGTGAGCAAAAATATGTTGGGCAAAACATTGCGGAAAAAATAAAGTAATTGCTTAAGACATGCATTAGTCTAATTTTGCACATTTTCTTCCCTGAACGGCAGAATATAGAATTTCTTAAATTTGTCGCCTGCAATATCTTTCAATTTGGACAAGTCTTAAGTTATGCTGTCTGTTAATGGGTTAAAGTTTAAACCGACATTTTTGTATTAGAAAATGTGGTAAATTTTGTATTGGATATTATTTGTAAATCAATAATGACCGTTTTCGAAATATATACAATCTATATTTCTGATATTAGTATCTGAACTCTTTCTTAAGTGACAAGATTGTAGAATAATCCAATCTGAAATCTGATGCAGACGATGTAATGGATGTTGATTACGATATCATTTGTATTCATTATAGCACAGAAAGTGTTGAAGTAAAAAAGGGTGAAAATATTGATTGTCAGCATTATTTTTTTCAATGTTTTCCTAAGCTTTCTCCCTTGGCGTGATCAAAACCAAGTCTTATTTGGGAAAGTGTTTAACCGTACCGGATCATCATCATGTTTGCATGCCGAAATTTGTAATCCTATCCAAGGACAAACCCTCTCTTTTTTATGCATCAAGAATAATTCTGTTTCTTAATTTGCGAAAAAACAGACACTTATTAGGTGTGTATTTGATGAGGTTACCTTATTTCTTGCAACGAAGAGCTATCTCTCTGCTTTCTGCATTTAGAAAAGAGTTCAGATAGGATAATAACTATTGAAAACGTCGTGGGAAAACAAAAAAATGCTTATGAGAAGCATTTTCTTGGTTCGGACAATGTTTTCTACCCAGAATGACAAAAAGATGAACAAAATCTTTCACAAGAAACTGTCTTCTACAATATCACTGAACTTGGTCTAAAATTTTCCACCGGTAAAAAGTTTGGTGTTTTCCAGAAAATGATAGTACCCATTCCCACATGTTGACTCTTTCTTTACTTCTCAAATAAATATATGCTTTGGAAAGCATTGTGGAAAATGTGCCAAGCAACTTCTTCATTTCCCACAATTCTTTCTACCCAAAAAGACAAAAAATATTTTCGTTGGCTTCAATTTGTCGTGTGCAACATCTTTGAATTTGGACCAGTCTAAAATGCAGCTATTTGGTATTGGATTTAAATAGGAGAAATAATGTAAAAAAAATTGAGACAAAAAAAACTTAAGTTGGTGATAAATCAATGTATAAATAATTTAATATTATTTTCATACAGGACTGCAACTACATGTATTTAAATATTTTTTCTTATTTGAATGAACAAACATGAACAATTTGGCATGATATGTCTATTTTGGATAAATATGTAAAGGCATATATTTAAAGTGATAAAAATAAATGCTAATTGAACACATGCATACATTAATCATCTTTACTTTTCTCCTTATCCTGAGTCCATGCTGTCTGAATTAGTGACCACAGTGGTAGACACAGTATCTACATTTTCCTGCTGTGATAATTAACTCCTACCAATTATACCAGGATCCTCAAATTGAGGTTGGCTTTTGGGGTTGTATGTAAGACTGTATACTACATGATTTGAAACACATTGCACGAAAGAAATTATTCCATCGAGAAAGTAAGATATTCTATTTTAATTTTGATTGTAAGAAATGACGGTGTTAACATTGGTCTAGTGAGCTTCAGACAAAGCATTGGTAGGCCGTATTCTTTTCAAACAAGTTGGCATATCTTCAAAATTGTTATATGTGACCCGTCACGCTAAAAGGGACCTTCTCCGAACTCCAAATATCCAAATGTTGACAGACTTGTCAGACCCAGCACATGTTAACCAGACCCAATATGCGAGAAATGAACATATCGTAAGATAGGGAAATCATTCCGGATTTAGAAAATTACATAAAAGTGAAAAGTATCGGCCCTAGTCTGGCTGCGCGGACTGCGCAGACTGACTAGGGTCGATATTTTTCACACATCCGATAAGGTCCCTTTTAGCGTGACGGGTCACATATCATTATGTAATTAGCAATAGATATGTTTTATGCCCTATTTATGAAACGTTCGACGAGGATAAACTCATAAAGAAGATGCTGATACAAATTGGATATTAAAGACACAAATTCAAACTGGCGACACTGGAGAAAGGACTATAAAACTCAGAAAAAAATATTTTTGTTTTCCCCATGTGTTAGAATGCTTTCAAAGTTACATTTTATTAATTTATTTCTGTTTTTTTTTTCTTCGACTTCTTTCCATGAAATGATATACGAATTCAACAGTACCACATTTTTTTTTCATCCACAACTCTTTTTGGAGTTAATGAAGAAATGCAAATCCAAGACCTTTTCATGTGTTGTGTTGTCATAACCTTATGTTTACTCGAAAAATTAAATAATGAATTGCCAAAATATATTATTGTTTACTTCACACGCTAATTTATCAAACTTGACATCAAGTTTGAAGAAATATACGAAACTCGTATAATAAATAAACAACAACCCGTTTATTAAGTATAAAGTTAAGTATTAGTTCACATCATTACTCGCACCACGACCTTACATTGACAGAGTTAACAGGTGAAAAACGTTATTTTCAAGATGTCTGTGTAGCGATATTTACCAGGAATCTAGATATTTCCTTTTTTCCTAGATTTGCCATTTGTTCAATAGTTATGACATTTACGACCAACCGTTGGATAATTATCTCTCAGAGGCCACGAGATACGACGAGCTCTCGGTTCAAAATAACAGACGGAAATAGTATACGTAGTAAAATTCACAGTTTGATAAAGAGTAATTTGTAGGATGAGTTGTGTAACTAGCAAGATGCAGTTGGACGTTGGAAAGGAAGGCAGAGGAACGGACGAAGCAAATGATACCGAAATAAGTGCAGCTTCAATGACTTAAAGTAGAGTACCCGTAATAGAGATTCACACGATGTCGACATTTTTCGAGGGACGTCGTTATCATTCGGCAACAGAAAGTGCGGAATTTCCCCATCGTATCTATCCCTATAGATCGGATGACGCCTAAACATTTACGACGTCGACCGAAAAAATCCGATGTTGTATGAGTCTGAAAAAAGATCACATTACAGATATTCTACATTAACATCCTGAATTTGTTCTATGAAGCAAAGTGAAGCTTATGTGCGAAAACACGTATGGTCATAATGTAAACCACAGATAGGGACAGTGGTTTCCCAACACACCGATGTCATACAAAGTCGTAGGCAACTGTGGTTATGGGAAAACCCCGGTATTGTGGTGATGACGTATCGGTATCTAAAATGTTCTTTACGAGGTTCTCGGCATTTTACTCTTTTGTGTTTACAAACATTCCCGTCTCATTCTATTAGGGGCATCAAAATCGGGCCTTGTTTGAAATTTATAAGCGAAATGACTAACGTCTGACAGATATTCTATGTTTCTCTATGCGAACATGTTGTTCTCCCAAGTGTAACCGAAAGTTTAATATTGAACTATTAAAACTTGATGTAAAGCTAATTGTATCGTGTTTCACGTTTAGTGAAATTAACGTTAACACGTCCTTAATGACGTCAAGTAAATACGTTTTACTACCACATGATTTTTATGTTATTTTTTGCATATCCCATTACAAACTTGAAGACGTGACCGAAAACTTTTCTGTACTTTTTTCCATTAAAAAGTACATGTACATTTCATTTCGTTTAGTAATAATTACTTGATAAAAGTCTATGTGTTAACCTTAATCCATTACCACACAGTGACTCCTTTTGACTCCTCGAAAGGAAATGGATTGGAAAACATTGTGGAAAATAAAGAAATTGCTTGTGACAAGCAATTTCTTCATGTCCCACAATCTTTTCTTCCCAAGAAGACAAAAAAGAATTGAAGCATTTCATTCATTTAAACTCGTCGTCTGCAACGTCTTTGAATTTGGAACAGTCCAACATTTTTCGTTTGGTAATGGGTTAAGGTATTCTATCTATCATTATCTACAAAACACTTCGTGTAATTTGAGGAGTCGCCCCTCGTCCGATTCCACGGATGACACTTCGAAATGTACGACGATATCCGGATGTCAAAATTCCGGATATCGTCGTCCAATGCCGTTGTCACGGATGACGCCCGGATATTCACGAGGGTAGGTCCGGATTTTAAGTTCCGGTTTCTGTCGTCAATTTCTGTTGCTACGGATGAAACCCGAAGATAAACTTTTAAACTTTTTGGTCTGTCTGGGTAGAAAATATTGTGGTAAATGAAAAAGTTGCCAGTAACATGTTCTTCATTTTTCACAATGGTTTCCGAACCCTTTATCTTGCGGAGCGTCTATAAAGCGCCACTATATGCGAATGGCCTAAAAACATTCCACTTCTATATGTAACGTAAAGTCCAACCATGCAGTCATTACAACAATCAATGATACATGTATATGAGTGCAACCTTCTTTTGACGTGTAAATCTAACGAAACCATTACTCCCATCGCCTTGCAAGAAACTTGACGCCGCCGCTACCGCAAAATGTCGATGCTTCATGATAGTCCTACTGCTGACCGTTATGTATGTCTTCTACATGCCCAAAGTGAAGGCCATCCTTGATGATGTTCATGGCGGAGAATCACGTGACACAACAACAATCATTGTTGTCGTTGTCGCGTCACATGATTGTCCGCCGTGCTATTTGTGGAATCACGTCGCTCATTCAGCGTCCCGATGCCGACAATTGTGTCTGAAAATTGTTGATCACACTGAAATATAAATAAGTCGATATATGGAAGAGACCCATATCATTATATGGTATTAGAGACCAACTGTGCATGCACAAGCTGCGGTTAAGAATCATGCCGTTCACTTATAGATTCTTCATTGCATTATATGTATGTACATGTAGCCAACAAGAAACATGTTTCAGCTCACTGCTGAAACATAAGATTAGACCGACCTTGAAAAAAATTGAAACCGAAAATTTGAAAGTGTTGTTCCATTTGTTCCATTGCAAAGCGCCAAATGACCATTAACCCTTTCCCAAACAAGACCTGGTTTTGGCGTCCCTTATAGAAAAGGCTTTGGAAAACATTGCAACAAAAGAAGAAACTGCTGATAACCAGCAGTTTCTACTTTTGTCTCAATATTTTCTGTGCCATATCTTACACAAATCCTATCTCAAATAACATCCATTTTATCATTTGTGGCAGTTTTTGAAGCGGATCACCCTAAAATTTTGTCGTTTGGGAAAGGGTTAATCTTATATTTCAGTACAACTGTACAAGCCAAGATTGATAGTCATGTCGACTCTGAATCAAACGTGTTTACGAATGGAAAGGTGCATGTCATTAAATAACAAGATGACGTTACAGTAATATGAAATAAGTAAGTATGAAAATAAAATAAATAGATAAATGGAAAACAAGTATATTATTGCAAAGCATCAAGTTTTTTCTTTCTTTATTTATTATATTTTTTCATTTCTATTCTTTTTATTTATCTTTTTTTTCTTCAAAAGTCAAATTTGATGGATGTTGGTTAACGAACTCGTAATGTTCAGTTTTCCTATTCAAGCGTCAACGCCTGCGGGCATAAAGATGCATTGTTATTGTCATATAGTGAGGCTTCTAGTTTAGTTATTAGGTATGCTACGCAAATATTTCAAGTTTTAATGGGATGATGATAAAAATGGAAATTTCTCCCAGTTTTACTGTGATCAGTTTTAAAAATTTTAAATGGATGAAGTAGATTTTATGACTTTCTCGTTAAGTTAACTGATGAAGAAAGATTTGTTTAAGTTTAGCCGAAAGCAACTGGGAAAATAAATTGCAGATAATTTTTTGTTTTTTTCTTATTTTTTATACGTTTTCTGTCTTTTTTCGATTAAATGTTATTTATCATATGTTGCTTTTGATGTTGCTTTTGTTTGATTTAGCAGGTCAACCTATTACCACTGTTTTTCTACATACCACATGATAAGGTTTTGGAAAACATTGTGGGAAATGAAGAAATTGCTTGTTACAAGCAATTTCTTAATTTTCCATAATGTTTTCTAACTCAGAAAGACCAAAACTGTAAAATTTCATCCATTTGAAATTGTTGTCTGCAACGTCTTTGAGATTGGACCAGTCTAAAAATTTTGTCGTCTGGTAATGGCTTATAACATTTACCTTCTTACCGGTAGGTCTAATAACTGGAGTTAAAGCTTTGGAAACACACAAAGGTAATAAAGACAAGAAAATGCAGATAACAAGCGTTACATCTTCCCATGTTCATTTAACGTTTTCAAAGCCATATTTTACATTAAAGGCACATTTCATTCCAATTTCAATTTTTTAAAGTATGTCTTGATGCCAAGATTGGTTATTCTAATGAGTATAAGTACTATTAGTTTTTTGAAGTTGTTGCCAATAAGCGACAAACACGCATTTAAAGTTGAGACATAATCGATATAAATCCGAACTGTTGTCCACAACAATTTGTTCAATTTTAACATAATATACTATAAATTTCTCGTAAAAATTCTGAAATGTCACTTTAAATAGGCCTAATATATTTTATTACAAGTTATCTTGTCTATAACCATATTTCAGACTGATCAAATCTACAAATTTGTTCTCAAGGACAGCGTTGGACAAATAATTCTAACTTATAAAGATAATGAATTCTTACTCGGATAATTGCTTAAACACGGTGGAGATTGTGCATGATGGGATAGGTAAATCTACGGACAAATTTACCTTGCTTCAGGTAAGACATTTTGCAATAACTTTGTTTGTTGCGTGTGGACCTTGTGACCTTCACCTTGGAGTTTGACATACTTTTAAACAACTTTAACCTGGCATATATCTCATGTCCTTTTACACATGCAGCCCTAATATTTCACACATGGACACCTCTGACCAACAACTTTCACATTTGACCATGAACTTGGACCTTGTGACATTAACCTTGGAGTTTGACCTTCTTTTAAAAATTTTAACCTGGCATTATATCTCATGTCCTATAACACATACAGCCTTGATATTTCACACGTGGACACCTCCTACCAAGACCTTTCACATTTGACCATGACCTTGGGCCCTTGACCTTCGAGTTTGTCCTACTTTGAAAAAACTTTAACCTGGCCTATATCTCATGTCCTTTTACACATACAGCCTTAATATTTCACACATGTACACCTCCAACAAAGACATTTCACATTTCATTGCAAAAATATCAAAAAAGCACAATTACCGTAGGAGTGAATGGAGCGTTGCATTTTTCTGTGGTAAATTGGTCAAATAAAATTGTAGAACTTTGTAAGTAGCCATCAGATCTCATGAATAATCGGTTTTATAGAGGATTGACAGAATTTTTTACTGATTTTCTTATGTTGCCTAGCAACCGTCTCTGAGACACTCCAAAAAGAAATTTAATTGCAGACTTTATCCAGTAATGTTTATGAAAAATATTTGGGTGGCGAATAATTATGTCCCATGAGTGTAACTCACTCTGCACTGAATTTCAGTTTCTTCAAACATAAAGCGAAAGCATTCTTTTTGAATGTTTGAAGAAACGATATGGGATTTGGTGCGGAATTAGAACCGGAAATGGCCCTCTCAAAGACTCGTATGGTGCAATTTAACTCGTCAAAATCCGTAAAGGAAAAGAAATTACAAAAAACATACTTGAAGCAGACATTTTTTTCGGTGTGAACGCTTCCCAAATGTCAGGTGGGATACTCACCGTGTATAATGCTAGATTCCAACTGTATATCAAATCAATTTTAGACCGATTAAGCAATCGAAGACAGATCAGGGTCGATCAGCAAATGCGACCAGGAATGGTCGAGGTGATCGAGCTTGATCTTCACCGCTCGGCTTTCTTTATCTATTATAGTTGCCAAAAATATTCGTGTAAGATCGGGTAGAAAATTGATCTGGAAGCGATCGTGTATTGGTCGGTTTCGACGATCGACCTGACCGAGAATAAATCGTGTCTAGAGATTGAGTGTGATCGGGTTAATAAATAAATTTTACTCGACCTTGCACCCAATCTGCACTCGATCACCTCGACCTGTATTCGAGTGGCTCCCGAACACATCCCAATCAAATCGACATCTACTGCATCAGTTCACGATCAAATCGATAGTATATTTCGGGTTGATCGACAAGAGACAGAGAAAAGGGTCATTTAATCGGGAATGTTTTGACATGTCAAAAGGACAAGATGCTAGCTGACAAACAGCATTAATAACCAACATGTTCTCCTTTTATCTCAATATTAATTTTCTGTGCTAGCTTAGAATACAACACAAAGTCTTTCTTCCTTTATCGCTCACTTTGTAGTCTGCAGTAGCTTGGAAAATGGAACAGAGCAAATTTTCGCCACTTTTTGGAAATTATTAAGCTAAATAGCCTAACCGATATAAAACAGAGTTTAGTCTTTTTTTCAGAAACATAAATACTTAAGGACTCCATTTTGGGTGATTTTAAAAATACGTTTGAGGCCTAATTATTATTGATATATCTAAAGCAATATTCCCCATTTACAGTCGCATTAGTGGGAAAACGTAATAAAATGCAAAGTTTGTGAATACTAAATGAAGTTAAAGTTATTTAAAAGCCGATTTTACCGATAGAGAACATTAAAAATATCTACCAACACTATGTCGATTGTGCTTCAAAATCAAATAGGCCGGGATCTGTAAAAACTGTCCTGTTGCCTTTTTAAGGTAGTCCACCCCTAATGAGATTCGCCCAACGTCGGAATTATTCGGGTGAAGCCGAAAAATTCGGCGGTGGAACTTTCCACCGCCGAATATTAACAACCGCGCCCGAATAGGTTCGGAGACGTAACGACACAGCTCGAAAAAATCAAGGGTGTTATGAATCTCAAAAATGACCACATTACGGATGTTCTACCTTAACGTGGTTCCATGCCAGTCTTTGTAAAACTGCATTCTTATTAATATATCAATGATACCCAACAGTTGTCACAAGTTATGAAGAGGTCGTAGGAGACCAATATGGATCCTGGTCAGACTGTGTGTAAACACAGGCTGACCAGGACCCATGTTGGTCTAAAATATACTCTTATACCATAAGGATCTTTTTTCAGATGAGCAAGGATCTGGAAGAACGTCCCTTATAGCATTTTTAGAAATTGAGTTTCAAGATTGGCCTGTTGTCAAATGCAGCCCAATATGCATCAATGTTTCTCTTTATAAGATACTACAGGTCACGAAGAAGCTATTGGAGAAAAACATGGTTCCTGGTCAGACTGCGTGTATACGCAGGCTGATCTGGAACCAGGTTGTTCTCAAATGCTATAAGGGACGTTTTTCCAGATCCTGGCTCAAATGTTTGCATCACTACTGTATGCACATTTTTGCTTCTTCATTATTTACAACTTTTGCCACTGGTCCACAAACCGTTGATTATACACATGTATTTACAATAGTTCTGCAGCACCTACTCCAAGCATACTCAACAAGTTGCCCCTTTAAAGTTGCGGTACTGCTTCATCTGGGTCAAGAATTCAAAGTACAGAAAGTGGACGACAAACAAAGGTATTTTCACATTGACCAATCTCCTCTTTTGAACATTTGACTAGCCGCACATAAACAATGAGCCGTTTAAACGTGTTCTTTAGCTGATCGAAATGAAATTGTACATTTTCATTAGTATATTAGTCCAGTCACAATATTATGGAACATGTTTACAAAATTGCCTATGTAAACCACACATACCGAAAAACAAATTCTGTAATTGAAACTTAAGAACACATTTTCAATTGTTTACAATTATGGTAAAAATAGGATAAAAATAAATTCGTAAAAAATTTACGAAATGTGTTTAACAAATAGCAGATAGATGGCAAGCTGGCATAACTATTAGTTTGTAAATATCAAAAAAGAAAAAAAAGTATATCGGTTTTATAGGAGCCAAACATTTCAGGATTAATGAACTACAAGTACTCTCACACTAATATAAAATAACATCTTTTATTTAGAGTAAGAACGTGTCGGTACAAAATTAATGCAAAGTTGCTTTAAAATTTGTATTTATAATATGCAATTTTATGGCTATATCTTGACAATCAGCTCGTTTCGAACATTCAAATATACATAAAATCTAGTGTATCTATACTGGATCTATACTGGATGAATTTGATCCAAATTTGTTGAGAACAGATCATTTTCTTGCTTGTATCAAAAATCGACAATATTGAGTAAGGGCAAAATGTACATTTCTGCAGGTTGACTTTGTTCGATTTTGCCTGTATAACTCTTTCTCAGATCAGATCTTTAAGTCTATCTTTAAGTCTATCTAACAAATGTTTTTAAACGTCTGATATTCAGCCATTTCAAACATTCCCTCAATTCCTCTGCTATAAAATATTTCTACTTGTAAAGTAAACATCTTTTGGTTCGATTATTTTGTCGTCTGCGACTCCCTTTAATTTGGAACAGTCTATGATTTCGATGTGAATAAGGCAAGTGGTCGTTTTTTTAACGAAAACCTCGTAACTAAAGCTCGTTTAAACAAGCTGTAGCGACGAAAGTAATTGCTGAAATGTCTCTTTCAAGAATTTCATTACAGAAAAAAGGCAGAATACAGACAGTCCCGGGTAAATAACCTAACCACATTTTCTTGACACATTCCAACAAGACACAAACAGAATGGATAATCCAGGATACGAATATCAAGACAACGGGAAACCTCCGTTACCAATCGGGGTCAACGACAGCGAGGTCAGCTCTAAAAAGGTTCCTGAAGGCCCAGACGACTTCAAGATGACAAAGTTCCAGATTATCAAGAATCTGTTGGTCGTCAGTTTCGGTTTTCTGTGTCTCTTCACCTCATTCAGTTCCCTACAGAATCTGCAAAGCAGTTTACATGATATCGACGGTCTAGGCACTGTGGGATTGTCGTGTATTTACGCGGCTCTCGTTATTTCTTGTCTCTTCGTTCCCGCTCCAGTTATAGACTATCTCGGATGCAAATGGACCGTTGCATTCTCCATGCTGTGCTACGTTCTGTTTATGGCAGCCAACATGTATGCTCAATGGTGGACGATCATTCCAAGCGCCTTGATACTCGGTATCGGAGCGGCGCCATTGTGGTCAGCAAAATGCACCTATTTGACACAGACGGGCACCTGGTATGCGCGCATGACTGGTACCACGGACGATGACGTCATCAATAGATTCTTCGGTGTCTTCTTCATGCTTTTTCAAACGAGTAAGTAGGCTATGTCTTTTCTTTACAGTCTCTAAAAATACCATTTAAAGGTTTGTTATTACAATATATGTATATTTTCGTTATTAACTACAGGCATTTGTTTCTATGTTTTTAACATCCTTGAGCAAGCTAAGAATAAATAATACTTTGATGATGGTATTGCGGTACTACTAGTATATTCTAACCTATCAACCCGCTAAATATCATTGTCATGTCCCTCTTCATTTTTTTAGTAAAATAAGACACAATATGCCTGCTTTATTTGTTTGGAACTACATGAAATTTATCCTACATGTCAATTTTACAGGTAACATAATCGGAAATCTGATATCATCGCTGGTGTTTAGCGAGGGCGTAGATAAGTCCGGTCTGAACAAGACTAGAGAAGAATTGGAAAAATGTGGTGCCAACTTCGATCCAACTGCAGAGGATGACAGTAATTCAACTTCAACATCTGATGACGAAAAACCGGACATGACAAAGGTATGTCATCTTTTTTTTTTAAATATACTTACCTCCAATAATAGAGTTACCGAGTTAGAGTTACAGAAACATTTGCCTATAGGCCAAAGACTGAAAGACCCCCGTGTTTGAGACGTTGAGATCGACGTCACATTTGAAGAAGGCTTATTCGCTATTTGTGATCGCCAAAAATAGGACGTTTTACGGTATCTTTTGTTGTCGTAAGTAAAGTTTGAACCACGCGCTACAGAAAAGATTTTTAAATGGAAATTCCGATAGGTCCGCTCTTTTAAACACGGTGGAGATTGTGCATCATGGGATGGGTAACGAATACGGACAAAATAATCTCGATTCTGGTAAGATTTTTTTTGCAATAACTTCCTTATTTGTCCGTCAATTTTCAAAAGGTTTGTTGCATGTACCTCGCCTTACCGAGCTCTTTCATTGGATGTATGACATATTCGATAACTCGTGGTACTTTTTCCAAAATATTGTCCCAACCGACCGGAAAGCGAAATAGTAACGGCCAAATTAACCACGCTTCAGGTAAGAATTTGTGCAATAACTTTCTTATTTCTGCGTCAATTTTCATGCAGTTTGTTGCATGTACTCCGCCTTACTGAGCCCTTTTCTCAGATGTATTATTTATCTAGGAACTCCTTGCACTTTTCTCAAAAATCGATCCCAACCGACTAGGAAAAGGACTTGGATTTTTTGTCGTTTTTCTCGTCGGTTGGGATCAATTTTTATACAAAGTACTAAGATTATACAAACAAGTCATATATCTGAGGAAAAAGCTCAGTAATGCGGGGTACATGCAATAAACCGCTTTTAAATTGACGCAGAAATAAGAAAATAATTGCACAAATCCCTACCTAAAGCAAGGCAAATTTGTCCGTATTCGTTATCCATCCCATCATGCACAATCTCCACCATGTTTAAAGTCGGTATTTCTTCTAAACTGTAATAATTTGATAATTGTTTCACAAACATTTTAAACAACAGATAATCAAATTTACAGATGGAAATAAGTTTTTGTAACGTCAAATCAGATATACTGAAAAAACGGTCATTCAATAGTACCGAGACGTTTCTTTTGGACGTAAGTATATAAAAGTATTGATGTGTCAACAAGCCCTTACTTAACTTAGAGAGACGTGCTGGTAACTGCGGCTCAAACTGAGGCTACAGATAAGAGGGGATAATGTTTTGTTGTTTTTAGCTCCACTGTCCAAAATTTTGGTTTATCTTCAATAACTTTTTTATAAGTCGAATTTTCAAAAATCAATCATGTCTCTGTTTAAACGCGGCATTTCTCATGATGGTAACTTCGGCTCAAACAATAGCTACAGATAAGAGGGGATAATGTTTTTTTTTTTTTTTTTTCTTTTTTTTTTTTTTTTTTTTTTTTTTTTTTTTTTTTTTTTTTTTTTAAACGCAATATTTCATTTATTGTTCATCAAATCCTTTGTTGTGGGTCGTCATTGGAACAGTCTGATCGAGACGATTCAAATGAGTACCCACGCGATAGAGTTTGGAATTTAACCCTTTCCCAAACAAGACCTGGTTTTGACGTCCCTAATAGAAAAGGCTTGGGAAAACATTGAGGCAAAAGAAGAAACTGCTGATAACCAGCAGTTTCTTCTTTTGTCTCAGTATTTTCTGTGCCATATTTACACAAACCCTATCTTTCATAACATCCATTTTGTCATTTGCGACAGTTTTTGAAGTGGATCACCCTAAAATTTTGTCGTTTGGGAAAGGATTAAATAACAAATTTAGAATCACTTTACCACTTACTATCTGTTGCTTTGTCAATCATTTCTAGACAAAATTTCCTTAAATTATTGATACATTGAATTTGGCCATTTTATGGTAGACAAAACCCGATTTAATTCAGAAACGTTTTTACATCATGTTTTTTTGCTCATAGAGTTTTAAACATTTTTCCAAACATCGAAAATGCAGACCAGTCCAAATTGAAAGGTATTTGCACAAAGACAAAAGTCCATGCCACAAAATGTGAGAAATTGTGTTGCCATAGCATGGTGAATTTTGAAGGAAAAGAAATTTTATCTGTTTGAAATTCATATTTTCTGTTTGTCTTTATTCATTTCCATGGCTTTCTAGGGACGTCAAAACAATGTAAGGTGTTGTTTGGGAAATTGGATAAGTTGTACCATCCATCATATAAGATACCAAAGACCTCGTGTAACTTCGGACGTCAGCATCGTGGCAACGTTTTACGAGGATATCCCTCGTCAATTTCCGTTGCCATGGATGACGCCCGTACTTTGACGAAGGCATACCATCGTAAATATTCCGTTATCACTTTTGATCCCCGATGGAAGTTGCACTAACCGTTTTTGCATCTAATGATGGATGGAGCGCCTTAACCCTTTCCCAAACAAGACCTGGTTTTGACGTACCTATTAGAAAAGGCTTGGGAAAACATTGAGACAAAAGAAGAAACTGCTGATAACCAGCAGTTTCTCCTTTTGTCTCAATATTTTCTGAGCTATATTGTACACCAACCATTTCTTTATTGACTTCTAAATTGTCGTCTGCAAAACCTTTCAAATTGGAACAGTCCAAGATTATGTTGTTTGGGAAAGGGTTAAGGTGTTGTTTCTTCCAGGTCTACATAGTATGTGGCATCTATATGGGCTGTGCTTTGTTAGCGTTTGCCTTGGTAGCTATATTTCTGGACAAGATAGTCCTGGACAAAGACGACAAGAAAGCCAAAAAGCGCGGTTTTTCTTTCAACCTCGTTCTGGAGACAGCCAAGCACGTGTACAACTCGCTGTTCCAAAAACTGCTCATACCCTTGACCATATACAGCGGCATAGAGCAGGCTTTCATTGCAGGCGATTTTACACAGGTAAATCAATCAAAGGGGAGGGGGATCTACCCTGTCAGAAATTCTGACACGCTCGGAAATTAATGGAACTTGGTGTAAAGCTAGTACACTGTATTACGGGTTAAGTCCTGAAATGTTTTTCAAAAATCTTTTCTGGAAAATATTTGTCTTGGAATTTCAACCTTCCTCTGTGAACAGCTAAGCACGTATACAACTCGCTGTTCCAAAAACCCTTGACCATATACAGCGGAATAGAGCAGGCTTTCATTGCAGGCGATTTTACGCAGGTATTACTGATTTCCTTTGACATGGCACAGCTTTGACTTTTATCATAATCATAAATTACACGCTTGAGCTGTTTCTCAATAACAGTTCGTCATTTTTCTTGCATATTTTATATATCCATGGACTATTAAATTCCTTTGGTGTCCCGTTGCCAAACATGAACATATCTTGCATAATGGCCAGTGCCATGTCAATTGGTACCATTAATAAATCAGCCAATAATCAAAAGAGCGGAGGTCTAGAAAAGGGACATTGTCACAGTGTAGGAGCGGAAGTGTGTGAACTCTTGTCTTTGAGTGATTACTTGTGTGTCTGTACATCGAGGATACGCAACTTGGTAAACACCAGCGGTTGACATTGGTAAGAATTTATGTTTTTTTTTTCTGGATAAACACAATACTTTTGTCAGATCATTGTACCTATCTCTTTATTCATTATTCCCTGTAACATTTTTAGAGCAATCGCAGCCATTGGTTCTAGATTTAAATCATTTTAGGCCCGATTCACTTGGGCATGAACAACAACGGGTGGTTTAGCTGTTACGAGTCGCAGTTTTTACTCGAATAGATGCATACTGTAGGGTCTTTCTCAACAAAATTTTCATTCACAGCTCGTGCATATGTGTGTGTTGAGACTGATATAATTATTTAGTTAGGAAACCGTCTAAAACTTTCAATTTTTCCGTTTTAAAAAAAACTTCTTTTGTACAATCAATTGTCAAGTCCTGTACAATAGCCTGACAAAAAATATTTACTTTTGTACAATGGCTTGAATTGCATATTTGACATATTGATTGTAATAAATGCGTCTTTACCTCTTTTTGAATTATATTCGACTGATTTTTTCATGATATTATGCTCGCCCGTAAAAGATACAAAGAAAAAAAGTCGGGAAAATAAGAAATTTTGCATGATGGAGAATCACGTGTCATAATTTCATAAAATCTTCAATAACTATCTTAATATTTGACCAAGTTGTATTTGGCTTGGGCAAATAATGTGTAAAAACATCAGAAATAAACTTTGCATGTTAGATCTTTTATAATCATCTGACATAAACATTATTGCCGACCAAATCAACTCGGTCAACTCGATCGGCTTAATCCCTTGATCAAACCCGATTAAACTCGATCAAATGTTTTTACACGACTTCTTCTTTATATCTTGTCGATTAATTCCCGACCATTTTTGCCGACCACGCTCGATCGGGATGTCCCGATCACTCTTGCCGACCAAGCTCGATCAGTACTCGATCGCTTGATCGATCTTGTTTTGATTGTCAGTCGATAGATCGATACAATATCACGTGCAACGTAGATCTTAAGACAATGGGGTGTGATATTTTTCTAATCGTCCATCGGATTATCGATGATTTTGATTGACAGCCGGCGTTTTGTCAATTATATTGAGTTTGCCAATTTATTTTGATCCATTGTCGGTGTCGTTGTAAAATCTCGTAACAACTGATTCAATCAAGCTGTAGTTAGACGTTTTTGATTTACACCGTCGAAACACTATAGGCCTACTAAAGTGTAATTGAAGTCTCAATCTCTGTCAATCTGTTAAAATCCGGCTTTAACCGATATTAACAATTGACCAATTAATAGTAATCATCCATGACCCTGGGAAATCAAAAACCGATTAGTTTTACTGTAACCAAACAGATCTCCTGTTATATACTAGAACAAAAAAGATACGCAACCCCAATTTTTCATAATATTTTCGACAAACTATGTTTTTAATGGCTATTGAGTACCTTTTTAATATTCCTGCCTCCATACGCATGAATATAGTGTCATTTTCTTCAGATGTCGTAAATTCATCACGTGATACATAGCAAATTGTTGAAAACTGATTATCCCCTGTCGTGTTTT
The DNA here is from genome assembly GCA_963680895.1 of Fragum sueziense. Taxonomy (NCBI): domain Eukaryota; kingdom Metazoa; phylum Mollusca; class Bivalvia; order Cardiida; family Cardiidae; genus Fragum; species Fragum sueziense. The sequence goes on from OY804599.1 coordinate 41,160,441, forward strand.
CTAAATGACTATTATCAAAATATTTTTTCTTCAAACACAAGCTGAAACATAGACCAAGAAGAGGCCAAAGCTTTCACACACTTCTCACTACACTACGCATAGCGGGGCTGCGCCAAAACCAGCGCCAAGCTGCAGTGCGGATGTTGTTAGGTGGAAAAAGTCATAATGTTGTCGCAACAAATCGACACATTTTCGACTGTATACGCTGTTGGCTCTCAATGGGAATACAATCGATCAAACACGGAGCGGACGTGCAAGAGATATGACGTCACGACAGGACCGTGTTGTCAGGTAAACCCCACCTATGGGATAGGTTTAAAACTGTAACGGAGGCCGCTAATAAATCGCATGGACTGCACAACATTCGAATATCGGACCAAACTGAACAAAAGAGATTGTGTTTTTCGACCTACATTCACTTTTTTGTAAAATTGTGTTGATGCCCAGTATAAACTGGGTGTTTTCTTATGGAATTCACTACAAACAAAATTTTGTGAACTCTACAAGGTGAAATGTTATTGCTTTAAATGTATTACATTTTGTTTAAATCTAATTTGATGTCTTTGCGTAATCTTCTTGAAGGCATTGAAAAGGAAGTTGCGTTTCTTTTTTTTGTCTAGTATATATAATTTTACAAATCACAATTGTAAATGCCCGATTTTGCACTGTTCAAAGTGTGATTTCTTCAAGGCATACCCAATGGCTTTAGGCCACGGCCAAGGCGCAGTTGGTAGCGCATCTGCCTCTCATACGAGAGGTCCCGGGTTCGATACCCGGCCGCGGCTAATACCCTTTCTGACAAAAATGTCACCCATCAATGGTTTGATATCGTGAACCTATGTGGGGGAGCAGCTGGAGGCTCGATTAGGGTGTTGTGGTAGTACTGGTGAGAGAAATACCAGGAATCTGTGGTTAGGTGCTCCAGTCGCCTCGATATGACCTTAGTAGTTGAAAACGGCGCGAAACCCCAATAAACCTAACGGCTTGATTCTAGCCGAAGTCACGAGTTTTCAAAAAGGCACCGACGATTTATCAAAACATAACGTTAAACAAACCAAGTCTACACGTTTAGCACAAAATTCCTTGCTATTATACATGTATAAACTCATTCATCACACTAAAATTAATTTTGAAATATAGGTAAAGGAAGAAGCCTATCTAGTGTAACATTTGATAACAAGTTAAAGAAGATAAACCGAACGTTCGTGTTTGTGTTGGTGTTTAAATCCGTGTGAAACATAGGCAAGCGACATTACAAATTGCTTGTAAATGATTGTACAATAAATTCATAAGGAAAGTGTCATTAGCCAATTGATTGTACATAAAAACTGTCAAACTGTGGATACTTAAATCGGGAATTTTATTAGAATGGATATCATTTCGTCTGAATCATGTTCTTAGTGAAAAAATACTTACATAAAGGCATTTAATTTTTGGAAGAAACAATACGATGAATGGTAAAAAAGCGATAAAAATGGCAATTTTATGTGGTGAAAATCATGCGCCAATTTTCCCATCCAAATGTTCAAGGCATTTTTTATGGTTTAAACAGCTCAGACCGGGCGCATATTTGGACGATGCCTTCCATGTTTATTCAAGATTACGACATTACAACAAAATAAAAGATATATGTCGAAATAATTATCAATCGTAAACTTTTTCTTACCTATGTCAACCGCTGATATTTACCAAGTTGCATTTCTTCGATGTACAAACACACAAGTTATCACTCAAAGACAAGCATTCACACACTTCCGCTCCTACACTGTGATTGTTGTGTTTGGAAACAACATGGATCTGGACCAGTCTACGGTTTTAACCCTTTCCCAAACGTCAAAATTTTAGAGTGATCCACTTCAAAAACTGCCACAAATGACAAAACAAATATGTTATTAAAAATATGATTTGTGTAAAATATGGCACAGAAAATATTTAAACAAAAGGAGAAACTGCTGGTTATCAACAGTTTCTTCTTTTGTTTCAATGTTTTCCCAAGCCTTTTATATTAGGGACGTTAAAACCAGGTCTTGTTTGGGAAAGGGTTAAATCCATGGTGTACTCGAATTTGTGACAACTGTAAGAAAAAGGAGCATTGACAGGATTTTTTAACAATGTCGAATTCTTAACCATCGAGGGTCGTTGAATTTGATCCAAGTTGTCTATGTAGATTCCAACATTTGTCTCCAAGCAATGGATAGATACTCTTAAACCTAAGTGTGATGAGCAGTTGGAGGCTCGAAAAAGATGAAGCACTGGTAGGAGAAATATCATGAATCAATGGTTATGTGCTCCAGTTGTCGCGATATGACTAAACTACTGCTTACGGTTCGGATAAATGTACAACAAAAATAAAGACCAAAAGATCTCATTCGATTAGCAAGTAAGCGAAAGGGTAATGACGCGTATGTATGTATTATTATGTTTTTATGGTAATGAACGTTAAGCTAACGTTATTTATGTATATTCGTGTGAATTGACGTTATTTTTACGTTAACGATTTTCCAACGCATCAACAGTTTTCTTGAGTTGGTCGGTTTATTTTGATGATGTACATAACGGCCAAGTGATTTTAATTCAGTTGTTGTTGTTGTTGCTACTATTGTTGTCGCTAGATCCCAAAAATTCACCGTTCATAAGATTTTTTTTAAATCATTAGAAAATAGGGGCCATTGACTCTCCCGTTGATCCTTTAACAACACATCTTACGAAAAAAAATGAATCGTTAGCCTACAATTTGAAAGATTTTGTAATTTGTTCACAATGGAGCGCGAAGAAATGAGACGAAAGGAGACAATGATGATAATTAAGATCGAGAATGTTGGGGGTTTATCATATTTTATATTACATAATAGCTTACGATAAATGACATGGCAGAGCAATTCTAGCTTTTAGCTAGAAATGCTTTGCCATGTCATTAATCGTGAGCTATATCATTTACAATTTCGCTATTGTTTTGATCTCAATAAAAAATAGTACGTTCATTATTTTTGTACTGAATCGAAATGGACTAATATAAGCTTCTAACTTTCATCCCATTCGATGTCAAAACAAAGAAACAGAAGCATGGTTTTTAATTTTTAGGTAGTCCACCCCTTACGAGATTCCCGCGACGTCGGATTTTTTCATACAACGTCGTTAAAATTTCTTACGCATCTGAACCTACTCGAGCGACTACGCAAACAATCGGCGAAGCCTTCGAACGTGAGGACAACGTTCCACCTCCGAATGTTTATGACGTCGCCCGAATAATTTCATCTTCGCTTGCCGGGGTTGAACCCACCTACATTTGAGCCAGGATCTGGAAAAACGTCCCTTAAAGCTTTTGAGCCCAGCATAGATCCAGATCAGCCTGTGCATACGCACAGTCTGATCAGGATCCATGTTCTTCTCTTAAAGCTTCTTTGTGACCTTTAGTAACTTAAAGAGAGCAGTATGGATGCATATTTGACTGTATTTGACAACAGGCTGATCTTCAAACTCAATTTTTAAAAATGCTATAAGGGACGTTTTTTTCAGATCCCAGCTCATTTGTAATTGAATACAGAAACGACGTTACGTCCTAGAGTTCACCCTTGGCTTGCGAAGATGGAGTAATTCCGACATCGCGTGAATCTCATTAGAGGTGGACAAACCTTAACCCATTACCAAACAACATAATCTGAGCTTGTCCAAATTGAAAGAAGTGGCAGACGACATTTTCAATCTGACAAAAGTTTGAAAGTGTGTGTCATTTAGAGTAGAAAATGTGGGAAATGAAGAAATTGCTTGTGACAAGCAATTTCTTCATTTTCCACAAAGTTTTCTAAAGTCATTATCTGGTAGGGAGTCAAAAAGAGTCACCGTGTGGGAATGGGTTAAACTTTATATTTCAGTCTTTCATCACATGTTCTATCGGAATCTGGAACGTTGGTTTTGTCATGATATGTTATGGTGTGGTGGACTCTCTGTGTTCCTTCACGTTTGGACGTCTTGTGCAATATGTCGGACATATCCCCTTCTTTATTCTGGGTGAGCATTTTTTCTACAAATTGTATTCCTACGACCATTATTCCTCCCATAATTACTCTATGTATATAAGCCAGGATCTTGAAAAGTTTCCTTACGACAACACAGACAATATCGTCGCTTTTCTGCAAAAACCTCGTATCTGCAGCTTAAAACAAGCTGCAGATACGAGGTTTTTGCAGAAAAGCGACGATATGCCGAATATATACGGACACTCGTCTCCGCGTGGAAATTTTGCTTTCGATCAAAATTTCGACGCGGACAAAATTTCTGGTCCGGAAGGCTACGAATCATACGTACGGTTTCGTGATAACATTAAGAAAGCATTAGGAACGTGCGCAAGTAATGCATAACTTTAATTTTTCTGTCCGCATACTTTCTGCGTATTGTCCGTCTCTTATAGCACCACTCAGGTAGCACTCGTCATGAACCACGTCTGTCTCAAATGTTATGAGGGTCCTCTTGCTGGTGGCTCATATAATTGTATTCATACAGACCAGCATATCAAATGATCTATCATGATCATATGAGCTTATTATTAGCATCCATATTCGACAAGCTCTTCATTTTAAAATGGCAAAGTTTTGGTGTGTGCATTCGTCTCAAACATTTCACTGAACTATTTGACTTTAATGATGATTGACTTTTCCACATTTCTTTCGTAGTGCCAGGTCCATCCTTTTCGATAAACTGTCTGCAAACACAATTTCCTCTTCAAATTCTGAACTTTCGACAAGCGCGTGTTAAAGCATAAATAACTATGATACATGAACCAGATGTCTCTTTTTTCTCTTCAGCCTTTCTAGTACACATGGCCGCCATGATTACATTTTTGTTGTGGACTCCTGACCCAGACAACATTATTATATACTACGTCCTGGCTGCGTTGTGGGGGATAGGAGATGCCGTAATACAGACACAAATAAACGGTGGGTTGATGGGATTACTCTTTTGTATCTCCTTTTCCTTTTTAATTACCCTTATTCACCTTCATATTAAAACTAAGTCATTTTCTTAATGTTTTGTATTTCTTAGCTGATGACTTTAGAGGGATTATTCCAATGTTTACTGTCCATAAAATGATCGTCGTTGGACAATATCCAGCAGTTTAGACGGTGTCCGATGTTAGGAGAATAAAGCACTGCTGTTTTATGCCCCTGTATCGAAAGATCGGGGTATGTTGTTTTACGCGTGTCCGTCCGACTGTCCGTCCGTCTGTCTGTCCGTCTGACCATCCGAAAACTTATTTCGGTTAATTGTTATCATTCGTTCCTTTTTATCTGCTAGTATTCTTTAAAACAAAATGTTAGAATAATACTTATTTTGTCATAAACCATGGTTCATATCTTTCAGCCCTGTACGGCTGGTTGTTTGCTGACAAGCCCGAGGCGGCCTTCGCTAACTATCGACTCTGGGAATCCATTGGTTTTATCGTGGCATTCGGTTACAGTGCGTTCATACGCACGGTGTACAAGATCTATATCTGTATGGGCGTGCTGGTCGTGGGTATGCTGCTTTATGGCGTCGTAGAGTTGTTACATCGACGGAAAGGGAACTCTTTCGACGTCAGTAAATAATTATGGTTATGGTGAAACAACCGAGGTGCCTCACAAGAAACCCAGATTAGATCCGCATAATTGGCGAAACAGACCCATTTTATTTTTTTATTTTTCATGGAAATCATTCTTGCATCAAATGTAAACACTTCCAAGCGATGGAATGGTCTTACTATGAAGATAGAGTTTTGTAGATCTAGCTATCTGTTGGTTATCAAAACGCATCCTGAAATATAGATATTTTCATGACTCAATTTCTTATTGCTTTACATTATTTTTTAAATTGTGTCTGCTCAAGAGATGTAATCGTGTGAGTGTGTTTCAAACTCGAAATGCGTGTGATACACGCTGAATGCGTGCGACAAGACAGGTATGCAATTTTACACGACGAATAGCTCTGAGAAAAAGAACTTAAGCAAAAAATACTCTGTCTTTTAAGGGCCATGTTTTAGTACGGCTGTATGTTTAAATTGTATATAAGACTTTGTAGAAACTCGATGATAACAAAGAATATTAGTATATTACATAATACATAATCATATACATTGCCTTACAAATTAAATAGTGCAAACTCTGTATATTTGATCAATTGTGTATATATTGTTCACTTCTTTATATTTTGTTAATAAACTTGAAAAAACTTTCGATGATTGTCTTCCTTTACAAGGATAATTTGGAAACCGTAATCAACACGGTGGGTAATCCACGTTACTTTTTGGAAACGTTCACACCGAAAATTCGTCTGCTTCATGTGTGTTGTGTTTTTCTGAGCTTATACACTGCGGATTTTGACGAGATAAAGTGGAACGTAGGCGAACTTGAGAGGGTCATTCCCGAGTCTAATTCACTCTGCGCCGAAATATATGGTTTCATCAAACATTCAAGCAAAATGATTCATTTTGAGTGTTGAAAGAAAGCATGATATTCGGTGCAGAGTGAGTTAAAACTGGGAATTAATCTCTCAAATTCGCGTACAGGCGCATACGGTGCACTTTATCTCGTCAAAATTCTCAGAGTATAATAGAGTATAAGCTAAGAAATTAATCAAAACACCCTTGAAGCGGACGATTTTACGGTGTGAACGCTTCTCAGAAGTTACGTGGGTTACTCACCGTGTTCAAGTTGGTTTTTCATGGTGTAAAATGTACATTATTGTGAAAAAGTATACTTAAGGTGTCACTCCTCAATGAAATTGGCAAATTAAATAAAGAGTGAAAATGATCAACTTTCTGTGAGCACAACTCATCTCGAAAGATTCTTTGGATCACGTGACTTGTGCTGTGTTGAAGAACGTGTTCGCCCTTTATTTTAATACCAAGAAAATGGAGCCAATAGCTTCGGAGTTGTCAACAAAATTCATGCAAACAAAACTACCCGCCAAATTATATAAGTCTGACTTGTATTTTTGATGGTATGTCACCCTACAAAGGTCGCGATCTGGCGAAAAGTAGTTCCACTGAAAGTATGCTTATGCACATCAATAGCATAATCATACGCAGTGAATAATCACGTGATGCAACAATTTCAGAAAATCTTCAATAATTTTGTTAATACGGGACCGATTTAAATTCGGTTTGAAGCAGAGAAGGTGGGCAGACGTCACGCATTAGATGAACGTGTTGGATTTTTGAAAAACCAACTGATGAAAAAGTTATTAAAGATAAACCAAAATTTTGGTTTATCTTCTATAACTTTTTTATCAATTGATTTTTCAAAAATCCACAAAAAACTGCTTATTTCTGACATTTTCCCAACTTCTCTGCTCCAAACCAAATTGAAATCGGTCAAGTACTGACAAAAATATTGACGATTTTCTGAAATTCTGAGTCACGTGATTAACCATCGTGTTATAGCAGTGACCTATCAATCAGCAGAATTATTTTTCTATCGTTTTATCCTTTTCTACAGGCATAAACATCGTCAGAAAGAATCATATTATTTAGGGTACTACGATCCAGCAGTTTTCTGTTTTGGGGGTGTCTCCTTTTGAGAATATTTGAGCAAGCTTTGGAGACAGTCTGAAATGGATTGACTTCTTTTCACAGTTCTTGAAATGAAATTCGGTAAAAAATATATGCTTCCTTTGTCACGATGTTTCTATATGTAGAGAAATAAGAAAATGCTCGAAATGTAGTCATGCTGCTTGACAGACTACTGGTGCAGATTATGGATGTGCATAAGCGCGCTGTTGATGGGTTTCTTTGTTGTCAAGTCACGACCTTTGTGGACTGACATGCAGTCCCGTTGCCTCTTGGGGGATATAGTTAAAGGTTATTTTGTGTTTGAACAGAAATTAGCTAAATACAAGATGGGCCATGGCCCCATTTTGCTTTTTATTTAATTAAATGGTCAAAACGATACAGGGGTGACTCCATTTTGGTGCTTGTTTCACAAAGGCGGGGATTTGTTCAATATAAGGACTTATAGGCCGAGTTCGCTTCGCATTCTAGTTGGAGCCATAGTTCCAAGCGAACACTAATGGCCCAGGCTATTTGACATAATTTCTGCGGGAATAGTCTGACCATCCTTGTACTCGTGGTCAGGAAACTGGACCAATGTGCCCGGATAAAAGCAGCGGATCAATCAATACCGATGTCAAAAAAGATTTGGATTGAATATCACATTACGTGGGGTGAAACCAACAGATGGAACAGCCAGTATCCCTAAAAGATAGTGTGAAGCGAAGTCGGCTGTAGAAATAGCAATCAGCTTTTTAACCATTTCCCAAACAACAAAATTTTGGAGTGATCAACTTCAAAAAACTGCCACAAATGACAAAATGGAAGTTATCAAAGATAGAATTTGTGTAAAATATGGCATAGAAAATATTGAGACAAAAGGAGAAACTGCTGGTTATCAGCAGTTTCTTCTTTTGTCTCAATATTTCCCAAGCCTTTTCTAAAAGGGACGTCAAAAGCAGTTCTTGTTTTGGGAAAGGGTTTAAGAAATGGCCACCGTGTTGTTTCGTCATAGTGGATATATTTTGACAATAGGTTATTCTTTTGAACATTTTGTGCATAATTTGGTGCTTGTATATTTTGCCAAATTTGCTTTTTTAAAGCAATCCTACTATGTGGTCGTAATCCTTTTCTACATGATCTGTATCAAAATTTTAGACTAGTTCCACAAACGGGGTTTTAATAGGAGCATCGAATCTGTATTGTTTCACATCGAAAATATCAAAAGGACATTCCATAGATATTTTCTAAAACTTTACCTTTTCTATCTGAAAGAGCATACTTTTATTTTACTATGAATATTCTGAAAATTTCAAGCCAAAATATACAGTGATATAGCGCCGTTTACGGAGAATATATTTGTTATATTTTTTCCTTAAAACCCATTACCACACATTGGCGCCTTTTGACTCCCCACAAGATAATGGCTTTGGAAAACATTGTGGAAAATGAAGAAATTGCTTGCGACAAGCAATTTCTTCATTTACCACAATGTGTTTTTTTTTTTACCACAAAAGACGTATAATTTCAAAATTTCATCATATTCAAAATATCGTCTGCAACTTCTTTCAATTTAGACCAACCCAAAATTTTGTCGTTTGGTAATGGGTTGAAATTAAACTAAATGTACTTTACCACAGTTCACATGTAAATGGAATTTGTCATTTCAAAGCGTTTTTTTCCTGGCTTATCAGCAACTATTCTAAAAAGCTGAGGGCGTTTTAACCCATTATCAGACGACAAAAATTTGGGCTGTTCCAAATTCAAAGACGTTGCAGACGACAACTTCAAGTGGACGAAATTTATTTTTTTTTATCTAATGGGGGTAGAAAACATTGTGGGAAAGGAAGAAATTGCTTGTCACAAGCAATTTCTTCATTTTCCACAATGTTTTCTAAAGCCTTTATCTTGTGAGGAGTCAAAAAGAGTCAATATGTGGTAATGGGTTAAAATGCATTAGGACAACCAATCGTTATATCTTGGAATCGAGACATACTGTTTTTGAAAAATGAAATTGTAATGAAATGTCCCTTTAAGGAAAAGGGAGAAAATGGTGTTTATCAACCGACATGACTCGTGTATTCACCAAGCCTTACGAAAACTTGTTCTTGTCAAATTACCAACAATAAATCATAATAATTTGACACGCGCACAAAAATAAATTGGCTACAATCATATACCATTCCAAATAGTTTCTATATACATGTAGTCTACTATAATTTGCACAAGTTCTTTAAATGTATTAACCCTTTCCAAAAAATTATTGGGGTGGTCCAACTCAAAAGCTGCCAATGATGACAAAATGTCATTGATGAATGTTGAATTTGTCTACAATGTAGCATAAAAAATATTGAGGCGAAAGGAGAAACTGCTGATTATCAGCAGTTTCTTCTTATGTTTCAATGTTTTCCCAAGCCCATTCTATTAGGGATGTCAAAACCAGGTCTTGTTTGGGAAAGGGTTAATTAACGCATTTTATCGGGTGCAGCAGCTTAAAGAATAGACCATTCTAAATTTTTGACGGTTGAGAAGAAGGTAGAACGTTTTGGCCACGGACGTTTTAGCCAGGACGTTTTGGCCAGGACGTTTTGGCCACAATATATTTCATGGTAGGACCTTTTGGCCAATAATAAATTAAATTGAAATATTAATATTTGAGAACATTCTTTTTTATTTTAAAAAAGAATTGAATAAATATATCATTTTTATTATCAAAATGTCTAAAAGTACAGCTATGAATGCAAATTTAGTCCGTCCACCGGTTGAGAAAGGGTCCAGTGGAAAAATCCCGTTCTACATCATTCGTTGTCAATATACAACCTTATTGACATAATAAGGCCTCCGGTCCTAAAAAAATGAACATGTAGATCTATGTCACATAATTGTACATGTACATTATTTTACCTAGATTTACTATAAAATAAAGTTACTCTACATGTAAATTGGTGTATTAAAAAGTGAATATTTTTTCGGTATCCGACTTTGAAGGAATTTGATATCATTATAGTTGCCTATGCGTGCACAAAGAACGCAGGTATACAGATCGCTTTTATTTTTTAAATAATCTTCTTCACAGTGCGCGGTATTAAACCGTGCCCAAACAGTGACGCCCTTTGAAGCCTTGGAGATAAAGGCTTTTGAAAACAACGTTGAAAATGAAGAAATTGCATTGTTTTCTACACAGAAAGTTCAAAACATGTAGATTTCTTGTCATTAGAAATTATTGTCTGCTTTTTTTTTTCAAATTGGAGCTGTCTAAATTGTGTCACGCCTCAAAGAAACGGGCCTATTAAATATATAGTAAAATGGGTCAATTTGGTTGCTTCTAGCTTCTCTCGGAAATCTCTATTGCACCTTTTACTTCGTCTGCTTGATAGACCATTCCTTGGTATTTAATTTGCTACAAAGAAAGTGGTATCAATAGCACCACCAGCTTCAATTACGCTCCCGTGAACACAGACACCCCTGCAATTTGCCATCTCTTTCGGGATCTGCATGTGACCCCCCCCCCCCCCACACACACACACACAAATAAAAGGTCACGAAACTAGTACCTGAGAAATTCATTAAAACACGTCCTGGTAGTACACTGATGATATGTCCGTATGCAGAAACACATTTCATACATCTGCATATTCTATAATCCGAGTCTTCTCTGATGTAAATACGCTCTTTGATATTTTGATTTTTCGCTATTTATTTTGTAAAAAGCGAAAAATAAAAATATCAAAGAGCATATTTACATCAGAGAAGACTCGGATTACATATTCTATAGACACAGAATCAATGCAACAAAAGAAGCGAATCCATTTCCATTTTTACGGAAAGTTTTATGTTTGTATAGGCCTACTACGACCCGGAAGCATTACCCGTTGTTGAGTTTCTCCTATGTAATGAAGGATTTTACAAAATATTTACTAAATCTGTCTCGGGTCCATGCTTTATGATGTTTCCAATGAGAATACATTAAAAAGTGTTAAAATGTGTCACTAAGTATCAACCGAGAGGCATTTTAAAAATATTCTTCCATGTACATGTACTACACAGCTGCGGATACAGGACTTCTGTGAGGGGGTTAAATATTGAAATAAGTGGATTCATTTTCCTAGTTTTACACAATTTTGACTGAATTTCTGGATGTAAATGAAATAATCATACGTCAGATGGGGTTCGTTTGACCCCCCCCCCCCACCCCCTCTGGATCCGCCACTGCTACATGTCATTCCAAAGGCAATCATCAATCCAAGATAATGTCTGGAAAAGGGCTAAGGGAAAATATGCATGTAAAAAGGACAAAAGGGTGCGTATGAAGATGATGCTTCAAGGACTGCAATGATAGTAGCACTTATATACAAACTCTTTTGTAGTTTAGCCGCCCAAAAACTAACTGTTAGCGTATAATTAATTAATTGCAGACACGGTCACCTGTTGTTGATTGGCACTTAACTACAATTACATGACATAATTACGTGCAAACACTTTGTTATTGATATAATTAGATGCAAACATTTTTTTTATTGATTTCCCATTGATCGCCTTTGATAAAGTAGGACCCGTTTAAAGTACCCGCCGCGCGATTAAAAGATTAATTAATTAGATAGTATAAATAATTATCCGCGAGAAGTAGGCCTATATAACACCAAGAAATTTGGAGCAAGTATCATTTGCAAACGATTCTTAAGAACTTAGTTCATGAGTTAACAGTGTGTCAGTTGAATTTAGTTCTTTGCACCAGGACGTCACAGTGTTAGCTAGTTTTAATTAAATAACTTACTTTGAAAAGTATTTCAAATTTGGAATTTATATTCTTAGAGCCAGCTGTTTGGAAATATTCTGCATTAAGAAGGTAAGATTTCATGCTTCTCTTAATCACTTCCCACATAATGACTCCCCATAGAATAAAAGCTTTGAAAAAGATTGTGGGAAATGAAGAAATTGCTTGTCACAAGCAATTTCTTCATTTTCCACAATGTTTTTCTACAAAGAAAGAACGATTTCTACACAATAGCCTAGGCTAAGACCAAAAATGCTTTTTTTAAAAAAATCATTTTAAGTTGTAGTATGCCACTTTGTATTTGGACCAGTCTTGACCCGTTTCACAACAGCAAATTTTTGGGCTGTCCCAATTTGAATGTCTTGGAGAAGGCAATTTCAAGTTGATTGAATTATAAAAAGAGCCGAGTTGACCATTAGGTACCAATGAGCAAGTTGGTTTATTTGCATAATTTTTAAAGCTGTTTTGCACGTCAAGTAGCCTATTCGATCTTTACTAATTCGGTCCAATAGGTTGTTTTGATGGATAGGCTACTAGATCAAGAGAGTCGGACTCATTTGAAATTCCTGCTATTTAGATTTCCCATTATTAATACTTTGCCCTGACTCTTATACATTTTTGTGTCAGATTCAATCAATTCAAACAAGTTTACATTTTGATCTCTCAAAATTCTAGATTCAGAGGATCTATATGTAGATCTATGTAGAGCATATAAATACATGCGAGTTAAACGAAAACAGTTCTGAATTTAATCAAAGCCCAAAATTTCCAAAGTTTTCACTAAATTTCATTTAGTCGCTTATAGATTCTAATATCATTCAAGAATTTTCCGACTATCCATTCGCGTAATGTATGTGTGTGTGTGGGGGGGGGGAGACTCAGATCTCACAAATCAGTAGATTTCACGGTGCGCCGTCTTTTAAATTCGGGAACTGCAACGCAATCAACTTCTTCTTCGCTGCAACATATTATTTTCCTTCTGGGACTTCTTGACACTGCCTCAGTGCGATTTCAAGTGAGAAATCTGGTATGTTCAGAACTATTCCAATATTTTTCAGTCGCGCTATTCTTATTTGCCGCATGTTTTCTACTTTTTGCAAACCGCTAAAGCACTGCAGGTTCGACAACAACGTCAGTCGTCACGCACCCACTCCGTCCCAATATTCCAAAAGTCCTGCAGACGATATTTTATAGATAGTCTATTAGATACTGCTATGACAAGGCTCCAGGAGAACCCAGTTCTTGATAAGTTTAATTTATAAGTGTGGTTATCCCACAACAACACCTGATTTTGATATCTCCTACAGAAAAGTCTTAGGAAAACATTGACACAATAGAAGGAAATGCTGATATTCAGTGTTTTCTTCTTTTATCTCAATATTTAGTGAGGCTCATTATACACAAATCTCATCTCAAATATTATTTCACTGCAGCAGCTTTTCAATTGGACCAGTTTAAAACTTTGTTTTTGGGAAAGGTTTAACATATAAAATAGTGCTGAATGAAGATCCTCAAATTGAAAAAAGAAAATACTGGTTTACAGCGTCCTCTTCCTTTCTCTCTGTCTCAATGTAGCTTTGCAAACCTTTTTGTGTAGGAACAGCAAGTCAATCAAGGGGTTTTGTTTTCTTGTTTTGTTACCCCTGCTAGTTCTAGGTATTACAGGAATCAGAACAACTGTGAACATTTTGACTGTCAGAGTTTGCATTATTCTGTGGTCCCCTAGCTATCTTATTAACAGGGGTCTTGCTTTTGTTTGGGGTCAGGGGCCAATGAAATTGGGAAAATAGCGACATTTTTACTTAAATTGGGAAAAACTAAAACAAGTTTGTATTTATAAGTACTGTCACTTCAGTTTCAGCTGCAAATTAGACTGTAGTGATGTAAAATGCATTTGTACAATACTCTTTAAGAATCAACTCTAAAACTGTCTTTAAAATGTTTGTAAATGAAGATGAGGTCTTACAGGGGTCTTGCTACCAATTTTTGTTTTGGGCCAGGGGCCAGTGAAATTGGGAAAAATAGTGACGTTTCAACCTAAATTGGGAAAAACTAAAACAAGTTTGTATCAGGGTTGGCAATCGACCGGTCAATATGAGTATTGACCGGGCCGGCGGTCAATACTGGTTTTAACCGGTCAATACTGGTCGATTGGTGGTCAATTGAAATGGTCGGTTGGAAAATACTCATATATGATAACCCTACTTAATAGCAGACATGGGGTAATCATAATCAGTAATTTAATCGATTATTAATCGATTAACAAAAGCCAATAATCATGAATTAATCGATTAATTAGCTTTTTCTGATTATTTGATTAATAATTTAATCAATTACTGATGAAAAAATGGCATTAATCATGATTATTTTGTGATTACTTTATGATTATTTTGGAAGTATAAATGATCTAAAACAAAATAAGATGCACCTGTAAGTCGAGTGTAGGACAAAACCCCACCAGGACAAAACCCCACCAGGACAAAACCCCCTTGGACAAAACCCCACCAGGACAAAACCCCATCAGGACAAAACCCCACCAGGACAAAACCCCACCAGGACAAAACCCCACCAGGACAAAACCCCCTCGGACAAAACCCCACCAGGACAAAACCCCCTCGGACAAAACCCCCTCGGACAAAACCCCATCAGGACAAAACCCCACCAGGACAAAACCCCACCAGGACAAAACCCCCTCGGACAAAACCCCACCAGGACAAAACCCCATCAGGACAAAACCCCACCAGGACAAAACCCCCTCATTATATAAAATATAGTATAACAAATTTATGACATAGAAAAAAATATTTGGTATGGAAAATATTTTTAAATATAAGAAATTTGATTATGTTTAACAATTTATTACTTTATAATTTAATAATTTATTTGAAACTTCAAAAAATTGATCTAGATCTATATTGTATTCATAATTTGTGTAGTTATTGTATTTTAAAAGCATGTTTTTTATACTTATTTCCCATTATGTGTTTATTGAAATATCCAAATAAGGCAATTTTGCTTTAAAAATGGAAACAATTGTGGGAAAAGGAGAGGTTACTGGGAATAAGATGAAGCTAAATATTATATTGACATCACATTTTTGTCACCTAAATAAGTCATTTGGCATGCATCATATATCGTTCCCTTATCTACGAAATCAATTATCACCTATCATTATCAGGACAAAAGATGACATCAGAAGACTTAACACCTCAGAAGAAAGTAACACTTCTGATTTTAAATAAATTTATACCCATGAATTATGCTTGTTAATATTTATCAAAGGCATTATTCAATTGAAACTTTTTATGGGAAAAAATCATTTCATATTCATGATATTCAGGGATAACTTCTTCATTCATTATCAATTTATGATTTAGCAATAAATACTTTTTTGTTCCAATAACAAAATTTTAGGCTACATAAAAATCTTCAAAAAATCATAAATCTTAGAATATTATAAAAATAAATCAATGATAATATATACCATGGAAAAAATGACATAAGTCCTACATTATTTATAATAGTATTATGAGTGTTATTTCTTTCTTGTAATTTTTATTCATCAAACATCAAAAATGAGAAAAATAGAAAATAAATTATCAAAGCATAACTATTACAATACTTGATCAAATGCTAATTCATTTGTTTCAATAATAATTTATTGTTGAATGATATGGAAATGAATAAAATATAAGACTGGTGGGGTTTTGTCCGCCTTGCCAATTTTAGTGGTGGGGTTTTGTCCGAGGGGGTTTTGTCCGAGGGGGTTTTGTCCTGGTGGGGTTTTGTCCTGGTGGGGTTTTGTCCGTACCCCCTGTAAGTCACACCTTTTACCTGTTCACACCTATACAAAGCAGTCTATGCCCAAAGGCCAACTAGTGTTATTCTTACACCTGTCATTGAAATTTCACACATTTTGGGGAGTTGAAACTGAAAACTTATATTAGTTGGAAAATGCTGAACAAACCTAAATCTTATTTCATTAGTAAATTTTTCCTTAAAATGCAATCATACTATGAACATGTTAAACTAAATAACAAATGTACTTAAAATAATATAATGATTCATTATGAAGAAAATAGATTTAGATGTGTTGATAAAAGAATTTTTCTTTTATTATCTATAGGCATAATTTATCCAAAAAAAAAAAAAATGTTAAGTAAAGTACTAACTTTGGACAAAAAATAGAATCTAACTTGGTGATATGAATTATTAGACTGAGCATACATGAATTTGATGACTAATATCTTTAATTTACCCTTTCCTTTTTTAAGTTTGTAAATTTATGACATGTTCTAGATAACATTAAGAAAAGGAGAAAGGAGTGCCTTTAGTAAGCATTTCTCTAAAATAGTCACCACGGTCCCATCATTCTGATTGTTCCAATGGCTTTAACATGGCCTGATATGTACAACCATAAATTCCATTTTCATCATCATCATTTGCAATGGATTATAAGAGCATTCAGAAAAGACAACTTGGGTATGTTAATTACAGACTTCAATACCAAACAAGTCCATACATCATATTTTCATCAAACTTTATCAAAAAGAACTCTTCAATTCTCCCTACCACAACATCTGGGTAAAGATCTTTTTAGCATGCCATTCATTAAAATAGTCTGTCTACAAATATCAAACATCCTTATAGCGAAACTGGTGTGTTTCAAGACATTTAAAAAAGAAATGTAATTTCAATAGTAAGGATATTTCATATTTTGTGAATCTTTTCAGATTATGTATTTGAAGATAATGAAATGCTATTTGGCATTTGCCCCTTTCACCTGTTTATTTTTTGCTACGCGAACGCCTTTACCCATGATTAATGATTAATAATCGATTACTTACCCCCAAATTAATGATTAATAATCAATTACTGAGGCATTTTTCAGTGAAAGTAATTTAATCGATTAATAATCAAGGGTGCATTAATCATTAATTTAATCGATTACTTTTTCAAGTAATCGACCCCATGTCTGCTTAATAGACCCTACATAATTTCTATATAAGAATAGCACTACAAATGAGATGTTGAGTTTTTGACTTTCTGTTGTTCAAGACTCTAAAAAAAATAAATTGCAAAACAAAAATGTAAATGGTTATCTGAAGAGGTCAGTTTCATGAATCAGTAAAATTTTCAATTATCCTCATCAATTTCATTTCAGATAGATTTAGTTCACTAAACATTGCCATGTAAAGAAGAAAAGAGAAACATAACAAGAAAGGGTTTAAAAGTGGCCATCAAAAGCAATCAAACAAACATTGACTCTCAAAATTTGAATGTACAAAAATGACATACTACTTCATAGAGTACTGCTTGTTCAAGTTAAGGATATAGTTAGCCAACACATCAAAAAGGATGACCTAATCTTTAATTGCCTTTTGACAGACAATTAAGAATGGCCAATCAAAACTGTCAAAATAGAGCACCTGTCACTCAAACCTATGGAAGGTGTGTCCAGCTTATATGGTTGACCAATGAGCGGGGCTAAAATATATGGGTTGTGAAACTGACACCTTTGTTTATTCAGATGTGTGAAAGTATGATCATTCTGCTATCTGTTATTGGTCAGTTAACTGGACATTACTGGATGTTTAATATAAGTGTCAAAACAACAGTAACTGTTGGTGGGGCGTCCGTGGCCGAGTGGTTAGAGTCGCTGACTCAGGATCACTTGCCCCTCACCTCTGTTGGTTCGAATCCCGCCAGGGACGTATGAACTTTCATGTGAGGAAGCTATCCAGCTGGCTTGCGGAACGTCGGTGGTTCTACCCAGGTGCTCACTTGGGGTCTTCCTCCACCATTCAAAGCTGGAAACAGGTCAAAAGAAGGGAGTTCCTTCCTGGGCACGCCCAGTCTACTACTCGGTCATATGGGCAACCGGCAACCGAGGATAAATAACCTAAAAAAAAAAACCAAAAAAAACCAGTAACTGTTGTGTCAAAATAAAGCCAAAGGATCCTATCTGGTCAAAATGAGTACCTTTTGCAGGGTCAAAACAGTAAATTTTTCAATTTCAAGAATATGAATAATAAATCCGAAACAAACAAGAGCCGTTACAGACGGATTATGCTCCCCGAATAAGTGTTTGTCACAAAATAAAAACTATCATACATTAAGCCCCCTTTTCCCATGACAGCTTTTTTGTACACACATTATTTATAGAATATGGTCTAGAACATCCTATTTATTACATGAGCACAAAATTTCATTAAATTCTTCCCATTAGATGAAGAAAAATAAGAGAAAAACTAATTTTTACACTAAGGCCCCTTTTTCCATGACGCAGCCTTAAATTTACAAACGGAGAAAAATTTCCTCGGTATTGACCCAGGGAGTTCACATGTGAAGTTTCATTCAATTTGGTCCAAGGGTTGCTGAGATATGGCTGTGGACGGACGGACACACGGACGGATGGACGGACAGCATGGCGACTATAATTATGCTCCCCCGAAATTTTTTCGGGGAGCAAATTTTTTCGGGGAACATAAAAAAATAAGTGTTCATTAAAGTTTTTTAATTGACCATCAGAATTTTTCAATTGACCATTAAAAATTTTCAATTGACCATTAGAATTTCTCAATTGACCACCAATTGACCACCAATTGACCACTTGGAGTATTGACCGGGGCGGTTTTAACCGGTTAAAACCGCCCGGTTAAAACCGGGTGACCGGTCGATTGCCAACCCTGGTTTGTATTCATACTGTCACTCAGTTTCAGCTGAAAATTAGACTGTAGTGGTGTAAAATGTGTTTGTACATACCCTTGTTTAAGAATCTAATCTAAAACTGTCTTCAACATGTCTGTAAATGAAGATGAGGTCTTAACTCTTAACATAGGGCATTCCGGGTCCTAATTGGGAATTTTCACCAAAGAATTGGGAAAAAAAGGATACTTTTTGCCATTGGGAATGGGGCCGAATAACAGCCCCAAAATTTGGCAAACAAGACCCCTGTCTTAACATGGGGTATTCTGGGTCATCATTGGGAATATTCACCAGATAATTGGGAAAAAAAGATACTTTTTGCCATTGGGAGTGGGGCCCAATAACGGCCCTAAATTTTGGCAAACGAGACCCCTGCCATCACTTTTCCCAAGCCTTTTCTATTAGGGACTTCAAATCCAGGTCTTGTTTGGGAAAGGGTTAATTTACCCAAAGTAAAATTAACATCAATTTCATCAGTGACAGCAGTTTTACCCCTTTCCCAAACAACAAAATTTTAGGGTGTTTCAATTTGAAAGCTGATGCAGACAACAAATTGGATAGCATTTGTGTCAAATATAGTTCAGAAACTATTGAGGCAAAAGAAGAAAGTGCTGATTATCTGATATCAGCACTTTCTACCTTTGCCTCAATGTTTTACCAAACCTTTTCTACAAGGGACATCAAAACCAGGTCTTGTTTGAGAAAGGGTTAATTACCAGCAAGATAAAGCCTAGACTTATCTTGCTATCTTGGAAGTTGGCAGTAATCCCTAGCTGTTTTATGTACCACTTAACCCCCTGCAGATCTAGTTAACCAAAATCCTAGATTGACTCCCTCATAAGAAAATACTTGGGAAAACATTGTAGTAAATGAAGAAATTGCTTATGACAAGCAATTTCTTCATTTTCCACAATGTTTTCCAACAAAAAATGGTAAAATTTTTGAAATTTCATCATCTTGAAATAGTCGTCTGCATCACCTTTCAAATTGGAATGGTCCAAAATTTTGCTGTTTGGTGATGGGTTAATCTTAGCTCAAAATCTCAATTTTTGACAAACTTTTACCAAAACACTGTGTCAATGTGTCATAGACTGCAACAATATGAAAACACAACATTTTTGTTGTAATCAAGTAGACAACAATATGGATGTGGAAATAATATTTTTCTCAAGAATGAATTTCAAAACCTTTTTAGAAATTGTTTATCATTATCACATTGGTACAGAAATAATTAATTTTTCTCTTTTATTTACTCTGAAGATTATAGATTGTAGAAATTGGATTTCCTGTCTTATTAATCCTTTCCCTCATTCAAACTTGTGTCTTATGTTTTCCTGAATCTTTAAGATGAAACACCTGAATCTTTTAGATAAAACATCTGAATCTTTTAGATGAAACATCTGAATCTTTTAGATGAAACATCTGAATCTTTTAGATGAAACATCTGAATCTTTTAGATGAAAGACGTCAAACCATGGGCTTGTTGTGATAACACTTTTTCCTCGAAATTTTATACTGGTTGAAATTAGGTACCTTTATAGAAGACAATATAAATATAGCTACAATTAATTGAATTATGAATAACCTGTATAAAGTACCAGTAAAAAAAGGGAAGGGATTACATTTATCCACATATTGCTCAATGTTTTGTAAACCATCTGTCACGAATGTCAACCAGAGATTGTTTGGATAAGGGATAAAAACTTCTTCTCAAACCAGGAAATCCTTCAAATTGGGTCATTTGTGGGATAATTTGGATATGCACATATGGTAGGTGCTAATAACTTGAAACAGTATTATAAGTAGTGTTGGTAGTTTTTCATATAAATTCATTTCAACCCAAATGATCAAATGATCAAAGGTGAATATCGAACATTCTTGTCAGATTTATCTGAATTCAGCATCATTTATATATCGTCGGTGCTATGACAAAATGGCGTAATAGAAATTTTGCTCGAAAACCATTTTTTTTCAGGAGAGCCAAAAACGTTTTTGCCGTTTTAAAAAATGTTAAAAAATATGCCGGCAAAATTGCGTAACTCAATATTACTCTTGTGTAAATTTGTCTACGTATAACACATTTTTGTCAGCTAAATCGAGTTACACAATTTTGTCACATGATAATTGAAAGGGTTCTAATAGGTGTAGAAAAACCGTTTTGACAGGATATGCGCTCCTACATACTTAGTAGAAATCATAAAAAAAAATTGACAAAATTGCGTAACTAATTTGTTACGCCATTTTGTCATAGCACCGACGATATGTGGGAATAGGTTATAGTAAATTGCCACCATGTCATGCAAATTTTGTTCTTTTGCTAGAAAAATATAATAGGAAAAATTAACCCTTTCCTAAACAAGACCTGGTTTTGACGTCCCTAATAGAATTGGCTTGCGAAAACATTGAAACAAAAGAAGAAACTGCTGATAACCAGCAGTTTCTCCTTTTGTCTCAATATTTTCTTAGACATATTTTACACAAATTCTATATTTAGTAACTTCCATTTTGTCATTGTTGGCATTTTTTGAAGTGGATCATCCTAAAATTTTGCCGTTTGGGAAAGGGTTAAACAGTTAAATGTGTAGTGGGGTTGAAGTAAGTTTTGTACAATAAGTTACATGTACAGTAAGTTATCAGCATTTACTTCTTTTGACTCAATAATATCCCTGGACTTCTCCGGGACATCAAAGCCAGGTGCGGCTTGGGAAAAGGTCATTCCATTCCTGCTTAATGACACTTTTTGACTACCCCACAAGACAAGGCTTGAGAAAACATCATGGAAAAAAATGAAGAAATTGCTTGTGATAAAACACAATGTTTTTGATCCAAAAAGATGACATTAATTTTAATTCCATTCACTTTAAATCGTCTTCAGCAATTTAGACCAGTCAAAAATTTTGCAGCCGGTAATGTGTTAATCAGAGCTAGGATTACATCATTTTATGTACATTATTAGCCAATGTTATCATTATTTATTTCAGAGACACACACACACAGTCATGGCGGACATAGCAGTGCCATTCAAAGCCAGGGCTCCCAGAAGGACCAACCTTCAAAAACCACTCCCAAGAAGTAAGGCTTTATTTTTAAAAAATATTTTTTTTAGGATGAGACAAGGGTCATTGTGTTATTGAATTTGGTTTTGGGTTGTTCTTACTATGAAGTAAGGGCCATTCCCTTGTGACATTAAATTTGGTTTTTAGGTCGGGAAATCTCTTTGAGATTTTCACGTCCTATAGCGATCCAACGCTTCTAACGCTTTTCTACGAAAACCTCGTATCTGCCGCTTGTTTTAATCTGCAGATACGAGGTTTTCGATATAATTTGGTCGCCACATAGTCGTTCAAAATGTCCGTCGAAAAAGTAGACCTACCTTTGAACAATTCAAAATTACTCAAATAACATAATCATCGTAAAGACTTTCATTTCCTAATTGTTTATCAAAACAATGCAGCAGTTTGCTCATAAGTGCGAAAACTATCAACTTCTCTTTTTGGCGGAAAGGTTGATTCGAACTATTCTAACTGGTGTGGCAGACTAGAGCAGACGAGAATTTCAACACAAAATTACTGCGCCTCACAGTTCGTGTAATCGGACATTTCCGTGAAGCACTCGTAGATTCACGAAAAATCTATTTATATCCTGACTCTAGTCGAGTCCTTCTCCTTGTTCAATCGCTATGCGCACAATCGCATTTTACAACACATGCATTTTATCGGGTTATACGCTCACGTGTTAACACTTCAAGGTGTAAAGCTAGTCTCCTATGCTTTGACCAACTAAAGTGTTACCGTAACGGCGTTGACGGACTTTGAGCCATCTTCAGTACATACAACGTAATTTTCGTAATTTATTCATCCTTATTTTTCCAGGCTTAGGTTTAACAGGAATTTAATCATCTTTCTTCGACCTGGGCTTGAGATATAGGCTATTTATGAGTTAATTGTAGGCCTCTGTCTCTGCAGATGATAGGGGTGATAGAGTTATCTCTTTCACAAACGACAGAAAGAACAATCCAAAGTGAAAGCTAATGCGAAAAGCAAAGAGGACAGCAAAAATAAAAAGAAAGCAAGATCTAGATTTGTGTGCAGAAAATACGAGCTCACTTTTTTCAAATTCTGAGTTTAAGGGGGAATGCTCCAGTTTTTCGGAACACTCGGTCATTACTGTAGTAAATTAAATGTTTCGTACCAATATGTTTCGCTACCATATTGTAAATAATATAACACATCATTACAATTTACCGTTTTCGACGGTAAAAGTGTATTTATTATGCGAAACTGATTTCCTCAAGATGGAAATCGATTATTTAGAGCAAGACAGTCGTAAGTGTGTATGTAGTTACCACTTTTTTGCGTCATTTTATTCATGCGTAGCTGATAAAAATTGATGTAAATCACTAATAAGTGCGCTGACCTATACATTTTCTTTTTGAATTATTACCAGGACATGTTGCTTAATACAATGAGGGAGTTTTATCAAATTCTATTATGCAGAACTTGAATTATTTCCGAAAATATGCAAATTTTGACACAAAACACTCAAGCTTCGTTGATCTAACCGAACATGTGAGCATGCTGTTTTATACATTTACGCTTTTATAATAGCACATATTTTGGGTTTTCTGTTCTTATTAAATGCAAGACGTTACTTTAAATCCGTTTTCGGGAATAAACGATGAATATGCAGCATTTTATTAGCATTTTAGTCACCTTGGATAGGTGCGAGAAATTGTGCATTTTTTCGCTGTAGGGGTATGTGATACG
The DNA here is from genome assembly GCA_963680895.1 of Fragum sueziense. Taxonomy (NCBI): domain Eukaryota; kingdom Metazoa; phylum Mollusca; class Bivalvia; order Cardiida; family Cardiidae; genus Fragum; species Fragum sueziense. The sequence goes on from OY804599.1 coordinate 41,184,208, forward strand.
AATGCCTATAAAATTCAAACAAGATCGCTGACCATCCATTTTTATTTCATTTTTCAATTGGTAATAACATGTAATTTCAACATACAAAATATAAATAAATTCTATTATTGGGAAAAAAATTAGGAAACTGGAGCATTCCCCCTTAACACACATATTATTAGAATTGTTGATCAATGTTTGTGGTCTAACCTTTACCATTATTTACAATGTGCTAAATTGTAAATTTAATTATCTAAATCTGGTCAGTTCTCATGCCACTTTTGTGAACCATATTAAATTTAACTTCATTCCTCATTCTGAATTTTGCTCAGAAATTTTCCCGTCATAATATTAATATTTTTCATCGTGCAAAGTTTAACCTTTCCTAAGCAGTAGAATGTAAAACTGCTCTCAGGCCCGTAGGAAGCAATTTGATAAGGGGAAGGGCTCAAAACTCTGTCCGGGTTAGTGTCTGAATATCTTAAGGGCTAAATTGGCCTTTTCTTCAATTTTCTATGTAAAATGAGGAAAATTCGATATTTTTGGCCAACATTTGGGGCTTATCCCATCCCGTAGCCCCACCTGTGCCTACGGGCCTGCATAAAAAACGGAATACTGTTGCTACATGTAATGTCAAGTTTGTGTTGATAATTTAGAGAAATATTAAAGTGACATTTCAGAATTTTTTGTCATAAATTTTACTTTTATTTTTTTCTGAAAGAGCATATTCCTTATGAAAATTCTGAAAATTTCAAGCCAAAATATTGCGCCGTTTACGAGAAATTTATATTTTCGTCTTAAAATTGAACAAATTGTTGTTGACAACAGTTTGAATTTATATGCAATTTATCGATTATGTCTCAACTTTAAATGCGTGTTTCTCGCTTATTGGCAACAACTTAAAATCAAAGTACTGAAAGTACTGTTGGAAAGCAAATTTGCTGATTATGTCTAAAGGCCTTTCTAGTTGTTAGCAATATGAATTACACGGAGTTGGATAAAAGTAATTAATTGAATTTGATTCTTTAGAAAGTTACAAAATACAAATTATGAAAGGATAATGTCTGTTCCATATCAGCAAAATATACTGAACAAAAGAGAAAACTTTACGCTGCAAGACTTATTGTTTCTGAAAAAGTATCGAACTAAAAGCCTGATTTTATTTTTACAATATTTCCATGGCATTCGGCAATCGTTTTGTCGAAGTTTCATTGCCTTGTCTCCTTTAATGTCAGAGTTACGGCCCTTAATGCATTTACAGCTAATTTCATCTAATGCCACATACGCGCGATAAACGATTCATTATTTTTACGGAATTGGTCATATCCGGGTTGCCAAAAAACCACAAAACATCTCTCTTATCACTTGTAGCAAGCTCTAAAATAAAGGTCTAATCTGTCAATTTTGTGAATTACCCCCCTTTGACATAAACAAATAGGGAATTTAAATTGTCGAATTCTCCCAGCCGAAAACGACTATAAGGCATTCTAGCACTCTATATGTTCTCCTATACCCAATGTCATGTTCTGAAGTAGGTTTTCTTGTATAATAGACTAGTGCGACAGGTCACGGTTCATAAATCTATTTGATGTACAGGCCCGTAGGAATAGGGGGGGGGGGGGCTAAGCCCCTCCAATGTTGGCCAAAAATGCCGAATTTTCTTGACTGTAAATCAAATAAAATAACCATCTTACTGGCTATCAACGAATTCATTCAATTTCGTTGTTTTTGTTCCACTTAAAACTTCTCTTTATCACTGTATATTGAATGCACGTGTGCTTAATCGCTGTATATTGAATGCACGTGCGTCGTCATCGATTTCTCCGCATTTTTTGGAAGCCTCGTTTTGAAAATGTCGATTTGTTACTATTTTTAGTAACAATTCATATGTATACAATGTTAATTTCCCATAAACCCATTGTTTGCCTCCGGAAGTTAATCAGAGTCTTCTCTGATGAAAATTCGCTCTTCGATATTTGGATGTCGCTATTTACATCGGAGCGCTGTCCAATTCAAAAACAAAAGAAAATTCCGACACAAGTTATGTCGCTGTGTCGGAATTTTCTTTTGTGTTTGACTGGGACAGCGTTCCGTTGTAAATAGCGACATCCAAGTATCATCGAGCGAATTTTCATCAGAGAAGTCTCGGATTACCGGAAGTGTTCTGCGGGTACGGACTAAAACATAAATGAAAGGAGTCTATACCCTAATTAGAAAGCATTTGATCTCTGAAAAGTACATGTCTTACTTGCTAAAACATTTGTTCCGTCACTACTTTATCCCTTTCCCAAATAAGACCGGGTTTGACAGCCCGAAAAGAAAATGTTCGGGGGAATATTGGGATGAAAGAAGAAACTGCTGATAATCAGATTTTTCTACTTTAACTTCGATATTGTCTTTGGTATTATCTACAAATAGTTCTAATTTTATCTAGGTATGTACCAATTTTGTCGTCTGCTACGGCTTTTTTTTATTTTGACCAATCTGAAATGTTTCTATTTGGGAAATGGTTAACATACCAACAATGTAAATTGATTTGATTCTATGTAGGCCTATTCATCTAGATCTAAATTCACGGTGGGTAACTCACATGACTTTAGAGAAGCGTTAACACCGAAAAAATCGTCCGCTTCAAAGTATGTTTTGTTTAATTTCTCAGCTTATACCCTATTGATTTTGATGAGATAAAGTGCACGGAACGCGCCCTTGAGAGGGCTATTCCCGGCTCTAACTCACTCTGCTCCAAATCCAGTGGTTTCTTCAAACATTCGAGCCAAAGTGTTTGTAAGTGCAAAACGAAAGTGGGAAGCATTCACATGCACCGAAGAAAACTTTCGCTTGAATGTTTGAAGAAATCACGGGATCGGAGCAGAGTTACAAACGGGAATAGCCCTCTCAAATGCGCGTTCCGTGCACTTTATCTCGTCAAAATCAACAGAGTATAAGCTGAGAAATTAAACCAAACATACCTTGAAGCGGACGATTTTTTCGATGTTAACGCTTCCCAAAAGTCACATGGGTTATCCACCGTGATATCTATAGATTAAAAAGTTAACACCGTTTTTTAAACCAAGTGGTGAAAGGATTGCTAGTCTGATTTCTATGCATTTTGAGCATACCATCACATATACTGGTTTCCCAGATTTCTACTTTCGCTTTGAAATGCCTATAGCTACACGCGAATACTAGCAAGGCCTATTAGACAATATTCTAAAAATAGACGTGTCCTAGTTCCTATTTTTAGCGCTTGAAGTGGGTCGCATATTTCATAGTTCAGTAAACTTGACTGACCCATTTTTAACGAAAGATATTGGACTGGCTATTGAACCGTAATGAAAGCAAATTACTACGTGATCGTTCTCCTCTTTTAACACATGTTTAATTGGATGTTTTATCATCGGTCACACAATTGAATATCTTGTGTACAACTATAGAATTCAATATTGAATATTCGAAAGGTTGTTCTTGTCATTGATCTTTGCTTTTGATAGAACTATTTATAATGAGGAGGACCGGGAGATGTTGTGTGGTATGCAGAGAATGTTAAAGTGCAGAGAAGCACGACTGGAAAGAAAAGCAAATTTTGCAAATTTGCTTTCCAAAAAACTAGTAGTATCTATACTCATTAGAATAACCAATCTTGGCATCAAGACATACTTTAAAAAATTGAAATTGGCATGAAATGTCCCTTTAATGTAAAGTTTAGCTGAAGAATTGTTGAAAGACAGATTGAGACAAAGAAAAAAATGTTGAATATCAAAATGTTTTCGTTTTGCCACAATGTATCCTCAAACCTTTTTATAATGGATATCAAAATGATATAATGCTTTACAAATTGTTAACCCAGACAATTCATTTAGGCAGTCCATCCGTAATGAGATTCATGCGACGTCGGATCTTTTCTGACGCCGCCGTAAATATTTTAACATACGGTTACCCGTTCAACACGGACACGTTACGGGTTAAAAGAAATCAACACTTTCCATCACCGAATGTTTACGACATCACCCGAAAAAATACGACATCGTGTAATGGATTTGGTTTATTGGGGGTTTACGCAGTTTTCAACTACTAGGGTCATATCGCGGCGGACCGTGTAATGGAGTAGATCTATATTGTTGACAATTACCCTTTCGTCTCAGGAGCCTATGATTTCTTTTCTAGAAATATCAAATTTTTGCTTATGTTAACTCGGGAATAAGAGTATAAGGATTAATTTTAATGTGCAATCAGATAACAACATTGAGAATATTTTACGAATTCAATGTAAATTTAAGAAAATTGACCATTTACTGTATTTCGAATCCTCTGTTTCCCAACCTTCAGTACTATTAGTACTTTGATTAAAAGTGAAAGTTTATAGAAAAAGTACCGGTATGAAATAAGGGCCATTGTGACCTTAAATTAGGTTTTGTGAAAGTTTATGGAAAAAGTATGAAATGAGGGCCATTCATTGTGACATTAAATTTGGTTTTGATAAATGAAATTTTATGGAAAAAGTATGAAATAAGGGCCATTGTGACATTAAATGAGTGTAGGACAAAACCCCACCAGGACAAAACCCCACCAGGACAAAACCCCACCAGGACAAAACCCCCTCGAACAAAACCCCACCAGGACAAAACCCCATCAGGACAAACCCCCACCAGGACAAAACCCCACCAGTGTATCAAATATAGTATAACAAATTTATTACATAGAAAAAAATATTTGGTATGGAAAATATTTTTAAATATAAGAAATTTGATAATGTTTCACAATTAATTACTTTATAATCTAATTATTTATTTGAAACTTCAAAAAATTGATCTAGATCTATATTGTATTTGGGCATTTATTGTATTTTAAAAGCATTGTTTTTATACGCCCGTCGAAGACGGGACGTATTATGGGATCACCCGTGATGTCCGGCGTCCGGGTGTCCGGGCGTCCGGCGGCGTCCACTTCTTTGTCCGGAGCATAACTCTGTCACCTTAAGTCCGATTGACTTTAAACTTGGCAGTTATATTCTTCTCATCATTACGGAGTGCAGTGCACAAGAACCATAAATCTACCTGGCTTATTTTTTGAGTTATTGCCCTTTGTTGTTTTTCAAACTTGAATCTTGTCCGGAGTATATCTCTAAAAGTATAATAGCTAGGATCATGAAACTTCATGGGTGTATAGATCTCACAAAGAGGGAGTGCAGTGCATAAGAACCATAACTCTACCTGGCTTATTTTTTGAGTTATTGCCCTTTGTTGTTTTTCATACTTGAATCTTGTCCGGAGTATATCTCTAAAAGTATAATAGCTAGGATCATGAAACTTCATGGGTGTATAGATCTCACCAAGGGGGAGTGCAGTGTACAAGAACCATAACTCTACCTGGCTTATTTTTTGAGTTATTGCCCTTTGTTGTTTTTCATACTTGAATCTTGTCCGGAGTATATCTCTAAAAGTATAATAGCTAGGATCATGAAACTTCATGGGTGTATAGATCTCACCAAGGGGGAGTGCAGTGCACAAGAACCATAACTCTACCTGGCTTATTTTTTGAGTTATTGCCCTTTGTTGTTTTTCATACTTGAATCTTGTCCGGAGTATATCTCTAAAAGTATAATAGCTAGGATCATGAAACTTCATGGGTGTATAGATCTTACCATGGGGGAGTGCAGTGTACAAGAACCATAACTCTACCTGATTTATTTTTTGAGTTATTGCCCTTTGTTGTTTTTCATACTTGAATCTTGTCCGGAGTATATCTCTAAAAGTATAATAGCTAGGATCATGAAACTTCATGGGTGTATAGATCTCACCAAGGGGGAGTGCAGTGCACAAGAACCATAACTCTACCTGGCTTTTTTTTTGAGTTATTGCCCTTTGTTGTTTTTCATACTTGAATCTTGTCCGGAGTATATCTCTAAAAGTATAATAGCTAGGATCATGAAACTTCATGGGTGTATAGATCTCACTAAGGAGGAGTGCAGTGCACAAGAATTTTAACTCTACCTAGCCTATATTTTGAGTTATTGCCCTTGGTTGTTTTCATACTTGAATCGTCCAGGGCATATCTCGAAAAGTATAATAGCTAGGACCATGAAACTTTTACCAACCCGCTCCCCCTGTTGACATAAAGCAGTGTTACGGGCGTATCTTGTGACAGTTTGACACCTTGTTTATACTTATTTCCCATTATGTGTTTATTGAAATATCCAAATAAGGCAATTTTGCTTTAACCCTTTCACTGCCAAATATTTTTTCGGACGTGTTTCTCACTGCTGAATTAATTCGAAGAAATTTCAATACCCTGTTCACAAAAACATGCATAACTTTTGACTCATTTGATGGATTCCTTTCAAATTTTCAGCACATACAGACAAATGAAGCACCTATATGTGACCAAAATTTAAATGTAATTTATGAAATGACAATTTTTTTTTTCTTTTTTATGTTGTTGGTACTCATATATTTCGTCCCCATAAATTTGTCGACAAATGTCGCCTATGGCAGGGACCCCCTATAGTCGACAAAAGTCGCCTATGGCAGTGAAAGGGTTAAAAATGGAAACAATTGTGGGAAAAGGAGAGGTTACTGGGAATAAAATGAAACCAAATTATAATACATGTATTATCTTGACATCACATTTTTGTCACCTAAATAAGTCATTTGGCATGCATTATATCATTCCCTTATCTATGAAATCAATTATCACCTATCATAATCAGGACAAAAGATGACAACAGAAGACTTAACACCTCAGAAGAAAGTAACACTTCTAATTTCAAATACAGTTTATTCCTATGAATCATGCTTTTTAATAGTTATCAAAGGCATTATTCAATTGAAACTTTTTTGGGAAAAAATCATTTCATATTCATGATATTCAGGGATAACTTCTTCATTCATTATCAATTTATGATTTAGCAATAAATACTTTTTTGTTCCAAGAAACAAATTTTTAGGCTTCATAAATTTTTTTTAAAACTTCAAAAATAATAAATCCAAGACTATTATAAAAATAAATCAATGATAATATAATTATACCATGGAAAAAATAACATTAGTCCTACATTATAATAGTATTATGAGTGTTATTTCTTTCCTGTAATTTTATTCATCAAACATCAAAAATGAGAAAAAGAGAAAATAAATTATCAAAGCATAACTATTACAATACTTGATCAAATGCAATTTTATTTGTTTCACTAATAATTTATTGTTAATGATTTGAAAATGAATAAAATAAAAGACTGGTGGGGTTTTGTCCGCCTTGCCAATTTTAGTGGTGGGGTTTTGTCCTGGTGGGGTTTTGTCCTGGTGGGGTTTTGTCCGTACCCCACATTAAATATGGTTTCAAAGTGAAAGTTTATGGAAAAATTACTTTAATAAACAATTTACTTACTTACTTACTTACTTACTTACTTACTTACTTTTTGAAAGACTCATTTGCAACAGATTTCAAAATGGATGAACCACCCTAAAATTTTGTTGCCTAGTAATATGTCAAAGGGAATGTGCATACAGATTTGTCATGATTTGAGCATTTTGAAGGCAAGACATGTTTGATTAACCCTTTCCCAAATGGCAAAACTTTAGGGTGATACAATCAAAAACTGCCAAAAAATGACATGGATGTTATTTAAGATAGAATTGTGTAAAACATGGCACAGAAAATATTGAGACAAAAGGAGAAACTGCTGGTTATCAGCAGTTTCTTCTTTTGTTTCAATGTTTTCCCAGGCCTTTTCTATTAGGGACGTCAAAACCCGGTCTTGTTTGGGAAAGGGTTAAGACATCACAGTCACTTCATGATTTTACCATAGCAGTTGAAAGAGGCGTTAACTCATCCCACCAATGAATCAGATCACGACTTTGACCCTTTCCCAAATGGCATTATTTTAGATTGCTGCGAAAATTGCTGCAGACAATGGAATGGATGTTTAATAAGGAAGGATTAGTGAATAAAATAGCATGGAAAATATTGAGGCAAAAGAAGAAAATGCTGATTTCCAGCATTTTCTACTTTTGCCTCAATATTTTCCCAAGCTTTCCCTTCTAGGAACATCAAAAGCAGGTCTTGATTGGGAAAGGGATGAGCATTGAATTGTTAAGAACAAGGTTGACTCACCAATACCTGACTTACTTAATTAAATTAGAATGCTATCTGATAATCAGTTTACGTGTAAAAATGATGTTTATGTATTTTGGGCATAGTTTGAGTATAAATTGCCATATATAGGACCTCAAGGCCTGCCTTAAGCTACTAAATTTAGGCTGCTATACATTGCTAGGAGTATTAGACGTCAAAGTAAGTTTTACCTCATTTACTGAATTTAGAAATCATTATGGAAAGTGTCGTATAAAAGGAGAAAAATCTGGATATTTTCTTTTCATTCAATGCTTTCCAAAGCTCTAATATGCTACATTATCCTGGTTGAGTGCAATCACATTTCCAACAATTTTCAATAATTCTGTTAAAAACAAGAACAATTTGAAAAAGACTTGAATCAGATAATTTAGGCAGAAATAGGCCAGGGATAAGCTGGATGTGGCAAGTTATTGGCTAGCATTTTTACCCTGCTTGCCGATAACTTTTCTATCAGGCAGTGTTTAACCCATTACTGCACAATTTTCTGCCTTCTCTGCTTCAAATTGTCAAAGAATTATTGAAAAATATTGAAATGTTGTGTCACATGATTCCCCTCTGCGTTATACGCAAATCCTAGCTTTATCAATCCCATTTTGTCATCTGCAGAAGGTTCCATATTGGAATATAATTATAATATTTTGCCCTTTGGAAAAATGTAAATCCTTTCCCAAACGACAAAATTTTAGGATTATCCAATTTGAAAGCTGCTGCAGTAGACAAAATGGGTAAAGATAAACATAGGATTTGTGTACAAAATAGCTCATAAAATATTGAGACAAAAGGAGAAATTGCTGATAATCAGCAATTTCTTCTTTTGTCTCAATGTTTTCCTAAGCCCTTTCTAATAGAGACATCAAGGCCAGATCTTGTTTGGGAATTGGTTAATAAATTTCATGTTTAATTGATTACTATAGGTAAATCAGTGACAGAAGACACTGTTTCATCACGGACAGAAGAACCTAAAACCCCGACAGAAGAACCCCGAACCCCGACAGAAGACGTGACTGCTCCAGTATTTAAAGCCAGTGCTCCTAGACGAGTAAACTTGAAAAAACCTTTACCGAGAAGTAAGTATTTAACTACAGTCAAATCTCTCTATGTCGAACTTTGTGGGACCTATGAGAAAACTTCGACGTATAGAATGTTCGACGAAGAGATATTTTGGAGACAAGCGGTCATCATCGCTTTTATGGGCACGTCACGTCATGTTGGTCGGAGTTGCTTGATATACCCCCCACTCCACCCCCGTGTTGACCCGGGTCCTTTACCAAACAAGTCCTGCCTAGAATAAGAGTTAGATGCTTCTGTAGTCGTTATGAATAACAAATCCTCGTTGTAAATGCAAATCCTCGTTTTTGGAAGATGTTTAAGGGGAAAGAAAAAAGTGCAATTACTTTTCCCAAACTGAAAGGTTTACTTGATATTTGGACATATTGTTCACTAATAAGGTGTCATTAATATTGATCAGTAAAATACATGTATCTCAAAACCTTCAAGAATTGTCTTAACTGGGCACATAATGTTTTACTTTGTAAATTGCAAAAATCTACATCCGAGGTTTCAAAATTACACCGATGAAATGTAACGCTGCATTCAATTTCCCGGGCCTTTTTAGCTCACCTGAGCACAAAGTGCTCAAGGTGAGCTATTGTGATCGCTTTTTGTCCGTCGTCCATCCGTCTGTCCGTCTGTCCACAATTTGGTGTTTACACTCTAGCATCCACAAAAATTGGCCAATCTTGATCAAACTTGGTCAAAGCAAGTATGGTCACAAGTTCTCGGATGAGTTCGATTATGGGCCAGATCGGATTAATAAGTGCGGAGTTATCTGCCCCTTAATCACGAAAAATGTTGTTTTTAACTTCGTTTACACTCTAGCATCTACAATTATTGCCCAATCAATACAAAACTTGGATATAATGTTGGAGACTATAAGATCTCGGATGAGTTTGATTTTCAATGTGATCTGACCAGAAAGATGAGAGTTATGTGCCCTTGAATTCGACAAAATTGCCGTTTTCGACCTTGTTTACACTCTAGAATCTATAATTATTTATCAATCAAGTCAAAACTTAGACACAATGTTTGAGACTATAAGATCTCGGATGAGTTCTAATTTCAGTCTGATCTGACCAGAAAAACGAGAGTTATGTGCCCTTAAATTCGACAAAATTGCCATTTCCGGCTGTTTTCGACCTTGTTTACACTCTAGAATCTATAATTATTTATCAATCAAGACAAAACTTGGACACAATGTTGGAGACTATAAGATCTCGGATGAGTTTTATTTTCAGTCAGATCTGGCTAGAAAGACGAGAGTTATGTGCCCTTGAATTCGACAAAATTGCCGTTTTCGCATGTTTTCGACCTTGTTTTCACTCTAGAATCTACAATTATATACCAATCAAGACAAAACTTGGACACAATGTTGGAGACCATAAGATCTCGGATGAGATCAATTTTCAGTCTGATCTGAACGTTGAGAGTTATGTGCCCTTGAATTTGATAAAATTGTCGTTTTCGGCTCTTTTTGACTTTGTTTATACTCTAGAATCTAAAATTATTTATCAATCAAGACAAAACTTGGACACAATGTTGGGCACCGTAAGATCTCGAATGAGCTGGATTTTCACAACGTTATTGACTTTAACGTATACAACCCATCATTAGCACCAACGAGCCAGAGGTGAAATTTGAAAAGTGCCAGTAAATCCTAATCTGTGTTATTTCCATTCCAAATACAAACATAAGCATTTTGAACGGTTTAGAATTTTGAATTAATGCATAATTATGGAAATATTTGACAAAAATATTATAAATTACCTCCCTTGCATATGAATATAGAGTAAAAAGATATTGGTAAATTATTTTCTTCTTGAAGCATAACCTTGAAATCCGGCACAGTGAATCAACTTATTTGAAGTGTATTTACAAGTGAGTGTAATTTGATGCATGTCCCATGGCTAGAAAGTGGAGTTTTTAATGATGGGTCATATACCTTAAGATCGTTTTCAGTCTTAAAGTCATAAATATTAATTGAATTGGACAAAAGTGTTGCTCATATCATTTTGGTTCAGGTGAGCGATATAGGACCATCATGGTCCTCTTGTTATTTTAAATCATCAAATCACCCACTTTTGATGTCCTCAATACAAAAAAAATCAAACACAATCAGGTAAATATCAATATTCGATACAGGTAAACACCTGTGTTGATTGCTCGAGTTGACGGGTCGAAAGGTGTGAAAAACTGACTTGATTGCAATTATCATCGTGTAAGTTTGAGGTTCGTAGTATAGAGGTGTGATTGTGTGCAAATATAGGTGGTTGGACTTCGGAACTGGTTCGACATAAGGAGGAACTTCGTGCAAGAGAAAACAACGTATAGAGGTTGAAATATATAGAAATAAAGAGCAAAAGAATCGGGACTTGAAAATTACTTCGACGTAGGGAGAACTTCGGCTAAGGGAGGTTCGACATAAAGAGATTTGACTGTATATCACAACAGTATTTTGTCAGTGATATTTTTCAAAATCATGTAACTCCAGCTTAATATAAAACCTTGTAACTCCAACTTTACCAAAGCTGGAGTTATGAGGTTTTGCAATATTGCCGAAAACATTTGAGGATTACCCAGTTTATCAAACTAAATTGATTTGGTGATCAGTTTGGTTGATTGAAGTCATGATCTAGTTATATTAGTGCTAAAAGAATTCTTGAAAATGGTCAAACAGTGACAGAAAATTTGCAACAGGTGAAAAAAATGGAATATATAAATTCTATAAGCAAATTATTACATTGTATTTAAAGATGATATTAAAAGGAGAAAAGCTTTTTCTTTTGCCCCATTGTTGTGCCAAACCCTTTTCTATGAAAGGATCAAAACTCGATTTTGTTCGCAAAAAAGAACAAAATATTGAATTTTGATTTTAATTATCATTTATTTTGCTCCAGGCAAATCAGTTACGGAAGAAGTTCACCACACAATAGACACAAGTACTAGTACAAACACAAATAAACACAGACTCAAGTCACAAATGGTAAGAACAATGTTTAAAAAAGAAAAAAGAAATATTACTCTCTCAATGTTAACCTTTTCCCACATTATAAATGCCTTTTGACACCTAGCAAGAAGACGGTGGAAAACATTGTGGAAAATTGTGGGAATGACAGAATTACAAATATATGCTAATTTTAAATTCCTTGCAGACTACCAGTTAAAATTTTACCCAATTGTAGACATTTTCAGAAACTCCATATGGAGCTATATCTTTCTTTAGGGATATCAATATGACAATAAAATTGTTAAAAGTCGAAAATGTGGATTAAATCTTGGGGATCAACATTAACTTTTTTGGTTGCCAGACAGTTAGTCTTATTGCTGCCAGATGCTGCTTGCCCTGACCAAATATGCAATAGTCCTGACCAAATATTTGTATCAGAAGCATAATAATGGAAAAGAATTTAAACCACAATAATCCTTTCATAAGCTAAAATGCTAGTTTTGAATCACAAATAGATGAAATAATTTAAAGGACTCATGTTCTTGTTTCATATATCCTATGTTTTCACTATGGTAATTGTGACTGATTTCAAATAAGGCTGACCAGTCTGTCCTGCATCTAGGGGGCCTAACCAGACCAGAGCAAATAACAGAAAAATATTGAAACAAAAGAAGAAACTGCTGATAACCAGCAGTTTCTCCTTTTGTCTCAATGTTTTCTGTGCCATATTTTACACAAATACCATCTTTAATAACATCCATTTTGTCTGTCTGGCATGGGCTAATGTTGAACCCTGCATCTTATTGCACAGAAAATAGAAACTTTCGTTTCTCTCAATATTTTTCCCAATTTCTACGGTAGACAACGAAACCAGATCTTGTTTGGTAAAAGCCTTTAACCCTTTCCCAAACAACAAAATTTTGGGATGTTTGACTTGGAAACTGCTTTAGACATCAACATTGGAGTAAATGGAAAGGGTAATTGTGTGCATTATAGCAGAGAAAATATTGAGGCAAAATGAGAAACTGATTATCAGCAATTTCTTCTTTAGCCTCAATATTTTCCCAATCCTTTTCTCATAGGTACATCAAAACCAGGTCTTGTTTTGGAAAGGGTTAATCAACTTGACCTTGAAAATCCACTGGTTATTTGTAACCAGAGCTACAGCTAAGTAGGAGTGAAGACTTTCTGGAATTGTTATTTCAAATTCAAACCTTATGTAGTGCATACTCATGTGAATCATCTTGATGATTCTAGCGAGTACTCACAACATAGAGTTTTAACATGGAACAATATTTTGCATCTTGAAAAGCCATCATCCCCTCTAATCTGTCACTCTGTGTAACTATTTATTTTTTGCCTTTACAGAGTGTGGATTCTGGAGTAGAAGTTGGTGACAGCAACAATAACAATAACTCAAGTGGGTCAGTATTTCTTCTATTAACCACTTTCCACACAACAGTGACTGGGAAAGGCCAGGGCTATGCTCCATAGTTACATTGAAATCCCAGATGTCGCATTGTTTTAGCCAATGAGAGGGCTTTGTCTCAATGAATTATTCTAGAGTTTGTTAAGAATGGAGAAACTTTAAGGTTTACAGACCCTGAAAAAATTTACACTTTCTAGCCGTACGAAATGCATACAATTTCACACACTTGTAAATAACTTCACTTGAGTTGATTCATCGTGCCGGAATTCAAGATTATGCTTCAAGAAGAAAATAATTTACAAATGTTATTGTACTCTATATTCATTTGCAAGGGAGGTAATTTTTAACAAATTTGTCAAATATTTCCATAAGTATGCATTTATTCAAAATTCTAAACCGTGCAAAATGCTTATGTTTGTATTTGGAATGGAAATGTAACATAGTTTAGGAATAATTTGCACTTTCAAATTTCGCCTCTGACTGTTTGGTGTTTTCGAGGGTTGGGATACCTTAACCTTTATTTGTCACATCAATCTTCAAAATGTCACATTGATTTTATGAGTAAGAGTAAGGGACACTGTCCCATTGAAGAAAATCTTTCCTTATCACTGAGATATTGGCTCTTTTTGACTCTCCAAAAGAGAAGGGCTTTGGAAAACATTCTGGAAAATGAAGAAATTGCTTGTGACATGCAATTTCTTCATTTCCCATAAAAGTTTTTTACCGGAAAAGACCAAAAAGACCAAAGACCAATCTAAAGCTGCTGCAGACAAGAACATAAATAGACTTTTAATTTGAGTATTAAAGCAAAGAAAGTACTGAGACAAAAAGAGAAAAAACATGTTGGTTAAAAGAATTAAAGACTGTCAAAGAGAAAATCTTTTTCATTTGATGTATCTTTTAAACAGTAGTATATACGTGGGCAGAAACAATTCCATAAACGAAGTGCTTCCAGACGAGGGTTTTAACGAATATCCAGAGGACATTCTGATGATCGAGGAGGAACTGTCATCCCTCGTTATTGACGACATTGTGAGGCAGTCGGAGCCTTGTCGACTCATTGTGCTGAGAGAACCAATTAGTCCTACGACGCTAGGACTTGTTGAGTCAGAAAACGGTGGAATCCTGACTCCTAGTGGGAGGAGAAGAATGTTTTGCCTTCACAGAAACTCGACGCACAACAAAAAGGGTAAACTTTTGTTATCATTCTTTAGGCAGAGCTACAGATAAGAGGGTGTACAGTCATTCTAAATTTCTTTTTTCAAATCTAAATCTAAGTTGTGGGTACTCATTAGAATTGTATCATCGATTATCCACAACATAAAGGTTGATGAAAGAAATGAAATATTGCATTTTGAAAAGCCATCACCCCTCTTATCTGTAGTTCTGTTTAAGTAATTCAAATTTAATCATTACTAAATGGTGAAATTTTGGACTAGTCTAATTTGAAATTTTACTGCAGGCAAAAAGATAAATAGATGAAAATAAAGATATGATTTGTGGACAATAAAGCAGAACGATTATAAAGGCAAAAATGCTGATTATCACCTGTTTCTTCTTCTGTCTGTTTTCCCAAGGGTCTCTCTGAGGGATGTTAGAACAACGGTCACTGTATAGGACAAAAGGTGGTGCACAGTTCAAGAATTTGTTTCATATTACATGATTACTGCAAATATAAATCACATTTGCAGGATTCGGTTTTAAACATTTTGTGGACATATACCAAATGACATCCGCTTACCACACATTGACACACAGGAATAAGATTCAGAAAACATGGTGGAAAACTGGTAATGGGATAATTTAAGACCGGCCAAAAGTGAAAGCTTTTGCAGACAACCAGATCCATAGTATTGAAAACAGAAAATCTGTTGGTTTTACATAAAAAAAAATTATTTTGAGGAAAGTACAGAGTGTCCCAAAAAAAACGGAACCCTATTTCAAAGTCAAATATTTTAAAGCGAAAGCATAGAATCTAATTTTTATGCTCCCCGAAAAAATTTCGGGGGAGCATATAGTCGCCATGCTGTCCGTCCGTCCGTTCGGCTGTCCGTCCGTCCGTGTGTCCGTCCGTCCGTCCACAGCCAGATCTCAGCAACCCTTGGACCAAATTCAATGAAACTTCACATGTGAATTCCCTGGGATAATACCTAGAGACCTTTTTCTCCATTTCTTAATTTGAGGCTGCGTCATGGAAAAAGGGGCCTTAGTGTAGAAATTAGTTTTTCTTTAATTTCTCTTCATCTAATCGGCAAAATGTAATGAAATTTTGTACTTTTGTGATAAATGAGATGTTCTAGACCATATTTTATAAATAATGTGAGTACAAAAAGGCTGTCGTGGGAAAAGGGGGCTTAATGTATGATAGTTTTTATTTTGTGACAAACACTTATTCGGGGAGCATAATCCGTCTGTGACGGCTCTTGTTGAATTTGCAGTACTAAAGATACATTATTTTTATGCTCCCCGAAAAAATTTCGGGGGAGCATATAGTCGCCACGCTGTCCGTCCGTACGTCCGTCCGTCCGTCCGTGTGTCGTCCGTCCGTCCGTCCACAGCCATATCTCAGCAACCCTTGGACCAAATTCAATGAAACTTCACATGTGAACTCCCTGGGTCAATACCTAGGGACCTTTTTCTCCGTTTATAAATTTAAGGCTGCGTCATGGAAAAAGGGGCCTTAGTGTAAAAATTAGTTTTTCTCTTATTTCTCTTCATCTAATGGGCAGAATTTAATGAAATTTTGTGCTCATGTAATAAATAGGATGTTCTAGACCATATTCTATAAATAATGTGTGTACAAAAAAGCTGTCATGGGAAAAGGGGGCTTAATGTATGATAGTTTTTATTTTGTGACAAACACTTATTCGGGGAGCATAATCCGTCTGTGACGGTTCTTGTTGCACATGTGTTCTAAATTTCACTTCAAAATATGTATTGGTTCAAAAGTTATATAAAATTTAATAAAGACACCAAAAAACCGTTTTAACACGAAATCGGTTTTTGCGTCTTGTTTGTTCGTTAAAGCGCACAGACGGTCAACTGTTGAGTTCTTTACCGTTGTACAAGTACGTACCAATTTTCTCAAAATTTATTTATATAAAAGTGCCGCATGTGCAAATTGAGTCCGTAAGGTGGTTGTTTGAAATAATTTTTACCCTTTCCCAAACCACAAAAAGTTAGGGTGGACTGGATTGAAAGCTGCTGTTGATGACAAAATTGACGCTGATAAAGACAGAATTGCGTAAAATACATGTACTACACAGAAAATATAGAGGCAAAAGGAGATGCTGGTGACCATTATTTTCTTCTTTTGTCTAAATACTTTCTCAAGCTAATTCTCTCATGGATGTCAAAACCAGGTCTTGTTTGGGAAAGGGTTAAAGTACTTGGCATTTGAGCGCTGACCGGCACGTTGTAGAGTAATAAAATAACTGCATATGATTACATGTATCATTATGAATCTTTGATACACTTTGATATTTTGTTTGTATTCATTTTTAGCTCACCTGAGCACGAAGTGCTCAAGGTGAGCTATTGTGGTCACTTTTTGTCCGTCGTCCGTCTGTCTGTCCGTCCGTCCGTCCGTCCGTCCGTCCGTCCACAATTTCGTGTTTACACTCTAGCATCTACAAATGTAAGCCAATCTTGACCAAACTTGGTCAAAACATGTATGGCCATAAGATCTCGGATGAGTTCGATTATGGGTCAGATCGAATTAGAAAGTCAGGAGTTATCTACCCTTGAACGCAAAAAATACCTAGTTTTGACATTGTTTACACTCTAGCATCTACAATTATTGATCAATCAAGACAAATCTTGGACATAACGTTGCAGACCATAATATCTCAGATGAGTTCGATTTTCAGTCTGATCTGACCAGAAAGTCGAGAGTTATGTGCCCTTGAATTCGACAAAATTGCCATTTTCGGCTGTTTTCGACCTTGTTTACACTCTAGAATCTACAATTATTCATCAATCAGGACAAAACTTGGACACAATATTGGGGATCATAAGATCTGGGATGAGTTTGATTTTCAGTATTATCTGATTAGAAAGTCGAGAGTTATGAGCCCTTGAATTTGACAAAATTGCAGTTTTTGACTGTTTTTGACCTTATTTACACTCTAGAATCCACAATGTTTGACCAATCAAGACAAATCTTTGACACAAGGTTGGAGCCCATAAGATCTTAAATTAATTTGATTTTCAGTCTGATCTGACCAGAAAGATGAGAGTTATGTGCCCTTGAATTTGATAAAATTGTCGTTTTCGGCTGTTTTTGACATTGTTTACACTCCAGAATCTACAATTATTTTTCAATTAAGACAAAACTTGAAAACAATGTTTGAGACCATAAGATCTTGGATGAGTTTGATTTTCAGTCCGATCTTATCAAAAAACCGAGAGTTATGTGCCCTTGAATTTGACAAAATTTCTGTTTTCGACCTTGTTTACACTCTAGAATCTACAATTATTGACCAATCAAGACAAATCTTGGACACAATGTTGGGTATTATAAGATCTCAGATGAGTTTGATTTTCAGCCTGATTTGACTAGAAAGTAGAGAGTCATGTGCCCTTGAATCATAATGTGATCAAAATTGACGTTTTTGGCCGTTTTTGACATTGTTTACACTCTAGAATCTACAATTATTTATCAATTAAGACAAAACTTGGACACAATGTTGGGGATCACAAGATCTGGGATGAGTTTGTTTTTCATTCTGATCCGATTAATAAGTCAAGAGTTATGTGCCCTTGAATTTGACAAAATTGCTGTTTTCGGCTGTTTTCGACCTTGTTTATACTCCAGAATCTCCAATTATTTATCAAACAAGACAAATCTTGGACAATGTTGGGCACCATAAGATCGTGGATGAATTCGATTTTCACAACGTTATTGACCATAAGTTTGTTTTCAGTCTTCAAGTCATAAATATTTATTGAATTGAACAAAAGTGTTGCTCATATGATTTTGGTTCAGGTGAGCGATATAGGACCATCATGGTCCTCTTGTTTTGTTTTGGTTACACCTCAGCTCTACTTTAACAGTTTCTTTGTTAGCGGTAAAGATGAAACGAATATGCACTATTGTAAGTAAAATGTTTCAATTGTATTAAACAATTGTGAAGAGTCAAGTGTGGGCACGAGCTGCGAACGGAAAGATCGATATCGTGTTAAAATGGTTTTCCGGGTGCATTCATTTGGATGCCAATATTTTCGAAACTAATAAACATTTTTCAACCAAATTTTAACTGCTGATAGAAAACTGTCGCTTCTATTGCACATTCAAATTTGGTGGAGACATATCACTTGGTATATGAGCAATTCACTTTCAAAAATGAGTTCCGTTTTTATTGGGACTCTCTGTAGAAAATTCTGAACAACTAATGTAGCATTTGTTTATTACAGTACAACCAAGAGAGTGTATACAGTATACAGCTGATGAATTATTAGAGATCGGAGCATCCACCCAGAGTAAACAAACCCCTGAATCCTGGGCATATCTTGTACATATCCTTCCAGGAATCTGTCTGTCTAAGGTAAGCAGAATTAAGTACTATATTCTTGTACAACCAGTATATCGTTGCTTTTCAACAAAAGCCTTGTAACTGTAGCTTGCTTTAAGGAATACGACCCATCATTAGCTCTAAATGATTCGTGTTATGTCGGCTGTTTCCGCAACAACGGAAATAATCGAACATGTTCGGATTTACGGAGATTTTTTAAAACATTTTTTGTAAAGAGACTTCTACATTAGATTTGTATTTGTACGAACAGTTTCTACAACAAATCCAAGCCGATGAATTTATAAAAACGTCAAATGAAACAACAAAAGACGAAAAGATCAAAATATTTTGGCATTTAGAATGACCTTCCTTTGCAACAACAACAACTATAGCGCACCCAGTGGTCTCCCCTGAATCCGAGTTACGTACCTCTGACGTAATATGTCACTGTTTGGAGGTTGATTCGCACCATGAATATTTCGTTCCATAACTGGTCACTTTGTTTACCGTAATTTGGGCTTTTTCTTTGGGAAAAGGTAAGCTTTCTTTCTGTTTAACCCTTTCCCAAACAACTGGACACATGATAAGACCAACGGATGCTTTCTCTACGCTAGGTTTGCGTAAAAAAAGAAAGCAATGAGAGAAAAGAAGCAAATACTGATACAAGCAGTTGTATTCATTTTCTCTGTAGAATTTCTATTTGATTATATATTTTTGTGTTTCTGTCTCGTCTTTTCCATCTCTTTAGCTACTTATAAGGCAGCAAACATGATTCAAACATGACATCAGAAAACTGATTTCAAAAGTTGCTTGTCCACCTAACCCTTTCCCAAACAAGACCTAGTTTTGGCAGAGACCTATCTTTCTACAACATTCCTGGCTTTATTTTTTTTTTCAAAATGTTTCTTGTGATGATAATACCTTCCTCAACTCACACTCAGACACACAAATTTCTGGGGCATTTTAACAATTTTCGACATAGACATGTTTGGCTAACGATTTACATGCAGATATTAGGTACTTGTAACATTTTTATTTCTACCATTGTTAAAGTATTAAATATTTGCACACATGCTTGTGGTCAGACATGTATTTATTCCTTATTAAGGATAAAGACTGGGTAAAGATTCATTACCCTTTCAAATTTCTATTTGGGTAGACTTTTTATTCTTTTCATCCTATAAAATTTCACAATCCAACACTTTTTCGTTGAGCTATCCTGTCCACTGACATCTCTTGTTTTATAAATATTTTTGTTTATATGTGTTTTTTAATAGTAACATTTACTATTATATAAGTATTCCAATACAAACAATAAAAAACATGTAAAATTCGCATGGACCAATTTATTTAAAAAAGTATAATGAACAAAGAGTGTCATTTTCCTTAAGAAATTGGGCGGTGGTAAAAAAGGGGGTGTATTAGTCAAAGTGATTTTTTAGCTCACCTGAGCACGAAGTGCTCAAGGTGAGCTATTGTGGTCACTTTTTGTCCGTCGTCCGTCTGTCTGTCCGTCCACAATTTCGTGTTTACACTCTAGCATCTACAAATATAAGCCAATCTTGACCAAACTTGGTCAAAACATGTATGGCCATAAGATCTCGGATGAGTTCGATTATGGGTCAGATCGAACTAGAAAGTCAGGAGTTATCTGCCCTTGAATGCGAAAAATACTTAGTTTTGACATTGTTTACACTCTAGCATCTACAATTATTGATCAATCAAGACAAATCTTGGACATAACATTGCAGACCATAAGATCTCGGATGTGTTTGATTTTCAGTCTGATCTGACCAGAAAGACAAAAGTTATGTGCCCTTGAATTTGACAAAATTGCCATTTTCGGCTGTTTTTGACCTTGTTTACACTCTAGAATCTACAATTATTCATCAATCAAGACAAAACTTTGACACAATGTTTGGGACCATGAGATCTCGGATGAGTATGATTTTCAGTCTGATCTGATCAGAAAGTCGAGAGTTACTTGCCCTTGAATTTGACAAAATTGTCATTTTTGGCTGTTTTCGACGATGTTTACACTCTAGAATCTACAATTATTGATCAATCAATCCAAAACTTGGACACAATATTGGGGATCATAAGATCTGGGACGAGTTTGATTTTCAGTCTGATCTGACCAGAAAGACAAGAGTTATGTGCCCTTGAATTTGACAAAATTGCCATTTTTGACTGTTTTTGACCTTATTTACACTCTAGAATCTACAATTTTCGACCAATCAAGACAAATTTTGGACACAAGGTTGGAGACCATAAGATCTCATATGAGTTTGATTTTCAGTCTGATCTGACCAGAAAGGTGAGAGTTATGTGCCCTTGAATTTGATAAAATTGCCGATTTCGGCTGTTTTTGACATTGTTTACACTCTATAATCTACTATTATTTATCAATTAAGACAAAACTTGAACACAATGTTTCAGACCATAAGATCTTGGATAAGTTTGATTTTCAGTCCAATCTGATAAAAAAATGGAGAGTTATGTGCCCTTGAATTTGATAAAATGGCCGATTTCGGCTGTTTTTGACATTGTTTACACTCTATAATCTACTATTATTTATCAATTAAGACAAATCTTGGACACAATGTTGGATATCATAAGATCTCGGATGAGTTTGATTTTCAGCCTGATCTGACTAGAAAGTCGAGAGTTATGTGCCCTTGAATTTGACAAAATTGCTGTTTTCGGCTGTTTTCGACCTTGTTTATACTCCAGAATCTACAATTATTTATCAAACAAGACAAATCTTGGACACAATGTTGGGCACGATGAAATCTTGGATGAGTTAAATTTTCACAATGTTATTGACCATAAGTTCGTTTTCAGTCTTAAAGTCATAAATATTTTTTGAAATGAAGAAAAGTGTTGCTTATATCATTTTGGTTCAGGTGAGCGATATAGGACCATCATGGTCCTCTTGTTTTTATTTGTGTACGGCGAAACTGTTCAATTTTTACTTTATTTGAAAGAATATACACATAGGAAAATTATGATCTTCCTTTTGTGCCATGCATTTTGATATATCATTGAAATTAATGATATTTAAAATTGACTATTGTTTCAGATTCGTCCGAAAAGCCTGTCGAAAGTATGGTAGCCATGTATTACAAAAGAAAAACAAAAATATTTTTTTGCTGGTTATTATTTATTTACTTGTTAGTCCATTGTTGGGGATAATATAAGCTATTGATTAGATGCAAACACTTGTGTTTATTGCTTTTAATCATGCAGTTTTTGTGTTTAAAAGCTCACTTGGGGTGTTTGGCATTTCATGATTTTGTATGACCCTGATGCAAGATATAAAATTATCAAAATTTCACTAATGAAACGATCAAAGTTGATAAAAATTGGCATTTAGATGCGGGATACCATGCTGATTTTAAATATATATAGTTACTTATGTATCTTTATGATTCTATTGATGGGTCGTATACCTTAAGCTGCAGTTACGAGTTTTTGTTGAAAAGCAGGAATATTGTAACTACTACTACATTTATTTTTATGCTCCCCGAAAAGATTTATAGTCGCATATAGTCGCCATGCTGTCCCTCCGTCCGTGCGTCCGTCAGTGTGTCCTTCTGTCTGTGTGTCCGTCCGTCTGTGTGTCCGTCCGTCCACAGCCATATCTCAGCAACCCTTGGACCAAATTCTATGAAACTTCACATGTGAACTCCCTGGGATAATCCCTAGGAATCTTTTTCTCCGTTTCTTAATTTGAGGCTGTGTCATGGAAAAAGGGGCCTTAATGTAAAAATTAGATTTTCTCTAATTTCTCTTCATCCAATGGGCAGAATTTAATGAAATTTTGTGCTTATGTGATAAATGAAATGTTCTAGAATAAAGTGTGTACAAAAAAATCCGTCATGGGAAAAGGGGGCTTAATGTATGATAGTTTTTATTGTGTGACAAACACTTTTTCGGGGAGCATAATCCGTCTGTGACGGCTCTTGTATTGAAGCAGCAGTTATGACATTTTCAAACATAAACAATAAGATTTCTTAGAGATGGCAGTGATGAGTGTCAACTCAGGGTAAACAAATCCCTGAATCCTGGGCTTATCTTGTACATAGTCTTCCTGGGGTCTGTCTTTCTAAGGTAAGCAGAGATTGATAAGAGCCCTTCTTTTCTTATATAAAATGCTAAACTTTTAATGTTGCTGATTCATATGATGATATGGTGATGATAGTGATTTGGCATATTCTGTAAAGAATGGCATATTCTGTAAAGAATGGAAACCTCTGAATATTTACCACATAACACAAGAAGTTGTCATGACGTGTGAATCTCCAAATGGCTACATTACGGGACTTCCGGTGAAAGCAATGCCTTCTTTTACCTATCTAATCAAATCTGTTATCTATACCATTCAAAAATTAAGATTATAAAGGAGAAACCAATTGAAATTGGTTTCAAATGATAATTGTACTAGGATTTCTGTAAAGGTTGTCACATACAAAATTTAGTGTCCACATCACGACTGAAGTATGTCCAAAAGCGGTCAGTCTTACAGAATGTCTTTGGGTGCGATGTAGAAGTGATGTGGACACCCCATTACAGAATGGATTGATCCTGAAAACAACAATAGCGACAAAGCTACAGATAAGATGGGATGAATGCTTTCTAAACTTGTTATTTCAAATACAAACTCTATGTTGTGGGTAGTCATTTGAATCGTCTTGACAAGACAATTCTAATGAGTACATACAACACAAGGATTGATGAACAATAAATGAAAGAACATTAATCCATTACCAGAGTGAGACGGAAGAGTTTTAGAACCAGTCCAAATTCAAAGATGATGCAGACGACAAGACGAAAAGTGAAAGAAATATTACATTTTTTGGTCTTTTTATGTAGAAAACATTGTGGGAAATGAAGAAATTGCTTGTCACAAGCAATTTCTTCATTTTCCACGATGTTTTCCAAAGCCATTATCTTGTGGACTGGGGAGTCAAAAGGAGTCATTGTGCGGTAATGGGTTAATCAGCTCAATAAAGTAACTCTTACAGAGTTTAATATTTCCTATTACAGGTTTCGGCCTATTTTGACACTGTAACTTACCAGCAGAAGAGAGGCTATGTGGTAGAGTGCTGCTATGTGAGGTGTGACCCGGCCTTTACAGAATTTACACTCATGGGACATAATTATTCGCCACCCACCTATTTTTCATTGAAAAATTGAGTGATTTTCTGGAATAGAACTGTCACAGAACCTTTATTCTTTCACTTAGCAGAAAAACATAGATATGACTCAAAAGTATAAACATTACCGAATAAAGTCTGCATGAAATTTCTTTTGGAATGTCTCAAAGACATGGTTGCTAAGCAACATAAGAAAATCAGTGAAAATTTCTGTCAATCATCTGTAAAACCGTTGCCATGGCAACAGATAGTGACTTTTTTTATAACTTAGCAAATGAAAATATGCACAACATACTAGATATAAAAGTGACAAATTGTTCATGAGATTGGATGGCTACTTACAAAGTACTACAATTTCATATGACCAAGTTACCAAAGAAAAATGCAACGCTCCATTCACTCCAATGTTAATTTTGCATTTTTGGTATTTTTGCAACGAAAATAAAATTTCAAACATTTGTTTCTTACAGGAAACTTTATGGATATTGCAGCAAACATAATAGTTAAATAATTTATCTATTGTAGACTGATTTATCATGAAATCATATCTGTAGTGAAACGTATGTTACCATGGCAACGATGTTATGGGGGCTGGTCAGAAATTTTCACCGATTTTCTTTAGTTGCCTAGCAACCATGTCTCTGAATCACCTGAAAAAAGTTTTTATACAGATTTTGTCCGCACTTGGTTATACTTTTGAATGATATGAATTATTTTGTGGTGTGTAAGAAAATAATGATTCAACATCAGTTTTAGTCTAAAATTATCCTTAAAATTTATGCAAAAATCAGCAGGGTGGCGAATAATTATGTCCCTTGACTGTATATAGGTCGCGATAAATGACATGGCAGAGCATCTCTAGCTTTTAGCTAGAGGTTCTCTGCCAGGTTATTTATAGTGAGCTGTACAATTGGGTTGATACTGAAAACAACTATGACAATATTTTATATTTGCTATTACAGGTCTCGGCCTATTTTGACACTGTTACGTACCAGCAAGAGAGAGGCTACGTGGTCGAGTGCTGTTATGTGAGGTGTGACCCGGCCTTTACAGAATTTATATAGGTCGCGATAAATGACATGGCAGAGCATCTCCAGCTTTTAGCTAGAGGTGCTCTGCCAGGTTATTTTATAGTGAGCTGTACATTTGGGTTGATACTGAAAACAACTATGACAATATTTTATATTTGTGACCCGTCACGATAAAAAGGACCTTATCAGAAGTCCAAAAATCTAAATTTTGGCAAAATTGTCAGACTCAGCACAGGTCAACCAGATTCCTTATGCGGAAAATGAACACATAGTAAGAAAGAGAAAACATTACAGATTCAGACAATTACATAAAAGTGAAAAGTATCGGCCCTAGTCTGGCTGCGCGGACTGCGCAGACTGACTAGGGTCAATATTTTTCACACATCCGATAAGGTCCCTTTTAGCGTGATGGGTCACATTTCCTATTACAGGTCTCAGCCTATTTTGACACTGTAACGTACCAGCAAGAGAGAGGCTATGTGGTTGAGTGCTGCTATGTGAGAAAGTAAGTGACTTTCATGATTCATCTTTTAACCCTTTCCCAAACAAGACCTGGTTTTGACATCCCTAATTGAGAAAGCTTGGGAAAACATTGAGACAAAAGAAGAAACTGCTGATAATCAGCAGTTTCTCCTTTTGTCT
This sequence comes from Fragum sueziense, assembly GCA_963680895.1. Lineage (NCBI taxonomy): Eukaryota > Metazoa > Mollusca > Bivalvia > Cardiida > Cardiidae > Fragum > Fragum sueziense. The sequence continues at coordinate 41,210,094 of OY804599.1, forward strand.
CAATATTTTCTGTGCTATATTTTACAAGAATCCTATCTTTAATAACACCAATTTTGTCATTTGTCGCAGTTTTTGAAATGGATCACCCTAAAACTTTGCCGTTTGGGAAAGGGTTAAATCCATCACCTAATGGCAAAATAATTTACTGTTCCATTTCAAAAGGTGCTGCGGACAACAAATTCAAGTTGATTGAATTTTAAAAATCTTTTAAAACCATTTTGGATTAGAAATCAATGTGGAAAATGACAAGCAATTTCTTCATTTCCCAATTTGTTTTCCAAAGCATTTTATGCCCCTGTATAGAAAAAATGGGGGCATACTGTTTTATAGTTGTCCGTCCGTTTGTTATTCCAAAACTTAACATGAAAACATTAGCCTTTTTGGGGGGCATTCGTCTTTCACAAACACTTCTTGTACTTAATTGGATTCAAAAGGCATCACTGTTTGGGATTAGGCTAACTCTTTTCAAAACCGCGAGCTTCTAGACCTGTCCAATTTGAAAGGAGTTGGAGTCTACAACAAAATTGATAATATAAAAATAGAAAGTTTGTATGTTCTACAAAATTTTGAGAGAAAAATAAGATGTAGGCTTTACAGAAAAATCTTGTTTTGGAATTTAAGGTCCCATTCCAACAACAATGACGACAACAACAATGATAATGTCCGCCATTTTGACAACAGAAATGACAAACAACAAAACACTGCAAGATGGACAGTGCCGACAAATTTCTTTGGGTAAGGAAGCAGAAATTGTATTTAAGGTTTTGAATCTTAACCCTTTCCCAAACAAGACCTAGTTTTGAGGTGCATAGAAGAAATGGCTTGGGAAAACATTGAAACAAAAGAAGAAACTGCTGATAACCAGCAGTTTCTTCTTTTGTCTCAATATTTTCTGTGCCACATTTTACACAAATCCTATCTTTAATAACATCCATTTTGTCATTTTTTACAGTTTTTGAAGTGGATCACCCTAAAATTTTGTTGTTTGGGAAAGGGTTAAGTGATAAGAAGAAGCTTGTCTTACACATGTAGGCCACAGCCATAGCACAGTTGGTAGCGCATCAGACTCTCAGTCAGGAGGTCCCTGACCGTGTAAAACATCCTTTCTGACAAAATTGTCTTCAATTTAATATTTTTATTCACATTGATTTGAATTTGGTTAGAATCAGTTAGAGAAGGAGTGAAAATGTCAAGAATTGGATGGATGTGATGGATATTTAACCAATTTCCACATATTGAAGCTTTTTGGCGCCCCATATCTTAAAGGCTGTGGTAAATATTGTGGAAAATGAAAAAGTGCTTTTGACAAGCTATTTCATCATTTCACACAATATTTTCTACCATGAAAGAGCAAAAAAACTTAATAATGTTCTCTTGAAAAGATGTCTGCAACACCTTTGAATTTAGACCTGTCTAAAATTCCACTGTCTGGTAATTGATTAAAAATATCAAGGATTTGTAAGATGTGATGGATCTTTAAAACAGCCCCTAGTAAAACAGTTATTGATGAACAAACACAACTTTATCTCCTCATAAATAATCTTTTTATCAGGGGTGGTATTCACCAACATATCTTATTCCGATAAAAACTAAAAATATAAAAGTACACAACAATCCATATGATTGGCCAAGAGTCCAATCGTCCTATCAGATGAGTTGTAACGTAATTTGTATTTAGATAACCGATAAAGAAAGGTTGGTGAGTGTGGCCTCATATGCTGTTTAACCCATTACCACACAGTGACTCCTATTGACGCCCCACAAGAAAATGGCTTTGAAAAACACTGTGGAAAATGAAAAAATTGCTTGTTACAAGCAATTGCTTCATTTCCCACAATATTTTCTATTTAGAAATACCAAAAAATTTAAAATTTAATTACCTTGAAGCTGTCGTCTGCATCATATTTGAATTTGGACTAGCCTAAAATTTTGCTGTTTGGTAATGGGTTTTAAAGAAGACTAAATCAGAAATTGCTAGAGTTTCTTGTCTTTCGAAAAATAGATAATGCAAGTTCATCAGAAAAAATCTTTATTGACATTTTAGGTCCCATTCTTCCAACAACAACAATGATGACAACAACAATGTCCGACATTTTGAACATAGAAATGGCAAACAACACAACTCAGGAAGATGGACAGTGCCAACAAACTTTCCGCCGGTTAGAAACGGTTTTGGACGACCAAATCGAACAGAGGAAGTTTTGACAGAAGAAGTATGAAAATATGATCGTTGGCATGCAGCCGCAGTTACAACAGTTCTTGTTAAAGTTACAGTTCAAGTGGGCAACAGATAAGAAGGAACAAAGCCTTTCTTAATTTTTTATTTCAAATCCAAACCCTATGTTATGGGTACTTATTTGAATTGTCTTGATAAGATGATTCCAATGAGTAATCACAACATGGGGGATTTATGAATGATGTCTTAATGAGTCATCATTTCCTCTTATCTCTGGCTCCAGTTCAAGCATGATCAATTGTTGTTTTTGTTATCAATAAGCTAACAACCCTTGTCATGTTGAATTTTAAAGAAAAAATCAAATATCTTCTGTTTTATTGCAAAACCTTGTATCTGCAGCTTTAGCTTTACGTATGAGGTTCTGCAATTACACAAATGATATGCTTAATATTAGTGTTTCTTTACTATAGAGGTTGGTCAGTTTCTACTGAAAATAACAAAACAAACTATAACAACAAACAAACAAATACTAGGCTTGTCTTTTTTCTGTGTTGAATGCAAAAGCAGAAATATTATTGGATTTGACATCATAGTTGTCAAATACATTTGTTTACATTTATTTTTCCAGCCTATGAAAAGTCAATTTTCTTCTTTTTATTTTCAACATGACAAGGGTTTTAAAAATTGTTAAAGAGAGTTTAAGATAAGTGACTTTTAGAATATTTTTTACGCAACACATTTATATTTTCTAACAACACAAATTTGTTGCAAATAGCTTATTGTCGTTGTAAATGCAAAACTTCATATTTCGTTTTTGGAAAATTTTAAAGGGGAGGAAAAAAAGTGTAATAACTTTTCCCAAATTGAAATATTTTATTTGAAATTTTGACATTGTTCACAAATGATGTGTCATTAATACTGATCAGTAAAAATATCTCAAAACCTGTGAGAATTGTCTAGACCGGGCACACAAGTATGTACTTTGAAAATCGCATGAATCGACGTACGAGGTTTTGCATTTACACCGACAATATGTAACATTCCAAAGTGCAGGAAATATATTGTCACAAAGATTTCATTTTAGGGCAAAGCTTCAAATAAGAGGTCATAATTGCTTTTCCAAATGAAAAAAAGTCTTCCGATGTTTATCAAATTTTATGTTGTCAACATTCATTGCGATTGTCTCCTGGACAATTCAAATGAGCATTACCCACCTTTATAGGTTTTGATGTGATCTATAAATTTAGAATGCCATTATCCCTCTTATCTGTTGTTCTGTGAAGCAAAAGGAGAAAACGCTTGTTATCGCTTTTCTAAAATCCTCTAGAAAAGAGACTTAAGTAGCAGGAATGTGTTCAAGAAGAAATTAGAATTATTAAAAAAGCTAATCAAAACATGAAAGGATGATATGAAACAAAAAATTTGTCTGAGTAAAACTTAAGTGTATACTCCACCAAAATTAATCCGGGACAACTTATTTTGGTGTGCCAAGTCTGTTAGTTGAGCATCTTTGCGAAACATTGTCGAAGTGGGATCAAAACATATGAGCCAGGATCTGGAAAAACGTCCCTTAAGTTAAGGCTTTTGAGCCCAACATAGATCCAGATCAGCCTGTGCATACGCACAGTCTGATCAGGATCCATGTTGTTCTCTAGTAGCTTCTTCATGACCTTTAGTAACTTAAAGAGATCAGTATGGATGCATATTGGACTGCATTTGACAACAGGCTGATCTTCAAACTAAATTTTCAAAAATGCTATAAGGGACGTTTTTCTAGATCCTGGCTCATATGCAGATGTCCCCTGTGTTAATGTTGGTGGACTATACAATATTTGTTTATAAATTGTATGATATTTTACAGCTGTTCCTGACATGAAATATTATGTAAGTCAGGATTGAGAATGTATCCTATTACAATCTATATGTGAACTGTCATAGAAAAAGGGACTAGAGATACTCTATAATCAGGAAACCCTTTCCAAACGACAATATTTTTAGGCAGGACCAAACAGAAATTTGAATGGAGTTTCTACCAGGAAATGCATACTCATGGTTGTAATAAAGAAAATCTTGAGGATAAGGAGAAAATTCTGATTATCAAAATATTCTTCTTTTCCAGCTGTGTTTGTCCTTTTCCATGTGACAGTTCACACATATCTTTGATGTAGAGGGTTTTTTATGTGTAACAAAGTGTGCCATATATAATTGGAATTAATAAAACAATTCCTGATTTGATATCCCAAAATAGATAAAAAAAAAGAAAAAAACAATTTTGAGGACATAATTATTTAATCTATTATCTATTTTATTTATTCCGTCATCTTCATCATCTTTCAATTCTGGTCAGGATGAAACTATACATGTCAAGATATTTATGTTGAAATAATATAACAAAAAAAATATGAAAACTATTGTTGGCAAAATATTGAAGCAGATCTAGACCGCATCATTTCCTCTTTATATATGGCACATTTTTGGCATTTTATGTAAAGAATAGTGCAATATCATTTCATTTGCAATATTGTTTTCCTTTTAGCTTTGATGCATTGTAGCATTGCTTGGTTGATTATTGAAACCTTTGCAAATTGCTTGGGCTAAAACTGAATTTAAGTTACAATGATATTATAATGACACATGTTTAGAAATTATTGGAAATAAAGAAGCAAATTACAAGAAGGGTACAACTTGTGCACATAATATGGTGCATGGCTGAGAAGTATAGGAACTGAACTCAAAACAACTTGTATTTCATATGTGCATTTTTTTCCGAGTTTAAGATCTCTTATCATTGGGCCATGTAAATATAGCCTTTGTATACTATGGATAAGTCAATCTTACAATTTTAAAGCCAAATAGGCATGTTTTGCTTTTTCCCTTTTGTAGACTTCGTAAACATGTAATGCAATAGCCAAACTTGACCATAAAGCCATTGTTTTGATTATAAATCCATTTATAAAGATGAAAACCATTTGCCGCCACTGCCAAAGAATGGGGCCTGTAAATGTTTCGTGTAATATATCCAAGAAAATATGAATACATCTTCTGTCAAACGTCATTTGTTTTTTATGGGCTTGGCAAAAAGACTTTGTATAGAATTTAGTAAGTGTTTGCATTTAGAATTTCTTTCCGCTTAAGGTAGAATTACATTATTTCGAGGGTTGTCGATACCTATCTATCCGAACTTATTCTCGGGCGGTCGTAAACATTCGGCGGTCGAAATTTTCTCAGCCGAATGTTTTCACTGTTGTCCAAGTAATTTCCACGTTGCGCGAATCTCATCAGGGGTAGAATACCTTAACCCCGAATACAACTTGTTACGCTTTGTCTCAATAATAAGTGCTTTATACAATAGTAATACAGTATTTCTCTGACGTATTCTGACGGATGTATAATTTGCTATTCCTTTTGTAGTACTGAAGAATCAAGTGCATGAATGTCTCCATTTTGATATGTTACAGTTCATACTTATTAGGAGTGTGAAAATTTAATGCACAGATTGATTGCGATTGAAACCTTTTTCTCTTACTTAGGTAATTGATATAAAAGCTTTGAAATACATGGAGGAAAATGAAGCAATTGCTTTTGACAAGCAATTTCTTCATTTCCCAAAATGTTTTTACACCAAAATACAAAAAATATAAAATTCCATTCACTTGAAATTGTCGACTGCAACATCTTTGAATTTGGACCAGTGTAAAATTTTGTCATCTGGTAATGGGTTGATGAGGAGGAGAGGACTTGTATTGTTTATGAGATTTTATACAACCAATTGTGTGATTTACCTTTTTCCAAACAAGAAAAGAAAACAAGAAAAAAAGAAAAAATTGAGAAAGCTTTTGCATATTACAAAATGAATGTTGATAAAGGTTGGATTTGTGTGCAATATAGTGCAAAAAAAATTGAGGCAAAAATAGGTAAAATGTTTTCTGCTTTTGCATCAATGTTTTTCGAAATACTTCTCTATAAGGGATGTCAAAACTATGTCTTGTTTAACCCATTACCAGATGACAAAATTTTGGACTTTTCCAATTAGAAAGGTGTTGCAAACGACAATTTCAAGTTGATTAAATTTCAGAAATCTTTCCATTTTGGGTTAGAAATCATTGTGGAAAATGAAGAAATTGCTTGTCACAAGCAATTTCTTCATTTTCCACAATGTTTTCCCAGTCCTTGTATTCGGAGGGAGTCAGAAGGCGTCACTGTGCAGTAATGGGTTAAGAAAGGGTTAACCATAATTGAGTCTTCGAAATGGCTGCCATAAGGGAACTTTTAGTGTAAAGTTTTGACAGACAGTGTTGACTGCTGTTTACATGTATTTATTGTCGGTAAATATTGACCTGAACCAGAAGAATATGTAATGAGTAATTGTGACACAGAATGATAAATAATCGCCAGCAACCCTCACTTTTAAGCGGAGTCGATAGTTTCCGTTAGCATTGTGTATTCTGCACATGCTTCTTGTGTCAATATAATTATGAGAGTAATTATTTTGCATCACAATTACTAATTGCATATTCCACAGTAAACGTTCAGGTCAATATTTGCGGACAATACTATGTAAATGGCAGTCATCTCTGTCTGTCGGACTATACTGTATGTTGCCCACCAAGGCCAGGTTGTATAAACATTGGCTAGTGCTTACCAATTGGTTAAATACCTGTTTTGGTTAAAATTGCTTATGTTGTTACAGGAAAATCTAACCAAAACAGGTATTTACCCACTTGGTTAGCGCTAACTAAAGTTTATACAATCTGGCCCAAATGTTTTATTTCTATATGCATTTATGTCTGTTATGTTATTTGTTCATTTCTGTTATATTGTTTGCATTTTTGCATGACAATTGTTATGATACTAACATTGTACAGAAGCTATTGATTAGAAAGGTAAATGGCACTTGATACTTTTGAAAAAAAAAAAAAATGGAAAAATACATTTTTTGAAAAATAAATGCTGTTCATCAACATTTTCAATTAATGTTTCCTAAAGCCTCAAGGATGAATTATACTGCTTTTTTGGGAAAGCATTAAGGTATATGACCCATCATTAAAAATACCACTTTCTAGCTATAGGAAATGCATCAAATTACACACACAGTATGCATTAATTCAAAGTTCTAAGCCGTTCAAAATGTTTATGTTTGCATTTGAAATGGAAATATAACACAGTTTAGGAATTACTGGCACTTTTCAAATTTCGCCCCTGGCTCTTGTGCTAATGATGGGTTGTATATGTTAAATGGAATATGTTAACTATTCTTCATGAATGTGTTCACATCAAAATTCTCAAATGAGTTACCAGAATTATAGCATTTCGAACTAAACATTAAGGTTTGCCAGCCGTCATAAGACACTTTGTGCAACCTTGGGCATCATCAGTCTATGGTTAAGGAAATTGATGATAGTGTTTCATCTTTTGCAACAGAAATTGGAATACCCTCTGCAATTTCTGTTTGCCCAGATGATGCCCAAAGTTACACGAAGTGTTCTTTACCTAATGATGGATGGAATACCTTGAGGGTGCCGTTTTCGTTTCTTACCCCTAGCTCTGTTTCTGCTTTTGTTACATTGTTTATATATCACACCAAGCCATGGTTGTGACATCAGGGCATTTTTCTTGTTATTCATGTGTTAATAGTCATATTGTTATGTTTATTGCCATTTTGATGAATTGTGGTGTATGAGGGTATGTGATTGAAAAATTCTGGTTCAAATTCAAAATTTAGTGTATTTTGAAGAGTTGGAAAAATGAATAGGTGTAGGGAAATATAAGAAAGATTAATAATGATGTTGATGTTATTAGTCCGGCAGATATCCACTTATACCTTGCAGTGGAGTACATAGTTTTTTTCTTTGCTGATTCTTGATATAGACACCTTACTGTTCAAGATTCTGACGGGTGACATCGTGTCACCCTTTAGCATTTTGAGAAATTCAAGATGGCCGCCAAGATGGCGGAATCTTACATAAATAACTAATAAAAGGACTATATATGCATATGGAAAGTGATATTTCTTACGCCAGATAAGTCTAATGCACTTACTAATACCCTAAGAAAGAAGAGGAATAAAGTTATGGCATTTTTCTGTGATTTCAGTCGATGTTGTTGTGTAACTTACGTTACATTAGGGAATATTCGATGCAGTTATTCACTTTTCTGCTATTATTTGGACATAAGTCATTTATACACAACAATGAATGGTCTGGTTACCAAATTCCTTAATTTAAAAACCTTTGATAAGAGCAGAACAATAGTTACATATATATATTATTTAATTTACGTTACCTAATATCAGCATAATAGCTTCGTTTATTCCCTTATATACTAGTATTCGTTCATTAATCATTAAAACACAGAAGGAAATAGATTGTATAGCTCAAAGTTAAATAGCTGTAGATTTGTATACAAACACAATTTAAACCAATACATAGTTTTAATCTTTACCAAACCATTTACTGTGAGCTAAACGAGCGAGTTAATGTCCTGACTCGTTTCCCTTTATTCTCGAAAGAGAAAGTGTTTGTGTTGGGTCATTTTCAACAACAAGAAGTTAATGTTTGTACACAAGTCTTGAGTTATAAAAGTTGAGTTATATGTAAATTTATTTACTTGAATTTTTTTTTTTTTGTAGGCGGTCAAAACAACAGTTAAATAAATGTACTGTGTTATTTACGTTACTTTAATTCTAAGTACCATTACATAATTATACAGGTACTTGTAAACATAACAAAAGTAATATTTATTGAACAGAAAAAGCTATCAGCTGGTAATTTTAATTGGATAAAATTGAATTTATAATATGTGAATCAAGACACCCATGTAGCCATTGGTTCACATACCCATCATATTCTTTACACAAAACAGTAGTTGCATAAATGTATTATGTATTTTACGTTATCTTGATATCAGCATATTAGCTTCATTTATCTACTACAATTAGGTCATGAATCATTAAATCATTGAATCACAGAAGGAAATGGTGTGCATATCAATTTCTTTACTTGAAGCTTTTCGTACGTGAGCAAAATAACAGTTGGATAAATGGATTATGTAATTTACGATACTTTAATTTCAAGTACTAGTACATTATATTTACTTGTAAACGTAACAAAAGTAATATTTATTGAACAGAAAAGTCTGTCAGCTGGTAATTGTCAAATGGATATAATTTAGTTTATAGCATATGCAACAAGACATGTATATAGCCACTGATGCACACATCCATCATGTTCTATACACACCAAGAAAAGTGCGCCTAAGTGTACAATATAGGCCACCTGTCCTGTACCTAATTTTGGTACACTACTCGTTTTGTGTTGTGACTCATCAACTCAACAAATTTGGGGTCCCTAACATCAACAGTACATGGTATTTTAAGCACTCAAACGTGAAAAGAAGGTCGCAGCAGTTAAGGAGTGTAACCAAAAACGGCTGCCTGGCACAGGCTTTACCATAATACTCCGCCATTTTTTCCTGGCAGGGTATAAAACCCAAACAATGTTCATTAAACAAGAATATATACAATTAACTTATAGTCGGTTAAAATTGACATTTGTTTGTAAATGGTGAGTTTATGAAAGGTGAATCTCTATATTGTTCTGTAAGACCTACATAACAGAAGATAATCATATTATCTCTGTTACCTTAAGTCTAACATATAACCCGTGGTGAACTGCTAAGAGACCAAATCTTTTCTGTTGCATATAAATATATCAGAGATCATTTTTTGTTCGTATTTCTGGTTTCTTAGAGTATTATTTCAAACTATACTCCCTTGGCGTTTGCAATACACTGTACAGTTGAAGAATAAGGAAGCACAATGCTCACATTGTCATTAGATCATTTACAAGATATTGCCATGAGCTCCAGATACAACCTCAGTCAGTCAATGAGCCTGGTTCTATGGTAGTGTGTGAAAGGCTAGTACCATTCCCTCAAACTACAGAAGTATTTCCAGATAAGGACAAAATGACTCACTATTGAACATAAAATTAGAATTACGCTGTTAGAGAAAATCTACCATACATGGGATCGGGGGACCAAGTGCTAGTAAAAGTAACTGTCCCCTAGCCTAGAGTGCAGTTGTAGCTCCTTGTACATCACAAATAATCAAATGGACGAATGGAAGTGATGTATCCTATTTTCAACTAGAAAAGGTTATGCTGGGGCTAGACTGGGATGTTCTGTGTTTTTAAATACCACAGAGAAGTACTACATAACAATGGAAACATTGAAAACAAAAATATGAATAACTATGTTATCTATTGATCTGTGTGGAACAGACAAATATTTGTAACGGTGATAATATTAATCTGATGCAATTTTATTGAAATACATGCAATTTTATTGAAATACCGCAGTATAACTTATGTCATCTTAACTTAATATGTTTACTAATTTTATAAGTCTCTTTTGTGTATGTCAATCTGTTTGACAAAAGTTGGCGTGTCTTGTACAATAGCCAGTGCAATATCAAACGATATCTTCTTTGAGCAGGTCTAATAAAACAATGTAGAAATACAATATATATACCGCCAAGAAAACTTGGTGTGTATATTATGGTATACTCGGTGTCAGGCAGGCGGTCGGAGTCCGTCGGTCTCTATTTTTCTCCATATCTCCTGTACTCTTTGGCCTAGAGACACCACTTTCAAGTGAGAAGTGTCTTGACCTAACAGGTTCCTCATTTACTAAATAGTCATTGTGACCTACTTTTCATATTTGAGCGCATTTAATTCAAAGTTTTCTTCTGCTCCATATCCCATTGTACTGTTTTATCTAGTGCCATCAAACTGGATGTGTTCACGAGGCATGACCAAAAGGTATGTCATAATCTGTCGTGTACCAAAACTATCTCATTTGAATATATTTTACCTGCTTGAGCACACTAAGTCTAAAATTCCCGTCCGTTCTATATCTCATGCACCGTTTGATCTAGAAACACGAAATTCGATGGGTGAATGAGTCCTGACCAAGGCAGAGGTTTGTCATATACCAAATTAGGCGAATTTGCCCTACATTTAATGCTCAACAAATGTCTTCATGTACCAATGCTAGTTATCGTCACCTGCTTAGGAATACGTATTTCACTATTCTTTTGTTTTTAAAACAAGATTGGTGTGTCAACTATACTGAGAGGCAAAAATAAGTATACACCCTAGTTGTTCCACGTTTTCCGAGAAAATGATATATAGACTATGTACGATTTTTAAACTCCACCGAAGGTGGTCGTTTATTGATGTAATCTTCTCTGTCTATCCGTCTGTCTGTCCTTCCTTCCGTTGCGAAGGTTTTTCATATTTTAAAGCGCCATCGAAAAAGGGGACTTAATCAATTAATTAATGCAAGCATTCGCGTTGACACAACTCTGCATTTATGAAGGAATTTGGATAGAATTTTCACAGAAAGTGCCTAGTCGCCTAGAATCAAGCGTAAATTGTTAGTGCTTTTCCATATTACAATGCGTCATGGCAAAAGGGGACTTGATGTAAACAAGTTATCTGACATAACCCATTCTAAATTTATCGACGAATTTTGATTGAATTTGCACATAATGTTTCTAGTCAGCTGACTAAGTGTTTAAAGTGCCACGTTTCTTTCATATTATGCTGCGTCATAGAAAAATGGGCCCAAATGCAAAAAAGTGGCATGTTGATCGATTTATACCAGCCACCAAAAATTGTGTTACAATGTTTCAGAAAATTTAAGCTTGTGATTTACTGTAATGAGGAATACAGGGCGCCCAGTAACCTATAAATACCTATAAATACCTATATTATCCTATATTTTTGGACCTAACCTATAAAAACCTATAATTTCATCCATTTTGCCCCAAATACCTATAAATACCTATATTTTTGTGTCTTGGGTAAGCAAAATTAAAACAATTCTTTTAGAAAAAACAGCTTTCTTCTTCTTCAGAGTAGTTTGCGGGACTCCTCTGATGCATTTTCGCACACAGGTGAATTATGTACATGTGCAAGGGGAATTTAAAAGGCTAAATTCTTAGTTTTTTGTATGTCACAAGCAAAACTGTCATGGTTAAGAAGTGAACAATTATCTATCAATATATAAAGTCCTTTTCAAAATGAAATGCCAAGGGACCTGTCAAACATTATAATTATTATTGTTGAAAAAACTTGCATGTATTTTTGTCATCTTTTACTTAGTAGATAAGTTTCCATTATGAACAGTTAAGTTGTGCTCAAATAATTATATGTAAGTATTACTTATGGGCAAGTGAATTTTGATTTCTTTACATAAATGCAGGGGAAAAAAAGTTTATAGCTTGAAAGAGTCAAGACAGTTTTGCTTGTGACATACAAAACTAAGTGCAACTCTCTGTCTCTAAGTTATCAAATAGTCTGTAAGCTCAGAAATTTGGACCTTAGAGGCCAAATTTAGGTAGATATATTTTGATTATGCTCCCAGGGTGGAATATTGTTTAACCCGTGTCTGTCTCTCCATCCATCTGTCCAAAATTTTAACATTGGCCGTTTTGGGGCATTCATGTTTTACAAACACATTTTGTTTTCATCTTGCTGGTACGGCCATACAGTCTAGAGTCTTGAATTGTTGTATGTAGCATCATCCAAAGGCCCACCACAGAAATACAGTCTTCAAATTATTGTGGTTTCTTGAAAATTGGCCCTTAGTTCTGTGGTATCATATTTCATATATGTGGACAAAGGAGGACAATCTTCTGAATTATTTGGCCTATGGCTTTGAAACTGGTATGTTATATTGTCTAAAGACCCTCTACCAAAATACATATTTTTACAAATTATTTTTTACAATGGAATCTGGCCCTATGTTGTTGGGTATTGAATTTCATACAAGGACAGAGAAGAAAATTTTGTGCAATCTTCTCCTAGACTGTTTTGCCTAGAGCTTTGAAACTTGGTGTGCAGAATTAATTATGGAGGTACAATGAAAATTGGCCCTGTGTGTTCGGTATCAGACTTCATTTAGAGACAAAGAAGCAAATCTTATACTGTCTTCTACTCCTAAATCATCCCGTGGCCCTTTACCAATATCCTTCAAATTATAGTGGTGCAATGAAATTTAGCCCTATGTTGTGGGATATTAGATTTGCGAAGATACAAAGAAAGCAATTTCGCACAATTACCTACTCCTTAACTGTTTGGCCTCTGTGTAGAATTGTTTAATGGCCCCTCTACCAAAGCACTTCAAAGTATTTGGTTCCATGAAATTTGCCATATGTCTTCTACATCTGAATTATTGAATCAATGACTGAAAATTGATATGTAGAATTGCCTCATGGCTCTCCATGACAAAAGACTTAAAACTTTCATAGTAGTATAAAATTTGACCTAATGTTGTGGGATACCCGATTTCAAATTGAGAACTTATCAGGAAATCTGGGGCAAATTTCCCCTGACAAATTATTTTGTGACAAATCATTTTGTCAGATACCCTATGTTAATATTTTGCATGCATCATGGCAGCATGAATCTCTGCCAAAACTTTTTACATTGCCTTCCTGTTGTGAAAATTGTCAGGAAGTTATGGGTCTGGGATGAAACGGATTATGCAATCGTCTTGTCAAAGCCACAACGTTCTTTAAGGTGAGCGATAAATGGCCTTCTTGGCTCTCTTATCTTGACATGGTGTTCATGGAACACCTTAATGTTACTGAATATTGAGAACAGAAAGTAATAGCTAATGGTCACCTTGTCTGTTTCTCTTTTCATCTTATCAACAAGAGAGAGCTGGAAGGTAGTGGTGGTGGTAGAGAAACATATAAAGTAGCGTTTTCTTCATAGTAAAAGCAACCTATAGTATCCTATATTTCTGGCTAATAAATACCTATAATTTTGGGACATACCTATATTTTTGACTCTTGAAGTCGCTGGGCACCCTGGGAATAAAGAAATCAAATACTGATTTACTGCAAAATCTGGTGCTCCATCAACTCGCACGTGCAACGTTTAAAAAATCAGCATGTAGCAAGCTGTAAGACAGTCAAACTATTTTAGGTCCAATTCATTAACACTGTATTATTGGTCTATGCTTAGAAACAATTTATACAAAATTTTGAATCAATATGATAAAAATTAAGGGAGATATTGACAAAAGAAAAGTGTATACTTTCTTTTGCCTCTCAGTATATTTACTACAGGATAGCCTTGTTTCGTAAAGTTTTAAATTTTACAAATATATCCTTCTAACAATAGCCAGTTGACAGGGATTTGTGTGTAACTAACAATCATATTGTTATGGTTAAAAGTGTATTTAAGAGTACTTGAAATAAAAGTAACGTAAATTACATAATAATTTATGGAACTTTATTTTTCACTTGACCAAAAGTTTTAAGTAAAGAAATTAATATGCAAACCATATTTGTTGTGTTTTGAGGGTTTTTGGTCGAATGATAGGAAATAAGTGATCAAATGAACCTATAATGCTTATATTAAGGTAACGTAAGTTACATAATACATTTATGCAACTGTTGTTTTACTCTAACTAAAAGCTTTAAGTAGAGAAATTCATAACCAGATCATTAAATGTTGTGTTTAAACAACTTATGGTCAAATAAGGGTAGATATGTGAATAAAAAAATCTAATATTCCTTAATGTAACGTAAGTTACACAACAGCATCGACTGAAATGACAAAAAGGTGTCATATCTATATCGTTCTTCCTTCTTAGGGCAACAGTAAGTGCATTAGAGATATCTTGCCTTAAAAAATCAGTTTCCATATGCATATATAACCCTTACATTGGATATTTATATGGTATTCTGCCATCTTGGCGGCCATCTTGAATTTCTCGAATTGCTAAAGGGTGACACGATGTCACCCGTCAGATTATTTTACAGTAGGATGTCTACTTCAGGAATCAACAAAGAAAAAAACTATGTACTCTACTGCAAGGTTCAGCCAAAAAATGGGGAATATCTGCCGGACTATATACTGATGTTGCAACTTCGCACTGAAAAGTGTTTTTATTGTGTTTAAAGACTTAGGTCATGAATTAGAAGTCATATCAAAGAGGTGTATGTGTTTCAAAAAGTAAATTTTGTATTATTATGTTTGTTTATTGTACAAAAAGTGTTCATTTATGTACATTTAAATGTAAACTCTTTTCCATATAATACCTGATCTAGTACCAAAGTTAAAAATTCTTGCAAAAGAAAGATGCTGATAACTAGCTTCCCCATTTTTTTTAAACTTTAATGTGCTATATAATTCTTTGTCAACATCTGTTTTGTTGTCTGCAGAACATTTGAAATTGGAACAGTTAAACATTTTGCCATTTGGGAAAGGGGCAAGTTCATTAAGGGGCACTGTTTTTAACCTTACGAAGAAAACCATTTTACCTTGTCTCAAATAAGACTTGGTTTTGATATGCCCAATAAAAACAGCTAGGGAAAAGATTGAAGCAAAAAAGGAAGATGCTTATAAGCAATGTCTTTGCCTTTTGCAGCATTCTTTCCTGTGCTATGTTATAAACAAATCCCTTCTCCACATTTATTTTGTTGTCGGCATCAGCTGCCAAATATAACCGTCCTAATATTTTGCTGCAAGGCAAGTGTTTAAAGTTTTTGCCTTTCGTTTTTGAGTGAAAGGTACTTGTTGGTTTGCGAAGAAACAAATATAATGCTATTGTAGGTTGTGCAGACTTAGATAAGATTTTTTTCCTATCCAGCTGGCCAAAGCTGAAAAATTTGGGGACATTTTCATCAAAGGATTTAACGCTTGTTTTTCTCTTGCAATTGGCCTATGATATTGAGGGCTTTAAACAACAATTGTGCTACCAAGGTCTTGATAGATTCAAAAGTTTTGTCCTAAATGTGTGGTAGGAGATTGATAAGAAAAAAATACATTTCGATTGCATTGATGAAAATGGCCTCTGGTTTTATTGTTCAACCATAGATCATGTAAACCTAGTCTTTGTTCAATTGTTCATAATATTGTGATATAGGGAAAGCATTGCAGTCTTCTTAACAAAAGCCATTTTTTCATTGAAACTAATATGAGGGTGCCAGATTTTCCATTTTGTATTACTATTTTTTTACGCATTAAAATATTTGCAATATACAGTACCTTGTGTTTTATTTACATTCTATACTCCGTAAACATTGACCTGAACCTGTTGAATATGAAATGAGTAATGGTAATGCGAAATAATCGGTCTCCAAAATATGTTGACACGAGCAGCATGTGCAGAATACAAAGTCATAACGCCCATGGAAACTATGGACCCTGCTCGACAGTGAGGATTGCTGGCGAGTATTGATTATTCCGTGTCACAATTACTCATTGCATATTCATCGGGTTCAGGTCAATATTTACCGACTATACCAATTAATGCTGTATACCGGAATCAGTCTCTCATTATTTTCATGTTTTTCTGCAGAAGCTTTGAAACTTATCTTTTCTAGTATCCATTTTGCCATCTTAAGCAGCTTTCAAAATGGAAAAGTCAAATTTACCGCATCATGTCTAGATCTTTTAGACATAAAATTTTGGAAAACAATGATTGATATGAAATAAATGCTGGCAATGAGCATTTTCTTCTATTCTGTCATTTCTTTCTTTGCTAGATCTATAGCAAACATCTTTCCGACATTCATTATGCTCCCGAAGGTGGAACATATAGGAGCCGCTTCATCTTTCCTTAACCCTTTCCCAAACTACAGAATTTCAGGGCAACCCACTTCAAAAACTGCTACAAATGACAAAATGGGTGTTAGTAAAGACAGGATTTGTATGAAATATGGCACAGAAAATATTGAGACAAAAGGAGAAACTGCTGGTTATCAGCAGTTTCTTCTTTTGTTAGCTCACCTGAGCACGAAGTGCTCAAGGTGAGCTATTGTGGTCGCTTTTTGTCCGTCGTCCGTCTGTCCGTCTGTCCGTCCGTCCGTCCGTCCACAATTTCGTGTTTACACTCTAGCATCTACAAATATAAGCCAATCTTGACCAAACTTGGTCAAAACATGTATGGCCATAAGATCTCGGATGAGTTCGATTATGGGTCAGATCGAACTAGAAGGTCAGGAGTTATCTGCCCTTGAATGCGAAAAATACTTAGTTTTGACATTATTTACACTCTAGCATCTACAATTATGGATCAATCAAAACAAATCTTGGACATAACATTGCAGACCATAAGATCTCGGATGAGTTCGATTTTCAGTCTGATCTGACTAGAAAGACGAGAGTTATGTGCCCTTGAATTTGACAAAATTGCCATTTTCGGCTGATTTTGACCTTGTTTACACTCTAGAATCTACAATTATTCATCAATCAAGACAAAACTTTGACACAATGTTTGGGACCATGAGATCTAGAGAAAGTATGATTTTCAGTCTGATCTGATCAGAAAGTCGAGAGTTACTTGCCCTTGAATTTGACAAAATTGTCATTTTTGGCTGTTTTTGACGATGTTTACACTCTAGAATCTACAATTATTGATCAATCAATCCAAAACTTGGACACAATATTGGGGATCATAAGATCTGGGATGAGTTTGATTTTCAGTCTTATCTGATCAGAAAGTTGAGAGTTATGAGCCCTTGAATTTGACAAAATTGCCGTTTTTGACTGTTTTCGACCTTATTTACACTCTAGAATCTACAATTTTTGACCAATCAAGACAAGTCTTGGACACAAGGTTGGATACCATAAGATCTCAGATGATTTTGATTTTCAGTCTGATCTGACCAGAAAGATGAGAGTTATGTGCCCTTGAATTTGATAAAATTGCCGATTTCGGCTGTTTTTGACATTGTTTACACTCTATAATCTACTGTTATTTATCAATTAAGACAAAACTTGAACACAATGTTTGAGACCATAAGATCTTGGATAAGTTTGATTTTCAGTCCGATCTGATCAAAAAGTGGAGAGTTATGTGCCCTTGAATTTGATCAAATTACCGTTTTCGGCTGCTTTAGACCTTGTTTACACTCTAGAATCTACAATTATTGACCAATCAAGAAAAATCTTGGACACAATGTTAGATATCATAAGATCTCGGATTAGTTTGATTTTCAGCCTGATCTGACTAGAAAGTCGAGAGTTATGTGCCCTTGAATTTGACAAAAATGCTGTTTTTGGCTGTTTTCGACCTTGTTTATACTCCAGAATCTACAATTATTTATCAAACAAGACAAATCTTGGACACAATGTTGCGTACGATGAAATCTTGGATGAGTTCGATTTTCACAATGTTATTGACCATAAGTTTGTTTTCAGTCTTAAAGTCATAAATATTTTTTGAATTGAAGAAAAGTGTTGCTTATATCATTTTGGTTCAGGTGAGCGATATAGGACCATCATGGTCCTCTTGTTTCAATGTTTTCCCATGCCTTTTCTAATAGGGTCGTCAAAACCAGGGGCCCGTATTACTAACGATCGTACATTTGATTTTTGCATAATTACCTGTAACAACAGCCCTGATTGGCTCAGTCGGATTTCTCGTGCAATCAGATGTCTTGTTACACAGTTTACACAAAAACTTGATCGTAAGATGTTTAGTAATACGGGGCCCAGGTCTTGTTTGGGAAAGGGTTAATGATTTCTCCACAACCATGCACTGGGCATAATTTGATGAAAGTCCATGCCAGTCTTTTGGATTTAACTTTTACCCTTTCTCAAACAAGACCTGGTTTTGTCGTCCCTAATAGAAAAGGCTTGGGAAAACATTGGAACAAAAGAAGAAACTGCTGGTAACCAGAAGTTTCTCCTTTTGTCTCAATATTTTCTGTGCCATATTTTACACAAATCCTATCTTTAATAACTTCCATTTTGTCATTTGTGGCAGTTTTTGAAGTGGGTCACCCTAAATTTTGCCATTTTGGAAAGGGTTAAACCTATTCTGACACAGCCATAGCACAGTTGGTAGCACATCAGACTCTCACTCATGAGGTCCCAGGTTTGAGACCAGGTCGGAGCAAATATCCTTTCTGACAAATTTGTCTCCCACCAATGGATTTATATCCTTAACCTATATCAGAGCTTCAGATTTATTTGAAGAGTGGTGGGTCGAAATGACCCATGGCAGGGAAATTGATGGGTCATTTTTGGAAATGATGGGCCATAGCAATGAAGTGATATAAAAGATTTGTAAAAGCTTGGGCCGCTTGGCCCCTGGAGTTGAAAAGTGATGGGCCATATTTGCAAATAGTGTGTCAAATGGCCCGGGCCCACTGTAAATCTGAAGCTCTGCTATATGGGAGAGCAGCTGGAGGCTCAGTTAGGATATTCTGGTAGTACTGTTATGATCAATGACCATAGAAGTTGAAGACGGTGTTAAACCTCAATCAATCAATTTAAACCCATTTCAAAATATTGACACATTTTGACACATCCCCTTAGAAAAGTTTGAAAAATTTTGGAAAATATAGAAATAGCTTGTTACAAGCAATTCCTTTATTTTCCCCAGTGTTTTCTTTACTCAGAGAGTTGCAAAATTATGAAATTTTATTAACTTTTTTCAAAGAGAAAAATACACTGCCCTCCAAAAGTTCCTTCACACTGATATTTTCTTGTTCTATAATCCATGTAAATACCTATCTTCTTCAGAAATATACTCATCAAAAAAAGTAAGGACCACATATTTGAAATAAAATATTCTACGATTCTTTTAATAAAATTATTCATGAATTACTGCATAATGAATGGCAATCTGTCCTCCATAACAAATCATCGAGAAATTATAAAAATTGCCGAAACTAAAATTGTAAGAGAACTTGACAGTGCACTACCCCTCGAAATGCTTGATTTTACATGTAGTGGGTGGGGTAGCATTTTATAGAAAAGGTCCTTGTTTCTCAAGATTTCCCTCTGAAAATTAAGGTACATAACCTGAGTGGTCATCTTATGCATCCATCACTTCAATTAAATGTGAACAGACGCTTGAAATCAACTTCCGGTTCCGGCATGAAGGGATCTAGACAATGCATCTATCGGGACCCGTTTGAAAGATTCCGATATGTCTGTATGGACATTATGGGAAGGAATTCTTCTGTGATGACAGTCCCACACATGTTAAACGAGTTTTATGCAAAGAAATCTTGCTAACCTTTCAATAATTTGCGTTTTTCCTACTTGACAACAAAGCTAAACGTGTAAAGACGAGCGTTATCGTCCATCAAATTACACTTGAGACCAACAGTACAAGCTGTTTATGTTCAAACAACAAAAAGCACATCTGAGCTCATAAATTATGCACATGGAGGCTTCCGGTGAGCCCCACTTCAGCCGCACAGACCGGACGATTTTGCATTGACTTTCAACGTCTATAATGCAAACTTTCGCCTTGCAGATTTGAGGTCTATTTTGGGATGCGACTGGTGCAAATTGTGGCAGAATACCAAAATCGGAAAAGTCGTAGTGTTTCCTCAGAAAAATCGGCGTTTTAAAGACTTTTATGATGTAAAATGCGATAGGTGAAATGGGCCATTTGTGCTTGAGTGGGGTGGGTATGTTAAGATGGGTCTACGGAACTTGGTATTCATCCTAAAAGATCACTGTCCGATGATCGATATAGAGATGATGTTCTCGTCAGATAATCTGATCCATTCGCTGGTGCTATTGTTCCTAAATTCATTTAAGGGGGCGATAACGACCGTCCACACATGGTTAGAATTTCAACTGAGTTTTTAAGAGAGAGAAAAATGTAACTTATGCAATAGACAGTACACTCTCCTCACGTGAATCCTGTTGAAAATGTGTGGGACCATCATTACAGAAAGGATCTCTACCCATAATGTTCCGTAAGTGATGCTGAAAGCTCTCAAACGGGCGATGGTAGTCATAATGTAAATTCCTCATACAGGGTACCAGAAGTTAGTTTACAACTTCTACTTTTCTTCCATTGAGTTAATAGAGGTTCAAGATAGTCAAAACTGGCCTTACGTGTGATTTTTCAAAAGAAAATCCCGAGGAAAGGGGCTTTTTCTGAAAGTTGCCATTCTACCCACTACATGCAAAAACAAGCATTTTAAAGGGTAGTGTTATGCCATTTCCTCTTACAGTTTTAAATTCGGTTAATTTTCCAATCAACTGATTAACTGATTATGAAGAAAGGGTACTAGTTTTCATGCAACAAATCATAAACAGATTCATATAAGGAATTACAAAATATCACACTTTGAATGTGTGGTCCTTAACTTTTTTTGAGGAGTATAGTTGTCTAAGTTGAAATGTAGTATTTTTTCAAAACTTTGCTTTGTCCTTGTAAAGAAAATTTCATAACTATGTTATCCATTGAAAATTATTGTGATGGATGTCCGAAACTTGATAGAGGCTTCAGAATCTGAAAATTGAAAATTCGTCAAAAATGCTCCCTTTGCATACCAGTCATAAACTTTACTAAGATAAAATTTATTTTGTATTTTTGTTGATACATTTTAGATAATACATTTTTGAACAGATATCTGCAAAAATTGAAACAAAATTGCTTGGTGATGGGACTTTCCCATGACACTGCGTTCAGTGGGTGTTTTTCACATATTTTCAAAGTTCGGAAAATGTGACCTATTCTGCGATTTCATCTTTTAGTAGTCTGGGTATCATTGACAACTAGACCTCAGAAGTATTCTCCATAGACAGGGAAAACCCGTTTTCGCAAAATTATTTTACGTGACACGAGGATTTGCTTCTTTACAAGTGAGGTATTACATCGATTTCAGTAAAATTAAACTTGAGTGTGAAGGAACTTTTGGAGGGCAGTGTAAGTGAAAATTGTTTAACACCAACTTTAATAATTTTGTCTGTAATAAAGTGGTTATCTTATAGGGAGTGAAAAAGAAACATTATGTTGGAATTATGGGTAACCAATTCGGACACATAGATGTCCTACGAGATTGAGAAAACATTGTGAAACTATTTCTTCATTCCCCACAATGTTTTTTACCCTGAAATGCCAAAAAATATAAAATTTCATTCACTTGAAATTGTGCCCTGCAACTTGTTTCAATTTGGATGACAAGCTAAAAAAATTTTTTTCATTATTTCACTAGGTTATTGAGTTGCCCAGCATAGACCTTGACACCAAATGTGATGTGAGCATACGATGGGACCAAGGGGCGTTCAAGTTGTTCGCAGCTGCCAAGGAAGGGTTGAAAAAAGACAAATGTGTGATACGAGAATTCACCCCCAGAAAGGCTGTAGAAAAGATAAATACCAGGACAAAATCTACAAGTAGATACCATGAAGAGGATTTCTATATTAACAAAGATTTGCCTGACAAGTGTCCATGGTAATATTGTGTTGATGATTGTGCTGATCCTGTTTAGTCGGGGGTTTCATTAAAAAAACACTGGGGGGGGGGGGGGGGGGGGGCGAGGATTTTTCCCTTCCACTTTGGTATCAACCCCCGTCCTACTTTAGAGCATTTTGTATGGGGTCAAAAGGGAGTCCTGGGTGACAGAAAAATTATTGAAACCCCTGAAAGTCCTATCAGAGCTACAGATAAGAGAGAGTGATGGCATTTCAAAATGAAATATTTCACTAAATTTTCATCAAACCCTACATTGTGGGTGCTCATTAGAACTGTATCTTCGAGACGATTCCAATGATTACCCACAACATAGGGTTGGGTTTGAAATAAAAAGGGTAGAATGTTTTCACCCCCCTCTTATCTTTTGCTCTGTCCTTTATTGTTGATCATATTCCAAAATCCTTTAACCCATTACCAAACAACAAGATTCTTAGATGGTCCAAATTCAAAGATGTCGCAGACCACAATTTCAAGTCAATGAAATCTAATTTATTTGACCTTTTAGCGTAGAAAAACATGGTGGGAAATGAAGAAATTGCTTGTCACAAGCAATTTCTTCATTTTCCATAATGTTTTCCTAAGCCTTTATCTTGTAGGGAGTCAAAGAGAGTCACTGTGTGGTAATGGGTTAACTACAGCTAGTTCAAGCTGTAGCTATAACATTTTCGACCATAACCAAAAACAGGCAGAGCCAATGAATAGTGGGGTTTAATCCATTCTCACAATGTTGACGCTTTGACTTTCATGAAGAAAAAAAATTAGAAAACTTTGTGGAAAACGAAGAAATTACTTGTGATAACCAATTTCTTCATTTTTCACAATTATTTCTACCCAACAAGTAGCAAAATGTTAAAAATTTCATGAATATTCTGTCTTCATCTGCTTTCAATTTGGACTGGTTTTAGATTTCACCATTTAAGCAAGGGTAAAGGTATTCCATCCATCATTAGATACCAAACACTTTGTACAACTTAGGGTGCCATCTTTGGCCACGGAAATTGACAAGGATTTCCCTTGTCAATTTCCTTTGCCAAAGATGACACCTAAAAATTAACAAGAGTATACCATGATTACCATCATATACCGTAATTATTCTAATAAACGCCCGGGTATTTATTATAAACATAGTCGATAGAAAAGCAGGGGGTGTGCGTTAATTAGAGGTATTCTTTTTTCGTCTGTCAAAATTTTCGAATCAAGTATCATTTTATGGACTCAAAGTTCAGCAAGTAGAATTTGGCAAAGTTTTGTAATAAGGACTGCAAAATACGATTTTTCAAGGAAACTCCTTCATTGCCAACAGATTTCGGGCTGAACATCCTATTTTTCATTGTTTTTATGCCCCCGATAGGGAGGCATCATAAATTTGACTTGTCTGTCCGTCCGTCCGTCTGTCCGTCTGTCTGTCCGTCTGTCCGTCATTCCGTCCAAAAACTTTAACATTGGCCATAACTTCCTTATTACTTAACATATTCGCTTCATACTTTACCACAACATTCCTTGGTACATTACCTTTCTGTAGGCACATACTTTGGTGACCTTGACCCCTGGATGACCTTGACCTTATGACGATCAAAGCGGTGTCGGGGGCATTGTCATCTTACAGTGACAGCTCTTGTTAGAAATGTTCTTTGGTTATGACTTATATTATTTTAATCTGGAATCAGGGGGAGGGCGTTTATTAGAATCACCCCTTTTTGCTAAAATTGTGCTTGAAACAAGCAGATTTTCAGCCAAGGTTTGGGGGATGGGCGTTTATTAGAATTTGGGCGTTTATTAGAATAATTACAGTATTTCTCTTGCCATGGATGTGCCTGAAGTTGCATGAGGAAGTATTTGGTATGTAATGATGTATAGAATAACTTGTGATGCAATGGGACAACAAAATCCTCCGAAACCTGGGTTTCCAAGGCCCGGATAGGACACAACCGTCATATTTGAAAATCATTCCAGATAATAAATAGAGGCTTTCACACTGTTCAAACATTCCTTACATTGATACTTGTTGTAAATTATTGAAAAATGTTGGTTCAAGCTATAGGTCTTGATAAATAACCTGGCAAAGCATCCCAGATCATTTATCGGGACCTATAATTCGTCGGTCACAATCGAAAATGTCGTAACTAAAGCCTCAATAAGCTGTAGTTATGACATTTTTGAATGTGGCCGACAATATGCTTTATACAGAGTGTCCCAAAAAAAACGGAACCCATTTTTGAAAGTACATTTCTCGTGTATCAAGTATTGTTTCTCCACGAAATTTACATATGCAATAGCTACGACAGTTTTCTATTAGCAGTAAAGATTTGGTTGAAAAATAATGATTACTTTTGAAAATATTGGCATTCAAATGAATATACCCGGAAAACCATTTTAACACGATATCGATCTTTTCGTTTTGCAGCGCGCGCCTACGCTCATTGAATAAATTTACGTAATGCAATTGGTTAATATATTCAATACAATACAAAAATGGTTTTGAAACATTGTTTTCATAATAGTGCATTTTCATTTAATATTTTTTTGCTAATAAATAAACTGTTAATGCTGCGTGCTGCGGTGTAACTAAAATGAATACAAACAAAATATCAAAGTGCATCACAGACTCATGAATAATAATCATAGGCACCTATTGTATTTCTGACCAACATGCCAGTCACCGCTCTATTCAAAAGTATTACGGGTTTCATTTGACCTGACACTGACCTTTATGCAAAACACAAACAACACAAAATTCACCAAAAAGAATTAATCATAGGCCACGGAAATGTATACTGTGCAAGAAAATTAAGACTGGACTGATTTTAGGAAACATATCAAGCTTGTAATTTATGAAAAAACTGCGCCATGTGAAATGAATCACATAATAATTTGAAAAAAAAATAATCAAACAACCACCCTATGGACTCAATTTGAACGTACAGAACGTGTACATATTAAATTTCGAGAAAATCGGTACCTACATGTACAGCGGTACAGAATTCAACAGCTGACCGTAAGTGCGCTTTCACGAACAAACAAGACGAAAAAATCAATATCATGTCAGATCGGTTTTTTAGTGTCATTATCAAATTGCTTATAACTTTTGAACCGATGCATATTTTTAAGTGAAATTTGGAACACAAATGCAAAAATGATATATCTTAAGTACTGCAAATTCTAAAATTAGGTTCTTTGCTTACGCTTTTAAATATTTGACTTTGAATTAGGGTTCCGTTTTTTTTGGGACACTCTGTATATAATGGCTTACAAATTTTGTTTTGACTTAGCACTTTTAATTTTGACTAGTCTGATTCTTTGTCTTTAAAGGCAAAGTTTTATTTTAACTTTTTCTTAAACCTTTCCCAAACCATCACTTCTTATGGCAAACTTAAAGGATATCAGTTCAGGAACCCTTGAGGAAAGAGAAGAAAATGCTTATGAAATCGCATTTTCTCCTTTTCCCTACAGGAATTTCAATTTCTTTTAATATTTTCATTCTTCAGAAGCACTTTTTCTGTCTTGACATCAGCTTTCAAATTTAAGCAACCTTGAAGTTTGCTCTTTGATAACATGAAAAACAATACTATGGTTTTGACAATCTAAGAAAACATAGAGAGAAAAGCAGACAATGTTAACTTCGACAATGATTTTATCCTTTTCTCTCTCTTGTTTTCTAGTCTTTAAGCAGTTATTTCAAATTAGACCATACGAAAATTTAATCATTTGGGATTGGGTTAAGTTATGAGTTAAAACTTGTAAGTAATGTGAATATTATGTGATAACTTTGTTATGATTTATTTAATATTTTTTTGTGCTTTATTTACGTCACTTTTCAACAAAAACCTCACAACTGCAGCTTAAAACAAGTTGCAGTTAGAGGTTTTTGTTTAAAATCAGTGATATGTGCTTTATTTGTGAGAAAGGATCTGGAAAAGGGTCCTTAACATTTCCTAAATGAGACCAGGGGTGCGTTCTTTAGAGCGAGATTTCTTGAGATTTCTTAAGATGTTTAAGGATAAAGCGTTCTTTTGAGAAAGATTTCTAAGATGCTCAATGGGAGCCGCCATTACCCTATACTTCGTGCGGAACCCCTCGGTCAACTCTGTACAAACAATATAAAAGAGATTTGACCGAGTTGTTCCGAACACTCCATAATTCATAAACCGCGGTGCTCCGAATGCTCCATACTTTATACAAATTACGTCATCATGACGTCATTTGTATAAATATGGAGCATTCGGAACAGCTCGGTCAAAGTCTCGGTCTTAAAAACGCTTTATCCAAAACACGTTAGGAAATCTTAAGAAATCTCGCTCTAAAGAACGCGCCTCTGGTTTTGACATCCCTAATAGAAAAGGTTAGGGGAAACTTTGAGGCAAAAGAAGAAAAGGCTGATATTTTCTCCTTTTACCTCAATATCTTCTTACCTACATTTTACTCAAGTCCTATCATAGATAACACTCAATTTGTCCTCTGTAGTAGCTTAGACTAGTCCTTGTGCATCGGGGCTGCGGCCATGGCGCAGTTGGTTGCACATCTGCCTCTCGCAAATACCCTTACTGACAAAAATGTCACCCATCAATTTGATATCGTGAACCTATGTGGGGGAGCAGCTGGAGGCTCAATAAGGGTGTTGTGATAGTACTGGTATGAGAAACGACAGGAACCCATGGTGCTCCAGCCGCAGCGATATGACCTTAGTAGTTGAAAACGGCGTAAAACCCAAATAAACCATCCTTTGGCAACGGACCCTCATTTTTGAGGTCCTGGTTTGGTCCATGGTTCTGGCAAATATCCATTCAAACACATTGTCTCCTACCAATGGTTTGATACTGTTGACCTATGTGACCAAGAAGCTGGAGGCTCGGTTAGGATGTTGGATGTTGTTGAAGTACTGGTGTGAGAAATTACAGGAATCCATGGTTAGGTGCTCCACCGCAATATGACCATAGTAGTTTAACCCTTTTCCAAACGGCAAAATTTTAGGGTGGTCCAAATTCAAAGATGCCACAGACGACAAAATAGTTGTGGATAAACACAGGATTTGTGTATATTTTAGAAGAGAAAATATTGAGACAAAAGGAGAAACTGCTGGTTATCAGCAGTTTCTTCTTTTGTTTCAATATTTTCCTAAACATTTTCTATTAGGGACGTCAAAACCAGGTCTTGTTTGGGAAAGGGTTAAATCCTCTCAGATATTTTGAACTACAATACTTCCATTGTGTTTTCTGTAATAGCTTACAAATTTTAAATTGCTGTTTGAGAAAGGGTTAAATGGCATTTAAAAACAACATAGATCCAGATTACTGATCAGCCTGTGTATACATGCAGTCTGATCTTAATCCATATTGTTATCTGAGCATCAGATAAGAGTGGGTTAGTACCCTATGTTGTGGTTACTCATTGGAATTGTCTCAATGAGATAATTCTAATGGGTTTCCACAACATATGATTTGTTTAACGATAAATCATTTTACTTTTGAGGTCTTCATTCCCTCTAATGTATAGCTCTGGCCTCTTCAATCATCTGTAACAACCAAAAGAGAGCAATGGGGATTCTTATCAAAATGTATTCAGGAAAAGGTCGATCTGAAACCATCTTGTCTTAATCCTTTCCCAAACGACAAAATTTTAGCGTGATCTACTTCAAAAACTGCCACAAATGACAAAATGGATGTTATTAAAGATAGGATTTGTGTAAAATATGGCACAGAAAATATTGAGACAAAAGGAGAAACTGCTGGTTATCAGCAGTTTCTTCTTTTGTCTCAATGTTTTCCCAAGCCAATTCCATTATGGACGTCAAAACCAGGGCCCCGTATTACTAAACATCTTACGATCAAGGTTTTGTGTAAACTGTGTAACAAGACATCTGATTGCAGGAGAAATCCGACTGAGCCAATCAGGGCTGTTGTTACAAGCAATTATGCAAAAATCAAACGTACAATCGTTAGTAATACGGGCCCCAGGTCTTGTTTGGAAATGGGTTTTCCAGATCCTGGCTCATTTACATGTTAGGATGTGCTAGTGTTAAACAAGTGGCTAAGTACATTATTATATACTGCACAAAATGTAGTTTTTTCCGTAACCCTTCCCCAAACAAGACATTGTTTTGATGTCCCCAGTAGAAAAGGATTGGGAAAATCTTGAGGCAAAAGAAGAAAATGCTGATTATCAGCATTTTCTTGTTTTTTCCTCAATATTTTCTGAGATATATATCTAGAAAATTCTTATTATTTTTAACTTCCATTTTGTCATCTGTTTAGCAGCTTTCATGTTGGACCACCATAAAATTTCTTCGTTTGGGAAAGGGTTAACCCATTACCACACAGTGATGTTTTTTGACACTGTATGAGTAAAAGGCTTTCGAAATCATTGTCGGAAATAAAGAATTTGTTTGTGACAAATAATTTCATCATTTCCCACAATGTTTTCTACACACTAAGACCAAAAAAATGTAAAATTTCCGTCCCTTTAAGGACAGATCCTCCAGTTGTTACTGCGCAACTTACCGCGCATATCCTAAATAACGAAATAAAGCTGTTTCAGTAATTGGTCTTTTCAGCAAATGTATTTTTTACATTTAGTTAATGTTTGGTTGATAAATGACAAGACCATTTTCGGTTATGTTAATTTTCTCTGTTTGGTCAATTAAAGTGTAATAGTACTCGGATGGTACATTTCGCTTTCTGTTACGCGTTCAACATGTGGCGTTAGCGATAGGAAACGGAGCAACAAAAGCAAAGTGGTGTCTTTATGAGCTCGTCCGCTTCAGATGGACACAAAGATGACACTTTTTATTATCTAAAGCTGGCAATAAGGGAGAAAATGGATAAAAGTAGCGTAACAATTTCGGACATAGCTGCAAAAAGTAAACCAATTTTTACTAATAACTAAGAAAAACGCTTGGTTAGCTATATTTTTCTTTTTTTGTTTTTGTATGTATGACCAAGCACTATGTCTATACCAAAAAAGAAAAAAATCTTACCGCTGGAATATTTTTTATTATCAGAAACCTTCCCAAAAAAGAGCAATTTCAGCTACTTTAGAAAGAATGTTTTACTAAAAATTTCAAAATCATCGCTAAATTTTCCCAAATTGATACTCATTTAGACAGAATAAAACATACTGAACACAATAAAGACTTATTTATGTAATCCTACTCATTTCGAACACCTTTTTTGTGGGTATTTAAGTGACACCTCATTTTTGCAATTTTAGACAAGAGTAGCCTCCCTTGAAATCCAATAATTTTTTAATTCGCTTGGTGACCTATAGTTTTTAAGTCATTTATTTACTTCTCATATATTTAAATATCAGTACAGAAAAAATGAAAAAAATCTTACCGTAGGAAATAAATGGAGGATCTGTCCTTAAATTGTCATCTGCAACACCTTCGAATTTAGACTAGTCTACAGTTTTGTCGTCTGGTAATGGCTTGTTGTGCTGTGTATATATGACCTTTTATGAAAAAAAAACTTCACTCAGGCATTGCTCATACCATACTCATTTGTGCTGAACCATATATATCATCATTTGTTACCCATCACAAAAAAGTGTTAAAATTGATGTACAATGCCCATATACCATTCCAGTTTTCATATTAGGAAGGTTGAATCTCAAGCTGATCTCAAAATACAAACTTTTTTCCTAGTCTACATTCCAAAATATTGTGTATTTTCATAAAATTTGAGATGTAGGTATTTCCACAAAGCAGGCATTGGAATCACATGACACAACAACACTTGCAGAAAATCTTCCAAAAATCTCTTAACCCTTTCCTTAACGGCAATATTTTAGCTTGATCTTCAAAAACTGCCACAAATGACAAAATGGAAGTTACTAAAGATAGAATTTGTGTAAAATATGGCATAGAAAATATTGAGACAAAAGGAGAAACTACTGGTAATCAGCAGTTTCTTCTTTTGTTTCAATGATTTCCCAAGCCTATTCTCTTAGGGACGTCAAAACCGGGTCTTGTTTGGGATAGGGTTAATATTTGACTAATTATGCCCCCTTTCGAAGAAAAAGGGGGTATATAGTTTTGCATAGATCTCATTGTGGAGAGGTGCAGTGCACAAGAACTGTAACTCTGCCGATCAAAATTTTGGAGTTATTGCCCTTTGTTGATTTTATAACTTGATTCTTGTCCGGAGCATAACTCAAAAAGTATGTAAGGTAGAATCATGAAACTTTACAGGTGGATAGATCTCATTGTGGAGAGGTGCAGTGCACAAGAACCGTAACTCTGCCGATCAAATTTTTGGAGTTATTGCCCTTTGTTGATTTTCAACCTTGATTCTTGTCCGGGGCATAACTGAAAAAGTATGTTAGGTAGAATCATGAAACTTTACAGGTGGATAGATCTCATTATGGAGAGGTGCAGTGTACAAGAACTGTAACTCTGGCAATCAAAATCTTGGAGTTATTGCCCTTTGTTGATTTTATAACTTGATTCTTGTCTGGAGCACAACTCTAAAAGTATGTAAGGTAGAATCATGAAACTTTACAGGTGGATATATTTCATTATGGAGAGGTGCAGTGCACAGGAACCATAACCTTGCCGATGAAATTCTTGGAGTTATTGCCCTTTGTTGAATTTACACTTAATTCTTAAAATTGCCTATATCTCATGTCTTTTTACACATACAGGCTTGGTATCTCACACATAGATACCTCCTATCAACATCGTTCACATTTGACCATGACCTTGGACCTTGTGACCTTGACCTTGGAGTTTGACCTACTTTTAAAAAAAATTAAACCGGGCATATATCTCATGACCTATTACACATACAGCCTTGATATTTCACACATGGACACCTCCTACCAAGACATTTCACAATTGACCATGACCTTGGATCTTGTGACCTTGACCTTGGAGTTGGACCTACTTTAAAAAAATTAAACCGGGCATATATCTCATGACCTATTACACATACAGTCCTGATATTTCACACATGGACACCTCCTACCAAGACCTTTCACAATTGACCATGACCTTGGACCTTGTGACCTTGACCCTGGAGTTTGACCTACTTTTTAAAAACTTTAACCTGGCCGATATATCATGTCCTTTTACACATACAGCCTTGATATTTGACACATGGAAACCACCGACGAAGACCTATCACATATGACTATGACCTTGGACCTTGTGACCCTGACCTTGGACTTTGACCTACTTCTATGATACATTAACCTGGCCTATATTTCATGTCATTTTTACACATACAGCCTTGATATTTGACACATGGACACCTACGACCAAGACCTTTCACATTTGACCATGACCTTGGACCTTGTGACCTTGACCTTGGTGTTTGATCTACTTCTATAATACATTAACCTGGCCTATATTTCATGTAATTTTACACATACAGCCTTGATATTTCACATGTGGTCACTTCCAACCAAGACATTTCAATTTTGACCATGAACTTGGACCTTGACCTTGGAGTTTGACCTAATTTTAAAAAAAACTAGGCCTATATCTCGTGTCCTGTTACCTATACAGTCTCGATATTTTATTCACATGGACACCTATGACCAAGACCTTTCACATTTGACCATGACCTTGGACCTTGTGACCTTGACCTTGGTGTTTGACCTACTTCTATAATACATTAACCTGGCCTATATTTCATGTAATTTTACACATACAGCCTTGATATTTCACACGTGGTCACTTCCAACCAAGACATTTCAATTTTGACCATGACCTTGGACCTTGACCTTGGAGTTTGACCTAATTTTAAAAAACTTAAACTAGGCCTATATCTCGTGTCATGTTACCTATACAGTCTCGATACTTTATTCACATGGACACCTACTACCAAGACCTTTCACATTTGACCATGACCTTGACCTGTGTGACCTTGACCTTTGATCTTTACATACTTTTAGAAATCTTTAACCTAGCCTTTATCTTATATCTTATTACACCTACAGCCTTGATATTTCACACATAGACACCTCCTACCAGGACCTTTCACATTTGACCATGACCTTGAATATTGCAACCTTGACCTTGGAGTTTGACCTACTTTTAAAAAAAAAAACTTAAACCAGGCATGTATCATATCATGTCCCTTTACACATACAGCCTTGATATTTCATACATGGACACCTCCAACCAAGACCTTTCACATTTGACCATGACCTTGACCTTGGCATTTGGCCTACTTTTAAAAACTTTAACCTGGCCTATATTTCATTTTACTTTTATGTATACAGCCTTGATATTTCACACATAGACACCTCCTACCAAGACCTTTCATATTTGACCATGACCTTGGACCTTGTTAACTTGACCTTGGACTTTGACCTACATCAAATGTACGCCCTTGAGGGGGCATATATGTTTTACAAACATCTCTTGTTTGAATACGGTTTTAAGCAGAGGAGGTGAAATAATGTCAGGGATTTGTTTGGACATTATGGGGTCTTTTAAACAGCACCTGAGAGTTATTTAGAAGCAGAAAAAATTGTTTGCTCATCAACAACTTTTTATCAGGTGCCATTTAAAAGATCTACAATCTTGCCAATTTTTCCACCTTTTCTGCTTTAAACTGGTCGCTTATTTATAGATTTATTGAAGATTTCTGTAATTGCTGTTTTTGTTGTGTCACTGAATTCCCCACTTTGATTTCTATGCCTTGTCATTAATGTAAGTTGTATACATTTGACCCTTGGGACCAAAGCTGACACAAACATAGCCAAACCAAGAACTTACAATTAAATAAAACTTCAAATAGAAAAGTTCATTAACAATAAATGAAGTTCTTACTCCTACAATATACTTACTCTAATACGAACCAAGATGGCTAAAAGAACTTAAGCATTCTAAATTTAAATAAAGGTTATAAAATCATATTTGTGTTGTTCGTTTTCTCAAGCTTTACTTTAAATTGTAGTCTTTATATAGTAAAGTCTGAATTTGACCATTTTCAAAACAAAGGATTTAACCCACTTGCACACAACCTCACCTTTTGACCCCCATGTGATAAAGGTTTGAGAAATCATCGAGGAAAAAGAAGAAATTGCTTGTGACAAGCAATTTCTTCATTTACCACAATGTTTTCTGAATTTAGACAAGTCTTAGAATTTTGCTGTCTGGTAATTGTTTAAGACTGGCCCAATTTGGAGGCTGTTGCCATTAACCAATAAAAGTGATGGTGGTGCAGAGATAGCATTTGTGCACAGTATGTAGAGAAAGTATTGAAACAAGAGTTAAAAATGCTGATTATCATCATTAGCTCACCTGAGCACTAAGTGCTCGAGGTGAGCTATTGTGGTCACTCACCGTCCGTCGTCCGTCTGTCCGTCTGTCTGTCTGTCCGTCAACAATTTCTTCAAACATCTTCTTCTCCACAACCAATGGGCCAATTTTGGCCAAACTTGGCAGGAATGTTCCTTGAGTGACCCGTCTCAAAACTTGTTCGCGGATTTTGGATTCATCAAAAAATGTGGTGGTGGCAGGGCGGGGCTTATCGGGCTAAAAGAATCCTATTAAAATTCTTTAAAAATCAACCATTGGGCCAATTTTAATCAAACTTGGCAGAATTGTTCCTTGAGTGACCATTTTCAAAAGTTCTTTGCAAATTTTTGATTCGTCAAAAAATGTTGGCGTGGCAGGGCGGGGCTTATCAGACTTAGAGAAATCCTAAGAAAATTCTTTAAAAATCAACCAATGGGCCAATTTGAACCAAACTTGGCAGAATTGTTCCTTTAGTGACCCTTCTCAAAATTGGTCGCAGATTTTTGATTCGTCAAAAAATGTGTGTGTGTGGGGGGGGGGGGGGGGGCAGGGCGGGGCTTATCGGACTTAGAGAAATCCTAAGAAAATTCTTTAAAAATCAGCCAACGAGCCAATTTGAACCAAACTAGGCAGAATTGTTCCTTAAGTGACCCTTTTAAACATTTGTTCATAAATTTTTAGTTTCGTCAAAAAATGTGGGCGTGGCAGGGCGGGGCTTATCTGAGCAAGAGAAATTGTTAAAAAATTCTTTAAAAATCTTCTTCTCCTTAACCATTGGGCCAATTAGAACCAAATATGGCAGGAATGTTCCTTGGGTGTCGTGACTTTCCTTAAAAGTTGTTCGCCAATTTTTGATTGTAAAAAAATGTGGGCGTGGCAGGGCAGTGCTTATCGGACTTGGAGAAATCATAAAAAAAATCCTCAAAAATCAACCATTGGCCCAATTTGAATCAAATTTGGCAGAAATGTTCCTTGTGTGACACTTTTCAAAATTTGTTCGCAAATTTTTTATTCGTCAGAAAAAGTGGGCGTGGCTTATCAGACTTACAGTAATCCTAAGAAAATTCTTTAAAAATCAACCATTGGCCGGATTTGAAGCAAACTTTACTGAAATGTTCCTTTAGTGACTCTTTTCAAAATTTGTGGGCAAATTTTGTATTCGGCAAAGAAAGTGGGCGTGGCAGGGCGTGGCTTATCGGACTTGGAGAAATCATAAGAAAATTCTTTAAAATTCAAGCATTGGGCCAATTTGAAACAAATTTGGCAACGATGTTCCTTTAGTGACCCTTTTCAAAATTTGTTTGCAAATTTTGGATTCGTCAAAAAAGTGGGTGTGTCTTAAACTTCTTTCAGGTGAGCGATATAGGGCCATTCTGGTCCTCTTGTTTTCTTCTTTTAGCTCAATGTTTTTGAGTCATTATGCCCCCTTTCAGAAGAAAATGGGAGTATAATGTTTTGCAAATGTCAGTCAGTTGGTCCCTAGGGTAAACGGAAAGAAAGTAACAGGAAAAAAAGTAACGGAAAAAAAGTCACAATGTTGCCTAGGAAAAAAAGTAACTGGAAAGAAAGTAACAATTTATATTGTTTGGGCCTTATAACTCAGAATATATTTAGTAACAAGAGGCCCAGAGGGCCTTATCGGTCACCTGAATCAAATGAGCAGAAACAGTTATGGAAAATGTTAAACATTAACTAAAAGCGCTATCCCCCAGTACCATCATTTCTTGACAGTCTTTTTTTCTCTTGTCCAAACTTATTTAAAGACTCAAATACCGAATGTAAATTAAATCCAACAATAGAACATTTCTTAATATGTACCGTATTTACTCCCTTTTGGGGCCCCAAAACTCCATGATTTGTAAATATCTGAAGCGGCTTCCCATTGGGATACTTTCTGCCAAGTTTGGTAGAAATCTGTCAATTGGTTCTCAAAAAGAGTTTGAGTTTATTGAGGTTTTACGCCGTTTTCAACTACCAGGGTCATATCGCGGCGGCTGGAGCACCTACCCATGGATTCCTGTTATTTCTCAAACCAGTACTACCACAACACCCTTACCGAGCCTCCAGCTGCTCGCCCACTTAGGTTAACGATTTCAAACCCATTGGTGGGTGACAATTTTGTCAGAAAGGGTATTAGCCGCGGCCGGGTATCGAACCCGGGACCTCTCGTATGAGGGTCAGATGCGCTACCAACTGCGCTAAGGCCTCTCAAAAAGAAGTAGAAAATGTTCAAAGTTAAGTAATAACACGAACCCCTCCCATCCCCCATCCCCAGCACAGCCATTTATTGACGGATTTTTTTTCTCTTGTACAAAATTTATAGTCCTTGCCCTAAAGACTTTAACTTCCAAATGTGTATCCAATGCAACAGCTGGTTCATGAGTAGGAGATTTTTTAAGATGTACCCAATTTACCCCCTTTATGGGACCCCAAAGAGAGATAACTCCATGATTTGTACAAAATCTGAAGCGGCTTCCTATTAGAATGCTTCCTGCCAAGTTAGGTTGAAATCCATCCAATGGTTCTTAATAAGAAGTCGAAAATGTTAAGTTAACTAATAATGCAACACCCCCCCCCCCCCCTCCCATCCCCCCTCCCCAGCACGGCCATTTCTGGACGGATTTTTTTCTCATGTACAAACTTTGTTGTTCTTGCCCTAAAGACTCTAAATACCAAATGTGAATCCAATTCAACAGCTGGTTCATGAGAAGAAGATTTTTTTAAGATGTACCCTAATTAACCCCTTCTGGCCCCTTATGGGGCCCCAAAGGGAGATAACTCCATGATTCATAAAAATCTGAAGCGGCTTCTCATGGGGATGCTCCCTGCCAAGTTTGGTTGTAATCTGTCCAATGGTTCTAAAAAAGAAGTCGAAAATGTTAAGTTAACTAATAACTCGACCCCCCCTCCCATCCCCCATCCCCAGCACGGCCATTTCTGGACGGATTTTTTCTCTTGTACAAACTTTGTTGTCCTTGCCATAAAGACTCTAAATACCAAATGTGAATCGAATCCAACAGCTGGTTCATGAGAAGAAGATTTTTTAAGATGTACCCTATTTTACCCCTTTTTGGCCCCTTATGGGGCCCCAAAGGGAGGTAACTCCATGATTTGTACAAATCTGGAGCGGCTTACCATGGGGATGTCTCCTGCCAAGTTTGGTTGAAATCCGTCCAATGGTTCTCAAGAAGAAGTCGAAAATGTTAAAAGTTAACGCACGACGCACGGCGCACGACGCACAACGACGGACGAAACACGGTCGCAATAGGTCACCATGACCTTCGGTCAGGTGACCTAAAAACAAATTTTGGTGGGAGTTTTCTTCAAAATATTTATTTTATATTTTTTAATTCCAAAATGGTGTTTTTAATATATTTTCAATAAACTTAATTCTATTAGATCTAATAATTGTTTTGATGTTATCTTAAGATTAAACTTGAGCAAATTCTTATTTTTAGCTCACCTGAGCACAAAGTGCTCAAGGTGAGGTATTGTGATCGGTCGTTGTCCGTCGTCCGTCCGTCCGTCCGTCCGGCTGGCCGTCCGTCCGTCCACAATTTCTTTAAAGATCTTCTCCCAAACCAGTGGACCAATTTTCTTGAAACTTGGCAGGAATGATCCTTGGGTGAAGGGCTTTCAAAGTTGTTAAAAGAATTTGATTCCATCAAAGACTCTGGCTGCCGCGGCATGAGAAAAGGGGAAAATAGCCAACTCTTTTAAAAATCTTCTTCTGCCTAACCAGTTGGCCAATATTCTTGAAACTTCACATGAATGATCCTTGAGTGAAGGTCTTTTAAAGTTGTTAAAAGAATTTGATTCCATCAAAGACTTTGGCTGCCGCGGCATGAGAAAAGCGGAAAAAAGCCAAATCCATTAAAAATCTTCTTCTACCTAACCAGTCAGCCAATATTCTTGAAATTTCACATGAATGATCCTTGAGTGAAGGGCTTTCAAAGTTGTTAAAAGAATTTCATTCCATCAAAGACTCTGGCTGCCGCGGCATGAGAAAAGGGGAAAATAGCCAAATATTTTAAAAATCTTCTTCTGCCTAATTAGCAAGCCAATAATCTGGAAACTTCACATGAATGATCCTTGGGTGAAGGGCTTTCAAAGTTGTTAAAAGAATTTGATTCCATCAAAGACTCTGACTGCCGCGGCGTGAGAAAAGGGGAAAATAGCCAAATCTTGTAAAAATCTTCTGCCTTCAATTAGTTGGCCAATATTCTGGAAACTTCCCATGAATGATCCTTTGGTGAAGGGCTTTCAAAGTTTTTGAGAGACTTTGATTCCATTAAAGCCTTTGACTTCCGCGGCATGAGAAAAGGGGAAAATAGCCAAATCTTTTAAAAATCTTCTGGCTTACTACATGTAGTGGGCCAATATTCTTAAAACTTCACATGAATGATCTATGGGTGAAGGGCTTTCAAAGTTGTTATAAGAATTTTATTGATATCAAAGCTCTTAGTGCAGTGGCATCAGAAAAAGGGTAAAAGAGCAAACACTTTTGAAAAGGCTGAACTTTGTTTCATTCTTTTGAAAAACTAAGGAAAAGGGGCTTTATTGCAAAATTCTTAATTTGCTGCTATACAGGTCAAAATGTTTATTTCAACAAGGCAAGAAATTTCAGGTGAGCGATCTAGGGCCATCATGGCCCTCTTGTCTATATAATAGAATGACAAATCAAAACACCAATCTCACACATTACACATCACACATGTGACATGACATATCACCAATTAATCCCCAATTAACACCTGATAAGACAAATATACTGTCATTTCATCTACTTTAATGATAAACATGGTATACGGAAAAAAACCCACAAGGACAAAACCCCACACCCAAAATTTTGCACAGTGGACAAAACCCCACACCATGCATTTTGTACAGTGGACAAAACCCCACACCATCCATTTTACACAGTGGACAAAACCCCACACTAAGTTTATGTAGACAAGGACTTTGAGTGGAAACCTGAGTTAACTTTGACAAAATGTTCAGATAATTGTAAGAAAAGGTGCAGTTTTGGAACTAGACATGTACCCTCTTTCAGCCAATCTCAAACCAGTGGCTACTTATGAAAGCTCTGATGAAACTTTGGTGCATTTTCTCCTTTTCCCAAATGTTTTCTATGCTATAAGATAGAGATTTCTTCATTTTCAATCCAAACATTTATTTTGTCAACTTGCACCAGATGCTTTATCCAATTCTGAATTACATTGTCATTTCAGAAATATGAAATCTTTTATCAATTTGGATTGGATGATAAAACTTTTGTGTGAGGAAATCAGCCTTTTCTCATTTTGCAAAACCCCCTTTCTTTTATTATTTTGATAGTCAGACATTAATTTGGTAAATTAATTGATTAGGCAAACAGCTACAAACATTGTTTGGACTGTTGCCTTTGATCTTTTTTTGACCTGTGTGACCTTGACCTTTGATCTTTACATACTTTTAGAAATCTTTAACCTAGCCTTTATCTTATATCTTATTACACCTACAGCCTTGATATTTCACACATAGACACCTCCTACCAGGACCTTTCACATTTGACCATGACCTTGAATATTGCAACCTTGACCTTGGAGTTTGACCTACTTTTAAAAAAAAAACTTAAACCAGGCATGTATCATATCATGTCCCTTTACACATACAGCCTTGATATTTCATACATGGACACCTCCAACCAAGACCTTTCACATTTGACCATGACCTTGACCTTGGCATTTGGCCTACTTTTAAAAACTTTAACCTGGCCTATATTTCATTTTACTTTTATGTATACAGCCTTGATATTTCACACATAGACACCTCCTACCAAGACCTTTCATATTTGACCATGACCTTGGACCTTGTTAACTTGACCTTGGACTTTGACCTACATCAAATGTACGCCCTTGAGGGGGCATATATGTTTTACAAACATCTCTTGTTTGAATACGGTTTTAAGCAGAGGAGGTGAAATAATGTCAGGGATTTGTTTGGACATTATGGGGTCTTTTAAACAGCACCTGAGAGTTATTTAGAAGCAGAAAAAATTGTTTGCTCATCAACAACTTTTTATCAGGTGCCATTTAAAAGATCTACAATCTTGCCAATTTTTCCACCTTTTCTGCTTTAAACTGGTCGCTTATTTATAGATTTATTGAAGATTTCTGTAATTGCTGTTTTTGTTGTGTCACTGAATTCCCCACTTTGATTTCTATGCATTGTCATTAATGTAAGTTGT
Source organism: Fragum sueziense (assembly GCA_963680895.1). Lineage (NCBI taxonomy): Eukaryota > Metazoa > Mollusca > Bivalvia > Cardiida > Cardiidae > Fragum > Fragum sueziense. Next base: position 41,249,994 of record OY804599.1, read on the forward strand.
ATACATTTGACCCTTGGGACCAAAGCTGACACAAACATAGCCAAACCAAGAACTTACAATTAAATAAAACTTCAAATAGAAAAGTTCATTAACAATAAATGAAGTTCTTACTCCTACAATATACTTACTCTAATACGAACCAAGATGGCTAAAAGAACTTAAGCATTCTAAATTTAAATAAAGGTTATAAAATCATATTTGTGTTGTTCGTTTTCTCAAGCTTTACTTTAAATTGTAGTCTTTATATAGTAAAGTCTGAATTTGACCATTTTCAAAACAAAGGATTTAACCCACTTGCACACAACCTCACCTTTTGACCCCCATGTGATAAAGGTTTGAGAAATCATCGAGGAAAAAGAAGAAATTGCTTGTGACAAGCAATTTCTTCATTTACCACAATGTTTTCTGAATTTAGACAAGTCTTAGAATTTTGCTGTCTGGTAATTGTTTAAGACTGGCCCAATTTGGAGGCTGTTGCCATTAACCAATAAAAGTGATGGTGGTGCAGAGATAGCATTTGTGCACAGTATGTAGAGAAAGTATTGAAACAAGAGTTAAAAATGCTGATTATCATCATTAGCTCACCTGAGCACTAAGTGCTCGAGGTGAGCTATTGTGGTCACTCACCGTCCGTCGTCCGTCTGTCCGTCTGTCTGTCTGTCCGTCAACAATTTCTTCAAACATCTTCTTCTCCACAACCAATGGGCCAATTTTGGCCAAACTTGGCAGGAATGTTCCTTGAGTGACCCGTCTCAAAACTTGTTCGCGGATTTTGGATTCATCAAAAAATGTGGTGGTGGCAGGGCGGGGCTTATCGGGCTAAAAGAATCCTATTAAAATTCTTTAAAAATCAACCATTGGGCCAATTTTAATCAAACTTGGCAGAATTGTTCCTTGAGTGACCATTTTCAAAAGTTCTTTGCAAATTTTTGATTCGTCAAAAAATGTTGGCGTGGCAGGGCGGGGCTTATCAGACTTAGAGAAATCCTAAGAAAATTCTTTAAAAATCAACCAATGGGCCAATTTGAACCAAACTTGGCAGAATTGTTCCTTTAGTGACCCTTCTCAAAATTGGTCGCAGATTTTTGATTCGTCAAAAAATGTGTGTGTGTGTGTGGGGGGGGGGGGGGGGGCAGGGCGGGGCTTATCGGACTTAGAGAAATCCTAAGAAAATTCTTTAAAAATCAGCCAACGAGCCAATTTGAACCAAACTAGGCAGAATTGTTCCTTAAGTGACCCTTTTAAACATTTGTTCATAAATTTTTAGTTTCGTCAAAAAATGTGGGCGTGGCAGGGCGGGGCTTATCTGAGCAAGAGAAATTGTTAAAAAATTCTTTAAAAATCTTCTTCTCCTTAACCATTGGGCCAATTAGAACCAAATATGGCAGGAATGTTCCTTGGGTGTCGTGACTTTCCTTAAAAGTTGTTCGCCAATTTTTGATTGTAAAAAAATGTGGGCGTGGCAGGGCAGTGCTTATCGGACTTGGAGAAATCATAAAAAAAATCCTCAAAAATCAACCATTGGCCCAATTTGAATCAAATTTGGCAGAAATGTTCCTTGTGTGACACTTTTCAAAATTTGTTCGCAAATTTTTTATTCGTCAGAAAAAGTGGGCGTGGCTTATCAGACTTACAGTAATCCTAAGAAAATTCTTTAAAAATCAACCATTGGCCGGATTTGAAGCAAACTTTACTGAAATGTTCCTTTAGTGACTCTTTTCAAAATTTGTGGGCAAATTTTGTATTCGGCAAAGAAAGTGGGCGTGGCAGGGCGTGGCTTATCGGACTTGGAGAAATCATAAGAAAATTCTTTAAAATTCAAGCATTGGGCCAATTTGAAACAAATTTGGCAACGATGTTCCTTTAGTGACCCTTTTCAAAATTTGTTTGCAAATTTTGGATTCGTCAAAAAAGTGGGTGTGTCTTAAACTTCTTTCAGGTGAGCGATATAGGGCCATTCTGGTCCTCTTGTTTTCTTCTTTTAGCTCAATGTTTTTGAGTCATTATGCCCCCTTTCAGAAGAAAATGGGAGTATAATGTTTTGCAAATGTCAGTCAGTTGGTCCCTAGGGTAAACGGAAAGAAAGTAACAGGAAAAAAAGTAACGGAAAAAAAGTCACAATGTTGCCTAGGAAAAAAAGTAACTGGAAAGAAAGTAACAATTTATATTGTTTGGGCCTTATAACTCAGAATATATTTAGTAACAAGAGGCCCAGAGGGCCTTATCGGTCACCTGAATCAAATGAGCAGAAACAGTTATGGAAAATGTTAAACATTAACTAAAAGCGCTATCCCCCAGTACCATCATTTCTTGACAGTCTTTTTTTCTCTTGTCCAAACTTATTTAAAGACTCAAATACCGAATGTAAATTAAATCCAACAATAGAACATTTCTTAATATGTACCGTATTTACTCCCTTTTGGGGCCCCAAAACTCCATGATTTGTAAATATCTGAAGCGGCTTCCCATTGGGATACTTTCTGCCAAGTTTGGTAGAAATCTGTCAATTGGTTCTCAAAAAGAGTTTGAGTTTATTGAGGTTTTACGCCGTTTTCAACTACCAGGGTCATATCGCGGCGGCTGGAGCACCTACCCATGGATTCCTGTTATTTCTCAAACCAGTACTACCACAACACCCTTACCGAGCCTCCAGCTGCTCGCCCACTTAGGTTAACGATTTCAAACCCATTGGTGGGTGACAATTTTGTCAGAAAGGGTATTAGCCGCGGCCGGGTATCGAACCCGGGACCTCTCGTATGAGGGTCAGATGCGCTACCAACTGCGCTAAGGCCTCTCAAAAAGAAGTAGAAAATGTTCAAAGTTAAGTAATAACACGAACCCCTCCCATCCCCCATCCCCAGCACAGCCATTTATTGACGGATTTTTTTTCTCTTGTACAAAATTTATAGTCCTTGCCCTAAAGACTTTAACTTCCAAATGTGTATCCAATGCAACAGCTGGTTCATGAGTAGGAGATTTTTTAAGATGTACCCAATTTACCCCCTTTATGGGACCCCAAAGAGAGATAACTCCATGATTTGTACAAAATCTGAAGCGGCTTCCTATTAGAATGCTTCCTGCCAAGTTAGGTTGAAATCCATCCAATGGTTCTTAATAAGAAGTCGAAAATGTTAAGTTAACTAATAATGCAACACCCCCCCCCTCCCATCCCCCCCTCCCCAGCACGGCCATTTCTGGACGGATTTTTTTCTCATGTACAAACTTTGTTGTTCTTGCCCTAAAGACTCTAAATACCAAATGTGAATCCAATTCAACAGCTGGTTCATGAGAAGAAGATTTTTTAAAGATGTACCCTAATTAACCCCTTCTGGCCCCTTATGGGGCCCCAAAGGGAGATAACTCCATGATTCATAAAAATCTGAAGCGGCTTCTCATGGGGATGCTCCCTGCCAAGTTTGGTTGTAATCTGTCCAATGGTTCTAAAAAAGAAGTCGAAAATGTTAAGTTAACTAATAACTCGACCCCCCCTCCCATCCCCCATCCCCAGCACGGCCATTTCTGGACGGATTTTTTCTCTTGTACAAACTTTGTTGTCCTTGCCATAAAGACTCTAAATACCAAATGTGAATCGAATCCAACAGCTGGTTCATGAGAAGAAGATTTTTTAAGATGTACCCTATTTTACCCCTTTTTGGCCCCTTATGGGGCCCCAAAGGGAGGTAACTCCATGATTTGTACAAATCTGGAGCGGCTTACCATGGGGATGTCTCCTGCCAAGTTTGGTTGAAATCCGTCCAATGGTTCTCAAGAAGAAGTCGAAAATGTTAAAAGTTAACGCACGGCGCACGACGCACGGCGCACGACGCACAACGACGGACGAAACACGGTCGCAATAGGTCACCATGACCTTCGGTCAGGTGACCTAAAAACAAATTTTGGTGGGAGTTTTCTTCAAAATATTTATTTTATATTTTTTAATTCCAAAATGGTGTTTTTAATATATTTTCAATAAACTTAATTCTATTAGATCTAATAATTGTTTTGATGTTATCTTAAGATTAAACTTGAGCAAATTCTTATTTTTAGCTCACCTGAGCACAAAGTGCTCAAGGTGAGGTATTGTGATCGGTCGTTGTCCGTCGTCCGTCCGTCCGTCCGTCCGGCTGGCCGTCCGTCCGTCCACAATTTCTTTAAAGATCTTCTTCTCCCAAACCAGTGGACCAATTTTCTTGAAACTTGGCAGGAATGATCCTTGGGTGAAGGGCTTTCAAAGTTGTTAAAAGAATTTGATTCCATCAAAGACTCTGGCTGCCGCGGCATGAGAAAAGGGGAAAATAGCCAACTCTTTTAAAAATCTTCTTCTGCCTAACCAGTTGGCCAATATTCTTGAAACTTCACATGAATGATCCTTGAGTGAAGGGCTTTTAAAGTTGTTAAAAGAATTTGATTCCATCAAAGACTTTGGCTGCCGCGGCATGAGAAAAGCGGAAAAAAGCCAAATCCATTAAAAATCTTCTTCTACCTAACCAGTCAGCCAATATTCTTGAAATTTCACATGAATGATCCTTGAGTGAAGGGCTTTCAAAGTTGTTAAAAGAATTTCATTCCATCAAAGACTCTGGCTGCCGCGGCATGAGAAAAGGGGAAAATAGCCAAATATTTTAAAAATCTTCTTCTGCCTAATTAGCAAGCCAATAATCTGGAAACTTCACATGAATGATCCTTGGGTGAAGGGCTTTCAAAGTTGTTAAAAGAATTTGATTCCATCAAAGACTCTGACTGCCGCGGCGTGAGAAAAGGGGAAAATAGCCAAATCTTGTAAAAATCTTCTGCCTTCAATTAGTTGGCCAATATTCTGGAAACTTCCCATGAATGATCCTTTGGTGAAGGGCTTTCAAAGTTTTTGAGAGACTTTGATTCCATTAAAGCCTTTGACTTCCGCGGCATGAGAAAAGGGGAAAATAGCCAAATCTTTTAAAAATCTTCTGGCTTACTACATGTAGTGGGCCAATATTCTTAAAACTTCACATGAATGATCTATGGGTGAAGGGCTTTCAAAGTTGTTATAAGAATTTTATTGATATCAAAGCTCTTAGTGCAGTGGCATCAGAAAAAGGGTAAAAGAGCAAACACTTTTGAAAAGGCTGAACTTTGTTTCATTCTTTTGAAAAACTAAGGAAAAGGGGCTTTATTGCAAAATTCTTAATTTGCTGCTATACAGGTCAAAATGTTTATTTCAACAAGGCAAGAAATTTCAGGTGAGCGATCTAGGGCCATCATGGCCCTCTTGTCTATATAATAGAATGACAAATCAAAACACCAATCTCACACATTACACATCACACATGTGACATGACATATCACCAATTAATCCCCAATTAACACCTGATAAGACAAATATACTGTCATTTCATCTACTTTAATGATAAACATGGTATACGGAAAAAAACCCACAAGGACAAAACCCCACACCCAAAATTTTGCACAGTGGACAAAACCCCACACCATGCATTTTGTACAGTGGACAAAACCCCACACCATCCATTTTACACAGTGGACAAAACCCCACACTAAGTTTATGTAGACAAGGACTTTGAGTGGAAACCTGAGTTAACTTTGACAAAATGTTCAGATAATTGTAAGAAAAGGTGCAGTTTTGGAACTAGACATGTACCCTCTTTCAGCCAATCTCAAACCAGTGGCTACTTATGAAAGCTCTGATGAAACTTTGGTGCATTTTCTCCTTTTCCCAAATGTTTTCTATGCTATAAGATAGAGATTTCTTCATTTTCAATCCAAACATTTATTTTGTCAACTTGCACCAGATGCTTTATCCAATTCTGAATTACATTGTCATTTCAGAAATATGAAATCTTTTATCAATTTGGATTGGATGATAAAACTTTTGTGTGAGGAAATCAGCCTTTTCTCATTTTGCAAAACCCCCTTTCTTTTATTATTTTGATAGTCAGACATTAATTTGGTAAATTAATTGATTAGGCAAACAGCTACAAACATTGTTTGGACTGTTGCCTTTGATCTTTTTTTGACCTGTGTGACCTTGACCTTTGATCTTTACATACTTTTAGAAATCTTTAACCTAGCCTTTATCTTATATCTTATTACACCTACAGCCTTGATATTTCACACATAGACACCTCCTACCAGGACCTTTCACATTTGACCATGACCTTGAATATTGCAACCTTGACCTTGGAGTTTGACCTACTTTTAAAAAAAAAACTTAAACCAGGCATGTATCATATCATGTCCCTTTACACATACAGCCTTGATATTTCATACATGGACACCTCCAACCAAGACCTTTCACATTTGACCATGACCTTGACCTTGGCATTTGGCCTACTTTTAAAAACTTTAACCTGGCCTATATTTCATTTTACTTTTATGTATACAGCCTTGATATTTCACACATAGACACCTCCTACCAAGACCTTTCATATTTGACCATGACCTTGGACCTTGTTAACTTGACCTTGGACTTTGACCTACATCAAATGTACGCCCTTGAGGGGGCATATATGTTTTACAAACATCTCTTGTTTGAATACGGTTTTAAGCAGAGGAGGTGAAATAATGTCAGGGATTTGTTTGGACATTATGGGGTCTTTTAAACAGCACCTGAGAGTTATTTAGAAGCAGAAAAAATTGTTTGCTCATCAACAACTTTTTATCAGGTGCCATTTAAAAGATCTACAATCTTGCCAATTTTTCCACCTTTTCTGCTTTAAACTGGTCGCTTATTTATAGATTTATTGAAGATTTCTGTAATTGCTGTTTTTGTTGTGTCACTGAATTCCCCACTTTGATTTCTATGCCTTGTCATTAATGTAAGTTGTATACATTTGACCCTTGGGACCAAAGCTGACACAAACATAGCCAAACCAAGAACTTACAATTAAATAAAACTTCAAATAGAAAAGTTCATTAACAATAAATGAAGTTCTTACTCCTACAATATACTTACTCTAATACGAACCAAGATGGCTAAAAGAACTTAAGCATTCTAAATTTAAATAAAGGTTATAAAATCATATTTGTGTTGTTCGTTTTCTCAAGCTTTACTTTAAATTGTAGTCTTTATATAGTAAAGTCTGAATTTGACCATTTTCAAAACAAAGGATTTAACCCACTTGCACACAACCTCACCTTTTGACCCCCATGTGATAAAGGTTTGAGAAATCATCGAGGAAAAAGAAGAAATTGCTTGTGACAAGCAATTTCTTCATTTACCACAATGTTTTCTGAATTTAGACAAGTCTTAGAATTTTGCTGTCTGGTAATTGTTTAAGACTGGCCCAATTTGGAGGCTGTTGCCATTAACCAATAAAAGTGATGGTGGTGCAGAGATAGCATTTGTGCACAGTATGTAGAGAAAGTATTGAAACAAGAGTTAAAAATGCTGATTATCATCATTAGCTCACCTGAGCACTAAGTGCTCGAGGTGAGCTATTGTGGTCACTCACCGTCCGTCGTCCGTCTGTCCGTCTGTCTGTCTGTCCGTCAACAATTTCTTCAAACATCTTCTTCTCCACAACCAATGGGCCAATTTTGGCCAAACTTGGCAGGAATGTTCCTTGAGTGACCCGTCTCAAAACTTGTTCGCGGATTTTGGATTCATCAAAAAATGTGGTGGTGGCAGGGCGGGGCTTATCGGGCTAAAAGAATCCTATTAAAATTCTTTAAAAATCAACCATTGGGCCAATTTTAATCAAACTTGGCAGAATTGTTCCTTGAGTGACCATTTTCAAAAGTTCTTTGCAAATTTTTGATTCGTCAAAAAATGTTGGCGTGGCAGGGCGGGGCTTATCAGACTTAGAGAAATCCTAAGAAAATTCTTTAAAAATCAACCAATGGGCCAATTTGAACCAAACTTGGCAGAATTGTTCCTTTAGTGACCCTTCTCAAAATTGGTCGCAGATTTTTGATTCGTCAAAAAATGTGTGTGTGTGTGTGGGGGGGGGGGGGGGGGCAGGGCGGGGCTTATCGGACTTAGAGAAATCCTAAGAAAATTCTTTAAAAATCAGCCAACGAGCCAATTTGAACCAAACTAGGCAGAATTGTTCCTTAAGTGACCCTTTTAAACATTTGTTCATAAATTTTTAGTTTCGTCAAAAAATGTGGGCGTGGCAGGGCGGGGCTTATCTGAGCAAGAGAAATTGTTAAAAAATTCTTTAAAAATCTTCTTCTCCTTAACCATTGGGCCAATTAGAACCAAATATGGCAGGAATGTTCCTTGGGTGTCGTGACTTTCCTTAAAAGTTGTTCGCCAATTTTTGATTGTAAAAAAATGTGGGCGTGGCAGGGCAGTGCTTATCGGACTTGGAGAAATCATAAAAAAAATCCTCAAAAATCAACCATTGGCCCAATTTGAATCAAATTTGGCAGAAATGTTCCTTGTGTGACACTTTTCAAAATTTGTTCGCAAATTTTTTATTCGTCAGAAAAAGTGGGCGTGGCTTATCAGACTTACAGTAATCCTAAGAAAATTCTTTAAAAATCAACCATTGGCCGGATTTGAAGCAAACTTTACTGAAATGTTCCTTTAGTGACTCTTTTCAAAATTTGTGGGCAAATTTTGTATTCGGCAAAGAAAGTGGGCGTGGCAGGGCGTGGCTTATCGGACTTGGAGAAATCATAAGAAAATTCTTTAAAATTCAAGCATTGGGCCAATTTGAAACAAATTTGGCAACGATGTTCCTTTAGTGACCCTTTTCAAAATTTGTTTGCAAATTTTGGATTCGTCAAAAAAGTGGGTGTGTCTTAAACTTCTTTCAGGTGAGCGATATAGGGCCATTCTGGTCCTCTTGTTTTCTTCTTTTAGCTCAATGTTTTTGAGTCATTATGCCCCCTTTCAGAAGAAAATGGGAGTATAATGTTTTGCAAATGTCAGTCAGTTGGTCCCTAGGGTAAACGGAAAGAAAGTAACAGGAAAAAAAGTAACGGAAAAAAAGTCACAATGTTGCCTAGGAAAAAAAGTAACTGGAAAGAAAGTAACAATTTATATTGTTTGGGCCTTATAACTCAGAATATATTTAGTAACAAGAGGCCCAGAGGGCCTTATCGGTCACCTGAATCAAATGAGCAGAAACAGTTATGGAAAATGTTAAACATTAACTAAAAGCGCTATCCCCCAGTACCATCATTTCTTGACAGTCTTTTTTTCTCTTGTCCAAACTTATTTAAAGACTCAAATACCGAATGTAAATTAAATCCAACAATAGAACATTTCTTAATATGTACCGTATTTACTCCCTTTTGGGGCCCCAAAACTCCATGATTTGTAAATATCTGAAGCGGCTTCCCATTGGGATACTTTCTGCCAAGTTTGGTAGAAATCTGTCAATTGGTTCTCAAAAAGAGTTTGAGTTTATTGAGGTTTTACGCCGTTTTCAACTACCAGGGTCATATCGCGGCGGCTGGAGCACCTACCCATGGATTCCTGTTATTTCTCAAACCAGTACTACCACAACACCCTTACCGAGCCTCCAGCTGCTCGCCCACTTAGGTTAACGATTTCAAACCCATTGGTGGGTGACAATTTTGTCAGAAAGGGTATTAGCCGCGGCCGGGTATCGAACCCGGGACCTCTCGTATGAGGGTCAGATGCGCTACCAACTGCGCTAAGGCCTCTCAAAAAGAAGTAGAAAATGTTCAAAGTTAAGTAATAACACGAACCCCTCCCATCCCCCATCCCCAGCACAGCCATTTATTGACGGATTTTTTTTCTCTTGTACAAAATTTATAGTCCTTGCCCTAAAGACTTTAACTTCCAAATGTGTATCCAATGCAACAGCTGGTTCATGAGTAGGAGATTTTTTAAGATGTACCCAATTTACCCCCTTTATGGGACCCCAAAGAGAGATAACTCCATGATTTGTACAAAATCTGAAGCGGCTTCCTATTAGAATGCTTCCTGCCAAGTTAGGTTGAAATCCATCCAATGGTTCTTAATAAGAAGTCGAAAATGTTAAGTTAACTAATAATGCAACACCCCCCCCCCCCTCCCATCCCCCCTCCCCAGCACGGCCATTTCTGGACGGATTTTTTTCTCATGTACAAACTTTGTTGTTCTTGCCCTAAAGACTCTAAATACCAAATGTGAATCCAATTCAACAGCTGGTTCATGAGAAGAAGATTTTTTAAAGATGTACCCTAATTAACCCCTTCTGGCCCCTTATGGGGCCCCAAAGGGAGATAACTCCATGATTCATAAAAATCTGAAGCGGCTTCTCATGGGGATGCTCCCTGCCAAGTTTGGTTGTAATCTGTCCAATGGTTCTAAAAAAGAAGTCGAAAATGTTAAGTTAACTAATAACTCGACCCCCCCTCCCATCCCCCATCCCCAGCACGGCCATTTCTGGACGGATTTTTTCTCTTGTACAAACTTTGTTGTCCTTGCCATAAAGACTCTAAATACCAAATGTGAATCGAATCCAACAGCTGGTTCATGAGAAGAAGATTTTTTAAGATGTACCCTATTTTACCCCTTTTTGGCCCCTTATGGGGCCCCAAAGGGAGGTAACTCCATGATTTGTACAAATCTGGAGCGGCTTACCATGGGGATGTCTCCTGCCAAGTTTGGTTGAAATCCGTCCAATGGTTCTCAAGAAGAAGTCGAAAATGTTAAAAGTTAACGCACGGCGCACGACGCACGGCGCACGACGCACAACGACGGACGAAACACGGTCGCAATAGGTCACCATGACCTTCGGTCAGGTGACCTAAAAACAAATTTTGGTGGGAGTTTTCTTCAAAATATTTATTTTATATTTTTTAATTCCAAAATGGTGTTTTTAATATATTTTCAATAAACTTAATTCTATTAGATCTAATAATTGTTTTGATGTTATCTTAAGATTAAACTTGAGCAAATTCTTATTTTTAGCTCACCTGAGCACAAAGTGCTCAAGGTGAGGTATTGTGATCGGTCGTTGTCCGTCGTCCGTCCGTCCGTCCGTCCGGCTGGCCGTCCGTCCGTCCACAATTTCTTTAAAGATCTTCTTCTCCCAAACCAGTGGACCAATTTTCTTGAAACTTGGCAGGAATGATCCTTGGGTGAAGGGCTTTCAAAGTTGTTAAAAGAATTTGATTCCATCAAAGACTCTGGCTGCCGCGGCATGAGAAAAGGGGAAAATAGCCAACTCTTTTAAAAATCTTCTTCTGCCTAACCAGTTGGCCAATATTCTTGAAACTTCACATGAATGATCCTTGAGTGAAGGGCTTTTAAAGTTGTTAAAAGAATTTGATTCCATCAAAGACTTTGGCTGCCGCGGCATGAGAAAAGCGGAAAAAAGCCAAATCCATTAAAAATCTTCTTCTACCTAACCAGTCAGCCAATATTCTTGAAATTTCACATGAATGATCCTTGAGTGAAGGGCTTTCAAAGTTGTTAAAAGAATTTCATTCCATCAAAGACTCTGGCTGCCGCGGCATGAGAAAAGGGGAAAATAGCCAAATATTTTAAAAATCTTCTTCTGCCTAATTAGCAAGCCAATAATCTGGAAACTTCACATGAATGATCTTTGGGTGAAGGGCTTTCAAAGTTGTTAAAAGAATTTGATTCCATCAAAGACTCTGACTGCCGCGGCGTGAGAAAAGGGGAAAATAGCCAAATCTTGTAAAAATCTTCTGCCTTCAATTAGTTGGCCAATATTCTGGAAACTTCCCATGAATGATCCTTTGGTGAAGGGCTTTCAAAGTTTTTGAGAGACTTTGATTCCATTAAAGCCTTTGACTTCCGCGGCATGAGAAAAGGGGAAAATAGCCAAATCTTTTAAAAATCTTCTGGCTTACTACATGTAGTGGGCCAATATTCTTAAAACTTCACATGAATGATCTATGGGTGAAGGGCTTTCAAAGTTGTTATAAGAATTTTATTGATATCAAAGCTCTTAGTGCAGTGGCATCAGAAAAAGGGTAAAAGAGCAAACACTTTTGAAAAGGCTGAACTTTGTTTCATTCTTTTGAAAAACTAAGGAAAAGGGGCTTTATTGCAAAATTCTTAATTTGCTGCTATACAGGTCAAAATGTTTATTTCAACAAGGCAAGAAATTTCAGGTGAGCGATCTAGGGCCATCATGGCCCTCTTGTCTATATAATAGAATGACAAATCAAAACACCAATCTCACACATTACACATCACACATGTGACATGACATATCACCAATTAATCCCCAATTAACACCTGATAAGACAAATATACTGTCATTTCATCTACTTTAATGATAAACATGGTATACGGAAAAAAACCCACAAGGACAAAACCCCACACCCAAAATTTTGCACAGTGGACAAAACCCCACACCATGCATTTTGTACAGTGGACAAAACCCCACACCATCCATTTTACACAGTGGACAAAACCCCACACTAAGTTTATGTAGACAAGGACTTTGAGTGGAAACCTGAGTTAACTTTGACAAAATGTTCAGATAATTGTAAGAAAAGGTGCAGTTTTGGAACTAGACATGTACCCTCTTTCAGCCAATCTCAAACCAGTGGCTACTTATGAAAGCTCTGATGAAACTTTGGTGCATTTTCTCCTTTTCCCAAATGTTTTCTATGCTATAAGATAGAGATTTCTTCATTTTCAATCCAAACATTTATTTTGTCAACTTGCACCAGATGCTTTATCCAATTCTGAATTACATTGTCATTTCAGAAATATGAAATCTTTTATCAATTTGGATTGGATGATAAAACTTTTGTGTGAGGAAATCAGCCTTTTCTCATTTTGCAAAACCCCCTTTCTTTTATTATTTTGATAGTCAGACATTAATTTGGTAAATTAATTGATTAGGCAAACAGCTACAAACAATGTTTGGACTGTTGCCTTTGATCTTTTTTTTACGTTTGCCATTGTCATTAAGGACAACTTAATTAGTATTCTTTTATCATTTATATGGTGAAACAAACTGTCAATAATTGTAAGACAAACTGCTAATGCTTATCATTAGAATTTTCTTTAATTGGTTAATTCAAGTGTATTATAACACTAAAGAGAATGATATTGACTTGTTCAACTATTACTTTTCCAGAAAAAATATGAAAAAGATGAAGTTTATGTTAATTCTATTCCAAACAAAATGTGGTTGTGGTGCCTCTAGAAGAAAACACTGAGAAAACATTGTAAAGAAAAGAAGAAATAAAGAAGAATCATTAATTTCCCTTTCCCCAATATACTTACACTTTATCATGCAAATGTTCAGATTTTGACAGTAATCGCTTTGTAGTGTGATAGCTTACAAATCAGAACAATTTAAAATTCTGTTGTTTAAGCTTTCAAAATGTACAATGTTCAGCCTATCAAAATTCAGAAGATTTGTAGAACACTTATATAGACATAAATCTGTTTGAGCTTAACATTGCAGTTTTCTAATATTGGTAAGAACTACAAGGTATATTTTCAATGTTGAATCAGAAAAAAAATACCACTTTATTTTCAGTCTGATACAATGAATACATAGATCTACATATAATATTATTGCTAATTCACAAATCAAACAGACAAATTTGTGGTATTATCTCTCTTTAGCACAAGACAGACATAATTGCAGACATTTAAAAGGGAGGGGTTTTGTCCACAGTCAAAAAAGAATGGTGTGGGGTTTTGTCCACTGTGAAAAATGAGTGGTGTGGGGTTTTGTCCACAGTGCAAAATGCATGGTGTGGGGTTTTGTCCACAGTACAAAATTTTGGGTGTGGGGTTTTGTCCTTGTGGGGTTTTTTCCTACAATCGATAAACATGTATAGTATCTGAGTGAAGAGAAAAGAATACAAAATCAAACCCTATTTTACATATTTTCCATTCATAAATAATTTCTTTGTAATAAATATTTGAAAACTCTACCAACTAATATTTATTCATATACTTAAATACTGTTTTAAATAGAATTGTTACTTTTTTTCCAGTTACTTTTTTTCCGTTACTTTTTATCCTGTTTCTTTTTTTCCTGTTACTTTCTTTCCTACAATCGGTCGCTAGACCTACTTTGTCCAGAGCATAACTTGAAAAGTATGCAAGATAGATCTTAGTATGGAATGCAGTGCACAAAGATGATAACTCTGCTGGTGATAGAGTTATTGCCCTTTAGTGATTTTTAGCTCACATGAGCATATAGTGCTCAGGGTGAGGTATTGTGACCAACCAATGTCCTGTGCCCGTCTGTCTGGACATCTGTCCACCCGTCTGTATGTCAACAATTACCAAAATATTTCTTAAGTATTTGGCAGAATTCAATATTTTTCATAGATATGGTCCTTGCGTCCTTTTTCATTCTTTTCTTTTTGTCACAACCTTGCGTCCTTTTCATTCTTTTCTTTTCGTCACAATGTCAGTTATTGTGATCGGTTGTTGTCTGTCTAACCATATGTCTGACCTCCCAAATAAGTAGGCAAATAGTCTGCTTAGCCCATTACCACACGATGACTTTTTGACTCCCAACAAAATAATGGTCATGGAAAACATCAAGGAAATGAAGAAATTGTTTGTGACGAGCAATTTCTTCATTTCCCACAATGTCTTCCATCCGAAAAGACCTAAAAGTTAAAAATTCCATTCACTTGAAATTGTCGCCTGAAGGATCTTTCAATTTGGACCGCCCTAAAATTTTGTCGTTTGGTAATGGGTTAACCAATGTCAATGCGTTGGTAAAAGTAGAACACTTTTTTTCTCGTCTGGTTTATAAAGAGGTCGAGAGGGCTATTGAAAACTAAACGTGAGGTGGGGCGTCACAATTCTTGTGAACTAAACCCTTTCACAAACGGCAAAAATAAGACTTTCGATTTGAAAGAAAGTATATGCGACAAATTTAACCCTTTCCCAAACAAGACCTGGTTTTGACGTCCCTAATAGAAAAGGCTTGGGAAAACATTGAAACAAAAGGAGAAACTGCTGATAACCAGCAGTTTCTCCTTTTGTCTCAATATTTTCTATGCCATATTTTACACAAATCCTATCTTTGATAACATCCATTTTGTCATTTGTGGCAGTTTTTTAAGTGGATCATTCTAAAATTTGCCGTTTGGGAAAGGGTTAATACTGATAAAACAACAATTGGGCAAAATAGAGCACAGGAAATGCCAATACAAAAGAAGACATTGTTAGTTAATATATTTTTCTTCTATAACCTCAATGTTTTCTAAAGCAGTTGCGCTGTTGGGATCGTCAAAACAATTTCTTGTTTGAAGTTATTGGTTTGATATGTCTCTCAAACAAAAGTATCTATCGTGTTCTATTTCCTGCAATGTTGTCTCTCCAGAAATACCAAAACATTAAATCTATTCAATTATATTTTGTCAGCAACATATTTTAATTCTTAATCGGTCTAAAATTTTGCCGACTGGTACAGCTTCCAAGTCAAAATTTTGTTTTGTAGGAATGGGATTGCATAGTTTAGTCTTGAAGTCTATCTAAATTCGATTTTAACACAACTAACGTTTACTCTTTCTTTCTGCAACCATGTACAACTTCAAAGCTTATGAAAGAAAAGAAAGGCATAAATTATTCAAAAATGAGAAGTTATACCATTGTTCAGCCATTCTCCAGAAATTGAAGCCATTTTGAAAAAAAGCTGTCGCCAGCTTATATGCACTGGAAAATGAAATTTATTGTCTTTGCAGCTCATTGAAATCATTATATTATTATTACCTAACCATTTTCGAGATAATATATACATACTCAGGTGCGAAAACCTCATATCTAAGAAAACTGCGTGTCATTTATTAACATGGGGGTCTTAAAATTCCCATGTCGCCAAGCCAATTGTCTTTATACTTTTCTCATTTTTTTCTTCAAACATAGCTTACATACTGCGAAAATGTTATCAATATGTGCGGAATATATAGAGACTTGAAGTTTTAAAGCTGATTGTGCATCTTCTTCATATTTTCACTACTTTTTAAATCCGAATGCATGTGTCGCCACAAAAGCCTATTTTCCCGTAACGACTTTTATTTGTTCCTAAATTGCTACAGAAAAGTATAAAGAATATGTCATCAACACCTTATCAAATGCGCAAGGTATTAAACTTATTGAAAAGACATATTTTTCAACAAATATGTCTTTAATTCATACTGTACAGACAACTAAAAACGAAAATTGAAATGTCGCATTTCAAATGCTATGCTTCCATAACGTTCATATCTTTATAACCAGAATGCTCTTGGTGAAAATAAGTATAGTAGGCGATGAAGCAATACTAGGGAATATTTTTAAAACAATAACATGATGAATATCAGTTAGAATCAGAATGTGATCACTGTTTTTGTTCGTTGGTCACTATGCTTCCATAACTTTTAGTTTCCATAACGTATTTATAATCTGAATTTGCGTCAACGGCATCACACAAATCTATAAGAAACATTAAGTTATAACATGGAATGTCTCTGTCTATGACAATGGGATCGATTTGCACTTACGTATCTTGAGGATTTCCGACTGAGGATACCGTGAAAGATATGACTATATCGGTTGATTTCAACATAGTGACTTCGGAACTGTTAAGACTATGAACTGTAATCTTAAAATGATTTTTTCTGCACGATCTCTAGACACACTACCCAGGCCAAGACCATTGTAGTCGATTGACTTTCATATTTTAAATGAAAATAGCATTATCTAATAGATTTCTCTGTTACGGAACTTAGCGTTATGGAACATAGTTTTTTGGTGTTTCTTTTGTGGCTATCCAAGGCTACCAAATTCAAAACGTGTTTTGCATTCTACATAAGTATTGCACATTAGACTATCAGAATAGATATAATTATTGATGTTATCATTTCAAATTGTTCTCAATGTGATACTGAAACAAAAATGTTTATTGGCCTTTAGTAATACAGGCAAAACGCAGAAGAAAGAATTGTAGAGGTAATAACTAATAGAATAACTTAACAATGAGCTAATTGGTGGAAATGGGAAGCATATACCAACTGACTTCTTATCCGAAAATGGAAAAAATATAGGGAACATTATAGAAAATGGTTCGTAAAATGAAGAGTAAGATATATAATGAGTACAAAACTACAACATAAAAGGATATTAAGACAATGTTTGACAACCGTTATGAAAATTAATGTTGTATGACATGATTCCACACCATGAATGTGGACATTTCTTTTTAAACATACGAGAGGGGGTAATATGCTGAACATGATATATTGTAGAGCATCAATGGAAAAGGTATGTATTGCTATATCTGGAATGAACAATAAAAGTTTAGAACCAAGAAAACAAAAATAATTGTTTACTGAAACCATTTGAAAGACCATTGAAAAGCTTTATTTTGTTTGTCTCCTTTGCATTTGACAACTTATATAAAGCCTGTGTTATAAATATATGTACAGTGTATAACGATTCATATGTCATAAAACACTGGAGAGAAGTTAAGTTGGAATTTAAACAAATGATGAAAGTAACAAGTCTGTGAAAATCAACACCATTTTGACCAGGTAACAGTTTCTCATTTAAAGTATTGCTGCACGAGAAAGGTAATCACTGATATGGCTTACAATAAACAGGTATTTAAAAGGATGCATCGACCTTCACCCAGCAGAACCACGAAAGCTTATTACGGTTAGACAAGGGGTAGTTTCGCGAAAAGAAGACAACAGCATTGTTTTAACTAATCATATATGCAACGTAACAGTAACTAAAATATACCAACACATAGGGGCACACTTATGATTATCTGCATATATTTTTTTGAAGACGTATCCTTTAAAATCTAACAAGCAAACTAGGAGATCGTAAGTAAATGAAGACATGGCTAACTTTTATGGCAGTCTTTTTTGTTTACATAACCCCTAGCTTGCTTGCCCATGTCATCAATATTGTGTCTTTGCAATACAAACTGTGGCGAGAGAATGTCTGCAACGATTCAACTCGAACCCTGAAGTTTTTATCAACTCTCTCCCAGCAACGAAATTTCAGGCAGGTCCAAGTTTATGGGGTGTGCAAACGACAAAAGTCGATTGCTACAAAGTGCAGGAAATTTGCAGAATATTAAATTATAATAAAAGGGGACGGAAAATGGGAAAATAAAGAAGAAGATTTCAAGATTTATAAAATATATGCCAGCTAAAAGGCTTTAATAGAAAAGCTTATATAAGTTTATGAACAGTAATATAGCCCCAAAAATCATACAACCAAACGATTTACAAATACTTGAAATCTTTAAGTAACAATCATTCACAATTCGGTTGGCGATTTGTAAAATTATGCCAAATATTTTACAAAACAATAATCATTTTCCGTAACGTATGCTCCGTAACTAATATATTTTACAAGAAATCTTTATTAATCAGTTCATTTCTATCGAGAAGAATTGTGAATTTAATATACGTATACAGGTGTCATTACTGGTGCTTTCGGAATGGATTTTCTCTCGATTCTGGTGTTTTAATCGGATATTTCAAATTAATTAATTTACCCAGGTTTTGTGGTAATTTCATAGAATTATATTTGTCATTTGTTCTAAAAATGATTTGAAACTTTTCATGTACAATGAATAAATCATTTTTAACAATTGAGATAACATTAAGCAAATAATTGGGATATATATGAACTCTTTTCCCAATCAAGAAACAAATGCATATGCTCCGTAACGAAGGGGTGGTCTTTGTAAATGTGTTTTTACGTTTTATACGGGTTGTTCCATCGAACATACTTGTGTTTTTTCTCAAGCTCTTTGATACGACAAAAACTAGTTACAAAATTTAATGTACTATTTCAAACCATTATTAAGTAACAAAAAACTTCACAAACCCCCATATAAACAATCAAGAGAACTGTAGATTATAAAGGTTTTCCATTTTAATGATACACGTTATTTAAGCTCGATGTCAATAAAAAAATCATTTGTATACCACCAGTTATGCTGCAACATCAAACTGGACCCTATCACTATTATTTTCAATCTTTGATTGTGCTCTAAAGCTTTAGAAACTAACCGTCAGTACCTAATCTATGCTCCGTAACATACCCATTTTCATACTAACTTTGAAGGATCATAAAAATAGTTTGGTAAAAATGGTGCGGGTTAAAATTTCATCAATATTGCCTGAAGTATTCTTCTTTAGAAATAACCAAAAACCATTTGAATTGCAGATGGTCGAAAAATCATTTTTTCTCAAATCAAAATGGCTTCAATTTCTGGAGAATGGCTGTGTTGTCTATTCAAGCCTTATTTGATAATACTATTTAAAATGTTAACCCTTCTCCCAAACAAGACTTGCTTTTTAAAGTTCCATAAAATATTGAAGCATTAGAAGAAAATGCTGATGATCAGCATTTTCTCCTTTTGCCTCAATATTTTCTGTGTTTTATTGTACACAAATCTTATCTTTTATATAACACCAAGTTTGTCATCTGCAACAGCTCGAAAATAAGATCAATTCATTTTTTGCCGATTGGGAAGGGTTGATCTTTCTTCACGAAGCTCTGGTTTTGACGAACCTATTGATGTAGTTTAGAATTTTTTAACCCTTTACCAAACGACCAACTTTAAGGGTCTCCAAATTTTCAAAGAACTGCAGCACACAAAAATCTTTAAATCAAAGATTTGTGTGCGCATCATGACAAAAAAATATTGAGACAATAGGAGAAAATGTTTTTTGTCGGCATTTCTTCTTTTGTCTCAATATTATTTGTGTCATATAACACACAAATCGTATCTTTAATAGCTTATTACCAATATTTTCTTGTTTTGCCTCAATATTTTCCCATGCCTTTTCTGTAAATGCTAATTATCCGCGTTTCTGCGAATCCAACAAGCTTGATTGGATAGGATTAAATACCGATAGGTAATAATTAAACGAGCCATGATTTAACACCCAATTAATTGCTTAATTTGCTATAGGTACCAATTGTGATTGACACATTCTGAGCATTACGAGAAATGTTAATTAAGAGTACTACTACTTTTAATTTAACATTATAAATACAATGAAAATATTTAAAAATGCAGTCCAAATAGGAGATCAACGAGTAAAGGTGCAAATTATTACAAAATAATACATTTAAAATTAACACATAGAGAGGAACGAAAATACGGAAAAGGGGTATATTTTCAGTTTTGATTTTTTATTTTATTGGGGTTTTACGCCGTTTTCAACTTCTATGGTCATATTGCAGCGGCTGGAGCACCTAACCGTGGGTTTCTGGTATTTCTCGCACCAGTACAACCACAATATCCAAACCGAGCCTCCAGCTGCTCTCTCACATAGGTGATTCACACCCATTGGTGAGAGACAAATGACTTTTATCAAATGTCAGAATGGATACTGGCCGAGCCGGGGTTCGAACTCGAGACCCCTGGATTGACAGACTCCGACGTACCCGACTGAGCTATCCGGGCTCGGCCTTTCAGTTTTGATATCCCGGCGTTTGATGTTGACGTTCGAAGAAAATGTTGGAAATAAGCTTCCAGACTGTTGGATATATGACTTAACCCCATTACCACGCAATGATTCTTTTTGACTCACTAAAAAATAATGGCTTTGGAAAACATTGTTGAAAATGAAGAAATTGCTTGTCACAAGCAATTTCTTCATTTCTCACAAGGTTTTCTACCCCAAAAGAAAAAGGTAGGATTCCATTCATTTGAAATTGTCGTCTATAATCTCTTTGAATTTAGATCAGTCTAGAATTTTGTTGTTTGGTAATGGGTTAACCCAATTACTTGCGTATCTATCGTTCACAGATTATTCTTTGAGAGAAATGGAGCAGTCCAAAATTTTACCTTTTGTGATTTTTAAGGGTCAGCACATATTTTTGTTTATTTTTCACAGGTAAAATGGCTGCAAACTTTAGTCGAAAAGCCTCGAGAAACATGAAGTTGGAGAAGCCAGCTCCGCGAAGGCAAAAACGAAAAAGCAACTCAGACGTTCATATTGAAAACTTACCAACAAAAGATCCTGAAAACACAAATGTTGCTAAATTACCAAACTGTTCAAACGATGAGCCTACAAACTTCGATCAAGCAGACTCAAGACTAACTACCACAAATTACCCAAAGTACGAGGACAAAATGACAACACCGCGAATCCAACGAATACTGGCACAGCTAGAAGACCTCATTGAGAAGTTTAAACAAGAAACGTCCCCTAAATCACCCAATCACGACGTCAAAAGAACAACTAAAATCCGGATATCCAAGAAAACCGACAACACAAAACAAGAAGAGACAACAAAAACGACAACAAGTGATGACAAAAAGACAGACGACGGGTGCGAGTCAGATGACCGAAAACAGAGAAGAACCGAAACCATTAGGCATAAAGATGACAAAGAAAACCATAGAACCATTCGAACATTAGACAGACGTGAATCCAATGACAGAAAATCAACAAGAAACAATGCGCGTTATAAAGAAAACAAAGAAGAGAATCGCACAAAGAGAACAGAGAACAGGCACAAATCAAGGGACCACAAAACTACAAGACCAGATAGGCATGAAGAAAACATGGACAGATGCCTCACCAAACAAACATGTAACAGATCAGAATCTAATGACTGGAAATCGACCAGAATCGATAGGCGAACAGACGAAATGTGCAGGTTCAATGGTCGTAAAACGGCCAAAACAGATAGAAATGAAGACGAAAAAGATGGCAGAATCAAGAAACAAACAGGCTACAGGCATGGAACCTATGAACGCGAAACTACACGAACAAATAGGCACGAAGAAAAGAAATTTGGTAACTACTCTAGTAAAAGTCTAATCATTCCATCGAGAGAATTGCGTTCTAAAGTCTTTGTAACTGACAACTGGAACAAGAGCACGGACAGACATATAAGATCGGGTTTCGTTGAAAATTCTCCTAAAACTACCGCTGGTAATGAACGCCTAAGATCGGTAGTGGGCAAAGTGATCCATAGACATCCAAGATGTCGCCGTGATTAGACATTAATTTGGCCAGGATCTGGAAAATGGGACTTCATACGAGTTGATACCTCGGACCTCTATAAGGGTACATAGCCAATACAAGCTCGTTTGAAAAGTATCATAGAATTGCTATTCATTATGCCATGTAGCTATGATACATTCTAATTCATGTTTGTTATTAAAAATGTTAATTTACATCAATATATCAATAAATTGAATTGCGTTTCTATTTCTTCTGCTTAAACCAAAAGGAAAACAAGCTAAACCATCTCCAGAACAAGCTCTGGTATTTGCCATCCGTAACAAGAATGACATGGGAAAACATTGAAACACATACTCGCATTCATCAATGAATTCATCGTTGAAGATTTCTAGCGAGTCTGTTAAATGTGGTAATAAGATAGTGACTGACATGTCTATGGAATATCAGCAAAACCATCTCAACTGCAGCCATTTTACCAGCTTATTTCATAAGGATATTCATTTTTAGGGTTCCCCGTCCATTGTTTTCGCTTTTGAAGCACGATGGTCTATAACACGGTGTATAATCACGTGATACAATATTTTCAGAAAATCTTCAATAATTTTGTAAATACTGGACCGACTTGATTTCGGTTTCAAGCAGAGAATGTGGACAGACGTCACGCATTAGATGGACATAGTTGTTTTTTGAAAAATTAACTGATAAAAAAGTTATTGAAAATAAACCAAAATTTTGCTTTATCTTCAATAACTTTTTTATCAGTTGATTTTTAGAAAATCCAACACGTCCAGCTTATTCCTGGCATTTTCCCACCTTCTCTGCTTTAAACCGAATTCAAAATGGTCAAGTATTTTAAAAAAAAATATTGAAGATTATCGGAAATTCTGAGTCACGTGATTATACACCGTGTATAAATCTATAGTCCAGTCAAGATAAATTATGACACATGTTTACAAATCTTGCCTGTGTAAACATGAGAGAGTCGATCTTAATTTTCATTAAATTTTGTATGTGTTGGTTCAAATCTTGCAGGTGCGAGACACCTACAAGATTCGAACAATCACATGCAAAATTACAGCAGTAAATGGGTCGGATATTGTCTTGTTTACATGGTTAACCCTTTCCCAAACAAGACCTTGTTTTGACGTCCCTAAGAGAATAGATTTGGGAAAACATTGAAACAAAAGAAGAAACTGCTGATAACCAGCAGTTTCTCCTTTTGTCTCAATATTTTCTATGCCATATTTACACAAATCCCATCTTTAATAACATCCATGTTGTCATTTTTTACAATTTTTGAAGTGGATCACCCTAAAATTTTGTCGTGTGGGAAAGGGTTAAATTTGGTAAACATTTGCCAATATATCGAGAACAGACTTTAGTAAGACCGAAATAAGGAAAGTGAGAATTAAGGGTGTACGTGGAGGGAGACATAAAAATCAAAAAAAAAAAAAACTGGGCCCGTATTATCAACGGTCGTACGTTAATTTTTGCGTAATGACTTGTAACATCAAGCCTGATTGGCCAACTCTGATTTCTCGTGCAATCAGGCGTCTTCTTACACAGTGTACACAAAAAAGTGGTTGTAAGATGGTTGATGATACGAGTCTCTGGTCACACAAATTATATAGATGTTTCCGCGACAATACCTTCTGCGTCGGGAATGTTTTGTAATTCTTGATGACGCACAGTCTTTCTCCGCTCACAAAGTCTTGATAAATCCAAAATGAGCATCAAAGCTAAAGGAATAGACACGATCAAAATAGCCACAATCCCTATGGACACTGAGCTGGAACGATTATCTTTAGCAGAAGTCTTAGATCTAATCGATGCGGAAGTTTTAGAAGTATCGATCGTAAGTTCTTTAACAATCTCTTCAGTTCGTTCTTCTAACGTTATGTTTTCGTTATTAGAAGTGTAACACAAACAAGAACGAATAAATAATGGTGTTTGAGATGTTTTACTTGTAGCACTAACTGCAGTCACACCATTAGTCTGAGTCACGGTGGATGTTGCTGTTGTTGATGATGTTGTTGTTGTTGAACTTGTTGAAGTCGAAGATGTGCTTGAAGTACTCGAAGCTGTTGGAGTTGTACTCGTCGTTGTCGGTGTTGGTGTAGTTGATGATGTGCTCGTGCTTGTTGATGATGTTGAGCTGGTTGTTGGAGTCGTGCTCGTAGTCGTTGGGGTCGTGCTCGTAGTTGTTGGGGTCGTGCTCGTAGTTGTTGGGGTCGTACTTGTAGTTGTTGGGGTCATACTTGTAGTTGATGTTGTGCTGGTGGTAGTCGGAGTTGTAGTCGTAGAGCTCGTAGTTGTCGGGGTGGTACTGGTCGCTGTCGGGGTCGTAGTTGTAGAAGTCGTACTCGTGGATGTTGTGCTGGTTGTGGTCGGTGTGGGAGTTGTAGTACTCGTAGTTGTAGTTGTTGGAGTGGAAGTGGTTGTTGTAGGGGTAGTAGTTGTTGAAGTCGTACTTGAAGTTGTGGTTGTTGAAGTTGTTGTTGTGTTGTACGTCACTGCTGTTGTGCAAGTTCTTCGTAAATGACCATCCATCTCCTTTTCTCCCGAATCAAAATTCACTGAAATGAAAATGTCATGATAAGATCGCATCATTAAAGTCTTTTTTCAACAAAAACCTTGTAACTGCAGCTTATTTCAAGCTGCAGTTACGATGTTTTGTTGAAAAACAGCGATATGATTGATTGATTGATTAATTAATTAATTGATCAATCAATTGATCGATCGACTGATCCCTCCGACTTTACATCAATCACTCACTCACTCACTTACGGGCGCATGTAGGCACTCATTAACTCACTCACAATCTCTGGTTGTCATTTTATTCAGATCTCTAAACGGTTTCATAACAGCCAGTAAGGTCGTAAGACACATCGTCGTAACTCCATTTTGATTAAACTTGAAGTTACGAAGATTTGCAGTAACACCAACGAAATGTTTTTTTTTTTTTTTTTTTTTTTTTTTTTTGGGGGGGGGGGGGGCTTTAAAAAAACGGTTTTCATGCAAAATACTCACGAAAGTAGCATTTTTTCTTGAAATATTTGATGTCGTTTGGATAGCTGTTCGGACAGTGTTGATGTGTGCTATCAGGCACCTGTATGTAAGGGTCAACACTGTAATAAAAGGTAAAATCATTAATAACAGTGATTAAAACATTTCCAAATATGATTATACCAGTGGTCCAAATATAGAAGTGTTAAAGACAAGAAATATATCGTTAGGCCTACAAAAAGCACTCTAGTCAGGACAAAATTCTGAAAAAGTCGCTTAGTTTTGAAGGTATAGGCATTTCGTGAAGAAAAGGGTTTGAGATCATTTTTAGGGGTATTTGGGTATGCTGAATCCGAAAAACAATGTTGCCAAGCTGAAAAATGACTCCTTCATCATCTAATTTGCATATTTTCAAAATGGCCGCCAAAATTTTAAAAAAATGCAAAAATAATGTTGTTATTTATCATTTTCGACATCTTTTGTTCTAAATATCGCACATTTCATGTTTAAAGTCTATACATAAATGATTTAACACGTAAATGAGAAAAAAATGATTTTCGTTTCTGGCAATTACCGTATAAATGGCAATAAATCGCATTTAAACAATAACATTTATATACATTTTATTTTCACGTATGAAATGCAGTGAAAGCATTCAAAATACTATTTTAAAAATGTTTTGCATTAAAGGTAAAGTTACAAAGGCAAATATGGTACAGAACGCAACTTTGAGCGCAAGTCCTTTTACCACGTATTTAAGCTTTTAGCAAACCTCAAACATGCCAATTTTAAAACCATGTACATAATGTTTCACATAATTCTGCAAAAATAATGATAAATCTTATCCTTTATATTGAAATCCAAAATTGCTGCCAAGATATCTACAATTAATTCTTAACAATATGAATCAGTGTCCAAACATTTTGGAAAACGGTTTACCGTATTCATTGTAATAAAATACAGTGCAGTGTGGCAAATTTCATTTTGTGGGAAATTCCACTTTTTGCACTTTCATATACATACACTCATGATTCCAAACTGCTTCAGAGATAGTAACTAAAATCATTTTAATTTACATTTTTGATATCCTTAGAAATTAAAACGTGTATATTTGAAATCGAATACACATTAAACAGGTAATCAACTTAGGCATTGGACAATATTAAAAAAAGTACCAATATCCTAGGTTTTCAAATTTTGTTAAATTACAAAAAATAATTGAGTGTGGCAAACTTAATTCACTATGGCACGTTGAGCTTGATTTTTTCAGAGGAAAAACTAGTTGTTTACTTTGACAATATTTCAAAGAGACAACTTATTCATCTAACTACGACAAAGAGAAGACTAGAATTTGGATATACATGTAGTCACTAATATACTGTATACAGATTTTCTAGTCAACAAATGCACAGCACATGAACGTTAATGATTGAATTGGGTTAAATTTTCAGTATGATTACAGTGTCTGATGCACATTTCCATTATGTTCCTGACATTTTTTGCACAGGTAAAGTACAAGATCCAATCAAAGTCAATAGCTGATTATCACACGTACATGTAGATAATATGTAAGCGATTCATCCTTTGGTTACATAATCTTTTTTGCAATACGTCAAAAATGATGTTGACACCCATGGGTTCGAACCAGTAAGCCCTGTATACATAGTCTCTGATGTTATTTATTGAAGTATCGCAGCTATATCCGAAACTGTTAGGACTATATCATCTATTTAATAATAATATTTAAATTATTGACAGTTTCATCGAGAACCCCTATCATAAGTTGTGCGCTGTCGAAGGATAGACATGAAACATTTGTTTAAAAAATAGTCCCCTTTTTAGCTATGCTCGTGGTAAGGGCCGTATCATTTGCCATGGATTATCATACAGATAAAATATGAATATCTTAGTGTATACCTCCATGCTTTCAAAGTTGATACATCAAGTTTAAAATGAATGGTCAAATATGGTTGCCATACCAGATATTTTGATAAGAATGGCTAAGACAGAGGCATTTGCGTCTTCAAGACTAAACATTTCTTCACACAGGGTAACCTCAACTGAAATGCAAGTAAGAAGGAAATGGTTATGAATAGAGAAAAGGTTTTCCGCTTGATGCTGCACAGAGACATGAATGGCTTCACAATCATAGACATGAAGGAATCAAATGCTGACTTGTCAAGTTTGATTTTTCATATAATCAGTTTGAAGAAAACAGTCTGAAGCTTATGTTCAAATATTAACTCATATTCTTCATATGTTTACGTCATTTCATCGGTTCTCATGTATGAATAATCTCAAATAGGTACACTAAGTCTCAATATCCAGCTCCATCTGTTAAGAAAGTTTATTCCGAGTGACGGAAAAATCAGATATGTTACACGGAATGAACTATAATTATTGTAATGACATTTTTGGAAACGAACGTTAGGTATATTTCATATGATGCTATTGTACTGAATACAAATATTCTGTTCAATTTCTTTGTAAAATGTATTTAAATGTGGTAAGTTTTAAGATGCGCTTTTAGTATTCTTAAAAATACAATAATCCACTTATCTGCATGTATCAAAAATGTTGTGTTTGTTGACATCGCCTACGTTATTTCTGATGAAGACATCTGACTTACATCTTCTATTCAAAAGTTTCATTTTAAAACTCCTTGAGATCAGTGTAGTTGTCATTTTTTCATGTGTGTTTCTAGACAACTGTTCGACGTCCTAACAGGGGCCCATACTAGTATGTCAAACATAAAAACAGGTAAAATATATTTCAAAAAAAATATCGTATGGATTGGTCAACCTGTATATGTAGATACTTACTGTATGATAAAAAATTGCATCAAATTTATTTAGTTCTAAATAATGTTTGTATTTAACTTTACTTACAACACTGTTAGTTTCTAATAACGTTTACAAGAAACTGATCCTCGATGAAAATCTAAGTACCAACGATATAATCCTTTTTTGGCACAGAAAATATGATGTGCATACCTCTTAGCAAACTGTAAATGTTCCCATGTTGTTCTGATGCCTGAAATATCTAGCATGGCCCCATTAAATAGAAAGGGAGATGTCTAATCAACAGCGACAAAAATTAATTTTGTACAGGATCGTTATATGCTAGTACTTACAGTTAGATTATATGAACGCAACAATTTCCTATTTGAAAATTGGACACATTCACTTTCTTAAACATGCAACTCAATTCAAAAACCGTATATAGGGTTTGTTATTGGGTTTATTGGAATAAGTACGGTATTTAGCTCTTATGACATTTTATGTTATAAAGTCAATTCTGGTATCAATGAATTCAGACAAAAAATTTCCATAATGCAAGTGGGATTACAGAGCTCTTTCCGATCCAGTCATAAGTACCCAAAATTTGTTAAAATATTTTAGCTTTGCATTATTTTGAAAATGACAAATTATCTTACGTAGACTAAAATTAAATTGTCCAAAATTTTTGGATTTATCAAATTGTAAATGTAAACATCTAAAATGGTACTGTTGACAAAAGTTGTGTGTTTTAACAGCACATTAAAAAAAATGCAACCTGAAAGTGATATTTTGTATGTTTAAAAGGGTTTTATTGCCCGTGATACGGTAAAAGATTATCAAAAATAGTGCCAAAGAGGTTCTATTTACTTTTAGAATTATTTACTCATTAGTTTTAAAAAATTTATAGCATTACATCTGAACAATTTGGTTAAGATTATGCCAAAAACTTTGATATTATATGGTAGATTTGATTTTTGGCGGCCATTTTGAAAATATGCAAATTAGATGATAAAAGAACCATTTCTGTTCCTCGTTCTCCTAGTAAACCATTTAGTTTTAGATTGTAAACATGAAATGTGGGATTTTTAGAACATAACATGTCAAAAAATGATTAAAAAACAACATTATTATTGCATATTTGAGGTTTTGGCGGCCATTTTGAAAATATGCAAATTAGATGATGAAGAAGCCATTTTTCAGCTTGGCAACATTGTTTTTCGGATTCAGCATACCAAATTACCCCTAGAACTGATCTCAAACCCTTTTCTTCACAAAATGCCTTTAGGTGATAACTTTTCTGAATTCGTGCCCTGACTACTCGATTTGAAGATCATTTACATTGAAGTAATACAAGGAAAAGGAGAACATCCTTGACATCAGTTATTTCAACGTTTTCCCCAATGCTATTCAAAGCACACCCACCAACAATCGATCTAGCATCTTTTTCTCTACCAAACACTTCTTGCAACTTTGTGTATCCTTCGTCAGTTTCCATTGCCATGGATGACGCCAGGAAATTCACGAGGGTATCCGGATACCACCGTTTATTTCCGTTGCAACGAATGACACCTTAACCCTCTCCCAAACAAGACCTGGTTTTGACGTCCCAATTAGAAAAGGCTTGGGAAAACATTGAAACAAAAGAAGAAACTGTTGATAATCAGCAGTTTCTCCTTTTGTCTCAATATTTTATTAGCTATATTGTATATTTAAATCCTTTCTTTTTCAATGTCCATTTTGTCGTCTGCAGCAACTTTCAAATTAGACCATCTTAAATTTTTGTCGTTTGGGAAAGGGTTAAGATGCACGAGGTATTTGGTATCTAATGATGGATGGAATATCTTAGAATTAGGCCAACTATGCGGAACATCATGCAAGTGTCGTACAAAATTACATCTCTTACGTCTACCATTGCCGGATAAGGGGCGTGCAGACTCGACAAGACTTCGCGTTTTTGAAGACTATTGTTTATCAATTAAGGTATCCGACCCCTCAAAAAGCACCAAAGAGCCAGAGGCGAAATTTGAAAAGTGCAAATAATTCCTAAACTTTGTTATATTTTCATTCCAAGCACAAATATAAGCATTTTGCACGGTTTATAATTTTGAATTAACGCATACTTATGAAAATATTTGACAGAAATGTTCAAAATTACCTCCCTTGCATATGAATATAGAGTAAAATACTTTTTGTAAATTATTTTCTTCTTGAAGCATTATCTTGAAATCTGTCACGGTGAACCAACTTATGTGAAGTGTATTTACAAACATGTGAAATTTGGTGCATTTCGTATGGCTAGAAAGTGTAGATTTTTTCAGGGTCTGTAAACCTTAACACATTACCACACATTGACTCCTTTTGACTCTTCCAAAAGAAAAGGCTTTGGAAAACATTGTGGTGACAAGCAATTTCTTCATTTCCACAATGTTTTCTACCCCAAAAGACCAGAAAATCATGTACTTGAAATTGTTGTCTACAACATCTTTCAATTTAGAACAGTCCAACATTTTGTCGTTTGGTAATGGGTTAAAAACATACCGGGTACATTACATGTACCTCATTTATTTTTCTACTTACTGATATAAAATGGTACATTCGGCCGTGTTTTGTGAATGCAAGATGCCCCAGCATTCAGCATCGCCTGATGCGAATGCGTTACATTCGGCCTGACAATCTTCTTCATTTACTATGCTATTAATAACAAGTGTGTTTATCTCTGTAGAAGATCCGGGACATTCGTTTGATGACTGCCCTTTATATTCACACGCCTCTGAAATGGAAAATCTGCTAGTGTTAAAACCCTCTTAAACATTAGTCAACAAAATGATGAAAATTTTAACAACTGCTGTTGTTGTTGTTGCTGCTGTCGTCGTCGTCGTCGTCGTCGTTGTTGTTGTTGTTGTTGTTGTTCTTCTTCTTCTTCTTCTTCTTCTTCTTCTTCTTCTTCTTCTTCTTCTTCTTCTTCTTCTTCTTCTTCTTCTTCTTCTTCTTCTTCTTCTTCTTCTTCTTCTTCGTCTTCTTCTTCTTCTTCTTCTTCTTCTTCTTCTTCTTCTTCTTCTTCTTCTTCTTCTTCTTCTTCTTCTTCTTCTTCTCCTCCTCCTCCTCCTCCTCCTCCTCTTCTTCTTCTTCTTCTTTTTCTTCTTCTTCTTCTTCTTCTTCTTCTTCTTCTTCTTCTTCTTCTTCTTCTTCTTCTTCTTCTTCTTCTTCTTCTTCTTCTTCTTCTTCTTCTTCTTCTTCTTCTTCTTCTTCATCTTCTTCTTGTGGCAAGCAATTTCTTCATTTCCCACAATATTTTCTACCCCCAAAAGACCAATATATTAGCCTTGGCATATCTCCTCATACTTCGAAACATCGAAAACAACTTTTTTCAGCAAATCAATCATTTTTACCTTTTTTTCGGGGAGGGGGGCATATGCCTTTATCTCTTACCCTGTTCTTTCTCGCAGACCAACAATTGCGCCGTCGAATTACTAGTTCTTGAACGGTGCAGGCCGTATTGTGTTGACGAAGTCCATTTATAGTAGGTTGTCGTATAATAAGTGGAATGTGCTTGGGGTATCTGAAAAAATACACCGTTGGTATCACATTATAAAGATTCAATAACGTATAAAATATACAGTTTCTTGTCAAAATAATAAATATACAAATTAATTTTACGACTCTAACATAATAGATATAGGCTACGGCTTTGAAAGTTGCTGCAGACGACGGAATGAATATCGATAGAGACGTATATGAGCCGGGATCTGAAAAAAAAACGTCCCTTTAGGCATTTGAGAACAACTTAGATCAAGATCAGTCTGTATACACACAGTCTGATCCAGATCCATATGGTTCTCCAATAACATGTTTATGTCCAGTAGCAATTGTAAGTTAATAGATTGTGTCCATTTTAAACAACATTTTACCACAGGCTCATCTCAATACTCTTTTTTCCAAATTGCTATAAAGGCCCCTATCCAGATCCATGTTCATATCATTTAAATTTATTTTAATATTTTTATACGCCCGAATGGACCCGATCGTCTGTCCGTCCGTCTATCTGTCCGTCCGTCCGCCCGTTATCAATTTCTTGTGTGCGCAACTCCTCCTACAGTTTTGATCGGAATTTGGTCAAACTTGCCACAATAGATTTCCGTGGTGTCTAGTTGTGCACACCGCTTACGGAATTTAGATAACTCTTTTCGTTCTTGAATTATCTGCCCTTGAATTTAAAAGAAATGCCAATCGTCTTGTGTGCGCAATTCCTCCAACAGTTTTGATCAGAATTTTATCAAACTTGCCATGAATTTTCACGGTGTCTAGTTGTGCACACCGCTTAGGGAATAACTGTTTTCGTTCATGAATTATCTGCCCTTAAATTTAAGGAAAAGTGCCAATATTCTCAAAAATGCCCATTTTTTTATTGTGCGCAACTCCTACAGTTTCAACCAAAATTTAATCAAACTAGCCACACTTAATCTTTATGTTGTCTTGTTGTGCAAACAAAATTCTGATAACATTTCATGGTTGAATTATCTGCCCTTGAATTGATACAATGGCTAACTTTACTGACAAGCCCCTCTCGGGCGTATATGTGCCGCTCTGTGAAGCTCTTGTTTTCATTTGTAAAACTCACCGAATCAGCCCACAAAGTCGATGAGCTTGGAATATGTGTACATGTCGGGTGGTCGTCCCAAAAATACTCGTGCCCGTCCGACGTTGCATTTGTCCAGAACTGATAGTCAAAATTGGGGCTACAAGCAGACAGTAATCGTGAATAAATAAATGAATGAAAATGAATAAATAAAATAAACCGTTAATTAAACAAGTCCTGGATTTGACGTTCCTTATAGAATTTGCTTGAAAAACATTGAGTCATAATGAAAAAAGAAATGGATGAATACTATCAGCACTTGTACTCCCTTCTCCCTTATGTTTTGAACTTAACGAAGTGCTCAAGGTGAGCTTTTGTGATCGCTTTTTGTCCGTCGTCCGTTCGTCCGTCTGTCCGTCCGTCTGTCCGTCCGTCTGTCAACAATTTGGTGTTTACACTCTAGCATCTACAAATATAAGACGATCTTGACTAAACTTTGTCAAAACATGTATGACCAAGAGCTTTCTGATGAGTTTGAATTTGGGTCAGATCGGACCAGAAGGTCCGGAGTTATCTGCCCTTGAATGTAAAAAATAGCTACTTGACATTGTTTACACTCTAGCATCTACAAATATCGACCAATCAATACAAAAGTTGGACACAATGTTGGTGACCATAAGATCTCGGATGAGTTCGATTTTGGGTCAGATCAGACTAGAAAATCAGGAGTTATCTGCCCTTCAATTTGACAAAATTGTCGTTTTTGGCCGTTTTCGACTTTGTTTACACTATAGCATCTACAATTATTGACCAATCAATACAAAACTTTAACACAATGTCAGTGACTATAAGATCTTGAATAAGTTTGATTTTGGGTGAGATCGGACCAGAAAGTTAGGAGTTATCTGCCCTTGAATGTAAAAAAAAGCTACTTTTGACATTGTTTACACTTTAGCATCTACAAATATTGACCAATCAATACAAAAGTTGGACACAATGTTGGTGACCTTATCTCGGATGAGTTTTTGTTTTGGTTTGGTCGGACCAGAATGTCCTGAGTTATCTGCCCTTGAATTTGAAAAAAAAAATGCTGTTTTTGCCTGCTTTCGACTTTGTTTACACTATAGCATCTACAATTATTGACCAATCAAGACAAAACTTGGACACAATGTTAGTGACCATAAGATGTAGGATGACTTTGATTTTTGGTCTGATTTGACCAAAAAGTCGTGAGTTATATGCCCTTGAATTTGAAAAAAATGCTGTTTTTGACTGTTTACTCTCTTGCATAGATCTACAATTATTGACCAATCAAGACAAAACTTTGCCACAATGATAAGGACCATAACATGTCAGATGATTAAATTTTCAGCTTGATCAGTTAAAAAGATGATCATGAGTTATATGTCATTGAATTTGACAAAATTGACGTTTCGACGGTTTTTTACTTTGTTTAAACTGTAGCATCTACAAATATTGACCAACTAAAACAAAACTTGTAAATAATGCTGATGACCATTAGACCCTGGATTACTTTGAATTTCAGTATGATCGGATGAGAAAGTCATGAGTTATATGCCCTTGCATTTGACAGAATTGTTGTTATGGACTGTTTTTCAACTTTGTTTACTCTGGCAGTTAAAATTATTGACCAATCAAGACTTACAATTTAATAATGTTGGTGACCGTAAGATCTTAGATGACTTTGAATTTCAGTCTGATTGGATGAGAAAGTCGTGAGTTGCATGCCCTTGAATTTGACAAAATTGCTGTTTCCGACTTTGTTTTACTCTAACAACCACAAAATTAATGGTGACCAATCAAGACAAAACATTGATCTTGGATATAATGGTTAATTACCATAAGATCATGGATGAGTTTGAACTTCAGCACAATTAGACAAGCAGTTGCTGAGTTATCTGCCCTTAAAATGGACAAAATTCTCGTTTTTTACTTTGTTTTCACTCTTTATAACCAGATAAATTGACATATAAAGACGAAACAGCGACATAATGTTGATGACCCTAAGTTTATTTTCAGTCTTAATGTCACAAATATTAATTGATTCAAACATATCTGTGGCTCATATCATCTTGTTTCAGGTGAGCGATATAGGATCATCATGGTCCTCTTGTTTTTATGCCATGGTCGATTTTTTTCTCGTTTTAATACTAATACGAGGGTTGATGTGTAAGTAGTGAGCCTCTCATAGAAGGGGTCAAGCAAGGATGTCTATTTTCAGCCCGTGTATTCTCTGGCTATATAAAGGTGTGCAGCCGAAAACTGGTGTCATTTGGTCAGTTTATGTTGAAGAGGTAGCACTCTAAAGTAAACCGGGCAAGTGGCTTAAAATTGTAAAATGGACAAGGTTGCTGAGTTTGAGTTTATAGGGGTTTTACGCCGTTTTCAACTACCAGGGTCATATCGCGGCGGCTGGAGCACCTAACCATGGATTCCTGGCGTTTCTCATACCAGTACTACCACAACACCCTTACCGAGCCCCCAGCTGCTCCCCCACATAGGTTCACGATATCAAACCACTGATGGGTGACATTTTTGTCAGTAAGGGTATTTGCCGCGGCCGGGTATCGAACCCGGGACCTCTCGAATGAGAGGCCGATGCGCTACCAACTGCGCCATGGCCGCGGCAACAAGGTTGCTGAAAGAGCAGTGATTCAATATATGTATAAAAAGGGTCTAACTTCGAAGGCCATCCATGCAGATATGATTTCAACACTAGGGGATGATGCCCCTGCGTATGCTATGTAGTAAAGCGATGGGTAAGGGAGTTCAAGCGTGGTAGACAGAGTCTTGAGGAAAACGTCCGCCCTGGAAGGCCAGTCACCGTTCAACACCAGAAATGGTCAATAAAGTGCATAATTTTATGACTGACGGGCGGATTACAGAGAGATATATAGCCAGTAAAACTGGTATTTCACAGGAAAGAGTTCATTCCATTCTCACGGAAAATCTTGAGATGAAAAAGCTCTCTGTCCGCTGGGTACCAAGGCATCTGAAAGTTGACCAGGAGGACGCTAGGCGCACTTTGTCAAATAATAATCTGAGTCTTTTAGAGGCTGACCCAGATACCTTTCTGCAGAGGTTTGTGACTATGGATGAAACTTGGATCCATCACTTCACCCCAGAGTCAAAACAACAGTCCAAACAATGGACAATGCCCCTGTTCAACAATCTGCCGTTGCCATAGCTGCCAGCCATCAATGACTGTTGGGTTGAACTAGTAGAACACCCGCCTTATTCACATGATCTTGCTCCATCAGAGTTTCACCTGTTTCCACAGTTGAAAAGAGCTATTGCTGGTACCCACTTTCAGTCAAATGATGACGTCATACATGCATTGGACGACTTTCTGAACGACCAGGAAAAGAAGTTCTACAAAAGTGGCATTGAGGCCTTAAAACATCGCTGGCAAAAGTGTATAGACAAAGAAGGGGATTATGTTGAAAAATAAAACCGTTCGACAGTTACAACTCAAACCTTCCTACTATGTGAGGCTCACTACTTATCAATCAACCCTCGTAATTCTTATATAAACTGACACGATTTAAAAACACAAAAAGTACTTTAACGGATGATATCAACGACATCACCGATGTATAGCCCTGTGTAATTGTAATATAACAATTGTAAACATAATAGGGTATAAAATGACATGTCA
Organism: Fragum sueziense; assembly: GCA_963680895.1. Classification (NCBI taxonomy): domain Eukaryota; kingdom Metazoa; phylum Mollusca; class Bivalvia; order Cardiida; family Cardiidae; genus Fragum; species Fragum sueziense. The sequence continues at coordinate 41,285,887 of OY804599.1, forward strand.
TGAATAATTTCTGAGTGGACGTCCGTTTATGCGCTGCCTCTGAAGGCGATGACGCTGGGTGAGAGCCTGGCATCGAGCAGGAGGACGGCAGCGAAACCCATGTTTTCACAGACGATTTATCACCGTGTCACGATGTATAGGCCGCCCGCGATTATGAACTATAGCATTTGCTGTAGACTGGGCCGTCAGAAATCTGTTGAGTAAATTAATGTGACAGTTTGCACACAAAAACTCTTAGTGATTTTAGACGTTGTCTGAATGCACGAGACATATAAGCATTTTGGATGGGTGGTTAAGATGTCCGCTTAGTTTACAGAAGGCACGACAAAATTGGTGTGATGTGAAGGGTATACATTAAGTCATGAATGTCCCAAAATATGGTGCCGATCTAGGCTGCAGGAAAGGAAGGGTTAATGAAAATGTCTTTTGCATTTTTAAAACGTGTCAGTTTACATCCTATTTAATTTCGACATGTCTAAAATATGTTCGTTGGAAATGTGTTTATTCAGCACAGTAAGTGTAAATATAATTATAGCATTTGAGCCGGGGAAAAGGGGCGTTCAAGCCTACTTGAACATGATTGGGAAACCCTTGAGACAAAAGAAAAATGCTGATCTGGGTCCATATTTATGGAAGCACTGGAGGGCAATTTTGACTTGCGACTAATGATTTAGGACTTCGGACTTGTGACTTGTGGCTTTTGAGTTATGACTTGTACAATTTGGCTAGGTGCAACACTATTGTAAGTATGTACCAATTCCACATGCCAATACAACATTGTTGCAGTTTCTTCTGGATGTCGCTCAATGACAGAAAAGTCGTGCATTTTCATGTGTCAACATTCTCATGCTCGCCCATTCTAATGGCACCTTCGAACGTTTATAATACGTTTGGAACCGTATCAGTAATAGTTTAGCAATTCACCTAAAATATCCCATTTCTGTTATTTTTAATAGCAGAATTACCTTTATCAATGCTAAAAAGTACAGTTTGAAACTAGTACACAACTAGCATTTTTTTATATTTACGAGAAACTAAACCGAGATAAGAGCACATTGTTGGTTTATTTTTAGCCACTGTTGTTCTATTTTTAGAGTTACGATTTTTTTCTTACGTTCAAAATTTCTTACGATCGTTTTGTAAAACGCACTTAAGAATTTGCGTAAGATTTTTTTAGACGTAAAGTTACGCAAAAACTTACGCAAATGTTAGTAAAACGGTCCCCTAAAGTCTACATTTTTAGCTCCACTGCCCGAAGGCCAGCGAACTATTGTCATGGCGTTGTGTCCGTCGTGCGTCCGTCCGTGCGTGCGTGCGTGCGTTAATTTTTTTCTTTAAAATATTCTCCTCTCAAACCAATGGGCCAATTTTGACCAAACTTTGCAATAAATGTTCCTTGGGTGACCCTTTACTAAAATTGTTGAAAATGTGGGCGTGGCAGAGCGGGGCTTATCAGACTTAGAGAAATCACAAAATAATTCTTTAAAATCAACCACTTGGCCAATTTTGACCAAACTTGGCAGAAATGTACCTTGGGTGACTATTTAAATTGTACGTGAAATTTTTATTGGTCCATTACTGTGGGCGTGGCAGGGCGGGGTTTATCCGACTTTGAGAAATCAAAAAAAAAATCTTTAAAAATCTTCTCCTCTCAAACCTGTGGGCCAATTTTGACCAAACTTTGCAGGAATTTTCCTTGTGTGACCCTTTACTTAATTGTTCAAAGAATTTAGATTGGTCCATATATGTGGGCGTGACAGGGCGGGGGCTTATATAAGAGAAATCACAAAATAATTCTTTAAAAATCAACCATTTGGCCCATTTTCACCAAACTTGGCAGAAATTTACCTTCGGTGACCCTTTACTAAGGTTGTCCGTGAAATTTTGATTGATCCATAAATGCGGGCGTGGCAGGGCGGGGTTTATCTGACTTAGAGAAATCACAAAATAATTCTTTAAAAATCAACCATTAGGCCAATTTCAATTAAATTTGGCAGAAATGCACATTAAGTGACTCTCAGGGCGGGGCTTATCAGAATGGGAGATATCACGAAAAATTCTTAAAAGATCAACCATAAGGACAATTTTGACCAAATTTGGTAGATATGTTCTTTGGGTGGCCAAATACTTAAATTGTAATCACGAAATAATAAATGTGGCAGGGCAGGGCTTACCACAATTAGACAAACCATGAAATAAATCAATAGGCCAATTCAGACCAAACTTGGCAGAAATGTTCCATGGTTGGTTCTTTTCAAGATTTGGCAGTGCTAGGCTTACAAGAAATCAATAGATAATTCTTTTACTTTAGCCAGTGGAGCGATTCAGGCCCTCTTTGGCCTCTTTTTTAATGCAAGCTCTCCTTTACAAAATGGGTTTTAAGCGGCTAATGACCTTGACAAGGTCGGATGACCAGGACCATTCTTTGTAAATTTCACACTTAAACCCCATTTCGTAAAGGAGAGGTTGCATTAAAAAATGTAGACTGTAGGTGCTTAATTTTCTTTGGTAGGAATAATTTTAAGCAGCTGATCACCATGTAGAAATACTATGGTTTGGGGTTAGAGCCAGAGATAAAGTTAGTGTGTAGGTTGAGTTAGTGTTATTTGTCAAAAATCTCATGGGCGAGCATGAAAATGTTGACACATGAAAATGCACGACTTTTCTGTCATTAAGCGACATCCAGAAGAAACTGCAATTTTGACTTGCGACTAATGATTTAGGACTTCGGACTTGTAACTTGTGAGTTATGAGTTATGAAAGCACTGGGGGGGTTTTGAGTAATGACTTGTAAGTTTTGAGTTATGACTTGTGAGTTTTGAGCATGAGAATTCTGACAGTTCAAATGCACGACTTTTCGGTCATTAAGCGACATCCATGTCAGAGATATTGCAAAACCGTTGTATTGGCATGTGGAATTCGTATATACTTACGGCAGTGTTGCATATAGTGGCCCAAATGCACAAGTCATAACTCATAACTCACAAGTTACAAGTCCGAAGTCCTAAATCATTAGTCGCAAGTCAAAATTGCCCTCCAGTGCTTCCATACATATTAGTCTGAAACACCATCAATGACATTTTATTTTTCCATTTTAGATTAATTTCCTAAAAGGTTTCGATAAATGATGTAGCAGAGCTTCCCTAGCTACCTGCTAGGGATGTTGTCAGATCATTTATCGGGACTTATATAGCTCACGATAAATGACTTGGTGAGAGCTTCCCTAGCTATTTGCTAGGGATGCTCTGCCAGGTCATTTATCGTGAGCTATACCTGATGCCATTTGCCTTTAGCTCTTCCTGTAACTCGGCATATAAACTTTCATACAATAACAATTTCGCTGTTGTGTTAATCATTGGTAGGTAAGAGTCTTCGTCAAATTCGTGGCATAGCGCACTAGCCTCCGCTACGTTTATATTGACGTCGCGCACGCTATTGGGGAACTTTTCAAAAAACGCTACCCTCTGCGCTTCATAACTGAATTTTGCAAGAACCGTTTTCCCTCCTAAAACTTTGTTATATGTCAAAATAACCGTAAAACCATGATCTTTTTCAATGACATACTCTTCTCAGGTTGTTAGTTTGTATCAATTTGTCAGAAAGACTTTTTGTTCGTAAATTCGGCGAAAAAACGCGTGTAACATGTAACATAAATTGTCAACAGCGACGGATATTTATAAACAACTTTGCGATTAAGTAACGTCAAACACATTGAAAAGTATATTATATGACAGTGGAAATGCTGTAGAATGTCTTGCCGAGCGGAAATCAAATTTCGAAGTCGATTACGCAAATAAGCCCAGTTTGTTCACCAAAAGTCGCAGTGTAACAATTAGAATTACGTCGCAGAAAAAATGAAAATTTCGTTTGATATTTTGTGAATTAATGGCCGAAATGCAACAAAACTTGATACACGAAATATTATTTTTCTCTATTCCTATAATATATACAAGATAATTAGTTAGCATAATAAACGAAGCATTAATGATATAAAATGCGTGTGGACAGAAATTGTTTCAGGTCGTTGAAAACTCTACTTTTTTACCCTTTAGTGTTTGAAAAATACCGGTTCCCTTATTCATACAACAATTTAATTTCAATATGAAAATATTATTTTTTTCTTGTTTGTCATATCAAAATTTCAGCGCAAAATAATAAAACGTAAAAAAGATGTTGAAATTTGTTCGTGTGGACAGAAATTTTATAAACGTAAACTTTTTTTTAATTGGCGTAGCCTTAAATGTAACTATTTGGCGCATTTAAGACGAAAATAAAACGAAACAAAGTGGCGTTGAAGCTTAAAAGTGCAAAAGACAGAAAAAGTGGAGATTTTCTTAAAACACGGTCTTGTCTTTTTAAATCACATTAGTTTGTACAGAGAGTAAGCATTAAAAGAACAACACAACCGTCTACGTAAAAACTTCAACGTTCCGCAATTATTAGAATAATGACGTTCGCTAGTTTGACGTTACATTTAGTTCCCCAATACCGTGCGCGACGTCATTACGAATGCTGTAGTATATGTTGATATAAGTTCTCTTCAAGGACGGGGCACATGCTGAAAGATATATCAGGATATCACTGCTTTACTTATACATGTATATTAAAGAAAAAACGGAAAAAGGACGACAAAAACAAAACACGCACACGTGCAATAAAAAGGGAGAAAAGGAAGAAGCGAAGATTATGTATGTTCATTGCAATTCACTGCCATTTACAAACACATGCTAGATCTATACTTTGCGAATTGTCATTATTTCGTAATTAAATAATACTATCTAATCAAAACGTTGTGCATTTTCGCGTGTAGCTTCGTCTGTGACAACGGAAATTGTTGAAGATATCCAAATTTTGTATATAATCCGGATAATGTCGTCAATTTCCGTTGTCACGGATGAGCACGAAGTTCTGCGAATGTTTGATACATGACGGTGAGCCGATGTTGCACGAAATGTAATCATTTGAATACTAATAGTCTCGGCGATACGATTGTAATGAGTACCCACCATACAGCGTTTGACGTACCTTTCCCAAACAACAAAATTTCGGGGTGCTTCAATTCGAAAGCTGCTGCAAATGAAAAAAATAAGATTGAAAACCATTGGATTTGTGTAAAATATAGCAGAGAAAATATTGAGGCAAAAGGAGAAACTGCTGGTATCAGCAGTTTCTTCTTTTGTCTCAATGTTTCCCTATCCTATTCGTATTAGGGACGCCAAAACCAGGTCCTGTTTGGGAAAGGGTCAACTTTTTTCCACCCCCCCCCCCCCCCCCCTAGATCTGGTAATCATGAAATCTACCTGTCCATTGAAATCCAGCCAGAATAGAAACAACATACAACACTGCAAAGCAGCCATGACCGGCCATGAGGAAAGTGTGGCGTTTTTGAAATGTATTTCCAAAAGGTCTTGCATTCAGACCGTACGTAGCCAGATAGTCCCTATAAATTTGATCGAGATCTTAGGCCCAATTGCATATTTCTATTATTCTTCGGTGGGTATGGTCTCGTATATAGATCACTGAGCTCCAGGTATTAGAGAGTTCACAATTTCCTAAAACGAAAGTTCCATTTTTTCCACGTCAAATCCAGTGTATTATGTACTCGATGAGTACCCACATCATCACAATATGAAGTTTTATTGTGAAAGATCACATTATTTTTGATACATCCACAATGTCATAATTTTGTCACCACCCTTATAAAATATGCCAAAAAAGAGGTAAAACGCACTTGAAATTTGTCATGGTAGTTTTCTCTCAATGAAATGTTGGTCTGTATAATCACGGTGGGGATTGTGCATGATGGGATGGATAACGAATACGGACAAATTTGCCTCGCTTCAGGTAAGAAATTGTGCAATAAGTTTCTAATTTCTGCGTCAATTTTCAAGCGGTTTGTTGCATGTACCCCGCATTACTGAGCTCTTTCCTCAGAAATATGACTTGTTTGTAAAATCTTTGAACTTTATCCAAAGATTTATCCCAACCGACCAGAAAAACGACAAAAAATTCAGACCCTCTTCCTAGTCGGTTGAGATCGGTTTTTGAGAAAAGTACAAGGAGTTTCCAGATAAGTAATACATCTGAGAAAATGGCTCAGTAGGACGGAGTACATGCAACAAACCGCATGAAAATTGACGCAGAAATAAGATAGTTATCTAATATGTCATACATCCGATGAAAGATTTCGGTACAGGCGGGGTACATGTAACAAACCTTTTATAAGATTGGCGCACAAATAAGGAAGTTATTGCAAAATATCTTACCAGAATCGAAATTATTTTGTCCGTATTCGTTATCCATCCCATCATGCACAATCCCCACCGTGATAATAATCATTGATATATCATTATGCCTAATACAATCACCCTTTTCCAAAACTATACACCTTTGACCACTCAACTAAAGACAAATAAGACGACAACATAGCAATATTGACCATAAACGATATCATGCAAGGTGTAGCATTGAAATCAATGAGTAGAAAAGAGAAAGTGCTGCACTTCAGCATATTCACTTTTCCCTAAAGGATTTCTTAATCATAATTCTGTTTAGACGTTGCTATCAGTTTTTATTTGGGAAAGCGTTAATAGTAGCCTACATGTAAGAAGTAACACGGTGGCTAATCACGTGATACAATATTTTCAGAAAATCTTCAATAATTTTGTAAGTATTGGACCGATTTGAATTCGGTTTGAAGCAGAGAATGTGAACAGGCGTCACGCATTAGATGGAGGTGGTTGATCTTTGAAAAATTAACTGATAAAAAGTTATTGAAGATAAACCAAAATTTTGGTTTATCTTCAATAACTTTTTTTACCAGTTGATTTTTTAAAAAAAAACTACCACTTCCATGTTATTCCTGACATTTTTCCACGTTTCTCTGCTTCACCGAATTCAAATCGGCCCTGTATTTACGAAATTATTAAAAATTTTCTGAAAATATTGTATCACGTGATTATCAACCGTGAGTAAGGCTACTAAAATGGGTCAAGATGGTCCGTCTATTTACATTCTGAAGTTCCAACAAAAGAACACAATGACGTACGGAGAATTGCTCTGGTCAATGAGAGGACCTAACCTGTATGAAGTTTACTTCCTTCCCAAACAAGACATTGGTTTGAATGCCTTATCTAAAACACGGTAGATAATCACGTGATAAAATATTTTCCGAAAATCTTCAATGATTTTGTAAATGTATACTGGACCGATTTGAATTCGGTCTGAAGCAGAGAATGTGGACAGACGTCACACATTAGATGGGCGTAGTTGATGTTTAAAAATCAACTGATAAAGAAGTTATTGAAGATAAACCAAAATTTTGGTTTATCATCAATAACTTTTTTATCAGTTGATTTTTCAAAAAAATCAAACACATTCAGTTTATTCCTGGAATTTTCCCACATTCTCTGCTTCAAACCGAATTCAAATTGGTCAAGTATTAACAAAAATATTGAAGATTGTCTAAATTTCTGAGTCACGTGATTGTACACCGTGTAAAAGGCGTTGGAAAAATTGACGTATATAAGAACATGCTGATAAGTATGACAGGTATTTCCTGGATATGGCGGATCTTTTAAAGTTATTGACGAACAAACAAGTGTTTGCCAGAAAATCCCCGGCGTAAATTATAGTTCTTTTATTCTTTAAAACAAATTAAAATCGGTCATATATTGACAGAATGGAGATTTTCTGCAAATGTTGTTCTTATTGCTGCTGGTGTTGCTGTTGCTGTTGTGGTGGTGGTGGTATTCCGCATCTGTGACTGCTATGTTTAAAGTGACATTTCACATTTATTTCATTTTTTAAAAGTATGTCTCGATGCAAAGATTGTTTATTCTAATACGTAGAAATGCTATCAGTTTTTTGAAGGTGTTATTTATAAGCGAAAAATACGCCTTTAAAGTTGAGACAGAAATGACAAATTCTATATAAATCTGAACTGTTGTCCAAAACAATTTGTTTAATTATATATTTCTCGTATAAATATATTTTCTCGTAAACGGTTCATCATTTCGACTTGAAATTTTCAGAATTGACTTAAGAAAACATGCTCTTTCAGATAGAATAAAAGTAAAATGTATGTACAAATAATTGTGTAATGTCACTTTAATGTGAAGAGGAACACAGTCTAAAACATTCATCCGATTTTTTATCAATTAAGGTGCACCACCCATCATTAGACACCAAACACTTCGTGGAATTTCGCATCGACCTTCGGGAAATTGACGAGGGCATTCGGGTTTTAAAAATCCGAGAAAGGTATGGAAAACATTCACAAAATAGAATAAATTATTGATTAATAATGGGGTTTTCTTCTTTTTTGCTCTCTTTTCATTGTATAAAGTTACTATAAACGTATAGTTTTTATACATTAAAAGACGGTTGTACGTAGTAGACTTATGAAACTCTTTGTTAATCGGAAAAGAGTACGTATTTGTTGGCTTGAAAAGTTTGAAAACGTTAAATGTTCTGAATAATCAGAATTTCTTCTCAGCTTCTATACCATACTAAATTGTACAAAATCGTATTCTATTAACATTCATTTCGTCGTATTCAAAGGTATTAAAGTTGGACCGGCCTAAATCTGTTCGGTTTGGGAAAGTGGTTATGTTGGTCCTCTGATGTTTTGTGACATTGTTATTTCTTAAACACTTGAACATTTAATCAACTTTTAAAGAATAGTTGCACGAAAGCGTTGTAACGAGGGACGTTCAATTACAAGTGATACTAATGGTTACCATACCTTGTGGTTCTACAGAAGTAGTGGAGCGTGTGTCTGTTTAATGGGGAAATTATTACCTTTACTTGGTCAAGATTTCAGACAAATTCGTTCAGTCTTTAAAAATTCATTGAATATTCAGGTTGCTCCAGTCATATACACTATTTATTTCACTGTACACAAAATGAAAAACGAGCTAAATCTGAATGTAATGGTCTATATGAAAGATCGCATAGCACTCGTTCTCAGAATAGGACGTCGATTTCAATTTGCAAATTGAGCAAAAATGAACTTCTTCAAAACTGTTGTTTTTCTTTTTAATTCCGTAGAACAAACATTTATGAACAATAATGCGAAATATCAGAACTCAAATACAGCGATATTTATTTTTTGCAATACTTTTCTTAACTCTGGTATAAATTAAGTGTAATCTGCGTTATGAGTAAATAATTGACAATATTTTACGGATTATTTTACATTACACTGTAAGAAATGATTTTATCACATTTCTTGATATTCTAACTGAAAAAGTTTGTTATTTTTTATCCTGAATTCCCATTCTCAGTTTTTAAATAGTCATTTTGATAGATCTGTCGACGTTGAAAATTCTCATTCTTTCAAAACTACAAATAAAAGTAGATAAAAATTTATCAAGTTGTCGATCTACAACTGTAATCCTGTAATAAATGTAATTTACTATTTAAACAGATATAAAAAGTATCTATTCTTTGTGCTTGTTTGCGAAATTTTACTTTCAAAATTGCCTGTCCTCGTCATAACGTAGATTAAATCACGACATAGAGTAGATTACACCAAATTGTAAATGACTAATTTGAGCTTAACAAACCGTAGGGCGCCAAGGAAAAGACTATAAATATGCTAAAAATATCTGTGAAGAAGTTTTCAGACATTTATGAATGTAAAATTCTCTGAGGGAATCTATATTTACCGTAGACAGTAACAAGAACAGTAACAACTTTGAAATTATAGACTGAAATTCTCCACGCTAAGGTTTTTACTTTCATGATTCTTTTCTGAATATCAAAACCTTTTATTGAATTGGTGTAATGATTTTTCTAAACGATCCTTGTAAATTTTCGAAACAATCTTAGATGTGCACAAGCGAAAAGAAAGGGTATCATACACAAAGAATAATACCCCTTTCCCCCGAAGTCCTGGTTCTGTTTACCCTCTAGAATGGAAAGCAAGAAATAGATACGGAAAAGAAGATGCCAATAGTAAGCATTTTCTCCTTTTCCTGAAAAGTTTCTATGTTATGAATAACACACTGTCTGGTTTGAGTAACATTGTTTCACCTTCAAATTTGGGTTTAAATTAAGACCAGTCTAAAATTTCCTTTTATTATCCATGTTCAGAATGCGTGTGTTACATTATTTAGTTTTTTTTCATGAATGCAATAATTATAAAGGCTCTGTGATGCAAAAGTCAAATTTGTGCGGATCTTTATTTTTGTAATGAATATTGTTTCCAAAATATAAAAAGAAAATGAAAGAAAGAAACGAACGCATCCATATCAATGTACACAATGAGGCAGAACATTTAAGTGTCTAAATTTATTTTCCAATGCACTCTCCAAGAATAGTGTATCTGTGACAGCCTCGACCCATGGCACATGGTTGAATGATTCTGCGCACAATGCAATCAAGCTTAACCAACAGCTGGCCAACAGGGACAATTTCTCAAACAGCAAACACTCAGCCTTGCAATTCAATCAATTATGTTGATGATTAAATGGTTGTTGACATTGAATGAATTAATGTGAAAATAGAAAATAGAAAATAATTATTCAAAGAGAGAGAAAAAACTGAATATCAGCATTTTTTGTCTTTAGTTTTAGTATTTTCTCAAACCGTTTCGTTCAAGGGCATCAAAACAGTGAAAAATCAGTAAGAGTTAATGTTACCTGTGCAATGTGCCACTTTTAAAGCGTAAAATTTGATTTGTAATCTACGTTATTTACTTTGGTAATCTACGTTAAGATATCTAGTTAAATTACTTTGACTCAACGCGGAAAATAAATATCTAAGCGAGTAGATTTGGAAATTCGGCATCTAAAGCTCATAATAACATCGGTTTACATGCTATGATATCTTACAGATATACTGGTAGAGCTTTAGAGCAGATATATATCCATTTTTGAAAGCTACGTTATCGCCTTTTTGCACAACAGATCAATTCAATCTTTTGAGTGAGATTATTATTGAAACATTTCAGACAATTGTTGTGATTTTAAATTTGAAAAAATAAATCCACATTTCTTTAAGGATTAAATTTAGGTTTCTGTAATAATGGACTATAAATATTACAGGGTAAGTCATGAATTCTAAACACGAATTGAAAGTTTGTGTCAATAAGTGTGCTTTAATCAGGTCTGTTGTCACAATTTGGAAAACATCTTATACAGTTTTTGTATCAATATATCCTTCATAGTATGAAAATTTATAAAACCGTAAAGAAATTGTGAAAATTCTTTTAAAACATGTAACTTACCTCGAATTCTGCCACCCGTCACATACTTCTAATGACACTCCACGAGACTGACATGTTGGACAATGAAACAAGGAACATGATTTTTTCAGACTCTGTATGTATATCGTACAGTTTGACAACCAATAAATCTCTCTATCGGGCTCAAAACAGCGAATTTCGTGTTTTTCACTAACGTAGCTTACATAACGTAAATCACTGCATATGAAACTTTTCTCGATTGACAATTCGGAAAAGATATGAAAGAGTAATTTATTAGCGCTATTTCCTTCTCAAGTTCAATCCTACTTCCTACTATATTGGTTATTTTTCTTTTTCTTCTAGTATGGGGGAAATGTCACTAACGTAAATTACAAGCTTAAAACAACGGTCTTACCTTGGTTGCATTATTGTGTTTTTAAACAAAACATGGAACACATGTGTGTCTATATTGCAGTCTGATTATTCAAATGCTTGTTTAAGATGTTAATTTCGTTGATAATTATTGATTTAAAGGAGTTCTTGAATTATTTATTATTTTTCTAAATGATGCTTAACGTAGATTACCTAAATTCGGGGACAAAATATTATTGCGGATATTTTTTTCTTTTTACCTCAATTAGTGAAATATTGCTTATTTTTACGTTTGCACATATCCATTTTTCAGTTTCGAAAATATCTTTTTTGTATTGCATTTTGCCAACTTGCCCATAAAAGCTTCAAATCAACAACGAACAGCTCGGGGACAGGCAAAAAATCGACCCCTTGGTATAAACATGGATTACCCAAATCCATAAAGTTGTAGACTATGATGAGTTTTACCCATTTTTTATTTGTACGATAGATTATTTTCAAGGTATGCAAAATTATTTTGAACTATTAATGATTTTCTATTTTTTATATATTTTTTAATAGCGAAGACAGCCTTTTTCAGAAATCGACGTCCTATTCTGAGAATGAGTGATAGGCTTTAGAATATCTGCATCATATGTATATAATGAACTGTATCAGATACATGGGCCTTCGAACCTTGAACATACGTCAGTTTTTAGGAAGTTGATAAAAAGAGAATAGGTAAAACTGACATGGATGATGCCCCCTTCCTACGCAACCCGCGTATAGAGCTAGTACCCATGCAAGCGTTGCTGCAGTCTCCGATATGACCAAACAAGACACATGGTTTAATGTGCAAGAAATGGCATATAAAGTAGGGTTTTCATCGGGGATATGTTATACGATTTTGACCAAAGAATTGAAACACAGACAGGTTTGTACCCGTTTGGTCTCCCATCTGTTGACGAAGAACCAGAAAGCCATCCGTGTAAAGGTCAAAATGTCTTTTGAAATAATGCCAAAAACGCAACCAACGTGGTCTTTTTTGGCTTTATACTTATAATTGAACATGGATCTACTATTTTGAGCATCAACGGTGTGTCGTTAGTTAGTAAAGATTGCGAAAAGATAAGGCAAGGTCCATCATTGTCAAAAAACTAAAAGCGCGTCAAAAGTTTTGCACGCTGAATTTATCAAATGTGATGGGCATATTGTTCAAATTGCTGTTTCAAATAGCACCACTATCTCCAGTCATTCATACAAGAAATATATAAGGGCGATAGTAAAGAAATATCACGAAAAGAGCAGGTCTGTGACTGGCTAAAGAGGCATGCCTAATCCATGATAACAGAGCTGTTCACCGGTGCCCTCTTGTCCTAGACTTCGTGAAAGAGCAACATACAATACAGCGTCTTCATCCACCATTATAGCATGACTTAAGCTCGTATGGCTTTTCTGTCTTCCCCATACTGACGAAAACCGTCATTGGCCGTCGGTATAGGCATTTGTGTTCCATATGTAGAGCAATTTATCAGTGTCTGCTGGGTGTTCAAAACGAGGCCCATTTATTGACATATAAGTAATGGATCTCAAAGCTTCAAAAGTGTTCGGATGTCAAAGAGGATTTCTTTAAGGCATTGGATAAATCTAAAATTGAATTGCAACATAATAATTTTCTTATAGAACCCCTGTTCCAAAATTAAGTGAAATTAAGTGAACGCCCCCTCCTATTCAATGTATAAGAGTAATGACCGTCAACACTTAATTCGATTCGAATTAAATGTATAGATCTAATATGTACAATTCATTCATTGAAAAAATATCAAAAGTTCAACTTTGTCCTGTCAAGTAAGGGGTTAATGGAGAATGTAAAAATGCATATAAAAATATGCATTTTCATATCTGGGCCTACACCTCCTGTTGTTCTGCCTAAAATTGATGCTACAGTCACAAATCACTAATTGCCACCGCACGGCGTGATAACTGCCAGTTTTCGTACGAATTCGTCCGGTGGCAGCCCTGCGGCCACCGTGCGGCAGGCAATATCGGCAGGCGGCAGTTGGCATTTAGGACGCCGCCAGGTGGCAGTTAGAATTTTAAGAAAAAGATAATGCCACCGGCCGATTTTTTCCAATTTCGCAAGTCGCCCTGCCACCGACCGGGTGCATTTCGAAGTCGCGCGGTGGCTGTCAAGTGGCAGGTGGGCTGCAGCGCGATTTTTACTCAGTCTTGGTACTTGAATGAATTCGAAAATCGTAACTGCCACTTTCCTTCACCAATGAAATAGTTATAGTTATAGTCATGGCGGTTAAAAATTGTAGTAGTTCCTGGGGATCTTGTTCTTGTACAAGGCGCTTTTGGGCTGGTGCCAGGCTTTTACCCTTTTTGTTGCATTTGAGGGGCATATTCAGTCTAGATTTTAAATTCCTCGAAAACTAGCCTGTCGCCGTCAGATTATCGGGCGAACGCCGGGCGGTGGCAGTCAGAACGCCCGATTGCCGGCCGGTGAAATTTTGGAGGTCGCCGTGCGGTGGCAGTTTAAAGCTGACGGTGGCAGGCCCGTCACCTGACTGCCACCGGCCGACGTCCTGATGCCGACACGTTGTAATAGGATTAATTCGCATTTTGTGTCGTTAAAGTACAATCGATAAGGCCAAGGAAATACGTTAACGCTCGAATGCAAAGTACGAGGTATCCTGACGACCGAAATATACGTTAACGTTGACGGTATGTTTGCATGAAATATATCCATTTCAGAATGATAAGATGTAGAAATATGATAAAAATGACAAAATACGTAAGCTGAAGTTACGATGTTTTTAATGACAAGAAGTGATATATTACTGGCAAATATCCAAGGGAGATAACTGTCTTTTCTTTCCCAAAACAATACGTGCTAAGCGAAACGAGTTCTTTTATGTGATTCCATATAGCCTAAACTGACGCCAATCTTATTGCCCACAAAAATCATAACCTGAATTTCACACAAAAAACCGTCTTCGGGCATTGACCGACAATTTCCTTTGAATTTGACGTGTCACGCCAAAAAGGTAACACCCGGAAAATCTATAAATAATTATGCATCCTCGGTGTTATTGCAAAACCTAGTAACTCCAGCTTTAACAAAGCTGGAGTTACAAGGTTTTGCAATTACACCGACGATATAAGAAACAGATTGGACTCAGCGTACGTCAACTAGATGTTACATACGGATAAGTCGACACGTACACTTACTAGTAAAGTAAAGATAGAAAATAATCATTCTAGATTCCGAAAGCTATCTTTGGGTGAAAAGTTCCGACCTAAGGCAACATTCGCAATGCGCAGCCAGACTCAATAGGATCGATACTTTTCACGTTTCCTATATTGTTTTTTTTATACCTTTTTTTTCTCTCTTTTTTTACTCCTCAAATAAGTGAGTTGCCACGGGAAAACGACGGTAATTGTAACCTCGTAATAGAAAAGACAAAAAAGTTGAATCATTTTCTATAAAACAAAACTGTAGGATATTAAAAATTCGAAAGCCGTTGCAGACGGAACAATTTCTGAATAACGCCCAAATCTGTTGTCTACAGTAGCTTGCACATTTTCATTTTGGGGAAAGAATAACCCCTGTCTAATAAAGACAGACTTGGACCAACAAAAGTAGAAAATGTTTGATTATCTTGATGAAAATTAGACACACACTTGGTGTATCATTTTCTTTCGTATTTTGTCTTCATTTCAGACGCATCGTAACACAAGTGAATAATTAATAGGGTAAAAAATAAGTCAAACAATGATGGACTTTGTCCCACATTTGCCGAAAATCAATCAATTGCACATAAACAGATAATGACGCGTTCGGATATCCTAGGATAATGTCGATCAAAGATCGAATCATCGACTCTGATGTGTGTGTTTATGAAGAAATGTTAAAAAATCGCATTTCTTGCATTTCTTAACCGGAAGTTATTACGCTTCATAAAGTAGTTTTCGAGGTCATCCAAATGAACAACCATGGCAACTTACGGGACTTGAAGGTTGAAATCATTCTAAAAAGAGAGGACACTGCAACTGCATGCAATGTATTTCAGTATCATTGTCGCTTTATTGTTGACATTATAATTACGTACAAGCGTTTTCTGTTATTGTTCTATTCTATTCTATTCATAATCTGAAAGAAGATCCACGACATGCATCCAAGGCATGATTCGACAGAATTGTCCGTGGTGTTCCAAATGATAATGACGACATTTGTCGTCCCACAAGATAAAGACATGTACAACATTGTGGCAAATGAAGAAATTGCTTGTGAAAAGCAATTTCTTCATTTCCCACGATTTTTTATATCCAGAAAGACCAATAAAATGTAATTTTTCATTCACTCGAAAAAAAAATCTGCAACATTTTTGAACTTGGACCACCCTTATTGCTTGTCGTTTGGAAAATGGAAAGTCTACTAGAACGCCTGCACTGCACACGAGTCGAAGATACGAAAAGATGCTTTAACCCGTTCCCAAACAACAAAATTTTAGGAGGATCCACTTCAAAAACTGCCACAAATGACAAAATGGATGTTATCAAAGATAGGATATGTGTAAAATATGGCACAGAAAATATTGAGAAAAAAGGAGAAACTGTTGGTTATCAGCAGCAGTTTCTTCTTTTCTTTCAATGTTTTCCCAAGCCTGTTTTTATAAAGGACGTCAAAACCAGGTATTATATTGTTTGGGAACGGGTTAAAATCAGATAAAGATACTGATAATGTAGAAACACGACGGTGAATAATGTACCACCACCACAATCATGACAATAGCAGTTGACCAAACGCGAATCGACAGATTGCTCCGCCCAACATAGAATTTAAGATAACCAATGGGGATGTGATCGTTAATAGGGAATTATTTTATCCAGTTAATCGTGACGTAAATTCGGACAAACAAAGTAGTATTTCGTAGGTGTGGTTATAAAATCTCGTAACTACGGCTTGATATAAGCCATAGTTACGAGATTTTATAACAACACCGACGGTTTATCAAAACATAACGGTAAACCCAGTCTATTGTTAGCACAAAATTCTTTGTCATTGGCAAGTCGATTGTTTTGATTGTCAGTCGAGAAACCGATGCAATAACACGTGCAACGAAGAACAATTGGGGCATGACATTTTTCTGATCGTCCATTGGCTAATCGATGTTTTTGATTGACAGTCGGCGTTTGGTCAATTGTATAAAATCTTCAACAAACCTGCTAATAATCGACCGATTGGTATGAAGCAGAAGTTTGAAAATGCCAATGATCTGTTGGGTTGGATAGATCTTTGAAACATCATCTGATAAAAATAGTTATTGACGAGTTATCTGCGAGCAAAATTCTGCTTGTCAACATTATCACCACAACTGGCATCAACTTTTAATGTATGCATACAATCTAAGTCCATCTACAACAAACATAAACAAAACAGGGAAAGCAAAAATGAGTATCGAAACCGTTCCAATGGTAACGGAGCTTGTTCTTTCATCTTCGGCGCAAGTTTTTGATCTGATGGTTGCCGATGTCTTAGAAACGTCAACTGTTAGTTCTTTAACATACTGATTGGCCTTTTCGACAACCGTCAAGTTATCGTTGTTGTAAGTGTAACACAAACAAGTTCGCAAATATAAAGGTTCTTCTGAAGCAAATGACCTTTCTTGTTTGATAGAAGCATGGGATTGGGTGCTCGGAGTTGAAATTAAAGTACTCGAAATTGAAGGTGTACTCGAATTTGAGTATGGTATTGAAGATGTGCTACTCGATGCTGACGTTGGGCTTGATAACGATGTACTCGTCCTTGGTGTTGTGACTGTACTCCAAGTTGAACTAGTACTCGAGGTGGGAGTTGTACTCAAAGTCGAAGTTGTAATTGTGCTAGAAGTTGTACTCGGAGTCGAAGTGGTACTTGTACTTGAAGTTGTACTTGTACTGGAAGTTGAACTAGTACTCGAAGTTGTACTTGTGCTAGAAGTTGTACTCGGAGTCGAAGTGGTACTTGTACTTGAAGTTGTACTTGTACTGGAAGTTGAACTAGTACTCGCAGTTGTACTTGTGCTAGAAGTTGTACTCGGAGTCGAAGTGGTACTTGTACTTGAAGTTGTACTTGTACTGGAAGTTGAACTAGTACTCGAAGTTGTACTTGTACTCGAAGTTGTACTTGTACTTGTGCTAGAAGTTGTACTGGATGTCGATGTGGTACTTGTTGTTGATGTAGAGCTCGATGTTGAGCTTGTTGTTGTAGGAGACAATTGTACAGAATCACACGTTCTTTCAATCTGTATTAATGATTGTGCATTCACTACATTGGAGTTGTAGTTCACTGCAAATGAACAGGACAAAAGCGTTATAAAATTGTTTGAGGTATTCCGTCCATCATTATCACGAAAACGTGATGTAACTTCGGGCGCCATCCGTGGTAATGGAAATTGGTATCTTTTGTCAATTTCAGTTACCAGGGATGACGTCGGGAAATCGACGAAGGTATTCCGTTGCCACTGATGGCGTTCGTATGTGCACGAAGTGTTTTGTATCTTATGATAGATGGAAAACCTGAAATCAAATCAAATCCGCAAACTTTAGGTCACATTGGAATCATCTTGAAAAATTGTATGTAGTAAGTATTTAGATCTAGCGATATTTTAACACTATACATATTTTAGTTATATAAATGAATAAAATTGCAAAATAGGTCATCTGAATTGCAGAGAACTAAATCCAGTCTAATCAGATGCTATGTAATGTTATTTAGAATTTCATTTCAAAACTACAGATGAATTATGGCCCCATGAGAAAGTTCATGAAATTGGCGACTTACCATAGTGGCACCTTTTAATGACGAATTGAGTATCATCTGGTAACGTGTCCGGGCAACGGTTGAATTCTTCCACGTGGATAAATAGAAGCGGGTTTACGCTAAAATAGAAGGAGAAAGTACACATTGAGATTGTGCATCATGAAATGGATAGCAACTACGGACAAAATAGTCTCGATTCTGGTCAAATGTTTTGCAATAACTTTCTCGTCTGCAGCGAGATAAAATTGACCTTAGATTCGCCAATCCCATGATGCACAGTTTCCACCGTCACTGTTGGTGAACTCGGCCAAAGCGAAGGACGTTTTTCGCTACAACAAGGTACAGATATTTTGCGTTTAAATGTGAGCTCAAAGATCTGATTGGATAGTTTTTCTAATAACAATGAATTTGTTCTAAAAATAGACCGGGTTTACCGATATGTATTGACAAACCGTCTGTGTTGTTATAAAATCTCGTAACTACGGCTTGATCGAACCCGTAGTTACAATATTTTATAACAACACCGACGGAATACTATGATCGCCCATCCCATGATGCACAGTTTCCACCGTCACTGGTGGTGAACTCGGCCAAAGCGAAGAACATTTTTCGCTACAACAAGGTTCAGATAGTTTGCGTTTAAATGTGAGTTCAAAGATCTGATTGGATAGTTTTTCTAATAACAATGAAATTGTTCTAAAAATAGACCGATTGACCGATATGTATTGACAAACCGTCGGTGTTGTTATAAAATCTCGTAACTACGGCTTTATCGAAGCCGTAGTTACGATATTTTATATCAACACCGACGCAATACTATGATCGCGAAAAAAGTCTCACGCTTTGGCAGAGTTCACAACCAGTGACCGTGAAGTGCGTGAATACAAAATATCAATTGGTACGTGGAAAATGTTAAGAAAATGATGACACAACAAAATGACACCTTTTTTATGACGATAGGGAACGATTTTATCAAGAAAACAGTAACGTGAGTTCGGACAAGCAGTAGTATTTCATAGGTGTTATAAAACCTCGTAACTACGGCTTTTAAAAGCAGCAGTTACGAGTTTTTTCTTGAAAAACATTGATATGTCATACATACTGCACAAGCAAAGTACACAGCTGACCACTATTCGCGTACAGATATCCCCAGCACTCGTGATCGCCCGACACAAATTCGCTACATCGCTGCCTACAGTCGGTCTCTGTCGTTATACCAATGTCTATATCCAGACTCAGAGATTCGGTGGCGCTGTTTGGACATGTATCGCTTGTCTGTTCAATAAAGTCACAATCATCTGCGACAATAAAAACTACATATGAGGTAAAGTCTGCAACCAGCATGCACGGATCAAGAGGAGGTCCAAGGTCCAACCCTCATTTTTGTTATGTTTATTTTTGGGGTGGGTGGGGGCTGGTTTTTTTTTTTTTTTTTTTTTTTTTTTTTTTGTTTTGTTTTGTTTGGTTTTTTTTTTTTTTTTTTTTGGGGGGGGGGGGGGGGGAATAAGGGAGGCGGGGGTTGAAGGGTGTTGACATAAAAGGGCTATTTTATCTTGCAGGCTACCTTGGGGGTAGATCTGGAAACGCTGATTTAAAACAAACAAACAAACAAAAAAACTCGTTATTTCAGCTTAAGGGGGAATGCTCCAGTTTCCTAATTTTTTTCCCAATAATAGAATTTATTTATATTTTTTATGTTGAAATTACATGTTATTACCAATTGAAAAATGAAATAAAAATATATGGTCAGCGATCTTGTTCGAATTTTATAGGCATTCGTATCACATACCCCTACACCGAAAAAATGCACAATTTCTTGCATCTGTCCAAGGTCACTAAAATGCTAATAAAATGCTGTATATTCATTGTTTAGTCCCGAAAACGGATTTAAAGTAACGTCTTACATTTAATAAGTACAGAAAACCCAAAATATGTGCCATTATAAACGCGTAAATGTATAAAACAGCATGCTTACGTGTTCGGTTAGATCAACGAATCTTGAGTATTTTATGTCAAAATTTGCATATTTTTGGAAATATTTCAAAAAATTTGCATATTTTTGGAAATATTTCAAGTTCTACATAATAGAATTTGATAAAACTTCCTCATTGCATTAAGCAACATGTCCTGGTAATAATTCAAAACGAAAATGTATAGGTCAGCGCACTTATTAGTGAATTACAGCAATTTTTATCAGCTACACATGAATAAAATGACGCAAAACAGTGGTAACTGCATACACACTTACGACTGTCTTGCTCTAAATAATCGATTTCCATCCTGAGGATATCAGTCTGGCCTAATAAATACACTTTTACCGCCGAAAATGGTAAATTGTAGTGATGTGTTATATTATTGAAAATATGGTAGCGAAACATATTGGTACGAAACATTTAATTTACTACAGTAATGACCGAGTGTTCCGAAAAACTGGAGCATTCCCCCTTAAAACAAGCTGTAGTTACGAGATTTTTGTTTGAAAACGACGAAACGCCGATTTTATTTAGCGACTTACATCCATGTTACCTTCTTGTAAAATGTTACTTTTATAATATGTGACCCAACACACTAAAAGGGACCTTATCGGATGTGTGAAAAAATCGACCCTAGTCAGTCTGCGCAGTCCGCGCAGCCAGACTAGGGCCGACACTTTTCACTTTTATGTAATTTTCTAAATCCGGAATGTTTTCCCTATCTTACTATATGTTCATTTTTCGCATACGGGATCTGGTTGACCTTTGCTGGGTCTGACAAGTTTGTCAAAATTTGGATTTTCTGAGTTCGGATAAGGTCCCTTTTAGCGTGACGGGTCACATTTCGTGTGTATGTTGACGGACCCGGTCGCCTCCCTCTCCACCCAAGGAAAAATGTCTTGATCCGCACACGACCAGATCGAGAAGTATTATACTAAAGGCCGGGAAGAAGCTATCAGATAACAAATTAGATATAAACTAAAGAGATGCTTCTAATGCCAGAAAAAAAACTATTTTTTCCAAACTAGAAGCGCGTTCTTTAGAGCGAGATTTTTTAAAGATTTTTTAAAGACCTAAAATTATGACCCAGGTGTTCCAAATGTCCCATACGTCATGCAGATGACGTCATTCGTATGAAGTATGGATCATTGCCATGTTACCACAGAGCATTCGGAACAACTCGGCCAATTTTCTCTCATATTGTTTGTACAGAGTTAATAGAGGGGTTCCGCACGAAATATGCGCAATGGCGTCTCCCATTGAGCGTCTGAAAAAAATATTGCTCTAAAGAACTCTTTATCATAAAACGTCTTAAGAAGTCTCATGATATCTTAAGAAATCTCGCTGTAAAGAACGCACCCCAGGTCTAATATGTGTGGTTCTTAGAGCTCTACCCTTTATCGAACAGCATGGGGAAATTAAGGCTGGGGCAGTGGCAAGTTTGGAACACATTAACCCTTTCCCAAACAAGACCTGGTTTTGACGTCTTAAATAGAAATGGCTAGGGAAATGATCGAGACAAAAGAAAAATTTTCAGCATTTTCTTCTTTTGTCTCGATGTTTTCTGTGCTTATATATTTCACACAGTTTACTATTAGTAACATCCATTTTGTTGCCTGCATAGAAGCTTTGAAAGAGTGGACCCATACAATTTTGTCGTTTGAGAAAGGGTTAATTCGTTTTACCTGCTTCTTTTTCACAAACTACGATGTCCAAAGATACCACTCCATACGATGGATACAAACCGTACGTAGTTGTAGTTTCCACTCGAAATATGGTGCGAGTTTTTGCATTCGCCTGAAATGAGAGGTCTTGTTTGGGAAAGGGTTAAGGATGCAAGAGATTGTGTGATTGTTTCGAAATCGTTTGTCGTGTATGTCTACAAAATTCTCATTTCTTGTGATGTTCATCCGATGATGACGAAAACAATTGTTGTTTTAAGGTAGAATATCCGTAATGTGGCCAATTTGAGATTCATAAAGCATCGGAAATTTTCGAGCGTCGTCGTGACGTAACTTATTCAGGCGCGGTCGTAAACATTCGGCGGTGGAAAGTTCCACCGCCGAATGGTTTCGACGTCGCCCGAATAATTCCGACGTTGCGCGAATCTCATTATGGGTACTCTACCATAAACATCTCAAAAATTATTCAGACGCTATGCATTTTGTCTGTTTGAAACTTGGCATCTAAATTCAACATTGTTCAAAATAATACATGTATTGGGAAAGCCGAAATGCTGGTTTAGCCTGTAGGGCTTCTTTTTCGTGAATCTTTTTCGATACATTTCTCTGATACGGGCATCAAAACCAAGACTTGCTTAGGAAAGGATTTAAATAGTACCATATAAACACATTACCAAACGGTAAATTATTAGGGTGTTCCAAATTAAAAGAAGTTGCAGACATTTTATGTTAGACATTTTATTTAGATATTTTTTTTTCGATTTTTTGTGATAGAAAGCATTGTGGGAAATGAAGAAATTGCTTGTCACAAGCAATTTCTTTATTTTCCACATAGATTTCCGGAGCCTTTATCTCATGGGGCATCAAAAGGCGTCACTGTGTAGGAATGGATTAAGAGCTTACGAATTCTGTGTTCGCCCACAAGTTCGAATCTTCCGGCAACACTGTACATAAAGGATAATTGTCCCAATAAAAATTACCGTCCTCCTTCGAAGCGTTTGTCCAAAACTCGAACTCTCTGTAAAAACGAGGGAGTATTCTTTATCCGCTTCCTATCCCAAGCAACAAGAAATGAACTACTAATATTCAAATTCGAACGTAGTTTCAGACGACAAATTAAATGCATGAATCAAAATTAAAAAAAGTGTAATTAGCTGACTAAGATCCGTCACTAAATCTGTATTCTATAGTGGTTCCAAATGAATAGGACTTGGCGATTTTTCCTATCAAGGTGCGTCTAGTAGAGTTCCAATCATATCTTCGCAAGCCAGTCATTTTACCTCCACTTTATTCTTTCACAGGAACATTGAACCCATTTAGTACGCCATACAACAAATACAAGGTATTGTCCAGCAAGGTTAACCCGGGACAACTTAATTTTCGTGCGCAAAGTCCGTTAGTTGAGTGTCCTAACAAAACAAAGCCGAAGTGGGGTCATTACATATGCAGATGTCCCGGGTTAATCTTGCTGGACAATACCTTGTATTTGTTGTATGGCGTACTAAATGGGTCAAAAGTCTATATAGAGCGTGCACGCATAAAAATAGACGCGTCGACGTATGAGGGTTGTCCCTATAAATCATAGACAACGTCGATAAATCAAAAAACATTCGATAAATATTTTTGATTTTTCCATAGCTTAAGCCCACACATTTTTACGCCACTTTGACAAAAAATCAAGATAAATGCTTACCTTGTACTAAATATATAGAATTTTTAGCAAAGGCATACACTGACCCGCGGCGCACGTCACAACGTCATGTTGTAATAACGTCACATTCTCAACGGGAAACCAAACGGCTTTTCTTGTCTTATATTTGAACTTTGTACCTATATCGCAGATACTCTTGATTTTTAAAGTAGTTTTGAAATATATAATTAGTGAATTAATTTTGTCATATAATTATATTTTTCATCTCAAAATCCGTTTTATTTGCCATACTCTTGTTCGTTTTATGTTTATCCTAATCAGTGACTTCTTTTTACTATTTCACGCCCGTTTTCTACACAATTTCGGCCTTCTCCAGGGGGGGGGGGGGGGTATTGAAATTTCATTTCGAGACTTTAAAAAGTGTCCATACATGTGCCATAGACACGTGGCTATGTTTTTTACTCATTTCGTCTTCATTAAAGATTCAATGTGTCATACTGCACTCCACACCAAAGAAAGGACAAGTTTACGGTGCGCCCCAATTTTCAGCAACGTCGTCTTTTTACGTCAACGAAATTGTTATTCGATTTCTTTTAAAACATCTTAGTTGAAAAACGAAAACGCCGTTGCTTTGAAAGTTGGCACAATTACAAGACATAATTTACTCAATGCGACTGTGTTACTTTTTTGACTTAAAATAGAAACGAAAAATTTATATCACGATAGTTAATCAGGAGCTTGAAACGGTAAAAGGTGATATTTTTTCTCGTGCGCCGCACGACCATTGTGCGCGTAAAATTATCGGGTAAAACAGGATATAAAGGAAATATACGAGGGGTGATCCAAAAGTAATGTCACAGTGTCTATAGTTTTGTTATTCGACGTATTCTTGTACAAATAAAGACTTATCATTCAAGCTTATCCTATTGGAAACATGCTTTTCTGAATTATTTGAATATTGTTTATATATCCGAGAAAATAAAATGCCAAAGAGAATCCATGTCGTGCAAATGCGCCGCACGCCCTAGATTATTCTTTTGAAGTTTAATATTACTTTGTGTTCTGTCCTTATATGAAAGAAAAATCAAGACAATTAAGCTGATATTTAAATGCCGCTACGTCATGATATTTCTACGCAATTTTAGAACGTTTCAATAAAATCGGTGCGTTAAAATACCAAATAAGTATTATTGAATTCATCACTCGCATTCGGGATAATGGCAGAATCGGATAAATGCCCACAAAGTGCAATTCTTAACTTTCGCTAAAGGCTTGCAAAATAGCCGATTGAAGCAACAGAAACAATAAATTCAACCTAAAAGAACGGACATTTCATGATAGAGACGTCTACCGTTAGTGAAAGCTTTTTGGAGAGTGAATATGAGTCGTTTGAAGATCAAAACGAGCCGGAAGACATGTGGAGCTGGGGAACGCCAACGTCCATGTTACTTTGCGCTATTTCCGCATCTTAAGCTGAATTTAAGAAGAATTTATCATGTCGACCTAAACCAACTGAGAACAAATTGATTCAAGGAATGCATTCAAAGAATTGCTAAATGAGTTTTTTTTTAAATGCATTTATGAAGCGGGTCGAACGCCACGAATGTTGCATTAATTAAACATAGAGGGCGATATTTCGAAAAGGAGTAGAACGACGTCAATGACGTCGTGCGTTGTGCGGCGCTGGACACCGATGCGCTATGTAAAAATGTAGTTTATTTTTGTAATTTTACACTAAACGTTATGAAAATTCGTGCATGTATTAAACGATTGTTAATCTTTCGGCATCTAAAGTTGCATGAGGATACGTTCATAAAATCACCGAAAACAACGTTTGTGACATTACTTTTGGATCAACCCTCGTATGTACAGATAACGAATGAAAACGAATTCAAAAATAGACAAACAATGTTCATACTGAATATAAACTTTGTGCGACGTTAATAAGAGAAGTTCTTTAATGTGTCTACGATTTATTGGAACAACCCTCGTATACATTTTCAACTGCTTGCGTAAATTTTATGCGTCGACGCGTAAATATGCGTGTCGACGCATAAAACTTAGGCGAGCAGTTGAAAAAATATGCATGGACGCGTAAATTGTACGCGAGCAGGAGTAAAAAATGTGAAGCCGAGGCTGGCCAATGGGAGATACGGTTAGAAACCTTTCCCTTTATACCATAAAATTGATGGATGAAACGAAGGGTCTGATTGGTTAAAAGATAAAATACGCGCCGACGCGTATATTTACGCGAGCGGTTGAAAATTTACGAGTCGACGCATAAATTTTCAACTGCTCGCGTAAATTTTATGCGTCGACGCGTAAATATACGCGTCAACGCATAAAATTTACGCGTCGATGCGTATATTTTATGCGTGCACGCTCTAAATAGACTTTTGACCCATTTGGTACGCCATATTTTTGAACATGATGTGGATAACTAGTTGTATGTGACCGGGCCTTAACGTTACAATACAGAAAGATTAAAAGCAACATTTTAACGTAGGGGCCTACTTGTTTGGAATCTTTCCTCGAAAATGTGCATCTACTGTATTATACAGTTGTAGTTTGGCGGTCGTATTAACCACGGGTAGATACATGTCGTTATTCTTTCTGCACGTGTCCCACGCTTCTCGTACGTTAACGTCATTTTGGTAAGGGAGTATTCGGATATACGTTTTTCTTCTCGTGGGCTCACCTGTGAGTTAACAGATGGGGAATCATGTGACACAAGATTTTCGATATTTTTCAATAATTCTGTTAATTAATGTCTGAATGTAGGCTATCACCGATTTGAAAAAAAATGAGTGGTGTCATAGAATGCTGGGAAGCGTCACAGGAATTTGATGAATGAGAAGGGTCTTTTAAAGTGTCCGCTGATTGGCAAAATTAAACTCTTGTGTCGAATAAACACCTTCCTAATAACCAAATATCAAAGTTTCTACAATTTTCAAACATTAGAAGTGTTTTTATTTCGTCTTTTAAATTGGATATTTTGGTCTTTTCCGATCTTTACCGAAGAAAAAACGCTGAACTTCCGACTTGAAGTTATGACGTCATACCGGCCACTGAATGACGTCATGACGAGAAAAAGTGTAAGTCATGGGTCATTTCCCGGAAAGCCTGAGATTTCTGACAAAGTTAAATGTCCGACTTTTCTGTCATAAAGCGACTTCCCGAATCGATACTCAAAACACCATTCGAATATTCTCGGATCTTATCGTTACTCAAGATCGGCTCGAACGTATAAATTTTACAGTAGCCGCCATGAGCCGATCCTGCCCATATCACTCCGCAAGCATAACAACGGTAGTCTGTTCTATAACAACGGAAGCAGACCAAACAACTATTTAAATCTACGCCAGAAAAAATATTTGAACAAACAGCGTTCAGAAGTCGATTGTATCCTCATAAATGTGACAAAATTTTACCAGATAAAAACATTGATGTGATTTACCGATTATTGACAGTATATTTCGCTTGAATCATAACGTTAGCTAAAGGATTGGTTTGTTTTGATGACGTCATTTACGCGCGTCTACTTTCACGTTCAATATAGCGGTCACTGTATTACGCTCGAGATCATGTTGCAAACTCGTTCCAAACGGCAAAAGGTTGCAAACAGTCTCGAGGGTCGCGATTGTCAAAACACGGAATTCGTCCTAAGTAAATGTTAGAAAAAATGTAAAAACTGTCAAAGAATAGGCAGTTAGTGAGTGAAGGAATGTGCCAAAGGACGGTTTAAGTTTGTCTGTATTACTCGAGAAATCGAGAAATGGATAAAATCTGTGACTTCGCTTTATGACAGAAACGTCGCACACTTCATCTTTGTCAGAAACCTCATGCCCTAGATTGGGGGCGGAGTCAAGCCATAGATGACGTCAATCCGTGGCGATTTTACGGAAATTGCCGATCTTTATTTCCTCGAAAATCATCCAAAGTAACGACGTAAAGAAAAGCAAACAACATTTTTTTTAAAAAAAACGACCGAGTTTGGCGGATCTTTTATAAAACACGTTAATTTAATGATTTTCTTCCAATATACGGTGAAATCAACTGCCTAGCTTGGTAGCCTACCAGCAGATAAGAAAGTTGTTGATGACCAACCAAAATTTTGGTTCGTCGTCAATAACTTTTTATCAGCTACACCCATTTAATCCCTTGCATATTCCTACCATCTTTGCTTCAAACCGTTTTCAAATCGATCCCATATCTAAAAAATAATAAGGTTTTTTTATTGTATTTGTTTGACCATTTCTCGTAAAATTGATCCTTCCCATTTACCAGACAACGTACAACGCTGGGTAGGTCCTAATTCAAAGTTGGTGCAAATAATTATATTTCATATTTCAAACAGTCTAACAAAAGGTGCAAAGTGTTTACGTTAACGTGAAAATGAAGAATTTTCTGGTTATCAATATTTTCTCCAATATACAATAACAGAAGAGTTAACAGAATAATTGATATTGTAGAAAAAATCTGTTGAAAACAGTGAAATATATATCTGATGAATTTGTTGGGTATTGTTAAAGTGAATAGATACATTACCTAGACAAATGACGCCTATCTGTAGGAATGTTAAAACACACATATACACTTTCTTGAACCGCATTTCTGGAAAAGAAGAAACGTGTTACGTATTTTAGTACATGTATAAGCTTATTTTAACATCGATTGGAACGAGAGCTAGAGCTTTATTCCCTCTATATTCTGCTTCCTGGGAAACACACATCTTTAAAAATGCACCAAATGCTTAATTAAACCATTACCAGACTGGTTCATATTCAAAGATGTTGCAGATGACAATTTCAAGGGATTTTTGTCATTTTGGGGTATAAAACATTGTAAACATGTGGTAAACGGAGAAACGGATTTTGAAATGTTTTCAACGATTGTATTAAAACCCTTCTTATTAAAACCGTATATTCTCGTGCACATCAAACTTCGACCATTTCTTCATATTACAGCATCGCCGGATTTTTCAAAAACTTGTAAAAGAAATAATTGTAGAAAAAATGTGTTCGTGACCTACCTTTGTTTACAGATTTTCGCTCTATGCAACTAACTCGGCAACTACCTCGGTAGAGGCCGGATGTCACGAGGCAACGAAATACCGTTGACTCTTTTTGAAGCTAGTTTCTCCGTTTACCACCCGTGAAGTATGTTTTTAGACTGATAAGAAAAATGTTATGAATCTTACGACGTCGATTTTCCGAAAATGCTTGCATCACAAAATTATATAGTTTCCTTTCTTTACAAAGACAAGTTAACATTCCCATTTCATGTTTAACCCTTTCCCAAACAAGACCTGGTTTTGACAAAAGGTTTGGAAAATATTGAGACAAAAGAAGAAACTGCTGATAACCAGCAGTTTCTCCTTTTGTCTCAACGTTTTCTGTGCTATATTATGCGCAAATCTTACCTTTTGTAGCATCTATTTTCTCGTCTGCATCAGATCTCAAATTGGACAACCATGAGGTTCTGTCGTTTGGGAAAGGGTTAGAGTGTGTTTGATGCTAAGATTGGTTATTCTAATGCGTTTAAATGATATCATTTTTTCGAAATTGTTGCTTATAACGATAAAAAAAACTTTCAGAGTTGAGACAAAAATGACAAATTGCGTTTTCGTAGCTGTAGTTTACCGCAATTAATTCAATTCCAAGAAAAATATTCCTCGTAAAGGACACAATGCCTTAGCTCCAGAATTTCGTAAGAAACTATGCTCTTTCACAGAAACATAGGAGTGAAATTCACGAGAAAGTAGGCCTACCTATGTAATGTCTCTTTAATCACTATGAAATATAGCTCACGATAATTGAACTGGCAGAGCAGCCCTAGCCAATAGACTTGGATGCCCTGCCAGGTCATTTATCGCGAGGTATACATAAGAGATAAAAATCCTTGGTGAAAAGTCCAAACTCCACACTCACGAAAGCATTATTTTTACATTTTGCACAAGTTTTGACAGCCTTCATAAGAATACAAGTTGAAATCCACAAACAACCACTTGGTAACGGGTAACAGATATTTATACCTGGGTATTGGCAATTTGTACACTTAAACGCGGGTACTCGTGCACTCATTTCAGCCCTTTCAGTAATCCGAGATAACCGATGTTGACATACCAAAAGTCAAATATATCTAGACTTCATTTAGCCCACCTCTTTCATGCGTTTTTTCTTCTGTGATTCTTTATCCGTTTCACAAACAAGGAATGCTTTTCATGTCCATAGTAGAAAAGGCTTCGGAAAACAATGAATCAAAAGAAGAAAAATACTGGTTTTCTCCTTTTGTCTCAATATTTTCTGTGCTATATTGTCCACAAATTTTACATTTATTCTGTCGTCTGCAGTACTTTAAGGTTTGCCATGGGAAAATGGTTAACAGGGAATCACAACACAATATACAGTCGACACTCGTTGTGTCAAAATAGGAGGGACCGTAAAAATACCTCGACATATCCGGAGTGCGACTCATCCGATTTTGTTCGGCTTCGATTAAGTTGATATTTGACCGTTTTTTGAAACTAATCAAGTACGATTATTATTCAAATATAGTAGGAAAAGGAAAGAAATTGCTCGTTCCGAGCAATTTCTATCCTTTTCCTACTATATTTCAATAGCTTTATTCAGTTCGAACTTATTTTGTTTGAAAAAGTTATGTCCATTGATGAGGGCGGGACCAGGTTTGAACTTCGACTTAAGCGAAAATTCGACTTATCCGATGTCGACATAACGAGTGTCGACTGTATTCAGACATGCAAATATTAATTAACAATTGCCACTAACAAGACAATAAGAATTAAGTTGGTTTATTGGGGTTTTATGCCGTTTTCAACTACTTAGGTCATATCGCGGCAGCTGGAGCACCTAACCATGGATTCCTGGTATTTTTTTTCACCAGTACTACCACAGCACCCTAACCGAGCCTCCAGCTGCTACCCCACATAGGTTCACGATATCAAACCATTAATGGGTGACATTTGTGTCAGATAGGGTATTTGCCGCGGCCGGGTAGGCCTATCGAACCCTTGACCTCTCGAATGAGAGGCAGATGTGCAACCAACTGCGCCAAAGGCCGCGACCAAAAAAAAAAAAAATAAGTTAAGGGGGAATGCTCCAGTTTCCTGATTTTTTCCCAATAATAGAATCTATTTATATTTTGTATGTTGAAATTGCATGTTATTACCAATTGAAAAATAAAATAAAAATGGATGGTCAGCGATCTTGTTTGAATTTTATGAGCATTCGTATCACATACCCCTACAGCCAAAAAATGCACAATTTCTTGCACCTGTCCAAGGTAACTAAAATGCTAATAAAATGCTGTATATTCATCGTTTAGTCTCGAGAACAGATTTAAAGTAACGTCCTACATTTAATAAGAACAGAAAACCCAAAATATGTGCTATTATAAACGCATAAATGTATAAAATAGCATGCTCGAGTGTTCGGTTAGATCAACGAAGCTGGAGTATTTTATGTCAAAATTTGCATATTTTTGGAAATATTTCAAGTTCTACATAATATAATTTGAAAAAAAAACTCTCTCATTTTATTAAGCAACATGTCCTGGTAATAATTCAAAAAGAAAATGTATAGGTCAGCGTACTTATTAGTGAATTACAGCAATTTTTATCAGCTACACATGAATAAAATGACGCAAAACAGTGGTAACTGCATACACACTTACGACTGTCTTGCTCTAAATAATCGATTTCCATCTTAAGGAAATCAGTTTCGCATATTAAATACACTTTTACCGTCGAAAATGGTAAATTGTAATAATGTGTTATATTATTGAAAATATGGTAGCGAAACATATTGGTACGAAACATTTAATTTACGACAGTAATGACCGAGTGTTCCGAAAAACTGGAGCATTCGCCCTTAAAAGAGGAGAAAACACCTGTAGACCAGCATTTATCCTATTTCCATTTTGTCGTAGGCATCTTTTTCTTTCCAGCCTCTTACATTAATGTCGTTCTAGACTTTTGATTAGTTATGGTTTACGAACTGAGAATGAAATGCAAAGCCAGAGGCGAAATTTGAAAAGTGCCAGTAATTCCTAAACTGTGTTACATTTCCATTCCAAATACAAACATAAGCATTGTGTATGGTTTAGAATTTTGAATTAATGCATACTTGTGGAAATATTTGACAAAAATGTTCAAGATTACCTCCCTTGCATATGAATATAGAGCAAAATAACATTTGTAAATTATTTTCTTCTTGAAGCATAATTTTGAAATCCGGCATGGTGAATCAAATTAATGTGAAGTGTATTTACAAGTGTGTGTAATTTGATGTATTTCGTATGGCTAGAAAGTGGTGTTTTCATTCTCAGTTCGTAAACCTTAACCATTGGCGTGTCCAGAGGTACCCCCTCTGTAGCCAGACTATTTCTTTCTCATGCAGAAATTCGGTCACAATTGTGTAATACTAGAAAAACGACCCCCCCCCCCCCCCTATTTATTATATACGAACCCCCTCACAGAAATCCTGGATCCGCCGCTGGTTAATCCTTTCCAATACAACGAATTTAGGTTTGCCACTATTTTAAGTTTTTTAACCCTTTCCCAAACAAGACCTGGTTTTGACGTCCCTGATAAAAGGCTTACGAAAACATTGAAACAAAAGAAGAAACTGCTGATAACCAGCAGTTTCTCCTTTTGTGTCAATAGTTTTTGTGTCATATTTTACAAAAATCACATCTTTAATAACATCCTTTTTGTCATTTGTGGCAGTTTTTGAGGTGGTTCACCCATAAAATTTTTCCGTTTGGGAAAGTGTTAAACGTGTGAAAGAAGATACAATGTACAATATAACGATAATGCGCCTAAAGTATAAAATCTACATGTATATATGATAACAAAGAAATCTTTCATAGAAAACGGGAAAATGTTTGTTATCAGCATAATTATATTTTCATTATCTGTCGGTTTCTACTTTAGAGTACCAAGGACCTTTTTTTGAAAAGCTACACACTTTCCCAAACCAGACCTGGTCCTGGTTTCTCGAAAAAAACTTAAGTACGTTCTCATGCTCAAATCTGGGCACCGTGCTCAAATCGCACGAAATCCAAGTGAACTTCAATCGAATACCCTTCAACGTTGGAGAGTATCCCCTTGAAGTTGAGCATGTGCTCATAAGACTATACTTAAGTTTTTTTTTTTTCGAGAAACCGGGGCCTGGTTTTAACGTCCCTAGTAAGCCTAGAAATGGCTTTGTGAAGCATTGATAAAGAGAAGAAGGTGCTGAAAATCAGATATTTTCTACTTTTCTCTCCATGATTTCTTTTCTGTTTTTGACATCTATGTTTTGTCAACTGCAATAGTTTTCAAATTGGAAATCTAGATATTATGGCATCTCGGAAATGGTATAAATGAGTGTTTCCTTAACCCTTTCCCAAACAAGACCTGGCTTTGACGTCTCTGATTGAAAAGACTTGGGAAAACAATGAGACAAAAGAAGAAAATGCTGATAATCAGCATTTTCTTCTTTTGTCTAAATATTTTCTTTGCTTTATCATTCACAAATTTGACATTTAGTAACATCCATTTTGTCTTCTGCAGCAGATTTCAAATTAGAACAGTCCAGATTTTTGCCCATCACAAAATTATTCCCCAGGGAATATAATAAATACACCATAATAAATACTCGACTCAATATTTCGGCAAAATTTGCCCTTTTCGAGTGATTGAAAAACTTCGCAGTACATAATTATTTTGTAAACTGTTTCAGTCATTTAGTTTTGTCATTTTGCTTCAAAATTTTGCCGTTTGTGAAAGGGTTAAAAGAACGTGTCCAAGAAGTGCTATATATCTAGGCCAAGTGTCCAAAAGGTCGATAAACATACAATAAGTTCATTTTATTTTTAATTGGAAATTGGATAATTTGAAGTGCTTACTTTCGGGAAATATGAATTGAGCAAGAATTTTGTGTTAACCCTTTCCCAACAAGACGTGGTCTTGGTGTCCCTGGTAGTTAAATAGTACATTGTGAAAATCTCGAGTCATTTGTTCATGTTCTGGATGATCTAAAGTCGTATCGTAATTGACCAAATTCAACCGTGTTTCGGTAGATGTTTAAAGCTATTCCAACGCAAATTAGACAAAAAATCGTCAAAAGTAAACAAAATGTATCATTTTCAAACTTCAAAATGATATGAACTGATTTTAAAAATGATATAGGCTAAGTCAGACATTTAAATGCAAACCCATTTTTTCCGCAGTTTGGTGCAAAATTACCAAAGCTTGGTCTACAGAATGTCAAACACTACAAGCTCAACAGTTAGGCTAGTCCACCACAAATGAGATTCGCGCGACGTCGAAATTATTCGGGCGATGTCGAAAACATTCGGCTATGGAACGCCCGTATAGATCTATAGGATCGATAAGTAATGACGTCGATCGAAAAAAAATCTGATGTTTTATGAATCTCAAAATGGCCACATCACGGGTATTCTATCTTAAATTCTACACACGTTTATGATGTGGTATGATGTGTGCTGCGGTGTCCGTAGTCGAGGGGTAGAGCGTTGGCCTAGCGACTAAGAGGTTCCGAGTTCGATCCCCGGTAGCGGGGGTTGTTCGAGGCTTCTCATTGGCCCACACATTTAGTCTGTGATAATCGGTAATCCGTGTGCATTTGAGTATTAAGAATGCCAACATCGAAAATCAGATAAACAATTCCCTGGTAATGATGAAACTGCTTGTTGGCATATCTGTAGACGCGTCGTATTCCTGTGACGTCACGTCAAAAACAACGATTATAAATAACAAAATTGAGATAAACAGTCAATTACAGGAATATTGTACAGAAAGATTACAAGAAAATAACTCAAATCCTTTGATATAATTGTTTTAGAGAAAACGCATCATTTTGTAAACATGTTAAATGCGCTTTGGTATTCAGACGTCACACTGACGTCAAATTACAAACATACATGTTTACTGCTTATATGAATAGTTTTTAGCAATTTTCTGTTCATGATTACACACAATATAGGTAACATCATGAAAATACTATATCAAGTGTCACAACTTACGATTACGTCAAAAGATAAATAACGTCGATGATAGGTCAATTTTATCTAATACATATATTCACTGCATTACGTTTACAAAGTGAAAAACCACTTAAACTTTAACCTTTAAATGTTCCATTATGTGATTTCCCTTTGATATTTTTGTCCTGACGCCTTAACGTCAACAACGTCATTGTAACGTCGTTACTAAAGATCATAAAATTTACACCCAAACATCCTAATGATTAATATTTGTGAAACCAACACATGAACATTAAAAAATTTAAACATATACGGCTTGCTATTCACTTTTAAAGGTTGATTTAGGTATTTACCGTAATGTGGAATATTTATTCCACTTAACTCTGTTTCATTTCATTCATTTGATCTTCCTTTATAAGTTTAAAGTTGTGTGGGAAAATGTAATATACTTTATTATAAAAGCCTTTTCTCTACTTGTTAGGGCCTTCCAAAATAAAAAAAAAGAAATAATTATCCTAAAAATATATACTAGTCTTATAGGTTTCGATTATATCAAGGGTGAACTTTCATTTATCTGGCGTAAATGAATTGTGGCGTACAACTACGAATAAAAATAGAATAGCCAATTACCCATCGAGTAAGAAGAGATTAGACAACGATTCTTAGAAGAAATTAAAGTATGATAAAACATACGGTGTACAGAATCGAAAAATAGATCTCTATTTAGGCTATACAGGCACACCACAATTAGCTGAAGTACGGTAGAAGACTGAAAACATTTATTAATCTGTAAATTGTTCTGGATTCAAATAAACATCTTTTTCCGCTCCTTTTTACCACAATTCAGTGTAGACCAGCCCGTTTGACATAAATGTACGCCTTGATGTACGACAAATTGTCTTGATGCAACTACACATTACACGTTCCCAGAATGCATATCGGTCAAATGTGTAAGGAACCTCTTTGTTACCTTCAAATTTCGATTGTGTTACATAATACAGAGTGCTAAAGTTGATCTCTGCCTGATTTAATGATACACGTTTTTGAAGGCAATACAACAAAATCATTGCATCAAGAACTGTATTTTCTCTGTTTCAAGGTCAAAAAGACACCAGTACCATGCTTGATATTGCATTTTCTCTGAGTTTGGCCGTGAGTTGTTTTTTCGTGGCGTTTCTTTGCTGGTTCTTGCACAGTCTTTTTTGTAGCACCATTACTGTTTGTGTCAAGAAGCTTTATTCTTTTGACATAAATACATGTGTGTGTCATCAAACATGCGGAAACGTTGAGCAATTTCAGGTTTTATTCCCATACTGGGACATGATATCTACACCCTGAAGTAAAATTTCACTAAAATCGTTTGTTGGTTCACTGACTAGAGTTCCACCTAGAACTTGACATGATACAATTGCTCCATTGGTTAAATATCCTTGGCTTCTTTGACAGATAATCTTCTTGCCATTATATTTAACATACAAAGACTAATGCACACGCGTATCAATTTCACCCACAATAATGTACGTAATGCACGTCCTTGTGCAACAACCATTTCCTCGTAAATTATTTTGTATGTAAGAACTAAATACTTATGTAATTGAATTCTAAACGTACAAAAATATGCACTAGATACAGAATATTTGGCATTCAATACATGTACACTCACATGAGAACATTTTTGACAAAATAACCATAATATATACTATGTCTTCTCAGACAGATGATTGAAATTTGCCCTCGTGATTCCAGACGACACAAAATTACACAATATGTTCAAAATTATTTTGTTTGTGTTAATTCAATTCGCAAAAAGGAATGTTACAACAGTCAATAAAAAGAAGAAGCCTATGTTTGGAAAATTGAAATACCATGATTTACCCCACCCACTCCTTTTCTCTTTTTGCTGTAGTCGTCAGCAATACAAACGTGTCATTCATTTTTCGTTTTTCTCCATTGATTGGGTTCTGCTAAAAACCCATGTAACTTAAAATCAGTGAAAAATGAAAATACATTATCCGAAGCTCTACGACGATTTAAAGCTTTTTAAGCTTTACTCATATAACATCCTGGCATTCATTGATAAATGACAACAAATCGTGAAAATTACTCTAATTGATTATATTAATTCACATATAAAATTTTATAAAGATAGGGTAATTAGTTAAATAGTTATAGTCATTTGTAATTTGGCGCTTTAGAACTTTCGATCACTATTGCACACACACACGTGCGTCAAGTGCATATACGGCTCGTGAAATATATGAAATCGATATTTATCTACCCGGTATATCGTCGAAGACGGTCGATCAATAAAGTAATAACAACTACCACATCCACACGATTAAAATTAATTGTCAAGATAGATTTCAAGTACTTCAAAAGTAAAGAACGTTGAATACGTCAGTATTTGTCTCAATATTGTTAACGACGGCATATCTATACATCATACATACATGGGTTGCTCATTTCAAAGCGTTTTATATGTATATCTAGATATATGTTAATAGAAACGCACATAAACAAAAAACAACATCATTTTCATATGTGCCACTAAACTCCGTTTGCAATTAAGCAAATTGACAACGTTACGTAATCGGCGGAATACGACGTAATGACGCATTTCCAGATATGCCAACAAGTGGATCATGAAAGTTAAGATATTGATGCACACAACTGCAGTTGTTGGCATGCTTAATACTCTAATGCACACGGGACGTGATTTCCGGACATACCATCACAGACTAATTCGGCGCGAGTACTGGTCAGTGTATTTCCAGGAAGCTGAATCGAGAGGGATTTAAATAAGTTGAAAAAACTTGATTCCCAATCGATGTAAAATAAATACGTTCAAAGGAACGTCTGAAGAAAAAAAGTGGGACAGTCCGAGCGTTATTTGGAGAAAAAATGAATGGACCCAGGAACAACGTTTTTATTCCTTTCTTTCCAAAACTACGAATGCTGACTTCTCCAAGGGAAAAAATTAAAATGCCTACAGATATCGGGCCGAAATCGGCTGTAAGTCGGAATATCGGCTTGTTTTACCGATATCGGACCGATGTCGGGTCGATATCAGATTGAAATCTGAATATAGGCCTACTGCTTTTCTCGATAACGGTCCAACGTCGGGCAGATATATGGGAGATCATGAATATCGGGCGGAAAGTGTTTGGTGTTACCACGATGGATAATCACGTGATACAATATTTTCTGAAAATTCAATAATTTTGTAAATACGATTTGAATTCGGTTTGAAGCAGAGAATGTCGACCTCCATGTGCGTTAGATTGGAGTGATTGATTTTTGAAAAATCAACTGATAAAAAAGTTATTGAAGATAAACCAAAATTTTGGTTTATCTTCAATAACTTTTTTATCAGTTGATTTTTCAAAAATCCAACATGTCCAGCTTATTCCTGGTATTGTCCCACCTTCTCTGCTTCAAACTGAATTCAAATTGGT
Organism: Fragum sueziense; assembly: GCA_963680895.1. NCBI lineage: Eukaryota > Metazoa > Mollusca > Bivalvia > Cardiida > Cardiidae > Fragum > Fragum sueziense. The sequence continues at coordinate 41,324,008 of OY804599.1, forward strand.
CAAGTATTAAAAAAATATATTGAAGATTATCCGAAATTCGGAGTCACGTGATTATACACCATGGTTACAGAGCCGAATATGCCCTATCGGGCCGATCTGAAATGTTTGTTGGTCTCCTATGGATGTAATTCTGATGGTTAAATCATTATCTAGTATGCACTAAAAGGCGAAAATAGATTATGTCTATAACGCTTTTGAAATTTGCTTATGAAATTTTCGGTCCATTCTTAACGGGGAATGATCCAGTTTTTCGGAACACTCGATCATTACTGTAGTAAATTAAATGTTTCGTACCAATATGTTTCGCTACCATATTTTCAATAATATAACACATTATTACAATTTACCATTTTCGACGGTAAAAGTGTATTTAATATGCGAAACTGATTTCCTTAAGATGGAAATCGATTATTTGGAGCAAGACAGTCGTAAGTGTGTATGCAGTTACCACTGTTTTGCGTCCTTTTATTCATGTGTAGCTGATAAAAAATGCTGTAATTCACTAATAAGTGCGATGACCTATACATTTTCTTTTTGAATCATTACCAGGGCATGTTGCTTTATACAATGAGGGAGTTTTATCGAATTAGTTTAAACATATTTTATTGCCATAATTATTACAATTATTTACATAAGATGTTTATAACAAGACAAGTATATGGGCAAAAGGGTTTGGCCACAAGTTCTTTCAACTTAGAGTCGGCCGTTCCCCTTTTAGAACTTACACTTAAGTTAACAGTCCTCAAAATTATGAATATACGAAAATGTGCTGGTTATAATCTTTAAAACAAAGAGAAGACAGATTCGTTCCGGCTACATAAGAAATATCATGAATGGCAATCAATTTGAAAACATGAAAAAATGAGGAAGTGGAGTCAGTCAGTGTTTGGAAGGAAATGGGATTTTTTTACCTTTGCTGCAAACCAAGCCTTACGTTTCAAATCTTTTTGTTTCTCTGATGAACCTTTGGACACAGTTAAAGATAATTGAATTTTCGTTTAAATTGAGGGTTTCAGAACCAAATAATAACAATTGCAGAGAAAGTGGATGAAATTGGCGTAATTCTCGGAATAACCTTACGCGCGAGTCTACGAAATTTTGACAGTTAAAAAAATAGTGATCAGCGTCTTCTACAGCGTATCCACAACTGCATCTTGCTGAAGGAGAAATGTGATTTGAGAAAAGATCAAAGTTTAAATTACTACAGTTATTTTTTAGTCTTGTGTGCAAAACCGAAAGTCTTCGCTCTCCTACAAAATAGTATTTTGGTACGGACGTCACGCCAAAATGGCGTAGCAGGTGTGATTTAAAAAGTGAGGGAGAGGTAATTGATTTGATATTTTCTGGAAGTTCATTCCAAAGAGATACTGCAGAAGGATAAATGATTTTGCGAAAAATTCTGTTCTACAATTGACAATATCAATATCATTGGCATTTCTTAGAGGGTAATCCGTTCTAAAATTGACTCTCTGTGGAAATATATCTCGTAAATAATCAGGGGTAAGACCGTTCATAATTTTATAAATACATATAAGTTTGTGATATTTACGCCTTTGTTCTAGTGTCATCCACCCTATTTCTTTGTATATATTGTCAAGTGATGAAGATCTGGTGATACCGGTGACTATTCGCGCGGCCTCAATTTGGATTTTTTCTAAAGTTTCTTTTTCACGAAGAGTGCAGTTGTCCCAAACAATATCCGCGTATTCAATAATTGGCCTTAAGTGTGAAATATAAATTTGGTGAAGTGAGTCACGTTTTAATCTGAATTTTAAACTTCTCATAATTCCTAATAGTTTCGATGCTGATTTTGAGATGTTTTCGACATGGTCAGCCCACCTAGCATTATAACTCAAAGTCAATCCTAGGTGTTTGTGATTACTTACGTATTCGATTGAGATACCATTAAATAATAAGTTAGGGGGCTGAGTTTTTGTATTTGTCAGAAACATTGCAACTGTTTTTGATGGGTTGAACGTTACCAACCATTGTTTAGCCCATTGAGATATCATTTGTAAATCGTGATTAAGGATACCATCGATGTCTGTAACATGTGTTGCAGTGCACGCCAGGGATGTGTCATCTGCAAAAAGTCTTGCAATACTTAGCAGGTTGTCAGTTATGTCATTTACGTAGACAAGAAATAATAACGGGCCGAGCACAGAGCCTTGGGGTACTCCAGCGTTCACTGACCTTGACCTTGACCTGGCTCTATTTACAATAACAGATTGTTTTCGTGATGATAAATAATCACTAAACCATTTAAGGAGAGAATTATCGATACCTAATTGATGTAGTTTAAAAATTAAACCTTTATGCCATACTCTGTCAAACGCTTTTAATATATCACAGAGGACCATACAAGTGCTTTGTTTTGCATTAAGGGACGACACTATTTGGTGATATATCTCGAGCAGTTGATATACAGTCGAGTGTCCTTTCAAGAAACCCGACTGTCTTTCATAAATTAAGTTGTTTGAAAAGAGATAATTGTAAACGTGTTTATAGACACACCTTTCCATCAATTTACCTACACAGCTAAGTAGAGAAATTGGGCGATAATTGGTAACAGATGATTTATCGCCCTTTTTTTATAAAGAGGATTGACAATTGACTCTTTCCATTTACTTGGAAATTTTGCATCAGTGAGGGATTTGTTAAAAAGTTTGGCCAGAGGCCTAATTATATTTTGTTTACTTAACTTAAAAAGTCTGTGACTAATAAGATCTGGTCCAACAGCTTTATTTGTGTCCAAAGTTTCAATAATACTTTTAATTTCTTCGGGGCTTATACTAACATTATTAAGTCTATTATTGGTTATATGAATAAGATGAGGTAAGAGTACATTTGTATCGTCAATTGTTGAAATATCAGAGAAAAAATAGTTTAGGCAGTCGGCCTTTTCTTCGTCGGTGTAATGAAACGTATCTTGACCATTTTCAGATGTTTTAAGAACTGGAATGGTGTCACTTTGTTTGTTTGATTTGACCATGTTGCGAATATGTTTCCAAAATGTTTTAGGACACACATTCCGATTATCAGATAACGTTTCGTCTATGTTGTTGAAGTATCTTTGTTTGGCTTCTTTTATATAGTTGTTAACCTTGTTGCGAGCAGCTTTATATTTTTCCCAGTCACTTGGTCGTCTTTGACTTTTTACAAGTTTTTTCAGTCTGTCACGCTGTCTACTCAATCGCCTTATTTTAGAGTCGTACCATGGTCTGTCTTTGGGTCTGATAGTTACATCTTTGAACGGTATACATTGGTACATTATTTCGGTGAGCCTTGACGTAAAACGTTCACACGCGTTGTCCACGTCAGTAGCGTCTATAAAATCCCAAGTTTCAGTCTCTATTAGTCGATTTAGTTCGTCAGAGTCTGTACGGTCATAATAAAACACTTTCCTTTTTGAACAAGCAATTTGCGGGTAGATAAAGTCAATCATGACCGTCGTCGCTTTGTGGTCACTGATGTTAGGTTCAACGTCAATAATGTCTGCGTGTGTTGCTTTAACCTGATCTGAAATTAGAATAGGATCTATGAGAGTCGCAGTAATAGACGTCACTCGAGTGGGTTTATTTATAACATTGGTAAGGCTATTGATTGACATTAAGGTCGTTAGATGGTTTCTGGGGTCGTGTAGTAAGTCCTCGTTTAGGTCTCCAACAATTATAATATTTTGATTTGACTCGTAGGCTTTTTCAATGGAGACATTTAAATCTTCCCAATAGACAACGGGCGTGCCCGGAGACCTGTAGATAGTGCAAAGAAGAAATGAAGAAGTGTGATGTTTGACCTCGACCCATATAGAATGAAGTGATGGTAATTCTAAGCCGCGTCTTCTCTCTGAATATAAACTATTTGAAACATACACAAGAAGTCCACCAGTATGTGCAGTCTTGTCTCGTCTGTACATCGTTCCGTCGAAGGTGTCAATTGTCAAGTCAGTATCTAATATAGATGTGTCTAGATGGGTTTCCGTAAAGCACATTATGTCGAAATCTGATAAATAATCGTTTATATATTCTAGTTTATTTCGTATGCTACGAGTATTAAGGTGTACAATAGTGAGACATCCATCATTGATGGTAGAATCGTGGTTGGGGGGACCTGGATTAGTTTCGATATCACCAGATAACATAAGTAAAAGTTGTATAAAAATATGTGTAAATAAGACACCTTTAACAGATGTGGCTATTTTCCTCAAACTACAAAAATCAATAACTTTTTTAAGTAATAAATCAATTTCCATCAGTAGAATGCCAAAAGGATTCAATAAAAAACGACATCGCATGGTACAGCAGTGTGCGCTTGCGTAGTGAATTCCAATGGCGGCGCGCCAGGCAGCAATATCAGTACCTACGGTGGATAAAAATTAACTTTGACAAACTGACACGCCATCATTGAAATCATTTGAACGTGTGTAACCATTGAACTTCCAAACACTAGACTGACATAACAAATTATTATTGTGAGTCTGATGGTAGACTCAGAAAAAGTAAAGAAAAAATATCACATGAAAAATGGTAAAAGAGAATGCATGATATGGAAAAAAATATCAAATTCTATTATGTAGAACTTGAAATATTTCCAAAAATATGCAAATTTTGATATAAAACACTCCAGCTTCGTTGATCTAACCGAACACGTGAGCATGCTGTTTTATACATATACTCGTTTATAATAGCACATTTTTTGGCTTTTCTGTTCTTATCAAATGTAAGACGTTACTTTAAATCCGTTTTCGCTACTAAAAGATGAATATACAGCATTTTATTAGCATTTTAGTGACCTTGGACAGATGCAAGAAAGTGTGCATTTTTTCGCTGTAGGGGTATGTGATACGAATGCCTATAAAATTCCAACAAGATCGCTGACCATCCATTTTTATTTTATCTTTCAATTGGTAATAACATGTAATTTCAACATACAAAATATAAATAAATTTTATTATTGGGAAAACAAGAAACTGGAGCATTCCCCCTTAATCTGATTTGCCTTCTGTTAACCAATTTAAAGGTGACCAGTTCTAGGGTGGACTTGATTGGGCCACTCCGTTTTACTCGGAGTAACTTTTTCACTCCAAAATCCAATCAAGTGCAGAAAATCCACTCTCTGATCTACTCGGAGCACTCCACCTACCGAGCAGGGGCGTTTGGGAGTGTGACGTCATCAACATGGTTTCTGATAGACGATAAAAATAGAAATAGTTTGGTATAATGTTCTATCAATCAATTTAACGGATATGAAAGACAAAATTACAACTGAAAAGACATCAAATTTTACTGAAGAAACTAAAGAAACATCTTTGACATGTTCGTTGGTGATTTTGCGATAGGATTATTATTATTAAATGCAATAATTATCTGTATTGTACTCCAAAACCACTCCAAAACACTTGATTGGAAATCCCAGCTCAGGGCACTCCGAACTGAGAGTGGAGGGGTGGACTTGATTGAACTACTCCACTCTCAGTTCGGAGTGCTCTGAGCTGGGATTTCCAATCAAGTGTTTTGGAGTAGAGTAGATCCGGGATACAAATAATTGTCGCATTTAATAATAATTTCCCTATTGCAAAATCGCCAACGAACATGTCAAAGATGTTTCTTTAGTTTCTTCAGTAAAATCTGATGTCTTTTCAGTTGTAATTTTGTCTTTCATATCCGTTAAATCGATTGGTAGAACATTGTACCACACTATTTCTATTTTTATCGTCTATCAGAAACCATGTTGATGACGTCACACTCCCAAACGCCCCTGCTCGGTAGGTGGAGTGCTCGGAGTAGATCCGAGAGTGGATTTCTGGCACTTGATTGAGTTTTGGAGTGAAAAAGTTACTCCGAGTAAAACGGAGTGGCCCAATCAAGTCCACCCGAGTAGTTCAATCAAGTCCACCCCTAAGTTTTGCATTTCAGATCCGAATCATGAACTCATTAACTTTTTATTTCACTGTTACCAATTCCATACAGCTGTGTGAACTTAGGCGTTGTAAGTGTCTTGTCCCAAGACACACCTCCCCTAGTAACGCTCGAACTTGAGTCCTCCTGGTCGTTGTAGCTCAGTCTCTAAAAAATGCAGGTGTGCCACCTCCCAACCATTTGACGTTTCCGCTTCCGGCCAATAATGCTGTCACGCTGAATCATGGATTTCGCCCGAGCACAGCTTTTAAAATATGGTTGGGAAGAAGGTATGGTTCTTTATAAGAGTGTCTTTTCGTGTTTATTAATATGATATGCCATCCTTAAAAATAGTATTGAAATTACGTGTGAATAACGTATTTGTAATGGGTTTTCGCGTTAGGCTATTCCTATGCCGACTTCGATTGGTAATTATCATAATGGTTAATATGGCTCGCACCATTGTTTGGAACCAGCGCTGTTCAATCTATTAGATTCACCCCCGTTTTGTATCAGCTAATCAAGATCTTTGTTTACTTGACACTGATTGTCTGCTGCTTATCGGAGTAGTTCCAAATGATGTGATGGCTCCAATAGTCCGACCACAGTTTTTTGATGGTCAGACTATATCTGCGGGAATGACGTCAAATAGCTCTCACTATTGGTTTTTGATTGGATGGATAGCATACAATAATTGGAATGGAGCCACAATGCCAATCGAAGTCGGCCCTAGACAGTAGACAGCCGGAGTGGCGCTGTGTATAGCGCACTCGACTTGTAGCCCGGTGGTAACGAGTTCCAGTTCCACTAGGGTAAGGTGTCTTTGGGTAAGATACTTAATTGTAACTCGACATTCACTGGTCAGTCTCAGTCTACCCAGCTGTATGGAGTGGGTAGCAGTGAGGTAAAACTTATTCTCTTCTCGAGAGAAAAAAAGAAATAAGGACCTATAGGCTAGAAGCTGCGGCTTTATGTAGGTAATACATGTACTTTAATATGTACATAGTACATCTGGTCTCCAAAACTGTATTGAACTAGTTAGAACTTTTCTTTTGTTTTTGAATGGGACAACACTCTGATGTAGGCCTAAATATCACATATCATATCACATCCAAATATCAGCGGGAATTTTCATCAGAGAAGACTCAGATTAATAAATGGATAGCACTTTTTTCAATGTGACACAATCTTCTCGTTATTCAAATATCCAGTGTCTGATCCAGGATTTGAAAAACATGGGGGAAAATCCCGCATTAATTTTGAAAACATGTGGGATCTGTAATTACAATGGGGGACTTCAAGTTTGCTTTACCAAACAAAAAAAACAATTGACTAACACCGTTTCAGTTACATTGGTCGACATATTTTCGTCATCCACATTTGTTTCACAGCCAAAGAAATCTGTAATACGCCGTTTTTCCCTGTCTGATCCATTGTTTGTCAAAGAAAATGCAGACAATTTGATCATTAGCTCACCTGAGCACGAAGTGCTCAAGGTGAGCTATTGTGGTCACTCAATGTCCGTCGTCCGTCCGTCCGTCTGTCTGTCCGTCTGTCTGTCCGTCCGTCCGTCTGTCAACAATTTGGTGTTTACACTCTAGCATCGACAAAAGTTGGCCAATCTTGATCAAACTTGGTCAAAGTAAGTATGGGCATAAGTTCTCGAATGAGTTCGATTATGGGCCTGATCGGACCAGAATGTGCTGAGTTATCTGCCCTTGAATGTCAAAAAATGCTGTTTTTGATTTTGTTTACACTCTAGAATCTACAATTATTGATCAATCAAGACAAAACTTGGGTATAATGTTGGAGACCATAAGATCTCGGATGAGTTCGATTTTCAGTCTGATCTGACCAGAAAGACGAGAGTTATGTGCCCTTTAATTTGACAAAATTGCTGTTTTCGACTGTTTTCGACCTTGTTTACACTCTAGAATCTACAATTATTGATCAATCAAGACAAAACTTTGACACATTGTTGGGGACCATAAGATCTCGGTTGAGTTTGATTTTCAGTCTGATCTGACCAGAAAGACTAGAGTTATGTGCCCTTGAATTTGACAAAATTGCCGTTTTCGGCTGTTTTCGACGTTGTTTACACTCTAGAATCTACAATTATTGATCAATCAAGACAAAACTTGGACACATTGTTGGGGACCATAAGATCTCGGTTGAGTTTGATTTTCAGTCTGATCTGACCAGAAAGACTAGAGTTATGTGCTCTTGAATTTGACAAAATTGCCGTTTTCGGCCGTTTTTGACCTTGTTTACACTCTAGAATCTACAATTATATATCAATCGAGACAAAACTTAGACACAATGTTGGAGACCATAAGATTTCAAATGAGTTTGATTTTTGGTTTGATTGAACCAGAAAGTCGAGAGTTATGTGCCCTTGAATTTGACAAAATTGCTGTTCTTGACTGTTTTCTACCCTGTTTACACTCTAGAATCTACAATTATTGATCAACCAAGACAAAACTTGGACACATTGTTTGGGACTATATAATTTCAGATGAGTTTGATTTTCAGTCAAATCTGTTTAGAAAGCCGAGAGTTATGTGCCCTTTAATTTGACAAAGTTGCTGTTTTCGACCTTGTTTACACTCTAGAATCTACAAATATTGACCAATCAAGACAAAACTTAGATACAATGTTGGAGACCATAAAGTCTCAAATAAGGTTGATTTTTGGTCTGATTGAACCAGAAAGTCAAGAGTTATGTGCCCTTGAATTTGACAAAATTGCTGTTCTTGACTGTTTTCTACCCTGTTTACACTCTAGAATCTACAATTATTGATCAACCAAGACAATACTTTGGCACTATGCTGCTGATTGTAAGACCTTGCATGAGCTGAATTTTCTGCAATCAAATGAGAAAGTGGTCAGTCATGCATGTGCCCTTAAATCTGACAAAATTGCTGTTTCGAATGAACAATCAAGACGAAATTTGGATTATGATGTTAATTACGATAAGTTCTTGGATAAATGAATTATAGAATAATCAGAATAGTTATCTGCCGTTCAAACTTTTACTCTAAAAACTTCAAATAGTGACTAATCAAGACAAAACTTGACAAAATGTTATTGACCATAAGTTTGTTTTCAGTCTTAAATACAAAACAGTGGCTCATATCATTTTGGTTCAGGTGAGCGATATAGGACCATCATGGTCCTCTTGTTACTGTCTAAGACAACAAATGTAAAATTCAAATTTTCCTGTTAATGAAAACAATTTTTAAAATTTTCTTTGTAAGTAGTTTGAATTCACTTCGGAAAAAAACATGTCTATTTCTTCAAAAATGAATAATTTTTATTGGCAATATTTTTCTCGCACAATGAAATTATAAATGAATGTAATCAAATGTTTGTTTAACCATTTCCCAAACAAGACCTGGTTTTGATGTCCCTAATAGAAAATGCTTGGGAAAACATTGAGACAAAAGAAGAGACTTCCGATTACCAGCAGTTGCTCCTTTTGCCTCAATATCTTCTGGGCTATAACATGTATATATTTTCTCCTTTTTATATAATTTATTTTGTCGTCTGCAACCCCTTTGAATTTAGACTAGCCTAAAATTTTGTCGTTTGGGAAAGGGTTAAAAAAGATTCGTAAAATCTTCGGTCAACTTCGACTGCTACTAGAGTGGGAATACGATAGTCAGATTAACTATATAGTTACAAACACACGGTCTTAGTTGCGATCGAACTCAACCATAGACTAGTAAAAACAAGAAGGGAAGTCACTCTTATGATACGGCTCGATGAAAAAAGTAAACAGTTAGACGTGACTTGCTGTCAAAGGCTAGATTTATTGAAATTTCTTTTTCATTTTATTGCCTGACCATCCTGTTCTTGATAAAAAACATGCATGGTCTTTCAAAAATGCTGGGGATTCTCGCAATCGCACATTCACATTCAGACACTGAATATCTTTTGCATGTCCCTTTTAGATCTGTGTTTGTTTTGACAAAACTTCACTTTTTTTGTAGGCAAAGGTCTTGGTAAGGATGAAACGGGGAGAAAAGAGTGTATCAAAGCGAAACTGAAGATGGACAAAACCGGAGTAGGTGGTATTTTGTAAACTTAGTCATAAAGCTCCACTGTAGAAAACTTCTATGGATTTTTTGAAAATGTTTAAAGCAGGGCAAGAATTTCCCTAAAAATTTGACTAGCAATGTTGTGCAAGTGGATTTGGAAACCACTCGCAAAAAGATAAATTCTCTCACAAAAATACCTGTCAAACGTGATGTTTAAAAATCAATTATGCAACAAAGGAATGTGCATTTGCAATGACATGTCATTTCCTCTTGATTCATTTACTTGTGAAAAAAACCTTGTTGCAGAAAAAGTCACTTGAAATTTCATTTTTGACTAGCAAATTGCCAGTATGCTAGTTGAAATTCGAAGCCTGTAAAATGATTTATTATAAGTCATATCATGAAAATTTTCATTATAAAATTCACAGTTTTCACCACAATATTTCTTAGATCCTACAGTACATGCAACTGTTTATGTTGAACATCTGTGTGCAGCAGCTTTGGAATAGCAATGAACTTTGTGCTAAAAATAGACTAGGTTAACCATTATGTTTTGATAAATCATCGGAATTGCTGTAGAATCTGAAGCTGTAGTTATGAGGTTTTATAATTACACCATGGAAGTAATATTGTTTGACCGAGATTATGTCATGTTTAACTGGATAAAATCACTCCTTATTGGACCTCCACAACTTTTTGTTAACCCATTACAGGATGGCAGATTTTTGGACTGTTTCAAATTCAAGTTGCAGACCACTATTTCAAATGAATGACATTTTACATATTTTCACCTTTTTGCATAGAAATAATTGTGGGAATTGAAGGAATAAGGTTATTTCATCCAAGACCCCCCGGCACACAACAGCCTCCGAAAGTCGTCCTTGGAGTCTTAAAACGCCGCTGAAACGTTTAGTATTTGCTATTTTTAGTAACATACTCTCAATCCCAAAGCGTTTTGGTAACAATAAACTCGAACCCAAAGCGTTTTAATGTTGAATGCACATGCTCTTTATCGCTGTATATTGCACATGCGTCCTAATTGTTTTCTCCACATGTTTAGGGAGCCTCGGTTTGATAATGTCGATTTTTTACTATTTTTAGTAATAATTTTCATGTATACAATGTTTATTTCCCATCAACCCATCGTTTTTATCTCCGGAAGTGTGATCTGCGGGTACAGACTAAAACATAAGTGAAAGTCGTCTATTCCTTGTCACAAGCAATTTCTTCATTTTCCACAATGTTTTGAAAAGGCCTTACCTTGTGGGGCGTCAAAAAGCTTAACCCTTTCCCAAACAACAAAATTTTAGGAAAGTTCTATTTGAAAGCTGCTGCTAATGACAAAAAGAATGTTGATAAAGGTAAATTTTGTGTAAAATATATCACAGAAAATATTGAGACAAAAGGAGAAAATGCTGATTATCAGCATTTTCTTCTTTTGCCTCAATGTTTTCTCAAACATATTTCATTAGGGACGTCAAAACCAGGTCTTGTTTGGGAAAGGGTTAATTGTGTGAGAATGGTTTATTTGTGTTTTCTCAACGAGACTTGTTTTCCCTTGTGATCACAGATAGGGCATGATGTCAGTAAAGAATACACAAACCATTGGTGGGACAATGTCTTCAACAAAACGGCCAGCAGTATAAAGGTCAAAAGTACAGAGGTACCAGTACTTTTCTCTTCACATTTCTATGCCCCGGTATCAAGAGATCGGGGCATATTGTTTTACTCATGTCCATCTGTCTGTCAGTCTCATTTTGAAAAGTTAACATTGCATTTTCTCCAAAAGTATCAACATAATTACAAAGCTCAAATTCAGTATGCAACCTTCTCGCAATGATATCTATCTATTCCATGCAATATGACCTTCCTCAACATCACCCGTTGACCCTTATCAACCCTTAACACGAAAACTGAACATTAGCATTTTCTCTAGAAAAATAGCAATTTTGGGGGCATAGTGTTTCACAAACACATCTTGTAAACCATTTTAACCCTTTCTGATGACCCCAGTGACTTCAGCTGTTAACTTGGTAATGCCACAGTCTATCATTCTACTCCAGAATCCAAATCATGGCTTGGCCAATGTCCCTATACATATGGCATTTGACAAATTTTATTCTCTCACCATTGTATGAGAATCATCTATGTCAGAAAGTAGCTGGAGGCTCAAATTGAATATTCTGATAATACTTTCAAGAGAAATGTTAGGAATCTATGGTTAAGTATTATAACCCACCATTATCTACAAAACACTTTAGGCATTTTCACTGGTGGTGAACTCGGCCAAAGCATGGGAGGTTTTTTCACGATCATAGTATTCTGTCAGTGTTGTTACAAAATATCGTAACTACGGCTTAGATAAAGCCGTAGTTACGAGATTTTATAACAACACAGACGGTATGTCAATACATATTGGTTAATCCGGTCTATTTTTAGAACAAATTCATAGTTATTAGTAAAACTATCCAATCAGATCTTTAAACTCACATTTAAAGCAAAATATTTGTACCTTGGTGTAGCGAAAAACGTCCCTCGCTTTGGCCAAGTTCACCACCAGTGATCTTTAGGTGTCATCCGTAGCAAAAGAAATTAATGAGCGATACCCTATTATTGTTTAATGTTCATCAAACTCTTTTGTTGTTGGTACTCATTGGAATCACGTCCAGTGTTGAATCTAGAGGGGGCCATGGCCAAATTGACCCCCTAAAATCCAAAATGACCCCCTTCAGAACCAAGTCTGGGCCGAAATGACACTTTGCTTGAATACATTTTGAAGTTTTTCTGTATGAAAACATGCAATTAATGCCTTTACTGTAACAAAGACCTATTACAATGTAATGAATTCTTGATTCATTTAGTTATTCACTGAATGTGTCAGTATTTTCCAGGGGTCTTGCTACCAATTTTTGTTTGGGGCCAGGGGCCAGTGAAATTGGGAAAAATAATGACGTTTTAGCCTAAATTGGGAACAAGAGGGCCATGTGGCCCTATATCGCTCCACTGGAAACAGTTTCAATGGAAGAACAGAACAGTGCAGAGAATGTGGATACAGGGTAAGCAAGAAAAACAACAGAATTTTGGAATCTATTAGTATTATTTGAGTTTCCAAACATACAGAATGTTTATACTAATTGAAGTAAGCTTATAGTCAACAATATTCAGTGTCTTGTCTTCTTGTTTGATATATAAACATGCTAGAGTAACAAGAGGACCCTCTAGAACGCTCACCTGAGAAGATGTTATTTGGAGACATTTTAGGAGGAGATGTCGTTAAAAGTAATTAACGAGATTTTGAGAAAATTCACATTTTTCTTTGCCATGGCAACCAGAGTTTTTCATGGATTTCAATTCTTTTAGCAATTCTTAAAAGGGACTACCCAAGGAACATTTCTGTCAGGTTTGGTTGATTTTGGCCATGTAGTTTAGGAAGAGATGTCGGTTAAAGTAATTAACGAGATTTCAGGAAATTTCACATTTTCTGTTGCCATGGCAACCATAGTTTTTCATGGATTTCAATGTCTTTAGCAATTCATAAAAGGGACTACCCAAGGAACATTTCTGCCAAGTTTGGTTGATTTTGGCCCAGTATTTTAGAAGGAGATGTCGATTAAATTAATTAACGAGATTTCAGGAAATTTCACATTTTCCGTTGCCATGGCAACCAGAGTTTTTCATGGATTTCAATTCTTTGAGCAATTCTTAAAAGGGACTACCCAAGGAACATTTCTGCCAAGTTTGGTTGATTTTGGCCCAGTGGTTTAGGAGGAGATGTTGTTTAAAGGAATTAACGAGATTTTGTGAAAATTCATATTTCCCGTTGCCATGGCAACCAGAGTTTTTCAGTGATTTCAATTAATTCAGCAATTCTTAAAAGGGACTACCCAAGCAACATTTCTGCCAAGTTTGGTTGATTTTGGCCCAGTGGTTTAGGAGAAGATGTTGTTTAAAGGAATTAACGAGATTTTGTGAAAATTCACATTTCCCGTTGCCATGGCAACCAGAGTTTTTCATGGATTTAAATTCTTTTATCAATTCTTAAAAGGGACTACCCAAGCAACATTTCTGCAAAGTTTGGTTGACTTTGGCCCAGTAGTTAAGGAGGAGATGTCGTTTAAAGGAATTAAAGAGATTTTGTGAATTTCACATTTTCCGTTGCCATGGCAACCAAAATTTTTCATGGATTTCAATTCTTTTAGCAATTCATAAAATGGACTACCCAAGCAACATTTCTGCCAAGTTTGGTTGATTTTGGCGCAGTGGTTTAGGAGGAGATGTCGTTTAAAGAAATTAACGAGATTTTGTGAGAATTCACATTTTCCGTTGCCATGGCAACCAGAGTTTTTCATGGATTTCAATTCTTTTAGCAATTCATAAAAGGGACTACCCAAGCAACATTTCTGCCTAGTTTGGTTGATTTTGGCCCAGTGGTTTAGGAGGAGATGTCGTTTAAAGAAATTAACGAGATTTTGTGGAAATTCACATTTCCCGTTGCCATGGCAACCAGTTTTTCATGGATTTCAATTCTTTTAGCAATTCTTAAAAGGGACTACCCAAGCAACATTTCTGCCAAGTTTGGTTGATTTTGGCCCAGTGGTTTAGGAGAAGATGTTGTTTAAAGAAATTAACGAGATTTTGTGAATTTAACATTTTCCGTTGCCATGGCAACCAAAGTTTTTCATGGATTTGAATTCTTTTAGCAATTCATGAAAGGGGCTACCAAAGCAACATTTCTGCCAAGTTTGGTTGATTTTGGCCCAGTGGTTTAGGAGGAGATGTCGTTTAAAGAAATTAACGAGATTTTGTGAAATTTCACATTTTCCGTTGCCATGGCAACCACAGTTTTTCATTGATTTCAATTCTTTTAGCAATTCTTAAAAGGGACCACCCAAGGAACATTTTTGCCAAGTTTGGTTGACTTGGGCCCAGTAGTTTAGGAGGAGATGTCGTTTAAAGGAATTAACGAGATTTTGTGAAATTTCACATTTTCCGTTGCCATGGCAACCACAGTTTTTCATGGATTTCAATTCTTTTAGCAAATCTTAAAAGGGACCACCCAAGGAACAATTTTGCCAAGTTTGGTTGATTTTGGCCCAGTAGTTTAGGAGGAGATGTCATTTAAAGAAAAAGTTGACGCCTGACGGATGGACGGACAGACAGACAGACGGATGCCGGACATTGATCGATCACAATAGCTCCCTCGAGCACTTCGTGCTCAGGTGAGCTAAAAACAAAGTTGAAAAAGATGTGTTTGTAAAACACTGATGCCCAAGATTACTTAATGCGGACAGACATGCGAATGGAAACGAGTAAAAACAATATGCCCTGATCTTTCGATACAGGGGCATGAAAAGGCAATTTTGTTGAAATCAAGGGTAGATAACTGAAGATGAATTCAGATCAGGCTGAGAATTTGAAATATGCCAGATGTATTTGCCAAATCGAGAAATAGTGGTTATGATTGTAGTTTGATGGAAATTTTGTGAATTACTGGCATTGAATTATACAAAGGTGAGAAACAGATTACTTTGTTCACTTGATTGCAATTTTTGCCTTTTCAGGAATGCATAAACTTTGGATTTAGAGTTCTGAACTGATTAAAGATTGAAGGAATCTAAAACCTATTGCCAACATGTATTGGAATGATTGTTCAAAAGATGTTGGTGGTAGTGTGTAAACAATGTAAAAATATTGCATTTTTCGAATTATGGGAATGTACTAAACCTTATACTTGTACTATGTCATGTGTAGGCAAGGTGAAATGTGAAATAGCGCATATCTGGATTTGACAGCATGTAATCGTTGAAAGTTACAAGTATAAGGTACATATGAACTTTATAACAAAGTGTTTCAATGATAATATACAAACAGTAACACAAGTTATGCAACTGACACCAAGTGCTTCTTGGAAACAACAGAGTTTGTGTTTGGCCCTTAAACTAGGGCTTTGACCCTCAAAATTTGAGAAATTCCTGTTTTGAGCCTCAAAATATCTTCTAAGGGGGTCATTTTCACCTCTCAATATTTTAGCTTTTACGCCTTCAAGAATTCTATAAATGAATTGTGAACTCTTTTACTTATAAATAAATCCTAATTATAGTGAAATTGACATAGCAAACAGTCCTTTTGATCTTGAAACATTCAAAACTATACTTATGTCTTGAAAGGGTAGGGAAATAGCTTTATAACCCCTTTATTACCCATTGTTTGGACTCCACATACAGCTTTATAACGAAGTTGCAGTGTAACCCCTTTGACCCCTTCAGAAACACTTTTGACCCCTGAAATTTCGTGTTCAAGGGGTCAATCACCACTGAATTTGAAAGCCCAACACAAGCCCTGAATAATCAGGTAAGTTACAAGCATTTGGCACATATGAACTTTATGGATACATGATTTAAAAACAGTAAAGTAACAGACACTAGTTGTACTCAAACAAGAGGGCCAGAATGGCCTTATATCGCTCACCTGATCTTTTGTTTCAAATCTGACATTGATGGTTAAATAGAAGCAACTCAGCCACATTCCTATCACTCAAAGAACTTTCATACAAAGTTTGGATGAAATTTGCCCAGTGGTTAATTTTTAATGATTTTTTTATGATTTTTTTAAGTCTGATAAGCCCCGCCCTGCCAAGCCCCCAATTATCCATCAATCAGAAATCTGCGAACAAGTTTTGAAAAAGGTCACCAAAGAAACATTCTAACCAAGTTTCCTGTGAATTAGATCAATGGTTAAGGAGAAGAAGATTTTTAAAGAATTATTTAACAATTTCTCTAATTCGGCTTAGCCCCGCCCTGACACGCCCACATTTTTCCACGAATCCAGAAACCCGTAACATATATTGGAAAGAGTCACTTAAAGAACATTCATGCAAAGTTTGGATGGAATTGGCCCAGTGGTTGATTTATAATGATTTTTTATGATTTTTTTAGGTCTGATAAGCCCTGCCCTGCCACGCCCCCAATTATCCACCAATCAAAAATCTGCGAACAAGTTATGAAAAAGGTCACCCAAGAAACATTCTAGCCAAGTTTCTTGTAAATTAGATCAATGGTTAACCTTTTCCCAAACAACACAATTTAAGGGTAGTCCAAATTGAAAGGCGTTGCAGACGACAAATAATTTGGTATCGAACATGGAAAATGTGTATGTTAAAGCGTAGGAAATATTGAGGCAAAAGGAGAAATTGGTGATTATCAGCAGTTTCTTCTTTTGCCTCAATGTTTTCCCAAACCATTTCTACTAGGGACGTCGAAATCAGGTCTTGTTTGGGAAAGGGTTAAGGAGAGGAAGATTTTTAAAGAATTATTTAACGATTTCTATAAATCGGCTAAGCTCCGCCCTGCCACGCCCACATTTTTTTATGAATCCGAAAACCGATAACACATATTGGAAAGAGTTACTCAAAGAACTTTCATGCAAAGTTTGGATGAAATTGGCCCAGTGGTTGATTTTTAATGAATTTTTTAGGATTTCTCTAAGTCTGATAAGCCCCGCCCTGCCACGCCCCCATTTATACACCAATCAGAAATCCGCGACCTAGTTTTGAGAAGGTCACCCAAGAAATATTCTAGCCAAGTTTCTTGTAAATTAGATCAATGGTTAAGGAGAAGAAAATTTTTAAAGAATTATTTAATGATTTCTCTAAATCGGTTAAGCCCCGCCCTACCACGCCTGCATTTTTTCACGAATCCTAAAACCCGTAACATATGTTGGAAAGAGTCACTCAAAGAACATTCATGCAAAGTTTGGATGGAATTGGCCCAGTGGTTGATTTAATGAATTTTTTATGATTTTTCTAAGTCTGATAAGCCCCGCCCAGCCAAGCCCACAATTTTCAACCAATCAAAAATCTGCGAACAAGTTTAGGAAAGGGTCACCCAAGGATCATTTCTGCCAAGTTTGGTTGAAATCCGCTCATTGGTTGCTGAGAAAATTTTTAAAGAAATTGTGAACAGACGGATGGACGGACAGACGGACGACGGACAGAAAGCGATCACAATAGCTCATCTTGAGCACTTCGTGCTCAGGTGAGCTAAAAAGAATCAGGTGAATTACAAGCATTTGGCACATATGAACTTTATGGGTACATGATTTATAAACAGTAAAGCAACTGACACTAATTCTACTCATAAAAGAATCAGGTAAATTACAAGCATTTGGCACATATGAACTTTATGGGTACATGATTCATAAACAGTAAAGCAACTGACACTAATTCTACTCATAAAAGAATCAGGTGAATTACAAGCATTTGGCACCTATGAACTTTATGGGTACATGATTTATAAACAGTAAAGCAACTGACACTAATTCTACTCATAAAAGAATCAGGTGAATTACAAGCATTTGGCACATATGAACTTTATGGGTACATGATTTATAAACAGTAAAGCAACTGACACTAATTCTTCTCAGAAAACAATAAGGCCATAATGGTCTTTAATTGTTCATCTGAATAAAGTCTGGAGATAAAATGTGGTTACAAGAGTAATTTATGATTTATACATAGTAAAGCAACTGACATTAATTCTACTCACAAAACAAGAGGGCCATAGTGGCCCTTTATTGCTCACCTGATTTGAGCATATTGAACTTTTTTCTCTAAGGCCTAGTTTACACTGGGTGATTTGGCACAAGTTACAAATCACTAGTGTTTTTAGCACACAGTGTTTTTTGTGTTTACACTAGTGCTAAATCACATGTGATTTTGGCAGAATTCGGTTGACCTAGGTCAATTTGACCACTGGACATATCCCACAAGATTGATAACCAACATTTTCCCCTTTTGTCTCAATAACGTTTTAAATATTTCGTATAGAAATGATACCTTCCATCAAAACCATTGATATCATCATGATCTGTACCACCTTAAAAACTGGGACATTAACCCTTTCCCAAACAAAACCGGATTTGACGTATCTTACAGAAAAGGCTTAACCCATTACCAGACAACAAAATATTAGACTTATCGAAATTCAAAGATGCTGCAGACGACAATTTTAAGTGAATGTAATTTTACATTTTTTTTTATCTTTCTGGGTAGAAAATATTGTGGGAAATGAAGAAATTGCTTGTCACAAGCAATTTCTTCATTTTCCACAATGTTTTCCAAAGCCATTATCTCTAGGGGAGTTGAAAAGAGTCATTGTGCAGGAATGGGTTAAGAAAATATTTAGGCAAAAGAAGCATTTTCTCCTTTTGCCTCAATATTTTCTAGGTCATACTATGCATACTTTGTCCTTTTGATATAATTTATTTCGTCGTCTGCATCTCCTTTCAAATTCGACAACCCTAAAATATTGTCGTTTGGGAAAGCATTTAGAAACTTTGCCTCTTGGGAAAAGGTTAAATTTTTATTTCTTTCTTGCAATTCATTTATTATAAATTATTTAAGATAAAACAGCATTGGAAATGTGAAGTTTGTGACATTTTTTCTCATTTCTGTAAAAAAGGTGATTTCAACCCTTTCCCAAACAAGACCGGGTTTCGACGTCCCTATTACGAAAGGATTGGGAAAACATTGAGGCAAAAGAAGAAAGTGCTGATAATCAGCACTTTCTCCCTTTGCCTCATTATTTTCTGGACTATAACATAACTATTTTCTCCATTTGATATGATTTATTTTGTCGTCTGCAGCTCCTTTCGAATTGGACTGCCTTAAAATTTTGTTGTTTGGGAAAGGGTTAAGACAAGAATAAAATATTATTTTAAACCAAAGAAAAGTAGAACTACAATATAGCTATATCAAATACATGTATAACAATGTAGTTACCTGTAGAAATTCAAGGGGTTTATATGATTGATGAGGGGCTGACAATTGTTTATTTATCTTAGACGGTCATATCTCTGGAATCAGAGATCAAATTACAGGTTGATTGGGTAAAAAATGTGGCCTCTAGAGTGCATACAGGATTTTTCAAAGATTTGACCTCCTGACCTCATTTCTGACCCCATTTGACCCAATTCTGAACTTGTCTGAGATTTTATCAAGACTATCATTCTGTTAAAATTCCAAGTTAATCAAGCGAAAATTGTGACCTCTAGAGCGCATACAAGGTTTTTTGACAATTTGACCTTGTGACCTCAAGCTGACAAGCCCCGCCCATAACTCCAATGTTCTTTACCCAATGGAAATATAATCTAAATGATGTCTACAAAAGAATATACCTGTAAAATATTAATTATTGGTGTATACCAAACAGGTAGCTTCAGAGAAGTGGTATCCCATATTTTTCATTCCTTGAAAAATGCTCAAAAATTACTATATTTTCAATTGACCTATATATGCTTTCCAGAACTGAAGACTGCCATAGCCCTGAAATTTTAAAATTCCCTGAATTTTCCCTGACTTTTCCAAATTTTCTGTTTTTCCCTGACCCAAATCAAAATTCCCTGACTTTTCCCTGACCTGGAAAGAAAATCATTTTCCAGACTTTTTTCCTTGACCGTGGCAACCCTGCAAGATGACCAAATTTTTGAAATTCTATCTGTGGACAGATCTATTACAGACATTTATTTATATGTTACCTGCAACAACAAAGATGGTTAGAGCCCCTCCGAACCACTTGAATTCAAAATAGAAGTTCAGAAAAAATAACTGACAAAAAATGAATCGAAAAATGAGTTAAATGATGTTTCATTAAGGTCAAAGTAAACTTAATTCATCTGAAAAGGATGTAAGGATCATGTTATAATTCCATAAGGTGATGGGATTTCAATTCATAGATAAATTAGTTGTTAGGGCCTAACACTAACTTTGAGGAAGCGATATATCGAATTAAAAAAAAAAAAACCGACGAAAACTTGATTATTTTGCCTTAGATGGCTTATATTCTACTTGTTAGAGGAATTTTTGATAAGTGGTTCAGGGGCTTTGAGTGAACTAACAAGTGTTGACATTGAATCAAATCACATTTTTACAGCATTACAGCAAATCCTACATTTTTACATAACCATTATCGCCATGGTTTGGTTTATATGTTTGAATGCAATTTTTAATAAGTATTGTGGAAAGTTGGAAATATTTTGAGCAATATTTCTTTCTCTGACAACTTTTAGTAGGAAAGATCAAACTTGTTACGACATATTAATTGAACAAATTGATTTGTAAGCTACCATGAAAATGTGAAATGTTGCAATGTGATTTCATCTTACACGCAAAAGAAATGTCATTCGATTTTAGATATAGTATTAATGATATCATTTCCACTGTGTTTCAGTTCGAAGGGTCCGTTGAGAATGAGGTAGTCCTCAAGTGCATCAGTTTGGTCAAATAAAGTTTCTTTGCCTTCATTTCTGAGAAGCTCCATCAAAGGTCCTTCTTTCAATATTAGCCTTTTTTTGTTGTTAGTATTCAACTGAATGATTACATTTTTTATCAAATTGTCCTTTTTTTGTTTGAAGTGACAGTGTCCACATTTGACAGTTTTAGTTTCAATACCAACTTCCACTGTTTTTTGACAAATGCTGCATTTGAGGGTTTTCTGAATGAGGACAGATTCAATTTCTACTGTGATCGTGTCTTCTTTCAACAGAGTAAGGTCATCTATGACATTTTCCAAAGGTGTTATGCCAATAATTTTGGTCTGACTTGTTGTGTTGAGTTGTTTTTCTTGTTCGTAGATTTTGTTTTGCAGATTTGTCATTCTGTAGCATTCTCCCATTTTCAGGGATTCAAATAAATTGGTGGTCCAGATTACTAACGGTTTCGTACCAGTGTCATCTGATACAAGAGCTTTAAATATAGTTCTTTCACCATATCTAGTATTGACAGTAATTGGTTCTTTGCTAGTTAATCCCAAGAACTTGACATCTACCGTGACCTGGAAAAAAAGAAGTTATCATTAGCAAAGGAACAGTGTTGATTTGGCACAATATTAACTTCATTTTTATGAGTATTGTTTGTTTATTTGTATGGGGTTTTAAGTTGCTTTTATCAATCGTTTAGTCATATTGTGTCGGCTGGAGCACCTAACAAATGATAGCTATTATTTCTTTCTCACAACAGTTCTACCACTGTATTTATTCCCGGCCTTCAGCTGCTTATTGCACATATGTTTACGATCAACAACCCATTGGTGGATAACAAATGTCAAAAAGGATGTGCCATGGCTGGAGATGGAACCCATGCGAAACCTGACCCTATGATTACCAGTGCAATATGATACCAACTGTGCTAATTTTGCGACCTTTAAGACTATTGGAATTATTTCATTTTTTAATGCTGTGTGGACCAACAAGCAGGACGTTGTTGAAATAAACAAGATGTGTTCATAAAACACTCATGCCCCCGACGGCAACTAAACAAAGGAACTTAACGCTGGACCTTAACACTGGAACTTTACGCAGCAACTTAACGCAGGACAGACAGATGGACAGACAGGCGCAAGTAAAACAATATGTGGAATTCTGATATGATGCCTCGTCACGGAAAAGGGGGACTTATGGTAATTTCTCAATTTCCTCTAATATCTCCTACATTTCTTGACAAATTTCTTCAAAATTTGTATAAATATTGGATTTGGAGTGTGCTTTGTAATTCTATTTGCATATCTTAAATTCACAAAACCACGTCATGCAAAAAGGGGACTTAAAGTCTGGATGCTATTTGAATAAATCTTATTCAGGTGAGCGATCCAGGGCCATTCTGGCCCTCTTGTTTGTTGTTATCTATGTCTTTCGAAAATGAACAAAACCTTATTACCTTTTCATTGTCCTAAGCCATTCTAATCAATATATAGTTATACCCACCTACCCACCCACTTAGACGTAGAGTGGGGGTATACTGGTTTTACCATGTCAGTCTGTCCCTATGCCAATCCGTCCATTCGTCTGTCCGTCCATCTAGAATTTCCCGTTTCCATGCTCAAGTCAACAACTATTTGACCTAGGATCAGGAAATTCACACAATTGCTGGCTATGACCCAAGGAAGTGCTGTATTGTTTATGAGGTCACATAGGTCAAAGGTCTAGGTCAACAATTTTTAAAGAGGACCTCCTAAGGAACATTCTGGCCAAGTTTGGTCCAATTTGGCTCAGTAGTTTAGGAGAGGTTGATGTTTAAAGAATTGTTGACACGGAATATCGCACCAGACCATAAGTCCCCTTTTCGCATGACACAGTCTAATAAATCTTAAATATGACAATAGAATTGCAAAGCACACTCAAATTCCAATATCTATACCAATTTTGAATCAAATTAAACAAGAAATGTAGGAGATATTAGGGGAAATTGAAGAATTACCATAAGTCCCCTTTTTCCGTGACGAGGCATCATATCAAAATTCCGCAAACAATTTTCAAAGAGGACCTCCTAAGAAACATTCTGGCCAAGTTTGGTCTAATTTGGCCCAATAGTTTAGGAGGAGTTAATGTTTAAAGAATTGTTGACGACGCACGACGCATGACGGACACTCCATCACCCTGAAAGCTCCCCTTGAGCACGTTGTGCTCAGGTGAGCTGAAAATATTGAAAAACTTACTATTTCATATTCATCTTCAATCTCTGCAATCTTTTTTATCTTTTGAAGAGGGGCCTCTTTCTCTACATAATTGCTGTACATTTTGTTGAAATTCAATTGCTTTTTTGTGGACTGCAATACCGAACTCCCAAATACTTTGATGACTGTACCACCCTGTCGATCTGGTTCTATAGAGCCATTTCTAATTCGGAAGCTGTGATCAGACTGTTCTGCTGTTTTAAACAATGCATGTTTATCAGGAGAAAAGCACACCAGCTTGAGTTGGTCATCTTTCCCTGTTTGGATCTCAGCTGTAAAGTATCTGAAATTACACATGATGTAATAGAATAGCGAGTGTAAATGTAAGCTGAAAGGGTTCTTACTTGCTCACCAACCGAAATTAAGTTTTTCGACAGTACCTTTTTTATATACACCACAACATTATGTGTTTAAATTTTTAAACAAGAGGGCCAAATTGGCCCTGGATCGCTTACCTGAATAAGTTTTATTCACATAGCATCCAGACTTTAAGTGCCCTTTTTGCATGACTTGGTTTTATAAATTCGAGATATGCTAATAGAATTGCAAAGCTCACTCCAAATCCAATATTCATACAAATTTTGAATCAAATTTAACAAGAAAGGTAGCCAAATTTCTCAACTTTTGTAGAATTCCTTGTGAAATACATGTCAACGGATGGTCAAGCATTAATCAAGGAAGGCCCTCGTCCATAGATTGTAATGATACGATAAGCATAAGGAAAGTTATTGCCAAATTTTTTGTCTGAAGCTAGCGGATATTTTCAGAATTATGACGTCAAAACTCACGTGGGATATACACTGTGAACTATGCATTAGTCTTATAGGACCACCTGTCTGTAGGTTGACAATATTCAAAATTAACAGCAGTCAAAATTCACAGAAATAGCAATACTGGATACAAAAGTTGCGCTAATAAGACAAGTGTATCCTTATAAGTTTAAATTAGTACATCCAAGAACTATACGAAGATTTTCAGATAAAAGCAATCTTCAGATATGCTCCTTGACCTAGTTACCAGTTGTCTTAATGTTAACGCTCTTGATAAAGATTCAGTTTCGTTTTTCAGTCACTTACATGGAAGAATTTAGTAGATTATTATGTTTTGAATGCCATCAAATCATCCTAATTGCCATAAATTCCATCTAGAATGTGGTATTTCTGCCTTTATTTACATGACCATCAAAACCATCTGGAAGCCATTTTGTCTGAGTTACCAATGCAAATAAAAAAATCGCCAGTACAAAATTGCCTTCACCTATTCAGTTCAGATCAGATCAGTTTACTTGCATCCACAGTCTTTTAAATAGTGTTTTTTTACCTTAATACCCCCGGCAAGTTGAGTATCAGAAAACAGGAGACTGATAGAAAGAGCCCTCTATGAAAAAGTTCTTATTTTCAAGTTTGATGCTTGATCAAGTTTTAAGTAATAATAAAATAGTTTCAGTGCATTTAAACGATAGTCATTTACCTTGAAGTTATTCATATTGACACTGACAACTCAAAATGTAAAGAATCTAGTTTGCAAATCACCAGATATTTGGAATTTACCCATACCATGGTATACACCGGTAACAGGGTCACTGAGCATAAAAACAGCGCCCAATAATGGGCTTTCATTGTGCAAGTCAATTCCAGAAAATAACCTACTTTCATTGAAAAGTAGGAACGATTTTAAACATGGGATGGACAAATGAAAAGGTATTATGTTTTCGTCATACAAAAGATTATTTGACTAGGAATAATAAGCGTATTACTGAGACGCGTTCAATTGTATCCTGTCAGTCATTACCAGAAGCAAGAAACATTGACTGAAGAAGACTCTTACCTTGTTTTTTCATTTTTTGACAGCTTCAAAGGGCTAACTTTGGACACGTAGCCTTCTATTTCGTTGTCATCGACAGCCTTTCTTTTCATCGATGTAGCCATAGCAAGCACTTTTTCATGGGCGAGTTTTATTTTCCGTTGGCGAGTGATTATCGTAATTATTGCTGCGCAATAAATTCCCGCCGTTTCTATACGGTGTCCGTGTAATTTGGTGTATAGTGATAATCACACCATCCATTTGTCGTTTATGGTGTCACTCCTGTATCATTTTGACTAATTAAATAAAGAGTAAAAAGGGTCTACTTTGGCTGCGCACAGCTCATCTCAAAAGTTTCGTTGGACTATATGACCTAGATAGTGATAAAGAGCATTCAAAGACCTTCAATTCTACACCAAGAAAAAGTGGTCATGATCCATCTCAAGTTTGTTGAAATTTCGTCTGAACACACCTACCCTCGGAAATATACCATCCGACAAAGGCCAATGGACAGTGTGCCAGTCTACAAAGGTCACGACCTGACAACATGTAGTTCCACAGAAAGTGCGCTCATGCACATCCATATTGTGCACCAATGATCTGCCATTCAGCAGAAATTCACTTCATGTTTTTAGCTCTTCTCTGCATACAGAAACATTGCGGGAAAAGAAGGATATCAAATTTCAACCGGGACTTATTTTGGGGACTACGACCCGGAAGCACTTCCCGTAGTGGAGTGTCACCTATATAATGAAGGATTTTACCATTTTTGTACAAAAAATGTCTCCGGTCAAAGTCTTAAAGTATTTCCAAAGAGACTACACGAAAAAATTGCATTTTTTTCATTAGGTTTAAGTCGAGCGGCATTTCAGATTTTATTGAATTACACTATGTGCCATATATGGAAAATAATCCCCACCCACAGTGACCATGTTTTTTGCTACATCACAATTTCTTAAAGGAATCTGAAGGAAGGTCACCAAAGGAACATTCATAGCAAAATTAAAGGAAATCTATCAAAGGGTTTCTGAGAAGAAGATTTTATAAATTTACTCTATGTGCCATATATGGAAATTAAGCCCCGCCCACAGTGGCCATATTTTTTGTCTTATAGAAATTTCTTGAAGGAATCTGGAAGAAGGTCATCCAAGGAACATTCATAGCGAAATTCAAGAAAATCTGTCCAATGGTTTAAGAGAAGAAGATTTTTTAAATTTTCACTACGCGCCATATATGGAAAATAAGCCCCGCCTACAGCGGCCATGTTTTTCGAATTATCAAAATTTCTTCAAGGAATCTGAAAAAGGGTCACCAAAGGAACATGCCTGTCAAATTTCAAAGAAATCTGATAAGTTGTTTGGGAGAAGAAGATTTTTTAAGTTTTTTTCTAAAAATTCGTATTTGTTACCATAGCAACCAGAGTTTTCAATGGAATTTAATTCTTTGAAGGAATTTGAAAGAGGGCTATGCAAGGAACATTTCTGTGAAATTTAATTAAAATTGGTCCAGTAGTTTCTGAGAAGAAGATTTTTTAAATTTACACTATGCGCCATATATGGAAAATAAGCCCCGCCTACAGCGGCCATGTTTTTCGAATTATCAAAATTTCTTCAAGGAATCTGAAAAAGGGTCACCAAAGGAACATGCCTGTCAAATTTCAAAGAAATCTGATATGATGTTTGGGAGAAGAAGATTTTTTAAGTTTTTTCTAAAAATTCGTATTTGTTACCATAGCAACCAGAGTTTTCAATGGAATTGAATTCTTTGAAGGAATTTGAAAGAGGGCTATGCAAGGAACATTTCTGTGAAATTTAATTAAAATTGGTCCAGTAGTTTTTGAGAAGAAGATTTTTTACATTTACGCTATGCGCCATATATGGAAAATAAGCCCCGCCTACAGCGGCCATGTTTCTCGAATTATCAAAATTTCTTCAAAGGGTAGAGAATATTGTGGGAAATGAAGAAATTGCTCGTCACAAGCAATTTTTTGATTTTCCACAATGTTTTCTGAAGCAACAATGTCTAGGGGAGACGAAATGAGTCATTATACGGGAATAGGATAAATTATGAGAGACGCTTTGTCAAACTCAATGAATGATGTGGTTTGAAGAAATGTTTGATGATGGATGATCACGAAAATTCATAATATGAGCACATTGTGTTCAGGAGAGTAATAACGGATGTAAACTAGAAATCTATAAGCATCTTTGTAGAAAGCAATGGACAATAAAATTACTCACAAATAAGCAAGGTGGAGTTACACTCCTCGTACACTGAGAATCTAATTAGTGAAATCTATCTAGCCATGAAGTTTCATGATCATAGCTACTTTACCTTTACAGTTATGCTCCCGACATGAATTTCGTACATGGAAGGACCAATGGACAGGCTGATTCCAGTACCACCATTCGTTTTGCGAATATATATTACTGGTTCTGGTAGTAAATATACAACCCAAACATGTGTTGTGGTAAATTAGTTTTATTAAAAAAACGTTTAAGTAATTGAAATTGTTGTGTACAAACGCAAACTATCAATACATGTTTTCATTACATAAAGGTACAGTGAAATAAGCAACTTGCAGAATTCATATTATAGATGTACATGCATTACTTATAATTTTCAATTTACCATTTACCATTTCCCAAGTGACATCATTTCAGACTTCACATTTGAAAACTGCTCCAGATGACGAAATGGAAGGTTATGAAAACAGGATTTGCGCAACATAGTAAAGAAAATAATAAGGCAAAAAAAGAAAATTCCGGTTATCAGTACTTGACTTCTTTTGCTTCAATGTTTCCAAAAGTTTTTTCATTAGATTTTTTTTTTGAAAATGTAAAATGTCAATTCATCTCCACATTATCTGTAATTTACACCTTCATATAACATCCAAATTGGAAAATCATAATGCTATAGTCCACTTATATTAACACGGGACATCTTAATTTTCGTTGACAATGTTTTAATACTACTACTATTACTAGGCTGGGGCTCTGAAATGACTTGCCAAAGGTCAAACCCACATGGTTGGCAGCTTAAATGTAATCCAATCACATCACCCGCAACTTCTCACAAGTAATGAGTTTGGCATTCAAGCTACCATGCCAAGCAGGACCCCTTTCTTTGAAATAGAATGTGATAATTTTTTATGTAATTCATATTTCAATCATCATTCAAACCTTTACAGACTGACAAAACCTTTCTGGTTTATCTTAATCTGTTATGATTGACATGTTTATTATTAATGTATATATATGGTTTTAGACCCATAAGCATATATTTTAATGATGGAACAAAGATTCCCAGATTATACAGCTTTATATTGAACTTCCTTTCCAATATAAGTAAGTAAGTAAATTTTTTATTAAAGTGACTAATCAGCACTTTCTCCTTTTGCCTCAATATTTTCTATGATATAGTGTGCAGATATTTCCTTTTTAGTTACTTAAATGGTGTCGTCTGCTTTGAACTTGGAACATCCTCAAATTTTGTCGTTTGGGAAAGGGTTAAGACCAATTCTAGCACAAAATTCTGTCAAATATTTCAACAATATTTCATGATAGGAAATAGGAGAATAGAAATCATTATCTTTACTAGTTTCATGCTTCACTAAGTAACATTGGAGTTAAACACATTCAAATGAGTCAGTATATCTGTAAGATTTATAAGTACAAATAACTTATTAACCCTTTCCCAAACAAGACCGGGTTTTGACGTCCCTAGTGGGGAAACATTTAGGCAAAAGAAGAAAATGCTGATTACTAGTTTCATGCTTCACTAAGTAACATTGGAGTTAAACACATTCAAATGAGTCAGTATATCTGTAAGATTTATAAGTACAAATAACTTATTAACCCTTTCCCAAACAAGACCGGGTTTTGACGTCCCTAGTGGGGAAACATTTAGGCAAAAGAAGAAAATGCTGATGATAAGAATTTTCTCCAATTGCCTTAATATTTTCTATGCTATATTTCACAGAAAATCTATCTTTATCAACAACCGTATTGTTGTTGTTTGCAGCAGCTTCGAAATTGGACCACCCTAAAATTTTGTCGTTAGGGAAAGCATTAAACCATTACAAGACAGTAATATTCAACACTGGCGTTAATTCAAAGTTGATGCAGGCAACAATTTCTACTGAATGAAATGTTACGTTTTGGGGTATTCTGGGTAGAAAAGATTGAAGAAAATGAAGAAATTGCTTGACATAAGCTATTTTCTCATTTATACAATGTTTTTCAAACCCTTATCTTTAAAGGTGTAAGAAAGTGCCAATCTTTGGGAAAGGGTGAAAGGGTAAACAAGAAAATTTGGAACAATGATCAGTCAAAGTGTGAATGCAAGCTGACCATTATCTTTATCTTCTGCCAAACAGTTCAGCATGACAGCATGATTTTTTAGGTAGATGCAGAAATATCTGTTACCAAGATATGTTTGTGGAACACTAATGCCTCCGAAATGGCTATTTTTTTAAAATGTTTTCATGTTAAGGGTTGATAAGGGCTAACGATTGACCTTGAGGAAAGTCATTTTGCATGGAACAGATAAATGTCATTGAAAGAAAGTCACATACCAAATTCGATCTTTGCATGTCAAATACTTTTGAGAAAAGGCAAATGTTAAGTTTCCCAACAGACACGAATAAACAATATGTTCCCAATCTTTCAATACAGGGTATAAAAATGAAAAAAATAAAAGGATTTTTTATTCCTTTTTCATATGTGACCTGCCAGTCTGAAAAGGACCTTATGGGAAGTGTGAAAAGTATTGATCTTAGATAATCTGTGTGGATTGTGCAAACTAACAAGGATCGAAACTTTTCACTCCAAGGTAATTTCTAGGATATATATATATATATAGTTTCATTCATTTGTCTTTCTGATATGTTTATTTTCCATATGACTCTGATTGATATCTGCTAAGTCTGGTCTGTTTCTCAAAATTTGGTTATATGGACTGACCAGAAGGTTCTTTTCAGTGTGACAGGTCACACACATTTGCATCCAACTTTCACACATATGGTGGCCACCCATACCTGTATTAACCACCAGCTTTGTCTGCTGAAATAGCAGACAAAGCAAAAACCAATGTCGGGTGAAATATCAAATAGACTTGTTTATTTGAAAATAATAAGCTTCACATGACTGAGTATATACTACAGAACTTAATTCATGAATCATTGACAACATGATTGGGCACAGCAGAATACACCATTGAATGATCAGACCAGACACATTCTATGACATCAGTAAGAATCAGTGGTATATTACTGTAAATATGATCAATTAAGGAGCCAGAATAATGGGTTGCTTTCCCCACATGTTGATTGCAATCGAAGAAATCCTGCATAAACCTTTGCACAGTTGTATTCCTATCCAATATATTAATGTTGATGTCACCTTGAATAATGAGGTGCTTTCCTTTGAAATGTTCTAAATTCTCAGTTAGAAATATCTTTAAGTCAGTCAAACAAGATTTAGGAGAGTTGTACACTGTGGCAATGACTATTTCTTGATCTTGCACCAACAGTTCTACAACAATCATTTCAATATTTTTCTTTACAACAGAAAAACTGTGAGAAATATGAATATTATCCCGCACATAAACAATAATTCCTCTATGAGGACGAGCACTGCCAACTTGTTTCCCATCTGTTCTAACAACTTGATAACCAGTTCTTTTTACTAAATCAATAGAATCATCTTTAGTTAACCACGTCTCCAATAAACATAAACAATCTGCAGCTTTGACATTGGGATCTGAAAACAATTCATCCTTATGGCTCCTCAAAGACTGAACATTGTTGAAAAGGCAAGTGAAATGAATGTCACTAA
Source organism: Fragum sueziense (assembly GCA_963680895.1). Taxonomy (NCBI): domain Eukaryota; kingdom Metazoa; phylum Mollusca; class Bivalvia; order Cardiida; family Cardiidae; genus Fragum; species Fragum sueziense. Next base: position 41,355,090 of record OY804599.1, read on the forward strand.
TTTTGTAAACTGGAGTGTAACATAGCTTCAATTTCCTTGATTCTCTTAAACGAATCATTTCTTCCTGAACCTTTGCTGACACAGAAATTTTACTTTCATTCAAGTCTACAATGTAAAGGCCTTTTAGGGATCTTGATCTACTTATAGCGACATAATGGGCATGGGGAAATACCCGTTTTCCATCCATATCTATTACAACCTGACTCAGTGTGTCTCCTTGAGATTTATGCACAGTTTTTGCTGTTGATTGTCTCAGAGGAATTTGTATTCTAACAAATGTTTTTCTTAAATACACAAAGTTTCTCTTGGAATCAAAGATAGGTGTCCATGATGAATCAATAGCACTATGATATAAATGTCTGTACTTTGAACGCCATAATCTTCCAATTTTTTCATCATTGAAGGAAACCCATATAATACTTGGTCTAGTAGTATCTTTTTGTCTGTATTCAATCTTATTTATGATGCAAGAAGACCCATTTACTAATCCATCATCTACATCAAGGTTAAGACAAAGGTCATAAATCATTCCAATAGCTATTCCAACCATTTGACTAAGACCAGCAGTGTGTGTGGAATCATTTGGTAATTTTGATAAAAGTTTTTGTTTCACTGTCACATTGTCATCTCCTAATACATGATCAAGTGCAGGAATGTTAACTTTTTCATTTGTATTATTAAGAAAGCTTCTCACATTGAAATTGTTCACTTTCTCATTGGTATTGAATAAATGTGTTGTGTTTTGTGGATAGTCTGTACTTGCAGTATCAATTAATCTTTTTTTCAGAATTTCAGTATCATCTTGTGTGTGATTTCCTTCTCGTAACCTATTCAGAATTTCAGCAAATTGTTTGTCTTCCTTTTGTCTCATGATTTCATCAAGTTCATGCATTACAACAAAGTCCTGCCATAGGTTCGTAGCTAAAGGTCCAAAGCTTGTTTTCAAATTCTCAAATATCCAACCATCCATTACAGGTTTCAACTGGAAAAGGTCTCCAATGAATATCATATGCAAGCCACCAAATGGAATATTACTGCCCTTGATTTGTTTTAATCTCTCATTTATGAGTTTAAGCATATTATTTCCCACCATGGAAACTTCATCAATCATAACAACAGACAAGTCTTTATATTTTGTTCGGAGGGTGTTTAAAGTATCACTATTCAGAGGAGTACAATTATAACCCTGGCTTGCTGGAATGCGAAAAGCTGAATGCAACGTTACCCCATTTATATGAAAAGCAGCTTTACCTGTTGGTGCACAGAGAAGAATTCTACAATTATCAGGATTATCACCAGGGTCAGATGTCAAGTAACGCTGCAATGCTTCAAACAGTGCACTTACTAAAACAGATTTTCCGACGCCTGCACCACCAGTTAGGAAAACTTTCAACTTTTCTTCATTACGCTTAACAGATTGGAAAACATGAATGAAAAATTCTCTCTGTTTCGTATTTAACGAGTTTATCAATTGCCTGTAATCTACATCTGACATTGTTTTCCGGCGTACACCAATATCTACTGATGCAACACTTAAGCCTACCTCTCCAGCAATATCACCTTGTCTCTGATTTTCAGGTCTGTCAGGATCAAAGAATATAAAACTCTCACTATCTTTAGCACCAATATTTGAATCATCTTGTTCAGACTGTTCTGTGCCTGGGGCAACTTCATCAAAATCTTCCTCATTTTGAGCACGCTCCAATGCATCATCAAGTTCATCAGCATTCTTTTCATACTGGAAAGCTTTGTGTTCTATGAAATTCTTAATAGACTTGTATCTCAATAGGTAAGAGTCATGACCTTGTTTCAAATCAATACTTTCATCTCTCCATGGACTAAAGAGAAGCAATCTTTCTCTACAGAACTGTTCAATGTCAATTTTCTTTGAGAATCTTACATATCTTATGACTTTTCTCTGTTTCCTTTCAGTTATGACAATTCCATTTTTAAGAACAATCCGACCACCAGGAATAGAATTTTGTATATCCTGACATAAATTACTGTTATTTGTGTCCGTATCCAGTACCTCATCATCATTACGATATGTTTCCATGTTTTCATTGTCTTCACTTTCAATTGTTTCCTCCTTTGATGTTCCAGAAAGAATTTCTTCTGAACTTCCTGCAGTTGCATTGTCATTATTGTATTTGATATCAAGCTGTGACACATAATCAGCTAAACACCAGTTTTCAAGTTGTTTTGGCCTTTTAGAATATCTTTTAATGGTATTGTCTGCTTCAATATTTGTAGAATTTGAAGACAACTTTTCAAGAGATTCTTTAGTTTTAAGTAGGAATGTCCTTTCTTCAGGCAAAGAAGTGTTAATGAAAACAACATCTCTTGATGCCTTTGTCAACGGTTGTTGTAAGAGTAAATAACAGGCTTCCTGGGCACTAACCTCAACACTATTCAAGAATTTATTTCCAATATGTCTAACTTGTTGTCTGAGATCCAAATTTCCTCTTCTAGCCTCTTTACAAGCCTCATTCATAAGTATGCTCATTCCTCTCTGTGCTTTACTAATATATGAAACTATATATACAGCACAAGCATATGGATCCAATACGAATTGCAAGTCATGATTTGCACCCCAAGCATCTAAGATAGGTTTCATATATGCATTAATTCTAACCTCATTTAATTTTCTGGTCAGAAAAACCTTTGGACCACCCAATGAGCTTTGGATTGCTTTGATGTAGTCATCCTTGCTTACTTGGATCTGTGTGAGGAATTCATCAAGTGTAATATTTGTATCTTTCAGCTCATCCAATTTCTTTTGAATTTTGCTAAATAAGTCTCTATATTTTTTCTTGTTTTCACTGTCATTTAAGGGTTCCAATATAGTTGTACTGTTCATTGGCGGAATGGGGAATCCAAATCTACAAATTGATTTCTGTTTTTTTCTACAAGACTTTGAATGTTTATGTATCTGTAGTTCTACAAGTTGTTGATCGGGATTTCTCTCACAAGATACATATTTATCTATGAACGATGTCACTTCGTGTAATGAATTTTCATGATATCTAGGACCATTTTCAATCCAGATTAGCATGTGAATGTGAGGTGAGCCTCTTTGCTGGAATTCAACACGATAAAAGTAGTCTACTATTTTTCCTAACGGATCATGGGGACTTTTAAGTACAGTATTAATGAACTCTTGAACTCGATTGTCGAAATACCTAACACATGTAACTGGATCTTTTTGCACAAGCTTTGTTTTATCAATCCAAGTCAAATTATTTATTTCTTCTTCAGACATTGTTTTTCCACTATTTATCTGAGAGAGCATATTTAATAGATCATGCCATCTAGTATCTGCTGATGAAAGGGATGTAAACCAAGTAGGCAATCCTAGTTGTCTAATCATTGCAAAAACATCTTTTTTGCGGGCTTCAAAATATGGTGGTGAATTCCTTAAACTTCTGAAGATATAATATCCCTCATCCAATCTGACAACACTTTTAAGATGATTTGTATCAAGCATTTGTGATGCCGTAAATGTTTTACCTTCTGTCTTGCATCTGCGCAAAGCCAAATAGACTTTATCTGAAATTTGTTTCAGTTGAACTTTCTTTAATTTGAAGAAGATATTTGGAACATTTGATGCTACTCTGCGATCAATATGTCTCAATTCCAGCTTGCATGTATCACTTTAATGGATGGGAACATGTTTCTCTTCGTTTGGTGTTCTTTTCTGCCCACAAAAAATTGTAGGAAATGACAAATATTCTGCATCAGGATCTTGATAAAGGCTGAGTGGTGTTTGACCTTCGCCTGGGGCAAAAGTATAAACATTATCTTTATTTATGTCTGCAGCATCCAGCATAGTGTCACTATTACCAATAATCTTTTCTGTCTCGTCAACTTCACTGAAGTGATCAGAGTCATAATTCACATCATCATTATCACAATCTACTTCTTCACTTTCAACTGTCAGTCCAAAGAACTCTTTGACAGTATCACTACAATCTGAAGTAATTGATTGCATCCATTCATCATCTACTGTAATACCAGATTCTTTATACAGCGCACTATGGTTTACTAACCAATGAAGAGCACTTAAAACATGCAGAGGCCTAATATTTTCTGTGAAATCACATTTATTGTATGACAATTTCTTTTTTAGTTTAACTGGTATAGTAAAGTGACTATCTAAAGTTCTTGGTAAACTGTGGATGACAGGCTGAATGTCCACAGGGACATTGACAACATTCCCTTTGATCGACAACTGACCTCCTCTTGGTAATTCTCTAATCTGCATAAATGGTATTCTCAAAGAAACTAATCTTTCCTCTAGCTGGTGTAAATTGAGTTCCTTAGGTTGTACATGAAATGCATTTTTATTAAAAACAGACATTGGAGGGACTCTGTTAAGTTTTATTTTCTCATAGCATGTTTTACAAACCCATTCACTGTCATCAACAGAGATGTAATTAGTAGAGAACTTTTTAACTGCATTTGAAGAGCATTTAGAATTCAATTTGTCAAATAATACGACAGAATGTTTAAACCATGTTTGGTTACAGCATGAACAAACATAAACAGGACCTTTTGAAACATTCTCCTTAAATTTTCTAATACAGTCGTCAATGTTGTGACCATATCGCTTTGAACTTTTGTAGCTCTTTTCTTTCAACCTATAATCTAAATCAGACCTTAAACACTGGCGCTTAGTCTTATTTCTTTCATTTTCTACGATCGCATTAAATCTTGATGCACGTTTATTCTGTTTTTTCAGTCTTTCCGAGTCTTTGTACAACTTACTAGAACGGCACTTGTGCATAGAGACCTTTGTCATTGACCTTTCTTTTTGTTGCCTTTCATGATTTTCTCTAGATCTCTTCATTGAAATATTTGTCATAGTCCGTTCCTTAACTTGCCTATCTGGATTTTCTCTTGATCTCTTCATTGAAATATTTGTCATAACTCGTTCTTTAACCTGCCTATCTGGATCTTGTCTTGCTTTTTTCTTTGAAATACTAGTCATAATCCGTTCTTTAACCTGCCTATCTGGATCTTGTCTTGCTTTTTTCTTTGAAATGCTAGTCATAATCCGTTCTTTAACCTGCCTATCTGGATCTTGTCTTGCTTTTTTCTTTGAAATGCTAGTCATAATCCGTTCTTTAACCTGCCTATCTGGATCTTGTCTTGCTTTTTTCATTGAAATACTAGTCATAATCTGTTCTTTAACCTGCCTATCTGGATCTTGTCTTGCTTTTTTCTTTGAAATACTAGTCATAATCCGTTCTTTAACCTGCCTATCTGGATCTTGTCTTGCTTTTTTCTTTGAAATACTAGTCATAATCCGTTCTTTAACCTGCCTATCTGGATCTTGTCTTGCTTTTTTCTTTGAAATACTAGTCATAATCCGTTCTTTAACCTGCCTATCTGAATCTTGTCTTGCTTCTTTCTTTGAAATACTAGTCATAATCCGCTCCTTAACTTGTCTTTCAGGATCCTGCCTAATTTTCCTCATATAATTTTTCATATAGTCATTTCTTTTTAATCTTTTACATTCATGTACAATTTCATTATCAAGCTTATCAACTTTTCTTTGTTCTGTTTGTCTAATTCTTTTCATGCAGTCTAAAGTCAAAGCTCTATCCTTCTGTTTCTGTCCTTCATTAACATGTTTAGCTCTCATGTAATTCTGCATATATCGCTTTCTCTTTAAATGCCTAGATTCCAGGGTTGTTCTAATACCAAACACAGTATCCTTTTCAGAAAAAGCTTTGTATTGTTTCTGCTTTAAAGCCTGGTCATTAAAATATCTCTCTAACAGAAGTGATGTACCCTTTTTGTCGGCTTGCTCAGAAGTATTTAATTCGTTCATAATCATACTACTGTCATGTGAGCAATCTGACAGAACATTAGTAAGCTTCAGTGGTATCATGTCAAACTGTCCTGTTAGGTCAATAAGCATACTGTCATACATTGCATACATAAATGAGACTAAATCTTCAGTGCATTGAAAGGAAATCAATATTGATCTTCCATCAGCACATGCCATACCATCTGTGCCATGAGAATGTGAATCAAACAAAAAGTACTTTTCTTTCTTTTTAAACAGTGCTGAAGTGACTGATCCAATCATTATTATTAAAAATGATGACTTCTGAAAACCTACATCAAGTGATTCATGAAGAGATGGTAAGTGTGCATTGGCAAGTTTTTGAGTACAGACGCCAGATATAATTTCTAATTTATCAATCTTAATATCTTTATTTAGTACAGTACATTCATCTGGAATTTCTTCGGAATTCAAAAGAAAGCTTTGAAAAAGTCCCTTTTCCTTCAAATCCAATATTATATTTTTATATAAAGTATCACCCTCAAGAAGTACACTATCCAGGTCAGCTGTTGAGCACAAGTCTGAAAATTTTGCATATATCAGAGAGCAAAGTGCATTTGCAGTACATTGATTTCCACGTGAATCATTACTGAACATCTGATGATTTTGATGAAAAGATCCAAACACCAATGAATGAGATTTGAACTTAGTGCTTACATTCAATGTACTTATTGGAGTGGCTATGTACATGCAAGTATTATGTAGGTCATCAACCTCACTCGATACATTAGTTAATGTAACAGTTTCTGAATCATTCTTTTTTAAAGACTCTAAGTCAGACGTTTCGTCAGTTTCAAAAGATATATCAGGCAGTTTATCATTATGTTTTCTGTATTTCTCAAACAAATTCAGATCAGATTCCAAGCATACATCAAGGTACGTTCCAGGCATGTTTCCAGTTACAGATGTTTTTTTTGGGTGGGCACCCACATCTGATGAATCAGTTACGCCCCCAGAAAACACAGATGGCCTTACATCCCGACATAGGGAAGAAGGTGTCCTCGCATCCCGACAGAGGGATTGAGGCATAGGGTTGGCAAGACCCCCATCTGATGTACCAGTTCCTGCCATTTCCGTATCTGCAATATGACGAAGGACATCCTTGCGGGCCTTTCCAATCTTCCAGTTCTTCTTTCTGGGCATTGTGTAGATACTAAACTGAAAATAGACGATCATTAGTTACGACACAATTTCAACAAATCTAAGAGAGAGCAAGTATGCAGAGACAAATTCAATGTGAAAATTAGGGAGAAATTTTCAAGGGCAGACAAAGACCACTTTATCTGACATTCTTGAAGTTGCGTGAGTATTTCATTGGTCCAGTTTTTAATGTTGATGATTTGTAATATTAGGCCCTAGATTCAGTACCTAATAAAAAGCTGGATTTCTTTCAAGGTTGTCTATAAACATGGCAATTCAGAGCTCATGCCTAATACAGGCATAGGATCCATTAACACCAAATTCTTTAAATTACTGGCTTTCAAAATAACTAGTCAATGACAAAATTGAGAGTGGTGGGAGTTTTCATGTAAGATGCAGTGTCCACTTTAATATGATCAAAGTAAAGGTGGCATCAGACCCAAAATTTTCATTACTTTCTTGTGTGATGGTCATGAATCTTGCATATCACCTATCATCTTTACAATGATTATTCAACAAGATTGTAGATATTTTCCATATTTCTGTGAAGTAAAGCAGTAAAATCTCTCAATTAATGAACACAAAGATGGAAAATGAAATGCAAGGGAGATGTTTGCAAAGGTACTAGCTATATAACATGAATTTGGTAAGCATAGACCTCACAGTAAACGACTTAGAGAGATTTTAAATTTTGGCTCCATTTCTATTTGATGGCATGGCAATAAGAACTCACGACAGAATCAAATTCTGTAAGCGAGTCTGAAAGGACTTTAATGAAGGAACATTACGGCAAGGTTTTAAAAAAATGGCTCGTTGGTTTTTAGAAGAAACTGTTGACAGTCAGATGGACAATAGACACAGTGTGATCAAAATAGTTTAACTTGAGCATGTTGTGCTCACTTGAACTAAAACAAGAGGACCATGATGGTCCTATATCGCACACGAGTATTGCTGTCTTCTTTTTTCTTTGTAATCAAGAGTGTTAACAGCATAATCATTATGACCCCTTGTTAAGTATAGATCTGCCAATTTCAGACAAGCTTCATTTGTTATGACCTGACAAACACTTTGACTCGGTTAAGTTGAGATTGAGCCAAAGTTTGTGGCCTCTACAATGTAAACAGTGAGTGTTGATCGATTGATTGAATGGGGTTTTACGCTGCTTTCAACAGTATTTCAGTTATATCGCAGCGACTGGAGCACCTAACAATGGATTCCTGGTATTTCTCAAACCAGTACTACCATTACATCCTTTCCTAGCCTCCAGCTACTATTCCACATAGGTCTACAAACATCAACCCATTGGTGAAAACAGATAATGTCATTAAGACCTCCTTTTCATATGTTTTAACACAGCACTTTCCAATTTTCTAGAAGGTTCATGCTTTAGACAAACAATTATTCTGACAACCCTCTGTTTTCAGAACAAACCTCCAGATTTCCATTAGGATTCATCTTTATGGCCTTACATTTATTCTAACCAAGTATCATTAAGATTGGGCCAAAAATGTGGCCTCTATAGTGTAACAAGAGCTGTCCATAAGACAGCGCGCTCGAGTTTTTGAGCGCTTTCACACAGTGTTAAGTTAAGTATAAAAGGGGCATAACTCCAAATATAGTATAGCCAGGGTTATGGGCCTTGATAGTAGGGTAGAGGGTGTGATGGTGAATAAGTATTCCAAGTTTGGGTTGAATCCCTTTGATAGTATGGAAGTTGTTGATGTTTGAAAAAACTTTAACCTTGATTTTGGCTATTTTTTAAGTAAAAAAGGGGCATAACTCCAAATATAGTGGAGCCAGGGTTATGGGCCTTGATAGTAGGGTAGAGGGTGTGATGGTGAATAAGTATTCCAAGTTTGGGTTGAATCCCATTGATAGTATGGAAGTTATTGATGTTTGAAAAAACTTTAACCTTGGTTGCAACGCCGACGCCAACGCCAACGCCAACGCCGACGCCAACGCCGACGCCGACGCCGACGCCGGAGCGACAGTATAAGCTCTCATTTTCTTCGAAAAGTCGAGCTAAAAAGTGAAAATGTCATTAAGGCCCATTTCCCGTGTTTTCTTACGAAATCTAATTCTCATTAGGGGTTAACCTTATGACCTAACAATCATTCTGACATAGTTTCATGAAGACATTTAGAGTGTAAAAAAAAGGAAAAGTCATTACAGCCCATGTTTTCTTATGAAATCTCCCAATTTTCATTTAGGTTCATCTTTATGACCTAACATTTATTCTGACCTAATTGCTTTAAGATTGAGCCAATTTGATATCTCTCGAGTGGAAACAATGAAAATGTCATTAAGGCCCCTTTTCCTGTGTTTTCTAATAAAACCTCTAAATTCCCATTAAGTTTCATCCTTATTACCTAACAATTATTATGACCAAGTTTTACTAAAATTGAGCCAAATTGATGGCCTCTAGAGTGTAATCTGTGAAAATGTCATTAAGGCCCTTTTCCAGTGTTTCCAAACAGAATTAAATTCTTTCACAAACTTTGGTAGAGCTTGACCCAAAGAATATCCCTAAAAAGTTTCAGCTTGTTTCGCCATGTGGTTTAGCAGAAGATTTTTGTTGACCAACATACCAGGGATGGACGGATGACGGACATTGACCAATCACAATAGCTAACCTTGAGCACTTTTTGCTCAGGTGAGCTAAAAAGCACTACATGCCCTTTCTCTGGGTAGTAGTATTTTAAATTCCAAAAGTGAAATACTTACATTAATATACACTGATCCCTAGAAAAACAGAATCCAAGATCCAATGGTCAAATACACGAAAGTCTGTAAACAGAGCCACACAATCCAATGATCCAGTGTAGAAACTGTTAATAATCTGGATTACCAGGAAGTAATGTCAGAGACTCTTTTACAAAAACATCACTTTTAAAATAAGTTGATGCACTCCTTTTTCAATTTGCACACAGAGTTAATATCTCTTTCACAATACAATTGTAATATCACTTTTGAAATAAGTCACTTCATGCAATTCTAATAAACACTAATAAACACTATTTATAAGCACTGTCACGATTCAAATAATACTGTCAATTGCTATTCCTTTCGTTGTACCTATAGTCAAATACAAGAAAAGAAATTGTTAGAAATTGGAAATCACTAAAAACTTACACTGTATTTCTTTTTCTCAAAACTTGACTTTTTTGTTCTGTTTTGTTTTTAAAAGAATGATATCATAGTAATTTCTTGTTAATAGCAAGGTATTTTCTGACAGTCCCTAATAGCTAGGAATAGTTGTAGGAAGACAAGATATGAACGTTAGCCTTATAAAAAATATTCTTTTGACAAGTCTGAGTGTAACTTTAACATATCTTTTACTTCATACCCAAATTTCTGTAAAAACTACCTGTACGAAAAGGTCATCATTCATCTATGCATTATTTGATTATACACAATAAGGTTATTGATTTAAAATGCAACTAAGAAACAGTTAAACATATTGAATGTAATTGGTTAATTCAATAAATATAATAATTGCTTAAAATGATGAAAAATAAGAAACAAAGTAAAAGTTTTTATGATCAGCAAGGCGATTCTCCTCAGGCCAAAGGCCTTTACCAACATTGGTGAATTAAACTATCCTGTTAACAGCAACGACAGCTGTAATAAATTCTGCATAGAATTTATATATAAACCTAACTCAAAAAGCTTTCAAATGTGATTTCCAATTGCAATTTGTAAAGACAATTCCAAAACAAGAGGACCATGATGGTCCTGTCTCTCACCTGAGTGTTACTTCCTTCTTTATTTCTTCATAAACCAGAATGTAAACAGAAAAATCATTAAGACCCCCTTTCTTAGTCTAGATCTGCCCAATTCAAGACAAGCTTCTCTTTTTAAGTGACAAACACTTTGACTCAATCAAATTCAGTGTAAGAAAATGTCATAAAGACCCCTTTTCCCATGTTTTAACACAAAACCTTTCCATGTTCAAAAAGGTTCATTCTGTATGCTGAAACAATTATTTTGACCAGTTGTTTTTTCAGATTGAGCTGAATTTGTGGCCTTCAGTATATAAACATTGGAAATGTCATTAAGATCTCTGTATGCTTAAACAATTATTTTGACCAGTTTAATTATGACCAAGTTTCAATAGGATTGAGCCAAATTTGTGGCCACTAGAGTGAAACAGTGAAAATGTAAATAAGGCCCCTTTTCCTGTGTTTTCAAAAGGAATAAAATTCCTTTTAAAACTTTGGTAGAGCTTAACCCAAAGAAGATCCCTGCAAAGTTTCAGGTCGTTTGGCCTTGTGATTTAGGAAAAGACTTTTAAAGCAATTGTTGGACGATAGACAACAGACAGACGGACAACGGACATTCACCGATTACAATAGCTCACCTTGAGTACTTTGTCTTCACGTGAGCTAAAAGTTGAACGCACGGACGGACGGACGCACGCACGCACGACGGACACAACGCCATGACAATAGCTCACTGGCCGAATAATGGAAAATAAGCCCCGCCCACAGTGGCCATGTTTTTCGAATTATCAAAATTTCTTCAAGGAATCTGAAAAAGGGTCACCAAAGGAACATGCCTGTCAAATTTCAAAGAAATCTGATAAGTTGTTTGGGAGAAGAAGATTTTTTAAGTTTTTTCTAAAAATTCGTATTTGTTACCATAGCAACCAGAGTTTTCAATGGAATTGAATTCTTTGAAGGAATTTGAAAGAGGGCTATGCAAGGAACATTTCTGTGAAATTTAATTAAAATTGGTCCAGTAGTTTTTGAGAAGAAGATTTTTTAAAATTACACTATGCGCCATATATGGAAAATAAGCCCCGCCCACAGCGGCCATGTTTTTCGAATTATCAAAATTTCTTCAAGGAATCTGAAAAAGGGTCACCAAAGGAACATGCCTGTCAAATTTCAAAGAAATCTGATAAGTTGTTTGGGAGAAGAAGATTTTTTAAGTTTTTTCTAAAAATTCGTATTTGTTACCATAGCAACCAGAGTTTTCAATGGAATTGAATTCTTTGAAGGAATTTGAAAGAGGGCTATGCAAGGAACATTTCTGTGAAATTTAATTAAAATTGGTCCAGTAGTTTCTGAGAAGAAGATTTTTAAAGAAAAAGTTAACGGACGGACGGACGGACGCACGGACGGACGGACGCACGCACGCACGACGGACACAACGCCATGACAATAGCTCGCTGGCCTTCGGCCAGTGGAGCTAAAAACTAAAACAAGTTACTCAGTTTCAGCTGCAATTAAACTGTAGTGGTGTAAAATGCATTTGTACGTACTCTTGTTTAAGAATGTACTCTAAAACTGTCCAAAATGTCTGTAAATGAAGATGAGGTCTTAACATGGGGCATTCTGGGTCCTCATTGGGATTTTTCACCACATAATTGGGAAAAAAGATACTTTTTGCCATTGGGAATGGGGCCCAATAACGGCCCCAAATTTTGGCAAATGAGACCCCTGTTTGCATTGGATGACCCCCTCGATCAAGAGCTGTGGGCCCGTAGGGCCCCCTTGATGGCAAAGCTAGATTCAACACTACACGTCTTGACTAGACGATTCCAATTAGTGCCCACAACCTAGGGTTTGAATTCTAATTACAGTCGACACTCGTTATCTCGACATCGGATAAGTCGAAATTCCGCTTAAGTCGAAGTGAAAGTCATGTCCCATCCTCAACATTATAGATATCAAAATGAATTCCGAAACAAATACAGCCATTGAAATTTATTAGGAAAAGGATAGAAATTGCTCGTCTCGAGCAATTTCTTTCCTTTTCCTACTATATTTCAATCATGGACACATGTGATGCCCATCAAAAGTGGTTAATTATCGTTTCCATCAAAAATAATCAAAATCGGTTTAGTAGAATTACGGATATGTCGAAGTATTTTGACGGCTCTCTGACTTCGACACAACGAGTGTTGACTGTAATTAACAAGGTTAGAATATCTTTTTCCACTGTTAGTGTAATTGTTGATCAATTCTCTTCTAGGATGGGGTAGAAATTCAGAAAAGCTCTAAGCAGGAGAAAGAGATATCCAAAAACCTCCAAGCTTACTCCAAAAAGGCGATGGCATATGGAAACTTTGTGAAAAAAGCAACTCTGGAGGATGGATGCGAGAAAGACGAAGAGAATGTGAAAGAGGAAAAAGAGAAAGAGTTTGAGAGTGCAGGCTTGACTCAGAAATATTGCCTTTTGTATGTAGTATTTTGTGTTCCAATCTTGACCTTTGTCTTGCTGACTTGAAATTGTGTTTAAAACAAATTGCCAATTGAAGAGACATTTCAATTAAAATGTCTCAAGTTTTTGCAATAATAAAGTAGTAGAAAGCTGGCAGTGTAGTCTAAGATCAGACTGCACACCTGTGCAGGCTGATCTTAGCCTATACTGCTTGCAAAAGCTAGGGTCAAAACAGTTATATGACGTGAACAGCATGTGAAATATTGACACTTCCCAAACAAGACCTGGTTTTGATGTCCCTAAAATGAAATGATTAGGAAAACATTGAGGCAAAGGAAGAATTTGCTAATCCTCATCATCTCCCTTTTGTCACAATCATTTGAAATATTTGTGATTGTCACACAAATTCCATCTTTGATTCTGTCATCTGTAGCTATAGCACATTTTGTAGTGGATCATCTACAGATAAGAAGGGATGATGGCTTTTCAAAATGCAATACATGTATTTCACTTATTGTGGAATGTTCATCAAACAATATGTTGTTGGCACACATAATGACATTGGAATTGTCTCATCAAGATGATTAAAAGGATGATGGCTTTTCAAAATGCAATACATGTATTTCACTTATTGTTCATCAAACCATATGTTGTTGGCACACATAATGACATTGGAATTGTCTCATCAAGATGATTCAAAGGATGATGGCTTTTCAAAATGCAATATAATCCAATATTTCACTTATTGTTCATCAAACCCTATGTTGTTGGCACACATTGGAATTGTCTCATCAAGATGATTGAAATGAGTACCCACAACGTATGTTTTGGATTTGAAATACCAGTGACAAATTTAGAATGTGTTCACCCCCTCTTATCTGTTGCCCTGTAGTATTTAGTGTTCAAAACTTCACACTTTCCCGAACAAGACCTGGTTTTGATGTCTCTGATAGAAAATGGTTAGGAAAATATTGGGGTAAAGAAAGAAAATGCTTATGATTAGTATTTTCTCCCTTTTGCCTCATTTTGTTGAAATATTTGTGCTATATTATCTCACAAATCCTGTCTTTATAGGAATCAATTTGATTGCTCTGTTTACCATTTCAGACCTGGTCAAGAGGACGAAATTTTCAGTAAATGTGGGGGAAGGACGGCCCATAAAGGTGCAAGACATGGACTGAAACTGAATGGAAAATTACTACGGATTCAGGAACAAGAGCAGATTCTATTGGATAAAATTCAAACTCAGGCAGCCAATCAGGATGGCTGTGACATCAAAGATGGATCCAATCAGAATGTTCATGACATCCAAGATGTAGCCAATCAGAATTGCTGTGACATCAAAGATGATGATGAAATGATAGATTACCATAGTGGGAAGAAACGGAAGAAGAAAAAGGACAAGATTAAAGATGATGGTGAAATGATAGCAAAGAAAAGAAAGAAGAAAAAGAAGAAATCTAAAGATTGTAAAGAAGAGAATGAGTCAGAAGATATTGATGAAGATATTTCACAAATGCCAAAGAAACAGAGAGTCTGTGATAACTCATTGTTTGAAAATGAAATATCGAACAATGTTGACTGTCATAAAAATATAGAGCAGGAAGATAAAGGAAATGCAGAAGAAAATGGTTCTGAAGGTGTTCTGAGTGGAAATATTGACGTTAACTGTTATCATACTTTAGATTTAGGTGTTGGTAAAGTCTCTGAAAAGAAAAAAAAGAAGAAGAAAAAGAGTGATTGACCATTTGCTAAATAAGCTTTGAGTTTGCTGTACCTAATTTTTATGTCCCTGTATAGAAAGATCGGGGGCATATTGTTTTACTGTTTTCTGTCTGCCCGTCTGTCTATTTGTCTGTCTGCATGTCAGTCCAAAACTTAACTTTGTCATTTTCTCGACAACCATTTTGCATACAAAGCTCAAATTTGGTATGTAAACTCCTTTCAATAATATCTATCTGCTCCATGCAATTTGACCTTCCTCATGGTCATTGTTTAACCCTTATCCACCCTTAACATGCAACTTAACGCGCCAACTTAACATGACAACATAACGTTGGCCTTTTCTCCAAAAGTATTCCACATACAAAGCTCAAATTTGGTATGTAAACTTCTTTCAATGATATCTATCTGCACCATGCAATTTGACCTTCCTCAAGGTCATCCTTTAACCCTTATTTACCCTTAACATGAAACCTTAACGCAACTACTTAACATGACAACTTAACGTTGGCCTTCCCTCCAAAAGTATCCTACATACAAAGATCAAATTTGGTATGTAGCCTTCTTTCAATGATACTAGGTTAGAGGATCAAGGTCATTCATGCAGGTCAAGGCCAAATATCAATTAAGGTCATAATTATAGAAAAATAGCCATTTCGGGGGCATTTGTGTTTCATAAACACATCTTGTTTTTTTGCTACATTGTACACACATCCATTTTTGTCTGCACCACCTTTCAAATTGGAGACTGCTAGAAGTTGTTCTTGAGAAAGAGTGATTAATAAAGGAAAGTTTACTGTTCATAATTTTAGGGGGGGGGGGGGGTATTGTTTTTGCGTCGTCCGTGCATCTGTCTGTCCTTTTGCGGTCCGAGTTTCGTTTCCACGCTATTTCTAGGAAACCATTGACTCGATTTTAATGAACATTTGTAGATAGCTTCACTACAAAGAGGAGATGTGCATGTCAGGGTAACCCGGTTCGACTTTTAAATTCAAAGTTACTGCCTTGGATTGGTGAAGCTATATACATATAGAGTAATATTCGTTTCCGCCGTATTTCTTGGAAATCATTGACTCGATTTCAATTAAACTTTGTGGAAAACTTTTCTACAAAGACAATAGGAGATGCGCGTATCATCAGGGTTACCTGGTTCCGTGCATAAATCCAAGAGTTAGTGCCCCTGATTTATGAAGCTATGGTGAAACTATATACATATAGAGTAATATTCGTTTCTGCACTATTTCTTAGAATTCAACGACTCGATTTCAATGAAACTTTTTGGAAAGCTTCACTACAAAGAGGAGATTCGCATATCGCCCGGGTTACCCGGTTCGACTTATTAGCTCACCTGAGCACGAAGTGCTCAAGGTGAGCTATTGTGATTGCTTTTTGTCCGTTGTCCGTCCGTCTGTATGTCTGTCAACAATTTTGTGTTTACACTCAAGCATCCACAAATATAAGACAATCTTGACCAAACTTGGTCAAAACATGTATGACCATAAGTTCTCGGATGAGTTTGATTTTGGGTCAGATCGGACCTGAAAGTCCGGAGTTATCTGCCCTTGAATGAAAAAAAATAGCTACTTTTGACATTGTTTACACTCTAGCATCTACAAATATTGACCAATTAATACGAAAGTTGGACAAAATGTTAGAGACCATAAGATCTTGGATGAGTTCGATTTTTGGTTTGATCGAATTAGAAAGTTTTGAGTTATCTGCCCTTGAATTTTACAAAATTGCTGTTTTTCACTGTTTTCGTTTTCGTTTACACTGTAGCATCTACAATTATTGACCAATAAAGACAAAACTTGGACACAATGTTAGTGACCATAAGATCTTTGATGACTTCGATTTTGGGTCAGATCGGACAGAAAAGTCTAGAGTTATCTGCCCTTGAATGTAAAAAATAGTTACTTTTGACATTGTTTACACTTTAACATCTACAAATATTGACCAATCAATACAAAAGTTGGACAAAATGTTGATGACCATAAGATCTAGAATGAGTTCTTTTTAGCTCACCTGAGCACGAAGTGCTCAAGGTGAGCTATTGTGGTCGCTTTTTGTCCGTCGTCCGTCCGTCTGTCCGTCTGTCCGTCCGTCTGTCCGTCCGTCCGTTCACAATTTCTTTAAACATCTTCTCCTCCTATATCATTGGGCCAATTTTTTTCAAACTTGGCAGGAATGTTCCTTGAGTGACCCTTCTCAAAACTTGTTCGCGGATTTTTGATTCGTCAAAAAATGTGGGCGTGGCAGGGCAGGGCTTATCAGACTTAGAGAAATCATAAGAAAATTCTTTAAAAATCAACCATTGGGCCAATTTGAACCAAACTTGGCAGAAATGTGCCTTACGTCATTCTTTTAAAAAATTGTTCACAAATTTTTACATTTGTAAAAAATTGTGGCCGTGGCAGGGAGAAAGGGGCTTATCAGACTTAAAGAAATCACAAGAAAATTCTTTAAAAATCAATCATAGGACCAATTTAAAGCAGATTTTGCAGGACTGTTCTTTGAGTCTCTCTTTTCAAAGTTTATTCACAATTTTTTACATTTGTCAAAAAAGGTGGCCGTGGCAGGGAGGAAGGGGCTTATCGGACTTTAAGAAATCATAAGAAAATTCTTTAAAAATCAACCAGTGGGCCCAATTGAACCAGACTTTGCAGGAATGTTCCTTGAGTCATTCTTTTTAAAATTCGTTTACAATTTTTTTCATTTGTATAAGATTTTTGCCATGGCAGGGAGAAAGGGGCTTATCAGACTTAGAGAAATCATAACAAAATTCTTTAAAAATCAACCATTGGGCCAATTTAAAGCAGATTTTGCAGGACCGTTCTTTGAGTCTCTCTTTTCAAAGTTTATTCACAATTTTTTACATTTGTCAAAAAATGTGGGTGTGGCAGGGAGGAAGGGGCTTATCGGACTTACAGAAATCATAAGAAAATTCTTTAAAAATCAACCAGGGGGCCGAATTGAACCAGACTTTGCAGGAATGTTCCTTGATTCACTCTTTTCAAAATTTGTTCATAAATTTTTCCATTGGTAAAAAAATGTGGGCATTGCAGGGAGGAAGGGGCTTATCAGACTTGGAGAAATCATTTCAAAATTCTTTAAAAATCAACCATTTGGCCAATTTGAACCAAACTTGGCAGGTATGTGCCTTGAGTCATTCTTTTCAAAAAATTGTGAAAAAATCTTTACAACAATTTCCTATTGCACAATTTTCCCTCAATACGTCTACATTATGGAAGGTTACAATTATTGAAATCAGGTTTAAGGTTTACCAAGATAGCTGTAGTCAAATGTTACAATTTGACTGGTAAGGGTTAAGCCCAAGAAATGCAAATACCATTTAATCCTATGCCAAACAACTTAAGTCTAGGGTTTTACAAATCAGAGCTTTTGTAGACAACAAAATTGGTGTTTATAAAGATAGAGATTGGGTACAAAATAGCACAGAAAATATTAAAGCAAAAGAAGAAAATACTGATTAACAACTCTTTCTATATTTGCCACAATGATTTCCAAAAATCAATGCTATAATGAATGTCTAAATCATGTCTAGTTTTGGAAAGGGTTAAACCCACTACCAATCAACAATTTTTTTTAATATGCTCCTTAAGACCAGATAAAATGCAAACACAGACATTCCTAGAGAAGAGTTGGTGAAAGCTAATCTGGTCCTGGCCGTGTTTTGTTTATTTAACCCTTTCCCAAATGGCAATATGTTAGGGTGGTCCAACCTAAAAGGTTCTAAATAGGAACATATTGATGTTGACCAAAAGAGGATGTGTTTTCCATATGGTACTGAAAATATGTAGGCAAAAGCAGAAAATGCTGATTATCATATTTTGTATATAGATGTCAAAACCAGGTCTTATTTGGGAAAGGGTTAAGCTGGGTAATTTATTTTCATGCTGAGACTGACCATCTTCTCTGAGATGCTACTGATTGATAAGCACATGTTAATGGATTGGTTATGTAAACAGCTTTAGTAGACATTTGATCAGATAATTGCACCTTCTATGTGGGAAAAATTCAGCTTATCAGCAGTTCTGGACTAAATGTGTACACAAAATGAAGTAGTTTATGGTGGTGAAGATTGACTATAACTTATTCTAAATATGATTCGTACAGAAACAGATGTTCTTTCATTTTTGTTTACCTTTAGAATCATTAGTTTGTGGAATGAAGTGAATAAATATGTTAAAATGAAGAATTGATTATTTTTCTTAAATGCAAAATTGAATGTTCTTTTGGTGATCTTTTTCAAAACTTATTCTTGTAACTTTGATGTGGCAGGGCAGGACTTTTCAGACCTAAGGAAATCATAAGATAATTCTTCTTTAAGAATCAACTATAGAGTCAGTTTGGACTAAGCTTTGCAGGAGTTTCTTTGGATGTCCCTTTTAGAAATGATTATTTACCAAAAAATGGCAGGCCCATAGGAACAGGGGGGGGGGCTAGAGGGGGCTAAGCCCCCCCCCCCAATGTTGGCAAAAAATGCCAAATTTTCTAAATTTTACACTGAAAATTTTGGGAAAATCCAAATTAGCCCCCCCCCCCCAATATTCAGGACAAGGGCTTTAGCCCCCCCCCCCCCCCAATATGAAATTGCTTCCTACGGGCCTGAATGGGAATGTGTGATGGTTGGGCTTATTTCAAGCCTGTCCCAAACAACCAAATTTAGACTTGTTCTTATTGAGAAAAGCTGCTGACAACATTGACAATGTGAGTCAATTTCAATTTTTTATGATGAGAAACATGAGAAATTGATAAATTGCTTATCACAAGTAATTCCTTCATTATCCACAATGTTTAATTGTGGTGTGACATAGAGCCAGTGTGTGGGAATGTGTTTATCACTGGGTTAGTTTAGACATATTTTCTGTTTTCTCATTTCAGATCCTCAGACCTGCTTGTTGGTTTGATTGAAAAAGATTTATTATATTATTGAGGAATGATGAATAATTTGTAATCCATACTTATTCTTATGACTTATTGATACTGTGACTGAAACTAAAACTGTTGTGAACTTTGAATCCACTCTTTGTCACTAAAGGGTGTGTGCCTTATTAGCTCACCTGAGCACGAAGTGCTCAAAGTGAGCTATTGTGATCGCTTTTTGTCCGTCGTCCGTCCGTCCGTCCGTCCGTCCGTCCGTCTGTCCGTCCACAATTTCTTCAAACATCTTCTCCTCCTAAACCATTGGTCCAATTTTAACCAAACTTGGCAGGAATGTTCCTTGTGTGACCCTTTTCAAAACTTGTTCGTGAATTTTTGATTTGTCAAAAAATGTGGGCGTGGCAGGGCGCGGCTTATCAGATTTTAGAGAAATCTTAAGAAAATTCTTTAAAAATCAACCATTGGGCCAATTTGAATCAAAGTTGGCAGGAATGTGCCTTGAGTCACTCTTTTCAAAATTTATCCACAAATTTTTACATTTGTCAAAAAATGTGGCAGTGGCAGGGAGGAAGGGGCTTATTGAACTTAGAGAAATCATAAGAAAATTCTTTAAAAATCAACCATTGGGCCCAACTGAACCAGACTTTGCAGAAATGTTCCTTGAGTCACTCTTTTCAAAATTTGTTTTCAAATTCTTGCAATTGACAAAAAATGTGGCCGTGGCAGGGAGGAAGGGGGCTTATCGGACTTGGAGAAATTATAAGGAAATTCTTTAAAAATCAACCATTGGGCCAATTTGGACCAGACTTTGCAGAAATGTTCCTTTAGTTACTCTTTTTAAAGTTTATTCACAAATTTTTACCTTTGTCAAAAAATTATGACCATGGCAGGGTGGAAGGGGCTTATCGGACTTGGAGAAATCATAAGAAAATTCTTTAAAAATCAACCATTGGGCCAATTTGGACCAGACTTTGCAGAAATGTTCCTTTAGTCACTCTTTTCAAAGTTTATTCACAAATTTTTACATTTGTCAAAAAATGTGACCGTGGCAGGGAGGAAGGGGGCTTATCAGACTCAGAGAAATTGTAATAAAATTCTTTAAAGATCAACCATTGGGCCAATTTGAACCAGACTTTACAGGAATGTTCCTTGAGTCACTCTTTTCAAAATTTGTTTTCAAATTCTTACAATTGACAAAAAATGTGGCCTTGGCAGGGAGGAAGGGGCTTATTGGACTTCGAGAAATTATAAGAAAATTCTTAAAAAATCAACCATTGGGCCCAAATGAACCAGACCTTGCAGGAATGTTCCTTGAATCACTCTTTTCAAAATTTGTTCTCAAATTCTTACAATATTGATAACCAAGAGGCCCAGGAGGGCCTGAATCGCTCCACTGGCTAAAGTGGAAGAATTATCTCATGATTTCTTGTAAGCCTTACACAGCCAAATCTTGAAATTTGTGAATAAATTTTGAAGAGAGACTCAAAGAACATTCTTGCAAAGTCTGGTTCAAATTGGCCCAATGGTTGATTTTTGTCGAGCCCGCTTGCGGTGAGCTCGACATAGTTGTCACAATGGCGGTTCGGTGTATGTGCGTTAGTGCGTTAGTGCGTTAGTGCGTGCGTCCGTCCGGATGGAGCTTGTCCGGGCCATAACTTCACCATGGATGGAGGGATTCAGAAATAACTTGGCACAAATGTCAAGCTCAGTAAGGCGGAGTGTCGCGTGCAAGAACCAGATTCCAAGCTCAAAGGTCAAGGTCAAACTTGGAGGTCAAATGTCAAAAATGAGAAGATTTTTGCTTGTCCGGGCCATAACTTCACCATGGATGGAGGGATTCAGAAATAACTTGGCACAAATGTCAAGCTCAGTAAGGCAGAGTGTCGCGTGCAAGAACCAGATTCCAAGCTCAAAGGTCAAGGTCAAACTTGGAGGTCAAATGTCAAAAATGAGATGATTTTTGCTTGTCCGGGCCATAACTTCACCATGGATGGAGGGATTCAGAAATAACTTGGCACAAATGTCAAGCTCAGTAAGGCAGAGTGTCGCGTGCAAGAACCAGATTCCAAGCTCAAAGGTCAAGGTCAAACTTGGAGGTCAAATGTCAAAAATGAGATGATTTTTGCTTGTCCGGGCCATAACTTCACCATGGATGGAGGGATTCAGAAATAACTTGGCACAAATGTCAAGCTCAGTAAGGCGGAGTGTCGTGTGCAAAAACCAGATTCCAAGCTCAAAGGTCAAGGTCAAACTTGGAGGTCAAATGTCAAAAATGAGATGATTTTTGCTTGTCCGGGCCATAACTTCACCATGGATGGAGGGATTCAGAAATAACTTGGCACAAATGTCAAGCTCAGTAAGATGGAGTGTCGCGTGCAAGAACCAGATTCCAAGATGAAAGGTCAAGGTCAAACTTTGAGGTCAAATGTAAAAAATGAGTTGATTTTTGCTTGTCCGGGCCATTCCTTAACTTGGCACAAATGTCAAGCTCAGTAAGGCGGAGTGTCGCTAAGTATTTTCTGAATCTAGAATGTTTTCTCTACCTTACAATATTTTCGTTTTCCAAATATGACATCGGATGGACTTCTGCTTGGTCTGGTATATTTCTCGGAATTTGGTTTTATGGACTTAGCATAACGTCCCTTTTAGCGTGACGGGTCACATATGTATACTCAAATTAATCCATTCTGGTATCTCGTTATAAATACATAGACATGTAATATTTTGTGAACAATAAACTGTCTCACCATGATCCCCATCATTCCAACTTATTTTGTCCCCACTTTTACAACGCCATTGTAATGACAGCTGTAGACATAGGTATGGTCTTCTTTCTTCAAAATGAGCGGGCTCGACATGTTGCCCTTCGGCATCTAGTTAAAGAATTTTCTTATGATTTCTCCAAGTCCGATAAGCCCCTTCTTCCCTGCCACGCCCACTTTTTTGACAAATGTAAAAAATTGTGAATAAATTTTGAAAAGAGAGACTCAAAGAACATTCCTGCAAAGTCTGGTTCAAATTTGCCCAATGGTTGATTTTTAAAGAATTTTCTTAAGATTTTTTAAGTCTGATAAGCCTCTTTCTCCCTGCCACAGCCACATTTTTTGACAAATGTAAAAATTTGTGAACACATTTTGAAAAGAATGACTCAAGGCACATTCCTGCCAGGTTTGGTTCAAAATGGCCCAATGGTTGATTTTTAAAGAATTTTCTTATGATTTCTTTAAGTCTGATAAGCCCCTTTCTCCATGCCACGGCCACATTTTTTGACAAATGTAAAAATTTGTGAACAAATTTTGAAAAGAATGACTCAAGGCACATTCCTGCCAGGTTTGGTTTAAATTGGCGCAATGGTTGATTCTTAAAGAATTTTCTTATGATTTCTTTAAGTCTGATAAGCCCCTTTCTCCCTGCCACGGCCACATTTTTTGACAAATGTAAAAATTTGTGAACAAATTTTGAAAAGAATGACTCAAGGCACATTCCTGCTAGGTTTGGTTAAAATTGGCCAAATGGTTGATTTTTAAGGAATTTTCTTATGATTTCTCTAAGTCTGATAAGCCCCGCCCTGCCACGCCCACATTTTTTGACGAATCAAAAATTCGCGAACAAATTTTGAAAAGGGTCACTCGAGGAACATTCCGGCCAAGTTTGGTCAAAATTGGCCCACTGGTATAAGAGGAGAAGATGTTTAAAGAAAAAGTTAACGGACGCACGGACGGACGCACGGACGCACGACGGACACAAGGCCATGACAATAGCTCGCTGGCCTTCGGCCAGTGGAGCTAAAAATCAGGCTGTGGCAGGGAGGAAGGGGCTTATCGGACTCAGAGAAATCTGTCCTATTTCTCTTATCTATTTCTCTTATCTGTTGCTCTGGCTGGCCCCATGTTTATCTTATGTAAACAAATATGGGATTAGCCTTAGCTTATCAGATGGTAATCCTGCCCTATATTCTTTCAATCACAGACCAAATCTTATTAATTGAGCCTATCATAAATGATCAATCTCTAACAGATCAGAATGCTTTGAAAATTAGTCTTATGTTGTATATAGCGAAATCATTAAATAATTATTGAAAAAAAAAAAAGTCAACAATTGTGCTAATTCATACCCAACCTTACAGGATAGATTGGAACAAAATTATTTCTTAATTGTTTCCAAACAGAAAGTCCTTATAAGTTTCATGCCTTTGAATTTGACAAAATTGCCATTATCACTCTTGCCATCTTGATTCAGGTGAGCGATTTAGGACCATCATGGTCCTCTTGTTTTGGTTTGATTGGATTAGAAAGTCTTGAGTTATCTGCCCTTGAATTTGACAAAATTGAAGTTTTTCAGTATTTTCGACTTTGTTTACACTATTGCATCTACAATTATTGACCGATCAAAACAAAACTTTGACACAATGTTAGTGACCGTAAGATCTTTGATGACCTCGATTTTGGGTCAGATCGGACTTGAAAGTCTGGAGTTATCTGCCCTTGAATGTAAAAAAAGCTACTTTTGACATTGTTAACACTCTAACATCTACAAATATTGACCAATCAATACAAAAGTTGGACAAAATGTTGATGACCATAAGATCTAGAATGAGTTCTATTTTTGGTTTGATTGGATTAGAAAGTCTTGAGTTATCTGCCCTTGAATTTGTCAAAATTGAAGTTTTTCAGTGTTTTCGACTTTGTTTACACTAAAGCATCTACAAGTGCATTTACAAGTGTGTGTAATTTCATGCATTTCGTATGACTAGAAAGTAGTGTTTTTATGAGGGTCATATACCTTAAGGGCAAGTAACTCTCGACTTTCTTATCCGATCAGACAAAAAACAAACTCATGTGAAATCTTAATATTACATCTCATGGTCACCAACATTGTGTCCAAGATTTGTCTTGATTAGTCTATAATTGTAGATTCTAAAGAGTAAACAAGGTCGAAAACAGTCGCAGACGGCAATTTTGTCCAATTCAATGGCACAAAACTCTCGACTTTCTCATCAGATCAGACCGAAAATCATACTCATACTAGATCTTATAGTTCCTTATATTGGATCTAAGTTTTGTCTTTCTCGATCAATAATTGTGGATTCTAGAGGGTAAGCAAGGTCAAACAGCCAAAAACGGCAATTTTGTTAAATTCAAGGGCACATAAATCACATCTTTCTGGTGAGATGAGACTGAAAATTGAGCTCATCCGAAATCTTATGGTGTCCAACATTATGTCCAAGTTTTGTCTTGACTGATCAATAACTGTAGATGCTAGAGTGTAAACAAAGTTTAAAAACAGATTTTTTTTACATTCAGGGGCAGATAACTCTGCACATTCTGGTCTGATCAGACCCATAATCGATTTTTTTCGAGAACTTATACCCGTCTGGTTTTGGCCATGTTTGATCAAGCTAGATTGTCTAACTTTTGTTGATACTAGAGTGTAAACACTCCAATAGTGAACAGACGGACGACTGACGGTGAATGATTACAATAGTTCACCTTGAGCGCTTCGTGTTCATGTGAGCTAAAAAGAAACTAAATTATAATAAAACTGCCCAGTGGAATTAATCAAGTTCCATTTTTAGCTCACCTGAGCAACATGCTCAAGGTGAGCTTTTGTGATCACCCTGTGTCCAGCGTGCGTCGTGCGTTGTGCGTCGTGCGTCGTGCGTCGGAAGGCGTCAACAATTTCTTTAAACATCTTCTCCTCCTTAACCACTGGGCCAATTCTTACCAAACTTGGCAGGCATGTTCCCTGGGTGACCCTTTTCAAAACTTGTTTTCAAATTTTTGATTCGTCAAAAAATGTGGGCGTGGCAGGGCAGGGCTTATCAGACTTAGAGAAATTGTTACATAATTCTTCAAAAATCTTCTCCTCCTTAACCATTTAGTCAATTTTTACCAAAGTTGGCAGAAATGTTCCTTGGGTGACCCTTTTCAAAACTTGTTTTCAAATTTTTGATTCGTCAAAAAAATGTGGGCGTGGCAGGGCGGGGCTT
Source organism: Fragum sueziense (assembly GCA_963680895.1). Lineage (NCBI taxonomy): Eukaryota > Metazoa > Mollusca > Bivalvia > Cardiida > Cardiidae > Fragum > Fragum sueziense. Next base: position 41,380,868 of record OY804599.1, read on the forward strand.
ATCAGACTTAGAGAAATTGATACATAATTCTTCAAAAATCTTCTTCTCCCTAACCATAGAGTCAATTTTTACCAAAGTTGGCATAAATGTTCCTTGGGTGACCCTTTTCAAAACTTGTTTTCAAATTTTTGATTCGTCTAAAAATGTGGGCGTGGCAGGGCGGGGCTTATCAGACTTAGAGAAATTGATAAATAATTCTTCAAAAATCTTCTTCTCCCTAACCATAGAGTCAATTTTTACCAAAGTTGGCAGAAATGTTCCTTGGGTGATCTTTTTCAAAACTTGTTTTCAAATTTTTGATTCGTCAAAAAATGTGGGCGTGGCAGGGCGGGGCTTATCAGACTTAGATAAACCATGAGAAAATTCTTTAAAAATCAACTATTGGTCCAATCTGTACCAAACTTGGCAGGAATGTTCCTTGAGTGACTGTTTTCAATGCCTCTTGATAAATCTTTGTTTCGTTAAAAAAATGTGGGCGTGGCAGGGCGGGGATTATCAGACTTAAAGAAATTGTTAAATAATTCTTCAAAAATCTTCTTCTCATTAACCATTGATTCAATTTTTATCAAACTTGGCAGAAATGTTCCTTGGGTGATCTTTTTCAAAATTTGTTTTCAATTTTTTGATTCATCAAAAAATGTGGGCGTGGCAGGGCGGGGCTTATCAGACTTAGAGAAATTGTTAAATAATTCTTTAAAAACCAAATGTTGATCCAATTTGTACCAATCTTGGCAGGAATGTTCCTTGAGTGAGTGTCTGTACTGCCTGTGTTTCAAATTTTTGATTTGTCAGAAAATGAGGGTGTGGCAGGGTGAGGCTTATCAGACTTAGAGAAATCATTAAGTAATTCTTAAAAAATCTTCTTCTCCTTAACCAATGGATAAATTTTTACCAAACTTGGCAGAAATGTTACTTGGATGACCATTTTCAAAATTTGTTTTCAAATTTTTGATTTGTCAAAAAATGTAGGCATGGCAGGGCGGGGCTTATCAGACTTAAAGAAATCATGAAAAAAATCTTTAAAAATCAACCATTGGTCAAATTTAAACCAAACCTGGCAGATCTGTTTCTTGAGTGACTGTTTTCAATGTGTGTTTATGAATTTTTTGATTTGTCAAAAAATGTAGGTGCGGCAGGGCGGGGCTTATCAGACTTGGAGAAGTTATTAAACGAATCCTTGAAAATTTTCTTCTCCTTAACTGTTGGACAAATTATATCAAATTATCCAGGAATGTTCCTTGGGTACCCGTTTCAGTGATAATTTTACAACTTTAAGACTGTGGGTCCTTGGGACTCACTGGATTCCATATCAATGAGTCCAGCTACTAGCTTAGTGAGTCCAATACACTGTTTTCAATAGGAAATTGTAAAAATTGTTGCATCCTGGGACTCGCTAGAATTAAAACTTTGCATCCGACAGACCAAATTATGAGTAAAAGTTGCAGGATGCGCAGGTAAAAAAATCACTGCGTTTTTTTTTTTTTTTTTTTTTTTACAAATTTGTGATTGGTTGAAAATGTGGGCATGGCAGGATGTTTATACGACTAGGAGAAATGACAAGAAAATTCTTTAAAAATCAACTGTTGGGTCAATTTGAACCAGGGATGTTGCTTGAGTGACTCTTTTTAACAATAATATTGTTTGTGAATTTTTGATTTGTTTAAAAATTTGAGTGTGGCAGGGTAGGGCTTATCAGACTTCAAAAAATGATAAAGAAATTCTTCAAAAATCAACCATGGGGCCAATTTAAATCAAGAGAACAAAATGCTTATTGAGTTACTCTTTTCAAACACTTGGTTATAAATTTTTGATAGGATAATAAATGTTGATGAGGCAAGGAGGGGCTTATCATATTAAGCGTATGTATACCTGTAATGTATCATTCTGATGTTTCAAAATTGTAAATTGTTAATTGTAAAAGTTTAATCCTGATTATAACAAGAGCCGTCACAGACGGATTATGCTCCCCGAATAAGTGTTTGTCACAAAATAAAAACTATCATACATTAAGCCCCCTTTTCCCATGACAGCTTTTTTGTACACACATTATTTATAGAATATGGTCTAGAACATCCTATTTATTACATGAGCACAAAATTTAATTAAATTCTGCCCATTAGATGAAGAGAAATAAGAGAAAAACTTATTTTTACACTAAGGCCCCTTTTTCCATGACGCAGCCTTAAATTTACTAACGGAGAAAATGGTCCCTAGGTATTGACCCAGGGAGTTCACATGTGAAGTTTCATTGAATTTGGTCCAAGGGTTGCTGAGATATGGCTGTGGACGGACGGACAGACAGACACACGGACGGACGGACGGACGGACGGACAGCGTGGCGACTATATGCTCCCCCCGAAATTTGTTCGGGGAGCATAAAAATCAAACTGGAACAGCACATGAGATTCAATTTTAAAGATGTATGCAAATTATGCTACTACATGCAATATGATTGAATACTAATGTGACTTCATTGTCTTCATTGGAAATTATGAAACTTAATTATACCCCCCACCTACGAAGTAGACGGGGGTATATTGGTTTCACCATGTCTGTCTGTCTGTCCGTCCGTCCGTCCATCCGTCCATCCGTCCGTCCGCCCGTCCGTAGACTTTTTCGTTTCCGTGCTCTAACTCATGAACCGGTTGACTTAGGATCATGAAACTTTACACAGTTGTTGCCCATGACCCAAGGAGGTGCCCTATTGTTTTTGGGTCATGAAGGTCAAAGGTCAAGGTCACAATCGAACTTTGTTTAAAATCCGTGTCCGTGCTCTAAGTCATGAACCGGTTGACCTAGGATCATGAAACTTTACACAGTTGTTGCCCATGACCCAAGGAGGTGCCCTATTGTTTTTGGGTCATGAAGGTCAAAGGTCAAGGTCACAATCGAACTTTGTTTAAAATCCGTGTCCGTGCTCTAAGTCATGAACCGGTTGACCTAGGATCATGAAACTTTACACAGTTGTTGCCCATGACCCAAGGAGGTGCCCTATTGTTTTTGGGTCACGAAGGTCAAAGGTCAAGGTCACAATCGGACTTTGTTTAAAATCCGTTTCCGTGCTCTAAGTCATGAACTGGTTGACCTAGGATCATGAAACTTTACACAGTTGTTGCCAATGACCCAAGGAGGTGCCCTATTGTTTTTGGGTCACGAAGGTCAAAGGTCAAGGTCACAATCGGACTTTGTTTAAAATCCGTTTCCGTGCTCTAAGTCATGAAGCGGTTGACCTAGGATCATGTAACTTTACACAGTTGTTGCCCATGACCCAAGGAGGTGCCCTATTGTTTTTGGGTCATGAAGGTCAAAAGTCAAGGTCACAATCGGACTTTGTTTAAAATCCGTTTCCGTGCTCTAAGTCATGAACCGGTTGACCTAGGATCATGAAACTTTACACAGTTGTTGCCCATGACCCAAGGAGGTGCCCTATTGTTTTTGGGTCATGAAGGTCAAAGGTCAAGGTCACAATCGGACTTTGTTTAAAAACCGTTTCCGTGCTCTAAGTCATGAACTGGTTGACCTAGGATCATGAAACTTTACACAGTTGTTGCCCATGACCCAAGGAGGTGCCCTATTGTTTTTGGGTCACGAAGGTCAAAGGTCAAGGTCAGAATTGGACTTTGTTTAAAATCCGTTTCCATGCTCCAACTAAAGAACCTTTTGACCCATAGCACTTTTTTCAGTGACAAGGCGCTAGTGGGGGGTATTTGTCCGCTTTGCGACAGTTCTAGTTTACAATAGTTTGATACGACATACATATTTGTTTACAACAAAATTTATATTGCACACCATCAAATACAGGAAGAACTCAGGTGAGCGATATCAGTGCCTTTCATGCACTCTTGTTTAACAATTGGCTGAAGACCATACATGTTCCATTTACATTTTGATGTAGTGTAGGTGTTAAAGGCACTGAACAGGACTAAGTCTATTACCAGCATGCACCAGATAGCCTACTATTAATATTTTGATTGCTTTTATGTTATGTTATGTTCATAAGATTTTAAGCGGCATTATATATAGATAGCAAAACAAGCAAACACAATGCATTATTCTCTTTTCCACAATATTTCTAGGTAGGCCAGGTGATTATTTCTGACTAACATGACTTAAAACTGTAATAATGCTGGCAATAACATAAGAAAAAGTCAACTCCGTAACGGCTTTGTCAATACCGCAACTGTCAAATTTGTTACGGAGTTGACTGTGACGGAGTTGACGATTTTGTCTCACATCTACTATCAGAACAACAAGGGAAAAAATTCCATTCCAAACATCTTACATTTCATTCAAGATCGACTTTAAACACTTACTGATGAAATCTTAAACAATGCAAAAGTAGAAAATACGAATTTATGTACGCGACGGTGTGGACACATTTCAAATATAACTGTAGGTTTACTTACCATTCATCGATACTAATTCCTTCGGGTGTAATGACTTCTAACTATAAATGGCGGATTTGGGAAAAGGAAGAATGACGTCACGGTTTACGTAGGTTTGGAATGACTAAACATGTTCCCCGTGAGTATTTCACTATGAATTCTGATTTCGTGACGGAGTTGACGGAATATTAGGGACTGTAATGCACTGCTCGTTTTTAAAGAGGACGCCACAATTTCAAATGTTTACATCATTAGAATATGACTTACAAATAATAAACCGTTGATTTTAAGCAAAACCGTAATTTAGAATAACGTTTAAAAAGAAACATGCGTAAATTTCGATATGAGAGTTACGGAGGGGACATGTGTTTTTCGGACTACAGACATTTGCTCAACTGCGTTAAAACAGGAATCTCAACACCAAGAGCTTAATTTCTTTGATTTTCCATTAACATTAAGACAATTGAATGTCACTAAACCGAAAATGGTTTGGATTCTTTCTCGCTGTATGTGCTATTTCAATTTTCATCCAAAGGACATGAAATATACGTTTAGTGTAGAATGACCCGCCTGCAAAGTTTGGTTAGGATTGGTCCAGTGGTTAAGAAGGAGAAGATGTTTAAACAAATTGTTGACAACACACGACAGACACAGGGTGATCACAAAAGCTCACATTGAGCATGTTGCTCAGGTGAGCTAAAAATCAGCTGACAAAAAGGTATTGAAGATCAACCAAAATTTCGGTTGATGTTCAATTACTTCTTGCAAGCTGATATTTCAAAAATCCATCAGGTCCATCTAATGTGTATTGTCTGTCCACCTTCTCTACTTCAAATCAGTTGGTCGGTTATTAACAAAATTATTGAAGAATTTTTGAAATTGTTGTATCACGTGATTAACCACCGTGTATAAGTCCAGTGCTTTCTATAGCACACAATCAACCCCTAGCTTTCAAATAGAAAAAAATGTCAAGTTTTCTTCCATTTGAGAAAGGGTTAAAGGTAAAGCTTTCTTGAAATCACTGTAAACAAGCACGTTTGTTGGATTGATATCCCCTGCCGAAAGTATTTTGTTTACTCTGTATGTATATGGCTTCACCAATCGGGGGCATTAACTCTGAATTTAATTATGCCTCCATATCGGAAGATCGGGGGCATATTGTTTTACTCATGTCCGTCTTTCTATCTGTCTGTCCATCTGTCCGAAAACTTAACATTTGCCTTTCTCCAAACGTATTTGACATAAAAAGCTCAAATTTGGTATGCAACTTCCTTTCAATGATATCTATCTGTTCCCATGCAATTTGACCTTCCTCAAGGTCATCTGTATACCCTAATCAACTCTTACCATGAAAACTCAGCATATCAGGAAAATGGCCATTTTGGGGGCATTGGTGTTTCACAAACACATCTTGTTGTAGTAGAGCTTTCCACAAAATTTCATTGAAATCTAGCCAATAGTTTCCAAAAATTAGCGTAGAAATGAGTATTACTCTGTATGTACATGGCTTCACCAATCTTGGGTAATAACTCTAAATTTACAAGAGAACCATGGTGGTCCTATATCGCTCACCTGAACCAAAATGATATTAGGCAGTTTTATTCAATTAAAATTTATGACTTTAAGACTGAAAACAAACTTATGGTCAATAACATTGTGTCAATTTTTGTTCTCATTAGTCACCATTTGTGGTTGTCCAGGTAAAATTTGAAGGGCAGATCATCAAAGATCTTATGGTCTCCAACATTGTGTCAAAGTTTTGTCTTGATTGATAAAAAAATGTAGATTCTAGAGTTTAAACAAGGTCGAAAACAGTTGAAAACAACAATTTTGTAAATTTAAGGGGCACATTTCTGATCCCATTAGGCCAAATATCAAACTAATACGAGTTCTAGCAGTCTCCAACATTGTTTTCAAGTTTTGTCTTGATTGGTCAACAATTGTATATTCTAGAGTGTAAACAAAGTCGAATAGCCGAAAATGGCAATTTTGTAAAATTCACGGGCACATAACTATCATCTTTTTAACCAGACTGAAAAATTAACTCATCCAAGATCTTATGGTCTCTAACACTGTGTCCAAGTTTGGTCTTGCTTGGCCAATAATTGTAGATTCTAGAGTGTAAACAAGGTCGAAAACAGTCAAAACTAGCAATTTTGTTAGATTCAAGGGTAGATAACTTAGGACTTTCTGGTCAGGTCAGATCAAAATCAAACTCATCCTAGGAGATGCTAGGGTGTTAACAATGTCAAAAGTAGCTATTTTTACATTCAAGGGCAGATAACTCCAGACTTTCCAGTCCGATCTGACCCAAAATCTAACTCATTCAAGATCTTACGGTCACTAACATTGTGTCAAAGTTTTGTTTTGATCGGTCAATAATTGTAGATGCAATAGTGTAAACAAAGTCGAAAATACTGAAACACTTCAATTTTGTCAAATTCAAGGGCAGATAACTCAAGACTTTCTAATCCAATCAAACCAAAAATAGAACTCATTCTAGATCTTATGGTCATCAACATTTTGTCCAACTTTTGTATTGATTGGTAAATATTTGTAGATGTTAAAGCTGCTATTTCCCAGATTTGGACCCAAAATTTGTCAAAAACAAACGAAATGTACACTTTTTAAGCTTTATATGACCTGATTGAATGATTACGACAAACTATTGAAGCAACGACTCATTTTTTCGCAATTTGATACCAAATTCATGAAGCGATGTCGAAAGTAGGTCAAAACAGTAGGACATGCGACTTTCTTAAATGACGTCACAACATACATGATGACGTCATATTGAAATTTAAGTATGAATCTCGTTTGAATCATGGTCCGCGCTGTATGCGCATGCGCAACAATTTGAAAATAATTCTAACCCCATCAGTGATGGGGTTGAATTTAGGCTTGGATTCTCCCTAAATTCAGCTATCTGTCTTGTAATTTCGGCTCATTCTCTGTCTGAATCGCATATTATTAACCATCCCGAGGTTGTCAACACAAAATGTTTGCATATTTTTTCAAAAAAAATCATTTTTTGCAATTAGACCATCTGTTACCGTCGCCCTTTAAAGTGTAAACAATGTCAAAAGTAGCTATTTTTTACATTCAAGGGCAGATAACTCTAGACTTTTCAGTCCGATCTGACCCGAAATCAAAGTCATCAAAGATCTTATGGTCACTAACATTGTGTCCAAGTTTTGTCTTTATTGGTCAATAATTGTAGATGCTACAGTGTAAACGAAAACGAAAACAGTGAAAAACGGCAATTTTGTAAAATTCAAGGGCAGATAACTCAAAATTTTCTGATTCGATCAAACCAAAAATCGAACTCATCCAAGATCTTATGGTCTCTAACATTTTGTCCAACTTTCGTATTAATTGGTCAATATTTGTAGATGCTAGAGTGTAAACAATGTCAAAAGTAGCTATTTTTTTCATTCAAGGGCAGATAACTCCAGACTTTCAGGTCCGATCTGACCCAAAATCAAACTCATCCGAGAACTTATGGTCATACATGGATAAAAGAAATGAAACAATTTCGGACACAGCTGCAAAAAGTAAATCAAATTTTACTTATAACTAAGAAAAACGCTTGGTTTGATATATATATATTTTTTTGATTTTGTAGGTATGACCAAGCACTATATCTATACCAAAAGAGAAAAAAGCTTACCGCTGGAATATTTTTCATTATCAGAAACTTTGCGAAAAAAGAGCAAATTCAGCTACTTTTGAAAGAATATTTTACTAAAAATTTCAAAATCATAAGTAAATTTTCCCAAATTGATACTCATTTAGACAGAATAAAACACATTGAACACAGTAAAGACTTATTTATGTAATCCTAGTCATTTCGAACACCTTTTTGTGGGTATTTAAGTGACACTTCATTTTTGCAATTTTAGACAAGAGTATTCTCCCTTGAAATCCAATAGCTTTTTAATTCGCTTGGTGACCTATAGTTTTTAAGTCATTGTTTTACTTCTCATATATTTAAATATCAGTACAGAAAAAACAAAAAAATTTACCGTAGGAAATAAATGGAGGATCTGTCCTTAATATTCAAACATATGTTATTCAGACAATCCTCGCCACCTGTATAGATGGTCTATAGATACATGAAATATAAAGGGGGTACATCCCAAATGGCTCAATGTTGCACATAACCATTTCACTGTTTATTTGCTTAAAGGAAACTTAATCTGGATTCAGTTCATTTTTTACAATAATCAAAACACCACCACGAGCTTCATTTACATAGGTGCCGTCTGGATAAAAATTCAACTGTCTATCTTGACGAAAAACTGTATAATTATCAGGTAAGTATTCGCGATCAAAAACATTAACATCAAACCAGGTCTCTGTAACTGCAACAATGTCATACTCACAGGAAGAAATTAACTCAATAAACTCAACGAACTTGGAACGTAGCCCCTGGGCATTATAAAACTTTAACTTTAAATTCCTGCGAGCGTTTTTATTACATGGGTGATTTACATCCTCGGAGGACCCTCCTGGGTAGGAGGACCTCTCACTATTCTGAAATTTGGCCCCATCTTCCATCTCCCGTTTGGGTCATCCTGTCGTTTGGCTTTCAGCAAATTCCTAGCTGCACTTTCTTTTTCACGCTGAAGGATAGTGTAATCCAGGGAGATAAATACCGCGTGGGGCTCAAAATTAGGATTGTTCCTTAACCTTTTTAATCTAGGTGCTGCTTTTAGGATTGCACTTTTGGCCTCCTGATTTGAAAGAACTACCCTGATGGGTCGCATTTGTTTGGATGTTTGCGAGCTTGCACCCTGAGTGTTTATGTAAGTGTGATCCTGTGGGTTATGTGTTTCCTCCATGTTTGCACCATGATTATTATTATGTTTTTTGCCTAGTCTATGCATGGACTTGATATTCTCCTGTTTTATATTTAAAAAGTCAAAGATCTGACCTACTACCTCCTTATCGGGTGTGTCTCCTTCCGGAGTTCCTCTAATAATAATGTTATTCTTTCGCCTTTCTATCTCAGCCTGTTCACTGTTCATTAATTCCAACTTTTTTGACAGTTTAGAAATTTCCTGTGTTAATCCGGCAATCTTATTTTTGGTTTCTTTAAGATTTGCATCCAGTTCATTAATCTTACCCTTTTCAGCTTTTGTTTCTAACACATTTTCCAATTTCTCAATTCTACACGAAAAAGTCGCCATAAAAGTCTTACATCTCTCTTCAACTTCCTTATCAGTTCTAACTGCCACCAGAGCATCCTTTTCACACTCTTTACAATACCAGTGGCATCCTAATTGAGGCTTAGACAATGTCAAATAATCTTGCTCATCCAATTCTGGTAAACAGGGCAGACAGAATTTCATGTTGCATCTGTTACATTCAAGCAGTTTGTCTGTGTCCTGTACATACATCTTTGAACACAAATTACAAATCCAAATAACATCATCCTGATTGCCAGCCGAAGATCCACATTTTTTATCTTTGCCAGCCGAAGATCCACATTTTTTATCTTTGCCCTTTGGTGTAGGATTTTTCTTCTTAGGCTGCAGCAATGACTGTGATTGTTCTTGTTGACTTGAGTTTTGGCTGACTGGGGGCCTGCCTCTTCCCCTTCCTTGTCTTTGAGTAGGCATGCTATCCTTGCTAGGAATTCCCGCCATATTGAACACTGATAATTTGGGCTATTTGAACATTAGAGTAATTTGTCACAGCTTTTATAATTTACACCAATACGTGGATCCAAGGTTGCGCTTCCCTCGAATTTGAGACTTTGTGTTTTTCTTGCGCAAAGGCAGTCGGCCAGCCTGAAAACACAGGGAAAAAGTCTGGATCCGCGCATGACACATAATAGATCTGAGGCCATGATACGGAAAGGTGTCCTTAACAAAGTGACCTGCACGCTAAAAGAGACCCTAACGAATATCTAAAAATCAAAATGTTGAGAAATTGATCACGTTTTGCAGTAACTTCGACGATATTATTGTTAAGAAACATTTGTTTTCCGTTTTTAGCTCACCTGAGCACGAAGTGCTCAAGGTGAGCTATTGTGGTCACTTTTTGTCCGTCGTCCGTCTGTCCGTCTGTCCGTCTGTCCGTCTGTCCGTCCGTCCGTCCACAATTTCGTGTTAACACTCTAGCATCTACAAATATAAGCCAATCTTGACCAAACCTGGTCAAAACATGTATGACCATAAGATCTCGGATGAGTTTGATTATGGGTCAGATCGAACCAGAAAGTCCGGAGTTATCTGCCCTTGAATGCGAAAAATAGCTAGTTTTGACATTGTTAACACTCTAGTATCTACAATTATTTATCAATCAAAACAAAACTTTGACACAATGTTGGTGACCATAAGATCTCGGATGAGTTTGATTTTCAGTCTGATCGGACCAGAAGGTCTTGAGTTATGTGCCCTTGAAATTGACAAAATTGCCATTTTCGACTGTTTTCGATTTTGTTTACACTCTAACTTCTACAAATACTGACCAATCAAGACAAAACTTTGAGACAATGTTAAGAACCATAAGATCTTGTATGAGTATGATTTTCAGATTGATCGGATCAATAAGTCATGAGTTATACGCCCTTGAATTTGACAAAATTGCCGTTTTCGACTGTTTTTGACTTTGTTTACACTCTAGCATCTACAATTATTGACCAATCAAGACAAAACTTGGTCACAATCTTAGGGACTATAAGATCATGTATGAGTTTGATTTTCAGATTGATCAGATCAAAAGGTCATGAGTTATACGCCCTTGAATTTGACAAAATCCCCGTTTTTGAATGTTTACGACTTTGTTTACACTCTATAATCTACAATTATTGACCTATTAAGATGAAACTTTGACACAATATTGGTGACCATAATTTCTTGGATGAGCTTGAACTTAAGTCTTGTCAGACTAGAAAGTCATGAGTTATATGCCCTTGAATTTGACAAAATTGATGTTTTCGATTGTTTCGGACTTTGTTTACACTTTAGCATCTACAATTGTTGACCAATCAAGAAGAAATTTGGACACAATGTTGCTGAACATAAGATCTTGCACCAGTTTGAATTAGCTTAATTAGAGTAGAATTTGCTGAGTTTGCTGAGCCCTTCAAATTGACAAATTTGCCGTTTTCAACTGTTTTTACTCTAACAACCACATATAGCGACAAACCCAGACATAATTTGGACACAATGTTGTTAACCATAAGTTTGTTTTCAGTCTTAAAGTCACAAGTAATTGATTTGACCAAATCTATGACTCATATCATCTTGGTTCAGGTGAGCGATATAGGACCATCATGGTCCTCTTGTTTCTGTAACTAAAAGCTGAAACATGTCGAACAGTTTGCTTGATTTGGGTAAGATATGGTAGATATGGGTTAGATTTAGGTAGATTTGGGTAAGATTTGGGTTAGATTTGGGTAGATTTGGGAATTTCGTGCCGCCCTTTGATCTTAACAGTTAAGTATGATTCACACCACTTTTTATGTATTTGTAAAACACTGGACTCGAACGACAAGATAAAACATGTGACAGGAATCCCTGTCATCCGATTAACTTTTTCTGCTTCAAATTTTACTGCGATAATGTCAAGCATATCATAGCAAAATTAACAATGAAATAAAAACAAAAGTCAAACCTCTATATCATTATCCATTACATATCCTTCAGGAACACTTTCCAAATTATCTAAATTTTGCTTATTTCATAAAGTCAATGTAGGCTTAAACATGTCATGTTTTCTATGACGTCATCAAAATATCGGTTTTCCCAACGTCATCAGCAACGTCATTTAGGCAGGTTTTCCTGGAGAATAGATCTACTGGAGAAGATAGATAGATAGAGATAGATAGATAGAATTTATTACACATAAAATGTTACAATTCACATGGCAAGCAATCATAAAACATACATTTAAAAAACAGATAACAAGGCATGTATGTTAATAATCAGGCCATATCAATCAACATTATGTGTGAAGGATAACACAAAAAAGAGTTAAATATAAACCCTTGTTTCCATTGTGGTCCTTACATATACAATATTGCATGACATAGGAAGACTAGCTTTCGAAATTTGACATAAATCAAATAAATAAATTAATTACTTAATGATATGATCACATGAATGGAAACATAAAATAATACTTTCAAGTTATACTGAGATCATAAGTCAGACTTATTACATCATAATATTTATATATTATATGCCATGAAATGAATTGAACATAAATAAGTTATAATCAAGTTTTTTTTTAAAATATCGCATGATACTTCTCTATTATACATAAAAATATCTATAATTATCACATTGTGTGCTTATCACAGAATTTTTAAAAACTACATATAAAAGTCTACATTATTTTAAAGAAGTGTTCCTTGACTTTATATTTAAAAGATGACATGGTTTCAGCATCTCTGGCATGTTGAGGTAGGGAGTTCCATAAGGTACATCCCTTGTGTGCAAAGGTTTTAATACCAAAGCCTTTCACCTTAGGAACTGCAAATCTTTTGCTGTCAGACAAAGCCATATCACTCAGGTTTGAAGATGAATCCTCGATTTTGGATCTAAATCTAGTGGGATAATTGTGAACACTACTAGCTGTGGTAAAATGCTCACTCATATAAGCAGGGGCAGTATTGGAACTTATTTTAAAAACATGACATAAAGCTAGGTGATCAACCCTATTTGCAACAGGCAGCATTTTGAGAGATAAAAATTGCTCTTTATCAATATGTGACCTAGGGTGAAGGTTCAACATGAATCTGATGAGTTTATTTTGTGAAATATGTAGCTTGTTTTTCAACTATTTTGTAAGACCATAGAACCAAGCTGTGGAGGCATAGTCAAAATGACATTGAATCAGGGACATCACAAGTAATCTTCTTGTATAGTGAGTAAGGAATTGACTTTTACGGTATAAAAACTTCAAACGAGTATTTGACTTTTTGATGACAGACCTTGCCATGGCCTCAAAAGAGAGGGATTGGTCAATAGTTGCACCAAGATACTTGACTGAAGATTTGGACTCTATGTGTTGACCATTGCAAATAATATCAAGGCTAGGTTGAGATTTCAATCTCTGTTTAGATCCAAAAAGTATGGACTCTGTCTTGCCAAGATGCAAAGACAATTTGTTGCAAATCAGCCATTTACTCACTGCTGATAGTTCATTACTTAATGTATTTTCAATGTCAGATCTGGATTTTCCAGAGACAAGGATAGCTGAATCATCTGCATAGAGAAGCAACTTGTTGCTAGTTACTGCGGACATATCGTTCACGTATATTAGAAAAAGGAGTGGTCCCAAAATGGAGCCCTAAGGAACACCACAGGATATATTTGCTGTTGAGGACTTTGACCCAGCTACCTCCACAAGCTGCTTCCTATCAGATAAGTATGAAGAAAACCACCTGATAGAAGATTCTTTCAGGCCAAGTGCTTGAAGTTTCATTAAGAGAATAGGGTGGTTGACCGTGTCAAAGGCCTTCTGTAAGTCAAGCATGACCATGCCAATTAGGTGACCTTTGTCCATCTCAAAACGAATATAATCAGTGAGGTGGATGAGGCATGTGTCTGTTGAGAAACCACGTCTGAAACCAGACTGCAGGGAATATAGTAGATTGTTCTGTACAATATATTCCTCTAATTGATCAAAAATGACACGTTCAAATATTTTGGATAAAATACCACTGTGTTGTAAGTTGTACGTTAGGTTTGTGTAGTCATTCAAAGATGGCGACAACAATACAGCATGAGAGGTAGGTGTCTTAGTTTTTCATTGATAAATTTCTTAAACGGTCGTATCTCGCCTTGATACTGATATCATTATACAGGGGAAATGTATACCTATCAACGGTTCTATATATCAAAGTACCAGTGTTGTCCTATCGTACTCAGTCGTTGTGCAAAGACAGCCCAACACGGAAAACTTTTTTCGAAGCGAGAAAGTTGCCCTTTTAAGGATGATTACATAGTAAACAGCGAACTAGGGAACAAACTATTGCTCTTACTTGGATGTTTTTAACATGCTCTTTTCTATGGTTACTGTTATTTTACACAAAAATGTATAGAATGACCACAAACACCGTGTTTATGAAATGGCCAGACAACGGTGTAGTCAGAGTGAAAATATGCAGACACAACGGTGCAGTTTCTGTGTTTTATGTACGGTGTGGTTATATTTTCATAACAAATTGTGAACGGTGTAGACATAATGCAATTGTGAACGGTGTAGACTTGAAGTAATACAGAACTTATCATTTCTGGAATGATAATATTTTTATGTTTAATGATAACGTTTTCACGGCTGAGAATCATGTTTTACAATTACTACCGAAATTCTTCAACAATTATGTTAATAATTTTTTATGTGACTGACTTGTAAATGCTTTGCAGCAAAGAAGGTGACAATATGTCTACAAAATATACTTTAATCAAAATATATCAGAATCTAGTTTCCTTGCTATTTGTCAAAGCAATTCCGTAAGGGTCAAACAGTAGAAATTACCAAGAATCTGCTGGCGTCTGTTTTATCTTTTTCTTTATTTTCAGTTCCATGCTGTTCACCTATTACTACTGTCATTTCGAAGGGAGTTTCGAAAAGGTTGTGAAGCATTCGGAACAGGACCATTCCAGTCAGATATTAAAAGTGCGCAGGGGGGGGGGGGGGGGAGGGGGGAGATCAATGATCAGACGGGTAAAAAAAGATTTGAAAACTCTGAACTTTAGCATTATTCCTGATATTATCAAGAAGTCAGACTAGGACATCATCCCCATTTGCGAGCATAGAATACACAAGATAGACCTCATCAACGTAGAAAAAAGGATTTTGGAGTTAACAAGATTCTTTCTATCGATGATATCCTCGGTTTTGAATGCATGAGTCCTGAACATAAAAAAATGACGAAGTTCAACACCCATAAAGTCGTTCAAAAAGCCCCGACCTTAATTCCTGATATTTCCATTGGACGTGCTAAAACAGATGAAACGGATAGGGTCTCTTCTCTTTCCCCACGAGAACATGAAAACAATGGCTGAAATGAACAGTTTGTTCCGAGATGTGATTAAGTCACTGAGAAGCGTTGATCAACTTGGCATTTGTTTATTTTGGTCAATGAAGGTCGGCTCTCGATGGAAAACATTGCATTTCATTTATTTATGGATGTGTGTAAGTTACACTGTCTTGGGAGTACTTCAATGCGTTTTACTCCAATAGTCAAACGATTTTGGCGAATAGAATATTGTCTTTTTCATTGCAAATGGTTACATTTTATGAGTGAGCCCAAAAAATCTTGGTCAGAAAATTGTCAGTCCTGAAGAAGAAGTTCATTACGTATGAAAATTCCAAAATGAATTTTGCAGTTCCAGAATTCTATTTTCAAGACTTATTTACTTAAGTCGAACAAGACGAAAAAAGGCCCAAATGTTTATGAAACAAATTTATAATTTATGTTTTGTTATTTATAATTTATGTTTTGTTGATTGAATCCTTTATTTTGGGTAAAATCAGACTTTTCAATGAGGGGTCAATTTGAAAACAAGATACATTTCGATCAATAATTATCATACTCCATGAGTTGAAATCATTTCATTAATTACAATAATTGATTGTAATAACCAATTAAAACAGTTACAAAGAAAAATTCAAAGCCAGAGCCGGAATTTCGAATCTACAAATCAAATGAACGGATGAACAAGAAATTTGCCGTTGCACTTAACATGGCTTCAAAATGACGGTTATCGTATGTCTTATTTGATATTTTGTGATGGTATTCCTTTTGATTATCATTTCCGTCAGATGTTTATTCAATCACAAATAACAAAAATGTCTCCCGAAAATTAAATCAAACATACATTGAACTGTTTAAGGCTTAGGAGAATGAAGAAAAGAGAAAACTTATTTTCTTAACTTTTGTTTTCATTTACTTTGAGGATGGCAGCATTTTCATCTGAGTTTTCTAAGACCAAAGTATTTGAGGGAGATAAAACAGATGATCTGCTATCTGTTAGAGCTAGTTCGCCCTATACAACATACCAAGTCTACACCGTTCACAATTTGTTGTGAAAATAATAACTACACCGTACAGATAATACAGAAACTGCACCGTTGTGTCTGCATATTTTCACTGTGACTACACCGTTGTTTGGCCATTTAGTAAACACAGCGTTTGTGGTCATTCTAGACATTTGTGTGTAAAATAACGGTAACCATAGAAAAGAGCATGTTAAAGACATCCAAGTTAGAGCAATAGTTTGTTCCCTAGTTCGCTGTTTACTATGTAATCATCCTTAAAAGGGCAACTTTCTCGCTTCGAAAAAAGTTTTCCGTGTTGGGCTGTCTTTGCACAACGACTGAGTACGATAGGACAACACTGGTGCTTGGCTATATAGCACCGTGAATAGGTATACATTTCTCCTGTACAATGATATCAGTATCAAGACAAGATACGGCCATTTAAGGAAATTATCGACGAAAAACTAAGACACCTACCTCTAACGATTTTCCACCGACGCCATCTTTGATTGACCACTCAAAACTTCCGTACAAACTACACAAATCTAACGTACATTTTACAACACAGTGAAATACTAAGGATTGAAATTGGACGGTAGTTCCCAACTTCAGTCTTATCATTCTTCTTATATAATGGAACAACCCGAGCAGATTTCAGATCATCAGGGATCGAACCCTGTATGATAGACAGATTAATAATATGGGATAGGGGACCTGAAATGATTGTGGCAGAGTCTTTAACAAAACGGGATGGTATACCATCAAGTCCTGTAGCCTTATTTGAACTTAACTTGTTCAAGTACTTATAGATTTTGCTTTCTGTTACAACTGTAAAAGAGAAACTGTCTGGTTTAACCCCTTTAGAAGAATAAAAATTATAAACTAAACTCGTACCAAAACTATTAACAATAGAAGGCAATTTGCTAACAAGTTTGTCTGCAACAGAAGTGTAAAATGAATTAAATTTTTTCTGCAACTTTCAGTTTATCAAAACAAACTTCACCCTCAATGTTTAATCCAATATTTGTGGAACCTTTGTTACATTTACTAGGTAAGCCTAAGTTTTTTAGGGTTTTCCACAAAGACTTAGAGTCATTCATAGATCTATTACCTTCCACTGAGAACGGATCAAATGATTGAATAGGTCACAATATCACTGTATCCGGATAGATTTATAATATTATAAGTCCACCAACTCATCTACTTTTATAGTAAAAAAACACTCATAATTCCACAAATTTTAATAAAAATCGCGATTCGTGCGAGCGCCGATCATTTCGGAACCCCTCGGACTTTGAGGCGTGACACCCTATAATATATAGTCCGCAAAATTAGCGTCCACGTTTTAGTGTGACCGTACAATCGCGACCCTCGAGACTGTTTGCAACCTTTTGCCGTTTGGAAACGGATCCGAGAATTTTCGAATGACTTTTTTTGTGTGTGACCCTACATGAAGCCTCTAGACTAATCTGACATAGTTCTATACTTGTCAAGTATTAGCACAGTTATCCCCCTTTACCAAATAGTCACCATTTACCTCGATGTGAAGGTGTGCATAGATATTAAGTTAGAAAATCGTTCTTTGTAAGTATTTCCCAATTTGGGTTTCCATTCTTAACTGTTTGTCAGATCAGGGTTCGACATTAACTTTTTTATCACTAGACCAGTGGTCTAGTTGCTCATAATTTTTACTAGAGTAGACCACCAGTGAAGTCTGCTAGACCAAAAAAATAAGGACCTATTGTTTGCCGAGTTACGGAACCGGCCAAAGTTGAGACGAATGACATGACCTAGTTCAAATAGATGTGTATACTTGATTGATACCGATCTATAAGCTAGGAAGCTAAATAGATCGACAAACTGGGTGAGAAATTTTAATTCCAGGTCTAAACGCGTATTCTGGGTCAAAAACCGACTCCAAATCAGACAGGCATAAATCAGATAACCCTCTAGTCTAGTTTCGCTTTCTATCGCGACTGCGCATGACTGTTGTCTACTAAATTTCCTGTTCCGATCTATCATTCAGTGTGTTATGGAAACGGCCTAGATGAGAAAAATGAAAATGACCCGGTTCAAATGGCTGTGTACGCTCGATCAATACTGATATGTAAGCTAGGAAACTAAATAAATTAACAGACTCGGTTAAAATTTTTATTCCCGGCCCAAACACTTGCACTGTGTCAAAAATCGGGTCAAAATCGGACAGACCAACCCTTCTAGTCTAGTTTTGATTTCTATCGTGACTGCGCATGTCTGTTTCCAACTAGATTTCCGGTTTATTGAAATTCTACTTTCACTTTGTTCTCGCTGATTACTTGCGAGTTTAATGGACATGGACCATCGTCATTTGTGATCAGGCAAGGCTGAAGCAATAAATGGAAAATTTATTTGAATCGAATTTTAATTATCAAAATTTTTTCACTAGACCAGTCTGGCAAGCTCGACATGGATTGTACTAGCCCGAACGGACAATTTACTAGACAATGTCGTTCGGACGTGCCTTAATGTCGAACCCTGCAGATATTGTATTTTGTAGAAGTTGAATAAAATAGTTGCCTCAATGTGAAGGTGTGCTTACAGGGTTCGACGACGTGATGACGTACAGGGGTCTTGTTTGCCAAAATTTGGGGCCGTTATTGGGCCCCATTCCCAATGGCAAAAAGTATCTTTTTTTCCCAATTCCCTGGTGAAAATTCCCAATGAGGATCCAGAATGCCCCATGTTAAGACCTCATCTTCATTTACAAACATTTTGAAGACAGTTTTAGATTAGATTCTCAAACAAGAGTATGTACAAATGCATTTTACATCACTACAGTCTAATTTGCAGCTGAAACTGAGTGACAGTATGAATACAAACTTGTTTCAGTTTTTCCCAATTTAGGTAAAAATGTCGCTATTTTTCCCAATTTCACTGGCCCCTGGACCCAAACAAAAATTGGTAGCAAGACCCCTGACGTAGCATCTACTCAATTTGGGTTTGAATAGGGACATTAAACACACTGACAACACACGCCGTAGTGCAGAGTTATTTTCAACTTGCTTCAAAATGTTTTTTAACTTGGATTTTAATCGTTTAAAATTCTGATGATATACTCAGGTATAATTTTTCTTTGTCTATTAAAAAAAAGAATTCATAATTGTGTTGTCGATTGCCGACCCCAAATCAATTAAATAGTTGGGAGATACTAGTACATATTTTTTCAAATAAATAATAGGGATGCATTTGCCTTTGAATTACTTTATGAGCTGCCGATTCACGGTGACTGTCATCGCCGCGAGAAAAAAATCAAATGTATAGGTTATCTAGCGATATCGTATCCACAAACTTGATGGGTATCTAAACGAAGATCAAGATTCAAAAACATTTCGGATTGTATTATTGCAACTAACTTGCGGAAAAGTCATGATGTTGATCTGCTTTTCGGTTTCACAAACAAATGCCGAGTAATTTCTGTAGAAATAAGGCTTCTAATTGATTCGTAAATAAAATGTTCCTGAAGATTCAAAGACTCGACTAATTACGACCCTGCGACCTTCAGAGAGTTCTCAAAAGGTTTATAAAGGAAAATTAGCAGTTTGAACATAGGCAGTCTTGTTCAGATTGACGATTTTCTGCTACATTTTGGGATGAAATTTAACTTAGGTTGTTCATGGGAAAAAGGAAATTTGCAGGCATAACTTCGATTACGCGCCCTAGTTGTTTGAACGTCTTTTATAATAATTACATTCAAAACCGAAACTTTTTAAAAATTTGATCTGGCTTTTGACTAATACCTATCATCAAGCACCGGTATATCGCCGCTAAATCCTAGGTAGCGTGACCCTGAAATATGCGTTCATTATAATTTGAACATGGCTTGAAAAGAAGATATATGCTGATTGAATAAGGACACAGTAAAATACAATGTACATAAGTACCAAGCGTTGGATTATAATTTGAATATTTTTTTAATAGAACTAAGAACAGTCCAAATTCTAGCAAAAGCTGTGAGTGTAAAGTGCTCTGAATGCCTTCCTAAGGTGTTTGAAAGCACTATTTTTCAACATCTCCATAGGGGCCCTGGACCCCTGGCTAAGGCATTGATCTGGACCCACCTGGGGCCCAGCAGCCCCCTGGCCCTCAGCTTGAAAATTCAGTATTTTCAGAATTTCCAACTTTAACCCCTGTAATTTGAAGCGGTAGTGGCAAATTTAAGTATGGGCAAACCTTGAAACGCAATTGTGTTCATGCAAATAGATATGAATAAAAACATAATGGGAAAAGAAGAAATTGCTCAATTTGAGCAATTACTTCTTTCCCCATAATGTTTTATACAGAAGTATTACATTTTAATTCATAAGAAAGCATTATTTATCAGTTTTTTGGCATGAAATACCTCAAAACTCTCTTTTTGGTGACCATTTTGATGAAATTAAGCTGTGGGGTACTTTTGAAGCTGTAGTGGCATTACCCTGGTTTACATGAAGCTGTTGTGGGGCCGATACAGCTTATTGGACTGGGGAGAACACTGATAAATGTGGGCGTGACAAAGGGCTCTGTACCGGTACTCGATATATATCGAAAACCGGTATTTTACGTTCGATAGATATATCGTATCGAACGTTTCTGTATCGGAAAAAATATCGATCATAGAGAAAAGTAGAAATATTAGGCCAATAATTAGACAAATAACATTCAAATTGGCTTTCTCCTCTTTAGAAACTGACTATTTCTCGGTCGCATGGCTTAACGGGGGAGAGACAAAATGAAAATATTTACCTAAACTTAAATTCCAACAAAACCGTTATTTACACATAATCCCTCATTTTAAGACGCCGTGTGTTTTTAGAGACGAGAAAAGGCTGGCTTGATGTGTTGGCGGCCTTTCTTTGATGTCGTGAGAAATTTCAAGTGACGTCACACAAGCGACTAACACGCCGTGCCCTTTCCCACACAAAGCCTACATTTTGAAAACTCATGTGAGAAATATTCATGCAAAAGACGAAAGGGCTGATTACAAGCATATTTTCTGTTGGTCTTGATATTTCGTGTTTTATATATTGTACACTTATCATTACATTCATTAACATAAAGTTTGTCGTCTACAGTATTTTTATACCCCCCACCTACAAAGTAGAGGGGGGTATATTGGTTTCACCATGTCTGTCTGTCTGTCAGTCCGTCCGTCCAGTCGTCCGTCCGTAGACTTTTTCGTTTCCGTGCTCTAACACAAGAACGGTTTGACCTAGGATCATTGTTGCCCATGACCCAAGGAGGTGCCCTATTGTTTTTGGGTCACAAAGGTCAAGGTCACAATTGGACTTTGTTTAAAATCCGTTTCCGTGCTCTAAGTCAAGAACCGGTTGACCTAGGATCATGACACTTTACACAGTTGTTGCCCATGACCCAAGGAGGTGCCCTATTGTTTTTGGGTCACAAAGGTTAAAGGTCAAGGTCATAATCGGACTTTGTTTAAAATCCGTTTCCGTGCTCTAAGTCAAGAACCGGTTGACCTAGAATCATGAAACTTTACACAGTTGTTGCCCATGACCCAAGGAGGTGCCCTATTGTTTTTGGGTCACAAAGGTCAAAGGTCAAGGTCACAATCAGACTTTGTTTAAAATCCGTTTCCGTGCTCTAAGTCAAGAACCGGTTGACCTAGGATCATGACACTTTACACAGTTGTTGCCCATGACCCAAGGAGGTGCCCTATTGTTTTTGGGTCACAAAGGTCAAGGTCACAATCAGACTTTGTTTAAAATCCGTTTCTGTGCTCGTAGTCAAGAACCGGGTGACCTAGGATCATGACATTTTACACAGTTGTTGCCCCAGACCCAAGGAGGTGCCCTATTGTTTTTGGGTCACAAAGGTCAAGGTCACAATCAGACTTTGTTTAAAATCCGTTTCCGTGCTCTAAGTCAAGAACCGGTTGACCTAGGATCATGAAACTTTACACAATATTTGCCCATGATCCAAAGAGGTGCCCTATTGTTTTTGGGTCACAAATTTCAAAGGTCAAGGTCACAATCAGACTTTGTTTAAAATCCGTTTCCGTGCTCTAAGTCAAGAACCGGGTGACCTAAGATCATGACACTTTACACAGTTGTTGCCCATGACCCAAGGAGGTGCCCTATTGTTTTTGGGTCACAAAGGTCAAAGGTCAAGGTCACAATCAGACTTTGTTTAAAATCTGTTTCCGTGCTCTAAGTCAAGAACCGGTTGACCTAGGATCATGAAACTTTACACAGTTGTTGCCCATTACCCAAGAAGGTGCCCTATTGTTTTGGGGTCACGAAGGTCAAGGGTCAAGGTCAAAATCGGACTTTGTTTAAAATCGGTTACCGTGCTCTAAGTCAAGAACCGGTTGAACTAGGATCATGAAACTTTACACAATTGTTGCCCATGACCCAAGGAGGTGCCCTATTGTTTTTGGGTCACGAAGGTCAAAGGTCAAGGTCACAAACGGACTTTGTTTAAAATCCATTTCCATGCTCTAAGTCAAGAACAAGTTGATCTATAGCACTTTTTCAGTGACAAGGTGCTAGTGGGGGGTATTTGTCTGCTTTGCAACAGTTCTAGTTCATTTTGGGCTACAGTAATTTTTACTTGTTTGGAAAGGATAAAAGACAGTTGGGATGTTCTGAACACCGAAAAACGACATGTCTTTTGTGTTGACTGTTAACCAAGACCAAAATGAATGGAATTTGTTTCATTCTTTTTTTTATCGATGGATTTAAAACACAATTGGGTAAATCTATTTAACAGTGTCCTATTTGCGATACGAGTCAGGGCGACATATCGTAGCCCAAACTGTTTGTAAACAAAATGTAATTCTCTATAAACCTTTTGTAACTTCAAATTTTCTGATCAGATTTACTAGTGTAGGAAACTTTCTGTCCCCGTAATTCGTTTTGAAAAAATGGACTTGATCAAGCAATCAGAAAGCAAACAGAAAAAAGTAGTGTTCTTGCGATATTTTTAAGTTTTACCGAATATTTCTTAAAGAACCTATACATGTGTTTACATTGATCTGTATACAACATGACGTATTAATGAGTGCGCTCTCAGATGGGTGGTGGGTCGCAAGGTCAGCCACAGGTGTGGTTGGAGAGACATTTAGGTATTTCTTCTTTTCTTATTGGCTCCTCTAATGGCACCAACTGACTCCAATTTAAAGTTTCAGTTTGTGATCAGTTTTAATGACGAAAAATGAACACATTTCTTGTGTTCGACTTCTTTTTTTTTGTACTGAAAATTGAAATATCATACTGATATATATCGAATATCGGTCATTTTGTATCGATACAAATATCGTATCGATAAAACTGACCGATACGGAGCCCTAGCGTGACAGGGCGGGGCTTATCAGACTTGGAGAAATTACAAAGTAGGCCAGCGAGGCTTATGTCCGTGCATGCATCCGTCCGTGTGTGCATCCGTCCCTGCGTAAACAATTTTCAAACATCTTCGCCAAAACTACTGGACCAGAATCTTCCTTGCATGAATCTCTACCAAATTCCTTCAAAAGAATAAAATCTGTGCAGAACTTGAATTTTAATTTTATTGAATTAAATTTTCGAAAAATCTTTAAAAATACTTCTTCTCCAAAAGTACTGGACCAATTTCAACCAAACTTCACAGAAATCTTCCTTACACGAATCTCTTCTTAATTCCTTCAAAAAAATAATTCTGTGTAGAACTTAAATTTCAATTAATTTAATTGAATTAAATTTTGAAAAGTCTTTTAAAATTCTTCTTCTCCAAAACTACTGTACCAATTCCAACCAAACTTTACAGAAATTTTCCTTGTATGAATCTCTTCTTAATTCCTTCAAAAAAAAATAATTCTGTGTAGAACTTAGATTTCAATTAATTAAGTTAAATTAGATTTTCGAAAAAGTCTTCATTTCCAAAACTACTACAGTTGAGAACATCATGAAATTGACATTCTGAGTGGAATGGCCATGTTTTATAAGCGAATGAATGGATGAATGGAATGAGCGTTTGGAATGATTTTGTGTATCTAAAAAATCGATAACACGCCCACGATAACCGTTCAACCAATCAAACATGATCTTTAAATATTAACAGCCCGATATTGGAAATTTACCAATATTATGGGTATGAAGGTTTATCGATAAAATGCCCATGATAATATTTTGGCCAATGAAATGCCTTCTTTTTATAACAACCAATTAAACCAGTGAACGTTTATTGAGCGGTGTGAATGTTTTATGAGCGGTTTGAATGTTTTTGTGATCGGAATGAATGAACGCTGGAGTGGAATGATTTTGATGGGAATGGAATTGTATAAATGTCAATTTCATGATGTTCTTAACTGTACACGAATCTTACTTGCATGAAGCCCCTAAATTCCTTAAAAAATCCTTGTAGAACTTAGATTTTGATGAATTTAGTTAAAATGAATTTTCGAAAAATTGTTATACAATCTTCTCCAAAACTACTCGACCAATCTCAACCAAACTTTACAGGAATCTTCCTTGCATGAATCTCTTCCAAATTCCTTAACGATCGAATGAAAACCTTGGCCGCTGAAGGCTAGGCTTATTTATTTTTTGCTTTATGAAACATAGTGTAATTTAAAAAAAAAAAATTAAAAACATTTCTCCTCCATAATCACTTATTGGATTCCATTCTGGTGTAGCATGAATCTTCTTTTGATAGACCTCTATTGTATTTCTTGAAGAATTTCGTAGTCTATATGTCTAAAAGCCAGTGGAGCAATACAGGGCCATCATGGCCCTCTTGTTAGAAAATCTCCTCTCAAACCATTGGGTCAATTTAGAACAAACTTGACAGAAATGTTTCTTTGGTGACCCCTTACGTAAATTGTTCAAAGAATTTTGATTGGTCCATAAATGAGGGAGTGGCAGGGTTGGGCTTATCAGACTTGGAGAAATCACAAAATAATTATGCCCCCTTTCGAAGAAAATGGGGGTATATTGATTTGCAAGTGTCGGTCGGTCGGAAGGTCGGTCGGTCGGTCGGTCCGTAGGTCGGTCGGTCTGTCCGTAGACCAAACCTTGTCCGGAGCATAACTCGAAAAGTATTAAAGGTAGAATCATGAAACTTCATAGGTGGATAGATCTCATTATGGAGTGGTGCAGTGCACAAGAACCGTAACTCTTCCGATCAATTTTTTTGAGTTATTGCCCTTTGTTGATTTTATAACTTGATTCTTGTCCGGAGCATAACTCAAAAAGTATTAAAGGTAGAATCATGACACTTTACAGGTGGATAGATCTCATTATGGAGAGGTGCAGTGCACAAGAACCGTAACTCTGCTGATAAAATTTTTTGAGTTATTGCCCTTTGTTGATTTTCAAACTTGATTCTTGTCCGGAGCATAACTCAAAAATTATGTAAGGTAGAATCATGAAACGTTACAGGTGAATAGATCTCATTATGGAGAGATGCAGTGCACAAGAACCGTAACTCTGCCGATCAATTTTTTTGAGTTATTGCCCTTTGTTGATTATCAAACTTGATTTTTGTCCAGAGCATAACTCAAAAACTATGTTAGGTAGAATCATGAAACTTTACAGGTAGACAGATCTCATTATGGAGAGGTGCAGTGCACAAGAACCGTAACTCTGCCAATCAAATTCTTGGAGTTATTGCCCTTTGTTGATTTTTACACTTAATTCTTAACATTGCCTATATCTCATGCCCTTTTACACATACAGCCTTGATATCTCAAACATAGATACCTCCTATCAACATCGTTCACATTTAACCATGACCTTGGACCTTGTGACCTTGACCTTGGAGTTTGACCTTCTTTAAAAAAATTAAACCCGACATATATCTCATGACCTTTTACAAATACAGCCTTGAGATTTCACACATGGACACATCTTACCATCTTACCAAGACCTTTCACAATTGATCATGACCTTGGACTTTGTGACCTTGACCTTGGAGTTTGGCCTACTTTTAAAAAACTTTAACCTGGCCGATATATCATGTCCTTTTACACATACAGCCTTGATATTTTACACATGGAAACTTCCGACCAAGACCTATCACATACGACTATGACCTTGGACCATGTGGCCTTGACCTTGGAGTTTGACCTACTTTTAAAAAAATTAAACTGGGCCTATATCTTATGTGCCAATACACATACAGCCTTGGTATTTCACACATGGACACATCTTACCAAGACCTTTCACATTTGACCATGACCTTGGACCTTGTGACCCTGACCTTTGACTTTGACCTACTTTTAAAAAAACTTTAACCTAGCCGATATATCAATTCCTTTTACACATACAGCCTTGATATTTGACACATGGACACCTACGACCAAGACCTTTCACATTTGACCATGACCTTGGACCTTGTGACCTTGACCTTGGTGTTTGACCTACTTAAATAATACATTAACCTGGCCTATATTTCATGTCATTTTACATATACAGCCTTGATATTTCACACATGGTCACTTCCAACCAAGATATTTCACTTTTGACCATAACCTAGGACCTTGACCTTGGAGTTTGACCTACTTTTAAAAAACTTAAACTAGGCCTATATCTCATGTCCTGTTACCTATACAGTCTCCAATTTTACACATGGACACCTCCTACCAAGACCTTTCACATTTGACCATGACCTTGGCCTGTGTGACCTTGACCTTTGATTTTTACATACTTTTAGAAATCTTTAACCTAGCCTTTATCTTATGTCCTATTACACCTACAGCCTCGATATTTCACACATAGACACCTCCTACCAAGACCTTTTACATTTGACCATGACCTTGAATATTGCAACCTTGACCTTGGAGTTTGACCTACTTTTAAAAAAGACTGAAACTAGGCATATATATCATGTCCGTTAACACCTACAGCCTTGATATTTCACACATGGACACCTCCAACCAAGACCTTTCACATTTGACCATGACCTTGACCTTGGCATTTGGCCTACTTTTAAAAACTTTAACCTGGCCAATGTTTCATTTTACTTTTACATATACAGCTTTGATATTTCACACATAGACACCTCCTACCAAGACATTTCATATTTGACCATGACCTTGGACCTTGTTAACTTGACCTTTGACTTTGACCTACATCAAATGTAGGCCCATGAGGGGGCATATATGTTTAACAAACATCTCTTGTTCTTTAAAAATCTTTCCTTCCAAACCAGTGGGCCAATCTTGACCAAATTTTGCAGGAATGTTCCTTGGGTGACCCTTTATATTGTTGAAAGAATTTCAATTGGTGTATAAATGTTGGCGTGGCAAGGCGGGGCTTATCAGACTTATCAGAAATCACAAAAATAATTCTTTGAAAATCAACCATGGGGCCAATTTTGACAAAACTTGGCAGAGATTAATCCGAGTCTTCTCTGATGTAAATACGCTCTTTGATATTTTGTTTTTTCGCTATTTACATCAGAGAGCGTTCCTCTTTGAAAAAATCAAGAAGTTCGCAACAAATTGTTGCGCATCGTTCACCGTCCGATCTTAAACGCTATCGTTAAAACCCCTGATGATATCGATAAATGAACCATTTATTGTTATGGCTGCTGAAAAAATTACGACCAAAAAGTATTTCTAAAAGGTTAATAGGCAATGTTTTGCAACAACCCTCACCTGAGCAGCCTTTGTTTACCTTGACCTTCCATTCAAAACCAATTCAAAACCAAAGGTTAATACGTTATACTCATCCAGCAGGCCGATTTGAAATGAAATTTTTGGTCAGGTATGACAAAAAATGATTTATTGATCTATAACGTACAGTGTTTTACCGAGTGATTCGATATGATACACAAAAAAAAAAGCTTCAAGTTACTTGTAACGTTACCGAACTTTCCGCTGTTTTCAAAGAGAACGCTCTCTGATGTAAATAGCGAAAAATCAAAATATCAAAGAGCGTATTTACATCAGAGAAGACTCGGATTAGGCAGAGATGTACCTTGGGTGACTCTTTACTTAAATTTTCTGTGAAATTTTGATTGGTACATAAATGTGGGCTTGGCAGGGTGGGGATTATTAGAATTAGAGAAATCACAAATAATTCTTTTTAAATCAACCAATCGGCCAATGTAGACCAATTTTGGCAGTAATGTCCCTTGGCTTGCCCTTTACTCAGATTGTTTGTTAAAGTTTGATTGATCCATTTATGTGGGCATGGCAGGGTGGGGCTTATCAGACTTTGAGAAATCACAAAGTAATCATTTAAAACCAACAACCATTGGGTCAATTTTAATAGGAACTTGGCAGAAATGTTTTTGGGTGGTCCTTTACTTACATGGTTAGTGAAATTTCTATTGGTCTATAGATGTGGGTTTGGCTGGGCAGAACTTATCAGAATTGGACATACCATGAAATAATTCTGTAAAAATCAATCAATGAGCCAATTCAGACCAAACTTGGCAGGGATATTCCATGGGTGAGTGACCCTTTACAAGATTTTGCAGTGCGAGGCTTACAAGAAATCATGGGGTAATTCTTTTACTTTAACCAGTGGAGCGATTCAGGTCCTCTTGTGCCTGTTGTTTAGCTCCACTGGCCATCCAGCCAGTGTGCTATTGTCTTGGTGTTTTGTCAGTCATGCGTCCCTCAGTCCGGTCGTCAGTCCGTCCGTGCGTCCGTTTGTCAACTTTTTCTTTGGAAATCGTCTTAAAAACTACTTCATGGATTCCAACCAAACTTCACAGGAATGATCGTTGGGAGACCCGCTCTCACATTCCTTCAAAGCATTCTGGTTGAGCAAAAAAATCTACCCTTGAATGTCAAAAATGATCGTTTGTAGCTCACCTGAGCACAAGGTGCTCAAGTGTGCTATAGTGATCACCTTTTGTCCGGCGTCCGTGCGTATGTGCATCGTGCGTACGTGCGTCGTCCGTCAACAATTTCTTTAAATGACATCTCCTAAACTACTCGGCCAATTTCAACCAAGCTTGGCAGGAATATTCCTTAGGTGACCCCCTTTCAGAATTGCTAAAAGAATTGAAATCCATAAAAAACTCTGGTTGCCATGGCAACAGAAAAGGAGAAATTTGACTGAATCTGAATACTATCTTTGAACAACACCTTCTCCTAAACTACTGGGCCAATTTCAACCAAACTTGGCAGGAATGTTCCTTAGGTGACCCCTTTTCAGAATTGCTAAAAAAATTGAAATCCATAAAAAACTCTGGTTGCCATGGCACCAGAAAAGGAGAAATTTGACTGAATCTCAATACTATCTTCGAACGACATCTCCTCCTAAACTACTTGACCAATTTCAACCACACTTGGCAGGAATGTTCATTAGGTGACCCCCTTTCAGAATTGCTAAAAGAATTGAAATCCATAAAAAACTCTGGTTGCCATGGCAACCAAAAAGGAGAAATTTGAATGAATCTCAATACTACCTTTGAACGACATCTCCTCCTAAACTACCAGGCCAATTTCAACCAACCTTGGCAGGAATGTTCATTAGGTGACCCCCTTTCAGAATTGGTAAAAGAATTGAAATCCATAAAAAACTCTGGTTGCCATGGCAACCAAAAAGGAGAAATTTGACTGAATCTCAATACTATCTTTGAACGACATCTTCTCCTAAACTACCAGGCAAATTTCAACTAAACTTGGCTAAAATGTTCCTTAGGAGGTCTTCTTTCAGAATTGCTAAAAAATTGAAATTGAATAAAAACTCTGGTTGCCATGGCACCAGAAAAGGAGAAATTTGACTAATTCTCAATAATTTCTTTGAACAACATCTCCTCCTAAACTACTAGGCCAATTTCAACCAAACTTGGCAGAAATATTTCTGAGGAAGTTCCTTTTAAAAATTGCTAAAAGAATTGGAATCCTTTAAAAGCTCTGGTAGCCATGGCAACAGAAAAGGAGATTTTTCCACCAAATCTCAATGACATCATTGAATGATATCTATATAAATAGGAGGTCACATTTAAAAAATTGCCTACAGAATTGCAATTTATTAAAAAAAAAACTGAACTCTTGTTGAGAAATTACATGAAATCTGTCAGAAGCAATTTCTCAATAACCGCAGAGCCAAATTTGACAAAACTTAATAGTAAATTTTGCATTGCTTATGATATTGCCAAGAGGTACTTTTCTTTGCTTTTCAATATGAAACCTTGTCACAGAAAAATGGGACTTCTTGTAAAAATCTGCTTATCAGGGGCAAAGCATCTACATTAATGCATGGATTTAAAAAAATGTATGGTTAAATTCATGTGTTCTTTATCATGAGTAGATGTTCTATTTGAAATAGATATTTATGTAGGTTCAAGGTCATAGATCTAGGTCAATTTGTAAATTTCTGTTTGTTTGTCAGTCTGTATGTTTTATTTTAATTCCATCTGTCCAAAGCAATTTCTCCATAAACACATAGCCGAATTGGATAAGACTTCATAATTGAGTTACATATGATATTGCACTAAGGTAGCTTTCTGGGTTTTCTATGGTTTGAAATCGCACAACGGCGTTCATATGATCTTTGACCCTTTATTGCATTACCTGTAAGAAATCTGATCTGTTATAAAACCCCATCTCAGGTGAGCGACCTAGGGCCAACGGCCCTCTTGTTTTACTTTGATTTCACGATAGCCACTACAAATATTGACCAATCTTAACATTAAGTTAACAAACTTTGACAATATTGTTGACCACAAGTTCTTCACTTGCCTGAATGGAATTTTCAGCATGATCGTAAAGTTACATTTTGATTTATATGCCCTTGAATTTGACAAAATTGCCATTTTCTTGCTATATCCGACATTGTTTTACTCTAACAACCATAAGTATTTACTAATCAAGACAAAAGTTTGATAGAGTCTTGTCAACCATAACTCTCTCACTCACTCCCGGGTTTCATGTTTAACGTGCAGGTGTAGAAGCATGGTCCACATCAGGGTGCTCCCTTCAAGGTAACTGGCTTGCTGCACGCATGGCTGTCTATACTCCTGGGCCGCGTTTTACTAACATAGATTTTTGTAAAAATCTTGTAACAACACATCTGATTGAACGAGAAATAATGACAGTAATTATTCGGCCAATCAGATTTGTTGTTGTTTTAAAAATGTTCGTAAGTTTGTTACTAAAACGGGTCCCTGTTCTCCATCTATCTTGCTCTTAAGGATCAATGGTGGATAGGCACCAATTTCGGCGGTCCCACTCTGTCAGCTGCCCCCAAGTCATCTTTGGTCTTCCCTGTCTGCGTGTGCCTGTGACCTTCATGTCATGAGCACTTTCGATTGCCCCGTTTGACCTTTCAAAGTTTCCCTTAGGATCAGTTCCAGGTCTTCGGGTCCGAGCTGTTCAAGTAACTTGCTTGATCTTATGTTGGGGATATCCTGGGGCGTATGTTGCAGATTTGTCGGATCATCGCACAATTGTTACGTTGCAGGCGTTGCAGATTTGGTTTGGACAGGGGCCATATTTCACTCGCGTATATCATCACGCTGCTGACACAGTTTGAGTATACCTCGCCTCGAGTTCGGTAGTTGAGGTGGCGTGATGTGAGAATCGGCATTAGCTCCTTGAATTTCTTCCATGCAGCTCTGACTCCTGTCTTGGTGGCTAAGTCGCATCCTCCGGCTGCAGAAAGCATGTCTCCAAGGTAGCAGAAAGCTGCCACAACCTCAAGTTTGTCTTCCGTCAAGTGGCCTTGCTTGTCCCATACAGTGTGCACATCTGAAGTTTGAATCCTCCTTGAGCTTTTTCAAACGGTTGCACTTCTTGTGGACCCATTTCTTGCATTCACTGCATAGTATGCTGTTACTGCCGACACCAGTTCAACATACAGCTAAAGGAAACTTTCCTGAGCCCTCCATAATGTCCAGCCCTGTCCCGCAGATCATTATTTTCGTCTTCTTGGCGTTCACTGACAGTCCTTTTTAGCGAGCCGGGACTTTAAGTCCGGGGAGCTAATGTCACAGCCCTAGTGTCGGCGTCAGCGTCGGCATCAGCGTCACGTCTTCACTTGAAAAAAACTTTAACCTGGTCTATATCTCGGGCACTATTTGAGATACAGCCTTGATATTTCACACATGGATACCTCCTGACAAGACCTTTCATTTGGGACCATGACCTTTGACCTAGTGACCTTGACCGTGGAGTTTGACCTACTTTTAAAAAACTTTAACCTAGCCAATATCTCAAGCACTATTAATGATACAGCCTTGATATTTCACACATGGATACCTCCTGCCAAGACCTTTCATTTGGGACCATGACCTTTGACCTGGTGACATTGACCTTGGAATTTACCCTACTTTTTAAAAATTAAGCTGTTTTAAGCCTGTTACCACATTCTTCCAAAGATTAATGACAACAAGATCGTCTGCATAGAGATCTTCCCAGGGGACACCAGACCGGAATTCACTTGAGAGGGCTTTGAGCACTGTGATGAAAAGGAGTGGGCTAAGGACTGAGCCCTGGTGGACTCCGGCCTTCACCTGGAACTCATCGCTGTATCCTTCTTCTACTCGTACACAGCTCCGTGAGTTGACGTACATACCCTGGATAAGCTGTACAATCCACTCCTCCATTCCGAGTTTCCTTAATGCCTACCAGATGACTTTGCAAGGGACTCTGTCAAAGGCCTTTTCCAGATCAACAAAGGCCATGTCTCCTGTTTGCTGCAAGGTACTTCTCTTGAAGCTGTCTGACGACGAAAATAGCGTCCGTTATGCCCCTGCCAAGTACAAAACCAAACTGGGATTCGTCTAGGGATACCACTCGCCTGATAAGACTGTTCACAATCCTCTCCAGAACTTTCATTACCTGTTCTGTCAGCTTCAGTCCATTGTAATTATACCCCCCACCTACGAAGTAGAGGGGGTATATTGGTTTCACCATGTCTGTCTGTCCGTCCGTCCATCCGTAGACTTTTTCGTTTCCGTGCTCTAACTCGAGAACCGGTTGACCTAGGATCATGAAACTATACACAGTTGTTGCCCATGACCCAAGGAGGTGCCCTATTGTTTTGGGGTCACCAAGGTCAAAGATCAAGGCCACAATCGGACTTAGTTTAAAATCCGTTTCCGTGCTCTAACTCTATAACCGGTTGACCTAGGATCATGAAACTTTACACAGTTGTTGCCCATAATCCAAGGAGGTGCCTTATTGTTTTTGAGTCACCAAGGTCAAAGGTTATGGTCACAAAGTCCCAATCGGACTTTGTTTAAAATTTGTTTCCGTGCTCTAAGTCAAGAACCGGTTGACCTACAGCACTTTTTCACTGACAAGGCGCTAGTGGGGGGGATAATTTGTCCGCTTTGCGACAGTTCTAGTTACCTCTGTCTAGAGCATCCCCTTTTTAGCTCGACTTTTCGAAGAAAATGAGAGCTTATACTGTCACCCGGGCGTCGGCGTTGGCGTTGCAACAAAGGTGAAAGTTTTTTCAAACATCAATAACTTCCGTACTATCAAAGGGATTCGACCCAAACTTGGAATACTTATTCACCATCACACCCTCTACCTTACTATCAGGGCCCATGACCCTGGGACCACTCTATTTTGAGTTATGCCCCCTTTATACTAAGCAACTTAGAAAGTCGAGCGCGCTGTCTTCGGACAGCTCTTGTTTCTATACAGACAGACAATGAAACTGCGCTCCGAATCTTCAGGGACTTTGCCATCTTTGATGATGCATGTTGCTAGGTCACGAATCATCTTAGCTCCAGAGACTCCCGATGCCTTGATCATCTCTGCTACTATTCCTGATGGTCCTGCAGCATTGCCCATTTACAACTTGGATATAGCCTTCTTTACCAGTTCTGTGGTGATGGGGATAGGGTATCCTTCAACAGGTGATTCACTGGATAGATGTGCTGGGTCCCATTCAAACTCAACATTCAGGAGTCGTTAATAATGCTCCAGCGAGGTTTTTTAGCTCACCTGAGCACGAAGTGCTCAAGGTGAGCTATTAAGATCGCTTTTTGTCCGTCCGTATGTCCGTCCGTCTGTCAACAATTTGGTGTTTACACTCTAGCATCTACAAATATAAGCCAATCTTAACCAAACTTGGTCAAAACATGTATGACCATGAGCTCGCGGATGAGTTTGAATTTGGGTCAGATCGGACCAGAAAGTCTGGAGTTATCTGCCCTTGAATGTAAAAAATAGCTACTTTTGACATTGTTTACACTCTAGCATCTACAAATATTGATCAATCAATATAAAAGTTGGACACAATGTTGGTGACCATAAGATCTCGGATGAGTACGATTTTGGGTCGAATCGGACTAGAAAGTCAGGAGTTATCTGCCCTTGAATTTGACAAAATTGTCGTTTTTGACTGTTTTCGACTTTGTTTACACTATAACATCTACAATTATTGACCAATCAAGACAAAACTTTAACACAATGCTAGTGACCATAAGATCTTTGATGAGTTTGATTTTGGGTCAGATCAGACCAGAAAGTCAAGAGTTATCTTTCCTTGAATGTTAAAAATAGCTACTTTTGACATTGTTTACACTCTAGCATCTACAAATATTGACCAATCAATACAAAAGTTGGACACAATGTTGGTGACCATAAGATCTCGGATGAGTACGATTTTGGGTCGAATCGGACTAGAAAGTCAGGAGTTATCTGCCCTTGAATTTGACAAAATTGTCGTTTTTGACCGTTTTCGACTTTGTTTACACTATAGCATCTACAATTATTGACCAATCAAGAGAAAACTTTAACACAATACTAGTGACCATAATATCTTGGATGAGTTTGATTTTTGGTCAGATCGGACTAGAAAGTTAGGAGCCCTTGAATTTGAAAAAATTGCTATTTTTGACTGTTTACTCTCTAGCATCTACAATTATTGACCAATCAAGACAAAACTTTGCCACAATGTTAAGGATCATAAGATGTTGGATGATTCAATTTTCAGCTTGATCGGTTAAAAAGATCATGAGTTATATGCTACTGAATTTGACAAAATTGATGTTTCGACGGTTTTTGACTTTGTTTACACTGTAGCATCTACAAATATTGACAAATTAAAACAAAACTTGTACATAATGCTGATGGCCATTAGATTCTGGATGACTTTGAATTTCAGTGTGATCGGATGAGAAAGTCATGAGTTATATGCCCTTGAATTTGACAAAATTGTTGTTATGGACTGTTTTTCAACTTTGTTTACTCTCTGGCATTTACAATTATTGACCAATCAAGACAAAATTGCTGTTTTCGACTATGTTTTTACTCTAACAACCACAAAATTAATGGTGACCAATCAAGACAAAACTTTGATCTTGGATATAATGATTAATTACCATATTAAGATCATGGATGAGTTTGAACTTCAGCACAATTAGACAAGCAGTTGCTGAGTTATCTGCCCTTGAAATGGACAAAATTCTCGTTTTTGACTTTGTTTTCACTCTTTACAACCAGATATATTGACCTATAAAGAGGAAACAGGGACATAATGTTGAAGACCATAAGCTTGTTTTCAGTCTTAATGTCACAAATATTAATTGATTCAAACATAACTGTGGCTCATATCATCTTGGTTCAGGTGAGCGATATAAGACCATCATGATCCTCTTGTTGTTCGGATTCATTGCTCAAAGTTATCTCACCGGCATCATTTCTTACAAGTTTGTCTCCAATGGCATCCACATAAGATCTAATATTTGTATTATTTTCACCCTGATTCACGGGTGGTAAACAGAGAAACTAGCTCCAAAAAGAGGTAGTTGCATAGAGCGAAAATTTGTAGGTCACGAACACATTTTCTAAAATTATTTCTTTTAAAGAGAGTTTTTGAGAAATCCGGCGATGCTGTAATATGAAGAAATGGTCGAAGTTTGTTATGCACGGGAGTATACGGTATTAGTAGCAGGGTTTTAATACAATCATTGAAAAACATTTCAAAATCGAAAGTAAAAAAGGTTTTACTTTCGATTTTTAAATGTTTTTCAACAATTGTATTCAAACTCAGCTTAATAACACCGAATATTCTCGTGCACAACAAACTTCGACCATTTCTTCATATTACAGCATCGCCGGATTTTTCAAAAAACTCGTTGTAAAAGAAATAATTGTAGAAAAATGTGTTCGTGACCTACCTTTGTTTACAGATTTTCGCTCTATGCAACTACCTCGGTAGAGGCCGGATGTCACGAGGAAACAAAATACCGTTGACTCTTTTTGGAGCTAGTTTCTCTGTTTACCACCCGTGTGATTGGAATCTTACATTCTGAGTTATGTCCCCTTGAAATGAACAAA
The DNA here is from genome assembly GCA_963680895.1 of Fragum sueziense. Classification (NCBI taxonomy): domain Eukaryota; kingdom Metazoa; phylum Mollusca; class Bivalvia; order Cardiida; family Cardiidae; genus Fragum; species Fragum sueziense. The sequence goes on from OY804599.1 coordinate 41,417,468, forward strand.
ATTTCAGATTTCGACACTGTTTTCACCCTAACTACAACAAATAATTATCCCCCGCCGAAAAAATTTTTCGGGGGGGATATTGTTTTTGCCATGTCCGTCCGTCCTTCCGTCCGTCCGTCCGTCCGTCCGTCCGTCCGTCCGTCCGTCCGTCCGTCCGTCCGTCCGTCCGTCCGTCCGTCCGACATTCGTTTCCGCGCTATTTCTTGGAAACTATAGACCGGATTTCGATGAAACTTGGCACACAGCTTCACTACAAAGAGGACATGCGCATATCGTCGCGGTTACCCGGTTCGACCATTGAATTCAGAGTTACTGCCCCTGACTGTTTAAGCCATATACATACAGAGTGATATTCGTTTCCGCGCTATTTCTTGAAAACTGTTGACCGGATTTCGATGAAACTTGGCACACAGCTTTACTACAAAGTGGACATGCGCATATCGTCGGGGTTACCCGGTTCGACCGCCGAATTTAGAGTTAGTGCCCCTGACTGTTTTAGCCATATACATACAGTGATATTCGTTTCCGCGCTATTTCTTGGAAACTATAGACCGGATTTCGATGAAACTTGGCACACAGCTTCACTACAAAGTGGACATGCGCATATCGTCGGGATTACCCGGTGCCACCGCCGAATTTAGAGTTACTGCCCCTGACTGTTTTAGCCATATACATACAGAGTGATATTCGTTTCCGCGCTATTTCTTGAAAACTATAGACTGGATTTCAATGAAACTTGGCTCACAGCTTCACTACAATGAGGACATGCGCATATCGTTGGGGTTACCCGGTGCACCGCCGAATTAAGAGTTACTGCCCCTGACTGTTTTAGCCATATAAATACAGAGTGATATTCGTTTCCGCGCTATTTCTTGAAAACTATAAACCGGATTTCAATGAAACTTGGCACACAGCTTTACTACAATGAGGACATGCGCATATCGTCGGGGTTACCCGGTTCGACCGTCGAATTTAGAGTTACTGCCCCTGACTGTTTAAGCCATATACATACAGAGTGATATTCGTTTCCGCGCTATTTCTTGAAAACTGTAGACCGGATTTCGATGAAACTTGGCTCACAGCTTCACTACAATGAGGACATGCGCATATCGTCGGGGTTACCCGGTGCCACCGCCGAATTTAGAGTTACTGCCCCTGACTGTATTAGCCATATACATACAGAGTGATATTCGTTTCCGCGCTATTTCTTGAAAACTATAAACCGGATTTCGATGAAACTTGGCACACAGCTTCACTACAAAGTGGACATGCGCATATCGTCGGGGTTACCCGGTTCGACCGCCGAATTTAGAGTTACTGCCCCTGACTGTTTTAGCCATATACATACAGAGTGATATTCGTTTCCGCGCTATTTCTTGAAAACTATAGACTGGATTTCAATGAAACTTGGCTCACAGCTTCACTACAATGAGGACATGCGCATATCGTTGGGGTTACCCGGTGCACCGCCGAATTAAGAGTTACTGCCCCTGACTGTTTTAGCCATATAAATACAGAGTGATATTCGTTTCCGCGCTATTTCTTGAAAACTATAAACCGGATTTCAATGAAACTTGGCACACAGCTTTACTACAATGAGGACATGCGCATATCGTCGGGGTTACCCGGTTCGACCGTCGAATTTAGAGTTACTGCCCCTGACTGTTTAAGCCATATACATACAGAGTGATATTCGTTTCCGCGCTATTTCTTGAAAACTGTAGACCGGATTTCGATGAAACTTGGCTCACAGCTTCACTACAATGAGGACATGCGCATATCGTCGGGGTTACCCGGTGCCACCGCCGAATTTAGAGTTACTGCCCCTGACTGTATTAGCCATATACATACAGAGTGATATTCGTTTCCGCGCTATTTCTTGAAAACTATAAACCGGATTTCGATGAAACTTGGCACACAGCTTCACTACAAAGTGGACATGCGCATATCGTCGGGGCTACCCGGTTCGACCGCCGAATTTAGAGTTACTGCCCCTGACTGTTTTAGCCATATACATACAGAGTGATATTCGTTTCCGCGCTATTTCTTGAAAACTATAGACTGGATTTCAATGAAACTTGGCTCACAGCTTCACTACAATGAGGACATGCGCATATCGTCGGGGCTACAAGGTTCGACCGTCGAATTTAGAGTTACTGCCCCTGACTGTTTAAGCCATATACATACAGAGTGATATTCGTTTCCGCGCTATTTCTTGAAAACTGTAGACTGGATTTCAATGAAACTTGGCTCACAGCTTTACTACAATGAGGACATGCGCTTATCGTCGGGGTTACCCGGTTCGACTGCCGAATTTAGAGTTACTGCCCCTGACTGTTTTAGCCATATACATACAGAGTGATATTTGTTTCCGCGCTATTTCTTGAAAACTATAGACTGGATTTCAATGAAACTTGGCACACAGCTTTACTACAATGAGGACATGCGCATATCGTCGGGGTTACCCGGTTCGACCGCCGAATTTAGAGTTACTGCCCCTGACTGTTTAAGCCATATACATACAGGGATATTCGTTTCCGCGCTATTTCTTGAAAACTATACACCAGATTTCAATGAAACTTGGCACACAGCTTTACTACAATGAGGACATACGCATATCGTCGGGGTTACCCGGTTCGACTCTCAAATTTAGAGTTACTTCCCCTGACTGTTTTAGCCATATAAATACAGAGTGATATTCGTTTCCGTGCTACTTTATTGACAATGAAAATATATTCGGCGGGGGATATCAATTCAACGAATTTGCTTGTTACTATTCAGTTTAAGATTTTGACAAGATCATGCATGAAATTTATTTACAACTTCATCAGAATCTCATATCCTGAATTATGTGCCCTTGACAAATTGCTGATTTTGTCTGGTTTTCACTCTAACAGCTTCAAATACTAGTCAATTATTTACTTGTTTTTGCTTTGACCACATTTATGTTTTAACTTTGTTTAAGCTCTAAGAACCTTGTTTAAGCTCTAAGAACCACAAGTGCAAATAATCTAGTTTAAGCATTTAGATAGATTTTTCAAAATTTTGATTGTAAACCACAAGAAATTCAGGCCTGTGAAGCGACATGCCTTCAATGTACCTTCAATGTCACGGCTTCTGTATCCATTACCCAATGACAGTTTTGGACTGGTTCAATTTGAAAAGTGTTACAGACGACAATTTCAAGTTGATGAAAATTAGTCTTCCATTTTGGGTTAGAAAACATTATGGGTTATGAAGAAATTGCTTGCTACAGGCAATGCCTTCATTTTTAGCTCACCTGAGCACAAGGTGCTCAAGTGAGCTATTGTGATCACCTTTTGTCTGGCGTCCGTCCGTCGTGCGTCGTCCGTCGTCCGTCAACAATTTCTTTAAATGACATCTCCTCCTAAACTACTGAGCCAATTTCAACCAAACTTGGCAGGAATGTTTCTTAGGTGACCCTCTTTCAGAATTGCTAATAGAATTGAAATCCATAAAAAAACTGGTTGCCATGGCACCATAAAAGGAGAAATTTGACTTAATCTCAATACTATCTTTGAATGACATCTCCTCCTAAACTACTGGGCCAATTTCAACCAAACTTAGCAGGAATGTTCCTTAGGTGACCCCCTTTCAGAATTGCTAAAAGAATTGAAATCCATAAAAAAACTATGGTTGCCATGGCAACAGAAAAGGAGAAATTTGACTGAATCTCAATACTATCTTTTGAACGACATCTTCTCCTAAACTGCCAGGCCAATTTCAACCAAACTTGGCAAAAATATTCCTTAGGAGGTCCACTTTCAGAATTGCTAAAAAATTGAAATTGACTAAAAACTCTGGTTGTCATGGCACCAGAAAAGGAGAAATTTGACTAATTCTCAATAATTTCTTTGAACAACATCTCCTCCTAAACTACTTGGCCAATTTCACACAAACTTGGCAGAAATATTTCTTAGGAGGTTCCTTTTAAAAATTGCTATAAGAATTGAAATCCTTTAAAAGCTGTGGTAGCCATGGCAACAGAAAAGGAGATTTTCCACCAAATCTCAATGACATCGTTGAATGATATCTCCTCCTAAACTAACAGGCTAATTTCCACCAAACTAGGCAGAAATATTCCTTAGGAGGTCACATTTAAAAAATTGCTAACAGAATTGAAATTAATTAAAAAAAACCAACTCTGGTTGCCATGGCAACAGAAAAAGAGAAATTACAAGAAATCTGTCAGAAGCAATTTCTCAATAACTGCAGAGCCAAATTTGACAAAACTTAATATTTGCATTACTTATGATATTGCTAAGTGGTACTTTTCTTTGCTTTTCAAAACCTTGTTTTAGAAAAAGGGACTTCTTGTTAAAATCTGCTTATCAGGGGCATAGCATCAACATTTATGCATGGATTTAAAAAAATGTATGGGTAAATGTGTTCTTTATCATGAGTAGATGTTCTATATGAAATATATATTTAGGTAGGTTCAAGGTCATAGATCTAGGTCAATTTGTAAATTTCTGTTTGTCAGTCTGTATGTTTTTAGCTACCCTGAGCACAAAGTGCTCAAGGTGAGCTATTGTGGTCACTTTTTGTCCGTCGTCCGTCTGTCCGTCCGTTCACAATTTCGTGTTTACACTCTAGCATCTACAAATATAAGCCAATCTTGACCAAACTTGGTCAAAACATGTATGGCCATAAGATCTCGGATGAGTTCGATTATGGGTCAGATCGAACTAGAAAGTCAGGAGTTATCTGCCCTTGAATGCGAAAAATACTTAGTTTTGACATTGTTTACACTCTAGCATCTACAATTATTGATCAATCAAGACAAATCTTGGACATAACATTGCAGACCATAAGATCTCGGATGAGTTCGATTTTCAGTCTGATCTGACCAGAAAGACAAGAGTTATGTGCCCTTGAATTTGACAAAATTGCCATTTTCGGCTGTTTTGACCTTGTTTACACTCTAGAATCTACAATTATTCATCAATCAAGACAAAACTTTGACACAATGTTTGGGACCATGAGATCTTGGATGAGTATGATTTTCAGTCTGATCTGATCAGAAAGTCGAGAGTTACTTGCCCTTGAATTTGACAAAATTGTCATTTTTGGCTGTTTTCGACGATGTTTACACTCTAGAATCTACAATCATTGATCAATCAATCCAAAACTTGGACACAATATTGGGGATCATAAGATCTGGGATGAGTTAGATTTTCAGTCTTATCTGATCAGAAGGATGAGAGTTATGAGCCCTTGAATTTGACAAAATTGTCGTTTTTGACTGTTTTTGATCTTATTTACACTCTAGAATCTACAATTTTTGACCAATCAAGGCAAATTTTGGACACATGGTTGGAGACCATAAGATCTCATATGAGTTTGATTTTCAGTCTGATCTGACCAGAAAGGTGAGAGTTATGTGCCCTTGAATTTGATAAAATTGCCGATTTCGGCTGTTTTTGACATTGTTTACACTCTATAATCTACTATTATTTATCAATTAAGACAAAACTTGAACACAATGTTTGAGACCATAAGATCTTGGATAAGTTTGATTTTCAGTCCAATCTGATTAAAAAAATGGAGAGTTATGTGCCCTTGAATTTGATAAAATTGCCGATTTCGGCTGTTTTTGACATTGTTTACACTCTATAATCTACTATTATTTATCAATTAAGACAAAACTTGAACACAATGTTTGAGACCATAAGATCTTGGATAAGTTTGATTTTCAGTCCAATCTGATTAAAAAAATGGAGAGTTATGTGCCCTTGAATTTGATAAAATTGCCGATTTCGGCTGTTTTTGACATTGTTTACACTCTATAATCTACTATTATTTATCAATTAAGACAAATCTTGTACACAATGTTGGATATCATAAGATCTCGGATGAGTTTGATTTTCAGCCTGATCTGACTAGAAAGTCGAGAGTTATGTGCCCTTGAATTTGACAAAATTGCTGTTTTCGGCTGTTTTCGACCTTGTTTATACTCCAGAATCTACAATTATTTATCAAACAAGACAAATCTTGGACACAATGTTGGGCACGATGAAATCTTGGATGAGTTCGATTTTCACAATGTTATTGACCATAAGTTCGTTTTCAGTCTTAAAGTCATAAATATTTTTTGAAATGAAGAAATGTGTTGCTTATATCATTTTGGTTCAGGTGAGCGATATAGGACCATCATGGTCCTCTTGTATTTTAATTCCATCTGTCCAAAGCAATTTCTCCATAACCACATAGCCGAATTGAATGAAACTTCATATTTGAGTTACATATGATATTGCACTAAGGTAGTTTTCTGGGTTTTCTATGGTTTGAAATCGCATAGCGGCGTTCATATGATCTTTGACCCTTTATTACCTGTAAGAAATCTGATCTGTTATAAAACCCCATCTCAGGTGAGCGACCTAGGGACAACGGCCCTCTTGTTCACAATGCCTTGCCAAGCGGTTTTCTTTAGGGGCTTTAAAAGGTGTCACCAAGTGGGAATAGGTTATACAAAAATATCCTATCTTTGCCAATACATGTACATGTATCATTTTGTTGTCGGCAGCAGCTCTAAAATTGGAACAACTTGAATTCTTTGTTTTGGAAAGGGACAAACCACCCCAATAGCATGAATTTGGTGCTAAAAATAGACTTCATTTACTGTTATATACTCACCGTCATAAAAAAGTAGCCACTTTTCAAATAACCACCATTTCACAATTCTTAATGTCTTTTCGTTTTTACACATTCATACACATTCCCAATGGTTCTTTTTCACATCTCAATGATTAAATGCTTTCAACATGCCCGGAAACATGTTGAGTTGCAATATGGTTTCAAAACAGTATTTTAGGATATAAAGTTCAGTTTTGTTTACTTACTGCTGTCATTTTCTGCATAAGCTAACGTTGTTGAAACATAAACAAAAGTCCCATTTCAATTTCACAGTCAATCATTCCATTGCAATGATAAAGGTCTATGAAAATTTAGCACTACCAGTATAGAATGTTACATTATCAAATGTGTGATAATAACCGGAAGTGGTTCGTGAGTAAAGTGTAAGAAAACATTTTCTTAATTTGGAACGTACAAAAGACCAAACAGAAACATTAAATTCACCGAATAGAGCATTTGAGAGGAAATTTGGGATTGGTGGGGCTAAAACCAGGAACCGCCATTTTGCAAGGGTCTTCGATGTAATAAAAATCACGTATTAGTCACTAATCATTTCGACTAAAAACAGTGTCATAAACACAAGTCCTTATTCATTTTTGGCCCTTTTCCGTCCCATATATGGCCATGAATTCCAGTTGTTTGTTCCGTATTAGTTACAGATTTCCTGAGACCACCCCTAAGCTACCATAGCTAATGGGGTAATTCCACTGTTTTCGATACTTTCACGAAAGCAGTTTTACTTGCCATGCTTAAATAGTCTGTATTCATTCCGGTACTTTTATGAAAATTCATAAAATTACCGATCATTTGCATTAGACAAGTGGCTACTTTCTTATGACGGGGAGTAGATGTTGATAATGCGTCGTAGGTTTTATGATATTTCTTAACTAAGGCTTAAATCGAGTAGTAGATACAAGATTTTATAACGAGTTACGACACCTATATATACTACGGAAATTCTATTGTTTGTCCGAAATTATGACACGGTCAGATGAATCAAGGTTTTAGTTCTACTAGCGGACTATTGTCATTGCGGTGTGTCCGTCGTGCGTGCGTCAGTGCCTGCGTGCGTCCGTAAATTTTTTTCTTTAAAAATCTTCTCAAAAACTATCCGATTGATTTGAATTTTACATCATGAGTTATGTGCCCTTGAAATCGATAAAGTTGCCATTTTCAGCTTTATTTTGACTTTGTTTCCACTCTAGCACCTACAAATATTGATCAAAGACAAAAGTGAACTAGAACAGAATGTTGATAACTATAAGATCTTGCCGTGGTGTAATTTCCAGTTTGATCGGAATTTTATATCATGAGTTTTGTGCCCTTGAAAGTGACAAAATTGCCATTTTCGGCTTTATTTTGACTTTATTGTCACTCTAGCAACTACAAATATTGACCAATCAAGACAAAACTCACACAGAAAGTTGGTGACCATAGGATAATGCCTTAGTATAATTTTCAGCTTAATCTTAGTTTTACATCATTAGTTATGTGCCCTTTAAATTGACAAAATTGCCATTTTCAGCTTTATTATACCCCCGCAAACGAAGTTTGGAGGGGGTATACCGGAATCAGCCTGTCGGTCCAGTGGTTGGTTGGATGTTTGGTTGGTTGGTTGGTCTGTCTCCAAAACCTGTCGGACCGATACTTTTTGAGTTATGGCCCCTGATATGACCAAAAAATGCTTGTCCGGATAAATTCTCCTACACTTTTGGACCGATTTACTTCATACTTGGCACAAGTGTTCATTGTGACCTGTAGATCTGCAAAACGCAAATTTCACAGAAATCGGACCAGTACTTTTTGAGTTATGGCCCCTGATTTGACCCAAAAATGCTTGTCCGGATTTGACCCAAAAATGCTTGTCCGGCCAACTCCTCCTACAGTTACTGTCCGATTTGCTTCATACTTGGCACAGGTGTGCATTCGGACCTGTAGAGGTGCAAGACATAATTTCACGAAAATCGCACTGATAATTTCTGAGTTATGGCCCCTGATTTGACAAAAAAAATGCTTGTCCGGATAACTCCTCCTACACTTGTTGACCGATTTAGTTGACACTTGGCACAAGTGTTCATTGTGACCTGTAGATGTGCAAGACGCAAATTTCACAGAAATCGGACCAATACTTTTTGAGTTATGGCCCTGATTTGACCCAAAAATGCCTGTCTGGCCAATTCCTCCCACAGTTACTTCCGATTTGCTTCATACTTGACACAGGTGTGCATTGGGACCTGTAGATGTGCAAGACACAAATTTCACGAAAATCGGACCGATACTTTCTGAGTTATGGCCCCTGATTTGACCAAAAAAACTTGTCCGGATAACTCCAGGGGTCTCGTTTGCCGAAATTTGGGGCCGTTATTGGGCCCCATTCCCAAAGGCAAAAAGTATCTTTTTTCCCAATTCTCTGGTGAAAATTCCCAATGAGGACCCACAATGTCCTATGTTAAGACGTCATCTTCATTAACAAACATTTTGAAGACAGTTTTAGAGTAGATTCTTAAACAAGAGTATGTACAAACGCATTTTACATCACTACAATCTAATTTGCAGCTGAAACTGAGAGACAGTATGAATACAAATTGTTATAGATTTACCCAATTAAGGTAAAAACGTCGCTACTTTTCCCAATTTCTCTGGCCCCTGGCCCCAAACAAAAATTGGTAGCAAGACCCCTGAACTCCTCCTACACTTGTGGACCGATTTAGTTGATACTTGGCACAAGTGTTCATTGCGACCTGTAGATGTGCAAGTTCTAAATTTCACGGAAATCGGACCAATAATTTTTGAGTTATGGTCCCTGATTTCACCCAAAAATGCTTGTCAGGACAACTCCTCCTACAGTTAATGTCCGATTGCTTCATACTTGGCACATGTCTGCATTAGGACCTGTAGATGTGCAAGACGCATATTTCACGAAAATCGGACCATTTAGGACCTGTAGATGTGCAAGACGCATATTTCACGAAAATCGGACCATTACGTTTTGAGTTGTCGCCCCTGATTTGACCCAAAAATGCTCCTCCTTTAGTTACTGTCCGATTTGCTTCATACTTGGCACAGGTCAGAGGTGTGCATTAACTTCTGTAGATGTGCAGGATGCACATTTCACGAAAATCAGACCGACACTTTCTGAGTTATGGCCCCAAATTTGACAAAAATGCTTGTCCGGACAATTCCTACTACAGTCACTGAACGATTTGCTTCATACTTGGTACAGGTATGCATTAGGACCTGTATATATGCAAGATGCAAAATTCATGGAAATCAGACCAATACTTTCTGAGTTATGGCCCCTGATTGGACCAAATTTCAATAAAATCGGATTGACAATTTCTGAGTATGGCTCCTGAATCAACAAAAAAAAAACTCTTGTCCGAACAAAGGCAGTGATTTTTTTTACAATTCCAAGACTGAGTCCTGGGGACTCACTGGATTCCATATCAATGAGTCCAGCTACTAGCTTAGTGAGTCCAATACACTATTTTTAATAGGGAATCTGTAAAAATTGTTGCATCCTGGGACTCGCTAGAATTAAAACTTTGCATCCCAGAGACCAAATTATGAGTAAAAGTAGCAGGATGCGCAGGTAAATAAAACACTGAAGGTGGTGGCGGGGGTACCCAGTATTTTATCACCTTCAGTGATAGATGTCTAGTTTCGACTTCACACAAGCAACTACATATATTGGTAAATCAAGACAAAACTAGAAAAGAATGTTGGTGATCATAAGATCTTGCCTGTGTTTAATTTTCAGCTTGATCTGAATTTTACATCATGAGCTATGTGCCCTTGAAATTGACAAAATTGCCATTTTCGGCTTTATTTTAACTCTTACGCCGCGTCCATGGCGCAGTTGGTAGCGCATCTGCCTCTCATTCGAGAGGCCACGCGTTCGATAAACGGCCGTGGCAAATACCCTTACTGACAAAAATGTCACCCATTAATGGTTTGAGGTCGTGAACTTATGTGGGGGAGCAGCTGGAGGTTCGGTAAGGGTGTTGTGGTAGTACTGGTATGAGAAACGCCAGGAATCCATGCTTAGGTGCTCAAGCCGCCGCGATATGACCTTAGTAGTTGATAACAGCGTAAAACCCCAATCAATCAAATCAAATTTAACTCTTACGACCATAAGTGTTGACCAGTCAATACAGAACTTTAACAGACTCTTACTGACATAAAGATCTTACATGCGTGTAATTTTCAGCTTGATCTGAATCTCAAATCCAGAGTTATGTGCCCTTGTGTTTTACAATATAGCTATTTTCCACTTTGTTTTCACCCTCTTCCCATCCACAAAATTAATAATGATCACTCAGGTCAAAGCTTCCCTAAAATGTTGGTGAAGTTAAGATCTTGTTTTTGTCATCCTAAGCTTGATAGAAATATAACGTCCTGAGTTATGTGCACTTGAATTTGACAATATTGCCAATTGTGTTTTTGTTTTCATTGATATAACGGTAGTCGTATATTTGAATGTTTGCCCAGCCTGAACTTTTGAAATTGCATTCAATAAGAAAAACAATTCAAGCTTGTGGAGCGCTTCCAGACTGCCAGGGCTGTCTAATTGAGTTCCTTATTTATTACATTTTTCAGGTTGTGTTGATGTAAAAACAATGGCATCTCCAATTATGCAACTAACAAGGTATTCATCACTACAACACTGTTGGCGTACCTTTCATAGAATGTCTGCCTGTAATTTGAGAAGTAAAAGGCTTCTGTGTACCAACTTTACTGTGTCAGGACCAACGAGAAGAATACAGATGGTACCAGAAACTCATAAAAACACCTTCAAGTCTTTCATGGTTGTAGACCGTCTTCAAAATGTTATTGTTCATGAGTTTTCTACTTATGTAGATGGTGAAATCAATCAATATGGAAGAGGTGAGAAAGCTTCAGCACAGGATGAAGAACAGGTTTTTGGTGATCAACAATCTGATTCTTGGTTAGAGAACATGGACTTGTTACGTAAAAATGTAAACCTTACGGAGGAGGAGAGTTTAAAACTTGTTGAGAAGTCACCGAGATTAAGGCAGACAGAAAAATTGGTACATTTATTGGAAGCAGTGACCATAATGAAGGATATTGGTTATGACAATTTAATATTAAAGTATGTGGTAAATCGCGGGGCGACACTGCTTCTTCATGTGAGCCTGGAAAGCCTGAATTCTGTGTTGAAAGATCGCAGAGAATTTATATTGAAAAGTGAGTGTTATGATCATATCTTTGAACATATAAGGCTATCAACAAATGCAAAATTAGAAGAGAGAGAATTATTCAGAATGTCTATGGACAAGAAATATCATGGACGTGAGTATTTACTATACCGACAAGAGGTTTTCCCCTTGAAAAAGCTCATGGTAGATAATATGCCGTACCAAAGTTTTGGAGAGTATGTGTCTTCACGACTTGGCATAGAACAGAAAGTGGTCGATTCAATTTTGTGTTCGAAAGGTCGCAACCCAAAGTTGGACGAGTCGCTGAATACTCGAGGATGGACCTACGTTTACAGCGTCGCAGAGAGAATTTCTATCTTGCTCGACCTTGGGGCATCAAAACACGACATTCTTGAGAATGATAAGTTATTGAGAATGGACAATCAGACACCAATTCACAATATTACGGTCTTCTCAAACGTGGTGAAAGAACAGAAACATTTATCTGGAAAAGTTGATTTGAAAAAAGTCACGAAACATGTTTTTCCACGGTCGCATGATGGCATTCATATTACATTAGGAAGACTGTTACAAATTTCCATGCCTTCAGCTAAAGTTCCCAAAAAGCTGAAATTATATCTCCAAGATAAAAGTCGGGTGAATGCTGTAAGAGTGTTTCTTTTATTGACTGATGAGGGCTTTGAAGTGGAGGAGCTGAGAAAATTCAAATTCATCTATCTCTTTGGTGTTGAGGAATCGGACATAAGGAGTTATTTGGAATCTAGAAAGGCATCGGGGGATAAAACATCTTTGGATGAATTACTGGAAGCTATGGGGTTAGATGGAAACAATGAGGACGAGAAACAAAAACATGACAGCAGAGCTACAGATTCATAACCTGGGGAAAATTCATCTATCTCTTTGTTGTTGAGGCATCGGACATAAAAAGTTATTTGGAATATAGAAAGGCAGAGGGGGATAAATCAACATTGGATGAATTAACCCTTTCCCAAATAAGACCTGGTTTTGACGTCCCTAAGAGAATAGGCTTGGGAAAACATTTGAACAAAAGAAGAAACTGCTGATAACCAGCAGTTTCTCCTTTTGTCTCAATGTTTTCTATGCCATATTTCACACAAATTCTATCTCTAGAAACATCCAACTTGTCCTTTGTGGCACTTTTTGAAGTGGGTCACCCTAGAATTTGCGGTTTGGGAAAGGGTTAATGGATGCTATGGTGCAGGGTTCTTCAGAATAATTTGAAGCTGCAGTAGAAAATAAAATTGAGCTGGGATCTTGAAAAGGGTCCCTTATAGCATTTGAGACTACCATGTTTCCAGATCTGCATGTGCCTTAGAGCAATCTCAGGATTGGTGCTGTTGTCTTACAGTTGCTACAAATTATAGACAGGCTATTTGAGGACAGTTTAGAGGACAGGCTGGTCTGGAGCCAGGTTGTTCTGAAATGCCATAAAGGACGTTTTTCCAGATCCTGGCTATTAAACCACTCTAAACGCATTAAGGGCTGTAACTCTGCCATTAAAGAAGACAAGGCAATGAACTTTCGACAAAATGATTGCTGAAAGCCTGGGAATCGTTGAGTTCTGTGACATTTCTTTGATATTGTCTAAGCTGTATCCGGAGATTTTAGTTTAGAAAGGTCTCGGAACAAAATATTGAAGGAAGAAAATGGCGTGTCTTTGCTTTTCATAAGAAATAACCACGTAACTACAAACTGTTTCAAGCTGTAGTTACGGCTTTTTGTTAAAAGGAGACGTTAGGTAGCCTACTTTGTCCAAGAAAATAATCCCAGTTTACTTTTTATACGCCCGAAGGGTCGTATTATGTTATGGCCCCGCTCATCTGTCTGTCCGTCTGTCCGTCCGTCCGTTAGCAATTTCTTGTGTGCGCAACTCCTCCTACAGTTTTGATCGGAATTCGATCAAACTTGCCACAATGAATCTCCATGGTGTCTAGTTGTACATCCCGCTTACGGAATTTTTAAAATTGACTCTTCGTTATTGAATTATCTGTCCTTGAATTAAAGAAATGCCAATTTTCTTGTGTGCGCAACTCCTACAGTTTTGATCAAAATTTCATCAAACTTGCCACAATGAATCTCCATTGTGTCTAGTTGTGCACACCGCTTACAGAATTTAGATAACTATTTTCATTCTTGAATTATCTGCCCTTGAATTTAAGAAAAAATGCCCATTTTCTCAAAAATGTCCATTTTCACCTGTGTGCAGCTCCTACAGTTTCAACCAGCATTTAATCAAACTAGCCACAACGAATCTCTATGGTGTCTTGTGCAAACAAAATTTTGATAACTTTTCATGTTTGAATTATCTGCCCTTGAATCGAAAAAATTGCCAATTTTACCGACAAGCCCCTCTCGGGCGTATATGCGCCGCTCTGCGAAGCTCTTGTTGTTGAAAGGCGACGTTAGGTACTTTGTCCAAGAAAATAATCCCAGTTTACCTTTTAGAGAAGACTGCTACAGTAATCACGGTGTATAATTACGTGACTTAGAATTTCTGATAATCTTCAATAACTTTGTCAATACTTGACCAATTTGGATTCGGTTTGAAGCAGAGAAGGTGGAAAAATGTCAGGAATAACATGGACGTCGTAGATTGTTAAAAATCAACTGATAAAAAAGTAATTGAAGATAAACCAAAATTTTGGTTTATCTTCAATAACTTATTATCAGTTGATTTTTGTAACTACGTCCATCTAATGTGTGACGACTGTCCACATTCTCTGCTTAAAACAGAATTCAAATCGGTCCAGTATTTACAAAATTATTGAAGATTTTCTGAAAATATTGTATCACGTGATTATCCACCGTGGTTATGTCATGCGAATATACATGTAGATGAATGCCAAAATGACAACCCTTCTAAAGAAAACAGATTTAGACAAATTCAATTTGAAATCTGCAGCAGCCGACAAAATTGATCTGATTAGATACGGGCTTCGTGTAAATATACTGGCCAAAAGTCCTAACCGGCCACTTTAAAAATGACCATAACTTTTTTAAAGGTAATTCCATTTTTAAGCATAATATCCGTGGATTTACATGATGATTTACCAATAATTATCAAATTTTGATGTGTAATAAAGGAAAAGCTCAAAAAGGTCTAAATCATAATAGAGCTCGAGATAATACACTTTCAACAATTAAAAGTACACAAATCGTTAGCTACAACCCAGACAAAGAAAAAAATTGGCAAACATTGTCAATTTTGTGTGACTTTTGACAACAGAGAAAGCGGAAAGAAAGGGAGGCATGGTAAAATGGTGTTTAAGTTCAACCAGCAAAACATTTTATCTAGCGAATATGCTCAAATATGGTCTGGTGTGGAAAATCGATGCAACAAACTGATTTTTTACACATATCCTACATTGTGTAGCTCGCCGTGAATCATCAGTCTATATCTAAAGCATTTTCGAAGAAAAACGTGATTTAGATGCTGTTTTTAAGCACCGTTTTTCTGCATACATGAGCTCTTTCATTTTCTTCTAGGCCCATATGCCGTGCACAATTGTCAAACATTTTCAATTTTTTTCTTAGTCTATGTTTTAGCTAATGATTCATGAGACCAAAAACACTACATTGGCACTATTCTGAGCTCTGTGTGAATTTAGAGCTTTTTGAGCTTTTTTCTAGCTGTGCTTTTATTTCAATAAAACAACAGTAAATTTTTGCCAAAATCATTTGGATAGTTGCTTAAAAATTCACATAGCAAATTTTATGAAATTCCAATCACCACAGAAAAAAATATCTTTATTTTTAAATTGGCCGGTTAGAAGTTTTGACTAGTATATATATATATCAACATTTTCTTCTTTTGCCTCAATATTTTCCCAATTTTTAGCTCGAATTTTTGAAGAAAATGAGAGCTAATACTGTCACCCGGGCGTCGGCGTTGCAACAAAGGTTAAAGTTTTTTCAAACATATGTTTCTACTTATATGCTATTGCTCTGAAACTTTGCACATGCTTTTGTGACCATAATATTAGCCTCTAGGCAAAGATTCGTTACTCTCACATTTAATTTACTGGAATTTTAACCTTTTTTGACTTAGAAGTTCTGGGTTAAGCAACTTAGAAAAGTCGAGCGCGCTGTCTTACGGACAGCTCTTGTTTTCTAATGGGGACGTAAAAACCAGGCCCCGGTTTCTCAAAAAAACTTGTATGTTAGACAACCTAGTAAGAGTCCCTTTAACCCTTTTAAAAAATAAGACATGGCCCCGGTTTCTCGAAAAAACTTCTCATGAGAACATGCTCAACTTCAAAGGGATACTCTCCAACGTTATAGGGTATTCGATTGAAGTTCACGTGGATTTCGTGCGATTTGAGCACGATTTCGTGCGATTTGAGCACGGTGCTCAAATTTGAGCATGAGAACGTACTTGAAAGTTTTTTTTTTGAGAAACCGGGGCCAGGTCCTGTTTGGGAAGAAGATTAATGCAGGCATTGTTCTTGTTTAGGAAAGGGTAAACATAAGGAAGGAAATAACAATTTCGATAGATGACGCTACGGAAACTATTGTACTTTATTCCACTAAAAGTGTGCCATATCTTCCAAACGTCATCCCTTTGCGTATCCCATTACCAAATGACAAAATTTTGGGTTGGTCCAAATTCAAAGATGTTGCAGACAACAATTCAAAATGAGTGATTTTTTACATTTTTTGGTCATTTTGTATAGAAAATATTGTGGGAAATGAAGAAATTGCTTGTCACAAGCAATTTCTTCATTTTCCGCAATGTTTTCCAAAGCCATTTCTTGTGAGGGAGTCAAAAAGCGTCACTGTGCAGTAATGGGGTATCCAATCCCTTGAGAATCACTTGCTTTGGTGTAGTTTAGGCTTTACTCTTGTTTCGACATCTTTCATACAAATTATTTTTAACCCTTTCCCAAACAGCAAAATTTTAGGGTGGTCCACTTCAAAAAATGCCAGAAATGACAAAATGGATGTTAAAGATATGATTTGTGTAAAATATGACACAGAAAATATTGAGACAAAAGGAGAAACTGCTGGTTATCAGCAGTTTCTTCTTTTGTTTAAATGTTTTCCGAAGCCTTTTCTATTAGAGGCGTCAAAACCAGGTCTTGTTTGGGAAAGGGTTAATAAAACGAGGAGAAAATAGTGAAATGCTTACATCCCGCTAGGATCCTATTTAACCCATATAATTTCCACACATTGACTCTTCTTGACTCATAAACCGCCTTTGGAAAGCATTGCGGAAAACGAAGATATTGCTAGTGACAAGCAAATTTATCATTTCCCACGTTTTCTATCCAGAAAGACCAAAAAATAAAAAAAAAATCATTCACTTGAAATTGTCGTCTGCAATATTTTTGAATTTGGACAAGTCTAAAATGTTGCCGTCTAGAAATGGGTTAATGAAAATAAATTTGTTTTGTCTGTCGTATGAACCAATGGGAAGGTTTGTCATCTGTGGAAAGGTATTTCCGCCATCCTCATTAAACCTTTCCCAAACAAGATTTGACTTTTACGTTCATAATGTAAAAAAAATGTTTGGGAACACATTGGGAGAAGAAAAGAGAGTGCTGCTAATCAGAATTTTTCTCATTTGTCCTCAATATATTCTTTTCTGCTTTGAAGTACGCACCTACTTATTAGCTCACCTGAGCACGAAGCGCTCAAGGTGAGCTATTGTGGTAACTCAATGTCCGTCGTCCGTCTGTCTGTCAACAATTTGGTGTTAACACTCTAGCATCCACAAAAGTTGGCCAATCTTGGTCAAACTTGGTCAAAGCAAGTATGGTCATAAGTTCTCGGATGAGTTCGATTATGGGCCTGATCGGACCTGGAAGTCTGGAGTTATTTGACCTTGAACATAGAAATAGCTAGTTTTGACTGTTTACACTCTAGCATCTACAATTATTGATCAATCAAGACAAAACTTTGACATAATGTTGGAGAACATAAGATCTTGCATGAGTTGGATTTTCAGTCTGTTTTGATCAGAAAGACGAGAGTTATGTGCCCTTGAATTCGACAAAATTGCCATTTTCGGCAGTTTTTAACATTGTTTACACTCTAGAATCTACAGTTATTGACTAAATTTGAACACAATGTTTGGGACTATGAGATCTTGGATGAGATCAATTTTCAGTCTGATCTGAACAGAAAGTCCAGAGTTACATGCCCTTGAATTTGACAAAATTGCCATTTCAGCTGGTTTCGACCTTGTTAACACTCTAGAATCTACAATTATAAATCAATCAATACAGAACTTGGACACAATGTTGGGGACCGTAAGATCTCACATGAGTTTGATTTTCAGTCTGATCTGAATAGAAAGTCCAGAGTTACATGCCCTTGAATTTGATAAAATTGCCATTTTTGGCTGGTTTCGACCTTGTTAACACTCTAGAATCTACAATTATTAATCAATGAAGAAAAAACTTGGACACAATGTTTGGGATCATAAGATCTCGGATGAGATTGATTTTCAGTCTGATCTGATTAGAAAGTCGAGAATCATGTGCCCTTGAATTTGACAAAATTGCCGTTTTTGACTGTTTTCGACCTTGTTTATGCTCTAGAATCTACAATTATTGACCAATTATCAAGACCGATATCTCGGATGAGTTAGATTTTCAGTCTGATCTGATCAGGAAGTCGAGAGTTATGTGCCCTTGAATTTGAAAAAAAAACTGTTGTTTGCGGCTGCGTTCGACGTTGTTTATACTCTAGAATCTACACTTATTTATCAATCAAGACAAAACTTGGACAACAATGTTCACAGTTGGGCACCATTGGATCTCGTATAAGTTGGATTTTCACATGTTATTGACCATAAGTTCGTTCTCGGTCTTAAAGTCATAAATATTAATTGAATTGAACAAAAGTGTTGCTCATATCATTTTGGTTCAGGTGAGCGATATAGGACCATCATGGTCCTCTTGTCTATTTGTTCCCATGGGCGGATCTAATAAATTAAATTTTGACCATAATACTTTAGTGTAATGTTACATATCGCTGCTTTTCAACGAAAACCTCGTAACTGCAGTTGCAGGTTTTCGTTGAAAAGCAACTATATATAAAAAATCCTGGATCCGCCCTTGGTTCCAATTATTTCTTCGTCAGTAACCCCTTTTATTTTTGTGAAGTTTGAAATGTCTCCATTTTGGAAAATGTTTAATCTAACAGTAGTGGTTTGACCATACTTCATTTTCTTTCATCAATTTTATCAAAACTGATGAAAGAAAATGACGTGTTACCAAAATGTTTGTAATGAATGGTCAAATCGCTTACGCTAAAGAATGACTGATGCGTTGAACTGATTGTCAGACGCACGTGGTTAAGTAGGGGAGACCGGGGCAAAGTGTTACATTTTTTCGACTTATCAAAATTTTGACAATATATACTGAGCAAAAAAAGTTTAGCACGTTTTTTAACACATTATTTTTAGCTCACCTGAGCACAAGGTGCTCAAGTGAGCTATTGTGATCACCTTTTGTCCGGCGTCCGTGCGTACGTGCGTCGTCCGTCGTCCGTCAACAATTTCTTTAAATGACATCTCCTCCTAAACTACTTGGCCAATTTCAACCAAACTTGGTAGGAATGTTCCTTAGGTGACCCCCTTTCAGAATTGCTAAAAGAATTGAAATCCATAAAAAACTCTGGTTGCCATGGCATCAGAAAAGGGGAAATTTGACTGAATCTCAATACTATCTTTGAACGACATCTCCTCCAAAACTACTCGGCCAATTTCAACCAAACTTGGCTGGAATGTTCCTTAGGTGACCCCCTTTAAGAATTGCTAAAAGAATTGAAATCCATAAAAAACTCTGGTTGCCATGGCATCAGAAAAGGGGAAATTTGACTGAATCTCAATACTATCTTTGAAAGACATCTCCTCCAAAACTACTTGGCCAATTTCAACCAAACTTGGCTGGAATGTTCCTTAGGTGACCCCCTTTCGGAATTGCTAAAAGAATTGAAATCTATGAAAAACTCTGGTTGCCATGGCAACAGAAAAGGAGAAATTTGAATGAATCTCAATACTATCTTTGAAAGACATCTCCTCCTAAACTACTAAGACAATTTCAACCAAACTTGGCAGGAATGTTCCTTAGGTGACCCCCTTTAAGAATTGCTAAAAGAATTGAAATCCATAAAAAAAACTCTGGTTGCCATGGCATCAGAAAAGGGGAAATTTGAATGAATCTTAATACTATCTTTGAACGACATCTCCTCCAAAACTATTTGGCCAATTTCAACCAAACTTGGCAGGAATGTTCCTTGCGTGACCCCCTTTAAGAATTGCTAAAAGAATTGAAATCCATAAAAAACTCTGGTTGCCATGGCATCAGAAAAGGGGAAATTTGACTGAATCTCAATACTATCTTTGAAAGACATCTCCTCCTAAACTACTTGGCCAATTTCAACCAAACTTGGCAGGAATGTTCCTTAGGTGACCCGCCGAGCCCGGATAGCTCAGTCGGTTACGTCGGAGTCTGTCAATCCAGGGGTCACGAGTTCGAACCCCGGCTCGGCCAGTATCCATTCTGACATTTGACAAAAGTCATTTGTCTCTCACCAATGGGTGTGAATCATCTATGTGAGAGAGCAGCTGGAGGCTCGGTTTGGATATTGTGGTTGTACTGGTGCGAGAAATACCAGGAACCCACGGTTAGGTGCTCCAGCCGCCGCGATATGACCCTGGTAGTTGAAAACGGCGTAAAACCCCAATAAACTCAAACTCCTTAGGTGACCCCCTTTCAGAATTGCTAAAAGAATTGAAATCCATAAAAAAACTCTGGTTGCCATGGCATCAGAAAAGGGGAAATTTGACTGAATCTCAATACTATCTTTGAACGACATCTCCTCCAAAACTACTTGGCCAATTTCAACCAAACTTGGCAGGAATGTTCCTTAGGTGACCCCCTTTCAGAATTGCTAAAAGAATTGAAATCCATTAAAAGAACTCTGGTTGCCATGGCATCAGAAAAGGACAAATTTGACTGAATCACAATACTATCTTAGAAAGACATCTTCTCCTTAACTATCAGGCCAATTTCAACCAAACTTGGCAGAAATATTTCTTAGGAGGTTCCTTTTAAAATTTGCTAAAAGAATTGAAATCCTTTAAAAGCTCTGGTAGCCATGGCAACAGAAAAGGAGATTTTCCTCCAAATCTCAATGACATCGTTGAATGATATCTCCTCCTAAACTAACAGGCCAATTTCCACCAAACTAGGCAGAAATATTCCTTAGGAGGTCACATTTAAAAAATTTCTAGCAGAATTGCAATTTATATAAAAAAAATAAAAACACTTTTGGTTGCCATGGCAACAGAAAAAGAGAAATTACACGAAATCTGTCAGAAGCAATTTCTCAATAACCGCAGAGCCAAATTTGACAAAACTAAATATTTGCATTGCTTATGATATTGCTAAGAGGTACTTTTCTTGGCTTTTCAATATGAAACCTTGTCACAGAAAAAGGGGACTTCTTGTGAAAATCTGCTTATCAGGGGCATAGCATCTACATTTAGGCATGGATTTAAAAAAATGTATGGGTAAATGTGTTCTTTATCATGAGTAGATGTTATATTTGAAATATATATTAAGGTAGGTTCAAGGTCATAGATCTAGGTCAATTTGTAGATTTCTGTTTGTTTGACAGTCTGTATGTTTGTCAGTCTGATCTGTTATAAAACCCAATCTCAGGTGAGCGACCTAGGGCCAACGGCCCTCTTGTTTCAGTTTATGATAATTAAATGAACATTGCTTTGCGCTGTTCAGTTGTCCCGATTGACATTCATTACGCATACAGTGCATGTGTAGAGTGAACATTCAGTATATTGGAGAAAGTCCAGATAAGCAAAAGTCACGTGCGACACGTGTGCAGTGACATCGATAATGTTTAGCTTGTCCAAAAACACACCATTACACAGATCTGTTAGCAGAATCAATTTAACTGTTGCAAATTCTTTGAAATTGATAATGGGAAGGCGAGAAATGATGACGTAAGTTCGACGTCAGAGAGCTCTTTGCATGCTCCAAGCAGGTATGTCTGTTAGAGATGTCGCTTTGCATTTCAAATGTCTCCAATTGACAATTACGCGCCTACGGCACTTGGTTTATGCAACTTTAGCCACCAACGACCGACCTAAATCTTGTAGACCGTGTAAAACGACGTTCAGGGAGGATCGTTTCACAGCGACGTCTTGACGACGTTTCGAATTCCTGTCTAGTAAGAATTTAGTGCTACTCCTCCAGGACGTCACAAGGTATACCGTTAGTGACCAGATTGTCCGGAACAGGCTCCACACAACTTCCATCAGGTTCCTCCGATCTTACGCCAATGACGTTAAGCATCGACAGGCATGGCGTCAGTGGGTATTGACACATCGATATTGATTCAGGAGATATTGGACTGATGTCCGGACGAATCTCATTTTACGTGTGATTAACTGACGGAAGGATTTGTGGTTGGAGAAGATGCGTAAGGCTTGATACCAATAACGTCATCATTGGTACTGTTACGTCGAGTGCAGCGTCATTTTTAGGCAGGAATAGATGAAAACCGTTAAACAGACCTCATTTCAGTTAATGGCAACCAAACGGTGCAAGGGTACTGCAATGAAATTATCCAATCTGTCACTGGACCGTCTTACAACGACACAACGTTGTGATATTTCAATAAGATAATCACCACCCACTTACTCCAAGGAACATACAGAATGATCTACGCCTGAACTGCTTAATCACCAGCAAAAGAACACACAAAGAACATTGTTGGACGTCAGGCTAGAGAAAGTAATGACGTCTGTAACGTCATTGGCAATGAGCGTCATCTACAGTATGAATGGGCAAAATTCCTTTCTCTGTGGTCAGGAAGCTTCTCTGCAACATTTGAGGACATTGAATGGCGGTCCTGGCTGCTTATGCTGGACATTCGCGTCTTTGAAATTTGCTTGACTTTCGATATCTGACCCCTGTGTACTTTAACGTAAGATACCTAACTAACGCTTAAGAATTTTGAAGCAAAATTTTCAGGAAGCGCTAGAAAATTGAATTTTCAAACACAATCATTAGAGTTTTATTTTTATGGATTTTGGAATGGTTTTTGACTAGGAAAGGAGATTTTCCAAGTGTGCTAAACTTTTTGTGCACAGTATAATAGGCTATACCCTGCAGTCGTGTAAAAACCATAAAATCTGAAAATGTATAAAATTCTGAACAAATAGCAGTGTTTGCAACATAATTTGCTTTTTTATTGATAAGTAAGAAAGAAACCAAAAAATGGTGAAGAATGTAACACTTTGTCCCGGGCATCGGGGCAAAGTGTTACACAAAATACATTGCCCGGGGCAAACGTCTTATAATGTTACTTTTTTCTTTCTACGATTTTCACTTATTATATTTAAGATGGGGACATAAATCTGATGCTAAAAGGCAACAAATGCAAGCGATAAGTATTGCAGAAACAAGCGTCCAAGATAACCCTATTTTTCAAAATTTTAGAAAATTACTTTTTGACCCAAAAAAGTGAAATTCGCGATTGTAGAACTCTCCTGAAGACCAATCTAGCCATAAAAATCAGACAATGTAAAAATCAGAATTTAATACAAAGTGGAATTTTCGTGGCAGAAAACATGATTGAGCTGTAAAATCAAATGTACCACTTTGCCCCGTGTAACACTTTGCCCCGGTCTCCCCTATACCAGCCCACATAATTTTAATAAAAAAAAAATTGAAAGATTTAAAATTAAGATTACTCGAGCACATTTTCCAAAGATAAATTGATGTGAACGACCAATATCTTGTAAGATGTTACTTTTCGAATTTATTTAAGGAATGAATGCAATTTTATTTTTTTCATGCAGGTATGAAAAATAAAATCTAATCACACTGTATGAATCCGCGAAGCGGTACATACAAAAGTGTGATTAGATTTTATTTTTCATACCTGCATGAAAAAAATAAAATTGCATTCATTCCTTAAAATTTAATAATACATTTTATTACCGTAAATAATAATATTTGCGACTAGAAAGAATGAGATATCGTTCGGACTATGTTCAAAGAAGCGGATAGATGTGCGATATCTGCCCGCTGCCAAGGTATTCAGATCTTAATCACGTGCTTTTCCGTGAAGAAAACTTTAAATGACGTCATAAAAAGCGCGCGTAACTGCAACGTCGTTTACAGCGAATTCAGTCGTCGTAACGTTATTTTCCATCCCCTCAAGTGCGTTTTAAAATGACCAAAAAGAGGAAAGTAGTTTTTGAAATTGAGTTTGTTTCAACAAGAAAATCTATTCAAGAGTAAGATTTTTAAATGATAAAACTTGCTGTTTACTACTCAAAACGAACGTAATATTAATTATATGCCGATTTGTACAGGGCACATCCATTTATCCATATTGTTGACTCCGAAAGAAGTTCCGGTAATGTCAATTTTTTTCATGGAGTTATGAAAAAAAATAGCCAATCAAAACGCTCGGATTTTAATGAAATCAACTAATATTAAATTATATGCACATGAGTTTGACAATTTTACTTTTTTCAAAATGTGTGATGGTTCAATATAATGGGACAGAAGAAACACATGTTGGTAAACGCCTCAGTTTCTACAATATAAGCATCGAGGGCATTTTTGTCTGTCCGTCTGTCTGTCTGTCTGTGCGAAAACTTTACATTGGCCATTTCGAAGGTATCAGTGTTTTGCATAGGTTTACCTTTGCATAGACCTATATTTTTCTAATTACGGAGTCATGACGTCTTTTCGATTTTTTTTCGGAACGCACCATATAAATATAATGTAAACTCAATGGTGATAGCGATGATAAATTAATAAGGCCTATGCCAATATACAACTCTTATTTCAACTTACGTCTTTTTGTCTATTTAAACATCTACTTTCCTCTTTTTGGTCATTTTAAGATATTACCGTCCTGTTAACCTTTAACCTATTCCCACACATATACACGTTTTGACTCCTCACAAGATAATGTCTTTGGAAAACATTGTGGAAAATGAAGAAATTGCTTGCGACAAGCAATTTCTTCATTTCCCACAATGTTTTCTAAACAAAAAACACAAATTAATTCAAAATTCCATACACTTTATATTGTCGTGTGCAACACCTTTCCAATTGGAAGAGTCCAAAATTTTGTCGTTTGGGAAAGGGTTAAGCCGGTAAAATCATTTTCATGGACAAGTCTAACTTCATTACAGACGGTTTGATTGATCTCCAGTGGGAATGCAGGCATACAAGATGTATTTAATTGGTTTAACTCTTTCCCAAACAAAACCTAGTTATCATGTCCCAAGTAGAGAAAGCATACGAAAACATTTAGACAAAAGGAGAAAATGATACATACCATCATTTTCACCTTATGCCTCAATAGTTCCAGTGCAACATGATACACAAATCCTTTTTCTATCAACATCTAATATGTTTTATATTCAGCAGGTTTCATATTGCAGTAGTCTTATTTGACGTTTTGGGAAAGGGTTAGCCTATTACCACTCAGTGACCCTTTTCGACTTCTTCCAAGAAAATTGCTTTGGAAAATAATTGTGGAAAATGAAGAAATTGCTTGTAACAAGCAATTTCTTCATTTCCCACAATGTTTTTCATCCCGAAAGTCAGAAATTTTCAAAATTACAACACATTGAATTTTGAAAATATCGTCTGCAACTTCTTTGAATTTGGACAAGTCTAAAAATGTGCCGTCTGGTAATGGGTTAGCTGTCCATGTCGATTGTTTATGTGTAGCTAAATTGTTTATTATCATCATAAATTACTTATTTGTAATCATAGTTGTGTTATTTACGAGGTGAAGAATATTGTTTTAACCCATTCCCAAACGCCAATTATTTAGACTGTCCAAATTTATTAGCCGATGCAGACGACAAAATGGATCTCGATAATGATGGGATATGGATACAATGTTACTTATGTAGCACAGAAAATGATGAAATGCTGGTTATTTGCATTTCCTTCTTTGGCCTCATTGTTTTCCAAAGCTGTTTCTGATGTGTGTCAAAACTTGGTCTTGTTTAGAAAAGAGTAAAACAATGTCCTGGGATCCTGGGGCCTGTTTCATCAAAACATTTAAGACGTGTTTTTGACTTACCGAAGTCTTAAAAATCGCTTAAAACAACACTCGCATAATTCATGTCTCGATAAATTGGCGATACGCGTTCCTTGCCCTAAATTTGTCGTAAGACACGTGTAAGTCAAAAATACGTCTTAAATACTTTGATGAAACTGGGGGGTAAAACAAATTATGCTATGTCGTGGCTTTTCTCACATCCTCGTAACTGCAGCTTGTTTAAAGCTGTAAATACGAGATTTTGGAAGAAAAGGAGCTACGTGCTCTTGCCATCATGCGTTCCTTTTTTTTGGAATATTTATTGATAAACGTTACTTGTAACTGCAACTGACCGTTTGCGGATCATGTACACTTTAACCCTTTCCAAAACAACACGCGGTTTTTAAATCTCCAGAAAAGAAGAAATTGGAAACATTAGGAAATCAGAAGATATGTCGACAAGGCTGATTTCTCATTTTCCATTACCATTTTTAAATACAGTCATGTAGATCTAAACAGCATCGATTTCTACACACATTTTTTTTAGCTCCACTGGCCTTTCAGGCCAGCCGGCTATTGTCATAGCGGTGTGTCCGTCGTGCGTCCGTCCGTCCGTCCGTGCGTCCGTAAACTTTTTCTTTAAAAATCTTCTCCTCAGAAACTACTGGATGGATTTCAACCAAACTTCACAGGAATGATCCTTGGGTGACCCTCTCTCAGATTCCTACAATTAGTTTGGATTGAACGAGAATAACTTGAGTTATCTGCCCTTGAATGTCAAAAAAAGCTGGTTTTGACTTTATTTTTACTCTAAAATCTACAAATATTAACCAATCAAGACAAAACTTGGACAGAATATATATAAGCATAATATCATGCCTGAGTTCAATTTTCAGCTTGATCGGAATTTTACATCATGAGTTATGTGCCCTTGAATTTGACAAAATTTCCATTTTCGACTTTGTTTTCACTCTAACAACCACAAATGTTAACCAATCAAGATGATATTTGGACAGAATCTTGTTGACAACAAGATCTTGCTTTTGTGTAATTTTCAGGATGATTGCATTACTACAATGTGAGTTATGTGCCCTAGAAATTGACAAAATTTCAGTTTTAAACACTTTTTTAACTTTTGTGGCCACATATATAGATTAATACTGACAAAATTTGGACAGACCATAAGATCTTGCTCGAGTTTAATATTCAGCTTGATTATTGTGGTGTTCAAGACATAAATTATCAAGTCAAAATCATATTTTTAGATCAGAATGTCTTTATTTTCATGACCACTATGATAAATACACAATCGCAACTTCTTGAACTAATTATCATAAAGAAAAACAACTCTTACTGAACTTTAAATTGCTCATATCAAAAGTTACTTCCCTTAGTCTACCACAATTATCAACTCACATATTGAATTATGTGCCCTTGAATTTGGCATAATGACAGTTTTCAACTTTATCATCACTCTAAAAATCCCCAAAATATTAGTCAATCATTTACCTTCTTTTTGCTTTGACCACATAATTGCTTCTCTTTACTTTGTTTCTGCTCTAAGAATCACAAGAATTTTAAAATATATCAGTTTAAGCATTTAGATAAATTTGTCAAATTTTTTATAGTAAACCACAAGAAATTCAGGCCTGTGGAGCGACTCAAGACCTTCAGGTCTTTCTAGTTTGTATTTCTTATAACATTTTTGGTCATCAGTAAGTAGATCTATACTGACATGCAAAAGAAAATGTGCAACTGGTAAAAAGAAATTACATGTATCTATCTTGTACTTATTCAAGCAAAATAGTATCATAATATACATGTATAGTATTAATTATGTGGTTTGAAAATCTCTACCAATGAAATGATCGCAGACTGTCGGAGAAACACAGTATCGATTTATTGATTTGCTTGATTTCTCAATCGGTAATTTGATTGGCACCAAATCATTCACAGTGCATAATATACAGTGGATCGATTCTGTAATTGAACTCTGCCAAACAAGACCTTGTTTTGACGTCCCTAATAGAATAGGCTTGGGAAATGCTGATAATCAGCTTTTTCTCCTTTTGCATCAATGTTTTCTGTGCTATATCATTCGCAATTTTGCCCATAGTAGGCCTAACACATATTTTGTCATGAGCAGCAGCTTTCAAATTGGATCATCCAAAAATTGTGGCGTTTGAGAAGGGTAAAGATAAACCTAGGCACTAGTAAAGGAAATGCCATTGCTAATATTGTGGTTAATTTCAGGTAGAAAACCAGTAATGAGGTTCGTGCGACGTCGGAATTTTTCGGGCGCGGGCGAAAACATTCGGCGGTTGAACTTTACGACCGCGCCCGAATAGGTTCGGATACGTAACGACGCCGCTCGAAAAAGGCCGATGTTTTATGAATCTCAAAATGGCCACATTACGGGTATTCTACCTTTTAAAACCGCAGTTATACAACCGACCCATCATATTTACGTTTGTCTCTTTCCCAAACGTCAAAATTCCAGGTTGGTCTCACCCCAAAGCTTTAAGTATTTAAAAGACAAAAAGAAAAAAATGCTTGTTACTAGCATTTTCTTGTCCTGTCTGAACCTTTTCCCCATCCCTTTCTTTACGAGACGTCAAATCCAGGTCTTATTTTTAAAAGGGTTAAAGGGACCCTTACTAGGTTGTCTAACATACAATCGGGTAAAATAAATCAAAAAAAAAATTGTATGGATTGGTCAATCTGTATGGTTGGTTAGATGGTTTCTAGGCAAGGAAATTTCGAATGAGGTTCTAAACCAAGTCAGACTCTATATCTAACTTTACCTTCCGACACATTCTATTATAGTGACATTTATGGAAAAACAGACCTTCATAGATAGTGAAAACTTGGTACCACCGCTAAAATTCCTGACTTTTTTGGCCTTGGATAATGCAATGCACCACACAACGATGCGAACTGTCCCCATGTTGTTCTGATCCCTGAAATATCTAGCATGGGTCCCTTTAATCAGTTTCAATAATTACAAAATTTTGTCTTAGGGAAATACGCATGCATGTAGGTCAAATATGAACGAAACGTCGATTAATCGGAAATACAATATTGAGCTGTCATGAACAGTCATAGAACCTTAAATGTAATAGTTCCTACATAGCATATCATAACCCAAGAAATCCTGGTTTTGACGTCCCTATTAGATCTACAATTTTAATATTGGCAAAAACCTTGAGACAATAACGGTCATGATTTTTTGCAATATCCACACAATAATATTCTCTTACTTTCCCGTCTAAATTTCAGATCCATGATTCCATAAATAAATGGATTTATCAAGTTATTAATCATAAAGGAATAAAACAGAATTTGGTAAACATTATCCTTTGGATATGAGGGGTCTAACGCCGCACTTTCTCCCACTATAGTGCTCCATAACATTAAGGTCAGATGCGGTAAACAGCTCACTATAAACACTGTCGTAACAACAATCAACATTTTTGTGACTCGGACAGTCTTCTGTCCAGATTTACTGGATAATCGACGTATAACCTTGGATGCCCATTTCTTAGTTTTGGAGTGCATGCTCAACACTTTTCTGGTTACCATGGGACTAGCACGTGACGATGACGTAGGTATCTGTGGCTGGACCGCCATCTTGACAGAATGAGATTCAGAGTTATCGTCCGTGTCTATTTCCGGTTCCGGTTCTGAGTCAGCGATATCCACAGAAGATTGAGAAGCGTTCGACCTCGCGGAGGCCTTCATGGTTCGTCTTTGTACGTGTTCGTTTCCCATTACTGATACTCTCCTAGCCACTTTGTAATAACACACCACCATTATCAATCCCGCAATTGTTGCTAAGACTAGTAAATACACGTTGAATGCAGCCGGCCATATTGTCTCAACCATGGCATCCGTCAGGAAACATTTTGTGCCAGTCATGTTTAGATGTTTTGCACGAATAGTCGAATTTCCATAGAGTACTAAAGCCGGACTTGCCGAAATAGCTGCGAAAATTCCCGAAACTAAAAATAACGCCATCTTTGCACGAGGAATAGTCAGTTGCTGTTTTAATGGATGACATATTTTTCTGTGTCTCTCTATAGCTATTAAAACTAGAGTAAAACTTGATGAGCAAGTAAAATAATAAAGACAAAATCGAAATATTTTACACGAGATTTCATCTGTGTATGTAAATACATTAAAAGCTTCGGCTATTGCCCACGGCGTCCCAACCACACAAGCGGCGAAATCAAACACAGCTAAAGTTAGAATAAAACACCGGTGGATTGAGGGACTAAACTTTCTGTAAAATATCAGTAGAACCAGACCATTCCCTGAAGCACCACATATTGTGAGTATAGTCAGGTATATTATGGACGGCAATAACATGACAGCCTTCCTCATACTGAGATCCCACAGTGTGACATTCTGGACCGGGTCTATGTCAAGGTCAGAATACATGGTTACGAACACAAAAACAATTTAGCTACATAAGAATAACATTACGACTAAAGTATACAGCATCTTTCGTTCGCTCGTTCGTTCACTACCACCTTGATTGATATGCGTAAAATTCGAAATAGTCTTCGATGGTATCCTGCTTTGAACAGTGTTGCTCAATGATTTTATACAAGAAATGTCAATGTTGTAGCATCTTAACGTACCTAATGCAAATGAGTCTCATCATTGACCATTTGTCTATTCAATTAGTTCCTTTAACCTGTTTAACACATCCCATGTACAATTCTTCCGTCAATATTTCGATCTTGAAATAGCTCCGATCTTCTCTGGTAGTCGTACATGTACATTAATATAATTTCAGTTCCATTACGTACGAGGGACGGTCGGAAAGTAGTTGGACTTTTCGTGCTGCTGTCTCTCCATTTGCAACTGTATAAACATATTATATATTGATGGAATCTACATCCATTTGCCAATAATGTGGTCAGTTTATTTTCAAAGATAGTTGTATATGTATGCTATTCTGTCCACTTATATGTGATAGGGGTTTTATGTACTATAGACTTTTTGTTAGAGGAACAACAAGGGTAACCAAAACAAAAGAACATTCTAGTCATTTTTATCGCGAAGAAGTTAAGTTTTTTAACTAAATTATCACCGAAGATTAATTAAGGGTCCATAATTCCGAACTTGGGATAAAAAACCAGTCAAAGCAGTCATGGAAACGAGCTGGTTCCCCGCCCATGAAAAGATTAAGCTGTTTCCTTCGGCTGGTTGGCATGTTTGTTGCTTTTAGGGATTCAAGAGGATTGATAGTTACTCATTTCATGTCAAACGGTAAAAACTGTCATTACCAAGTACAATTCTGAAGTAATTCAGAAAAACCAAAGAATAAATGCTGAAGTAAACGCCTCCCAGATTAGCAAAGAAAATTTGTTTCTACTTTACGATTACGCACGGTCCCATACCACCGCATATACAGTGGAGATTATCAACTATTACACATGACAAAAGTTATTTTTCTCTTCTTATAGCCCTGACCTCGCCCCACGTGATTTTTAAGTCGCTGAGCGCTCGCGCTGCGACTTATTGGTGCCGTACGAGTTTTCTGGACAGGTCAAATAAGGTCAAAGACGGACCTCTTAACTTCTTCTGTATTTCTGTTTTGAGACAAAGTAGATCTCTGATTTCTTGTCCACACTTTGATTTAATATTGAAATTCGACTTTCTACAATTTCTAAACTGACATGCCAAATAATCATTGTTGAACGAGGAAATTATACGTTTTATGTAGAACTACTTTTTTGGCGGAGAAAATTTATCGCGCGCAATAATTCCGTTTTCTGAGGTATATTGGTCTAAGGGAAATAACCAGGTTTAAATTAGACAGTTTTCATGAAAGAGTTACTTCCCTTAGATAGTCAATATTCAATACTGTATATCTTCGGCTATAAGTCAAGGAAAAAAACTATTCAGAATGTGGGGGAAATAGACATCGACTTTATGACTCGGCGACAATAAACATACGACAACGACGGAATACTCATTTGCTCGATTCTTTTTATAATAATAAATTCCATTTTAACAAGGTGTCTTGCTTGATATGCATCGTTCTGCCATTTCAAGCGTGTCATCTCGCAATCAATATGCCCTAAATTAACACACGACATAATTGTACACAACAAGCAGTCGTCACTTTTCTTCGAAAACCTCGTAACTGCATATTGTTTTAATCTGCAATTACTTGGTGATGACAATAGTTTAAAAAATCGTGTGATCAAATTTGCCGAAAATTCGAAAAACTGTGCGGCTGAGAGTGATTTCGGCATCAGTGGAAAGCTAGTGAGAGACTGGCGAAACAACAAGACAAAGATCTGTGATTGTCCAAAATCGCAGAAATGGAGGGTTATTCGGATCAGTCCCTATGAGCCACAGGAAAATGATCTGAATGATTGGATTTTGGAGTTACGGGCAAGTGGCTATGTTGTAAGTAGGATCGGGATTCGCGTCAAGGCCCTTCAACTCGACAAGGACCAAAATACAAAATCCAGGGCGAGTTCAAAGCTTCTTCTGGGTAGTGTTGCAGGTTCATGAATATTTTAGTCAATACCGGGAAGACCAGAAAAAAAAACATTTTATTACACACCTGGACAGCTTATCAATGGGAAAACCTACGGGACCACATCAAAGAAACGAGACTTAACTACTCGGCTGGTTCCGTGATGTTGACGATCCCGAAATATGCAAGATGTGCATATCCGACGATTACTTTAAACAAAGGGTTTTACGTCGCCGGATTTACGGAAATGAAATTGTTGATTTGCAGGGTTGAATCTCGCGACCGGTAGGCGATCATAGACGGCACAAAAGCAGCTTTGCAAGTCACGGGCATTTTGTATGATACGGTTCCCCCGAAAGATCGCAGCTAAAACCTTACCTTCGTTTCAGATCAGAATAAATATTTCAGCCCACACGTTTTGATTTTTGTGTATGTTTGGATAATCGTTAGCCCCAAAGTGTAATTCATGGATATTTACATTCATGTTCAATTTTCGTCATTTTGTTTACCCCAAAACAGAAATATTTTTTAAACTGCTCCATTTTGAAAGCTGTTGCATGCATACGACATAACTTCTTAAAAAAGATTGAATTACATCATGGAAAGTATCTCGGGTGAACGGAGAAATGGCTAGTTATCGACAATTTCTTCTTTTCAATGTTTTCCAATCTTTTTGTTCCCATGATTGTCGTCGGAATCAAGTCTTGTTTGTGAAAGGATTTAAGAGAGAGGTTATATAGACGAACGTTGGCAAGTATTACTCTCCAAAGCCGATGTCTATTGATTAGATCATCAAAATACATTACTAATTACATATCATTTCATAAGAGGTAATGCACTGTACTTTGTTTTAAGAGAGTAGCAAGTATAAGCACGAGTCATGTAGATCTACATCTGCAAGAAATTTTCTTTTCACTAAATACACTGAAATAGTCTACCCTTTGAATTTCGTTCTTCTTTTGAAAACTCTTTATGAAGTTAAACTGTCTCTTAAATCTATCTACTCTAAAATTTAAAAATGTAGAGGTCAACACTCTAATAAATATTCACTAAAATGTGACCGATTAAGGGAGAGACTCGGGGTAAAGCTTCTTTTCTGACGATTGCCCTTTAAGTTCTAGATCTTTTATGAAGCAATGCTTGTAAAATTTATAGACCTACAGATTGGTTGAAAAAGAGAATTGTCCCCGCCCATTCATTGACTTACTAGTTGATTGACATGCTTCTCAGATGAATAAGCACGTGATACAGTCGGATCCATTTTGTTAAAAAAAACAATATGACGTCTTGATGACGTAGCGTCTACTCAATCTGGGCTGGAATAGTGACTTCAAAAACACTGCCAACACCTGCTCAGTTATTTCGGAAACTGTTTCAAAATATGTTAGTTGGATTATTACCGGTGAATTTTTGGTTTGGATAGTAGACTAACAGGTATCATTTTCTTCGTATCATCATGACATTATCGCTTGCCGACCAAAAACAAAATAACCTTCTAAACCTAGATGTATAATTTTCTACTTTACATCATAAAATCTGCATGAATTACCATTTAAATTAATTTGTCGAGCGTCCGTCGATTCAGTCGACGTTTCTGCGATTAAATTTCTTATCATTAATCACCGAATAATCAACGTGAAATAAAATAGTTTTTGTGAAGAGAGGGGAAGTTAATTCGTGAATAAACCATTATTGGAGGCTCAAATTATCGATTAATCACGACTTTAGGCTTGCCGCAATAAACAGTTCTAGAGATTATTCATTTCTGTGACTGTAAAATATTGCGTACCTAAATGATATCAATCTTGAGAAATATCACGGTCACCATTGCATACTAGAACGTATAAGTTCTTATTTCGAAATTGAAAAAAAAATGATGTAAAAAAGTGCATCATATTGAGTTATAATTTTAAACTGAGTGATAAATGATTTGGAAAACTTGCATCAAAAGATGGTAGAATTTATAGTGTCACGAACGCCTTCCTGAGGGTTGAAAACGCTATTTCTCAAGAGCTCCCGGGTGGCTCTGGCCCCGTGGACCCCTGGCCAGGGCGTTTCCATAGACCCATCGGGGGCCCTGTGGTCCCTGGCCCCCCAGCTGTAAAATTCAGTATTTTGAAAGTATCTAACTTTCACCCAGGGTCGATGTTTTAAATGAAATAGTTTGATTTTGAGGGGTTTTAGTTAAGTGAGGAATGCGTTATGAAGTATAGATCTATTTTATTCAATGAATTTCTGTGACATCTTCTGAAATTGGGAAATCTGAATAGAACAAAATGGGTAAATATTTCATTTAAAACATCGTTCTTACCCAGAATTTAGTTTAGTATCAATTCCAGTCAATTTACGGGACATGCAGCCAAAACATCACAACTACAGATTAAAGGGGGACCTGCTAGGCTGTCGAAAATGCAAATGGCACAAAAATTACAAACCAGATATAAACGTATGAAATTACAAACCTGAAGGGGTCCATTGTTAGCACTCATTGAGCTTTATCAAGTATAAAAATCCAAGTCAATGAATAACGTGCAGATCCGCATTTTATTGTCCTTGGTTTTTGTTTTTAAACGGTTACACATGCCCAACCTTCAAAAGGCAATTACGTCAGAGGTACGTCATCTGTGCTCAGCGAGATTCAACACACCGTACAACCAGCTGCGTCGTCAACGAAGACAGATTCGGCATCTGATGTCAGGTGCATGGTAGGTCAAATTAATTTACTTTTATGAATAAACGAAAGGATCTTTGATATTCTATAGTTGATAAATATGTGTATAAATGTTCAGTGCTAACTGCTTCTACAAAATAAACCTTTCCACGCATCCCTCGCAAATAAGGTCACAGTCATCGACGCAGCCGGTTGTACAGTGTGTTAATACTGCTGGGTATGTGTCTCGTTGACCTTGACCTTGTCTCGTTTCGAAGTAAAAATAGAATCTGTAAACACGCTTGTAAAGGATTGATCTATAGCAAAGGAAAGATGGATATTCGCCGTGATTGAGGTTTTTATGCATTGCAAATTGTTTTTCCATGTACAAATATGAGTTCCCGAATAGTTCAGAAGCATAAAAACGTAGCATGGGCCCCTTTCAGAAATCTGTAGTTACGATGTTTTTACTCCCAATCACTAAACACCCCAAAATTACCTACAAATTGGACCAATCTAACATTTTGAAAATAGATCTAGCTTCCACTGCTTTTCATATGTAGCATTCATTTTAACGATATAATTATCTATGGATTTGCTGTAGCCTATGGTATTATGAATTTGTATATATAGATATGGATGAAAAATAAAGCTGTGTTTCTCTGTAAATATTCTATAACTTGTTTTGTCTTTCATTTTATTATTGTTTTTTTTTTCAATTTGTTTCTAAAGAATGTGATCTAATCACGAGTTCGGTCATCGTTTATAAACTTTATCGTCATTTTGACAAGATATATTTTACGTACTTAAAATGGAGATCTAGGTCTTGTTTACATTGCATAAAACTTCATAGGTAAGAATTGATACTCTGTCAATCATATTTTTGGGTTTTTGCCCTTTGTTGATTTTCATATTTAATTGTTTGTCAAGAGCATTACTAAAAATTATGCGAGGTAGATTCGTGCAACTTCATAGGTGGATGGTGTCATTATGTAGAAGTGTATTGTACAAAAATATAACTCTGCTGATAATGTTCGTGGAGTTATTGCCAATTTCCCCTTTTCATTCTTGATGTAAATTAATACTACAATTGCACTACTTCAATTGTTAAAGGTTTACCCTTGTGGGGGCATACATACATTTCATTCAATACTTCAAAGCATTCTCTGATAGGATCATGAAAAGCAAATCTTGTTTTACAAATAATTCTGTTGTAGCGACTTTCAGGCCCTTCAGGGCTTTGATTATTTGTGTCAAGGACTGATGAAAATGCTTGCTGGGAAGAAATTTTAGACCAGGGCGCCTTTGATAATGGTGGTTACACAGTACCTAATACAGTGGGTCTACGTCATGGTTAATAGTGGGAATAGTAAAGCTCCTACAAAGATGGCAAAAATGCATAGACATAGATGGACAATTTGTTTAAACAGTGTAAAAAGAATTTTGCTAAAAAATTAAATGGTTTTAGAGAACTAGTCAAAAGTCCAACTACTTTCCGACCGTCCCTCGTATAATAATAACAGTGGAAGAAATATCTAAGAAGCACCAAACCGTACGTCCTTACAAATCGAAAACAGATCCAATATTAGCATGCATTATAGAATCCAACGGCTGTTTAAGTACTAAATGATATCCACAAATCGTTTCGTCAGCAATATTGTAATCCAAAGCGGTGCTTCATATATTTTGACTAGGCCATCCTGGTAGTATTGAATGTAATTTCCTATCCGTGTTCGTGTTTAGTAGCAATTCCATATGAACATTTGGAAAGTTATCTTTATCGATTCTAGATATAATTGTTCCTGTTTCACGTCTGCCAAGAAATCAACCAAAATATTGGTGATTTATTGTCCCCATATGGGTAAAAGTTATCCGCAATATATTTCTGTAAATACCGGTGTAACGTTTAATGAACATCCATGTCAGAATCCTTGTACTATGAATTTCTACTGAAAACTAAACGATTTCTTCCCTATTTATATAGATCTATACGAAAGTTATTGAACATCCGAACATTATAGTTTGCATCCGTATTTTGACACATGTAGTAAATACTTCTGTACAAGCGTGACTTTCCCATTTATCCCTTTCCCAAACAAGACCTGGTTTTGACGTCCCTAATAGATATGGCTTGGGAAAACATTGAGACAAAAGAAGAAACTGCTAATAACCAGCAGTTTCTCCTTTTGTCTCAACGTTTTCTGTGCTAAAATATACACAAATCCTATGTTTATCCACAACCATTTTGTCGTCTGCAGCAGCTTTGAATTTGGACCACCATAAAATTTTGCTGTTTGGGAAAGGGTCAACCCTTTCCCTAATAATCTACGCAATACTATATCATAAAAACACAAGAAAAGAAGAAAATGGTGCGTATCAGAATTTTTCTTCTATATTGTTAATAATACAAGTCCTAGTAAAGTAGTTTTTCAAGGTTTCATTCGCTTATATTTTGTCGTCATTAACTAACGTTCATTTTGAGCACTCATTAATATCATCGTTGGGAAAAGGATTTAATGACCCGCCTCATGCATCCTTTTAACCTTCTACAAGAAAGCTACAACTTACGTTTGAAATTGATATCTACATCTATACTGACACGCAAAAGAAAGTGCGCATTTGGTCATAGCAAAATATTCTATTTATGTACTTGACGGAAATTTGTCCACCATTAGACGTTTGCTTGACCTTTAAATGACAGAGGGTGAAAAGTAAAAGTTGCAGACAATTCGTTTACTTTTGTGGGTGTTGTGGTTAGCCTATCTAACCTCATTCAGATTCATGCGGTCTAGAACAGTTGCAATAATCTAGTGACATGGAGAGCACAACCGACACTGGGCCTATTTTTTTATTATTGGAGATGGACAAGTAACTCATTTAAAACAACAAAAATGTCACGAGTCTGCAACTTTTTTCTTTCCATTCTCTTCACCATTTACATTTGAAGCAAACGTCTGTTAATGGTCGAAATTTAAGCAAATGTACATCTTTCAATATAGTTAATACATTCATGTAAATTATATGGGTACCCCACGTGATCCTTTCTATATTCTAAAAGACTTAGTGTACAATAATTTCCTGTTACCAAATGCACTCTTTCTTTTGTGCGTCAGCATATTTTACAGACGAAAAATCACTACAAGAAAATAGATCATGTTAACTTATGAAGTAAAGAAGACGTTGAGCGAAATGGGAAATTATGAGTAACAATTATTTCTTGTTTTTCCTCATATTTTCAAAAATCTACAAGTGAAATATCAGATAAAGGGATCAATTTATAAATCAACGACATTTTCTTCTTCTCGTGTATAGTCTGGTCACGAAGTCATGGCACATGTTTACAAAATTTACCTATACAAACAACACAATATTGAACTCGAAACTACAGTTACTTAATACTGTAAATGCAATGTGATTGTTCCAATCTTGTAGGTGTATTACACTTTCAAGATTCGAACAAACGCATGCAAAATTGTATTGAAAATTAAGAAAACCCTTTCCCTTGTTTACACTGATAGGGGAGACCGGGGCTAGTTCGGCCCCCTAATTTCGATTGCTCATATTTTGAATTATATGAAAGTTATTTGGGCGTGATTTTTATATTTAAGTTCGACAAGCGAAAGCCTTTCAAACTGAGTCTGTCTTTTTTTTATATTTTTCTTTTCAATAAAGAGAATTTCAAATTTTAGCGTTTTGATCGTGGTGGCCGAACTTGCCCCATGCATGGGGCAAGTTCGGCCCACCCTTGGGGCAAGGTATGGACAGACCTATAAATCCTTATATTTGATTTTTAGACAGCTTAAATTTCAAAGAATCATTAAACGACTTCCAAATGAAGGTATAAATTGAAAAAGCATTGTTATAACAGCCAAATCATCGTGAGAAAGGGGACATTCGGGATAACAAGTAGAGGCCGGGGCAAGTTCGGCCTGTGATTTTGAATTTATCCATTGTTTGCATTTCTGGTAGAGCTAGGTCTGCCCAATTGATATATTCAGAGTCGACGAGAAATGGCATTTCTAACAGCGATTATCCTTTTTATTCATGGGCAAGTTTGGTGGTGGCCGAACTTGCCCCAACCCCAAAAGCCGAACTAGCCCCATACAGACCTGGCCCCGGTTTCTCGAAAAAACTTAAGTAGCTTCTCATGCTCAAATATGAGCATCGTGCTCAAATCGCACGAAATCCACG
The DNA here is from genome assembly GCA_963680895.1 of Fragum sueziense. Classification (NCBI taxonomy): domain Eukaryota; kingdom Metazoa; phylum Mollusca; class Bivalvia; order Cardiida; family Cardiidae; genus Fragum; species Fragum sueziense. The sequence continues at coordinate 41,456,718 of OY804599.1, forward strand.
TGAACTTCAATTGAATACCAATCAACGTTGATTGGTATTGAATAGAAGTTGAGCATGAACTCATGAGAACATACTTAAGTTTTTTCGAGAAACCGGGGCCTGGTGTCAACATCACGTCATATCTTCTTTTAGATAACATGAAAGCTTCATCTTTAGTTTTAATATGAAAGAGGACTTGATTGTCTCCATGAATATACAAAAAAGAAATCTGAATCATGGCGCATATTACTATAAATAAGAACTTACATAAATGTGAAAAAATACTGAAATGTCTAAAAATAAGAATCGTGTTCTAAATTCTATGTTTTTGTATTCAATTCGACTAAAAACCTTCTGTGAAAAGCTTTCGTCATGAATGACATTACAATCCGGGTCAGAGCTCTCTATCTCTGTCGACAGGCTCAAAAGAGCCACTAGCCGAACTTGCCCCGGGGCCGAAATAGCCACGGTCTCCCCTACAATATTTGACCAAACGCCGACTGTCAATCAAAAACATCGATTAGCCAATGGACAATCAGAAAAATGTCATGCCCCAATTGTTCATCGTTGCACGTGTTATTGTATCGATTTATCGACTGACAATCAAAACAATCGACATGCCAATGGCAAAGAATTTTGTGCTAATAATAGACTAGGTTTAACGTTATGTTTGGATAAATTGTCGGTGTTATTATAAAATCTCGTAACTACGGCTTAAATCAAGCCGTAGTTACGAGATTTTATAACAACACATAAGAAATACTATTTTGTTTGTCCGAATTTACGTCACTATTAACTGGATAAAATCGTTCCCTATAAACGATCACATCCCCATTGTTTGTCTTAAATGCTATGTTGGGCGGAGCGATCTGTCGATTGGCGTTTGGTCAATTGTTGAACATGTGCCTAGATATCGCGACTGGACTATAATTGTTTTCAAAGCTTATGTCTACTTTTATTTCTAATTGTTTCCTTCACATATTTTGGTCACAGCGACCTATATGACATTAAGTAAAGGATACGATGCACTTAAGTTAATATCGGTCCATATGTATTCAATAATTAAGTTACGGCCTGAGAAAATTGGCTTATTATATTAACGTAAACCTGCATAGTAAACAAATACGCAATACGGTCCAAATCGATAACAATATTAACCCATTACCAAACAATGACGCCTTTTGATTCCCACAAAAGAAAGGGCCTGGGAAAACATTGTTGAAAATGAAGAAATTGCTTATGATAAGCAATTTCTACGTTTTCCACAATGTTTTCTAACCCAAAATGGAAAGATTTATAAGATTCATCGAGTTGAAATTGTCGTCTGCAACACCTTTAGAATTGGAACGGCCCAAAAATTTGCCCTATGGTAATGGGTTAACCCATTCCCAATCTAAAAAATAATCATAGACTCTCCGACTCTGTGTGCTGGATATGTATGCCATAGAATGGAAAACATTTGGATAAAATGGAAAAAAGCTGATCGTCAGATTTTCTCCGTTTCTCTCAAAGCCTCCAAATGCTTTCTCGATTAAGGGTATCAAAATGATGTCTTGTCTGGAAAATATTAGAATAGCTACAGTGACAAGTGTTTTGGCATTCGGAATATTTTGCGATGGTCCTTGTGCAAAACTATAGGTCCAGATGAATAACCTGGCAGAGCATCTCTAGCTAATAGCTAGAGAGGCTCTGCAAGGTCATTTATCGTGCGTTATACTGCAATTCAAATACGTTCGTGCATAATGCATTTTGTTTAATTGAGCTGACGATTTATATATTGCCGTGTGCATATCCACTTACGTGAATAATTCAACCGTCGTTTATGCTACATGCATTTAGACTAATTACAATTACAATTACATTACAATTTTACCAACTTTCATCTGCGGAAACTTCCTTTCCAAAGCTTTTCCTAATAGCGACACATAACAACACTGTTTATGAAATGATGAATGTCCTACTTTACTTGAAACTTATTTTTTACATCGGCCGGGAAACAAGTCATTTCAACTTAATAATTCCTCTCGATTCTGCAACCCCTACACTACACCAGTCCTCGCGTCGAAAGTTGGTAATTGAAAAGCCAAAGAAAAGCACAATGCAGACTTTCAGCGAAAACCTCGTAACTACAGTTTGGTTAAAACTGTAGTTACGAGGTTTTTATTGAAAAGCAAAGATAAGCTATCTGGGATCGTGGTCGAACCATCTTGGTCGCAAGGATGGCACTCTACATCTCACATGGTGTATAATCACGTGACTCAGAATTTCCGATATCTTTTTTTGAAGCAGAGAAAGTTGAAAAATGCCAGGAATAAGCTGGACGTGTTGGATTTTTGAACAAGGTGTCAAACTGTCACAAGATACGCCCGTAGCACTGCTTTATGTCGACAGGGAAAGCAGGTTGGTAAAAGTTTCATGGTCCTAGCTATTATACTTTTCGAGATATGCCCTGGACAAAAATGAAGTATGAAAAATAACAAAGGGCAATAACTCAAAAAATAGGTCAGGTAGAGTTATGGTTATTGTACACTGCACTTCCCCTTGGCAAGATCTATACCCCCATGAAGTTTCATGATCCTAGCTATTATACTTTTAGAGATATACTCCAGACAAGATTCAAGTATGAAAAACAACAAAGGGCAATAACTCAAAAAATAGACCAGGTAGAGTTATGGTTCTTGTGTGCTGCACTCCCCCTTGGTGAGATCTATACACCCATAAAGTTTCATGATCCTAGCTATTATACTTTTAGAAATACACTCTGGACAAGATTCAAGTATGAAAACAACAAAGGGTAATAACTCTAAAAATAGGCCAGGTAGAGTTATTTTTCTTAAACACTGCACTTTCCCTTGGTAAGATCTATACACCCATGAAGTTTCATGATCCTAGATATTATACTTTTAGAGATATACTCCGGACAAGATTCAAGTATGAAAAACAACAAAGGGCAATAACTCAAAAAATAGACCATGTAGAGTTATGGTTCTTGTGTGCTGCACTCCCCCTTGGTGAGATCTATACACCCATAAACTTTCATGATCCTAGCCATTATACTTTTAGAGATACACTCTGGACAAGATTCAAGTATGAAAACAACAAAGGGCAATAACTCTAAAAATAGGCCAGGTAGAGTTATGTTTCTTAGGCACTGCACTTCCCCTTGGTGAGATCTATACACCCATGAAGTTTCATGATCATAGCTATTATACTTTTAGAGATATACTCCGGACAAGATTCAAGTATGAAAAACAACAAAGGACAATGACTCAAAAAATAGGCCAGGTAGAGTTATGGTGCACTGCACTCCCCTTTGGTGAGATCTATACACTCATGAAGTTTCATGATCCTAGCTATTATACTTTTAGAGATATACTCCGGACAAGATTCAAGTATGAAAAACAACAAAGGGTAATAACTCTAAAAATAAGCCAGGTAGAGTTATGGTTCTTTGACACTGCACTCCGTAATGATGAGAAGAATATAACTGCCAAGTTTAAAGTCAATCGGACTTAAGGTGACAGAGTTATGCTCCGGACAAAGAAGTGGACGCCGCCGGACGCCCGTACGCCGGACATCACGGGCGATCCCATAATACGTGACGTCTTCGACGGGCGTATAAAAATCAACTGATTAAAAAGTTTCTGAAGATAAACAAAATTTTTGGTTTATCTTCAATAACTTTTTTATCAGTTGATTTTCAAAAATTCAACCATCTTCAATAACTTTTTTATCAGTTGATTTTTCAAAAAATCAACCACGTCCATCTAGTGCGTGACGTCTGTCCACTTTCTCTGCTTCAAACCGAATTCAAATCGGTCCAGTATTTACAAAATTATTGAAGATTTTCCGAAAATATTGTATCACGTGATTATCCACCGTGTCTCGACTAGGGACACCTCAATGTACTATTAGCCCATTACCAAACGACAAAATTTTAGGGTGGTCCTATTCAAAAGCTGCTGTAGACAACAAAATTGATGTTAAAAAGGAAGGGATTTGTGTAAGATATAACACAGAAAATATCAAGACTAAAGGAGAAACTGCTGGTTATCAGCAGTTTCTTCTTTTGTCTCAATGTTTTCCCAAGCCTTTTCTGATAAAGACGTCAAAACCAGGTCTTGTTTGGGAAAGGGTTAGCTCAGAAATGTTTGATCGCTGACGTGTAATAAAGAGGGGAAGATCTTGCAGAACTTGACATCAAAGAATCAGATTAAAATCAGAACCCACACACTTATTCGATGTGACATCATTGTTATAAAAGGTTGGTTAAATAGTGATTTCAATCTTTGTCGTGCGGAAATATCCCTTTTCCAAAACACGAAAGTTTGTCAAACTTAAAAGCCGCTACGAACGACACTACGGATGTTGATAAAGACAGAATTTGTTTACAATACAGCACAGAAAATGATGGGACAAAGGGAGAACATGTTGATTGTCAGTAATTCCTTCCGTTGACTCAATGTTTTCTGAAGCCTAGTTCTCAATTATATTAGGAAACGGTTTAAACATAGAGAATACAGAACAAGATCAAACCATGTGTCATTCGTTCGACGTAATCAAGCTGTGGACCTCACTAGGTTTTAGAATAGGAAAATATTTTATCAAATAAACCGTGACGTAATTTCGGACAAACAATAGTGTTTCGTCGGTGTAATTCAATTGCAATTTCTGTCAGGATCGTCTAACCCATATCGTCGCTTTTCTACGAAAACCTCGTATCTGCAGCTTGTTTTAAGCTGCAGATACGTGGTTTTCGAAGAAAAGCAGCGATATCTTGTTTAGGGAAAACGGGTAATATTAAAACCGGCTTCTTGTGCTATCAAAATATTGAACAGTTGCATATCGCTTCTTTTCAAGAAAAAACTCGTAACTGCAGCTTGTTTAAAGCTGCAATTCCGAGTTTTTTTTTTTTAAAAAAACGATACGATAAAACGAAAATAATTCTTCTTGAAATTGTTTGAAAATGATGAATGAAATATCAATTGAATGCGATATTTATGAAAAGTTCACTACAGAAAGTAATAACAACCATCAAAATATCTGTCTGAAATACTTCTAAAGGCTTATAATTGACAATAAGTTTTTACACATGAACTTAAAATTATTATCTTCAACCTTCAAGGAAGTAGGCCTAATGCTAATAAATCGAAAATATATAAACACGTAAAATTATACATAGAAAATGTCCTATGTATCAGTGAGCCTATTGTTGGCGCAAGATCGTATGGCACATGTTTACATTTTGTCATAATGTAAACACAACAGTGTTATATAAAAGATTAATAAATTCTTTATAAGTAGTGACGTAGACATGTTGAAAATTTAGATACAGTGATAGAGCGGTATGTTCACAGTTCTGGCTTTTCTGCGTTTTATCGAACAATGTTTTGTTTACATTTGAACAAAACATAAACATGTGCCATACGATCTTGCGCCAACAATAGCTGTATGGGTAGATCCGTTCTGTTCAACGTAGACTGATACCACGTCGCCTTATTATTAGAACCCGACTTTTTACACTTTCGAGAAAATCGAGTTTGAAATTTCAACCTTTAATGACCTTTTGTTACTATGAATCCGATTTTGACGGAAAAAAGATATGTCATCCAAATAATTGTGTTCTCTATAATTCTGTTAAAATATTAGTTTTTGGTTAAATACAACTATTGTTATTTCGATTTTTTTCTTTTCAGATAGAGCATTTTTGATAATATTATAATGTTGAATTCCAACATAGCCATCATTCATCAATAAAGATGCAGTTAGAACATTATAATTCAAAAAAAAAAAAAAAAAACATTGATGGTAGACAATCCGGGACGGAATAAATTCTTTTATTTCATAGGTTAAAATTCAGATACAACATTCTAATAATTTCTTCATTTCCTCATGAAACACTTATTAATCACGTGACTTAAACTAGAAAGACCTGAAGGTCTTGAGTCGCTCCACAGGCCTGAATTTCTTATGGATCAAGCTGAAAATCACAAAGGCAATATCTTATCGTCACCAACATTCTGTTCTGGTTTTGTCTTGATAAGTCCATATTTGTAGATGCTAGAGTGAAATCAAAGTCAAAATAGAGCCAAAAATGGCAATTTTGTCAATTTCAAGGGCACATAACTCATGATATAAAATTCAGATCAAGCTGAAAATTATACCAAGGCAAGATCTTATGGTCACCAATATTCTGAACAAGTTTTGTCTTGATTAATCCGTATTTGTAGTTGCTAGAGTGAAAACAAAGTAAAAATAGAGCCGAAAATGGTAATTTTGTCAATTTCAAGGGCACATAACTCATGATGTAAAATTAAGATCAAGCTGAAAATTACACCAAGGCAAGATCTTATAGTCACCAACATTTTGATAAAGTTTTGTCTAGATTTGCCAATATTTGTAGTTGCTAGAGAGAAAACATGTCAAAATAGAGCCGAAAATAGCAATTTTGTCAATTTCAAGGGCACATAACTCATGATGTAAAATTCAGATCAAGCTGAAAATTATACCAACACAAGATCTTATAGTCAACAAGATTCTGCACAAGTTTTGTTTTGATTAGTCAATATTTGTAGTTGCTAGAGTGAAATCAAAGTCAAAATAGAGTCAAAAATGGCAATTTTGTCAAATTCAAGGGCACATAACTCATGATATAAAATTCCAATCAAGCTGAAAATTACACCCAGGCAGGATGTTATGCTTATATATAATCTGTCCAAGTTTTGTCTAGATTGGTTGATATTTGTAGATTTTAGAGTAAAAATAAAGTCAAAACCAGCTATTTTTGACATTCAAGGGCAGATAACTCATGTTATTCTGGTTCGATAAAAATTCTTTGAAGGAATCTGAGAGAGGGTCACCCAAGGATCATTCCTGTGAAGTTTGGTCGAAATTCATCCAGTAGTTTCTGAGGAGAAGATTTTTAAAGAAAAAGTTTACGGACGCACGGACGCACTGACGCACGACGGACACATCGCCATGACAATAGCCCGCTGGCCTGAAAGGCCAGTGGAGCTAAAAACTGATATCATTGGATGGTAGGCCTATTCATTTAGAACAATATAATGTTGTCAAAAAGGTGAAGGTACAGATAGAACAATCTGTTACTGGGAATCTATTGAACCAGACTTAATTTTAACAATCTGTAGGCACCATCCTATCGATAGAGCGCTCCAAGACGATTCCAACGGTACCAAAACCTCAATTTTCACAAAAAATCAGTTAGAACATAGGCGACGACCAGTCTCTTATCTATAAGCATTCTTAACCAAAGTACGTAACTTTTGAACTGTCCATCCTTTTCATATGTACAAGTCATTTGAAATTGGTTTGTGATTAGGGATCCGTATATTAAACCAACTGCGCAAAGCACAGGAATAATTCAAGTTTATTCGCAAGAAAGTGTGTTATCTCCTTATAATTACCAATATGTATGTTTTCGTTACCCATCTGAATTTCTACACAACATTGACAGTAATACCCTCTTGCTTTCTCTTCTGAATTTAAGGTCCATCACACCGTATATTATAGGGTTAATCAAGTTGTTGATCATAAATGAATAAAACACAAACTGATACATGTTGTCTTTAGGATAGAATGGATCATTCTCAGCTGCCTCTCCCACGACCGTCCGCCATATCATAATAACTAGATGGGGAAATACGCTCACAATAAACGCTATCGACACAGCGACCAACATCTTAGTCACTCTGGCTGTTCGACTTGATCTTCCGGATAATCGACGGATAACGCTTGACCCAAGTTTCTTGGTTTTCAATTGAACATTCAGCATCTTTCTGACCAATATCGGACTTACACGTGACAAATCCCGCGATTGTTGCTCCGCCATCTTGACGGAATTGTCTTGACATTTTATATCCGCAGCTACTTCCGTTTCCGGTTCGCCATTTTCAGCAGACACTCGCGACGAATTTGACATCGTGGTCGCTTTCATTGAACGCTTCTGCACCATTTCTCTGCCCGTACTTGATACACGTCTGGCTACTTTAAAGTAACAAATCGCCATGATGAAAAATGAAATTAATGCCAGAACTAAGACATACACATTAAAGACTGCTGGCCACATTGACTGTAACATGCTGTCTGTTAGAAAACACTTTGTACCAGTCACATTTACATTGTTCGTATAAACTGTTGAATTTCCGTACAACAGAAAAACTGGACTTGCAATAAATACCGCTAAAATCCCAGAGATCAAAAATATTAATCGCTTCGCACAAGCAATTGTTAATTGCTGTTTTAATGGATGGCATATTTTACGATATCTCTCCACAGCTATCAAAACTAATGTCAAACTTGAAGAAAAACTACACGTATACAAGAGAAAGCGAAATATTTTACACGATATTTCATCGAAATACGTAAATATATTGAAAGATTCAGCGATTGTCCACGGTGCCCCTATGGCACAGGCTATAAAGTCTACAGCAGACAAAGTAAGAATAAAACACCTGTATATTGATGGACTGAACTTTCTGTAAAACACATACAACACTAACCCGTTACCAACCGCTCCTGATATTGCCAGAACTGTAACATACACTATAGATGGAAGTAGCTGAATAGATCGTCTAAAACTTAATTCCTGTAATGTAAGATTCTCGCCAGGTTTCATATCAATTTCGGAATACATGTTGGTCTCACGGTTTTAAAGTTCTAACTTCCGCTACCAAAGTAACTATCAACGCTTGCTTCAAGATGGTCACTGCTCTTCCTTCTTCAATATCTCATGATTAAATCCAATGGTAACAATCTTAACTTTCCCAAGAGCTAAGATGTCAAAAGAAAATTCATCGAAGTTGAAATTGTCGTTCTTTAGTTACATAACAGCTCATTTCCTCCATACTTTTCGGGTTCTTTAGTCTTTCCACGAGTGCATCTAGACTCTAGAATTGCACTTCTGTCACTATCCGAGATAGCTTTCTTGGGTGACCCTAGTCCTCTTCAGTTTATAATGTATTCGAATCACTGTGTTTAAAGTGTCTTGCCACTTTTAAATCAGAATGATGAAGAAACGTTTGAGTTTTGTCAAAGCATATCTCATTTCTACTTCCCAAAACACTTCAGGTAAATACTGATATATGTGACATGTCACAAAAAAGTGAAACTTTCGCAAAATTTTGCTTAAAGAGTGAACATACACAGTATATTCTTTCTATGATATTTTCTGTGATACAGCCAAAACTTATCAGTGTGTGGTAAGACCCATTTGGGTTTAGCCAGTCCACATGACATTGAGACCTGTTTTGACATACCAAAGACATAGTTTTTGGTGTTGAAACAACGAATACAATTTGTCCACTTGTATCTTGTATGGGGGGGGGGGGGGGGAAATTGATACTCGTAGGAAGAAAACAATATCCGTCCATCGAAAAATTATATTCAACAATCGAAAAATTATATTCAACAATCGAAAAATAATATTCAACAATCGAAAAATAATATTCGCCAATCGAAAAATTATTTTCGTCAATAGAAATATTATATTCGTCAATCGAAAAATTATATTCGTCAATCGAAATGATATTCGCCAATCGAAAAATTATTTTCATCAATCGAAAAATAATATCCGTCCATCGAAAAATTATATTCAACAATCGAAAAATTATATTCAACAATCGAAAAATAATATTCGCCAATCGAAAAATTATTTTCGTCAATAGAAATATTATATTCGTCAATCGAAATGATATTCGCCAATCGAAAAATTATTTTCGTCAATCGAAAAATTATATCCGTCCATCGAAAAATTATACTAGAGGAAAGAAGAAACGCAACAACTATTTTTTGTTATTTCTCTTAATTCTTTTATGTTATTGAGTCAAAAATATAACTGATTATTACAGGGTACTGTATCTTGATATTAATCTTTATGTTTACGTTAGGACCTGTCTTATCTGTGAGATAACGTCAAAATAGACGTTTAAACGTTTCTCACGTACAAACCTTTAAATATCCAAACTTTACGTAGAACTTTTGTAATTTGTGTAGATGCACGTCGACTCGACAAAATGCAATGTTTTTTGCTTGGATTAAATCCCTAATATCGATCTTCAACCTGTTCAAAGACGTCGACCGGTAGCAATTGTAATGTTTACGAATGGAACATCTCAACCCGCAGTTGCTGCTGATTTTGGTGTACATCGGTTTACAAAATATTGCTTGAGATAACGTCTCAGAACTAACGGAACAACTGGTGGTCGCCCGAAATGCGGTCGTCAACGTCTAACGTCATGACGTTAGGACCCTAACGTGCGTTTATTTTACCTACGGAAACAAATGCTGTTATCAAGAAAACTGTTGATGTTATTCATGAACAGTACAGCAATCAAAATTCAGCCGGGTATCGCTATAGTCCGTTTGGATTGCGTGCAATAACGCATTTAATGTTGACGCCAAACCGCTCTCGTTTAAACGTATATTGATGGTACGTACAACCTGTGACATTGATGAAATTTTAACAAAAGAAAGTCAAATGATTAAGTTTTACTATGCATTGAAAAAAGTATGCAAACTATGGTAATTTTGAGACAAGAGGACCATGATGGTCCTATATCGCTCACCTGAACCAAGATGATATGAGCCACAGTTATGTTTGAATCAATTAATATTTGTGACATTAAGACTGAACAAACTTATGGTCATCAACATTATGCCCCTGTTTCCTCTTTATAGGTCAATATACATGTATCTGGTTGTAAAGAGTGAAAACAAAGTCAAAAACGAGAATTTTGTCCATTTCAAGGGCAGATAACTCAGAAGCTTGTCTAATTGTGCTGAAGTTCAAATTCATCCATGATCTTATGGTGATTAACCATTATATCCAAGATCAAAGTTTTGTCTTGATTGGTCACCATTAATTTTGTGGTTGTTAGAGTAAAAACAAAGTCGAAAACATCAATTTTGTCAAATTCAAGGGCAGATAACTCAGGACATTATGGTCCGATCAAACCAAAACGAAAAACTCTATGCTAGAGTGTAAACAATGTCAAAAGTAGCTTTTTTTTCTTTCAAGGGCAGATAACTCCTGACTTTCTGGTCCGATCTGACCCATAATCAAACTCATCCAAGATCTTATGGTCACTAATATTGTGTTAAAGTTTTGTCTTGATTGGTCGATAATTGTAGATGCTATAGTGTAAACAAAGTAAAAAACGGTCAAAAACGACAATTTTGTCAAATTCAAGGGCAGATAACTCAGGACTTTCTAGTCCGATCAAGGCAAAAATCAAACTCATCCGAGATTTTATGGTCACCAACATTGTGTCCAACTTTTGTATTGATTGGTCAATATTTGTAGATGCTAGAGTGTAAACAATGTCAAAAGTAGATATTTTTTACATTCAAGGGCAGATAACTCCTCACTGTCTGGTCCGATCTCACCCAAAATCGAACTCATCCAAGATCTTACGGTCACTAATATTGTGTTAAAGTTTTGTCTTGATTGGTCAATAATTGTAGATGCTATAGTGTAAACAAAGTCGAAAACTGTAAAAAACGACAATTGTCAAATTTGAGGGCAGATGACTCCTGATTTTCTGGTCCGATCTGACCCAAAATCAAACTCATCCTAGATCTTAGGGTCACCAACATTGTGTCCAACTTTTGTATTGATTGGTCAATATTTGTAGATGCTAGAGTGTAAACAATGTCAAAAGTAGCTATTTTTTACATTCAAGGGCAGATAACTCCGGACTTTCCGGTCCGATCTGACCCAAATTCGAACTCATCCGAGAGCTCATGGTCATACATGTTTTAACTAAGTTTGGTTAAGATTGGCTTATATTTGTAGATGCTAGAGTGTAAACACCAAATTGTTGACAGACGGACGGACGGACGGACGGACGTACGGACGGACGGACATACAGACGGACAGACGGACGACGGACAAAAAGCGATCACAATAGCTCACCTTGAGCACTTCGTGCTCAGGTGAGCTAAAAAACAAAAACAAAACGCATGACCAAATTAATTTTTTGTTGCGTTTCTTTTTTCCTTCAGTATATATTCAACAATCGAAAAATTATATTCAACAATCGAAAAATAATATTCGCTAATCGAAAAATTATTTTCGCCAATAGAAATATTCACTGGTGGTGAACTCGGCCAAAGTGAGGGACGTTTTTTCGCTACAACAAGGTACAGAAATTTTGCGTTTAGATGTGAGTTTTAAGATCTGATTGGATAGCTTTTTTCTAATAATAATGAATTTGTTATAAAAATAGACCAGGTTTGCCGATATGTATTGACAAACCGTCTGTGTTGTTAAAAAAATCTCGTAACTACGGCTTTATCGAAGCAGTAGTTACGATATTTTATAACAACACCGACGGAATACTATGATCGCGAAAAAACGCCCCACGCTTTGGCCGAGTTCACCACCAGTGATATTATATTCGCCAATCGAAAAATTTTATTCGTCCGACGAAATATGATATTCTTCGGGCTACAAATAAAATACCTTTGACCAAAACGGCAAACCATAGAAACAAACTTAATTTCACCCGTTTAGAAAAGGGTTAAATATTCGAATACAGATGTAACATGATTTGCTTGAAAGAGGCAAGGCATCTATTTACTCATTAGTTTCATGTTTAATTTTCCGTGAATTCCGATTGATATTTCTTCTATTAATAGATATTTATCTTATATACAATGGGCAATTAATTATAAGAATAGACAAACTGTTTGATTGCCAATGTCCCTTGGCAATGCGTTGATCAATTTCAAAAGTACATATTCGTGGTGGGCTCCTTGCCATATGTCATTGATTTTTAATCCTTTCCCAAACAGGCCCTGGTTTTGCCGTTCATAATAGGAAACGATTGTGAAAACTAATAATTATTTTCTCCTATTTCCTTAGTATTTTCATTTCTTTCATACACATCTCCTATTATCAACATCAACTTCGTCGTCTGCAGCATTTTTCAAACTGGATCAATGTATGTCTGTGTTCGTTTTTGAACGGGCCCAGGAGGACAAAACCCTAAAAACTGGGGGGAAAAGAGACTCGTCGCCTTCATTTTTCTTAATTTATTGAATATAGATCTATCTATCTATATATAATGTCCGACTCCCCTTTCGTATATTACTGACATGGAAGATTGTTCAAAACACCAGCTGATACAAATATGTTTTTATCTTATCTCGTATATCCTCAAACGTGTGATTTTCGTTTGAACTTTTAACAGAAATAAAAAAAATGATAATAAATGATTAACACTTTCCCAAACAAGACCTGGTTTTGACGTCTCTGACAGAAAGGCTTAGGAAAACATTGAGACAAAAGAAGAAAATGCTGATAATCAGCATTTTCTCCTTTCGTCTCAATATTTTCTGTGCTACATATTACACAAATCCTGTCTTTATCAACACCCATTGTTTCATGTGCATCTACTTTCAAATTCGGACTACCCTAAAATTTTATTGTTTGGGAAAGGGTTAAGCAAACGAATCAAAAGTTCGTCACATACACTTTACTAATTTTAGCTCGGAAGTTATTGTTATCGGTCGTTGTTCGTTCGTTTGTCCGCATGACCTACTATCCTACAGGTGACGTTGCGAGGGAAATTTTGAGTACAACAGATCGATGCCTTAGAATAAGAAGGGCGTAAGTTAAAAAAAAACATAGTTTTGAGAAAACTGGAAAAAAAAAACAGTTTTATTTCAAAAAGAATAAACGACCTTTTTCTACAACCAAATTGGTCAGCATGACAAGTTCAAATGTCTATGAAAATTGCACCATATTTAGAGCTTGAAATGCCATTTCCAAAAATGTATACATCATAAAAGGTTGTAAGTACCACTTACGACCTTATTTTTCTAAGGCATCGAGATGTTTGTGAGAAACTAATAGTAGGAAAGGAATCCAATGATGAACAAGAGGACCATGATGGTCCTATATCGCTCACCTGAACCAAAATGATATAAGCAACACTTTTCTTCAATTCAAAAAATATTTAAGACTTTAAGACTGAAAACGAACTTATGGTCAATAACATTGTGAAAATCAAACTCATCCAAGATTTCATCATGCCCAACATTGTGTCCAAGATTTGTCTTGTTTGATAAATAATTGTAGATTCTGGAGTATAAACAAGGTCGAAAACAGCCAAAAACAGCAATTTTGTCAATTCAAGGGCTTAAAACTCTGGACTTTCTAGTCAGATCAGGCTGAAAATCAAACATATCCGAGATCTTATGATATCCAACATTGTGTCCAAGATTTGTCTTGATTGGTCAATAATTGTAGATTCTAGAGTGTAAACAAGGTCTAAAACAGCCAAAAACGGCAATTTGATCAAATTCAAGGGCACATAACTCTCCACTTTTTGACCAGATCGGACTGAAAATCAAACTTATCCAAGCTCTTATGGTCTCAAACATTGTGTTCAAGTTTTGTCATAATTGATAAATAATAGTAGATTATAGAGTGTAAACAATGTCAAAAACAGCCGAAATCGACAATTTTATCAAATTCAAGGGCATATAACTCTCATCTTTCTGGTCAGATCAGACTCAAAATCTGATATCTTATGGTCTCCAACCTTGTGTCCAAGATTTGTCTTGATTGGTCAAAAATTGTAGATTCTAGAGTGTAAATAAGGTCGAAAACAGTCAAAAACAGCAATTTTGTCAAATTCAAGGGCTCATAACTCTCAACTTTCTGATCAGATAAGACTGAAAATCAAACTCATCTCAGATCTTATGATCCCCAATATTGTGTTCAAGTTTTGGATTGATTGATCAATAATTGTAGATTCTAGAGTGTAAACATCGTCGAAAACAGCCAAAAATTACAATTTTGTCAAATTCAAGGGCAAGTAACTCTCGACTTTCTCATCAGATCAGACTAAAAATCATACTCATCCGAGATCTCATGGTCCCAAACATTGTGTCAAAGTTTTGTCTTGATTGATGAATAATTGTAGATTCTAGAGTGTAAACAAGGTCAAAAACAGCCGAAAATGGCAATTTTGTCAAATTCAAGGGCACATAACTCTCGTCTTTCTGGTCAGATCAGACTGAAAATCGAACTCATCCGAGATCTTATGGTCTGCAATCTTATGTCCAAGATTTGTCTTGATTGATCAATAATTGTAGATGCTAGAGTGTAAACAATGTCAGAACTAAGTATTTTTCGCATTCAAGGGCAGATAACTCCCGACTTTCTAGTTCGATCTGACCCATAATCGAACTCATCCGAGATCTTATGGCCATACATGTTTTGACCAAGTTTGGTCAAGATTGGCTTATATTTGTAGATGCTAGAGTGTAAACACGAAATTGTGGACGGACAGACAGACGGACAGACGGACAGACGGACGGACGGACAGACGGACAAAAAGTGACCACAATAGCTCACCTTGAGCACTTCGTGCTCAGGTGAGCTAAAAAGCTAGATATGCATTATTCTTTTGATAAAAGATGTGGAATCACGTGAAACAACAATTTTTGTCGTCTGCCAAACTTGACAACTTGAACTATTCCAAAATACAATTCTTTGGGAAAGGGAAAATAAAATCGACAACATAACACAATATCTCCTTCATGATTTGTAATATATTAAGTTATCACACTATATTTATAAATCACTCGCGACTCAATATTTCAGCAAATTGCCCTTTTCAAGATAAATGGAAACACTTTTTTAAATCACATAATTATTTTTTTTACTGCTAGCAGCCATATTGTTTAGTCTAACTCACTAAACAGTTAGACTAAATAAAATGGCTGCTAGCAGTAAAAAAACAAGAGGACCATGATGGTCCTATATAGCTCACCTGAACCAAAATGATATGAGCCACTGTTTTGTTCAATTCAATTGGTATTTAAGACTGAAAACAAACTTATGGTCAATAACATTGTGTCAAGTTTTGTCTTGATTAGTCACTATTTGAGGTTTTTAGAGTAAAAGTTTGAATGGCAGATAACTATTCTGATTATTCTATAATTCATTTATCCAAGATCTTATCGTAATTAAAATCATAATCCAAATTTCGTCTTGATTATTCATTCGAAACAGCAATTTTGTCAGATTTAAGGGCACATGCATGTCTGACCACTTTCTCATTTGATTGCAGAAAATTCAACTCATGCAAGGTCTTACAATCAGCAGCATAGTGCCAAAGTATTGTCTTGGTTGATCAATAATCATAGATTCTAGAGTGTAAACAGGGTCGAAAACAGTAAAGAACAGCATTTTTTTTTTCAAATTCAAGGGCACATAACTCTTGACTTTCTGGTTCAATCAGACCAAAAATCAAACTTATTTGAGACTTAATAGTCTCCAATATTGTATCTAAGTTTTGTCTTGATTGGTCAATATTTGTAGATTCTAGAGTGTAAACAAGGTCGAAAACAGTCGAAAACAGCAACTTTGTCAAATTCAAGGGCACATAACTCTCGGCTTTCTGAACAGATCTGACTGAAAATCAAACTCATACAAAATTATATAGTCCCAAACAATGTGTCCAAGTTTTGTCTTGGTTGATCAATAATTGTAGATTCTAGAGTGTAAACAGGGTCGAAAACAGTCAAAAACGGCTATTTTGTCAAATCCAAGGGCACATAACTCTCGACTTTCTGGTTCATTCAATCTAACCAAAAATCAAACTCATTTGAGATCTTATGGTCTCCAACATTGTGTCTAAGTTTTATCTCGATTGATATATAATTGTAGATTCTAGAGTGTAAACAAGGCCAAAAACAGTCGAAAAAGGCAATTTTATCAAATTCAAGGGCACATAACTCTAGTCTTTCTGGTCCGATCAGACTGAAAATCAAACTCAACCGAAATCTTATGGTCCCCAACAATGTGTCCAAGTTTTGTTTTGATTGATCAATAATTGTAGATTCTAGAGTGTAAACAAGGTCGAAAACAGTCGAAAACAGCAATTTTGTCAAATTAAAGGGCACATAACTCTCTTCTCTCTGATCAGATCAGACTGAAAATCGAACTCATCTGAGATCTTATGGTCTCCAACATTTTATCCAAGTTTTGTCTTGAGTGATCAATATTTGTAGATGCTAGAGTGTAAACAAAGTCAAAAACAGCATTTTTTTACATTCAAGGGTAGATAACTCAGCACATTCTGGTCCGATCAGGCCCATAATCGAACTCATCCGAGAACTTATGCCCATACTTACTTTGACCAAGTTTGATCAAGATTGGCCATCTTTTGTGGATGCTAGAGTGTAAACACCAAATTGTTGACAGACGGACAGACGGACAGACAGATGGACGACGGACATTGAGTGACCACAATAGCTCACCTTGAGCACTTCGTGCTCAGGTGAGCTAATAATTATGTGATTAAAAAAAGTGTTTCCATTTATCTTGAAAAAGGCAATTTGCCGAAATATTGAGTCGCGAGTGATTATAATATTATAGTGTGTTTATTACATTCCCCACAGAATAATTTCGTGAAATTGTATTAAGTTATCATTATCAATAAACAAATTCCAACATTTATCAATCATTTCCTAAACAAGCCCTTGTTTAATTAACCCTTTCCCAAACGACAAAATTTTAGGGTGACCCACTTCAAAAGCTGCTCCAGATGACAACAAGAGCTGTCTGCAGACAGCGCGCTCGACTTTTGATCGCTTTGATAGTATGGAAGTCATTGATGTTTGAAAAAACTTTAACCTTTGTTGCAATGCCGACGCCAACGCCGACGCCCAGGTAACAGTATAAGCTCTCATTTGAATTTGTGTACAATAAAGCATTGAAAATATTGAGACAAAAGGAGAAACTGCTGGTCATCAGCAGTTTCTTCTTATGCCTCAATGTTTTCCCAAGCCTTTTCAATTAGGAACGTCAAAACCAGGCCTTGTTTGGGAAAGGGTTAAGAAATTGAATATTATCAAAAGAAAAGAATAAATTCCAAAAATCCAACAGTTTTTTTTTCTTTTCTTTCCCATGCTTTCCATTAATTTGATACACACTTCTTACATTTTGTAAAATACCTTATTGTTGTCTGCGTCACTTTTGAAACTCGACAACCTTAAATATTTGGCTTTTGGGAAAGGGTTAAGCTGAAACAGCAAAATTTGACATTTTTTTTTTTCAATTTTGACATGATGAAATTTTCAGCAATTTCACACAGAATCTGACAAATTTAATAATTTTGACATGCCTAAATTTAAACAATTTGAGAAAGGGTTTACATAAACCTATTTCCACAATGATAATATTCAATGCCAGTCAAAATTGAAAGAATTATGACAAAAGATGATGCTCGCCAATGTAGAAAATCTAAATGTTGAATATCTAGCAAGGAAACTCTTGAAGGAAAATGAGAAAATGCTGTTTATCATCTTTTCCTGCAAGGTTTTGTTAACCCGTATCCGGTGGGGCTGTTGAAAAGCATGTTTGGGATAGGTTTAAAACATTTATGGAATAAAGAAAGACAGACAAGACATTACAAAGAGGTAGAGTTATGCATAAATAACCAATAACAAACAAAAAATGTCTGATGACATTATGCTATGATACTTACAACCTTTCCAAAACAAGACCTGATTTTTATGTTCCGATCTAAAAGGACTCAAGAAAACATTGAAGCAAAAGAAGACAAGAGGGCCAAGATGGCCCTAGATCGCTCACCTGAATTCATAGTTGAGATACTGGCGAGACCATGAAATCAATCTTTTAACATTAGAAGAATACAAGAATAACAATGGCAATTTTGCAAAATTCAAAGGCATAAAACTAAGGACTTTCTGTTCTGAAACAATTTGGGAAGGGCTTAAACCTTGGCTGGGAAAGGGTTTAATCTTACAACAGAAAAGAAATAGACTGTTCAAATTTGAAAGGAGTTGCAGAAGACAAAATTATGTGGGTAAGAAAGGATTCATGAACAACATAGCACAGCAAGAGGAGAAAATGCTGATTATCAGCCTTTACTTCATTTAACTCAATAATTCCCCGAGCCATTTTTTATAGGGACATCATAGGAAAGGGTTTATGCATAAAGATTATCTGTAGCTCCATCCTTTAACAGATAAGAGCTCCATTATCAGATAAGGCAGCCCTTTATTATTGACTTTAGACAGTCTAACTATTTACTTAAGCAGTGATTGCTGATAAGCTGATACCTGGTCAAAATAAATTTGTCTGAATTCCTTACTTGAAAATTCCAAAACCCACAACACAGGGCTTCTTTGCTTGTAAAGTGATGGTTTGAAGTATTCTTTTAGAGGTCCATGAGATGTAAACTCATGCAAAATTTCACGACTCTAGGCCAAACAGTCTTTGAGAAAACTGTCTCTGTGTGAAACCTCATGAAACCCCACAACATAGGACCACTTCTTCTTGTATTACAATAGTTTGAACTATTTTGGTAGAGGGTATTGAGACAATGCCAAATATTTTGAAACAAGATATCATCAAGTTAAATATTCCCAACAAATTTCACAATGATTGAGCAAATATTGTAATTCTTACAGAAAAATCAAGATTTGACCCAGTGACCCAGTTTTTGACCTCGCATGACCCAAGTTTTCAATGACCAACAGACATCATCAAAATAAACCTGAGCAATTTTCAAAATAATTGAGCCCAAATTGGAACTTCCAGAGCAAAAGGAAGGGATTCATTACATTTGACCTTGTGACCTAGTTTTTGGCCTCACACAACAAACTTTTTAACAGACCTAAATGTCCAAAAGAAAAACATTCTGAGCCATTTTAACAAGATTTTTGCCAAAATTGACACTTCTTGACTAATAAATGGAGTTCTTGATATTTGACCTTGTGACCTCGTTTTTGACCTCACATGACCCAATTTTTAATCGAACCTAGATATCCACCGGAAAAACATTCTGAGCAATTTTCACAATATTTGAGCCAAAGTTAACACTTCTAGAGCAAAAAAGAAGGATTTTATATCATTTGACCTAGTGACCTACATTTTGACCTGGCATGACCCACTTTTTTATATGACCTAGATATCATCAAGACAAAGATTCTAGTCAATTTTCACAATGATTGAGACAATAATGTGACTCCTAGAGCAAAAATAAGATTTGACCTAGTGACCTACTTTTTGACCCCATTCTGACCCCGATCCCAATTCTTTGAAGTATTTTGAAAAAGGATGACCCAAGGATCACATCTGTGAAATTTCATCCAATTCTGCCCAGTACTTTAGGAGGAGAAGATTTTTTTATAATTGTGGACGGACGGACGGACGGACAGACAGACGGACGCCGGACAACAGACCGATCACAATAGCTCACCTTGAGCACTTTGTGCTCAGGTGAGCTAAAAATACCGATAATCAGCATTTATCTTCTTTTGCCACAATATTTTCTTTGCTATAATTTACACAAATCCTGTTAAAGCATCAATTAGTGCTGAGAAAATTGAGTGGATTCTAACATAGTTATGATACCTAGCTTGATACTGAATGGTCTTTGATGTTAGCAAATGAATTATCCTACTCAGCTTGATTAAATACTGAGTAAATATATTTCAAGATATTGAAGGAAAAGAACAAAATGCTGATTTTC
Source organism: Fragum sueziense (assembly GCA_963680895.1). NCBI lineage: Eukaryota > Metazoa > Mollusca > Bivalvia > Cardiida > Cardiidae > Fragum > Fragum sueziense. The sequence continues at coordinate 41,477,234 of OY804599.1, forward strand.
AACATTTTCTTCGCTTCTTTCATTTTTTCAAGGCTTTGGAAAAATGTTATTGTGTTATAAAACTGACAATTTCCATAAAAGGAATGTAAAGAACTAGTGCTTATAATGCTGACTACAAGTTGATTCCTATCTTGATTGAAGCATAACACTTCCCCAAACAAGCCCTGGATTTTAAAATCATTTAAAAGGTTTTTGTAAATATTTAGAGGAATTGTTCTGAAGCCTTAAGAATGTATTAACTCTTTCGCTGCCAAATTTCTTGGAAATATCCTATTTCCAGTGCAAAATTTTGGAAACTTCATAAAAGGGCTTATCAGTTTATAGAATAGTAAAAAATCGTTGTTTGATAATACTTAGCTGAAATTTTCCGAAATCATTGCACATAAATTGTTCTGCCTAATAGTATACTTTTTATCAGGCAGTTTTATCAGATGACCTTGCACTTGACCTTGAATGACCTCATTAAGCTATTGTTTGAAAGTCGCCGATCGGCGACATTGGCAGTCTTCCTATTGGTCGCTTTTCGGCGACATTGGCAGCGAAAGAGTTAAAGGAAATGCTACAGTTTGCCTTATACATTATGCAAGTGCGAGTTTCTAAATGGCAATGAATGAAACTTGTTACAAGTTTCATTCATTGCCAGTTAGAAACTGACACTTGCATAGGATTTTACCAAAGAAAGAAATGGTATACAATATACATGTAGCAAAGAAAAATTAGACAAAAGGAGAAAAGGCGGATTGTCAATGTTTTCACAACCCTTTTCTGTGTGGTGCATCAAATAGTATCATTTTTGGAAAAGGCTCAAAACAAGACATAGACACAAATTGATGAACATTTTACAATACATTTGCAGGTAAGAAAATAATTGATTCTGTATTAATTTTTCAATTTTATCCATTCCCACATCATGATGCTTTTTGACGCCCTGTGCGATAAAGGCTTTAGAAAACATTGTGGCAAGAGCAACTTCTGCATTTTCCACAGAGTTTTCTACCCACAGAAAATGTAAAATTTGATTTCATTTACTTAAAATTGTCAACAACATTATCTTTGAACTTGGAGAATTTTTGTCATCTGGTAATGGGTTAATGATTTAGATTATAAAGGTTGGCTATGTTTAGCACAATTCATTGCATTTCATTATTTTCCCAGTAACCTTTGCCCCCATTATTCGATACTGGCACAAAAATCATTCTACAACAACATACATGCAAGCAAATCAAAAATCTTGGTTCAACACTTTTTAAGTGCTGTTAGAACAATATAATATGAGGGACGCTCAATTTATTTTGGAACTGGAGTTCTCAGATAAGCCAGAGTTATGTCGCAATTCAATTTTAAGTTCCTTCAATCCTTCAATGTAATCTTCTTTGACACCCATACACTTCCTAAGCTTTGAGATCAATTACTTATATGCCAATAAATGGCCTCTTTTTGGAACAACCCGCAGACACTGGTAAATTGCACTGCATATGGAACATGAAGGCCTATACCGACGACCAGAGGCTTTTTTCGTCATCATGGGGAACACAGAGCCACACAGGCTTAAGCCCACATATAAGGGTGGATAAAGACGCTGTGTTGCATGTTTCTCTTTAAGGAACTTGGACAAGATGACACCTGTGGACAGCTCCGTTGTCATGGATTTGGAGCAAGGCTCTTTAGCCAGTCCTAGACCTGCTCTTTTCGTGATATTTCTTTACTTTCGCAGACATACATTTCTTGTATGAATGGCCGGCAATAGTGGTACTATTTAAAACAGTAATTGGAACAATGCATCCGTTACATAAATTTTGAAAATTACCGGATACAAAAATTTTGCCGCGCTTTTAATTTTTGGCTATAACGGACCTTGCCTGATCTTTTCGTAACCCTTGCTTGACACGCCATTGGTGCTCATAATAGTAGATTATTGTTCAATCATATGTATAAAGCTCAGAAAGCCCACATTTGTTGCATTTATTGCATTATTTCAAAATATATTTAGCACGGGTGGCTCTCTGTCCTTTAGTCAGCAGGTGGGGGACCCAATGGGCATACACCTTTCAGTGTTTCAACCCTTTCGTCAAAATCATTTAACATGTCCCCAATGAAAAACCAACTTTATCTGCTATTTCTTGCACACTAAACCATGCCTCTTGGTCGGTCATGTCGGAATCTACAGCAACATTTGCTTTGGTACTAGCTCTACCCGGGTTGCCTGAGAGGGGGCATCATTCAGGCCAGTTTTACCAACTTTAATTTTTATTGTCTTCCGAAAAGCTGACATATATTCAATGTTTGAATACATGTGATGCAGATATTTCAAAGCATATGCGACCTTTAATGTAGACTCTTACATCCTACTTCAGTTCAATTTTCCATTTTGCGTACAGCGAAATAGCCAGTGTATATGAGTGAATCAACTTAAAAGTTCAATAACTTTTGAAACTGTCGACACATTTGTCTCAAATTTTGACCAAGTATAGACAGTAATTTTCCCGTCAAATAGCCGCAAGCACCACTAGTTCTATAGAAACCGTGAGGTATGGTGGACCATTAGTACCACTTTTAATTGAACGTCCCTCGTACACCCACCCATTCCCAAACAAGCGACCCTCTTTGACGGTCCCACTAAAGAAGTATTGGTTTAGAAAAGCTTACAGGAAGTGAAGAAAATGCTGATAATCAGCATCTTTTCTTTTTCCTTTAAGATTTTCAATACTTTACCCATATATCCTACACAAATTAGCCTTAATTCTGTCTGTAACTTCTTTCAATTTTAACGCACCTAAATTATTGTCGTTTGGGAAAGGGTTAAAATATTTAAATAAACATACCAACATAATTATTTTTGACATGAATATCACATAAACATCTAAAATAGCACTTAGGATGCTTTTAAAATGATACATAATAAAACAAAATAAATATGCCCTAAGTTATTAAGAGCCTTAAACAAATGGCTAAAGGTCTATTGAACCTTTGTAAAGAAAAAAAATAAGACATCACAGGAAAAGAATGACTGGCTATTGCAGACAAGCAAAAAAGACATCTAGTGTTTAATTCTATTCCAAGCAAGACTGGATTTTGACCTTCCTAAAAGGAAAGGTGTAAGAAAACATTGAAGCATAAGAAGAAAATACTTTTGACTCAGTATTTTTCTGTGTAATATTGTATACAAATCCTTCCAAAATCAATCAACATCTATTTTGTAGTCTGCAGCTGCATTCAATTTGGATTACCCTAAAATTTAAGTAACAGTTGATTTTTTGTCCGCAATTTTGGATCTGTTTTAAACAAGGATTAAATAAAGTCTCTGGACAGAACAAAAGTAATAACTTATCATGTGTACAATCTTATTATTCAGTCTTAACATTTCATCATTTAAATACTGATAAAATCGTAACAATGCTTATAAGCTTTAAAGTGACATTTCACATTTATTTCATTTTTAAAAGTATATTTTGATGCAAAAACTGTTTATTCTAATGCGTAGAAATGCTATCAGCTTTTGAAGTTCCTTTCTATAAGCGAAAAATATGCCTTTGAAGTTGAAACAGAAATGACAAATTCTATATAAATCTGAACTGTTGTCCACAACAATTTGCTTAATTTTAGCACAAAAATATATATCTCTCGTAAATGGATCAATGGTTTGGCTTGAAATTTTCAGAATTGTCATAAGGAAATAAATTATGCTCTTTCAGATAGAATAAAAGTAAAATTTATGTAAAATGATCATGAAATGTCACTTTAAAATATTAGCTAATCAACTTTCTCATCTTCAGGCCTGCCATATTCCTTAATTTCACTGCTACTACTGGTAGTCCTTGAAGGACTTGCACCCCTACCTGAATGGTGCACACTTGCACCAGTACAGCCGTCTTTACTTGGGCTTTTTCTGTCCGTTGATTCTGACCCTGGACTTATGTCCATACCAGGCAATTTCTGAAATGAATTAAGAAAACATTACAAAATTATTCCTTAAATAAACACTTGATTAAAACACTCTGAATAGTGGACAATTTTATCCAGTTGAACATGACATATTTTCGGACAAAAAAGTAGTATTTCGTGGGTGTTGTTATAAAATCTCGTAACTACGGCTTGCCGTAGTTAGGAGATTTTGTAACAACACTGACAGTTTATCAAAACATAACGGTAAAACAAATCTATTTTTAGCACAAAATTTATTGCCGTTCCATATCTTGATCTTTTTCAAGAAGAATAAAATTTTAAACTTCTTAAAACAAGAGGCCCAGGAGGGCCTGAATTGCTCCACTGGCTAAAGACGCAATCCCAGTTAAATGGGACAATTGATGTCTCCGGCCTTCAATATGTTCTAGCTGCAAATAGTCAACATTATATAAATGACCTCCGCATTTATTTTCATCCAACACCTATAACTAAAAAATGTATCTATAATTTACGTTCGTAAGAACTCCATTTCATATGAAAATCATGCGACAATCAAACTAGGGGGTACGAAAAACCGATGTCTCCGGGTATAAATTCTAACTTTCAAACCAAAAATGTCAATTTCAACAATAGATTATCCTAACAGAAATGTCCCAATCTTGTACATAAAACATAGAGCTCCAAAACGATACCAAGATTTATATAAAAAATGTAATCCAAAATTTGTAGAACAGCCTCGAGTCGTTGTCTCCAAAATTCAAAAACGTACGGGACACTTTCTTTAAAGCTAAGAAACACTGACATAAATCTACATTTAATACATTAATCTAGCGTAATCTACTTTAGTATAAATATATATAATCAAAATGAAGTCGTATTTTGATATACTTTTGTCAATATTTTCAAAAAATCAACATCATTCTTAAACAATTTACCGTAATTTTAACTCCGTAACGTACGAGGCAAGAACTAAAGTAACTCTAGTTAAAAATGTGTAACTATAAATAGTTTAATTCTTCAAGTAAAATCACTATTCGAAGTGTCTTCAAATATGACAAAAAGAATTATGCCGATTACTATAATAGCATTGATACAGCAGGCCAAATAAAATTGGGTACACATTAAAAAGTGACGTACGAGTCCATAACGTTCGAGGCAATTTTTAGTTTTCAGTTTTTAAATTGCTGAAATGGAACGTTTCCTGTGCTTATTTTATGTGTTTTGGGTTCCTAAAGGACTTCAGAGTAAGCAAAATAGACTTTTAATGCACATAATAGACTGTACACGTACTCGTACTAGTCTCGTACGTAATGGTATTATGATTACGCTTAATTGATACTATTTTTACAATATTGAAGAAAGTTCCACAAAATTAGCCAGTTTTTGTTGATATATGTAGGAATATATTCATACCCATATACATTACACTAGATTGATGCATTAAAATAGACTATTTCAGCGTTTCTTACCTTTATAAAAAGTGTCCCGTACGTTTTCGTATATTGGATCCATCAGAGGTAAGGATGTCTAGCAAATTTTGGATAACATTTCACTTAATTAAGAAGTTATTACACATACCTCATGTGTCAAAACAATACGAACATCTCAACTTTTATAAATTGAAACTAATTTGGCTAGGAAGTCTTAATTTGTAAAACAACACACCCAGATGGCTTATAGAGTTGTATTTATTTTCCTTTATTCATTTCATTACAATTTTTTTGACAAAGTGTCTGGCAAATGGATATTGCCTGATAATATTATGATTTGATTGAAAAGGTAATAACACAGAGGCTGTGATGTTAAAGGAAAGAAAGCATATTACGTACGGGACAAGCTGTAGTTACGTTCGGGACAGACCAGTTTTAAACTATTGTTGATTTGTAACAAATCATTGACCTTCCATTTCGGTATATCGATTATGGGAATAACTCATTGCTTTTGTTTAACAATACGAGAGAAAATTGAAGGTTGTTTGGTGTATTTTAGAAGAGTTGGAAGTAGTCAACGTTTTGAATTAAAGGAATTGTACAAGGATGGTCGTTTTGAATTTTCATTCGCATAGGTACAATTCGCCATTTTCACCCATATTGTCAATTGATTCACATTTTATAAACAAATACTCATCAAAATGTATCGGATTTATTATTCTTTATGCATTACTTAATATGAAATTAGACACACATTTCACAAAGGGGTCTATTTAAAATACGTAGTTTTTTATGCACACATTTGATCCTTTAACAGTCTATAAATCCAAAACTAAGCAAGCCCACTTGACAAAACAAAAGAAATTTGCGCAGAAGATGTGATCCAAGAAGAAAATTTGTCCAGAATGAGTGAAGGGTAAAATGAAAAATTTCGAAAAAAAATTAGTCAATTGACCACTTTAACTGGGATTGCGTATAAAGTGGAAGAATTATCCCATGATTTCTTGTAAGTCTTACACAGCGGCAGCCAATTCTTGAAATTTGTGAATAAATTTTGAAGAGAGACTCAAAGAACATTCTTGCAAAGTCTGGTTCAAATTGGCCTAATGGTTGATTTTTAACAAAATTTCTTATGATTTCTCTAAGTCTGATAAGCCCCTTTCTCCCTGCCACGGCCACATTTTTTGACAAATATAAAACTTCGTGAACAAATTTTAACAAGAGCTGTCACTGTAAGATGACAATGCCCCCGACACCGCTTTGATTTTAAATTATGGCCAATCTATGTTCAAGGTCAAGGTCATCCAGGGGTCAAGGTCACCAAAGTATGTGCCTACAGAAAGGTAATGTACCAAGGAATGTTGTGGTAAAGTATGAAGCGAATATGTTAAGTAATAAGGAAGTTATGGCCAATGTTAAAGTTTTTGGACGGAATGACGGACAGACGGACGGACAGACAGACGGACAGATGGACGGACGGACAAGTCAAATTTATGATGCCTCCCTATCGGGGGCATAAAAAGAATGACTAAAGGCACATTCCTGCAAAGTTTGGTTCAATTGGGCACACTGGTTGATTTTTAAAGAATTTTCTTATGATTTCTTCAAGTCCGATAAGCCCCTTTCTCCCTGCAACGCCCACTTTTTTTTGACAAATGTAGAAATTTGTGAATAAATTTTGAAAATAGAGACTCAAAGACTATTCCTGCAAAGTCTGGTTCAAATTGGCCCTATGGTTGATTTTTAAAGATTTTTCTTATGATTTCTTTAAGTATGATAGGCCCCTTTCCCCCTGCTACGGCCACATTTTTTGACAAATGTAAAAATTTGTGAACACATTTTGAAAAGAATGACTTAAGGCACATTCCTGCCAAGTTTGGTTAAAATTGGCCCAATGGTTGATTTTTAAAGAATTTTCTTATGATTTCTCTAAGTCTGATAAGCCCCTTTCTCCCTGCCACGGCCACATTTTTTGACAAATGTAAAAATTTGTGAACAAATTTTGAAACCAATGACTCAAGGCACATTCCTGCCAGGTTTGATTCAAATTGGCCCAATGGTTGATTTTTAAAGAATTTTCTTATGATTTCTCTAAGTCTGATAAGCCCCGCCCTGGCACGCCCACATTTTTTGACGAATCAAAAATTCGCGAACAAGTTTTGAAAAGGGTCACTCAAGGAACATTCTTGCCAAGTTTGGTCAAAATTGGCCCACTGGTATAAGAGGAGAAGATGTTTAAAGAAAGAGTTAACGGACGGATGCACGGACGGACGCACGCACGGACGCATGACGGACACAACGCCATGACAATAGCTCGCTGGCCTTCGGCCAGTGGAGCTTACAAGAGGACCAAGATGGTCCTATATCGCTCACCTCAGAGCGCCCTGAGACATACTTTTTAGCAAACCTTTTAAATCTCCGAGGATTTTGAAAAGGAGTCGTATGACAATGGTACACACTGAATTTTAAAGCACAACTTGGGAAAAGATTGTCAAAGATTTTTCACTATATCTGTATTTAAAATCAGAAAATCCACAACATATTGCTGAATTCCCATTGCACATAGACAAATCGAAGCATTAATTTTGGAAAGAGGTCATTGGGCTATAATATTTAGAAACCATAGAAGGTTTGGAAATTCAAAGACAATTTTAAACCTGTTCCCGCTTTTTCAAATCTAGAATACCTCATGGTAGAGCTTATTTTCAAAGCGTAATGATAACTTGAACTATTCTGTTTAACAAGACAATATGACACACACAACTTATATGCACTTGTTTCTGTACAAAATGCAAGAGCCTAAAGCATAGAAATAATTCTAAAAGTTCTTAAACGAGGCAAAAAAAAAATATATTCAGGCCTTAACAACTTGAAAAGATTGTCAAACATTGCCCTCTATCATTTATATGGAACCCACAACATAGGGGGAATATTCATTGAACAGTAAGGATTTGGTTATGGTTAAACCTTTTCCAAACAACATAACATAAGAGCAGACATAATTAAAAGCTGCTGTAGATGATAAAACAGGTGTTGATAAAGACTGCATTCATGTATAAAAATGCAGAGAAAATGATGAGGCAAAATGAGACAACACAGGCTATCAAGTTATCAACATTTTCTTCTTTTACCATATCACTTACAAGCCTTTTCTGCCGGTGAGGCAAACCAGTGTATGGTAGAGAAAGGGCATAATGCTTTCCCATACAGAAAGGTACAGAAAGGAAATAGACTGTTCCAATTTGAAAGTTCAGAATACAAAATTGACAGCGGTACAAAAAGGATTCGTTTACAATAAACTAGCATATAAAATATTGAATAAAATAAAATATTGAGGTAAAAGGAGAATCAGCATTTTCTTCATTTGACTCATTAATTTCCAAAGCATTTTCTAATAGGGGCTTCAAAACAAGGTCTTTCCAGGAAAGGGTTAAAGTATCTAGTTGATCCCTAGATCGAGTAAACAAACTTGAGTGCCTCAGGGATACAGGTAAAAGAGGGTAATGGCTTTCAGAATCATAAACTATCTTTTTAATATTCTAACACCCTATGTTGAGGGTATTCATTTGAATTCTTAAATCAAAACTATTCAAATGAGTACCCATAACAAAGCGTTTAGATTTTAAACATCAAATATAGAATGATTTACCTCCTTTTATCTGTAGCTCCATGCATTCTTTATCAGATATTATGATCAGCATAATCTGATTATAGATATGATATGTGATAAAATCTACCTATTCAAAACAAATCCTCACTTGAAAATTCCAGAATCCACAACATAGGGCTTCTTTCCTTGCAATGTGATGATTTTTAGTATTCTGTTAGAGGTTTATGAGATGTAAAGTCATGCAAAATTTCAAGACTCTAGGCCAAATAGTCTTTGAGAAAACTGTGTTTCAGTGTGAAACCTTAAACCCCACAACATAGGGCCAATTTTTCTATAAGCACAATAATTTGAAGTATTTTGGTAGAGGGCATTGAGACAATACTACATACAAAATTTCAAGACTCTAGACCTTATAGTTTGGGAGGAGAAGATTTTTTAGTAATTGTGGACAGACAGACGGACGGACAGACGGACGACGGACGGTGAGCGATCACAAAAGCTCACCCTCAGCTCTTCGTGCTAAGGTGAGCTAAAAAGGCAAATTTGCCTAAATATTGAATTTAGAGAGTTTAAATCAGAATCAATCAAAAAGATTACCATTCATTTAACCAAATCTTCAATGGCTAAAAATTGGACTTTTCAAATTTGAATAATTCTGTAGACAACAAAATCAAGTTAATCAAGATAGCATTTTGTGTATAACTCATACCGCGTCCGTAAAGATCGGATACATTCAATTACCAATGTTTATGTAGCATAAAAAATTCTGAAGTTGTGTAAAATTTCATTAGGGTCCACCTTAATGCCACAACAAGAGCTGTCCGAAGACAGCGCGCTCGACTTTCCAAGTTGCTTAGTATAAAGGGGGCATAACTCCAAATAGAGTGGTCCCAGGGTCATGGGCCCTGGTAGTAAGGTAGAGGGTGTGATGGTGAATAAGTATACCAAGTTTGGGTTGAATCCCTTTGATAGTATGGAAGTTATTGATGTTTGAAAAAACTTTAACCTTGGTTGCAACGCCAACGCCGACGCCAATGCCGACGCCCGGGTGACAGTATAAGCTCTCATTTTCTCTGAAAAGTCGAGCTAAAAATCAATCTTCTTCCTACATGAAAACCCTCTTCAAGTAATTTTCACTTCAGTGAAAAGTTTCAATACAAATTTTTCCGCATTCCCACTAGAATATGTTCAGTATGATGAACTTTTAACTGTTCAATCTGTGTGAATGTCTTCTCACAATCATGAACATCCAAACATTTTCCCACCATAGTATTCTTTAGTGTAAAACATTTCAGAAAATCATCTCAAAGATTCAAAACATGTGGTTTGGAAAAAGATAATGGATAAAAATGTCATCACTTTAAACCTTAGATTCTCATCAATCCCCACAGAAGATTTTTACCTTTCTGACAACAGATTTTTCCGCACTTCCACTAAAATGTTCTGTCTGATGACCATCTAACTGTTCAATTTGTGTAAAGGTTATATACTCGGCAAAACTGCTAACACATCACTCCGATCTTTGTTAATATTTTTTAAACGAATCTACAGAATACATTCAAAATTTGCACATGCCGACTACCACCATTTGCTAAGAAGCCTGTAAAATTTCATAGTAAATGCTACATTCTGTTGTAAGATATTGAGCTTCTAATAAGGATACCCTTAATTCTAAAATTCATAAATTCTGAAAACTGATTAGAATTGGAAATTCATGCATAACTTTCAAACCTTTTGTATTGGCTGAAAGAGTTCCTTTGTAGAAAAGTTACCATTCCTTAAACAAACCGACGGCTTAAACACTTTTGTGGGCGCATACTTTACTCCCGCAGAGGTAATGTCACATCACTAGTGACGTTGGTTTCATTGTTAGCGTCGACGGCGACGTCGGTTACGTAGACAAAAACGTATCGGTCTATATCTTATTAACTGTATACGATGTACTCTTGATATTTCACACATGGACAGGTCCCGCCAAAACCTTTCACATGAGACCATAAAATTTGACCTTGTGACCTTGACCTTGAAAATTTGACATTTTCTTTTAAAAGGTGCGTCTATGCGAGCTACATTGCCCGCAAACAGCCCTTATTACGCTAGATAAGGAATTATTTTTTCAGACTTCAATCCCACAATAAACCAGCTTTCAAAATCAATTCAAACAAAAATGATTGAAAAAGATCACAAGTTACACCAGCCAAAAAACTGTTTTGGTCCCCTTTTCATATGACGCGGCCACATAAAAGAGAAAACTTAGAAATAGTTTTATGGATGAGTGCAGAAACTTGTGGGATAAACATATGCCAAATCATAAATCTAAATCTTTGGCAATAAAGAAAGTATGCAATTTTAAAAAGTGATGCGTTAGCTCTTTTGCTGAGTATATAACGATTTAATCATACCTTTTTGACAACAGATTTCAGTCTGATGACCTTCTATCTGTTCAATTTGTGTAAAGGTTATATAACGATTTAATCCTACCTTTTTGACAACAGATTTCAGTCTGATAACCAACTGTTCAATTTGTGTAAAGGTTATATAATGATTTAATCATACCTTTTTGACAACAGATTTCAGTCTGATGACCTTCTAACTGTTCAATTTGTGTAAATGTTTTATACCAATTTAATCATACCTTTTTGACAACAGATTTCAGTCTGATGACCTTCTAACTGTTCAATTCGTGTAAAGGTTATATAATGATTTAGTCATACCTTTTATACAACAGATTTCAGTATGACGACCAACTGTTCAATTTGTGTAAAGGTTATTTAATGATTTAATCATACCTTTTTGACAACAGATTTCAGTCTGATGGCCTTCTAACTGTTCAATTTGTGTAAAGGTTATATAATGATTTAATCATACCTTTTTGACAACAGATTTCAGTATGACGACCAACTGTTCAATTTGTGTAAAGGTTATATAATGATTTAATCATACCTTTTTGACAACAGATTTCAGTCTGATAACCAACTGTTCAATTTGTGTAAAGGTTATATAATGATTTAATCATACCTTTTTGACAACAGATTTCAGTCTGATAACCAACTGTTCAATTTGTGTAAAGGTTATATAATGATTTAATCATACCTTTTTGACAACAGACTTCAGTCTGATGACCTTCTAACTGTTCAATTTGTGTAAATGTTTTATACCAATTTAATCATACCTTTTTGACAACAGATTTTTCCACACTTCCACTAATGTGTTCCGTCTGATGGATTTCTAACTGCTCAATCTGTGTAAATGTCTTTTCGCAATCATGACATCCGAACATTTTCCCGCCATGATGTCGTTTAAGATGGATCTTCAGTGTGCTGTTCTGAGCCGTTGCATATTCACAGTAGGTACATTTGAAAGGTTTTTCTCCTGAAATTTAGCAACAAGGAAAATAATTATAGAAACTGATTACTTAACCCATACCCACACATTGACCATTTTGGAGGCCCCACATGATTAAAGCTTTGATAAAATTTTTCAACAAGAGGGCCATTGACCCTGAAGCGCTCACCTGAGATAATAGCTCTCTGTATATGGTGTGTCTTAGCCTCCAAAATTATCACAGTTTTACTAAGATTTATGGCCTGTTTAGTGCACATACTTTCTTTTAATGATTTGACCCTGTGACCTAGTTTATGACCCAAGAAGACCCAATTTCGACCTTGTCTACAATTTTATCAAGGTAATCATTCTGACCAATTTTCAGGATAATAGGGCAGAAAATGAGGCCTCTCAAGTGCAAACAAGGTTTTTTCTAATATTTGACCTAGTGACCTAGCTTTTGACCTCAGATGACCCAATTTCGAATTCTCCCAAGATTTTGTTGAGACAATTATTCTGGCTAAATTTCATGTTGATAGGATAAAATCTGTGGCCTGTAGAGTGCACACAAGGCAAAGGTTGACGCACGACGGACGACACACGGCAGACACAGCGGTATCACAATACCTCACCATGAGCACTATAGTGCTCAGGTGAGCAAAAAATTTCATCAGCTTGAAATTGCTGTCTGCAATGCCCTAAAATTTGTACTAGTCCAAAATTTGACAGTCAGGTAATGGTTTAACACTGTTTCAAATAATAACAAGATTGAATTTTGATTGGGGTTTAACACTTCTTTCAACTGCTTACGTCATAAAGTATCGTGGTGGCCTGAGTGCTTAACAGTGAGTTCCTAGTGTTTCTCCAAGCAACCAGTACTACCACAATATCCACACTGAGCCTGCAGCTGCTCTCTAAAAAAGATGATTCACACCTTGGTGAGAGACAAATGACTTCTGTCAAATGTCAGAATGGATATTGGCTCAGCGGGAGTTCAAATTCATGATCCATGGATTGACAGACTGTGACATTACCAACTGAGCTATCGGGGCTCAACAATTTGACCCTTGAGGAAACAGGAAACACGGTGGATAATCATGTGATGCAACAATTTCATAAAATCTTCAATAATTTTGTTAATACGGGACCGATTTATATTCGGTTTGAAGCAGAGAAGGTGGACAGACGTCATGCATTAGATGAACGTATTAACCCATTACCAAACGACAGAATTTTAGGGCAGTCGAAATTGAAAGATCCTGCAGACGACAATTTCAATTGAATTGAATTTCTAATTCTTAGGTCTTTTTGACTGGAAAACATTGTGGGAAATGAAGAAATTGCTTGTCACAAGCAATTTCTTCATTTTCCATGATGTTTTCCATGGCCATTATTTCATTGGGAGTCAAAAAGAGCCACTGTCTGGTAATGGGTTAAAGATTATCAGAAAATCTTCAATAATTTTGTTAATACGGGACCGATTTGAATTTGGTTTGAAGCAGAGTAGGTGGACAGACGTCATGCATTAGATGAACGTGTTGGATTTTTGAAAAATCAACTGATAAAAAAGTTATTGAAGATAAACCAAAATTTTGGTTTATCTTCAATAACTTTTTCATCAGTTGATTCTTCAAAAATCCACCAAATCCACGTTATTCCTGACATTTTTCCACCTTCTCTTCTTCAAACTGAATTCAAAATGGTCGAGTATTGACAAAGTTATTGAAGATTATCGGAAATTGTTGCATCGCGAGATTATTCACCATGGGAAAGCAGACTTGGCGAAATACCAAATATCTTTGTCAGACATTCGGTCTGACAGTACCGAATAATCTGTCAGACTGAATAAATTTTTGTCAGACAGAGCTCTCATTCACTATCTTGACAGATCAAAAGGAGTGTCAGACATTTGGACTGACAGTAGTAAAAAATCATAAGACCAAGGGAAATTTTATCAGATATGTCTGATTGTCTGACAAATTTCGCCATGTCTGGGAAAGGTTACCTGTATGTACGCGAATATGCACCTTGAGATGAGATCGTTCCACAGTAGAGTAATCACATTCTCCACATTTATAAGGCTTTATACCTGAAGGAAGAAATTAGCATAAACACATTGAGTCAGGAACTGGAAATAGGAATATGCACCTTGAGATGAGATCGTTCCACAGTAGAGTAATCACATTCTCCACATTTATAAGGCTTTATACCTGAAGGAAGAAATTAGCATAAACACATTGAGTCAGGAACTGGAAATAGGAATATGCACCTTGAGATGAGATCGTTCCACAGTAGAGTAATCACATTCTCCACATTTATAAGGCTTTATACCTGAAGGAAGAAATTAGCATAAACACATTGAGTCAGGAACTGGAAATAGGAATATGCACCTTGAGATGAGATCGTTCTACAGTAGAGTAATCACATTCTCCACATTTATAAGGCTTTATACCTGAAGGAAGAAATTAGCATAAACACATTGAGTCAGGAACTGGAAATAGGAATATGCACCTTGAGATGAGATCGTTCCACAGTAGAGTAATCACATTCTCCACATTTATAAGGCTTTATACCTGAAGGAAGAAATTAGCATAAACACATTGAGTCAGGAACTGGAAATAGGAATATGCACCTTTAGATGAGATCGTTCCACAGTAGAGTAATCATATTCTCCACATTTATAAGGCTTTATACCTGAAGGAAGACATTAGCATAAACACATTGAGTCAGGAACTGGAAATAGGAATATGCACCTTGAGATGAGATCGTTCCACAGTAGAGTAATCACATTCTCCACATTTATAAGGCTTTATACCTGAAGGAAGAAATTAGCATAAACACATTGAGTCAGGAACTGGAAATAGGAATATGCACCTTGAGATGAGATCGTTCCACAGTAGAGTAATCACATTCTCCACATTTATAAGGCTTTATACCTGAAGGAAGAAATTAGCATAAACACATTGAGTCAGGAACTGGAAATAGGAATATGCACCTTTAGATGAGATCGTTCCACAGTAGAGTAATCATATTCTCCACATTTATAAGGCTTTATACCTGAAGGAAGAAATTAGCATAAACACATTGAGTCAGGAACTGGAAATAGGAATATGCACCTTGAGATGAGATCGTTCCACAGTAGAGTAATCACATTCTCCACATTTATAAGGCTTTATACCTGAAGGAAGAAATTAGCATAAACACATTGAGTCAGGAACTGGAAATAGGAATATGCACCTTGAGATGAGATCGTTCCACAGTAGAGTAATCACATTCTCCACATTTATAAGGCTTTATACCTGAAGGCAGAAATTAGCATAAACACATTGAATCAGGAACTGGAAATAGGAATATGCACCTTGAGATGAGATCGTTCCACAGTAGAGTAATCACATTCTCCACATTTATAAGGCTTTATACCTGAAGGAAGAAATTAGCATAAACACATTGAGTCAGGAACTGGAAATAGGAATATGCACCTTGAGATGAGATCGTTCCACAGTAGAGTAATCACATTCTCCACATTTATAAGGCTTTATACCTGAAGGAAGAAATTAGCATAAACACATTGAGTCAGGAACTGGAAATAGGAATATGCACCTTGAGATGAGATCGTTCCACAGTAGAGTAATCATATTCTCCACATTTATAAGGCTTTATACCTGAAGGAAGACATTAGCATAAACACATTGAGTCAGGAACTGGAAATAGGGATTTTATCACGTCTTATTAACTTTTCAAAATGCAATATTTCATATTGTTTATCACACTCTTTGTTGTTGGTACTCATTTAAACCTTTCCCAAACAGCAAAAGATTAGACTACTCAAATCCAAAGCTGCTAAAGACGACAATAGGGGTGCAAATAAAGAAGGAATTGGTGTACATTTTAGCATAGAAAATATTGAGGCAAAAGGAGAAAATGCTGATTATCAGCATTTTCTTCTTTTGCCTCAATGTTTTCCCAAGTCTTTTGGATAAGGGACGTCAAAACCAGGTCTTGTTTGGGAAAGGGTTAAATGGTTTTATCGAGAGTTGAATGATAACCATGAAAATAACAAAATGAGAATGCCTTCACCCCCTCTTATCTGTTACCCGGCACATGATGGATGGACTAGACCACGGTGTATAATCACGAGACTTAGAATTTCCGATAATCTTCAATAACTTTGTCAATACTTGGCCAATTTGAATTCGGTTTGAAGCAGAGAAGGTGTAAAAATGTAATTTTTTAAAATATCAACTGATAATAAAAGTTATTGAAGATAAACCAAAATTTTGGTTTATCTTCAATAACTTTTTTATCAGTTGATTTTTCAAAAATCAACCACGTCCATCTAATGCGTGATGACTGTCCACATTCTCTGCTTCAAACCGAATTCAAATCGGTCCAATATTAACAAAGTTATTGAAGATTTTCTGAAATTTGTGTATCACGTGATTATCCATCGTGTAGACCTATGGCCAGAGGATCTGGAAATGACAGAAAACTTCTAACTTTTAACCCATTACCACACATAGACGCCTTTTGACGCCAGTACAGGAAAAGGCTTGGGAAAACATCATGGAAAATGAAGAAATTACTCGTGACAAGCAATTTCTTCATTTCCAACAATGTTTTCTACCACAAAAACCTAAAAAATTTCGAAAATTCATCACATTGAAGTGTCGTCTGCAACTTCTTTCAAATTGGACTACCCCAAAATTTTGTTGTCTGGTAATTGTACATGTCAGAGAAATCTTGTTCAGAAAAGGGTCAAATAGTAAAACATACCAGTGTGTTTGCTCAATGGTTTCTTCAGATGTATTATCTGATTAAAGGCTATAGGACACTAGTAACACTTGAACGGCTTTGAAAACGCAGAGAATATCCAAGCAGTAGAAGAATAACACACAAAATACCTAAGCAGAAGAATAACACAGACAAGAGGCCCAGAGGGCCTTATCGGTCACCTGAATCAAATGAGCAGACACAGTTAAGGAAAATGTTAAAAGTTAACTAATAGCGCACCCCCAAGCACCAACATTTCTTGACAGTTTTTTTTTTCTCTTGTACAAACTTATTTAAAGACTCAAATACCAAATGTGAATTCAATCCAACAATAGAACATTTCTTAATATGTACCCTATTTACCCCCTTTTGGCCCCTTTTGGGGCCTCAAAGGGAGATAACTCCATGATTTGTATAAATCTGAAGCGGCTTCCAAATGGGATGCTTCCTGCCAAGTTTGGTAGAAATCTGTCTCAAAAAAATGTAGAAATTGTTCAAAGTTTAGTAATAATGCGAACCCCTCCCATCCCCGATCCCCAGCACGACCATTCATTGACAGATTTTTTCTCTTGTACAAACTTTGTAGTCCTTGCCCTAAAGACTTTAACTTCCAAATGTGTATTCAATGCAACAGCCGGTTCATGAGAAGAAGATTTTTTAAGATGTACCCTATAAACCCCCTTTTTGGCCCTTTATGGGACCTCAAAGGGAGATAACTCCATGATTTGTACAAAATCTGAAGCGGCTTTCTATTTTAGGATGCTTCCTGCCAAGTTTGGTTGAAATCCGTCCAATGGTTCTTAATAAGAAGTCGAAAATGTTAAGTTAACTAATAACGCGACCCCCCTCACATCCCCCATCCCCAGCACGGCCATTTCTGGACGGATTTTTTTCTCTTGTACAAACTTTGTTGTCCTTACCCTAAAGACTCTAAATACCAAATGTGAATCCAATCCAACAGCCGGTTCATGAGAAGAAGATTTTTTAAGATGTACCCTATTTAACCTCTTTTAGGCCCCTTATGGGGCCCCAAAGGGAGATAACTCCACGATTTGTACAAATCTGAAGCGGCTTCCCATGGGGATGCTCCCTGCCAAATTTGGTTGTAATCCGTCCAATGGTTCTCAAGAAGAAGTCAAAAATGTTAAGTTAACTAATAACGCGACCCCCCCTCACATCCCCCATCCCCAGCACGGCCATTTCTGGACGGATTTTTTTCTCTTGTACAAACTTTGTTGTCCTTGCCCTAAAGACTCTAAATTCCAAATGTGAATCCAATCCAACAGCCGGTTCATGAGAAGAAGATTTTTTAAGATGTACCCTATTTAACCCCTTTTAGGCCCCTTATGGGGCCCCAAAGGGAGATAACTCCATGATTCATACAAATCTGAAGCGGCTTCCCATGGGGATGCTCCCTGCCAAATTTGGTTGTAATCCGTCCAGTGGTTCTCAAGAAGAAGTCGAAAATGTTAAAAGTTAACGCACGACGGACGACGGACGACGACAGACAAAACACGGTCGCAATAGGTCACCATGACCTTCGGTCAGGTGACCTAAAAATATCAAAGCAGAAGGAGAATAACACAGAAAATATTGAAGCAGAAGGAGAATAACACAGAAAATATCAAAGCAGAAGAAGAATAACACAGAAAATATCAAAGCAGAAGAAGAATAACACAGAAAATATCAAAGCAGAAGGAGAATAACACAGAAAATATTGAAGCAGAAGAATAACACAGTAAATATTGAAGCAGCAGAAGAATAACACAGAAAATACCTAAGCAGAAGAATAACACAGAAAATATCAAAGCAGAAGGAGAATAACACAGAAAATATCAAAGCAGAAGAAGAATAACACAGAAAATATCAAAGCAGAAGAAGAATAACACAGAAAATATCAAAGCAGAAGGAGAATAACACAGAAAATATTGAAGCAGAAGAATAACACAGAAAATATTGAAGCAGCAGAAGAATAACACAGAAAATATTGAAGCAGCAGAAGAATAACACAGAAAATATTGAAGCAGAAGAAGAATAACACAAAATACAGAGCTCTAGACAAGAGAGAATAATGACTTTTCAAGATACGCTATTTCATTAAATATCCACCAAACCCTATGTTGTGAGTACTCATTGACATTGTCTAATCGAGACAATTCAAATGAGTACCCACAACATAGGGTTTGAATTTAAATACAAATTTAGAATGTCTTCACTCCCTCTTATCTGCTGCTCTGAAAAAATATGTGACCCACCACACTAAAAGGGACCTTATCGGATGTGTGATAAACATCGACCCTAGTCAGTATGCGCAGTCCGCGCAGCCAGACTAGGGCTGACACTTTTCATTTTTTTGTAATTTTCTGAATCTGGAATGATTTCTCTATCTTCCTACATGTTCATTTTTCACATACAGTATCTAGTTGACCTGTGCTGAGACTGACAAGTTTGTCAAAATTTGGATTTATGGAGTTCGGATAAGGTCCCTTTTAGCGTAACGGGTCACATTTTGAAGAAGTAAAACTGACCAGTATGCTTGCTCATGTGTTTTTTCAGATGTATTCTCTGATTGAAGGCCATGGGACACTGGTCACACTTGAACGGCTTCGACGTCGGATACTTTCTCCTGCGCACATCTGAATCAGCTATCACAAGCTCCCCATGAGAATCGTCCATTTCCATTTCATCCAATTGTGACCTTGAATCCTGTATCTGACTTTGACCTTGGCCTAAATTGTGAGCACCAATTGGTAGGCCAATCAATGTCCGCTTTGTGACAGAATTGACACCTGTGAGTTTTCCAGACGATTGTCCCTGTTGTACTATAGAAATAGGAATGGATTTTGATGTCCCAGAGATAGAGCTCGGTAAGCTGTATGAGAAGGGTATAGAAAAGATAGCCCCAGGTTGTAGAATTAAGGACTTGGTCCTGCTTTCGGAGCCTGGGGGTAACATCGTCACTGGGACACTGTCTACATCTTTAATCTCAGCAACAGAATTTTCTGTCATTGAATTTGAGCTTGTATTTGTTGGATTGTCAGAGTTCTGGGATTTATCTACTTCTGTTAATGCTGCGAGTGCATCAGGTTCCACGTCTATAAATATTGTGTTAGTGCCAGTTGCTGCTGGCTCATTCTGAGTCACTGTGCTTGTTTTGGCAGCCATGGACAAAGATCGTTGAAGCATTCGTCGTCTGGCATACCTACTTGAGCTCCAGGAAAATGGCATGTGCTTAAGCATCATGTGACGTTTTCTCTTCTTCGGCACAACAGCATTACAACACTCCTGCAGGTCCTCATGAGAGCCAGGTATCACAGTTACACCACATCCCTGAACATCACAATCACTCATACTACCTTCACCATCCACAGTGCTCTCTTCCTCCTGATCAGCACTTGATACTGTATCATGCACTAGTTTACATTCTCCAAAGGAATTAGCGTCTTTTTCGGAGTGTTTTTTAGTATCCTTTTCAGTGTGTTTTCTGGTCTCTTTTTCAATTTGTTTTCTAGCATCGTTTTCAATTTGTTTTCTAGCATCGATTTCAATTTGTTTTCTAGCATCATTTTCTGTTTGTTTCATATCATCAAATTGAGGAATAGCTTCATTTTCACATTCAGCATGCGAGTGACAATTTTCCTGAATCAGTTCATCTTTCTGTAAAAGAGTTTCTTTTACCAACACATGAGCCTTATTGGTGACACTGTCAATTTGCAGAGCACTTGTTTGTGTAAAGTGATTAGTTGTATACACTGTTTGTCGAGATTCAATAATTGAAGCAGTATTTCTGGTCTGAGGTATTTCTAATTTGTCAATATTGTGTGCAGATTTATACAAATCCAAGTCAACAGTTTTTTCTTGCAAATTTCGGCTTTCTTGGGGTTCTGAAAAACTATTTCTGTCTCGCATTTCTTCATGATTCACAATAAAAGGTGCCCGTCTCAGTCTTGTATTGTGTAAGTCATTTGTTTGTATGTCATCATGCACAATTTCACCATGCTGAATTGGATATTCTGATTCATTTTCAAGATCATTGTGTCTTGCCGTTGATCTGAGCAATCTTCTTTCTCCTGAATCACCCTTTGGGGATATGTTCGACTCCGAGGGAGAAGTGCGGGGACTATGTCCGTGTGTAAGGTCATGCTGCTGTGTTGTTATTGACAAGGACGACTTTTCTACAAATATCCTCAGGCTGTGTGTAAGTTGTACATGTACTAGGAGTCCCCATGCTGTCATAAACCCTCGTGGACAATAGTAACACTTCAAATCTGAAAAGGACAATATAACCAAGCTAGATTTCTTATTGGCTTTTCAAAATGCAATAACTCATTATCATTCATTAACCATATGCTGTGGAAAGTCATTGGAATTGTCTCATGGAGACGATTTAAATGAGAACCCACAACATAAAGTTTAGATTTAAAATAACGAATTAGCAGTGTGTAAGTTGTATACGTACTAGGAGTCCCCATGCTGTCATAAACCCTCTTGGACAATAGTAACACTTTAACCCTTTCCCAAACGACAAAATTTTAGGCTGATCCACTTCAAAAACTGCCACAAATGACAAAATTGATGTTATTAAAGAAAGGTTTTGTGTAAAATATGGCACAGAAAATATTGAGGCAAAAGGAGAAACTGCTGGTTATCAGCAGTTTCTTCTTTTGTCTCAATGTTTTCCCAAGCCTGTTCTATTTGGGACGTCAAAACCAGGTATTGTTTGGGAAAGGGTTAAATCTGAAAAGGACAATACACACAGAGCTACGGATAAGAAGGTGTAAACAGTTTTCTTAAACTTTAACCCTTTCCCAAATGGCAAAAATTTAGGGTGATCCACTTCAAACTAGACAGTCCTGGCGGCCTGGAAGCGCTCCACAGGCCTGATTGTTTGTCTTGTTGAATGCAATTTCAAAGGTTCAGGCTGCGCAAACAAGCAAATGCATGACCAAGCTGAAAATTACAAGCAAGTAGGATCGTATGGTCAGTAGGATCTCTGTGAAAGTTCTGTATTGATTAGTTAATACTAATGGTTTTAAGAGTGAAAATAAAGCTGAAAATGGCAATTTTGTCAATAACAAGGGCACATAACTCATATAAAATTCAGATCAAGCTGAAAATTACACCAAGGCAAGATTTTACAGTCACCAACATTCTGTACAAGTTTTGTCTTGATTGGTCAATATTTGTAGTTGCTAGAGTGAAAAAAAAGTCAAAATAGTCAAAAATGGCAATTTTGTCAATTTCAAGGGCACATAACTCAAGATATAAAATTCAGATCAAGCTGGAAATTATACCAAGGCAAGATCTTATAGTCACCAACATTCCATCTCAGTTTTGTCTTGATTGGTCAATATTTGTAGTTGCTAGAGTGAAAACAAAGTCAAAATAGAGTCGAAAATGGCAATTTTGTCAATTTCAAGGGCACATAACTCAAGATATAAAATTCAAATCAAGCTGAAAATCGTACCAAGGCAAGATCTTATAGTCACCAACATTCTGTACAAGTTTTGTTTTGATTGGTCAATATTAATTTTGTAGTTGCTAGAGTGAAAACAAAGTCAAAATAGAGTCGAAAATGGCAATTTTGTCAATATCAAGGGCACATAACTCATGTTAGGTTCAGATCAAGCTGAGAATTACATCAAAGCAAGATCTTATAGTTACCAACATTCTGTACAAGTATTGTCTAGATTGGTCAATATTTGTATTTGCTAGAGTGAAAACAAAGTCAAAATAGAGCCGAAAATGGCAATTTTGTCAATTTCAAGGGCACATAACTCATCATGTAAAATTCAGATCAAGCTGAAAATTATACCAAGGCAAGATCCTATGGTCATCATCATTCTGTCCAAGTTTTGTCTTGATTGGTCAATATTTGTAGTTGCTAGAGTGAAAATAAAGTCAAAATGGCCATTTTTGACATTCAAGGGCAGATAACTCCAGACTGTTCCAGTCTTGTCTTGATTGGTTAATATTTGTGGATTTTAGAGTAAAATTAAAGTCAAAACCAGCTATTTTTGACATTCAAGGGCAGATAACTCAGGTAATTCTGATTCAATCCGAATTCTTTGAAGGAATCTGAGAGAGGGTCACCTAAGGATCATTCTTGTAAAGTTTGATTGAAATCCATTTGGTAGTTTCTGAGAAGAAGATTTTTAAAGAAAAAGTTTATGGACGGACGCACGGACGCACGACGGACACAGCGCCATGACAATAGCCCGCTGGCCTGTCGGCCAGTGGAGCTAAAAACTGCCACAAATGACAAAATGGAAGTTGTTATTAAAGACAGAATTTGTGTGAAATATGGCATAGAAAATATTGAAACAAAAGGAGAAACTGCTGGTTATCAGAAACTGCTGATATTTTTTTTTCGAGGAGCATAAAAAAGCTGATGACAAGCATTTTCTTATTATGCCTAAATATTTCTTGTGCTTCATTGTCTTTATCAACATGCATTGTCAACTTCAGCACCTCAAATTTGAACATCCTGAAATATTATTCAGGGCTACAGATAAGAGAAGATGATGGCTATTCGAAATGAAAAATTTCACTGAATGATCGTCAAACCCTATGTTGTGAGTACTCATTCGAATTATCTCGTCAAGACAATTCAAATGAGTACCCCAGTTTGCATTTGAAATTTAAAAAGTTTAGAATGTATCTAACTCTTCACAATCTCTTGTCTGTTGGTAGATGTTCTTTGGAAATAGAAAGAAATCAGTACATACCAGCTTCGCCTAATTGAACCCCACTATCGTCGCTACAATCATGTTTTTTATGTTGGATAAATAATGTGATTTGCTGTAAGGGAAACTCCTTCAAGCACTGCCCGCATGTCAGGTAGTCTGTATCCATAGCTGTAATATAGGAACAATATGTGATGAAAAGATTTTCCCAATTGACCCATTCCTGGACAGCAAAATTTCAGGCTGGCCAAAATTCAATGATGTTGACAGCTGTAGATGACAATTTTGAGAGAATAAAATTGAGAATTTGTTTGGTCTTTTTGGGTACAAATTACTACAAAACATTGAGGGAAATGAAGAAATTGCTTGTCAGACCTCAGGGTTCTCCGCAGAATAATTTGAAGCTGTAGTGGCAAATAAGTAAACATTGAAATGCACAGTGTTTAAAAAAAATGATTGCGAAAAAAAAAAAAAACATAATGGGAAAAGAAGAAATTGCTCATCTTGAGCAATTTCCTCTTTACCCATAATGTTAACCCATTACCAGACAACAAAATTTTGGACTTTTCCAATTTCAAAGGTGTTGCAGACGACAATTTAAAGTAGAATAAACTTTAAGAATCTTTCCATTTTTGGTTAGAAAACATTGTGGAAAATGAAGAAATTGCTTGTCACAAGCAATTTCTTCATTTTCCACAAAGTTTTCCCAAGCCTTTTTCTTTGAGGGAGTCAAAAGGCGTCACTGTACAGTAATGGGTTTTAATGTTTTATACATTTTTTTTTCATTTATCACTACAAATAGATATTATCTATCAGTTTTGACATGAAATGCAAAGAAAATCTCTTTTTGGGGACTATGTTGTTGAAGAAATTAAAGGGGGCCATGCTAGGTTTTTATGCATCCGAACTGTTCGGGAACTCATATTTTGTGCATGGAAAAACAATTTGCAATGCATTAAAACCTCAATCACAGCGAATAACCATTTTTCCTTTGCTATAGATCAATCCTTTACAAGCGTGTTTACACATTCTATTTCTACTTCAAAACGAGACAAGGTCAAGATCAACGAGACACACCTCCGCAGTATCAACACACCGTACAACCGGCTGTGTCGATGACTGTGACCTTATTTGCGAGGGATACATGGAAAGGTTTATTTTGTACAAGCACTGAACATTTATACGCGTATTTATCAACTATAGAATACCAAAGATCCTTTCGTTTATTTATAAAAGTGAATTCATTTGACCTACCATGCACATGACATCAGATGCCAAATCTGTCTTCGATGACTTACCGCATAACACTGATTTACATGAAGCTGTAGCAGGGCCGATACAGCTAATCGGGATGTGGAGAACACTGGACCTCCTAACTATTTTCAGACCAAACTTTAAACTATCATTCACTATTTAGTCTATCTTGCAGTCAGACAGTCGGACATACAGAAAAGCGAAAATTGTCAGACCAATTTGTGGTCCAGTGGTGGGACATGGACTTCGGGATCGAAGGGTCCTGGGTTTAAATCCTGCCAGTGCCATGGGACTTTTTTCAGAGCAAAAAAAATAGCCCCACATTGCTCCTCTTCACCAAGCAGGGATTCTGAAATCTTTAAATTGGCTTCTTGTCCGTGCTTGCTTGTTTGACAAATTTATGCTACTTGTCCGTATGAACAACAAAGAGCAAAATGTTGGCAAATTCTACTTGTCCGTAACCCCTTTGGGATAACCTGGGCAACTCGGACAATGGATTTCAGAAGCCCTGCTAAGGTGTACAAATGGGTACACATAAGAGTAAAAGTCAATGTGCTGTGACTAGCCCTAGGCGCCGTGTGTAAACAGCTGGATTGAAACTAGATGTTTGTGGGTTAAGTGTAAAGTCTGTGAAATCTACTCCAAGATCTATACCAGAATTCTTAAGCGAAAAAAACAAATTAATATGAAGTTTATTAAACACATAGAAATCTGCTCAAGGCGTTATGATTGAAAAAGTGCTAAATCAAAACAATGCAGCATTTTTTCTCATAGTTTTGGGAAAGGGTTGGAAAACAAGCAAATATTAAAAGTTACGTGTTTAATGTCTGTATATATACCGATTGATTATCGATTGTACAATCATTTTTTTAACAACAACAACAACAATTTAACCCATTACCAAACGACAAAATTTTGGGGTGCTCCAAATTCAAAGACTTTGCAGACGACAATTTCAAGTCAATGAATTTTAAACTTTTTTGGTCATTTTGTGTAGAAAACATTGTGGGAAATGAAGAAATTGCTGGTCACAAGCAATTTCTTCATTTTCCACAATGTTTTTTAAAGCCATTAGCTTATAGGGAGTAAAAAAGAGTCATTGTGTGGTAATGGGTTAACCTAGTGAATTACAAATAACATATCATAAGATATATGATCATACTTATATATCACAGATACATAGAGGTTTATTTTAGTAAAGAATATTGTTTAATCAGCTCAAATGCTGGAATCTAACCACCAAAAGTCATTGCTAATGTGAGATTAATTTTACTGATTAAGCAAATGGCAGACTTTCAATCAAGCCATACTCTCATATATTTTGTCTAGATTTACATTTTTAGCATTCACCTTTACATCTACTTTCCTTTCTTAAAAGCCATGGTATGAGAATGGGAGGGAATAAGAAAATGGTCTGGAAATTTTATTTATGCCAGCAAATAGATATATATATTTAGTCTTTTGAATTGGGAATTTTAATTTGGATTCAAATGTCGGAAAAATACCTGCAAAAGAACAGCACAACTCTAGCGATATTATCGATAGTGAAAAATTGCAATCGATTGTAGCAAATTTTGGGCTCAATCCGATAGCTTTCGATAGCTGGAGACTATCGGCACAACACTAGTTAAAGCTTTCAGGTCTATCTAAATTTGGTCAATTTGACTTCGGATTTGAAAAGACAAATGTTGAAATTAGAATACCTGCTTTAATAGATATATATCTTTTGGCTTTAATAACATACTGGATCAGTACAAAAAAAGTTTTGCCATGATATGTAATCTCAAATGTCACATTAATTTTGTTTTATGAGTGGGCCCCTCAATTGTTCCATTGAATGTTGCTGCATTCTTTCAAAAGATCCAGACCTTTACCCAGGGAAGACTATTAATATTCATGGAGCAATCCCAACATCTAACAGCTATTGACCAAACACCAATCAATAGATCGCTCCGCCCAACATAGAATAATTAGAATCTAAGACAAACAATGGGGGCATTGGTATGTCGATTGTTTTGATTGTCAGTCTATAGATCGATGCAATAACATGTGCAACAAAGAATTTAAGACAAACGATGGGGATGTGGCATTTTTCTGATCGTCCATTGGCTTATCGATGGTTTTGATTGACAGCCGGCGTTTGGTCAAT
Organism: Fragum sueziense; assembly: GCA_963680895.1. Classification (NCBI taxonomy): domain Eukaryota; kingdom Metazoa; phylum Mollusca; class Bivalvia; order Cardiida; family Cardiidae; genus Fragum; species Fragum sueziense. The sequence goes on from OY804599.1 coordinate 41,504,360, forward strand.
TATCACATCAGGTTATTTCAATATGTAACATTCGCTTTCAAGGAGGAACATTGTCTGATTGAAAATTTCTCCCAAACATTGTTGTAGATCTAGAGTCTACTTGGAATTGCATTATAATGTCAATTTGTCAATGTGCCAGAGTAGATAAATTAAATTACTTCTCAGCTAAAATGACTGCATGTTGGCATTGTCACTATAGTTGGCATGTGAAAAATGTGAATCCATTTTCTAGTTCATTAGCCTATTTTGTTTATTCATTCATTGTTTGTGACTTTTTCATTGATCAATCCTTGAATGTTTTGAGTTGGAACAATTCTTCGGTCCTTTTGTTTTTCCTACTTCAAGATTCATCCAGAGTAAATAGTTATCAATATCTTACCTGAATTTGTATCGATCCTCGACCGTCAAATTGTTGCCAGACAGTTTCGTTTCACGTAGGCAGGTCACGATATTGGTGCCGAGTGCAAAGGTAATCTGATTTCATTTTAATGGTTCGGCATTTGTACAAAAGATCTTGCTGTTGTTAGATAAGTGTAAAATAGCAGGGTGAATGACCTTGATGTTCACAAAAGTGAGATCATGAAGCTGTCATCAGTGAAATCACGATTTGTTTACACCGGAAGTAATGTGAAAACAGTCGAGGTGGCCGTAAGAATGTAAAAACCATGAGAAATACTCTTACACTTATCAAATTTATGGGGGGGGGGGGGGGTAGACACTCTAATGGCACTCATTAGTTAATTCAAACAATCGAGAAATTTCTCTGTACTTACTTCATATTCACAATTTAGAAGAATGTTATTTAAAATGAAGCAACCAAGTTCTTTGCCTCATATGAATCTATCCTAAAATCAACAATTTTAGGCCAATTCAACTAAATAAATTCTAAATGATGAATGTTAAAGCTTTAAATGTTAAAACACAAAACATTGAAGAAAAGGGGGAAAGTTCTGGTCACCAGCCTTTCTTCTTTTCCCTCAATCTTTTCTTTAAGTATCATATTTCAGGACATCAAAAACCAAAAGCATGATCAGTCTGTTTTGAAAGGATTTATTAATTTAGCAGGATACAGGATAATCCCTAATACAATCTGTTTGTTGTATTTGTTTATCTTTGTTGTTGTATATAAAATGTGATTTGTTTGTATTGATGTAAATGTAAATATTCTAGAGGCTCACAGGGAAGACTGGGTTAATCCAAACTGTGTTGCCTCTTAAAATAAAGTCTTTATTATTATTATTATTATTATCCTTCCCAAAAGACATCCTCTGAAATAAATGTATGGGAAAACATCAAGACAAAAGAAGAAAATGCAGATCTCCTGCATTTTCTCTTTGGTCTCAATACTGTCGGGCTGTTATAAGCACAAGTTATTAGTCCCCCACCGGTTACCGGTTGGGGGACTATAGGTTTGCTCGATTCCGTCTGTCCGTCCGTCTGTCCGTCACACTTTTGTCC